>JAVQMF010000050.1:30000000-32400000 GCA_032878935.1 Erythrophleum fordii
GTAGTTGATGTGATGATATGGTGCACTAAGTGGTTAGTGGAGGTGTCACATATATTTATTTATTATTATCGAATATTGATATGGTACAATTTCCGTTTCGTACGGAAAAGTAGAGGGTCCTACTCGCGATAGATTTATAGTTTGATGGTAAAACTTGCCCTAGTCTCGAAGCTGCTTGGCTTGGCTTGTCTTGTTTGTTGAGATTCTCAGGGCCTACGGAGTTGGAGGGAAGAGTTCTGGGGAATTTAGTGGAGTGTCTTATATTATATGGCTAAACAAAGATCCACCTAAGCCTGTTAATTAGCCAATAGAATATTATGTTCAATAATCAGCTAATAAAACAAAAATAAAGCCTTTAGATTATTAATTTCTACATGTTAATACAAATACAGGTGTTAATTCTCAACTCTAATATGAATATGATACTTTTCCTAACAGTTATTTGCTGAAAGGAAAAAGATGAGACATGGATCAGACCTGGATTTAGAAAGACAAATGCTTTTGTTTTTCTTACTTTTTCGCCTTTTTTGCTCAGAAAAAAAATGAAGGGAAACTGAGTTTTAAAGTTGTGGTATGGTTTGGCATACATTTAATTAAGCCAAACTCTCTTTAGATTAAATGGAAACCTCTTTTATTGAACATTAAAAGTTACTGTTTTATAGTGTGTTTGGATGAGCGGTGGAGAGTTTAAAAATTCAGTTTGTCAATTATGGTTATGTAAAAGTAATAAATTGTTGTTTTGTCCGAAATGTAGTTTGAAGAATGAAAACGATTATTCAAACATGTACTTACTGGTATTATATTATTCAAATATTTTTTTAAAAAAATCACTTTTTAAAAAGAATCCTGCTTTTTCTCTTACAGTAATAAATAAAGCATACTCTGAATAAAGAAAGGAAGGGATGTTCCTTCAAATCAAGTTAATATGCTGAGTTTTGTCAAATGGCAACACCTTCGATGTTGGCTATTTACATTCTGTTCTGTTCCTTTTTTTTTTTTCTTCAAATACTGAATTTACACTTTAATCTTTGCTATTTGGTCCCAAGAGATGGCAAAAATAAGAGACCTCAAATGCTTCATTATGAAAAATCCAGCACGATGCCCCCAAACAGGAGGCTTAGTTCCCTTTTTTCATTTTGAACCAATCCTCGCTAATACACCACCCAGCAAAGGATTGGTTCTCAAAGATATAAGCTGCTTCGTAGTCACATTTTTTTTTTTTTGGGTCCATAATATATGTGACTTTTTGTAAGGTAGCTTTCCGAAGTCTGAGATAACTTGCCAGTTTTTATTCGTGCCCTACCACAACCTCATGATGGAAGTGGCGTACTGATGTTAAGCACGGGCACTTATAAAGGTTCTCCATGCATAGAAAAAGTCTCGCGGTTAATATTGTGCCAACGTATAATTTACTTTGACAAAATCAAATTTTATTATTTTATACAAACATAGATAATGTGCTCGACTATAATGGAACTCTCATCTAAAATTAAAAAAGAAACAAACAAAGGTGAGTGTGCCGAATGAGAGTTATTGCGGATTGTGTTGGGTGGTTTGTAATGATCTCATCCCATTTTGTATTGACAAAGGCTCCCGATAATAAATAAATAAATAAATAAATTTTCCTGTGTAGTCTATTTAAAAATGATATAAGAATTAGGTCCTAGTCAATATCAAATTGGGACTCCGAGGTGGAAAGCATTATTATTTTGAACCTAAAGTTGTCAAAATTTTTTTTGCCAACAATAACCTTTTTGGTAGTGTTCCCTTCTATAGTCAGAATCCATGAGCTTTCACCACATACACAAAAGCAAAGGGACCCACCCTCTGTTAAGCTTTGAAGAATTTAAACCGTGGATTTGAAGTAGCCAAAATATTTATACCTTAAAAATATTTGTAAGCTTTATTTATTTGGGTTTAATATAAAAAATTTTGATAAATATTTTACGAATTTGAATCTTGGTAATATAATATCTATGTTGCTCCAAACTTTGTATATATACATATATACACATAATTTTATATTTATACATATATTTATATATTAATCAATATAATGTGAAAAAGAAAAAGTACTATTCAAATAGTATTTTATAAATTTTGAATTAACTTAATAATTATTAACAATTTTTTTATTTGTATTGTGATTTTATATAAATAAGTTTTAACTTGATAAAAAATTGGTTATTTTAAAATTTTATTTAGATAAATTGATTCAAATCTAAAAATTCAAAGATTCAGTTAGGATAAAATTTTTTTTTACCCACTAAAAATAAGTTACACCATAAGGACTATAATACTTGTTAATTATCATTCATCACATGGCCTAAGAGAATAAGAGTTATTTTTCATTCCTTTGAGTAAAAAGAAATGTTTAGGGGTGAACACCAAGCCTATAGGATCGGAGGGGCCAAATTGAGCTGAGTTGGATTGGACTGAACCCAAAAAAAAAAAATTGATCAAGCATTGAGTTAACTTTATGAGTCACATTAACCCGACTCCAACTGAGGCTTAAATTTTTTTAAAAAATTTTAATTTGTTTAAAAGTAAAATATAATTTTATAAGTATTTATATAAATTTTTTTAAAGTCATTTTATAGTTTTTACAATAAATATAAAAAAAATAACAAAAAAATTGTGGTGAACTTGAACTTGGTAATAAGTTTTAATTTTGGAATCTATTTAAAATTAGGTTGAGTATTAGACTACTAAACTAAAATTCGTCCCAATCCGGCTCATGTTTACCTCTCAAAATGTTAGATGGTGATTTGCTTTTCTTTTTTTTGGTTGAAAATGGTGATTCGCTATTAACAAAATTATATGCAATAATATTGTTGAGCCGGTCTAATGATCCAACACGCCCTTTTAAATTTTCTGGCGTGGTCCATGGCATGGGCATTTGCGGTGTTAGCACTGAGAGAATTGCGGGCTACATAGCCCATTAAGCTGTGCAAAGCCCATAGTGCCCAAGAAGTTCCAAAAAGAAACTCCAAATTAGTTTGATCCTATAAAAATTGTGGTAAGCTTTGACTTGAATAAAAAGTGAGGGGGATAGTTGCAATTGCCCCACTAATATTTAAAAGGACCGGAAATTTATATCTGATAAAATTTATTTAAAAATTTATTAATATTATTGAAAAGTCATTTATTTTTTAAGAGCTTGTTAAGAAATACCTTTTTGAAAATGCTATAACTGCAAAAAATATAGGTCGTCTTTAGAAAAATATACTGTTACACGGATTTTAAATACATCTCAAATAATACTCTATTTCTTTTAACAGTACTTAATTTTTGTCCTACAATTGTACGTCCTTTCTTGTCTATGCTGTAAGCCACAGCCCACGTGCTAGCCCTTGTCCTTTCTTTCATATATAAAAAGATGCTCTGTTCTCGCTAGCCGTGCCTGCGAAATCTTAGCTTGACGTTTTTTTTTTTTTTGATAATACAACGGAAGGTTTGTTTCAGAATAAATCTTTGCTCATTTGTCGAAGGGTAAATTATACCCTTCTTTTTTCTAAAAATGTTTAAATTATATGATTTTATTTTAAAAATTATATTTATTTTTTATTAAAATAAAAATATATGTTATACTAATTTTTTTCAAACAAATAATAGATTATAATTATACTTATTTTGATCAAAATGACTTTATATTTATTTAATATAAAAATATTAAATATGCATTTAAATAACATAAAATAGTCATTTTTAAATTTAAAATAAGTTAAAATTTTGATTTTCAATACAAAATAAATAAAATTAAAATAAATCATTTTTTTAATAAGTTATATTTTTAAAAAAAGGACTAACATTATTTTTGAAGGTATTGCAGCCACCTTTTTATCTTAAAAAGATATTTGTGTACATATTTAAACAAAAAAAAAGATGTGTAATTTAAGTTTTTCTCGAAAATAATAGAGTAATTTATCCTTTGTCGAATCATCATGACTTCCTCAACCAAACTAAATCGAGAGCCTATTTTAATCCAAAAATTTTGCTGTATTTGTACATGTTCAGGTGTTGGTGCGTGTTTTTTTTAATTGAATTGAAATGTCTATGCATCTTACTAAAAATCCTAGTGGAAAGCTCTACGCTGCTCCTCTCAACAAGGGACATTTTACGTGACACGAAATTTCATATTTTGAGCTTTATAAAAAGTAGGGAGGCCAATTCTTGGTCATATCTGAAAGATTCTCTTCAATTATAGTCGGCAAAGTGACTCGATCGGGCAATGACAATTCCAATCAGAGCTCCCTTTAGAGAAAATTTGGAACAAAAGAATAGTTCGATAAGACTATGATTTTACAACTACATGGAAAAGGGTAGCACATTATATCCTCAGAATCTTGAGTATTCATTTTTGTTATTATATTGTTCTACGAGCTGCTACCTAGGTGGTTGGATGTTTCCCGTTTCCTCGTTTCAGAATGTGAATATGAATAGGAAATAGTATATGTATGCGCGCGCACACACATACACGCATATTTATATGCACCTTTTGAAGCTGCGATGGAAACGACAATTTTAGAGTTAGTACTACCGTGTTACGCGCAAAAGGGTTTGTTTCCGGGTCTCAATTATTTATTCAATTCTGGATTGATCGCTAGTTAAGGTGAAAGATTTCTCAGGCTCAGCTATATTAAAAAGAAAATAAAAAGAGTAAGACTCTCGCATAAATTCTGACGATCGAGTCTATATAATCTCGAAATAAGTGAGAAATGAAAACAGAGTGCAAGAGTGTGTTATTACCTGAACTCTGGGAGGGCACCCCTATATATATATATATATATATATATATATGTATATAAAGGATAGCTAGGTTGGTAAGTTTCTTGAGATATTTTAATAATTTTTGGTGCTAGGTTAAAAAGATGAACGTAAGATCTTACGAGTAATTATTTGGGTGACTGTTATAGTAATCTCTTGTGAGATAGGCGAGCCGATCAAGTGGAAACAGTCCGTCGAAAATGCGTATCATCCAATTCCAACTTTCAATTTTAACATGTGGATTTCTAATATCCATTACAAATTTTTTCTGTGTTTGTAGTTCCTGTTTCCCAAATAAGTCTGTGTTGCAATATTCTGGAGAGATTGGTTGACGAGTTCTTAATTAATGATCTATATTTTCCATTTTCTGAGTGATAATAATTTTAGTAGAATCCACACATTTAGAATGATCATATTTGATATTGTCATACTATTGAAAAGTGTCTTTATAAATAAAAGTTACACAAAAAGAGAAAAAACCAAAAGCCATATCTGAAAGGGATAGAGACAAAAAATCGAACTTTACTCTCTTATTATGTAGAACATTTTTGCTTGACCCACCATATGCAACGCATACTCTTTTTCTCTATTAATTAAATCTCATAGTGCTAAACAATCCAATCATAAGGAATTCAGGGTCAATAACTATATTCTATCATTCATAAATTTCATTGCATCCACATAAACAGGTACGATTATGAGTCACCAAGACAGCTTTTCAACTCCCCTCCTTGGTATTAGAATCATAGGCACGAGTCCTTCCCACAAAAGCTATTTGATCAAACAGGCCTTTGCATTAGTCATATGAGAGACAAAAGCCAATTGAAGCACATGATACGTTGCTTCTGATGAAGAAATCTATTACTTTTATGGATCAAAGGAAAAAAAAAAAAATTCTAACTTTCACTTATAAACCTCATTGGAAATCAGATACTCAAAAAACCTTTCCCTACATATAGCTAAAGTGCAGTAGTTGTTGCCTTTGCCTTTCCCTTCTACACATCTATTCTTACAAACATCTTCCTCCATATCCTGCGCTTCTAAATAATGCTTGCTTTATATCTTCTGAACTCAGTATTGTCCTCTGCTCCAATTCCTGTTTCATAGCAAATATATATGATTATAAAATCAATATTAATCGAATGCTCAATAAAATTAAAAATAACATAAATAAAAACAACCAAATAATGTACCTTTGAGCAAGAAGCCTGCATTGTAAAATCATTGAAACAGCTAATAACACATTGCTGAATCTCAAGACCCAAGGCTTCCAGGGTGTTCACTGTAGACAACAACAAGCCTGGCTTCCCAGCACAGCATATTTCAACCCGTGTATCCACATTCCTTCTCTCCACATCAAACTGTGCAAAAATAAATAAATAAATAAATTGGGAACTTCCAGTGCAGAATTTACATCACAGGGTGTTGGTAGGTGATACTAAGAGAAAGTCCATACCTTGGGCGAATTTCTCACGATGATTTCATTTGGCTTTACATCCTTGAAAATGCCCACTATGTTTGAATGTATGTCTATTTCTTGCTGCAAAGTTTTAATCTTCTCTAGAAGTTCTCTCATGTAGTCTATCGTGTCTCCAAGTATAGATGTTCTGTCCATCTGTAAAGATCATCGAGCAAACAAATTAGTTCTGCAAACGACGCCAATGGAGTAATGCCTTTGATGAAAAATTTGAACAGTGAGTGACTTTACTTACTGTCTTACCTTACTAATCTTAGGGACAATTGATCTTAGCATGGAAAGGCGATCGTTTAGTCTCTTTCTTCTTCTCCTCTCGGCCATTAGATTCTTGGATGGCTGTCCCTGCAGTTTCTTGGGTGGATTCTTTCTCTCCAAATTACAAGCGCCCATGTTGAAAACTGGCATTTCTGGGGAATGGCTGTTCGGCTCTGTCTTACATGTCTTTTTGAGATGCAAACTCTGAAGCTTTTCCCCAAACAAGCCCTCTTCTTCCATCATAAACGACAAGGGATTATTATTTTCTTGACCCAGAAAAGGAGGGGTATCAAGTGGAGTTGGAGTGATATCAAGGGTGGTATAGGATGATGAATCAATGATCTGGGGTGTAGAGAAATCATCAAGTAACGAGCTGTAGATCTCATTGCAGCTACTATAGTTGTTGTAACTTTGAGGGACTTCTTGAGACAAAGAATTGGGGAGAAAAGCAAGAGAGTTTGGATCAAAACAGTCAAAACTATTATAAGCATTTAAGAGGAGCTGGTTTTCTTCGGTTGGGCTTGGAATGGTGTCCCATGTTTCTCTTCTTAGAGCTAGTAACTCCTCCAGGAAATCGTGTTCAAACACCTCCATTTCTCTTCTTCTTCTTCTTCTTCTTCTTCTTCTTCTTCTCTCTCTCTCTCTCTCTCTCTCTCTCTGTGGATGTGTGTGTGTTTCTCTGGCTATTGTAAATGCTAATGCTTTACAGGAAACACCTTGAGAACATGCTGTACCAAGTTGAAGAATTTATAGTGGCACAGGTTAACGCTTCTGCCAAATTGATTAATATTGTATGCAGTATATTATGAATTATTTTGTATTCATTAGCTTCTATTGGCTAAGTCTGAAATGGAATCTGCTTTAAATTATTTCTCTCTCTCTCTCTCTCTCTCTCTCTCTCTCTCTTCAGGAGAGAGGCGATTTTTGTCTTTTTCACCGAAATCTGAGCAATCATACACAAACTAAATATTTAATTGGCAAACTTAGAAAACTTTGACCCTCGCATCTGTCTGGAACCAAAAAGGATGGAGTTACCCATCATAAACCTTGTCAGGTTCTTTGTATGTTAAAAGCTCTCAAATATAAATTGATACGAAATGAAGAAAATTTCTGAGTTCGGTCCCACTCTTCGTTGCCTCCAAACTTTGGCTTAACCCGCAAATTCAAATGAGTTGGTGGTCTATTTTTGTTCTTTCTGCACTACTACCTTTCCCATCCATTATACTTAATACAATTTGTCCATGCTTTTCCATATTTAAAAAAGAAAAACGCTAGATAATCTATTTATCCTACATATTTTAGTCTACAAGTACAAAACTTCCATTCTCATCCCACCAAGCCTAGCGTAATATATTTGTGTACCTTTATAACATTCACACCAATGTACTAATACAACTAATTAAATGTATCATGTTTGGCTTATGTACATGGATTTTTCCGTATAACGAATATGCAAACACCATAAATCAATTTTTTAGCTTGCCCTTTTGGATCTTAAACCAATAGGGACATAAGTTGTCTTCTTGCAGGGGTTCTCTATAGTCTTTTTCTGTCTCGGCTCTACTCTTTCGCACTAAGTAGATGACAAAAACACTGATAATTATCGTTGTTGTTATTATCGCCGTTGTAATCGTTGTAATGGAAGCGGGTTTTCTTAGTAGTTAGAGCTCTAAAACTAACTCCCACGTCAAGACTTGAAGCTCCATATACTTACAAATAAGGCTCACGTACTTGTTTGAGTCAGCAGCAATTCCTTTGCGTACGAATATAATATACCATAAGCATATCAAAGCCACGTCATTAACTTAGAACCACAGCCTCTTAATTTGCAAGCAAATTAAATACGGACAGAATTTAGAAGTAGATTTATTCACCAGAGAAAAAAATTAGAAGTGATTTCTTAAGTGTTTGGTATTAGGTTTTTTTTAATTCAATATCATTTTATTAATTTCTCTAAAATGAGTTATTTCATGTACGTCATAATTTATTGAAAGAAATTAATATGACAATAAATACTCAAGGAGTCGAATTTAAATTTTCCTTAGCCTACGGAAACCCTGAAAGGGTTCTTCATAGTATGCAGTTGTGCAGAAACAAATTAATGAAAAGTGATTTAACATTAATATTCAACACGTTATTATACAGCGCAGCCTATCCTCCTATACTCACTGATTTGTGCCCTTTGGAAAAGTTTATGCTTGATGGTGTAATATGACGATTTCTGACTATCGGATGAGCATCCTAATCACTAATGTCATTTTCTTAATGGGGCTATGGTTATAGCCTTATTAGTGCAGCGGAGGATTACAATGTCGTCTAGACTTCTTGGGTTTCCCAGTAACGAAAACAAGGGTTTTGAAATGCTATTCATGGGGAAAAGATCAAATCCGAATTCTATTCTTTTTCGGGTAGAATTTCAACCTGTGAGCAATCTAAGCCACGTGCTATTGATGTATATGTAGACTAGACATAACAAAAATAATTTCTGAAATGCCAACCATATTTATGCAAAAAAATAAAAACCAATTTTTGTTTTGTTTTTCATATTTACAAATTAGGATCATCTTGAGAGAATCTATCCCACATGCTATGACCACTTTTTTTGGGCATGTACAAGCTATGCGTGTGTGTGTGAGAGAGAGAAACCGGCTAATTTGCCTACGAAGTTAAATTTTTCTAACACGTGTGGTTGAGTCTACGTACTAACCTAGCTAATATATGAAAATGGCTATATATATGTCATAAATGGACATAGAAAAAGTTTAGGTAGACTTTGTGCATATTGGAATCAAATTATAAACACATTAACAATACATAAAACATAAGTTTTGTTAAATATTCATCTTTCATATATATATATATATATATATATGTAACTGCATTTATATTTAAAGTCATACACAACTAAAATAACTGGTTCAAGAAAAATTACATTTACATGTCTTTGGATATAGTTCACTATTTATTTTATCAAAAAGTATAAATATGATTATTACTTTTTGAAACAATAGTTGTCAATACAGTTGTGCATGGTCAATAGTAAAAGAATTATACCTCAAAATGTCCACCGCCGATTTTTATAGTGAATATCGTACAAACCAGCCTATGAAACATCCAATATGAGTGGTCGTTGTTTATTTGCGCAGAAAATATAAGGCTAAGCAAGAAATGAAAAAGAAGGGCAGCTATACCAAGAATTATATCAAATTAATCAAGACACTCAATGGATTAAAAAAAAAAGTTTGCTGAAAAGACTATGAAATAATTAGATGTGAACGTGCTTTACTGGAATTTCAACGCTTAATTAATGCAAACAAAGATCCAAAAAAGAATTGATAAAAAAAATATAAAGGAAAGTGGGGGGTTGCCTCGATTTACCATGCCTTAAAGGTTTCAATTTCCTACTTTGAAACTAGGTGGTTATGATGTTTCGTCAAATTCATGACTCTCCTAGCTTCCTGCTAATTTTTCCTCGGCAGCCAACGCCATTATTTGCTCCAAATGATTAAAAATGGAAGTCAATCATTAACTCACTAGACTTCGCAAAAAGTTAATCTCTGGTAGGGTAACTTCACAACAGTATTCATTCTCTGTTCATCTTACTTTTAGTAATATATATACACAACAATGGGAAATAAATGACGTATCGTATAATTCTCTGTATCGGCAACTGAATTTTACAAATGTTACAAAAAATATATATTAAATAAGATTGCTTCTGCAAAATTATGCAAATAAATTAAATTTTTCGTATCAAATTATTCGAAGGTTAATTAAGTGCCATTTAGAGTGGTTTGTTCCACAAGAATAATGCAGAATGGGCAAGGGAAAAAAGAGAATGGTGTCTCCCCACGTGTTTATTTTCTGGAATCTCCTTATAAATCGCTGCGAGGAATTCCCTTTGTCATCATCCCGTATCATGTTGAGAGAGGATTGATGGCATTATATTCTTCCAAACACCAAAATAGACGGTGGATTTTTGATAAACCAGTCGACAACAACTGACCCATCCCTCAAACCCACAATTATTACTGCTTTCCTCTCTCTCATCTTTGTCCCTTAATACGATATTATTGGGACCCTATAGAAAGGAAGCTTTTGAGATTTATTAGTCATTTGTAACTTAATGCTCACACATGTACATACTATGTAATCTGTCATTACTGACGTATCCCCTTGTCTTATCCCTTAAGTAGCCGCACACAGAAAACCATCTGTTAAATCCCATTCGGTTCCCCTTGTTTTTCTTCAGCCTTCATTCTTTTGGGTTATTTCGTAATCATCGAATTTTTAAAATATTCAGTTTATGAACAAATATATAAATACATCAAACATGTTTTTACATCTTTAGTATATTTCAATATTTCTTTGTTATTACTCTAATTTTTTTAATAAAGTAAAATATTAAAAATCTTGTAAAAGCTGCCTTTACAAGAAGAGAGAAAATAGATAAAACTTACATATAATTTTTTTCAATGAAAATATAACAAATAGTTTTTTTTATCTTGGTTCGCAATCACATAATTAATTTTTTTATTAAATTTTTTTTACATATTATATTTTTCGTTAAACAATTTGACAATAAAACTTTCTCTAAGTTTATTAAAAAAATTGTCACTATAATATTTCATCTTATTGCATTATTATGCTACTAGTTTTACTCAGCTGAGAGCGAGCTAATACTAGGATAATTAAATTGATTTGAATTGAAGTACACACTTCAATTTCAATTCCTCGAAAGTTGAAATAAACTCCTAGGACATTGATCAAAGAGACCTGGGTTGAAAGTTTGACGCAAAATTATAGAAAAAACAATTGATCAAGTAGCGAAAGAAAATCAGAAGAAAATGGAAGACCCGAAGCGACCACGAGGAGCACAGTGACGAAATCTTATGTGGCTGAAAATGATCCATAGGTAGAGAGAGAGAAAGAGTGGCGGTGTGAGAAAACCACGGCAGTTTCTTCCTACCTTCCCGACACATGGTGGTCTTATTAAAACCACTTTTGCTTCTATTCATATCCCACCTTTGGCAGCCCACAATATCTCATTTCCAATTCTGGGCTTTCCTCTGAAACCACCTTTCTTTCTCTTTTGTCTGCTAGCGTTTTGTCCCTTACTACAATGAAACAGTAGGTTTGAGTTTTTGAGTTGCATACACTCAAGCAGTGCTGATCTGTAAACCCCAGCTTTTACGCTGAAGGTTTGTTTTGCCTTTTTGTAAATAGCTTCTGCTCGTGTGCGCTTCAACAAAGGGGTTTATACAATTTACCTTTCTCAATTTTAAAAATTTAACTATTCACTTTCGTTGGACAAACAAATAAAGCCATTTAAGACTTTTCATCCCTTCTCTCCCAATTTCTCCAACTCATCTTGAAGCTAGTGCACGCTGGTGCAAGAAAGCAATTAATTTCGCATCCTTTTGTTCGCACAAAATGCAAGATATTGAGTTACGAGCGAAGACAATACCAACTCTGAACAGCACCTATTTTTGCAACTCACACTAGGGCTTGGAAATTCGAACTAGCTTCCCCTTCCTCACACAAGCTCGAGCTTCAATGGGAAAGGAGCGAAAGAGGTGGGACCTGTGAATATAGAGCAGGCTGTGAATGGGCAAGAAGAACGTCACCGTCTGAGAGTTAGACGATAGCGACGAGTTTGTATCGAAATGTCAAGCGTCAATATCAATTAGTTAAGTATCATAATAGATCAATTTTCATTGATTTTTGACCCATTGTTTTTTAAACCAATTTCAAGAGACAAATGAATTAAAATTATGATTAATTCACTAATTTTTCAGTTAAATCGACAAGTCAGTCTAATTTTTTACTCATATCAGTTATAATGACCGCCAATCCTATCTTTCACCGAAGGACTATACACATTGAACTAGACTTACACTTCGTCAGAGTAAAGGCAATCCTGAAGGACATTCATATTGCACATATTCCTTCTTATGATCTAGCCGCTGATGGCCTCAAGAAACCTATCTCCAGTTCAAAGTTTCTGATTTTAGAAGCAAGCTTTAGGTTTTTTGTTTAGAAAACCTCAGCTCGACTGAGGGCGAGTATTAGGGAAAAGAAATTTCACCTTAGCATAAGGGAGACTGTTTTAGAGTGCTGATTTTTGTTATATTATTGGTTCCTAACCATTTTGATACAGCAAAGTTAATTATAACAACTATGCTAGGCACTGTGTATATATACTCCCTTTGTGTGTATCAGAAGGTTAATGAGGACTAATTCCATCTGCTCATCTGCATTCGCTCTTCTCTCAGTATCTTGACTTTGCGAATGAGTTGACCCGCACGAGTTGATTGTGTACAGATTACATTCAGAAAATTATGGAATCATCCTGTAAAAAGAAAATTAGGAGGTGGGTTTATCTCAAAAGGGAAACCAGATGCTTCTCTGCTGAAATAGCAGAGATCAAATAATGATTTAATAAGCAAAAATTGAAGCAAGTTGTAGATCTCTGGGTTGTGCGAAACAGCGGAAGAAGCTCGATTGTTCTAGCACTTTTTTTTTTAATTGAAATTTTGTCCTATTGCTTAATTAAGAACGCACCTTTGCTATAAGGCACATCATATAGCATAGATGTTTAAAAAGCTTCACTACTCATTTTCAATCCAAATACTAAAAGAAATTAAAAACATTACCCAGAAATCCAACTCCCTAGGCGTCAAGTAATTGGTTGAAAATTAAATTTTGGTTTAGATCTTCTTATTCCTTTGTACAGATCCAAAAGTAAAATATTAGGTTAGCTACTGGTGTTTGGGATAAAATTTTTTGCTGATATATATATATATATAGATAGATAGATATTATATCTTCAATAATTTTTTAAGCTATTGCTTATGCGATTTGCAGATCAGATTGGAAAATATGGGGAGAAGGGAACGAAAAGTACGAAATGTTCTTATTTACTGCTACTTATATGTTCAACGCCACATAAACATAAAAACGGTGTTAGTCAAATGAACAAATTTAGTAACCAAAAAGATAAGTTGTACGAATTTAAAATTTTAGGAAATTAATTATCAACTTTTAAAGTTAAACAAAACAAATTGTACAAATTCTTAAATCAAAAAAAATTTGCGTGCATTTTTCTTTTCTTTTAATATTGACATATAAGATAAGACTACTTCCGCGTGTTTCTGCCCAAAAATACATAAGAAAAGCGATATAAATTTTAAAATATACATTTAGCATAAGAAAAAAGAAAACTCAATAAAATGACGAATCTGATAAATTGCTGAAATATATTATTTTAGTAAAATTTTATTAATATTTTATTCAATTAATTGATATGTATATGGGAAATAATTTAGAGAGAGAGAGAGAGAGACTCCTCACGAGTCATTCCTGTGCAAGTAAAAGGATTAAACCCCACCATGCATTCTTTTACATTATAAAAAGTCGCGCTTCGATCTATCTCGATTCTTTTTTTCATCGATCTATCTTTATTCTGCTATAACAGTATAATGCACTTTTCTTTTAAGGCAAAATGGCCTGGGTTAAATTTTTTTATTATTATTAAAATTTTAAAAAATTTATGTAAAATCATTTTTTATTATTATATGCATAAATTTTGAATTAGTATAACGATAAAGAATTCAACTTCTTTAAAAAAAATTGAATTCATTGTACAATTTTTTTTTAATTTTTCCTCTTTCCAGCTTAATCATCTCTTCGAATCATTTACTACAGCTTCCAGTTTCCTCGCAACTTTTGCTTTTCACCTGTGTACTTGGCCGCTGCATTAGTGCAACGGATGTGAATAGATTTGTCGTTTACTAATCAAGCTACAACAATAAAGGCATACAAATTACATTATTAAAACCCTATTTCCTTTTAGAATTAATGCCATTAGCAGTTCTTTATAAGCTCCCGTAACCCCGTAATGCCGAGATGGGACTTGCTAGCTAGCTTTACACGGCATTGCAATAAAAGAATGAATGGGACGATTATTAGACTGCGTCAAAATCAAACCGATTAAAGGAAACTTGGTTGTGCTCTGTGAAGGTTATTTAGTTTCTTAGTTGTTATTGGAGACCAAGTTGATATATATTTCGACGACTTGTTTCAAAGCCAGGTCTTTTTTTTTTTTTGTTGGCTTAATGTTTGTCGTTTTGGCCATGGAAGAGTTTGCTGATATAAGTTTTTTGTGTCTATAGAAGCAATCACCATCAATGGCAGCAAACAAATGTTGACAGATACGCATTGCATCATGCAAGGTTTTTGGCTTTTCACCACTTTAAGGACAATGAATTTTATAGTTGAAGTAGAGGAAAATGCATGAAATACGTCGTTTTGTAATTCAACTGAGAAGGGATCGAGTAGTTTTAGTTTATAAAAGTTAATAAATTAAATTCATTATCAATAAATATCTATTAAATTTTAAATTTTATCAAGAAATTCTAGCTGCAGTTTATACGTTAATTTTAATTTCGTATACTGTGTTCTTTAGGCGAAAAGTTTAATTAAGAATCTCTCAAATTAATTACAAAAAAGAATATGATCTCAATTAAATTAATAACATATTTGTATCCCATTCAACTTGTAATTTAATTGTTGAGTTTGGAAATGGTAAGCATTCATTGCAACTAATTTAACATAATCCCACGTGAATTCCCAACTTGTTCTTTTGTTAGATATTTAAACAAACAAAATATGCAGCCAATATATATATATATATATATATATATTACAGAGAGAAAGAGAACCAAATATAGCCTAAGAAACAGAACAGATATATATATATATATATATGTGTGTGTGTGTGTGTGTGTGTGTGTGTGTGTGGTGGAATTTCGTTAAATATCTATCCTCAATCCTGACTTAATCGATTTTAGATATGTCCGTATAAATAGATATAGTGGTTGCCATGAAATGGTCAAACGAAGGAGATTTCTTTGTTTTTTTGGACGATGTATCTCGCCTGTGAAATGGAATACAATCACTTTACACCCGGACGAAATTAATAAAATGATAATGTAATTTTTGTATTTTTTTTAAAACGACTGTAACAGAGGAAAGCAACGAAATTGATAAAAATTTATAAAGACTATTTCAACGACAACTATTGAACTTGTCATGTAATTTAAAATTAACCTCTGCCACAACGAGTCATTTCTAAATAAATTTGAGCCACAATAATAATAATAATAATAATAAATAATAATAATAATGCAATAATAGATTAATAGTTACATTATTTGTATAAAATGTCAACGGGGTGCTCTTCTTTCAGAGACATTACCAAGTGATTGAACACTACAATAATCAATATCAGATTTAGAAATATGATGGTACGTTCATAATAAAACCAACATATTATGTTTCCTGTCTAAATTTTATTGTTATCATTAATGCAACAAGATCTTTTTCTTCCCTTAATTTCTATAAATTCCTTGAACCAGCAGAATATGGGTTAGAATCTTTCTAGGTTTCCAGATAAATATAATATCAATCAGTACCTTTTTCACATGATTTGTATAATTATGTGACCTTGATCCAAACCAAATAACTTTTGAACTTTAAGAGCCATTTATAATTTATCAGGACATTATTATTTGATGTTGAATGTCCTCCTAATAATACACGTATACTCAATGTCAAGAAGACAAAAATGTTAGATAAAACCATTCGACAAAACTAAAATCAATTAATAGTCCTTTTTAGAAGAAAAAACAAACAAAAACCTCAGAATATTGTCCAAATTTTCTAAATAAAAAAAAAAACACGAACCAAATCGCTTGAAGATAATGATGTAGAGTAATAAGACACTTGATAGCATATGACGGGCGTAACATGTGATTAGTATTTTGGATATTGATTTTGGATACTCGTCTTTCCTATCCTTTAAATGTTATTATATCAATGGTTTTTTGTTTCAAATAAAGTCCGACAATATTTAAATTCTTATTTGATATATATATACATATATATATGCTTTGATATTGATAATTTACATACAGTTTGATCTAATTAATAAATTCAATTCTCTATCATTATTTTTTTTAATGCCAAACTCCTATAAACTTGTACACTTTAAATAAATTTTGATGCAAATGGTTGGTGAATTATACAGAGAAATTCTCTTACATCAACTTGCTGATTAATTACAACATCAATTAGTTTATGTAATATGGTACAGTAATATATTCTTTTATTAACATGTGGAGTGAGTGAGAATCAAGTCATCCCTCCCTATATTTCATGCCTCAAATTTGGAGTTACTGCTTTCTAATTCGATGGACGAGGACCGTTGAAGTAATTTACAGCACAACACACATATTTATGACTTACATATTATTGGAACGGAACATTATTGCACTACTGTTATATCACCCTCTCTTCTCCCACCTTCAGCAACAGAGAACGCTTTGTAATCTTCTAAACCACTAGAAAAAAACAATAGTAGTTGTTTATAGACGAAGACTAACTGACCTAATTAGTGGTCCTTCAACAGTACATTATCATCAAAAATAAGAAAAAAACAAATTAATTGTGATCCAAATAATGTGTTTTCTGAGATTGTGAAAGACCAATATCTTATGGAATTCCACTAATGGAGATCAATGACTAGCTAGTTTCTGTTCTACCTACTAGTTTCTCTCAAGATTCATCAATGACCAAGTGATTCTTGTGAGTTGTGATCTTTTCATGGGTTTATGCAAATTGAACGGCTCTTTGTAGGGTGGTCGCACTACAATGTAATCCAACCTCTATCGATTTCGGAGATCAGGACAAAAAAAAAGAAAAAAGATTTTTTTAGACAAATAAGGAGTATTTATATTAGATATTATTCCACCCACCTTCATCATTCAAAGCTGTTTTTTTTTTCTTTAAATAAACAGAGAAGAAAGGCCATATAGGTATGTATAAATATATATATATATATATGTATATATGTATATATATGTTCTGCAAATACGAACCCACTTCTATATTGAAATTGAATATTTATTGTATATACATTTTACAAACGAAAATGTAGTATATTGCAGCAATGGCAGCCAGATTTTGCACCATTGATCTTATTTTAGTAATTGACATAGAAGAGGAAAAACTAGAATCCAGCATCTCCTCTTTTATAGGGAATTACAACTGGCTCACACGCCGTTTGGAAAAACTTCTTTTTTGAAAAAGAAAATAAAACAGTTCTAAAAGCTTTCACTCAACTGATTCATTAATTTGTCTTTTTCGATACAAGAATGATACACATCTTAGTTTGAGCTAGCGTTGCAATCAAAACTAATTTCAAGTCAAATCTTGTGTGGGGGCACTTGGAGAAAAACAAACCAAGAAAAATCAGTCAAGAATATTATAGATAGATTAAGGATGCAATTTCTGAAGGTCAGCAATATATAGAAACACGTTAGATTATGAAATCCAACTTGTTTGTTTCATGCACTAATAATTCGTGGCTATGAATATATAATTGTCAAAGCGTGTAAATAGAAATATGTTAGCTAAGCTAGCTATTTATATATAGTTCGCTTTTGTTTTCAAATTAAGAGTCGTGTTTAATCAAGACACACAGTAGCTAGCTAGTTAATATAATTAGCTGTCTGGTGAGTTAACTACAAACATTGTTAACTTATTAAATAGGCTGCTGTCATATTGCATTTGAAAATACACAGTTCATTGACCAAAATCTCATAGGTGAGTGTGGTGAAGAACATAAAACGATATAAAAGGTACGTTGGCTTCTTGTACAACTCACTTAGATCACAGAAAAAATGAAGAAAGATTGTCCAGCTTCAGCATTTTCAAACTTACAGGGAAAAGACAAAACTTAATCGAGCAGAATTAGACCACGCAGCAAATAAAATCTTCGTGAGAATCTACTTATAAGCCTGTTTCATTGATTTTGTTGTTGAAGAGAGATTATTATAGTATTTTGGTTGCTGTTTATGGAAAATGAGCTGTTGTAATGCATAATTGATTGTATCTTGATAATGAAATTATCAGTAAGATTTTCATATACATGTAGTTCTATTATTTAATTTAGTCACCATGGTATAACAATGATTAGTAATATACGGATTATAAATATATACTCTGTATAAAAATGGTTAATAAGTGTTCATTTCTAACCAATCAAACAACTCGATTGCCCAAAAAAAAAAATGCAATATATAGGTTGCCTTTAATGCCTTGTGTAGATCATAAAAAGTGGGGGGGAAAAGGCAAAAGCTAAAACTAAGTTATGGCGGAAGGTTTATTTTTTGATGCACCATAAAATAAAAGTTTGAACCTAAAATCTCACTTACTCAGCTGCTTACAATCCTTACCACAATTTTTTTTTTAATTATACGGTAAGAATATTTTTGAGTTAATTTATGTGTCAATTGGAATTAAATGTTTTTCTTAAACGATCTTAAGGATATACTTCCTCGCCACTGAAGATTTAAATACAAGGAAAAATGACTATTGGATTACCTAATCCCTTATTCATATTACTATCTGAAAAAATACACATATATATCATAACTTAATAAAAAATTAATCCTGAAAATTTGCAATCAATAATTAAAGCATAAAAGTTTTGAATTTTTGAGGGGACAAAAAAGGAGCTTGGGAACTTCTTTATTTCTCCCCTCTTGATTTTGAGATACAAGGGATGAGTTTGAAGATATTATACGGCGAAGGGTTTTGGTACAATATAATCAAAAAAAAAAAATGATTCGCTTTACAACTCAAATATTTTTTATTTTGAAAACAACTCAAGTATTACTGTTCGTTACCATATATATTTCTTGGCAGTGGCTCGATTCGGCTCAAACTGAGCTATTCTGTTTGTGGAGGTTTATCCAGAGATGAGTATGATAGATAGCTTTACGGATATTCTAAAAACTTCGGGAAATGCTTGGTTCTTAATGTTGAGTGTTGGAGAGTCCTTGAGTTTTCAAACTTGCGTAAATTATTTTTCAAAGTGACTCTAGACTTTTAATAGAAGGTATTAATTCTCTACGAACCCACAATGTTGATTTACATGGCATTTTTGCCACGTTAAGGAGTATGATCAATAGCATTCTGGAGGCTAAAATCCAACACCAATGGAGGAAGCAAGTATGTCTGTAGATCATTTTGCCAATTAAAGCTTCACCCACAACATTGGTCTGTTTATGATAAAGCTCCACATAGTATTGCCTGTATTCTTCTTGTTGACTTGATGGGAACATACATTCCATCTGTAATCTCTTCTTAATCTTATTGTTTTAAATCTTTGGCCCCCTTATTTCATCGTTAAAAAAAAAAAAAAAGTTGAGAAATGGAGCGAGTGTTTTTTAATAGAACAAGGAGTCCAAAAAAAGAAAAATCTAGGAAAACCCCATTGCCGGAGCGGATAATTTTTTATGGTGATATTTTGGATATAAACAAGTCTAATAGCTTTATGGTTTTGGTTTTCTTTTTTTTTTTTTTGGACTGATTTATTAAAAACAATGGCAAGCTGGCCCATGCCATCACAAACAAGATCCACTAATTTCGAAGCAGTTCTTTTGAGCAACAATAGTATGGGTTTAAGCTGTGTATTATGTATGCTGACCACAGTCCATTTCAAAAGTGGAGCTATACGGAGATTTTTTTTTTTGAACTCCTATTCTTTGGAAGTTGAATTCATTGCGCAATCTTTTTTTAAAAAATTACTATAATGGAATATTGAATTGTAATATATATATATATATATATGTTATATTTTAATTAAATATTTAATAATAAATACTTAAAAATAGTACATAACTTTTTTTTAAATAACAATTTTGCATAAAATGAAAAAATAAATTATGTTAACTTTTTTTAAAATTTGGTTAGATTATATTTGATATTTCTCTTATTTTAAAAATTACAATAAACTCTTATGATATTTCAGAGTGTGGATCCTCTCTGCAGTCAAGCTTTTAGCCCCTTCTTTTTTGGTTTTAAGGGTTATAAATTGTAAGTTGGAAGATAAAAATTATATAGGGGAGGTCAAAAATTGTAATTGAGATGAAAAATTACACTTCAACAAATTTAATTACACTACATAATTAAAAAAATTTAAGTGTGATTTTTTTTCCTCCTAGTTTGCAATTTTCATCTTCAAACTTACAATTTATGATATGAAAAATATATATATTTTTGCTCTGATTGGATTCTTTCTAGTTATCCATATGACTAGATTATATATTTTGATATATATTATAGAAACTTACCATTTAGTTTATTTTCCATAAAAAAGTTTAAATTTTTTTCACAATATCAAACTATAATGTTATTCTCAATATAGCAATTAAAGCAACTAAATTGATATAAAACTATGTTTTTATTTTTAATATGTTTGTAAAAACAGTTATGGTGTTCAAAACTAAACTAAATCGATTAAACAAAGCTAAATCTGAAAATTGAAGAAAGGTAAGCTTGAATTGGTTTTAGACATAGCAAAATTGATCTAATCGATTTGATTATCAATTCTTTCCAACTTGGTTCGATTAATGAAGGGATATTTTTTCCCCTTGCAACCCATAAGCCCAACACATGCGCTTCAATAGTGACCCTTACTAGTTCGGCCCATAACACGCATTGCAAGTCTCTTTTTTCAAATTCACTCATGACTCTCTCGCACAACTCACGAGCTTTGGTGCAGCCCGCCCCCTTCACTTCAAACAAGGCATGAGCTTCTGTTCAACCTCTGAGACTTGTCTTTTTACAAAGTGCTTTCCTTTTTTCCTCCTTCTAATGTCCAGTTTGTGGGTTCAACAGATATTTCGATGATAGGTTTCACTGATTTTGGGAGCCTTTTAAAGAGCAATTCCATCGAAGTAAGTACAGCAATATTTCTATTTTTGGTTTTTTTGGAATCTTCCACCTTTGAAAATATTGGAGACACGGTTGGGATTTCATCAATTGAAATTCTTGGAGTTGACATGGCCTCCAAAATCACTTCCGAGCTCAAAATTCTACATTACAAGATACAAAATTAAAAAAAAAAAAAAACAACCCAATCACTTTTGGGAGGAGGGGGAATAACATCAAGCAAGTCAAACGAAAATCGAACCACATTGAGTTCAAGTCAAAATCAACAAAGTTTACTATTATGCAAATTCGATTTTATTTGATTGTGATTTAAAATCGAATCAAATTGAACTTGTTCATATTTCTTATGAACATCTTCTAAAAATAATTAAATAATTTTATTTAAAAAAAAAACATGTATTGTGTAAAACATTATCTTCACTGACAAAAAAAATAAATTAGAGAGAAATTGAATATAAATTTTAACACAAGTAATGTATTAAGTGTAATTTAATAAAATCTTTATTCAATGAAGAAAATTAATGATTAAATTAATTTTACTTTTTTTTTAATATTTTGTTAATCATTCACAAAATTCGTTCCTATATTTAAAAAATATATAAATCTTGTTTTGAGACTTATATTTTATCGACACAATCTCTTCCCCTCATAGTTCCCTGCGTAAAATTTTCTTGAATATCTAAAATATCTTCAAACTCTCCACGTTTATTTATATAAGGAAACTATATTCTATACCAGATTCCTTCCTCAAAGCACAATGGCATATTCTCAAGAATCTTTATCGCATCCTTATAAAATTGATTTCCGGTCCACCCGCAGGTAGTTTAGGAGTTATCTTAGTGCTGTACAACACCTAAAATATGATGAAGAGAACATAAACTAACGCAAAAATAGATGAAAACTTCGCATACTTAGGAAAACAAGGCCTTGGCACATTGAATCAAGTAACTTATTTTAGGCTCAGCCGCAACCTTTTCGCCTTTCGCATTACTCTTTTGCTTTTCCGAGCCGGTGCCGAACGGGTAACTAGTAACGACTAATCAAAACCTTAAGACAGAGAAACAATTTAATATTTAACTAAATATATTATAGTAATAAAATTCAAAATAAATTATACTAATATTTTTTGTTGAACTCTTTATTCATTTATTTTCTGTCAATCAAATTTTTATACAATATATATTATTTTAAACAAATAAAGTTATTTAATTATTTTTATTATCATATTAAAAATAAAATTATAATC
Organism: Erythrophleum fordii; assembly: GCA_032878935.1. Lineage (NCBI taxonomy): Eukaryota > Viridiplantae > Streptophyta > Magnoliopsida > Fabales > Fabaceae > Erythrophleum > Erythrophleum fordii. Next base: position 30,022,548 of record JAVQMF010000050.1, read on the forward strand.
TTGTATTAAAATTTAGTACAAATCTTATTATATTTAGTATTATATAAAAAATAAAATTACATATTATATAATACAAAATTTTAATTTTTTATTAAAAATAATTTAAATTTTTTTAAATATATATGAAAATATTAAAAGAATGAAATACAATTTCAAAAGAACATATAACTTAGTCACACCAATTTATCCATTTTTGATGGTCCATGCATACGAGAACTTGGAGGTTGTGTGCATCCCAGAATTTTTTGTGAATTCAAAGAGTGTGTGTATCTCTCAATTTGGATCGTATAAATTTAATTTAGATAATGTATATTTTATAATTTTTTATATATAAAAATATTGTTTTTTGTAGTTATTAATTATAAAATTAGTTTTATTTTATAAAATAAAAAATTTAAAATTTAAATAAAAAATATATAATTCAAATCGTCCAGATTAAAATAAGATTCACAAGGGCCATAAATAGCGTCACGTGAGTCACACAGGACGACACGAAGCGAAAAACGATTGGTCTATAACAGAGAGTCCTCCAAGTTGGGAATCGGCGAAGGAGAAGTTGGTTCTTGCTTCGTGCTGCTGCTGCTTCGGCTGTGTGACTAGTCATCGGCCATGTGCGTGGGATAAGCAACCAAACACGTACCCTTTCTCGTTCTCAATTAGGTAACCAGATATAAGATCGAATCATCAAAGCCAGGGAAAGAAGGAAGGGTACAATTATCAACTTCATTTTTTATTATACTCTCTCTCTTGCACGCATCGCATCTCGCCGTATACGCCATGTCCATATTTACTCATGACCCTATTTTATTGAATTCCACTTTTGTCCCCACCACCATTTCAAAGGTTCGCTTTCCACTGCCTCCGCAACGTTCTCCTGCTATTGTTTGTTTCACTTCTCGCTCAGGTACTCCTCTCCTCTTCCCTCTCTTTCTCCATCGCTTCCATTCTCTTCTTACGTTATTTTCTGCTATGCGAATCCTCATGGGATGTCCCGCTTTTTTTTGTTTTGTTGTTAGCTAGAAATTGTTTACTTCGTGTTGTGACGGTGTGTGATTGATTCGCTTGGTGGTTCCTAGCAACTTAGTTTTGCATTGAATTTTGATTCGTTTTAAGATGATCTGGTGATTTAAAAGATTAGTGTTTCTTATGCTAAATGATTGCGTGAGGAAATGTTCATTTTCGATTCCGTATGAATGCGCTGGTAAGGCATTGATCTGGTTTTTTCTTAACGTGGAAGGATTACATAAACAACCAATTTTCGGCAGATTAGTGTTTAAGTAGCTTCCACAATCCCTTCGATTTTGAACGTTCTGTTTGCAAAAATGGTGGGTGCTAATTTTTAGGATTTTATGCTTTTCGTCCTTTTGGCGTCGTACACAGCGCTGACGCCTGAATTTAGGAGAATCGCCGTTTTAGTTTTAAGTTTTGACGGATGAACAATTGAACAGACACATTCTCCGTCATACAATCTTGTTTTTAAGCTTTTTCTATTTTAGTTATAGGGTTAGCAATTGTTACATTCCATGAGGTTGGAGCGTAATTCTTATATGCATTATACTTCATTGGTGCTGTCCTGTGTTTGTAGCATATGCCAGCATATGCTGAGATAACATCTCTCATTTGCTTGCTTTAATGTAATTTATGTTGTCTTTTTAGGCTTGCTACTATATATCTTTGCTTTTGGTACACACGCTAACTTGTTAATCATACTTTTGTGCTTGCCGACTGGTGGTCTATGTAGTTTCTTGCATGTAGAGCTCTTCTTGTTATGTTCAAGGTATATAGATGTGGGCGTGCAGTTTTGCATTTACACAATACTGATCTAGTCACGCTTTATTGTTGGATGTCATTTTATGCCACTGCAGATATGGATACCAACGAAGGTCAAAGTATCTATCCATTGCACCGTTGTAAAACTCTTCACCTGGTTCGTGGCCACCTTTATGCTCGATTTTTTTTTTTTAAGAAGGCTGTTGTTATGATACTATTCCCTACATGTGGCTTGAAAACCAAAACCTTCATTGACCTGCGATTTTCTGTGTCGACTAATTTTAGCTACAGAACTTCTCTATTGAAGCTTACCGTTTCTTTCTCTAAAGCACAGATATAATATTAAGTTCAAATATCAACATGTTCAAATATAATTCTGACTGAAAATATGATATGGTTTTTCAAAGCAAATATTAGATGGTAATTCAAACTAAATATTCTTCTTGCAACAAATTAGGAATTGCATTGAAAGTTGTCTGATGTGGACTAAATTTCATTAAGTTGAAAATTTGAAGTGCCCTGTTGATGATTATATGAGCACAGAGTTTCATAGCATATGCTTATGTATTGGAATTTTTGTTTTTTACCAAAAAAAAAATTGTTTTGATTGTCAATGTCATCATTTTTTTTTAAGAGCAATAATGTCTTATCTAAGCTACTATTACAGGTTAGACATGCCCAAGGGATTCACAATGTAGAAGGAGAAAAAAACCCTGCTGCGTACTTGTCTTATGATTTTTTTGATGCACAACTAACCCCTCTTGGCTGTAAGCAGGTAATCTCGAGTCAGAACATTTTATTGTTATCTTGTCAAGCATTTCAAGATGGATTTTGTGTTGTATAGAATTCCTTTAGGAAGTGTTTTCAATTATAGAGAAGAAAGATGTTTCAAACTTTCGGCAGAAACTAGGTATTATACCCATATGTTGCCATAATTTTATTTCTCAAGAGAGAAAATAAATATTATATCGATGAGGATATTGTCCTATCATAAAACTCTAGTTAGTTCTTTTGCCCAGATTTTCCCAGTTAAATATTTGTTTTATGGGCTCTATAACAGGTTGATAATCTGCGTGCGCATGTTCAAGCATGTGGTCTTTCCAAGAAAATCGAATTAGTGATTTCTTCTCCCTTGTTAAGGTATAGCTTTATTAATTGGGAATCCTGTTACGACTTGTATAAGGCTCACTTTGTGGAGATCTGTTACTTCTATCACTGTAACCATTACGTTGTTTATTTTTATATCTCTGACCAAGGCCTCTCTCAAAGATTTATGGAACGATACCACATAATGGTACTTTTCAGCGAAGTAAGTTGAAAAATGGAATCTTGGTGCCATTCACCTTGATAAGCATAAAATTGATGTGAATGTATGGACAGGTAATTAGAAACCACGGAAGGTAGACTGCATCAGACAGCTGTAAGATAATACAACGGAAATATGATCTTAATTCAATACTTGGAATTAAAAGAAAACTGGGCTAAGTAATGAAAAAGTCTGACAGCTACATTTGTATCTGCTGGTCTGGTATGTGTATATATCTAGCATTTGTCCGATATCTATTAATCTCATGTCTTCCAATTATTTATTTGGTTTTAAACATAAGTGCACTATGGGTAATTGATGCTTTCTAATTTCTTTTCTTTCTTGAAAGATGAAGAAAAACGGGAAATGATATTTTTGTGACCAACTCTTTCTATCATTTATTTTCATAATTAATGCGGAGGTTATTTATCAAAAAAATTTCAGTAGGAATTTGTCCTTTGAGCAGGTAATAACCATTGTGTACTCTGTTTTTGTTGTGTTATGCTGGTATTCTGCAGAGATATGTTTATTAATATTTTGCATATCAGTGAATAAACAAGATTCCTTCTGCAGTCGAAAGACATTGTAAGTTGAAATTGCTGATCATCGCATTTCAGGACCATGCAAACAGCAGTCGGAGTCTTTGGTGGTGAAGCATACACTGACGGGACTAATGCACCTCCTTTGATGAAGGAAAATGTGGGACATAGTGAACGTGCTGCAATTTCTAGTCTGAATTCCCCTCCATTTATAGCAGTAGAGCTTTGCCGGGAGCATTTGGTATGTAATGTTGATAATCTAAATGCTGCTTAATGAAGATTGTATAGCTCTGTGTATTTAATTAACTAGTAATTAACATCAACCATTCCTTGCTTTCTTGGATTCTCTTTGCTCCTACCTCTCTGCTTTGTTTCTTTCCCTATCTAAAAGGCTTCAGGAGGCCACAGCATTAATGATTGGGAAATATACTAGATGAACTACCTCAATTTACTTCATAGGTTGTATATATTCCACCTGGTCATCTTGAATTCTCAGCTTCTTGAGGAAACTGATGTAAGCTCATATCTTCCAGTGCCAACTTTAGCCCAGTTACTGTGTGATCCTTCATCAAATTGACTTCACATCATTATTTTTCATATTCCGGGGCTGACCGCCTTACTGACCATGTGGTGCCCTGTCAACTTCAGCTGGTCCCAACTTCAGCTCATTTACTGTTTTTTCACACATCTGATATCTTTGACTGGCTTTGCTTAGTCTTGTCCATTAGTCCAAACTTGGTTGGTTCAGAGTAGGATACTCTGCACCATAAAAGCTTTTCAACCAGTCCTTTTTCTTCATCATTAAACTAATAGGGTGTTCTTGTTTCTGCATTTATGTGGCCTATCGACTTGTATGTGGCTGGTGACTAAATTAAACTACCATGAGGAGAAAGAAGATTAAAAGTTCGACATATAAAGTTGTTTACCTCCCATGTTTCGAATTTCATTTGGCATCTAATTCCATTAAATTTGTGTAAGGCTTTATTTTTGTAACTCGGGGAGTTCATCCTTGTGATAAGAGAAGAAACATTAATGAGTACCAAATTGATGAGGAGAAAGAAGACTAAAAGTTTACCATATAAAGTTGTTTACCTCCCCTCTTGTTTTGAATTTCATTTGGCATCTAATTCCATCATATTAGTGTAATGTTTTATTTTTGTAACTCAGGGAGTTCATCCTTGTGATAAGAGAAGAGACATTAATGAGTACCGGGATATGTTCCCAGCAATTGATTTTTCACTGGTAAGTGATCTATCTTGATTGATTTCTCATAATGTGAACAAGTAGCTACTACAGTTGAGTTTGTTCTGATGCTTAAATTGGTAGTAGATAATTGAAATTTGGTTGGATGGGATTCATGCTTGATATAAATTCTTTTTAGATACAAAGTAACGAGGACATTTTGTGGACACCTGACATTAGAGAGAAGAATGAAGAAGTTGCTGCTAGGGGACTGAAGTTTTTGAAATGGTGAGTGTGTGATTACATATTCCAATCTGCGTTTTATCTCTAACTATTTATGTATAATTAAGACCATGAAAAATTTCATTAAACCAAAGCAGAGCTTACCAAAGAGGCCTCACCATGTTGATATAATTATAAAGGTCCCATATTTCTCAATTAACGTTTAAGCACAATCCTATTCTTTTAAGTTAAAATGCATTTAGATGACCAATGATTGTTAGCGGGGTCAGATTTTTAGTATTTGGAGGATAGCACCAAAATCCACCGTTTGGATGGATCTCGCATTTCCTTCTTTTTCTCTCCAATTTGAGTAAATTATGTTTCTGGCAATTATGTGCCTGTTACCATCAACTACCGGCAATGGCCATAACCAAGGAACTGACCTCTCCCCCCCCCTTCTTTTTTTCTCTCCTCTTCTCTTCTCTTTTCCTCTTTTTTTACTTTGATTTCCTTATTAGTCCAGGTTGTGGACGCGTAAGGAGAAGGAGATAGCAGTTGTCTCTCACAGTGGTTTTCTATTTCATGCTCTAAGCGCTTTTGGAAATGACTGCCATCCAACTGTGAAGAGTGAACTATGCAAACAGTAAGCATTCCTTTGGAAATAATTGCTAAATCTTGATTATTCAGGTTTTGACATTTATTTGGGAAGAATAATTAATAAAGATGCTTTTCCTAGAGTTTCTAATTAGCACTGAAGGTACAATTCAAATCCTTGAAGAAAAGAAAGGAAATGAAAAATAAAAAGGAAGACTCTTCATCTTGTGCTGTTCTACTGTGATTGAGGTCAAGATACTCATCTAGCAGTTATTGTTATCTTTCTGATATGTTAGCTAGCAGATTTGCTTAGACAAATCTCTGATCTCTATATATGTAACTTTGGCATTTCTTAATTGAGTTGAATTCTTTAAATATATGAGAGATTACTTAATAATAATCTTCACCGTGCTTTTAAGAATTATTAATTTACATAGAAGAAAAAATCGAAAAGGTGGAAGAAAAGAAGACCTTACATGAGGAAAATCCAACTCAACAAATTTGTAAGATGATGGAAATGTTTTATCCTATATAATATTTATTTATCAGCAAGAACTACATGTATTAAATTACCATTCTTTAGGACTAAATAAAAATTTTCCTATTTGTTTTGCAGCTTTGCTAATTGTGAGCTGCGTTCAGTTGTTATCGTTGATAGGGGGTGAGCATTTTATTTGCAGAAAACACAAAAGTTATCCATGCTTAATGCAAGAAATTCATTTTATTGAGTTTTACCTCTGCAGTTTGATTGGATCAGATCAATCAACTACTAACTATCCTGGCAAAATTCCTCATGGTCTTGATCTTCCTAGTGATGTTGCTGACAAGAAACATCAAGGGAATGGACCAACCCAGTAATTGTTCCAAGTGATAATGTCATACATAATGGAATTCATTTCTGAAGCATTAACTGCATCTATAGGAAAAAGTTCATGCCTTTAATTTTTTGTTTCCAAATATGCTTAATTTCCGTTTTTATAGGATCTAGTAAACGAAACGCCGGTAGGTGCCAAAATTTAAAAATAATTTGGATGGATGCAGACAATGTTTAATCCAAGTTTTAACTTTCTGTAATGGCTTTAATTTTTATGCGTGAAGGATATGCTTGATTTTTTTTTTTTTCTTTTTGGGGGGCATGTCTTGCCCCTTGACGGAAATTGGTCTGGCTCTCTCTTCCTAGAGCAAAGAAAAATAAGAAAGAAGGAAAGCTGCTGAACTTAACTAGACCTTATCGTCGAAGAGGAAAAGTACGAGAGAACCGTTGTTAGTACATGGTGTTCAATGGCGTGATCAGATATGAGATCGCCGAGTAACAAACTAAACCGATTCATTGTAGCCTTCCAAGGAAGGATATTAAAAATAGTTTCCACAATGGCGTGTGGTCCTTCCAGGTGCGCGTCAGTTGTTCGTAAAAGAAGACAAGTTTACCAAATCGAAAGCCTCACCCCGATGGGTTTTAGACGTTTTATTGCTGCAGCTTAAAACTGATGAGTTACAGTAGTTTTAAATGTCTTTTTCCAGTGTAGTTTGATGTTCCAATTATTGAGAAAGTAATATTCCGAATTATGATATAAGAACTTTTTTTTTTTTTCTCCGATCAATACACCCACCGAGCGCTACTCAGGTTGAAGTTGAATTTGGCGCCCAACAAGTTATGCTTAATTTGTTTTCCTAAAAAGATACCATAAGTGTTTTGACATCAAAAATAGATAAACTCGTGATTTTGAATCAATATTCAGAATCAAAATCACATTGACTGCTCATGATAGACAAAACTATCATCTGAATATGAAAGCTTGCCTTCATTATTAAAAATTTGAAAATAACACTCGTTAATTCCAATTACACTGATTTTATAATTAGGGTTGATTCAGCGCGTAAGAGCATCAGAAAACTAATGGAACGCAAGTTACGCAACCTCCCCTTTCATATGTTGTAGATTCCAGTTTCATTTTTTATTTTTTAGGGCTGTATAGCTTTCTATTTTGAAGTATACATATATAATATCGACTACGCGTGTGGCTGTCTTAACTTTGAGAAAATGCCTGTCCATAGTTTGGAGTCTTCAAATATATTCTATCCTTACCAAGTACAGGAATAGATCGAGAGAGAAATTCGATGTTTACTACTGCATCAACCCTTTAGCACCAAGAGTACAAAACCAAGCATGATTGAGAGGATGAGGATGAGACCAGCAGCTACAACATTAATGTTAACTGGCTTCGAAGATTTAGTTGAACTCTTTCCTTTGTCTTCAATTGTGCCCTTCTCTTCCAAGTGTTGAATAGCTGAACCGAAAGGAACCGCTACATCCCAGAAAGATCTAGTGATGACGGATGAGGCTTCTTTTTCTGGCTCCAAAATCGTTGAGACATCGGTTGGAGATTTCACAGATAATAACTCTGTACAATGATCTCTTAGCACCTTAGGAAGCATGAAAACCACAAGTCAGAGGATTACATATAAACATTTTCTTAAAAGCAACTTAGGGGGGGAAAAAAAAAGAACAAAAAATGAATAGACGTTCTTCATTACATTGACAGTAAAAAGCTCAAACAGGCTACAGGACAATAGCAATTTAAATACAAAATACCAGTTGATGTAAGATTTAGTCTTAAACTTGATATTTGATAACACTAAACAAATCATTGACTGAGATGGTTTTCCTTTTCTTTTGTTTTTTGTTTTTATTTTTTTCTGGATAGTGTCCCATGCCAAATGTGCACACCAAGGCATTAACCCAAGTCGACAGTTGAGCAATGAAACCCAAACAACATTATCATTTTCCTTTGCTTTTCTTTCTGTGGGCTGGGTAGCTTCCCCCCGTTATTATGTAAGAAATTGGAAAATATATTAACAAGACCCTCAATCCAGGCTCACTTAAACCCATGCCAAATTGGCGCACAAATATGCAGGCCCAAAACTAATTGAATACTTTAGTTTCATGCTGAAACATCCTACATTAATAAATTATCTCCCAAGGCCAGGAATGCCATTTTTAATATACATATGGTTGAGTATCAACAGTCTAGTCTGACCTCAACAACAAAAATGTTAATTTTTTCCCGCTACCAAACTATCAAGGCAAAATGGCAGAGAACAAACCAGAGGCACATGCAAAAAAGTCATAATGAACCAAATTTCTACCACCTCAGTATGGCAGAGAACAAACCTCAATTGTCTCAGATGGCTGTAAGTAGTCACATACATAAATCCCTGCTAGCCACGGTGCAAAGACCCTTCTAGGAAGTGGAAGGCTGCATCCTTTCCTATTTCTCATATAAGTAAGACAATTATAGCCATCGATAGAAACCAAGGCATTGGTAGCCAAAAATAATGAAATGATTTTATTATGAATTCATATGATTATCTTTTTGCTGTAATACATTATCATGAATAGTACTATCAGATGTTTTGGTGATATGATATGACATTCCAATGTGAGTATCAAATAGATGTACATAAAACTTTTAACACTGCTGCAATACAAAAGACATAAATTGATGATCTCGAGAAGAATTGCAAAATGTCAGCAGGCAATTAAAATGAGGTATAAAAAGAACAGTAGACAACGTATATAATATTATACACTAAAATTAAATCTATTGAACCTCATCACCAAGCTCACCAAATGAACAAACCCTAGGTAATCATAATTAAGCCACAACCTGCCCAGGTTGCTAGGTTTGAACATGTATTATCAAGGTGCATGAGTACAAGAATATAATTGTAACTCCATAAACGGCTGAATCACCCAATAATTCTAAGTAAACAGGGGTATCAGCTACAAGAAGTCAAGAATCCACTGTCACGTGCTCAATTAGTATTTAACGTAAATATATAATATTTTTCTTGCATAGCCTATATGTCTCTAAGACAACCCTAAGATTGAACCACATTACTACACACACTATTTATGGAGTATACTTTATCTATATTATGAGTTAGCAATGCAAAAATAATGAAATGCATCCTTTCTGCTATTGAAAGACATAATTCAGTGAGCAAATTTTATCAGGTCATCAAATGCAATAACTTTATAAAACATACAAGATAGAGGATCCATGCCAGCCACTGCTCAGCCTAAGCACATCTCACAACAGCTGATGGTATAAATTGAAAAGGCATGAACTGATAGCATTACATTGAGAACATGCATATATTCTTGGTAAAGCTTTCTCATCAAGCAACATTGTAATATATCCATGCATCAAATATATCAATATTATAAGTTACAGACCTCAATAACTGCAAGACAAGTTGCGCAACAGGCTTTTCAGTTGATATCTCATCACTTGCTTCCCTGCCATCATCAGGATTAGCACCTGAATCACCTTCCGCCTCATCACAGATTATATCCAATCTACTTTGCAGACTCATAATGATATCTTCCTATACAAAGAATCATGATCCAGGATACAATAGGACAAAAACAAGGGACACGAGTTAGTGCAGTCTGAAGGAGATTATACAATCCATTGTTTAAGAGCATCATTGTTAAAATAGGTAAGTCACCAGTTCCATAAAGTCCTTTTATATAACTGCCAAAATATGCTACAAGCCTACAAACTACTAATATGTGACATAATAATATATAGGATTTCTAATGTTCTGAGTTTCATGAGAAGAATGTGCACATCAACTAACCCCAATTCATAGTATATATTTCTTAGCAGATATGTGTTGAAAAACCCATCAATTATTATAGGATAGGCATTATTGCTTGAAGGGGAGTGTCAAAGGATAAAGGATAATTTAAGATAATTATCTCTTGTCCTTTAAGGTTAGAAGTTTATCATCATATAGAGTCTTGTACTTATCCCTTATCAATATCCTCAGGAGCCGTCATCCTCTTGAAAGACTATCCTTTGTATTCAATTTCATCCAGTTAAGTATAAATATATGCGGCAGGGGGCTGCCACTGTGTGTAAGTGTGGAAGTGGGCAAAGCAAGCCTTCTTGTTCATCATCTCTATGTTTTAACAACAAACTCTAACTGATAAGCCTCAAATCACCTATACACCTAGAAGGACACGTGTACAGCATAATCAGCAACAAAATTGTGCTGATTCAGAAATAAATAATTAGTAGAATTTAATTATTGATGGTCTGCTTAAGTGTTGCTAGAGTTTAGGAGTAGTGGAGTCAGTTATGCTTACTGGTTCAGTTCAGTATCTTATTTTTTATTTAAAATAAATAAGATCAGGTTGGTTATTTCCCATTTTCTAAGTCAGTTAATTAGTGGGCCAGATATTTTAGAAGTCAAGTGTATCCTTTTGCCTATTTATATTCTATTTACAGCATGTAGACATTGTGAGGCAAATTAATCAGAGTTATTTCTTCTTGGAGAATCTCCTTTGGCTATTGCTTCTTCTTCAAGTAAGATTCTTACACCAGAAGACTAAGAGATTTACTTTCTGCCTTTACCTCTAGGTTCTCCTAGCCATCTATCACTAACAATGTGAAATTTAGACAACCCTTGAATAAATGAACAAAACATTACAGTAAAATGATGAATAGAATAAATATGGACAGCTATTGATTACCTTTACATCAAGGACAGCTTGTGAAATTGGCTCTTTCGAATTCAGGTATGCAAAAGAACATATTGAACCACTAAAGTAAAGAATACCAAGAACATCTCTTTGGCTGCATGCTTTATAACATATCAATCATTAATGTTAGTAATGGAAATATTAGAACCGCCAGAAACATAGTAAAAATACCTGGATAGTTTAGCACATGATTGCAGATAAACTTACCTTCAACAGGAGTATTGTTTATAAATGGTAGAAGCAATTCAACTTCATGCACACCATCTGATGAGCATGGCTCATTATCAACAACCTATATTTGTAGAGAGGGAGAAATAAAATCCTATTAAAATAGTGATTACAGAAAGGAAAATTACCCACAAGTGATGCTTAATATAAAATGATTACAATTGAAACAACAAAGCAGCAATAAAATTTTAAGATGAATGGAGGCAAAGGTAAAAGAGGAGTAGTGTAATTACCAATTTACCATCAATCAAGGCCTTTGCACTTTTAAGCTCTTTGGCATGAATAGATATAGCATGACAAAGGACATCACTCAATGTGTGAAATTTTGAGGCATTTTCATGAAATATGGGTAATCTGGCAAAACATATATCATACATGAGAACTTCAATTTCTTAAAAAATTTAAAGTCACTACCAAGAACCAACCATTTGAATGACTATATTATAATAATAACAACAACTGCCTGGAATTTTAGACCAAGTTAGGAGACTATGCATGATCACAAAACCAGCAAAGACAACCAACATATCTACTTCAAGGAGGGATTATATCTGGAGTACATTAAAAGCCCATTTGGTACACAAAATGGAAAGGAATAGAATGGAAAATGGAATTAAAAAAATGCTTTTGAGGATGGAAAATGACTCTCATGCCTTTACTTTAAAAGTAATAATACAAAAGGAATAGAAACTATTGAGTAATGATTACAAAAGTATAACAGACATTGCAAAAATAGGAAGGAAAGGGAATCCCCATGCCAAACAGGTTGTAAGCCTGCTTAGCTTCATAATCTGTGATCTTTTCTTTCCTTTCTCTTTTTTTGGGTCGTTTACATTCATTTTCCAAAGCCTAAAGGACGTTGTTTACACATGTTCTTTACAATTATGAAAACAATGGTTTCTATTTCAGGATATGTGCCTGTGGGCCTGCTGGCCCAAGTGTTCATCCAGCCCGAAAAAGACTTACTCCAGCAGAGGCAACATAAGGATGAAAAAGGGAATGGATAAAGAAGCAAATAACTTCAACACTAGTGGAGGTTGTGAGAGAGTAGTGGAGGAGGTAGTGATGGCAAGGGTTATGAAGAGCCCAAGCCGTAAGGATGGGGCTGAAGAATCATTTGAAAGGGTTTTCCTTCAGAAAGACTCTAGCCTCTCAAGAGATTACCTGTTGTTATCTGATGGAAATCTAAGTAAGGTGGAGAACCCTCTTCCAAAAGCTAGCTATTAAAATAGAAGACCCTACTTAAATACCCTATTAAGCATTCCATACTAATCAACGTGGTACTTTAGCATCCTATACTACTTTGGTCTCCATCAACTGGCCACCTTTGGAAAGCTCACATCTCGGCAACTACACTCTGTAACACTTCACTTAGCCTTCTGTTGGTCAGAACCCTCCATCAATTAGAACCCTTCACAGGTAGCTCTTTCCAAAGTCGCCGACCACCAGCTCTAATACTAATTGATGGGTACCTAAGTAAGGTGTGAAAAACTTCCCCAAAACCTAACTATTGAGGTAAGAGAAACACCCTATTTAAGTATCCTATTGAGCATCTCATACTACTCAATGTAAGACTTTGGCATCTTATACTACCTTGATCTCCATCATTATCCTTTGGTTTTGCATTCCGAATGTTGTGTTCTGTTGCTACTTTATTGTAGTGTCTGTAATATGGAAGGTCGATAGCCCTGTAGCTTATTCCTTCTTATTTTATGTCTACTGTATGTTTCTGGCATGTTTTTATACATGCATATATATGAAGTAGTGAAGCCTCAGTGTTGGTTCTGGTCTATTGTTTTCTATGTCTAAAATTCCATCTAAGTTCCATCAGTACCTTAAACATCAAGTGTCTGAAAAATCACAACAAATACAATCTCCATCTACCACTTTTTCAAACATGATCAAGTATATTATCATCAATGATGGTTAAATTCAATCAAAGAGTTCAAGTAGACCAAGATACAAAATTATAGGGTAGAAAATAGAAAAGGAACACAAACAACTTGATCATTTTGTTTCATTGGTGGAGCCAAGACCTTGAGTTAGTGGAAAGAATAACTTGTAATCCTCTCTTTATGCTACTTTTTTTTTGTTGAATTTATTATAAGTATTATGATATAGTCTTAGATGTGCTCATTGAACATGTCCAAGAGCCGGTAGAGAGTCGAGAGAGAAAATAAATGAGAAGTTAGAGATGTAAAGATTACCTTTAGAAGTACATAAATTCTATTTAAGTAAAAGTAAAACGGAATATATGGAATATTAGTGTAGCAAGAAGCGCACTAATTCTAGTGTCAAAGTGAAAATTAGAGAACATACGATGCTACAAGTCACGCGATTTAAGTATCTTGAGCCTATTATATAACATGATGGAGAAATAAAAGAAGATATAAATCATAAAATTCAAATATGATAGATGAGACAAATGAGTGCTTTAAGTGTTATTTATGATAAAAGAGTACCATTTAAGCTTAAGAGCAAATTTTACCGCACAGTTATAAGACTTGCAATGTTGTATGAGATTGAGTGTTGAACAATAAAAAGCCAACAGGAGAATAAGCTTAATGTTGCAAAAATGAAAATCTTGCATTGGATGAGTGGACACATCAGACAAAATACATTTAAAAATAAATGCATTAAAGAAAAAGTTGAAATCACACATATTGGGAAAAAGATTATAAAATTGCATCTTAAATAATTTGAATATGTATGGAGAAAATTTATAAAAGCCCCAATAAAAAAAATAGATTAGATGAAAAGTAATCCAATAGTTAGAGGTAAGGTTTCAATATTGTGGATGCAGCCCAAGCCATATTTGCATTAGTCTGCAATTTAGTACCCACATCGCCCGCAACCGCAATTTAAAACTATGGCTAGAGGTAAAAGGAGACCAAGAAAATCTATAGATGAAACCATTAAAAAAGATTTAAATTTAAATGGTTTGGCTATAGACATGATTCACGATAGAATTTTATAACTTCGTTTTATCCATGTAGTTGACCATATCTAATGGCAAAAGGCTTGTTGTTGTTATTGCTGTCATTAGAAGTATTATCACTTCAACACATGATACATTACTATTCATGATACATTACTATATCCATATCAATTCATCTCAATCATTTCTAAGAATTTTCTAAATTATTATTAAAATAGGCTTTTAGAACCTTCTTTCCACATCATTTTTGGGAAAATTATAGATATTTTCAAAATTTGCCCAACAAACTTTTGGAGTTTTAATATTTACTCATATCTCAAGTAAACAGTAAGGGATCTCAAATTCAATTGGTGTTTGATACTTGCATTAGCCTAATCCATGTGTAAGTATGGTACATAATAATAGTTTAATCTATGAAGCATGGACACTTCCAAAAAGGAACCCTATCCGTGTTCAACACAAGTTAGACACTTGTATTTGACATGATGCAACACTTTAAATAGTGGCAGAACATTTTAAATTTTATTATGTCATAGTTTGTCTCATCGTGTCTATGTCATCGTTCATTCTTTTTAGGTTTTGGTCCTTATTTCTTTTACCGTCTCTGTTCTTAATCCTATTCATTTTAATAGGTATAAAACATGCTAAAGTATAATTTCTAACAAGCCAGTAGTAAAAGACCATGAGGAATTGAATACTGTAAATATTATAATCTATATAATATAGATATAGAAAGAGGTAAGGCTGTTTTAGATCTATAACTTACTAGCTTTCCTATTATATATTGTAATATCTGTTGAATAATTTCATGGCTTTTAACTAACATATTGGCATGTTTTCAAATCTTGGTCACCGAATTATTTAGAAAGATTAACAAATGTCACAGACCGATGCAATGAGGTCAAAATTAAATTGGTGGTAAGGGCATTTTCGCTTAAATTTAAATTGAAAAATTGACTGTGGGCATATGTTCACACTCCACCCACAGCACAACATGGCACTGCTATTGTGTTTCAAGCACTTTGGGTTTCTTATTAGCAGTTTAGCACATATTGACACCTGACCTATCTTCAAACAATGATATTATAAACTAATAAATAAGAAGATAGTCAAAAGTCACCAAAGTTAGAATGACTGATTATTGCAAAGTAAAATATTACCTCAGGTTGAAGTTGTACGTACACCTAAACATTTGAAGGGAACTCAAGACTTTTCCCATTTTAAAATCACAAGGCCGTAAACTAGTTGATGTAATATTTGAAGATAGTGAGCAGTTTCGACAATTCCACCTGCACTAACAATACCATGAGTATTATGTCAGAAGCAAAATAGATCAGCAAAATGATGCCATTTAGGAGACAACAAGCTATTAATTAAAATTTGGATTACCTCCTTGGGCTATAACAAATGTGAACAAGCAGTCTTTCATCCCAGTCAGTCTCCAAACTAGACGCTGTTTCAGCAACTCCCTTCACTGTCTGCAGGAGAGCAAGGGAATGTGTTTCATCGATACTAGTCATAATCCTATGGAACAACACAGATATGCCCGCGGATATCACTATTCAAAAACTTCACTGTCGAGCTTAATTACAATCAAATGAATAATATAAGATACCTGGCAAAGCACTACGGTTGAATTCTTGAATGCACTTTCACTAACCCAAATGTATATGCCAACCACCTTCATGCCGCCAACAAGCATTCTAGACACCTGAAATTCCACCCTCATTACTGACACGAACAAAATAATCAAGAGATCACGGTAAGGTTTTGTTGAGATAAATGGTAATTAACCAAACTATATTAACGAACCTGTCGAGCGTGTTCAGCGACCCAATCCTTATCGATGAAAAGTAAGGAAGAATCAGTGGCCTGAGATTTGGATTTGGAACCCTTTTTCTTGTCGTCCTTGGAGGTATCGATGATGGCACAAGCGGGTTCATCAGAATCATTTTGCGGGGTTGGAATCAAATCTAACACAAATCCTCGGTCCAAAGTGGAACTCAGCTTGCCTATTACTAGGCCCACCTGCAAATGGAACAAAGGGACGAATGAAACTGAAATAGAATCCATGAATTAACTATTTCATCGGCCAAACAAATGCATCGGAAAAAGCAGTAAGTACCTCAGCAGGAAGTGCAGATTGGCTGAGACGATCCTCAACCAATTTGAGTTGAGCTTCTTCTCCGACCACGGCTTTCACCATTGCCGATCCACAGCTTTTTGCTGGAAAAGCTCCGTGGCATGGACTAGGGAGGACGAAACCCAGATTCTGTTCTTCGCTCCGCAGGTGATACTCAATTAAAACGACACCGCATTCAATCTGGGCCTTAATAGTTCTATGTTTTTAAGCCCATGCCTTTTTTCCAAAAAAAGAGGGATAGCAGGTCCAAACCAACAAGCAACAACCCTTATCTTCCCGAAGGCTCGGCGGCCTATCGAACACACGGAGCCCAGGAGCTAGAGGATGAGACTGGTTTGCGAGAATACCTGGGTCTTGTTTTATGTTGTAGTTCATTAGACAGTGGCAACGCGATTTTTTTTTTGAAATAAAGGCTTCATGATTATCTAAATACGTTATATTTTATGTTTATTATCTTAATTTTTCAATTTAAATTTTTTTATTAATTTGGCTTCGATTGTGATTAGAATTTCAATTGACGATTCTAATATCAATAAATCAAAGTTCATTGATACTTAATATTTTATTTAATATATGATAATTAGTAGGTCAAAATGTTATTTTGATCTGAAAAATACATTTAATACTTTATATTGATTCTAAATTTTTTTAAATAAATCATAAATTTAAAAAAAATTTCTAAATAAATCTTAAAAATTGACTCCAATAAATGGTACTGTTAACTTTTAAGGGGCTAAAGCGTCATTAAAGACCCAATTTTTTTTTATATTTTTATAATTACTTTGCGATGTGAGTGAAATATGATGAGTAATTAATATAAAGGAAAACAAAATTGATGAGTAATGATTCCATTTTCAATGTGTTTGTTAAGTGGGTGTGGGGTGAACGCTTTTAAAGTGGTTGAGAATAGCTTTAAAAGTAGCTGTTTAAGGAGCTAATCCATTGATTAGTGATCTCTTTAATAACCTCAATACGGTAGAAAGCAAATAAAGTTGTATGACAAATGAACATAACAAAGGCCCACGTGCTTTTAGGGGGTCGCTTTTTTTTTTAATTGCACCGTCAATGGTTATATATGAAGTTTAAGCCTGATTACATAAAAAAAAAAAATAGGTCATGTTCAGTTATAAAAATTTTATATACATGAACATATTAATTTTTTTTAATTTTCACTCCACAATAATTTAATTCTAGATCTTTGCTGCATAAATAAAAATTCAAGTTACTAAATACTAGTAAACTTGAGCATGCTTGTGATTGTTTCAAAAAAGAGAACGCAGATACGTATGCCACGGTATTACATTGATTTTATAGTTAGCAAGACGAGGGTCAAAGAAGTAAGTGGATCAACTATCCCCTAATGTTTATGACTTCTTTTGAGTTAGTCCGCTTAATTGCTACTTGAATTATACTAAATGAAATCTTTAGTTCGCATGATGATGAGGAAGATAACTTTCACATTTTTTTATTTTCTCCAGTATAGAAATAAGGATGTTGGGTTTGTTCTAATATGTAACCCTTGTTTTCATATTTTTAATATGTAATTCATTGATTAATTTGTATGTTAAATAATAACAGATGGAGTTGTTATAATATGTTCATTGCATTTGCAGTTATCACAACTGGGTTTCTTATTTAAGTGGTTCTGAATCTTGTTGCTTTTATTAGAAAGGAATACTAAATCAGATATTGATTTTTTTTTGGGGCCAAAGAATTAGATTTTGAATTTATTCGTTATATATAAAGATGAAAACATACTTGAAGGATATGATGATCATGTTGTTCCAAATTTATTGTCAAGTTTAAACATAGTTTTTTTCATCATGTTCATAACTATATCTAACATCAAATTGTAAAGTATATGAAACATAATTAGTAGTTATATTTTAAAATTGTATCGTGTTGTAAAAAATATTTGTTGTTTTTACTTTTTGTTTAACATTTAGTTAGATACTTTATACTAGTAATTGTGCTAATTTTATACATTTAATTATTTACTATAGTATATTTTTTATTTAAATTGTGATTTTTTTTTTAAAATTCAGACCATGCATTTCATTGGAAAAGCTAAAATAGCATGCATATTTTTTCTTATTTTAATACCAGTACCAAAAGTTTAAAAAAAAAAAATTGTCACAACATTCATATCATTTATTAAATTATATTAAAAAATTAATTAAATAAAATAATAAGGTTAGATTAAATCACATAAAGCAACATAAATTTCATATCCTTTATAGTAATTACACATTCAAAAACAATATCAATTTTACCAAAATCACTTTTTTGATAAGAGTTTTTAAACGTAAATTACAGTATATAAACTCATTTTTATCCAAAACTAAGTTGATCCAAAGTTACATTTGCTTGACTCCCATTCCAAACATAATGTAATGAATGGTGCACTTTCACCACATGCCATATCGATGTGTTATAACAAATTGAAGCTTATAGGTGGATTTGTTTCGCTTGCCTAATGACTGAGTATAATTTTAAATTTTTAATCTATTTAAACTCAAACTTAAGCAAATAAGATGTTTAATCAAGGGATGGCTATTTTAGCTTAGCATACTCTAACTGGATTTGTCTTGGTAAGTTTGGATTGGGTAATTTAACAATTAATAGGGCATTAGAGCAAATTCAAAAAAAAGTCCAAATAAAAATGTTTGGATTTGTGATAAATTCAAAGTAAATCTGCCTCTTCATTACTTTGTTTTATATATATATATATATATATATATATATATATATATATATATATATGCAAGTATGCGCATACACACATATATATTTCATTTTTTAATTAAAAATTTAAGTATTTATCAATTGATTAATTATTTAGTCTCATTTAAATTTTAACATAATACTGTGTGGTTATTAACTAAAAAGCAAAATGATCCGCTTTAACATTTTATTTATTCACTTTGTTATTGTGTCTTGTAGTTGTAAATATCTTTTATTCTTTTTCTAGATTTACAATGAGCAAGTATTCTTCTTGTGGCAAGGTTTGGATATAGGAAAAACTAAAAAAATCCCACAAGAGTATAGGTGAGAAATGGGGTAAGTATATGTGAATAAGGCGAGGATAAATAGTAAAAAAAAAATTCATTCTAATTTATCCCATTATTATCCCTAATTCAATAAATGAATGACTTGTTTTATGATTAGTTTAACTTAAAGGTTAAATTATTTATTTTAGGTTTTATGATCTTATTTTATTAAATATGCGAACATATTATATTGTTTATACATTTTTTTAATGAAAAAGGTTATCATTATTTATTTTTAAAATATTTTTATAAAAAAACGAATTAATAAGTCTAAACACTACCCTGTTGTTCAACTTGTTTAACCCGTGAGTTAAAAACCAATGGTTATATACATTTATTTTTTGAGTTATTTGAAAAAGGGGCCTACTTCCCACTACTAGATGCAAAAGTGCATGCACTTTAATTCTAGGGCGATTTATAATTCAAAGGCAATGAAGCAACCAATCAAATTATAATTGAAATTCAACTTTAAAAATTCTCCAAATTTACTATTTAAAAGTTAATCAAACTAAACAGTTGTTGATGCACACAAAGCAAGGCTTGTGTGTTTGATTAGATGATTTAAAAGCAATATATATATATATATATATATAAGTAGATAGGGTAAGAATTAATTTTTGTATTAGATAAAGTAATTATTATAATAATATAATAAATAGTATATAAGGAGAATTCATTTGGATGCGACAAACTAAATAAAACGTATAATTACAGGGAAAATACATTTGTATTTGAGTGAATTTATTACAAGTATGAATTTTGTATATCTTAACTGTTTTTATATATTTAATTTAATTTTTCTGAATACTTGTGAGATCCCGGTATTCTGCTGCATCGTACACAAAATAAACATCTCTATGCTTTCCCCAAAACCGGCCAGGATACCCCACTCCCCACCTTATCAAGTTATCGTGGTCTCCGGGATACTATTACATCCAAGAGCTTCCAAACAAAAATGTTCAGCTCTTCCGAGTCGCGAAGCTTCCAACAGCCGAAAGACCAACCAAAGTCAGAGGAGACGGGGCGCTTGGGGACACAAAAACTCACCGCCGCATTATATCTACAGCCGCACAAACTTCTATGTGAATCTGGACATTGGCTTTGTTTGGCGTCTAGGTCAGTTTTTTTAATGGATTTCAAATTTTAAATCCAATATTTAAGTTCGGATCAAGTTGATTGGATTATTTTATTTTATTTTAAATTTTTAATAAAAATTATAAAAATGATTCTTAAACTAATAATATTTTTATTTAAATCATAATAAAATTATATTTTATCTTTACAAAAATTTTATGCAAATCTTTATAAAAAATAATTTTTTAATTATTAAAATTAAATTAAGCCAGACCAAATTGTTTAATATAACCGACCCTATAATATGATCTGGCCCAATTAACAAATTTTTTTAGATTGACTCAAACCTGATGTGACTGAATTAGCTAAAATGGACTAATCTTGATCACTTCTAGATGTCACAAAGTATTATTATCATCTCCATAATTTTGATGTTTTCTAATTTAGATGGAAAAAAAAAAAAGAAAAACTTTTTTGAATTGATGTAATAAACAATTGTTCTATGTGAATGTGATGATATCCATAGCTTTCAATAATTGATTCATATGGACTTTATCAGTTCTTGCTCAGGATTCGCACACACATAAATATCAACACAAATTAATTCAATCGACAAAATAAATCAAATATTTGATTACAAGAATTCGCGTTGGTGATGGAAAAAAATCTCATAAAGGCATGTCTTTGATTCCATTTTATTATCATTATAAATGATGCGATGGTGTTATAGATATTGCACTTTCTATAACCAAAAAGAAATGGAGTCTGGAGATACATTTCCTTATTTTTCTTTCTTTCTTTCTTTCTTTTCCCTCATTACTTTGACATTCAATAGTGCCGTTTAGGAATGTCGCGAGGAAAAAATATTTTACTCAATATAAATGTTCACAATTCAATGTGGCGTAGGGCACTGAATTCGTTCTCAAGTCCCTCCGCGCCTCGCCTAAGAAGATCCACCACGCCATTCTCCTCTCGTAACACCAATCCTCTCACCGCTTCAAATCCTCCCATGGCGCTCAAATTCCTCAAACCCTAGCCCCTAAATTCGGGAAACCTCCATCAATTCCTAAAACCCTGGTAATGGAGAATCACTCCCTCTCTTCCTACCCTGATTCTCGCCATTCGTCGCCTTCTTCTCTCGAAGTCGACAACGAGAACCCCCCGTTGGACGATCCTCTTGCCACCATCACCACTAACAACCACAAAGTAAAGCTTATGTGCAGCTATGGCGGAAATGTCCAATTTAGAACACACGATAACCAGCTTGCTTATGTCGGAGGGGATACCAAGATCATAACCATTGATCGCAACATTAAGTTCTCGGCTATCATGGCGAAGCTCTCTTCTCTCTGCAATGCCGATGATTTCTTCAAGTACCAACTTCCCGGCGAAGATCTCGACGCTTTGATTTCGGTCACCAACGATGAGGATCTAGAACACATGATGATCGAGTATGATCAGTCTCAACGTGCGTCGGCGAAGCCCGCTAGGTTGAGGTTGTTCCTGTTTCCGCCAAAATCTTCGGCTCCGATAAGTGTTGAATCGAACAACTTGAAACCGGAGCAGCAGTGGTTTGTAGACGCTCTCAATTCTGTGCACCTTCCACACGTGGAGAGTTCTTCACCGTCGGCCCCTGTATCGGCTGCAAATCCGGATTTTCTGTCTGGATTGGATTACACGTATTCAGTTGTTCCAGCGGCGAAATTGCCTGATTCTGTTCCTCTTCCTGCGTCTGCGGTTCCACATGTAGTGGCGAAGGATTCGCCTGCGGGAACGGACGGTGGATCGGAAGACCGGCACGTCATGGGAGAACCGGCGGTGTCACCCACTGAGATCCAGAGACAGATCGAGGAGTTACAGAGACTGCATTTCGGAAACAATGACCAAATCCTACAACAAGGCGATGAGGGCAATGGCAGAGTTCATAACACCATGGACTATAACTCTCAGAAAAATCCAGAGAAAGCGGTGCCGCCGCCTATGCATATTGGTCCAGCTCCGGTATCAATTCCGGCATCGTCGGCCGCTTATTTGCCTGAAAGACATATGGCAAGTGCTGGTTATTCGTTTGCGGCTTCTGCAACCACTTCTGAGCAGCCGTTGTATCTCATTGCAACCCCAGCCGTAATGTACCATGCTACCACTTTGCGAGCCGTAAACGGACCTGTTGGTCAGCCATACTATCGAGTCCCGAGAATGGTCCCAACAGCTGAATTCTACAATGGAGCACCACCGGCATCACTTTCACTTTCATATTTACAGTCCAGAATTGGGGCTAACGTTGAAACTACTGGAATAGTACAGCCAAAGGTTGGGGTAACAGAGCCTGGCTATGCACAGGTGGTATACGAGAATGCTGGAAGGCAGGTCTTCCTTGCGGCTTCAGCTTGGGGTGGGGTGGCGCCTCCATACCGAGAGGTGGCAGCTGGAAGTGATGGGACACAAGGTGATGGTGGGGCTGTTAATCAAGATGGGAAGGTTTCTAAAGCTGCTTCGGCCGTGTGATGATGATGCTCGATGTAGGCAATTGATTTCATTCCAAGGATGTTATTTTTTTCTGAGGTCAGTCTTGATTTTGAACGTTGTTTACCGTGCATAGATGAAGGACGCTCGGATTGGTTAATAGAGTAAATCTTTCCCCAGCAGCCATCTCCCTTATCCTTCCATGATTGCCATTAATTTACATAAAATTTTACAATGGAGGTTAAGGAATTAAATGTCTTTATATATATATATATATATATATATTAATAATGACTTTTCAATGATTAGCTGTGTAAGATGATAATAATTATACAAAAAGTTAATTATCAGTCTATTAACTAAATATTATCAATATTTTTTAACATATCTTATCAACACAATAAAAAATTACTTATAAGTTTTTTCATATAAAAAAGTTGGAATCGGCTTGGAAGAGTGAGGTAAATAAAAAATAAAAAAATTTATATAATATCTATTTTGTTCTTATAATTATTATTTAATATTATTATTCAATTATTATTTAATTATTAAAATAAAAATTTTATTTTTAAAATTTTATTTTTATTTTTATTTTTATATCTAATTTTTTATATACTAAACAAGATTTAAGAAAATAAAAGACAGAAGTGACTCTCACAATATTTCTAAAAAATAAGTCTGCTAAACCTGCAGGCGAATCTATAATTTATTATGACTAAACTCAATTTTTTAACACCAAACTCATGAGTGAAGCTAAAATTAGCTAATCAGTCTTCACAAAAATTTATTTTCTTATAATTATAAATCATATGGAATTCCCCAACCTCTTCCA
The DNA here is from genome assembly GCA_032878935.1 of Erythrophleum fordii. Taxonomy (NCBI): domain Eukaryota; kingdom Viridiplantae; phylum Streptophyta; class Magnoliopsida; order Fabales; family Fabaceae; genus Erythrophleum; species Erythrophleum fordii. The sequence continues at coordinate 30,046,443 of JAVQMF010000050.1, forward strand.
GACATCTCTTAATACAGGTTTAGATATGTCTGCACCCCTCTCCCTTGTTTATAAGTTCTCAAGCTTAGACACAACACGACTATTTGAAAATCATTCTCAATTATAACTTCATTTAATTCCATCTCTTGAACCATCTCCAAAAGCTGAGAGAACCCCCAAAACTCAACCTCCACAAAAGTGCAAATGTCTAGATGGTTAGTGAAACCCCGAATCATTTGTTGTCACCTCCTCTAACCAGGACTTCACAACCTATGGCCGTGGTTGGCTTTTATTAGTTATTGCTATAATGTCACTTAATTTCTTAGCGTACATAAAATACGCAGCTTAATTTATTTACTTTTCCTTTTTGGGTATAACCATCAAAAGCTGAATGATACATTATTTTGGTCTGCCCTGCACTGAACATGTTTTTTACTCAAGGAAGAAAATCATTATTGCCAGCGTCTTTCTAAAATTGTTATGCAACTGTTTGGCTCCTATTGGCAAATATTCGGTATCATTTACATTCTGCTAACTAAGTCAATCGGCACCCATTTCCAGTAATCAAAATATGTGAAACTTCTTTTTTCTTGATGGAGGATATATTAAACTTTTGTGCCGTAGCATCAATGTCTTCGATCGGTTTCATTTCCACATGGGCAGATTGATGCTTTTAGGCAGCTCCTCTGATTATTTATTGTCTATCAAACTATGGAAGAAGAGGAGATTCGCCAATCACTCTTCGTAACCGTTTTTTTTTTCTTTTAAAAATAATGGGAGCATCAACTTTAGTGCTGATGCAATTGGCAAAAAATAAAAAAAATAAAAATTACTAAAAAAGGAACATTTATTTTGATATTTATTTTGACGACTAAATAGCCATATTATATGGTTATTCAGTTAAAATAATGTGGTGACCACTGAATATGGTAATTTTATTTCTTTTACATCACACAACCGCGGGCACATGTATGTGTGTAAAACTATTCTCTAACTTATAATTAAATTTATTTTGATAAAAATAATTTTAATAATAAAATTATTTTCTTATTAATATATATTTCTCAAAATTTAACTTTAATATTATTTATTTTTATTAATAAATAAGCTTAATTTATTTTAAAATTCTTTTAATTCAAGATAATACTTATGTCAATTAAATATATATTTAATAAACATGCTACTATTGAAATAAAGAAATGTTAATTATAATTTTTTAATTGGTTAGATTTTTGTTTTAAAATGTTTAAATATCTTGAGTCGATCATATAATATAATAGATAAATAGAAGAAGATATAAAATATAGGATTTAAGTAAAATAAATGAAATGGAGGAGTGTTTTGAGTATTATTTGTAATAGAAGAATATTATTTAAATTTAAAAGTAAATTATATTATACAGTTATAAGATCTACAATGTTGTATAAAACTGAGTATTGAATAATAAAAAACTAATAAGAGAATAAGTTCAATATTGTAGAGATAAGAATGTTGCATTAGATAAGTTAACACACTAAATAAGATAGAATTAGAAATGAATGCATTAAAGAGAAAGTGGATGTGTTTACCTATTATGAAAAAGATTATAAAATCGTATTTTAGATGGTTTAGACATGTGGAGAAGGCCTATAAAAATCCAAATAATAAAAATAGATCAAATGAAGAGTAATCTAATAGTCAAAAGGGAGACCAAAAAAAAATATGAAAAACTATTAAAAAAAATTAGATTTAAATAGTCTATTTAAAAATATAATTTACAATAAAATTTTATGATATCATTTGATTCATTTAACCAACTCCACCTAATGGAAAAATGCTTCTTCTTATTATTATTCTTTGTTAATTTTTTTAAAAAGATTATTTTGTGAATATGTTCTTCATTATTAGTAATTATCATATTTTAGTAAATAATTTTATAATTTTATGAATTTTAAAAAAAATTGTTATTTTAACCATTTGGGGATATATATATATATAGAGAGAGAGAGATCAAAATAGATTTAGAAATTTACTTTTTAGTTTTAGGATTGGAGAGAATAATCGTTTTATAACAAAAAGTAGAGTCATGCAATTAAATCATTTTGAAAAAAAAAATTAATATCAAAAACCAATCAAACAAATTAATGCAGAGATGTACAACTCATATGCTTAATTCTTTCCGATCTTTTGCTTTTGTATTAAAAAAAAAAAAACTCATATATATGGTGCTGGGAGTTGGAAACAATGGTGATAAAGATCTGAATCATCTATTTTTCTTCCATTCATTTGCAAGAACAGTTTGATTTGGATTATACTTGGAAGAACAAGAAGATTTACTCTTATTTCACTAATAGGGTGGTTAGTTTACGTCTTTAAAGAATCAATGAGCTGAATTGCATAAGCACGCAATTCTAATTGTGCTTATTCTTAACAATATTTGGTAGCAAGAAACAAGCTGAGATTGGAATGTAAGCGAACATCACCAATGTAAGTGTTAATACAATTAAGGCTCTCAATGGAAGGAATATGTAAAAGCTACTCATAGTTGGAAGCTTAACAAAGTGCTTTGCAGGGAGTTCACACGGGATAGACATTGCAGAACTGATTTCGCTTCATTTTTATCCCGTCTTGAATTTCTATTTCTTTCAGTAAAAGGTTCGGAAGAAAAATAGTATTGTAGTAGTCATTTTGAAGCCCTACAGGTGGATCAAAATAGAGTACGAATAGATCACAACTGTCCACAGAAGAATGTGCTGCTATGGACTATCTCACGAAAGAATCTGCGTGACTTTAGAGAGGAACTTCACCGACCCATTACAATTAATCATACATCAAGAATCTTTAGGATACATAGTTCACCAACATCCAATACTATGGGTCTTGCTGGGGAGTATTTGGGTAATCTCAAAGGGCTGCAATTGGAAAGTATTCTAGTTGGGCTAACTGGGATACGATATTTTACAGGAAGCAAAGGCGCTTTATTCCGGCTACTTTTTTTATGTTTTCTAATACTTTTTTTCTCTTTCCTTGTAATCCTTTGAAAACAAAAAAATCAATGCCCTTGCCCATGAGCTCCAAATAATAAACTCCCAAGCTTTGTGTGAAATCGAATTGTAGAGCTAGCACCCACAAAATTTTTTCCTTTCATCAAAGGTAGTAGGTTAATATTGGGGATTAATTTTAGGTATAGTTATTTATATTTTTATGGTCAAACTTTTTTAATAAAAATATGATATATATATATATATAATTATTTAATAAAAATATGATAAGTATATAATTTAGAAGAAAATCATATAGTTATTTATAAAAATTATATATTTATCATATTTTAATAAAAATTTATATATTTATTACATTTTACTTAAAAAATATGACAATAAAGATATAGAAAATTACATATAAATTTTTTAAATATTAAGAGTGTGTATTAAAATCATTGTTTTGAAAATTAGACTAGACCTGTTAGTTCGACTGATTAGACTAGGAATTAGTCCCTGGTCTGGTTGACCATCAGAATTGAAAGATTTAAGGCTTAACCAACGAAACCGATTAGGTTATTGGTTGAACCAATGGTATATTATTTAGCGGTTCGAACCCTAGTCCTCTTAGAATGTAAGCGTGCCATTACCATTGAACTGAAATGCATATATAGTTATAATATGTCATATTTAATATATAGCTTTTATTATATTCTATTTTAAAATAGTAAAATGAATAATAATTGATTCAACTTTTGACTATTAATATAATGAACAATATATTTTTCATTAAATTGTTTTTATTGTTTTGTTTATAATCCAAAATTTTAATATAATGATAAAAAATAAAATTAAAATTCATATAATTTTTATTAAAATTATGTAAATATATTTAGACAAATTAAAAATTAAAAATTATGTTATATATAATTTATTTTTATATACAGTTAGTCATAACATATTTTAAAATTTATTTGTTAGTATTTATTATCTTAAATTTTTAATATATAAAATAAATAAATAAATATTTAATTATTACCAGTTCATCACAATTCAACTAATGAATTGTCAACTAATAATTTTATCGGTTTAATGATCAATCTAATTTTAAAAATATTAATTAAAATTATGAAGCAAAAATAACTTGGTTGGCCTGCTAGTGATTCAAAGATATTTTATTAAAAAAATATTTTTTTTATCAACAATTTAGAAGCTACATTGTTGACTCACAAGTTTGTTATGCTTTAAATTTAATCATTTGAACCATATTAATTTCTATTTAGAAAGTGCATGAATAATAACGAAGGACAAATACATTTATTTCCCACAATCAAAGCTTCAACGCTAGAAGCATGGGAGATTAATCAAACCAGTATCAATCAATCAATATGTAAAAATAAAGTTAGTGGCAAGTGGGGCACCGCACAACTTGAACCACTGAAACGCAAGTTGTACCGGCGTTAAGGAAACAGGTGACAAACTCAAGAACAAACATTTTGGGACGATGCTTATCTTTGTTGTTCGCCAGATATTTTATCTTTTTGGAATTATATGACAGTGGACTTTAGCCATTGCCCAGGGGTGGATCCGATTATTCTAATGAACTTAATTTACATTATTGTCAAAAGATTTCCAAAAGCCAGAAACTTAGGTTTGGTGTTCGTACGGGAGCCTAGATGATTCCAAAAGGCGGGAACGCCCTGTCACCAATCAGCTACATCCGTGTCAGCACTCTAGCATCTGCTAACGGCTTCATTAATATCCTGGTTCACTTTCATTTGTCAGATCTTCCTGTCTCCGTCGTGAGTTTGGATTCGTACAATTTTTAAAGCTCCGTTTGTTTCAACGAAAAAGAAAGAAAGAAAGGAGAGGAGAAAGGAAGAAAGGAGAGAGAATTTAATAAATTTTATTTGATTGAAAAAAAAAATATATATATATTTAGATAAATTTATTTTTATATTATTTTAATTTTTTTTTAAAAAAATTATTTATATCAATTACAAAAATTATGAATTTTAATTTTTTTTATTTTTAATTTTTAATAAAAAATATCTTAATTTTTATTAAATATTAAAATATTAAAAAATAATAAAAAAAATTATAATTTAAAAAATATCTCTCCCTTCCCAAACTCCCTAATTTAAAAAAAAAAAAAATTTGCCTCCATTTTTTTACTCTCTCCACTTCTCCTTTTCAGCTTTTTTCAATCAAACATTTTATCTTCTTTTCTTCTCCTTCCCTCCTTTTTACAAATTTTCAACCAAACACACCTTTAAGGTAAACGAATTATATTTATACAATTCACTCTTTTTTTTCTTAATTTTTTTTCTCACCTTTATACACACTCGCACTTTAGAGTTCAAGCTCGTCTGTTGTCCGCACCACACCAGGTCACCCCCCACTTGCAACCCTTTCAAGTTGAGAGTTGATTGCTTTTTCCGCTTTACCTTTAAGAAAATCATTCTTAAGTCAGAAGTTTCAAATTCTTAATTTTCAAACATTGTTCCCTGCATTTCCAACCTTTTATTTTCTTTCTCTTGGTTTTTCTAGATTCCTGACCGAAAAAATAGGCTAGGAGTCCTATTTTTTTTTCCTGGGTATTTTTTTTTCCTGGGTATTTTTTTTATATTTTCAAGAATTGCTTTTCCTCATTGTTGATCATTTGACCAACCCAACAACCTTGGCAATTTCATCTGTCTACGTTGCCTCCATTTTTCAAATCTTCCCATCCATATTCCTCACCAACACTCTACATAAATTAATTAAATACTTTGAGAAGCGAGAATTTTGTTGGTTTGGTAAAGTTTGATTCCACATATGCTTTCAGGAGTTCTGGCTGTTGCGAGTGTGCAATGCCGGAACTGAGATTTCTGCAGTGAGAGAGAGAGAGAGAGAGCCATGGTGGTAAGGAAAGTAGGGAAGTATGAGATTGGAAGGACGATTGGGGAGGGCACCTTTGCAAAAGTGAAGTTCGCGCAGAACACAGAGACGGGGGAGAGTGTCGCCATGAAAGTGCTCGATCGCAGCACCATCATCAAGCACAAAATGGTGGACCAGGTTCGTAGTGTGAATTCCCCAATTTCAGCTAATCTTGACAATTTGTTTCGTTAGATGATTAGGTCTGTGTGTATGGATATACTTGTTCAGATCATTCTTCTGGTCGAGGAAATGTATAAACTAGGGGCGGAACAAGCAATGTTATTTGTGGAAAGGGTTCTTTATCGCTTGACTAGCCCAAAACCGAAAGTTACTACTCGAAGTATTATAGAAGATGGTATTCAAGTCCCAAAAATTCTCTGAATTGCCCGTCAATTTTATTTATTTTATTATTATTGTCATTTTTTAAATCTTCTGGGTTGACGTTGTCAGTTGCCTTAGCTTGCGCTTGTCTTGCAAGTTTCTTGATAGCTTAGGTGAAAGGGCTTCACTCATTAGAGGCTTTAGGACTGGAACTTAATTAGGTCAACTACTAATCCTGATCCATAGACATGGTAGTTTCTACTCTCAAATTATGTATAACTTTTCTATATAATGCAGATCAAGAGGGAGATTTCTACCATGAAGCTAGTCAGACATCCATATGTCGTACGTCTACATGAGGCATGTGATATTTTCTGGACCTGCCTTGCTTTCTTTCCTTTTTTTCCTTTTTCTTTAAGGTCATAAAAGGTCTGTTGGGCTATTTTTCATGACCTCTGTAACAACTCAACTGCTTCCTTCTTTTGTGAAATATTATTTCCAGGTTCTAGCAACCCGTACTAAGATTTATATCATATTGGAGTTCATTACAGGTGGCGAATTGTTTGATAAAATAGTGAGTAGCTCAAGACAATCCTCTTTTTTTATGTAGCCTCTGGCCCTCTACTCTGATATTCTTCATTGACTTGTTCAAGATATTGCAAATATTGATAATGAAAATAAAATTTATGTGCAGGTGCACCATGGGCGTATTAGTGAAGCTGAATCTAGAAGATATTTCCAACAGCTTATTGATGGTGTAGACTTTTGCCACAGCAAGGGAATTTATCACAGAGATTTAAAGGTTTGTATTAACTCAGATTTGGAAGTTTGTCATTTTTGTTATTCATGATAGTGTTTTAATTGTTTGATTTAATTCCCTTCTGCAGCCTGAAAATCTTTTACTTGATTCACAAGGAAATATAAAGATTTCAGATTTTGGTTTGAGTGCATTGCCAGAACAGGTGAGATTGTTGTCAAGTGGATTTTTAATTTGACTTTAACTTACTGACAAAGTTATATCAAATGACTTGACACCTGGTAAAATTCATAGGGGGTTAGTATCCTTCGGACCACTTGTGGGACACCAAACTACGTAGCTCCTGAGGTAAATATAACAGTAGGAGACTGATGAATTAAATTTGACTTTATGTCTGCTGAACATACCAATTATTTTGATGCTGGATTCTCTATTTGGCATTAAACATTTTGGCCTCAGGTACTCAGTCACAAGGGTTACAATGGTGCTGCGGCAGATGTTTGGTCCTGTGGGGTTATCCTTTATGTTCTGTTAGCTGGATATCTTCCCTTTGATGAGCTTGACCTTACCACGTTATACAGTAAGGCATGAATTCAAACATTTCCTGTATATCTTTTACTGTAAAGATAGGTGGGCTTCCTGCTTGTAAAAGTCAAAAGATTTTTCTTTGGTGACTCAAATTTATACCTTAATTACAGTGACATAGATTAATTACTGGCAAGATGACATTTAATAAAAATTGCTGTTAGGGTGGCTGTCTATCTATTCACTTCTTCAAAACAGTATTGTGAGTGGCACAGATTTTGGGTCTGGACTGGAAATTAAAAGTTTGTCAGTAGTCTCTTGCTTCTCTAAGAATTGCAGGTTGCAGTTCTTACAAGTTCCTGCAGTATGCTCTGTCTAAAGTTTGCTTTTTTATAAAGTATGTTTGGATCAGAAAGAAATTTGGATATACTTGTGTATGCTGTTGACTTTTTTCCTTGACCCTTTTTGGCAGGTTAATGGAGCAGAGTTTTCATGCCCAGCCTGGTTTCCCGTGGGAGCAAAATTTTTAATACATAGAATTCTGGACCCAAATCCTCAAACTGTGAGTATTGGCTGGGCAGATTAAGTCTTATAACATGGCATTTGCAGTCTTAATTATCTATTAATGATTTAATGCTATATGACCACAAAATCAGAAGTCTGACGTGGTTCATTATCTATAACAAGGATCTGGAAAGCCAAGTGTGATGATATTTAGTTTCCAAGCATGATTGTCAACTATATTATTAACTTTTTCACTTCTTAAAGTAAATGCCAGGAAATAAAATTTGCATTGAAAGGACCTCTTGGTGCCTGATCTGTTCAGGCATGTTAAGACCTTATTATTTTTGCCACTTGACTGTCACAAAACCGAGTAATGTTTCTGATGTCTTTCATGGGCAGGCCTGATGATGTTTAATGTAATAATTTTCCTCAAGTTGTTGATACTAATTGCAGTGGCTAATATGTTTATTTTAGATTAATTTTGGTTTGTAAAATGAATGGCCTCCGATAAAGGCAAATGTTTCAGACAGAAGGGCTTGGACTGTTACGTCCTTGAGTGTTGATTGGGGAAAATGATACTGAAACTGTATAATCATTGTGTAGTTAAGAAACAGATTGTTTTATTATATTTTTACCTAATCCTTTGATCTTGCTAATACAGCAATGTTCTTTCTTGGATTTGTCTGACGGTCTCATGGCAAGGTAGTTAGATTAATCAATAATGCACTAAATAATTTAACATATCACTTCTGATGTAGAAAGGAAATTATCTCATGGAACTTTTCCTTTGAGTTAAGCTCAATTAGCCTGTACTTGAGGAAGCTGTTCTGTAATGTTCTTGGTTCTGATGATCTGATCACACTAATACTGCCAAGTGAGAAATATATATTCTCTACTCAGGGGAGCTATTATTAAATGTTCATCATTTGTGTGTTTTGCCAAATGCTTCTTAATCCTTTCCTTGAGTACTAATACTGTGGATATGTAAGAACATGGTCTATTATTCCCGTAGTTATTTGTTTTATGTTTTAGCTTACAAATAATGTACTAATCATTATGTTTTACTATATTTTTGATCCATTTATCATGCTTCTGGTTGTTTCTGACCAGTCTCCTTCTCACCACTTCTTTATGCGTGCATGCACATATATTCAGCGGATAACTATTGAACAGATAAGAACTGATGAGTGGTTTAAGAAGGGTTATGTTCCTGTCAGTCTACTTGAGCATGAAGATGTAAATTTGGATGATGTAAATGCAGCTTTTGACGATGCTGAGGTTTGTGTAATGTATTAATTCTGCATTTTGTCCAGTTCAATTCAATTGGTTTTTTTTTTTGTTTTTTTCCGAAAGGTAATCCACTTTAACTTTCTCCTCTGTATCCGTTCAACTTTATATTTTATAAAATGGAATGTATTTTGGGTCATAATAAGGAGGGATGCTTCCTTTTTTTCTCATATATATATATGGTAATTATCTTTTCAATTTTTCTGACATTGATTATTTTGTCATTGAAGGATCAAACGGCTAATCAACAGAGTGAAAATGACGATATGGGTCCTTTAATGCTTAATGCATTTGACTTGATAATTCTGTCTCAAGGCTTAAACCTTGCATCTCTCTTTGATCGTCGACAGGTATTCAATTGTGATAGTTTCTTCATATTTGCCATGGACTGGCTCAATAATTATATATACAAATATTGAAAAAGCAGCCCATATAATATCTTAAGGGAACTTTGCAGAATTATAGCTTGTAATCTTTAACAAGATATAGGCATGCTGTGACAAAAATATAATCGTACCTCCTACATTCTGTCTTTTAAGTAGGGGTATGAGTCTTAATGTTTTCTCTACTAGGGCTATAATATCACGTTTATTTCTAATGGCATCCTTACAGGACTCTATGAATTACCAAACACGCTTTATCACTCAAAAGCCAGCAAAGGTGGTTTTATCAAGTATGGAAGTTGTGGCACAATCAATGGGATTTAAGACCCATATTCGCAACTATAAGGTTGGCATGCTGTAATTTGCATAATTGATAGCTTTATCAGTTTGCCGTTAGCACATCCTTCCACTTTTGGTGCTTTGCATTCTTTGGTGTGACTTTGTTCAACTTTAGTCAGTCCCACTGATACTCAACATAAATCTGCGGAATCTGATTTAAATATTTACTGGAGATTAACTCTGCCTAAAGTACATATTTTCATCTGAAGTCCTAGTGGTATAAATTTTCAGATGAGAGTAGAGGGTGTTTCAGGAGATAAGACTTCTTATTTTTCGGTGATACTGGAAGTAAGTTTCTATGCTTCTACTCGACTTTCAACGGCCTCTTCTTATTTGGCTGACAAGTTAATTCATTTCTTCATATTTCTCCCTTCTTGCCTGTAAAGATTTTTGAAGTTGCTCCCACATTTTTTATGGTGGAAATTCAAAAAGCAGCTGGAGATGTGGGTGAATACCTCAAGGTCAGTTTCTAAGAAATCCTTTTATAGTTAATTTGGCCCCACCTTTAGTGTTCTTGTTTCATAATTTATGAAAGTTGTCCCTCCTCTATTTTGCAGTTTTACAAGAATTTTTGTAGCAATCTTGAGGATATAATATGGAAACCGCCTCATGAAGCAACCAAATCAAAGATCTCCAAAACTAGAAGCAAAAAGCGTTAGTTCCTTCACCTCTAATATCTTCTGCTCTGATTGAAAAAGAAATAGAGGGAAAATCTTGTTATGGAACATATTACATCTCGTACGACGCATTGGACTGTCGGCATATAGACATTATAAAAGTTTAAGCCAGCTTGTGTAACCCCAAATCATCGGGTGTCCTTAACCCTTCCCGGGCTTTGCCATCCCTTGTGGAAGACAAAATCCAATTTTGAAGGAGAAAAGGGAATTACATATGACGACGAAGAATATATACGATGTATTGGTATATATGCAATTTTGTGCAGTTGGTTTTTTTTTTTTTTTTTCCTTTTTTCCTGAAATCTCAGTTTAATAGTTCTATCATTACAATTGATACTGCAGTCTGAAGAGTGGTAACCTTATTGTACAATACGAATATTATATCAAGTTCTCAGTTACAAATATTGTTTGATCCCTACTCTATGCTGTGCGCATTAAATTGTTACTTCATAAAATTAGCGTTATTTAACAGGTAGGAATGCCAATGCCCTTGAATGCCTCAAGACTCGAGGAGATCAATTTCTTCTCATATTTCTACGGGATAAATATTTTATGTCTTCTCACATTTTAGTGCTTACCGTATTGCTAATTTCTTTTTAAAGTATTGATAAAATTTATTAATTTATTTTATTAATTTGTTATGAAACAAAGATAAGATTAGAGACCAAACATATATTAATATAGCATATAAATTTAGATAATTACAAAATTAAGGTAATCATTCGAATGGTTTTTTATTATCTTGAAATATAAGGTATATAAGTTATCCTTCCCAATGGCTCTTGAGGAAATATTAAAGAAATAAAAGGTTTAATTCGTGATGTCTAAAATGAAATTTGAGAATAGTGGGGCCAAATTATAATTTATAAAGTTACTAACCTAATCTTAAACAAGTTTTGTGAACCCCATGGATTTTTTTTTTTTTTTGTTGTTGTGGCTTTTGAAAAATTATTATAGAAACGAGGGGATAAAATTATAATTTTAATAAAAAAATAATGATGCTAACATTTTTTGTTCTTCTGGAAAATAAACGTCTATTGTCAAGCTTTTTACTTAAATGGCGATATACAAATGAAAACCAAAAAGGGGCTCATGAATAAGACACTCTCAAGCATTCAAATTTTTATTGAACTAGAAATTATGTTAAATTCAGAGGAAGATGGGTTTGTCATTAAACTTATAAGATGCCCATTAAATTATCGTAGGGAATAGTATGGTTTCTGATATTAGAAACTAGCCTTTACATCTAATGGACAGAATGACAAGCATGCATTACCTACCATGGGAGCATTTCAGAAAATATGACTGTAGGTGTGAGAAAGGAGATAAGAAATTCTCTAAAAAGGAGAAATTAAAAGGTTACTTGATAATCATGAAATTCCAAGTATAGAGTTAATTCGACTAGTTGATAATTGCTTATATACTGCAAAATACTAGTGAACAAAGGGCTTGTTAGCTCAAACAAGGTTTTAGAAGGATATACCTTGTATCTTAAATGCCTTATGTTGCACCGGTGTTGAACAAGATATATTATTTTCTTATATTGGTGAATATGAAATATAAATTATATTTGATGAACATAAAATATATGCAAGCTTTTTAACAAGGCAAAAACAAGAAGTTAATGGAATTTAGTCAAATATTAAATGTAATTCTTAGCCTTGATTTTAGTTCTTATAGTTTATTTTAATAAGTTTTGCTGTTATTTATATATTTTCACATTAATAAGGGTATTTATTTTCAAGAACCAAAAGTATGGAGGATGATTTGATTCCTAGATTAGAAATAAAATTTGACCGCATAGAAAAATCGTGGAAGTTTTGGATTGTTTATGGTGGGTGAACCAAACTTCGTGTGAGGAAATATAACAAGATTAAAAGTAGGAAAGATGACCTTATAGTTTTGGCTAGATATATTTGTTGCGAAAAGGGATAGTGAACACAATACAAAAGAGACTTTATGACTATTAATCTTGGTAATCTTCGACTTCAGACCAAGATTAATTATAAAGCAAAAATGTCTGTTGCACGTGTGGAGAGAAAATATGAAATCAATACCTTTGTTAAGGAGCATAATCTCTCACTTCATCTTCCATAAATAGTTTATATGTAAGATTGATTTGGTGGAGGATTCAATACTTTAGCAAAAATTATCTTTTTAGTTGATGAGCATGCACGTTAGAGGTAGAGCTAATATCAGTTACACTTGATTAGATGCAAAAAACTATGTGAGAACTAAAAGGTAAAGAAACATGGTGTATGGAGAAATTAAATGCTGGTTGTATCGCAACTAAACTGATGCTAAAATATTGATTGACTATGTATATTGTGAGGAGGTGGTGTCATTAGACATAACATACAGCATAAATCGTGATTATAGACAATTTGTGTTACTTTCAAGATTCAATCATTGTAAGTAATGTTATTATAATCAGACCAAACCGACCAATTCAACTAGTTTAGGGTTTAAGGTTGAACTGGCCATTCATCTGGTCTAGAAATGCCTCTAAACCAATCGGGTTAAGAACCGTGTTGAACTAGCTGATTTTAGGTGAAAATTGGCTTAAAACTCGTGGTTGAATCGATCTGGCACTATTATTTTGCAAAATTGGTCACTTGTAGTCTCTAGCCCACATCCCTTAGTGTGTTAGCCACCACCTTCAAGCCACTAAGCACTTCTGATAAGATAAGACAATATTTTATATAAAACACTTATTATGCTTTTATTTTACCTACCAAAGGGCCAAAACTTCCATCTACATCTTGAACCCCTAACTTTTGTTATTGGGCAATGCCTTCTCCATTTGAGACAACCAAGAGTTGTGATTGTAAATTGCGCTATTTAATATAAAACCTCTATTATGCTTGTATTTTAGCAAATCAAAATATCCATTATCAAATTTGAACCCTTAGCCCTTAGAATCATAAACCTTAACTTTACCATTAAGCCATTAATGTTGTTCCATTTATAATGGCAAAGTTTTAATATAATATATAAAAAATAAAAATAAAATTCATATATTTTTATTAAAAGTTATATAAACATATGTTAAACAAATTAAAATTTAAATATTATACCATATTTGATTTGTTTTTATATGTAATTAGTCATAATATGTTTCAAAATTAATTAATATTTACTTGTTATTATTTATTATATCAAATTTTTAATATATAAAATAAAATATATATATATATATTTAATTATCACCGATTCGACCACAGTTCAACTATAGTCGAATCAATGAACTGTAAATCGATACTTTTACCAGTTCAATGACTAGTCTAATTTTAAAAACATTAATTGTAAGGGAGTGTTTATTTTTGGAGCAATATTGCTATATGATGAAACTATAAAGCCATTTAAATGACTATTGCAAACTTTTTTAAAGGCACATAAACAAAAATTTTTTTAAGTATTTTCGCTAATCAAGAATAAGCCATGGCCAGAGCATTTTGAGAGATGATTTCAAAGACAAAGGATGGCTTATGTATATGACATTTAATACAAAATGGCATTAAGCATTTAGAAAATTTGATAAAAGGGGATCACATTTTTTGACTGATTTTAAAAAGTGCATGTGTTAGTATGAAAAGGAAACACAATTTGAGGAAGCATAGGGTCAGTTGCTATCATCTTATAATATGCACTCAAACACATAGTTGACTTGGGTTTACAACATTAAAGAGAAATAGACATAGAGTTATATGAAAAAGATTGTTATGCTTGGGATGTGGAGCATACAATTGAGTAAAAGCATGAATGCTATTATAAAGAGTTGCACAAACTGGATTTGGATATCAATTAGTTTTTCAAGCACTTTGAATAAGTGGTAAGGGATAAGAGGCATAACAAATTGAAACACGAGTTTGAGCTATGGCAAAAAATGTCATAATTGATTGTCTAAAGTCCCCCAATGCTTTGATAGTTTTCTTAAATTTACACTGCTCCTATACTTAACTTGTTCTAGAATAGTGGGATCTAGTTGCAGTTACATATGTAAAACATAGAAATGAGATAAATCCTATGTTTGACTATATTGTTAATATGGTTGATGAATATGATGAATGGAGAATTCAATTTAATCCCAACAATAGGTCAATTTTATGCAACTATTGAAAGTTTGAAATCAGTGAAATATTATATTACCATGCTTTAAAGATTTACAATGTAAGAGATGTAAAAGGACTTCTCGAGCAATATACTATAAAGAGGTGGACAAGAGAAGTAAAGAATGGTGTTATACATGATATTAGGGGAAATGAGATCCAAATAGATCCCAGGCTAAAAAGCATATGATAATACAAACAATTCTATTCCATAATGATACGATTAGGAATCAAGGCATCTGACTATCCAGAAGCATTCTCATTGGAGGAAAAAAGTGTGTTAGAACTAAGCAAAAAATAAGAGAAATCCTATGTTTGACTATGTTATGAATATGGTTGATGAAGAGAGTGAATAGGGAGTTCAGTTTAATCTTAGTAACAAGTCAATTTTATGAAACTATCGAAAGCTTGAAATCATTAGTTTATGTTGCCACACTTTGAAGGTTTATGATATGAGGGATGTGAAAAGACTCCCTGAACAATATATTATAAAGAGGTGGACAAGAGAAGCAAAAAGTAATGTCATACTCGATATTAGGGAAAATGAAGTCCAAGTATATTCTAAGCTAAAAAGCATGTAATGATATAGATAACTCCGTCCCATGATGGTAAAATAAGTAACTAAGTGTCTGACTATTTAGAAGCATCTACATTGGTGCAAAAAGGAGTGTTATAACTAACCAAGCAAGTGATAGAATTTCATCTAAGTCCAAACAACAATGATAGTGTGAGCATATCACCATGAACAAAGTTCGTTACTTAGGCAAGGGGATTTAAGAAGAAGGATGGAATAAGGAAGAAAAAGTGAGAGAATGGTTGGGTTGAGAAACTCAAGAAAAGAAAATAAGAACAACTTTTACGATATGGACATACATATATATATTTATTTTATAATTAGTGGTTAATAAATTTTAATGTTGTTTTGTCTTTCTCTTTTAGGACAATCAAATGCAAGTAAACACCTTCAGCACTACACCTTAGGCACCGTTAGCATAGGTAAATACACCTTAGGCATCTCTTGTAGGCTACCAAATAGCACTATATGCATGCTCTCAAATAGTTGAGAGTGATCTTACTTTTCCTTAAATGTTAATAGTAAAACTAGTTAAGTTTTTAATATTTAGCACTTCATTCTCGTTCATAAGGGATTATCTTTTGACTAGTATTGTTTTACAATGTAGGTGTTAATGGTTTTTCTAATACCATCATGTGAAGCACTAGAGTTTAGTCAATATATTTCACACAATATACAATAATACTGCAATAACAAAGTGTAAAAAAGTGGCAATAAAATATTAAATTTTATTGAAATCAATCTATTTATATACATTGAAATCTTTATTACTAGCTTTTTGACTCATATGTATAAATAAATATATATATATATATATATATATATATATATAACTCTAAAAACTATTCCCCATATATATAACTTTTTTTTAATTGGCGAAGCCATTTTTTATTTTTTTAAATGAAAAATAGGGACGCGGAGCCTCCTTTAATTTATTTTTTTTAAATAATAATAATTTTTTTTATATATTCCATTGACTCGAGGATCAATGATTCCCTAACCCTCGGCTCAATTAAATTTAAAAAATATGTGTATATTTTCATAACACCTTTTCTCCTCTCTCATTATATATACCCTGTCTGCCTTCTTCACATTTCACCTTTAAGTTTTCGGTCTCTGATACTTTAACTTATTACTCTTATATTTTCTAAGATTTATACTTCATTTTTACATATTTCTCTTTCTACTTTCTTCTCATTTGCTATCAATTTTTGCTTCTTACAAATTTTTTATTATTTGCTTTCCTTTAATTTTTAACAAATTATAAGGTGCTCTCATTCTATATGCACGTTCTCAATATATCATTGGAAGCATTAAATATAATTATTAGCTTATATTATTTTTGTTTATTTTTATATAACAAATTTTATATTAACAAATTACTCTATTATAATAATTATTGATAGAGATTATGTGGGTTTATATTAATCAAGAGCTAATTTAAGTAACTATAAGTGAATACTCTCATCTATTTATTTTTAAAAAGGTAAACTTTATGAGATTATGGTAAATTTAAAATGTTATTATTATTATATATATGTAAAAAAAACTTGATAGAATTCATATTAGTTATTTATATATTTTTTATGGATTAAAAAAATGTAATTGTGACATAATGATATATTAATAATAATGAAATATTAAGATTTTATGAAACATCAATATATTATGTTTAATTTTTATTTACATAGACATTGGAATAAGATTCACAATGAGTAGAATGAAGGAGATTATATACATTTATGTAGATGGAAGAATTTTTAATACCAATAAGGGAATAACATTTGTATGTGATAAACTAAAATTGTAAAAAGTCAACCCTGACATTACTCTCGAACAGTTGAAGGTTGTGGTTGAGTAAAAGTGACGAATTCAGTTAAAACAGTTTGTATCTAAGTTAGTATACCAATACCTATAATCATTTAATTCAACTTAGTACTTGTCATGTACGTTGGAGGATAATTTAGATGTTCAAACCATGTGCCAAGTAAACTAGTACTTCCTAACTTAACTGAGGGCACCAGAATTATATGCGCATATTTTACCTAATGATGCGAGCCTAAGTATCAAAGAGGATGATGACATTAAGTGATTGACAAATCCATCTGTGAGTCAGATTGATGGACTTGATGAATCGATTTCCTTATTTAGCTCTTATCTCGGAGATGTCCATCCATCTGAGCCCTAACCTTTTAGTACCCAACAAATGCCACTCACTAATAACATATCCCATTCGAGTTTATCCAGATTATTAATGTGTAATAGTAACCTTCTGAGTCCCCCAAGTGCAACTGAAGGTATAATAGACGAGTTTGATGCTAATGATGAGTATGATGCTTCATCAAATACTAAAGAATATATGAACGATGATGTCGATGGTACTGATGCCAAAGGAGATCTAATTACTTCATTGGACCAGTATTCTAATCGAGCATTTGTCTTCTTGTCTCAGATTAATGATGATACTATAAATGAATTTGAGATGTCCGATATAGAGAGAGTCATTGATTTTAATGATGACCAAGAAATGTATGTTGGCATGCAATTTCTTGATAAGTAGTCAATGAGTTATGTTGCGAAGCTTTATTCAATCTACACGCACCACATATTCAGGATGTATCAATCATCAATAAAGTATTCAAATATTGTTGTCTAAAGTATGTTATTCAATATAACTGGAGGGTAAGAGCTTGTCAATCAAAGAGAGAAAATGACTAGTAGATAACAAAGTACATGGACCCACATACTTGCATATCCTTTATGCTACCATAAGATTATCCGAAGTTAGACTTTAATAATAACATCGAATATTGTATCGATGGTCATAAAAAATTTCTCTATTTCTGTCTGTGATATCATTGATAAGATACATAACATCTTTGGATATATAATGTCTTATAAAAAAGTATAATCTGGTAAGTAGCAAGTAATTGCAATCGCCTTTAGGAATTGGGAGCAATCGTATACTGTTGTCCTAAGATGATTATCTATCGTGCAACACTTTAATTTAGGCTCATACTTTGAATTTGTTACTAAAGAATACCCATAGACAGCATCAGATAAGAAGGCCATAATTATATTTCATAGAGTGTTTTGAACATTTAAACCTTGCATTAATACCTTTGATCACTTAAAGCTGATTATGTTACTTATTGCCAACTCATAAGATGGGGCAAAAAAAGTCATCCCTCTTGCATTTGCTATTATTGAAGGTGAAACGTATGAGGAGTGGGGGTAGTTTCTTAGTAATCTCAGGCGACATTTTGTGCCAAATAAGCAAAGCATTTGTTTGATATTTGATCGACATTTAGGAATATTAGCAATAATCGCAAATCTAGAAAACAGTTGGCAATCGCCTCATACATATCACATGATTTGTTTACGTCATATTACGAGTAATTTGAATACGACGTTTAGAAGCAAGTGGTTAAAGAAGTTTATTAATACTGGATACTTGAACGAGTGCCACTTGGTTGACGAACAACTTGCACAAATATGATAGTTACACTCAGAGGCAGCCAATTTGATAGAAGATGCACCAAAGAGTAAGTGGTCACATGTATATAATGTTGATGGGTATCACTAAAAGCATATGACAACAAACTTAACAGAGTGTATAAATAGTGTCTTCAAAAGTGTTAGGTTCTTACCTATAATTGACTTGGTCAAAGCAATAATATACTAATTGAACAAATACTAGGTTAAGTGGATACAAACCACATTTTCCTAGATACAAGTGAACAACTTATTTTTTTAAGGATATCCACAAAAAAATTTTTAACTAAAATTGTAAGAGCATCCGCCTTATCAGTATATGATTTTGATAGAAGATTTTCAGAGTTCAAGATTAAAGAGCCTTATGATCCCTCTAACAAACAGTATGGGCAAACTTGTAATATTAGTCTTATGAACCAGACATATGACTATGGTGAGTTCCAACTCCAAAAACATTTCTATCAACATATCTTTGCTACATGTGCCAAGGTTTGTTTTGACCCTCTACAATTTGTGTACACTGTCTTTTATCTCAAAACTACATTTAGTGCTTACAAGACTGAATTTTATCCAATAAAAGGAGAAGTTTATTGGCCTTACATAAATGAACCTCAATTAGTCCTTGACCCTTCGATGATTTGGGACAAAGGTCGATCCAAGTCTTCATGAATATAAAATGAGATAGATTGACAAGAAAGGTCCAGAGACAACCAAAGCTATGAGCTATATAGATAGATTGGACACAATCGCGCCATATGCCTCTACTGTCAGCCACAAAGATAGTTATAGTTATAGAAGTAAATTAGATATTAATTATTCATAATTATTTGTATCTGAATTACCTATCACCAGTAATTTAATTAAATTGAAAATATATGATTGTTAATGATAGCTTTGTAAATTACATATTACCTTTGTATGATTTAACTTGATTGTGTATGAATTGTTAATCATAAGTCTGTAAATGACATGTCACTGGTGTACAAATACTAAATTGACTTATTATTGTTGAATTATTGACTTTTGATTTGATTTGAATTGATATATGTATTTGTGTTGTATTACCATTGACAGATATTATTGGTAGATATTTCAGTTTCTGTAAACTATGATGGATCCTTGTCACAGTGCTGTTAATCCAGGATAAGAGGACAAGTTTTTATTGTATTTGTAGTCCATCACACATCCCAGGATGTTTGGTAAGAAAGGGTAAGTTAAAAATTTGTTTAGTTGTCCATTGTTGATTTAACTAAATTTATGATAGTTTCTCTAATGTAATGACACAAGAAGATAGAATTTTGCATATATGGTGAATAGCACATGAAGATCATATATTCGATCCCCCTCTAGCTATTATCTTATATATCGCACAAGCCACTTTTTTACGGTGTCTCACAACTCGGCCATTTTGACTTAAATGCTACACTTGTGTCAACCCCTGTTAAATGGTGGCAACCAGAGACACACATCTCTACCTTACCAAGAGTGAGTATATGATTACACCTTAAGATATCGCTATCCAGTTGGGTCTATCTCACAAGGAGGATGCAGTATCTAGACAGATAGATTATAATTAGCTGGTTATCTCTAGTGAGCTATTTGGTGTGACACTGCCTCAGAGGACATTGGATGGATAGAGATTGAGTATTCCCTAACTATCATAAACATTCAAAAACTTGTCAGATGACACAGATGATGATATTATTAATCAATTCACACAAGCATACATCTTACGATTAATTGGGGGATATCTGATACTAAATAGGACTGAATGTAAAGTTATATTGATGTACTTTCTATTACTTACTGATTTTAAGGAGGCTGATCAGTATAGTTGGGGTTCAGTAGTGTTAGCCCATCTATATAGAGAAATGTGTAATGTCACCTATTACGATAAGGTTAATATAGGTAGTTTTCTGACCTTACTTTACTTATAGGCATGGGATTAATTCCCCTGTCTTATTCCATGAAAATCCCTACAACTCAACCCATAATTAGACCCCTATTAGGCTTTAGATATATATTAATATTTTTTTACGATTTTAAACTTTTTGATGATATAGAAACTCATGTGTATTCTCCATCCCCCACAAATGGTGGCATGTCTTATAGTATCCTTAGTCAACCTAGATGTTTTGCAATAGTATAAGATACTGTTAGATCAGATGAAGGATAATGATGTTTATAGTTTTGTATTTACGTATTTTTTATTTTATGATTATAACA
The DNA here is from genome assembly GCA_032878935.1 of Erythrophleum fordii. Taxonomy (NCBI): domain Eukaryota; kingdom Viridiplantae; phylum Streptophyta; class Magnoliopsida; order Fabales; family Fabaceae; genus Erythrophleum; species Erythrophleum fordii. The sequence continues at coordinate 30,067,498 of JAVQMF010000050.1, forward strand.
TGAAGTAACCATCTTTTTATATATAGGTAATTTGGCTTCTATATGACTCACCAGGCATCCTCCAATTGATTCTTGAGTACTACTTAGCAATGCCTAATGTATGGCGTGCATTTGACCTTAATACTATGCTTTTACATAGTTGAGTAGCATCATGCTAACTATGTTTTTTGCCAATTTGGTAGGGTACAATGTATCCCTGAAAAACTATTCAACATAGGATCGCTGCACACTTTTCAATTAAGAGGGAATGTTTATAAAGACTAGCAGGAAGAGCATGCATTTTTCATTGTAGCATGGAATTCATGACCCCAATTAGTAGCATAAAACGACCTTAACGATAGACCATTAGATCACACGTTGGACTATATGCATTAGTATTGGTGACGTACATAAAGGTAGATTTATCCTACTAATAGTTTTTAGAGTTAAAATGTAACGCCCGATATGTTGTAACAACATAGAAATGGGCCGGTTTGAAAAATAAGTCCCCTGAGATGAGTGATTCAAGGCCAAATAAAATTTGGATAAATGTTAAATAATAAAAAATAAGAATTTGAGCCTTGAGTTGCCCAGAAACTGGGGCCGAAGTAATTCAAAAAATTTGCCGAAAGGCTAGTGGTATTTTCGTAAATAAGTGTAATTTTGGGAAAACACTTAGGAGAGCTTTTTAAATGGAAATTTTGAGTTGCTCATGGTTCTCAAAGGCCCTAAAAACCATGGGAAGCCCCGGGACTAGTAAAACCCCTCCGATGTACTCTTTTCGACGTCGGTTGATCTAAACTTTGACCAGTTCGTTCAGTAAGATTTTAGCTCCAATTTGAGTGATTCCAAAGGCATTTTATTAAATTTGGAATCTAAATTTTATAATGGAAAAGACGGTTCTCAAAAAGGAGTTAAAATGAAGGAGAAACGAAAATGTTAAGAACGAAGGGCAAAATTGGCATTAAAGTGTTAAAGGAAGCTTCTTTCTTCTTATTTATATGCCACGTTCTGCCTCCCCCTCTCTAAACCGACTTGCTTCTGCCCAATTGCAGAGGAGAACTCCAGCTTCTTAGGCGCACAAGAGGAGGAAGATTTTGGAGGAAGAAATTCAAGAAAAATGTAAGAAACTTTAAGAAATTCCATATCCTTCCTTCTTGAAACTTGCTCATCTCCTCCCAAGTTTTCTTTCTATGGTTTTAATAGAGAGTTTGGTGCTATTTTGGGGGTAGAACAGAGAGGAAAATTTTGAAAATTGAGGGAGTAAGCCAACCAAGGGTGAGGAGATGCCAAAAGTCCCTTAATGTGGGTGAGGAGATGCCAAAACGCTTCCTGTGTTATGTTTCATAGCATGGACACATTTTTGTCATAAAGTATACATGTGTAGCTTTCCAGAATGGCCAAGAATGTATGATTTCGATTTTTGTAGATTTAGTTATGAATTTCCGAAGTTGTGGCAGAAAAACTGAAATTTTGGCCGAAAATAATAGAGTGAATTTGATGTTCCCTTTTGAATTCCACGAGTTGTGGTCCAATTTTAGTGATGCATAAACTAGACATGTGTAACTTTCCAGAATAGCCAAGAATGCATGATTTCGATTTTTGTGGATTTAGTTATAAATTTCTGAAATTGTGGTAGAAAAACTAAAACTAGGGCCGAAAATAATAGAGTGAATTTGATGTTCCCTTTTGAATTCCACGAGTTGTGGGCCAATTTTGGTGATGCAAATGAGTTATATGTATGTAATTAAATATGAGAATGTGATGTATGAACTCATATGGTCCTCGTGACACCAAATGGAACTTTCATACGCGACGCAACGTGAAATAAGGCATTATTTTAATGCCATTTTTCTATTCCTTTTTGTGCAATTCATCATGTGAGACTTAGAAATGATAAGAAGCAAGTTAGAAATATATGGTGTTACATTTATGGTATGAATTTGACATAATTTTCATCTTTATATTTTCTCTTCTTATATATATATATATTACTTTTAACAATTAATTTTTTATTTGACAGACTGGTGTGTTAGAGGACTTATATAGGCTTACTGTAACTGACCTACCGATGCTTATCTATAGGGACTTCAGACAGAGGATAAGCGACGATATCTAAATAATGTTATGTGCACTAGGTGAATATTGAGATATGCTCATCTCCCAACCAGCTCCACCAGCATTTGATCTACCTAGACCTTTAGAGCCACATGTTAGACCAGGAAAAAAAAGGCTATGGATTTATCTCATCTAGGGAACTGATATTAGGTGGCAATATTGGTAAAGTTTACGCAAATATGCCATCATCATCTTACACAGCAGCCTCTATACAAGAAGATTTTGATTGTATTAGTCCTTCTTTTATTCTAGCATAGACAGTTGATAGAAATGATATTTCTTTTTCCTTTCCACCGATCATAGGCATTGGAAGTGTTGGTCCATCCTCCTTTGCATCTTATTATACATCATTATTGCCTTCATCCATTTATATAGAGTCATCCATTTACATCATTGTTTACAGATCCAACTGCATTTAGTGTTAAGTATAACAATACTTCTTTCACACAATGAGCATTCTACCAATCTCAACAGGATTTTTTCACCACAAATCAACTAATTTTGCCTATCTATTCTCGTCAATGGAATTTAACTTCTTAACAAATTCGTAATCAAATATAAAGTAAATCGTTCGAAAAAAAGGATGAAAAAGAAGATGAAAATGACAAAGAGGAGGATGAAGATCAAAAGGAAGAATAGCCACAATAACATCGATCACAATAAATAAAGAGAAGACCAAAGTGTGGAACAAACAGCTATTACAATTGATGACTGATATATATATATATTTTTTCACCATACATTTCAAATTCTATACTTTTTTGTATTATTGAATTATATATTTAAATATATTTTTTACAATACTTTTTTTAACTAACATCAATTTATATTTTAATTGATTAATTCATTTATTAAAATATACACTTACACATAATATATATATATATATATATATAACAATATTATTTAATTTTAATTTGTAATATTTTTAACAAATTTAACTAACAATTTAAGAAATTACATTTACATAAATAACATTTCTAACAACAATATTAAATTATTTTAATTATCTTATAAATAAGTAATATTAATTCTTTTGTATAAATTTAATTTTATACACATTGTTATATTTTATTTACAATAATTTTATTATATATATTAACAATAAATATAAAAATATTTATCTGTACAAATTTAAACAAATAAATTAATATTTCTCAAAATAAAAATATTTCAAAATTAAAAAATATAAAAAATTATATATGCAAATTAAAAAAATTGCATTTCTCAAAATACAAATAAAAAATTTACTTCATAGTTAAAAAAATATTATATGAATTTAAAAAATAAATAAATTAAAAAAATATTCTAAAAATAAATTATTTTGAATTAAAAAATTAAATGCATTATAATTTTTAAAAATTATAAATTTTAATTAAAAAACATTTTTATAAAAAAATTATTACAAATACCCTATCCATTTTATTTAAAATAAATAAAAAAATTTAGATGGACGTAGAACAACATGCTTCATGTCCCTAAAAAATATAAAAAATAAAAAAATTATAAAAAATTAAAAAAATTAAAAAAATTAAATTATAAGTTGCCAAACTTCAAATTAGTGATTCTACTAACCTCCAGTTGTCACCGGAATATATTAAAAAATTATTATTATTTAAGAAAAATAAATCAGCATGTCCCTCAAAAATTAAAAAAAGTAAAATAAAATAAAATAAGGACGCTCCCATTTTTTATTTAAAAAAATGCAAAGCTACAAGCTTTGCATTTGTTAAAAGAAAAAGTTATATATAGAGAGAAATAGTTTTAGGGTTATATATTATTTATTTTATTTTATTTTCAACGTATGGGTCAAAAAACCCTTTATTATCACTATAGTTGATAACAAGTGCATGTAAGTCCTTACTTATTATATTGACATTATTTTTAGTTTCTTCTGCTATGCTACAATCAGCCACAAGACAAGCTTATGTAAAAGACAAGCCTACAACCAATCATAGGACAAGCTGCATGTACAAGTGTTGCCCTCTTCTAGCTTTCTTAGTGCATGTATCTTCATACTCTCATGGTTAGTTTTTTTTTTTTTTTCTGGCTTATATCTTGTCTTTGGTTCTTTGGGGGAGTTGATTCCAATACAGCATGTAGTAAACTAGTATAGAACACATACGGCTTGTAATGCTGTACCAACAAGTCTGGACGTTTAAACTCCATAATCCTATATGAGACATAAGGATATCAAATGCAGAAGTCTCAGGAAACATATGACCAAGAATCACTAAACCACTATATTTGGAGACTGGAAAGTAAGAGAATATGATATACCCATGAGAATTTATCCTCATCTCCAATAATTTAGCCATTGTCTTAATCGCCCTTTGTTTTGTATAATTATAAAGTGCATTATCCAGTAGAACATTTTCCATTGGCTCAAAATTAAGAAAGCGATTCCATATTTCATCTCCTTGAACATGAAATGGGTTTACAAAAGGGAACTTGGAACCATCAATGTTAAAGAATAAGTCAACTTGTAGTAGTAGCAGAGCATGGTATTGATAAGGATACAAAATTAACATCGCATGGACAAGGAGACACAGAAGATCAGAGCAGAATAGCGTCAATACGTTTTATATCAACAACGGATCCACGTAAATGGTGATTATAGAAAAAATAAAATAAAACAGAGACTTAATCAGCTATCTTCATGTCAATGTGACGTCAAAAATCTCGACGATTTCCAATTAAACCGATCAGCCACCCAATTCAAGTTCCAATCTCTAATATGTTGGCCCCAGCAATGGCTACAGGACAGAGAAATAAAAACAAAAAGAAAATATAAATGAAATAAGGGGAAAATGATAAATGAGAATCTGACACACCTGAGCTTCAAACGGTGAAGAACGGGCGATGACGAAATTCAGACGGGGACCGGGGTGGACCAGAGAAAAGAGCGCACGGTTGGCCGCTGGAGACTAGTATCCACAAAAAATGAGTTTTTTTTTTAAACTAAAATTATTTATGTTAGTTTATGTGTTTTCAAATTCGATTAGATCTAACCTCGATGGTTAGCTATGAGTACTTTTTTTATTATATGACTGGCCTATAATTCGGCACATTGATAAAACCTTTATAAAGCTATCAGATTAAGTTCGTAGAATAAGCTCGTTGAGGTTTAAAAAATACAGAGTTTGATTAATAAATAATCTCTTTTTTTTTAAGAGATTTTTTAGGCTGAGTTTATTTAGCCAATGGCTTAATAGGGTCGAGCTGGACTCTGTTTTTAGAGCTAAACTTTTTTTCTTTTTTTTTTTGGGAGAAAAATTTATATTTTTGTCGAAAGTGTAAAAAATAAATTGATAAGAGTGCCCTACGTGAAGAAAGACACATGGGAATATGGAAAATTCAAATCTTGACCAGGTCCAACTCTTCCAGCGGCTTGGCATTTCTCGCGCTCAAGTGGGAGGATTCATTGAAGACGTGGCTCAACCTAAGGAAGTCGTGGATCAACATCTTCCATAATTCATGTTGCACGTCCAACTCTTTTTCTTTATTTTTATCAATCTCATTAGTTATTGCAAATAATACTCTTTTGGACGTTTAGTATAAATATCTCCCTAGGATTTAGTTCGAGATTTATCAATCCCACATTTGTATTTTGTTCAGATTCTTGCACTTAATTCTGCTAATAAAACAACTTTCTTCATTCCCTCCTTTAATGCTGTTTCATTTTTATTAAACTATTTCTTTGAACTCAACTTGCGGACAATAGTCTACAATTACATTTTACAACATCTAAAGTAAAGGCTTTTTTTTTTCTTTTAAAAATACCTAGACGTTTTGTAATATTGGCCGAAAACAAGAGGAAGAATCGTAAAGAGGGATTTTCTTGCGATGATATTTGAACGTAAGAATAAAATAATCACTTAACGAAATTACATATTATAATTAAATTTATATAATTACTTAGTTTTTTTAAATTGACACCAGTGTAAAAAGATTTTTTCATATAATTCTCCAGGAAAAAGATAAAAAAACCGAGACATTATTTCATCCATGTATCACGACAAATGCCCTACATTTGGCCGGGCGAATACTCCGAGAGGATAGAAGGACGCGCCATTCCATATGCCATCTTCTTCATTCGCTGTACTTCATTGTCTCTTTCTCGAAACCAATAGTAGGAAACTGTTTGGCGAAATCCTCTACTTCACGGCGGAGATTAGCAATCTCAGATTGAATCTGAGCATCTGATTGCATTGTTGCCACGAAATCCTTCAACTTGGTACCTGAACTTACAGTGACCAATGACGAATGAGCGAACAAATGTGGTAGCTAAGAATACCTTGCCATGCATTCAGAATTGTCAAAAACCTTGGAACCATATGATGTACAACTAAACTAAATGAAGGTGAGGTATACCAAACCTTTTGCATTAGCCTTGATCTTTAAGGCCAACTTGACTGCGGCATCAAAATATTCCGCTACTTTTGTAAAATCTTCCTCAATAAAACCCCTGGATGTGAGAGCTGGTGTTCCTGAAGCACCACGAGATGATCATCTTTTCAACATGTAACTATAGAACCACCAGTAATAAGGAGAAAAAAGAAGACAGAATGATAAAAGACTGTACCCATCCGAATGCCTCCAGGAACCATAGCAGACACATCCCCTGGAACGGTATTTTTATTGGCTGCTATATGAACTGACTCTAACACCTTCTCAACCCTTGAGCCATCAATGCCCTGTACAAGATACAATATAAAATTATAAGGTTAAAATATTCTTTTGATCTTTATAATTTCATTCAATTTTCAATTTGGTCCTTATAGTTTAAAAATTTGTAATTAGATTATTACAATTTTAAAAATTTAAACATTTGTCAGCATTCTATTAAATTTTGTTGACGTAGGTATCACGTGTCATCTTAGCAATTAGATTAGGCATAATTTATACTAACAAAAAGAGTAAAAGTAAATAAATAAGGGAAATTAACTCACATATGTGACTTGTGGCATGTGATGCAACATATGATTTGGATGAATTGACTTAAATCATATAAATTCATAGTGTCAAGACAATATATGATTGGCCATATCAATAAAATTTAATAAAATATTAACAGAAGTTTAATGACAAGGACTAAATAAAAAAATTTTAGATTATAAGAATTTAATTGAAAAAATTTAAACTATAGGGATCAAATTAAAGATTAAGTAAAACTATAAGGATTAAAAGAGTAATATAACCAAATTATAAATAATACCTAGCAGACATTATAAATATATTGACATCTTTTAATATTTAATTCTACCATATGTTTATCGTAGGCTTGTAGCTACCTAATCTTGCTACGTAAAATAATCAATCTCATACACAGATTAACGGGATTAAAATCATGTCAGGTCAATTTCACAAACATCAGGGAAGTTCTTCATTTGTTTGGAGGTTCTGTAATAAAAAATTATATTAAGTCACACAGTACCCTTTTCCTCTTATACCTCCCAGAGATAGGCTTTACGCAGCAGATTCCTTTGAACCATTTGCCCATGGTAATCACTAATTGTGCTCAGTAATCAATATAAATTTAAACCAGCCATAGGGAGGCTGCTCTGGACAAGTTCATTAACATGCAGTTACAAACTAGTGCTTTACCGGGAATCCTTTCAGATAACAATATGACCAAGAAATTGCCGGAGGAAAGAATCACCCCCTTTACCTTGTTTCTCAAGTTCACCAACACTAAATGGTTCTCCGTTCCACCAGATACAAGATCATAGCCTCTCTCTAACAAACTCTGGAGTTCAATCAATACAAAAGAGTTAGCTATAACAGTTAAATCTGTCAGACCATACAATTAGAAGATACAGCTAATGACTCATTGCAATTGCTTTATAAAGCACCGGCGAGCATAATAAAAAAGGTGCTTGCTTTACCTGTGCAAATTTTGAGCAATTACTAAGAACTTGCTTTTGGTAATCCTTGAATTCTGATGTCATAGCCTGCATTTACAGAAAAAGAATTTAACTTATGAGCCTGGCAATTCAAAAAGGAAAACATCACAAATCATATCCATAGCTATCCAAAAAGATGGGCAAAAATGATACTTATGCTTCTATACAAAATATATGGGAAGACTACAATGGTACTAGTGTTTCCTTGGCGCTAGTCAATTAAAAAACCTGCTTCAGTGCAACTGCTAAGCCTGCAATTGTGTGATTGTGTGGACCACCTTGAAGTCCAGGAAAAACAGCCTGATTTATTTTGTCTTCGAAGTCATACAGCACCTGAAGTAAGGAAATCAGCCAACAAAGAATTTATTAAAGCCATCCAATTTTGAAATAATCCAAGAGACTGAGAAATTACTTTCAAACAGCATTTTAACATATATAATTGGCCACAGTTAGCAACGTCCGCAGCTACTGCAAATAGAGTAGCCCTCACATATTTCTTTTAATTTCCTTTTACCTTATTTTAACATTAAATTTTGCATTTAAGACTCACTTCCTGCCCTTGCCTGTTTATCTCCTTCACACCTTTCCTGAAGAAGATCATAGCTCCACGTGGTCCACGAAGTGACTTGTGCGTTGTGGTTGTCACAACATCTGCATAATCAAAAGGAGAAGGAATAACACCTGCAGCAACCAATCCACTGATGTGTGCAATATCAGCCAACAGAACTGCCTTCTGCTTGTCGCAGACCTACACAAACTCAAGCATAAAATATACGATACTACCATCACTTAATCTTTGTGAACATCAAAATATCTAAGAATCTTTTCTTAAGAGTAAAAGTGCAGATATGTAATTACCTTGCGGACATGTGCATAATCATAAAGGCGAGCATAAGCACTAGCACCAGCAACTATTAGTTTTGGCCTAAAAAGCGCAGCACTTCTCTCCATCTGAAGGTAGTAAATAGCTCAAATTATTATGGACAAGTCTAAGCCCACAGTATGCAAGAAAGGGCAAAACCTTTGTAAAATCTAACAGTTTGTCATGTACACAAAACTCTTTCCCCACTTTCTTAATGTGTAGAATGGCGGATGCTGTGGCACTGAGCCACTGAGACGACAAAATAGTTTGAACCAGGGTATCAACTGAATCCAGTTCAACAAGATCTGAACAAGCATATATTGGCATAAGGACATAATGAGGTTGATAACAACACATTAGAATTATTTTCATCCGATAAGCATTAACACTTAAAATTCATTAAAGGCAGAAAGTTGAAATTGATCTCCATAGTTCTATAACTTAACTGCCACATTGATTTGTATGCTCATGAATTTAACACCATATAAAGAAATTAAACTAGACCAATTATACATCCTACTATTAAATGACTAAATATCAAATCAGAAAGGACAGCTCATTGGCAAAGATAGCAGTGACAGTAACTAATTAGCAGCAGTGCAGAGAAAGTCTCTCTGAATCAAATAATAATATCCACAACAGAGAAGTGCTACAGAACCTGGTCATAATCGATATAGCCAGTGCTTTCATCTAATCTGTATGGCATTGTTTCAAAGAATATAGATACAGCTGATATCTTCTTGGTGTCGGTCTGCATAGCAGAAATAATATAAATCAGAGGTATATAGACAGTATAATACATATTGCTCTAATAATTTCAAAACACGAACATCAGAATCAGAAAGAACCACATGAATGCAGACATCCACACAAGCACATACAAATACCGGTATTCTATCAAAGTTTCAGGAATGGCATCATTTGCCATAGGATAGTTGCACTGTCCTCCAGAGAACAGACAACACAAAATGACACAGGTCAGCATTTGGCAATAAATAGTGCATAAAACTGGAGAAATTTTTTTATCATACAGGAACAACTGGTTCCTAATGGATAGCAACATGAATATAATTAGACCTATACTGACTAAAGGGGAGATCCTATTGAATTGACAGCATGACTAGACCTTGGAATGCTATTTGGATGCTCCTCCACTCATGTTCGGTTACAAATTACACATTTTAGTTCATAATTGATATTGCATCTCAAATGTTCAAAACTTATTGGTTTATCCTTAAGAATAGTTTCTCTTCACATTGAACAACTCACAGAACTTGTGGTAGCAGTGCTTCTAGACAGTAAAGTAAAGAATAATTCAGAAAGTTATCCCCCACATTGAGGTAAATCCATATAAAAATAAAAGTACATGATTTTCTTTTTCTACTTTTGCATGTAAAAATCTACACCATTCATTCAGAACTTGTTGCTAAGTTGCAATGATTATCAACTCTCAGAAATTGGTGCAATGAGAACAACTGATAATGAAAATAAGTATTGTAACCTGATAGCCATGGGACAGATGGCCACCATGGGGAAGATCAAGAGCCATGATTCTCTCGTGAGGTTTCAATAATGCAGTGTAAACTTGGAAATTAGCAGGGGATCCAGACAATGACTGCACATTGACTGTCAAAAGCGAAGTGTGTAAGACCTCCAAGAAAGCATCAGCTCAAAATATTGCTCTAAGCTTAGAAGAAAAAATAAAAAAGGCATAGTTGAATGGTCCAATCTAAGAATATCACAGGTATACCACAAGAAAAACACAACCAAATTACCAAACAAGCACACTGGCCGATATTAAATGAAAATGACATGCATCAAAAGCAGGAGGAGTTCTATCAAAAATCAAAAATCAAAAACAGAAGGGGAACATTAACTATACTACAGAGACTCTAGTTAGATAAGTATATTTCAATAACGAAGAAATAGTACATAGGATATTATTTTATCCCAGAACAAAGGTTCACATGTTACAAATTAACAAATAACAACAAAAAGTGTAATATAACCATAAGTACATGAAATACTCCTGTATAGAATCAGAAATGTGTTGAGAAAATCCTATAAATTACAAACTTCACAAGGATTCTCACATGATACCAGATACAAATTCACAAAGTGAAATTAGAAAAGACCAACTACAGCAAGTCAAAACTAACAATCAGCAGGTGGATTTTGAAAAATATTCTTCTCCTCAACCATTGTCCTCAAAAGAGGAGGAGATAACATTAGACGGCCAAAACTATATGTTACTTAGGAGAAGGATGAACTCAAAGTATATACTACTTTCTTTCATGAGTACAGGAAAGAAGAAAAGAATTCCTTCAAAGATGAATTATTGCATTAAGTACTTCAGATATTCACTATATGTGAAGGGTAATTTGGTTTGCAGCTTATGTGGTTAACAGCAGAAGAATCACTTCCTGTTGACCAGAAACTGAAATACTTAACTCAATCACCGCCATCAAAATTTTAAATTAGGCCCATTAGGAACAACAAAAATTTAACAACAGAAGAAGCAAACAAGGTAACATCATTTATGACGGTAAATGAAAATCAAGTTTAAAAAATGCAAAAGAATAAAACATCAAAAACTCCATTTAACATTTTATTACATTCATAAATAGTTATGCTTCCACAAAATCAACAAAAAAAGGCATCTGATCTGTCCATTCGGACTCAGTAAATGATCATTAGGTTGAGAAATACCCTTTGTAACTGAAATAAGTATAGTTATGAGTACTTAGACTCAGGTACCAGAATGAATACTTGGAGCAAGATAAAAGTACTAAACACCTACTTCATCTCCTCTTAAGTATAGAGAAATTCTTTGCAGGCAAGTAGCTAAAAATAAAATAATAATACTTACATACGACTAAAAATAAAAATCCTAGTTATAAATTTATAATGTGTCCTATTTCTTTGGGATAATGCCTTGTCACACAGAATAGCACTCTCCTGAATAGCAAGAAACCCAAACTGCACCTTAAATGTGTTTGGAAGTATGTACCTCCCCATTTTGCTGGATCTAACCGAAAAGCTTCTAATGCACGCTTCTGACACAAGGCCTCAGCCATGTCAATATACCTGAATGAATATGTCCATAGTCAATATACCAATCTATAAATTTCTCAAAATTACAAATCGCAGGTTTTGGGAGATCATCGATAAGCAGCACCACGTACTCATTTCCTCCATAGTATCTAGCACCGGGATACCCTTCACTGTATTTATTAGTCATGACCGATCCAACAGCTTGCATAACTGACAGTGACGTGAAGTTTTCTGAAGGTATAAGTTCGAGCCCCTAGATACCCATAAGGCCATAAACAAACATCAATTCACTTGAACTAAGCTTTCCAATTCGATCGTTTATGAAAATGTAATTCTTCGTTTGATTATTTCATGCAGCTTTAAATCAATAATTACAGAACGATTGAAACACAAACTCCGATCCATTATCACTCGGTTACATCACAATTTTACATAGATAGAAAGAAGAGAAAGATACGTTTTACATGCCTTCCATTGACGAGCTTTTTCGAGTTCAATTATGTCTGTGACTTCCGGATCCACAACTTCAATTGGATCATTGAGCTGTTGTATCCACTGCGATATATTTCTTTAGTTACGCAAGATCAAAATGAAATAAACATAAAAAAATAAATTATTCCCAGTAGCGGGATCACAACGCGGAAATGAGACAAATGGCTTACAGCTGCACGAACTTTTTCTTTTTCTTGCGCTGCTGCATTCTGGAAAGAAGACTGCAACCAAACAGCACAAAAGAGATTATTGGAAGGGAAGCAGAGAAAACGAATTCAGTGATGGAAATGATCATGAGTCGGAGGTAGATCTAGCTGGATTGAAAATTTCACGTCACCATGTCATAAACAGAACCGCCATTAATGAAAGCTAAACTCGGTTTCTTGATGGTGGAGGATAGTCTGCGGAGAGCCATGGCCATTCCCTCTTCCACTCTCTACCCCAATACCCAGCGTTGGATAAGAAGCGTATATTGGTCAGGGTGGCCACAGTCGGGGGGGTAGGTGGTGATTTTAGTTGGTACAGTGTGGGGTCCTGCAAATAGAAAAGCGGACGGGGCATCATCAACACTTGACTTGTGTCCCCACCATTACGACGTCGTATTTTTGCCAGACGACAACGTTTCAGCTTTTATTTATTAATTATTTTTGCGACCGTTTACCTTTCCTTGGTGTGGAGATTTTATTTTATTTTTAACGCCCAAAATGATCTGTGGGTGGGAAATATCGCAGAAATCCTTGATAGCATGACTATAATTTACAGCTCTCTCACTCCCAATAAACCAGAATAAAATATGGGACTTTTAAACAGCTTGATATATCAAGTCGAAATTTCCCATACTGGAAAGGATGAAGGAGCACAAGGACATACTTAAATAGGTAGCTTCATGGGACGCTCTTGTTTCATTTCTAATTGCACTTCATGAAAGATTTGATCCAATCCAAATGCCATGGTGGGGACTCATCCGTGCAGTCACGTTTAATCATGTTAGAAACTACAGAATGCCAGCTCTTCTTACCCAAAAAACAAACTACTTACTCGCCCGTCTTTCGTTTCCCAACATTTTTTTTTTCTCTGGAGTGGGTAATTTCCACTGTGTTTTACTACTTTTTGTATATCAACGTTGATTCATCTCTGCATAATTTGAGAGTATTTTACTAAAACTATTTTCTTGTTATTTTTCTCACAACAATTTCAATTTCCGGGATCGAATGTTATCATTGAATATCTCATGGGTGTGATTTTACCAGACAAATTAATAGCCAGCGTTTGCAATTGCGAGTTTGGACTATGGTGATAGTGCGAAAACAATACTTCCTAGGCCTCTAGATGCTAAGACTATAATATTCATACAAATACTTCTAAGCACAACACATTGTGCTTGGGATTGACGACTGATTCGAAGTGATTAATGAAGTATTATAATAAATGGTCAAAAACCAATTCAGGGGAGTTGATAATCCTTTAGAGGGCTTAATTACTTGCGAGTCACCTGCTTGTTAAGTTTCATGAAGTCATTTAAGAAAGACCCCTCTTCAACAAAGACAATAGCTGAAGTCTTGAAGAAGACTGAAAAAACAGAAAGAAAAAGAAAGAAAAACAAAACAACTATCCAACCTCTTTTTCTCCTTTTCTTCCATTAACGATACCAAGTTCACAAAAATATAGCCTTTAATTACTAATGAAGCTATTGATCATGTATAGATTGATTATACATCTACGCAAATTAGTGTTCTAAGTTATTAATTGTATAGAATTTATATACGTTGTTAGGAGGCAAATTGAGAATAATATAATAGACAATTTTAAACATTTAATTTTTATACTCTTATTTTTTAAAAAATAATTTGATAGTTAAAATGATAATTTAATAAATAAAATAATAAATATAAAGATATAATAAACATTATACAAACTATATAAATATATTATATCTACCTTGCAAATTGAACCAGCCTTAGGTAATTCAAACATTCAAATACTCAAATTTTAATTCATCAACAATAATTATTATACTACAACTTGATCAAATTTGCTTTTTTGTTGAACAAGCAATAACTTGAACAAGTTTCTAACTTTAGAAATAGGGGTACACATATATGTTATATGCCTATGCGAAGTAACAATTAGCTCACCTTCAACTTCAATCCTATTATATCATTCTTTGTAACCAGACGAGTTAGTTGAAGGGACTGCGTATCTAGCAGAGAACCCACGACGTGTAGTTTGATCGCCGTTGTCGACACAACCCTCATCGAAGTTTTGAGCATAGCTTAGAGGGTCGTACTTAAAACCACCAATTGATTTGTAGCTACTGGCTCGTTGTGTCCATGGAAGTTTCAATTTGAGACAACCCCAGCATGAAAGCAATCCTGCATATGCTGAGCTTCTAGGAGATGAATTTTTCTCCATGACTTAGAGAAAAACTTCATGGAATGAAACTTGAGTATTAAAGGGGTTGGGGGTCTCTCTTATTCACATTGCTATATCTCTTTTAAGGATGTTGAGTGTGTGGTAGAAAGTAACATAGTTATGAAATCTAATGGACTAATAGTAAGTGTATGTTTAAAAAAATTTTTTTATTTTTTAAACTACGCTTTGTACAAAGTAATAATGTGTTGCTTCTATAAAATCATGGTCAGCAAACATTATTTTAGCCTCTCCAAACGGAAATCTAAACACACTATAAAAGCCTTTTGGTTTAAAAGAAGAAAAAGCACAAAGAAATAAGTTCAAAGATGATATAAGAGTCAAAGAACATTGATTTGTCGTCCCGGATTGATTTTGTATACAAAAAGAATTTTTTCTTTTCTTGTGAAGAAGCCTATTTTATAAGAAGAGAAGGAGAATGAAAGAATTTTAATTAAATTTCCAAAATTTTACAAAGTTCCTTTTTTGTTTCTAAGCTCTCACAATTCCATAAAAATTAAGAAAGAGTTAATTGTCTACTATATAGTTACTTTTTTTTTCTGTAACTGCAATATAGAGAATTATAATTAAAAATACATGTAAAATAAATTTGTAACTATTTTTATTTTAAATATTTAAAAATAAATACATAAGTCATTACTTAATTTTTATACATATTTTTAATTTATTTTTTATGTAACTCAAAAATATATATCCGAAAAATAAAAAATTGTAATAAGAAGGCAGCCAAAAAAAAAAAAGAAGTGTTCTGTCGACTGTCGCAGCAAGTATTAAGTTGATAATACATTAATACCGGACAGAAAACAATTCCCGCCAGAATTTTTTTTTTTTTTCATTTATGCTAGAACTATTTAAAGCCACCTGTTTGAATAATAATCAAGTGTGATGATTACTAATAATTTTAACAACAGACCATAACGCCTACCCAATTAGACTCCTAAACCCCTTGTGATATTGGTGGATGGAGAAAAAAATTATTTTTGTATCTCATTTAGTAGTTAGATATTATTTAAATACTAAAAGGAAGATAAAATTTATTCTTTTAAATTAAATGTGTAGATTTAAAAATAATTATTATATTCAATTTATATAAAATTTATTATATAATTATTATAAATATTTTTATTATTTTTAAATAAGAATATTTTTGTCATTTCCCATCATATTTTTTCATTTAGACATTATTTTTATCTAATTAATTATGTACATAAAATAGTATTTTTATTTTGTTATATTATACTAAATATAATTATTTTATTCTATTTATATATTTATTTTTTTAAAATTTTTTTGTATACTAAACATCCATTTCCGGATCAAGGAGATATTTCGGGTAAAAAGTTAACCGCTAGTGGGGGGAAGTGATTCTTGGTAGTGTATCTTTCAAAATGATTTTGTTGAGTAATTGGAGGTTGGTGGGGTTGAAAATAAATCCCAGTTGGAGAAGAAAGAGACTCATTTGCTTCATAATAGTGCGGTGGGCCAAATCTCTTGGACCTTTCGAGAAGGAATATTCTCAAGGACCACGAACTGTAAGGGAGAAGTTTTATAGTTTAGGCTTTTTTCTTTAATTATTGATCGACTGTATGTTATATAATTAGAAAATAAATAAATATAAAGAAAGAAAATAAATTTTATATGTACTCATACTCTTTTATATTTTTCTCTCTAACTATATGATTTTATAACTGCAAAAAAAA
This sequence comes from Erythrophleum fordii, assembly GCA_032878935.1. Taxonomy (NCBI): domain Eukaryota; kingdom Viridiplantae; phylum Streptophyta; class Magnoliopsida; order Fabales; family Fabaceae; genus Erythrophleum; species Erythrophleum fordii. Next base: position 30,084,039 of record JAVQMF010000050.1, read on the forward strand.
ATTTCAAAATTTTAATTTACAGAGCATGGATCTTTTATGATTTGTATTTTTTTTCATGTCAATAAATAATTTAATAGTGTTATCTAGAAAGAGAAGTAGTAATTTACGTATTCTTTGGTATTCACACTTTAAGTAAATCCTATATATCTTATTTCCATTTCACTCTTCTTATAATATAGTCATAATATTTCCTTATACCAAGAAGATCCGATTTTGGTGCTTTCATCTTTTCCCTCTAAACTAAGATCATTCTGATATAGAATGTTCATTGTTCAATAAGGCCCTACCATTGCACCCATGTGAATCGTCCATCCTTCGGACGGCAAGTAAAACCTTGTCCATTACATGTTTTAGAATTGGACCTATCATAAATATTAAGAAAAATACTATAAATTACCCTTTGAAAAAGTAAAGATAATTAATTTAATTGATTTAATTATGACGATATCATACTTAATATAAAAATAATCTTTCCCGCGAATTTATAACTCATATGATACCAGAGTCCGTGGTTCTTTTTTCACTCTATTCTAAGACTTTTTACTTCTTTCGCAATAAGAAAATTAAATAATACATAAATTATACATATATTCTTCGAAAAATATAAGTTTCAGCAAGTTTTTAAACCTATGGCCTCCAAAAAGAAAAAGCAAATTTGAACCTTACTTTCTATCCATTGATCTTTTTTTTTTTGGGGTTCCCCAATCAGGGTGAGCGAGACCCTGTTTTAAAACAGTAAGGGGTTTGGTTGGTTGCAAAAAGAGAAGAGAAATATAAAAATATTTTTATAATATTTTTATATTATTATTTAATAATATTTATTTATTTTTATTATATTTTTCATGTAAAAATTATTTATCTTTTATTTCATTTATTTTCTTATTTTCTTTTTATTTTTATACTTAATAATTATATATATCAAACTACTATAAAATTTAACAAATTTATTTTTAAGTAGAAAAAAAAATTCAAAAGATTACTCTTTCTTGCCCTATTTTATTTTATTTTTTTACAAGGGTAATATAATTCTTTTTCAAATTTTATATTATATTTATTATATTCTTTTATTTATTATTTAATGGTATTTTTTATCTTATTTATTTACTTTTTACATTATTATTATTATTATTATTTTTAACCATCATTCAACCAAAATCCGCCTAATCCTACGTGAGATAAAAAAATCACCTTAGTGGACCTCTTGGGTGGATATAGGCATAACGTACAACTAGTTGTACTAATTCACTTTTCACTTTTTACCCAAAAAAAAAAAAGGAATTCACTTTTCACTCTGAACGTGTTAAGTGGAGGCGGGACCCTTCTATGTACTAAAACGTCTACATTTACCCCATGTTTGATACGTAACATTAAATTTTGAAGAAATTAAAAAATCAAAAAATTTAAAATTATTTATTATATTTTTATAATTTTTATTTAATAATACTTATTTTTAGTATTTTTAAAAATAAAAATACGAATATTATTTTTTATTTTATCTATTTCCTTTTATTTTTTTATTTTTAAACATAGCTGGATGAAACTATCAAAACCAACGCCTCTCTCACTTTGAAGCCCTGGGTATCAAAGGAGGGTGCATGTATATTTAATGATTGAAATTTATTTCGTATAACAAATTTTATATATACAAATTATATTTTAATGATTGAATATATGTATACTTGCTGTGCTTTAAAATTTTTCAGCTGAACCCCGCACAAGCCTAATTGCATCGGGTGACAGAAAAACTAGAAATTCCAGTTTGGGATTTGAAAAATCAGGAATATTAGACAGAAAAAACAAGTATATTGCCATATATAACATGATGTGGGTTCTGGCAATTCACCCGATGAACGATAATAATTAAAAAAATCAACTCTAAACACAAGTACCTCCACAAAGTCCTCATAGTAGGCAAACCACTTGGCCCAATACTGCGTCAATAAGCCTATCGATTTTAGCTTAGTGAATTTATCCTAATTATTTAAATATTTAAAAAACTATAAAAAATATTGAACATGAAATACAGAATGAGCGGAATAAGCTTGCCATTTTGGTATGGACCTATTGGTCTTTTTACTTTTTTCTGGCGACCGTATGGACCAGGAATTTCCGTCGGGCTGACTCTGAGAACAAGATTTTCCGTCGGGCAGGAATTTGGTTGGCCCGAACCAAACATTTATGTCATCAAATTTTTGTTTTTAATTATTTGAAATATTGTTAAATACAATTTACAAATGATTAGCGGGGAGAAGAGTAGACACCTATTTGATAGGTCTTTATTTTTCATATTTTACAAGTAAATACATAATGTGTATTTAAAAAACAGAAACAAAATTAAATGAATAAAACAAAGAGGGAATAAATTTCGTATATTTTTATTTTTTAATATAACTCTTTTAAATATATAATACATTATTGTAAAACAATTCAATATTTAGTAGAGATATTTATGAGTTGGCTTTCGTCCTTCTAAGTTTGAAATCTCCATTACTCCCTCAAAATGATGCAGTTTCTCATGTTTGGCAACCAAAATTACGTGCATGTCCTCTTTGTCAAAACTAAGAATCTACGGTGAAATTTCTCGTAGGCTAAGTGCTCACTTAAAAAATATATATATTACGAAGTCACTAATTAAAATCTGTGACTACCTAAGGACAATGCATCCAAATCTTAACTAGAACGCTTCGTGTAGTAACAAAGAAGATAACCAGGGAGTAAATTACATCAATTTTTTTTTAAAGATTTGATCAAATTACATATGATGTTACTTTTGTTTTAAAATCATTCGATGCTCTTAATATTTGATATCTTTCATAATCTTTTTGATTTAATTTTTAATGACAAAAATTTTGTTGGTCTCATCTTTTTATTAATGAAATTAAAATTTTATACAATATGTATTTCTTTTAAAAATAAAATATAATTGTTTTTTATTTTCATATTAAAAAATAAAATTAGCTCATGTTTATTTTGTTTTACCAAAAATAAATAAATAATAATAATTTTAATAATATATAAAAAATATTAAAGAAATTGAGTAATATTTTTTAAATATATATAAAATTTAGATAAACTTAATAATATTATTTTTTTATCATAACTATTAGTTAATATGGCCCATTTGGTACACATAATGAAATGAAATAAAAAGTAATTTAAAAAATAAAAAATGGCCTTCATATTATTATTTTAAGAAAATTATAAAAAAAATAAAAGTATTAAATAATAATTACAATAATATAATAAAATAATAATAATAATCTGACGACAAACAGGCCTCCGCCATAGGCAATACTTATTTTCCTAAGTTAGGCCTATAAAAGACCGCAACACAGCGCATAGGCACTTGAGACTAATTCATGTGATTAGTTTAATATAAATTTTCATAAAGAGTCACAAATTTGATCATCTTCCACTTATACTAAAAGAAAAAGGCCTTGATATTTATTCAAGTAAGCTTTAGCACTATGGTAATTTGCAAACATCCTTGCTTGCAGGTTCAAACCCTAAGAACATCTACTATTTTTTTTTAATACATTAGGCTGATGTGAAATATAGGTTTTTTGACGGATATATGCAACAAAACAAAACAAAAGAGATAGATATATAACCCCAAAAACTAATTCCGGATATATGTAAGTAATTTTTTTTTAATTTTTTTAAATTTTTTTGACCCTTCAAAGGGTCAGAAAAGCTGACTGACCCACGTAGGGTTAGTGTACTGACCCTCAATGGGTCAAAAATTCTGACCCCCGTTTTGGGGGTCCAAAAAATTTTTTTTTTTTTTTATATAACTCTCCACCTCTTTTGCATTTGTTTTGTTTCCATTTTCCTTCCTCATCTCTACACATTGTCTCCATTCTTCTTCCTTACTTCTTCGTAACTCATTCCTTTGTTTCTTCAGACTGCTTGAATGGTTTTGCCTCTTTAGTAAATTTGCTCCTCTTCTTCATCTACATTCTAAGGTTGGTATTTTATTTTTAAAAAATTTTTATTTTTTCTGTACTTAACAAATATTCATATTTTTTTCTCTTAAAAAATTTAATTATTTTTCTTTGAAATTTTTTCAGGTTCTTTAAGATAAAGGTCGACCGAAATCCTCGCGAATACGTAATGAGATGGATTAGCAAGAAAACTCCAGGGACAATCAGAGATGTGGTTTATGTAGACAAGTCGGACACAATCGTGCCACGTGCCCGACTCGTTAACCACGAGGATAGTTATAGTTATTGAAGCGAATTAAATATTTATTGTCAATTATCATTTGTAGATGAATTGCATATGAATTATTAATGATTAGTTGGAAGTGCCTATTTCATTATATTTTTCTTACATATGAATTGTTGTTCATTATTTTGACGTACTAAAGTTATATTATTGGTTTGTAATTTATTATTCACTAGTTTGACATATTAATGTTACTATTAACAGATATTTGAGTTCTCATTTTCTATTATGGACCCTCACCACAGTGCTGTTCATCCTGGACCAGAGGATGAGACTTTACTATATTTACAGTCTCGCCACGTGTCCCAAGCTGTGTGGTAAGGACGAGTGAGTAACACATTTACTTTATTGTTCATTGTTGAGTTAACTAAATTTATAACATTTTTCTCTAATATAATTACATAGGATGATAGAATTCTATGCATAAGACGAATAGCGCAACAAGATAATATATTCGATCTCCCTCCGGCCATTGTCCCATATCTCGTACAGGCTAGATTTTACGGTGTTTCACGACTCGATCATTTTGACTTCAATGCCGCCATTGTGTTAGCCTTGATTGAGCGATGATGCCCAGAGACACATACATTTCACCTTACCAGAGGTGAGTGCACAATCACACTGCAAGACGTCGCTATCCAATTGGGTTTACCTTGCACAGGAAATGCAATATGTGCCTGGACAGACTTTAATTGGTCAATTATTTGTAATGGATTGCTTGGGGTGATACCGCCTCCTAAGACTTTAGATGGATAGAGGTTGAGTGTTCCCTGGTTGACTCAAACATTCAACCACTTACCGGATGACGCAGATGATGATACTATTCGCCAGTTTGCACGAGCATATATCCTGCGTTTGATTGAGGAGTACTTAATGTCGGATAGAACTGGACATAAAGTTATGTTAATGTATCTTCCGCTACTTGCTGATTTTGTAGAAGCTGGTGAGTACAGTTGGGGATCAGCAATGTTGGCCCATCTATATAGAGAAATGTGTAATGCCACTCACTATGACGAGGTTAACATAGGTGGTTGTTTGACTCTACTTCATTTATGGGCATGGGACCGATTTTCTCGTCTTGCTCCACGAAGACCCCCACAACCCGATCCTCGGATAGCTATTTATCCTACTTGATCCCCACTGGGTTTCAGGTATAGGTAAAATTACTATTAACAGATATGCTATTGTTTAATGATTGATAACCTAATATGCGTTCTCCCTTTCCTTACAGGTGGCGAGATGTTTCGCAATATCTTCACCCGACAGCAAATGCCTTGCAGCAGTGTAGAATATTGTTAGATCAAATGAAGGACGATGAGGTTTGTATTAAGGTACTTACATATTTTTCGTTTTACAATTATATCACAGAGTAATTATCTTCTGTTGTGTAGGTCATTTGGCTTCCATATAACTCACCCGAGGTTGTCCAATTGATTCCGGAGTATTGCTTAGTGATGTCTAATGTATAGCATGCATCTATGCCTATACTTTGCTTTTGGATAGTTAAGTGGCATCACGCTGATCGCGTTCTCCATCAATTCTGTAAAGTGTAACATATTCCAAAAAAACCATTTAATATAGGATCACTACATACTCTCCAATTAAGAGAAAAAATTCATAAAGATTGGCGCGAAGAGTATGTAATTTTTATTACAGCATGGAATTCGTGGCCCTTGGTAATGGCATAGAATGACCTTACTGATACACCACTAAATCGCGCATCAGACTATATGCATTGGTATTGACGACATACACGAAGATGGATCCATCCTGCTAGTGGTTCTCAAGGTTTTGTGGTATGACTTTTACGTAATTCTTATCTTTATGATACGTATCCTTAAATAAATATATATACTTATAATTTTTAATAATTGATTTTCTCTTTAACAGACTGATGTGTTGGAGGACTTATATAGACTTACTATCACTGACCCCCCTACGCTTAGTTATAGGGATTTTAGGCAAAAAGCAAGCAGTGATATTCGAAACATGTTACATGTTTTAGGAGAACATCGAGATATATTTGTTTATCAACCAGCTCCGCCAGCACCTGATCTATCCAGACCTCTAGAGCCAGAGGCGAGACCAGGAAAAAGAGGCCATGGGTTTCTCTCATCTAGGGAACCAATGTCTGGTGGAGACTTTAGGGGATTGCACATAAATATGCCATCATCATCGTACATGACAGCCCCTGTGTTTAGTGGGGACGTTGGTCTTTCTTCTGTTTTACCACAAACTGTCGGTGGAGATGTTGGTTCTTCTTCCTTTTCACCATCTGTAGCCGTTGACATTCCAGGCCCATCTTCCTGTACACCTTACTATACCCCTTCATTACCTGCCTCCACTTATATTGAGTCATCTTTCTCCACACCGCTACCGCAATCAATACAATCTCCTAGCGTTCTATTTACATCATTATTTACGGATCCAGCTGCATTTAGTACAGAATATTGCAATACTTCATTCTCACAGTGAGCCTCCTACCAATCTCAACAAGGTTTTCTCATTCCAAATCAACCAATTCCACCTATTCAATCTCCTCAATGGAATTTCAGTTCCCAACAAATTTGCCATCAAGTGGAGGATGAATCGTTTGAAGAAGAAAATGAAGAAGGACTTGTAAATAACACCGAGGAGGACAAAGAGGAAGAAGAAGAAGAACAGCCACAACAACGCCGCCCACAACGAATGAGGAGAAGGCCTCGGTGTGGGACAGGCAGTCATTACGGCTGATAACTATTATCGTGATTTTTTAAGTTTCATGTTTATTTGTATTATTTAATAATAGATTTAAATATATTTTAAAAAAACTTTATTCTCTTCTTCAAATAGATTTAAATATATTTGATTAATATTTCTCAGAACATAAATATTTTAAAATTACAATTTCAAATTTTAAACAAAATTAATTCCCAATCTTCAAAATATAAATGTCTTATATTTATCAAATTAAACAAATTATATATACAAATTAGGTCATTATGTTTCTCAATATATAAATTAATATTTTTTCCCAATTAAAAAAATCTCTTCAAATAAAATTTTAAACATACTTTTACTAATTTACTTAAATTTTTGTTTACTTTTTTGAACGATTATTTAAATTTCACCTTTTACAAATTTCAATGAAATTAATTAAATTTTTAAAAAATATAATCAGAATTTTTTTAAACTTATTATTAATATTTTAATTTCTTCAAATTTAAACAAAATTAATTCTTATTCTTCAAAACATAAATTCCTTATACTTATAAAATTAAACAAATTATATATATATATATAAATTAGGTCATTATATTTTTAAATACATAAATTAATATTTTTCCCCAATTAAAAAATATCCATTCAAATGTAATTTTAGAAATACTTTTACTAACTTGTTCATTAATTTTTTTCCCTTACAATTTCAACAAAATTAATTAATATTTCTCAAAATAATATACACAAATTAAGACGTTATGTTTTTCAAATTATAGATAAGAGAATTTTTTTTGTAAGCAAAAAAATTTCATGAACATTTCAACTGTAAATGCATTTTATTATGATTTTTCAAATACTTTTCTTTTATTATATGTTTAAGAATTATTATATGAATTGTTAAAAGATTATTACTTATATTTTACTTGTTCAAAATCTAAATAAAATTAATTACTATTCTTCAACACATAAATTTTTTATAATTATAAAATTAAACAAATTATATATACAAATTAAGTCATTGTATTTTTTAATATATAGATTAATATTTTTTCTCCAATTAAAAAAATCTCATACAAATGTAATTTTAGAAATATTTTTATTAATTTATTTAATAAATTAAATTTTTGTTTGCTTTTTTTATTATTTAAATTTCACTTTTTACAAATATCAATAAAATTAATTAAATTTTTCAAAATATAAATTTTTATCACTTATACAATTAATAAAATTATAAAGAGATTTAAAGATATTATATTTTTTAATATACAAAAAATTAATATAAATTTAAATAATACATAAATTAAAAATATTTATTATAATAAATTTATATGTTTTAAATTTTTTATTTTTTATTTTTTTTATAATTTTTAAATAAATTAATTAAAATATTAATTTTTAAAATATTTTTAAAAAAAAATTGACCTACGGGTCAATTTAACCCGTGGGTCAGTCAAACTGACTCAGTGGGTCAGTGATTCGATGGGGTCAGTAGACCCCAATTTAAAAACAGAATTTTTTTTTTTTTAATTTTTTATGGACGTGGAGCCACAGGCTCCGCGTCCCTTTAAAATTAAATTTTTTTTTGTAATTTCTGAAATGCGAAATCAGCGATTCCACGTTTTATTTTTTTTAAAAAAAATTAAATGTTAAAAATAAATCAATTATTTATATCCGAAAATAATTTTTAAAGTTATATATATACGTCTTTTGTTTTTGATTTTTACATATATCTGTCAAAAAGCCGTGAAATATATGCTATCAAAATTATTTGGTAAAAGAGTTAGTAACCGTTAACGTATGAATTAATTTGAAGTCTTGCTATTTTTTTTCAAAAAAAATTGCACCTCTTATGACTGGTAAATTGTGTATAACCTACATTTGATACGTGGATGTTTTATTTTCAGAAATTTGTTTTTCCCACCTGCTTGAGGCTTCATTTGATTTCAAGCTAAAAGAAGGTATTCTTCATTTATCAATTTTAAGCAACGTTTTATTATATTATGTAAATATTATTTAAAAATATTATTTAATTTTTATTTATTTAAAATAGAAGTGCGATGGTTATTTTATATTTTTAAAATTATTATTTTATTTTATTTTTTAATTTTACATACCAAACAAATCAACCTACGTATTACAGCGTTGGTAGGCTGAGCCATTGTTCTTGTCATGTTCTTAAAGGTTTTTGTAAGAAAAAAGAATAGTTCATCTCTCTTCTATAAGGTTTTCATTTAAAAAAAAATAAAAAAGCTATAAGTTGGAACGTTAATTATTCAATTTAAAGATATTCCATTATACATTTTGTTGCTGCTCTCAGCCGTGTATAGACAAGGAGTAACAATTATAAATCATATGCTGTAAACTAGCGCTTGCAGACAAAGTTATTGCATGTACTATAGTTTCGCTAGGCCACTCGAGTGTTGTCACACAAAAAAAAAAAAAAGAGAATCATTGAAAGATTATAATTATAATAAAAAGTATGAAGTGGGTTTAATTTATTAAATATATAAAACAAACAATTTTATATTATATTTATACACACACACATGCATACACATATATTAATATATTTTTAATTTTTTATACGTTGACATGTTTACTTACAATTAATTTATTTTACTTATATTTGTATCTTGTATATTAAACTCTTGATGAAAATAAAAATAAAACACATGAATATGATATAGTTTTATTCTCTGGAATCTTAGCTTTATCAATGATTCTTAATATCATAGCAAATAACATAGGTGTTTCCTCCGTTAATTTGGCCTTCTTTCATTTTGTCCATTCCCTAAATACACGCCGTTTGCTGTTTTTTTTTTTTTTTCAAAATTTCCTTTAGGCGTTTTCCATAATTATTTTGCAATATAAAAATAAAAAGTTTGATTAATCACAGTTAGGTCACGTGTGGTTGAATGAAATGATTTTGATATAAATAAAAATAATAATGATAATTGATAGAATGGAATTATGTGATCTACCATTATATTTGATATGACATTTTAAATAATAAAATTTCTATTTCATTATAGTATGTGGTTTGATAAAGACAAAATATAAATGAAAAGAAAAGAGAACTAAATGATTATAATATCTTTAATTAACATATGTTAAAATGTTTATTTTTAATTTTTAAAATTTAAAAAAATAAAATACTCTTGATAAAAATATTAAAATATTTGTTTTTTTATATTTGTAATATGTACACTACTTTTAAATACTCATAATAAAATTATTATAATATTTTTTATTTTTTCTTTGTATAAAATATTTTAAAGTATTTTTAATAAAAAAATATTAAATTTTTCAAAAAATATTTTTTAAATTACCAATATTTTTGTATTAAGTTTCCAATATTATTGGACAAGGACATTTGAATTTTTTTACAATTGATTTGACTTTAATTCCATCACATAAATGATGGAACCCCATTCTTATAAATGTGGGAATGAGCTTACCCCGAGATAGGAATGTGACTCCCAATTTGCGAACCAAATATATTTTTTTAAAAAAATTACATTTGAAAACCAAAAAAAAAAATTATTTTTAAAAATCATTACCATTAACTTTAATAATTTATTGTTAAATTCAATAATAATTATCCTAAAAAAAGTAATAATAAATCTTTAAAAATAAATCTTTTTTATTTTTTGATCATTTATCATAATTCTTCCTATTTTTTATATATATCCTTGTTCTCATTCTCATTTTATAATCTCTAATTCGTGCCAACAAAACGTAGCTTTATAGTCCACGTGTCAAGGCTGGCAATTTTTTTTCTTTTTATTTGATAAAAATATCTTATGAAATTGCTCTAAATAAAAGTGAAGGTGGAAATATATCTTTCTCTGCTAGAAATATAAAGATATGGACGGGATCCAGAATCATCTCCTCGTCTCATCAAAACTTCGCTACATTGAAATTATTAATATATTCTTAATTTATTTAATTAATTTAATATATAGATATTTTTTTTTCATTTTAAACTAGTAAATTTAAATATATGGTTCTTTAAAAAAATATTTAAAATATAGATTAATATTGTTGAATTTACAAAAAATTATTTTTTTCATAAAAGCTTCTTTGATTTTAATAATAATTTATATATAGGAGGGCCTCTACAGATCTCACCATCTTCACGATAAATAAAAATGAAAGAAATTTGTCTCCCACAACAAAATATAAGGGCGAAAATGCCAAAGACCTTCCCCCTCAGCTTTTCTTGCCGTCATCCCCATAACCACGAGTACACATGAGTGTAGATAAAAAATGAAACTTTGTCACCAACTAAATAGCATGTTATAAAGTTTAGGCAACATAATAAGTAGATGTAAAAATAAAGTATACGTTGGGGATATATGGAAACAATTTATCAAGTTTTCGACATCTTTGAAAGTAACATAGCCATAGAAGTTAAATTTGGAGCATTATTCCTAAACTCTTCACCCCTTTACCCTTTTTAACAAAAAGGAAATGTTTAATTGTCAATAGGAACTTATGCATAACTTCTCATTCATTCAGTATTTTTATTAATTGTTAAAAATTGAAAATAAGTCAATAATCAAATAATAATACATCTCTACTGAATCAATCAATCAAACTTTTTATCAACTTAAATAAATTAGTAATTTTGCAAACTAAACCGCTTATTATTAAAAAAAATGGAAAACACCTAAATTTGATTTTTAATATTGAAGAATAAAAAGTTAGAAAACATAATTAATGTTTTTTTGTAATTAATTAATTTTTTTTAATTGTTTTCTTTTGTTTAGTTTATTTTATTGCATTGAAATGTTAAAATAAATTATGTAAACAAAAGTAGAGATATACACAAATTGAATTGAACTGAATTTCACCCCAACTTAAAGTCTAGTCTAGTTTAGTTTAGGAATCGACTAAAAAATTGAACTCGAGGCTTGGCTTGACAATGGCTTAAGTAGAAACTAGGCTAAATTGAACAATTAGGCCAAATTGAGTATGTCTTTACATAAAATAACAAAAAAACTTTAAAATATTAAAAGCTTATATCTTTGTGTTTACTTAACCATTTGAAGCATATGATCGCTTGTTTTGATATATTTTTTTAAGACCTATGCAATAGATATGAAAGAAAAAAATGAATTCAGATGAGAAAATAGGAAGAAAATATAGATATACAAGCTAAAACTTTAAAATGCGACAATTTAGAATTTGATAATACGAGTGAGGTGAATTTTGTTTTATTTTGAATTTCTTTTAGAAGGATCTGACCCAAATTGTCATTGGCAGTTTCCTCGATTATTTTTCCCAAAACAAGGTTATTTAATGTCTTAAATTTGAATTTTTTACTTTCAAATTATAAATATGCAATTTTTTAATATTGTTTTCTCTTCTCTAAATATGATTATTATACTCAAAAAGGGTTTAGCAAGGGTTTTAACCTCCAACTATTTATAATTTGTAAAATATATATATATATATATATATATATTGTTAAAATTACCCAATAACCCCTAAAAAGAATTTTTTTTATTTTAATCCTTAATTTTTTTTAATATAAGGGTGAACTGGGCTAGTCTACACAGATTGGGATGGCCAACCCAAAACCCAACCTAATCTAGTTTCCTTTAAAGAAAAAATCAAATCAAGTTTCTCAAGTTGTTAGGTTGTATGTAGCTTCTAGATAGGAAAGGGCTCTGATCAAAAAGCAAGGGATGAAATTATTGGTGCTTTGAAATTTGATGTGATATCAAAAGGAAATCTTACGTCAAATAAGCTGGATTTTGTTTTCTTACCTTAAAAAAAAAAAAAAGACAACAATGTTGAAAGGGCATATCTTAATAAGTCATCTTCGTGGTACATTAAAATTAAGAATAAATTATATGAATATTTTTAAAATTTTATTAAAATGATATATTATTTATTTTTAAAAATATTTTTATGTTAATTTTAATTTTTTTACTAAAATACTTTCCATTTATCTAAATATACGAATATATATATATATATATATATATATATTATATCTGAATATGCACAAATAAAAATAAAAAATAGGTTTTGTTTTGAAATATGCATAAAAAGAAATGAATATATTTTATTTTCATCAAATTTAATGAAAAACTATATTTAAATTAATGGAAAGTATTTTAGTCAACAAATTTAAAATTAGATTAAAATGTAGAGTAACTTTTTTATTTCATGAGTAATTTATATATTTTTTAAAAATAGAAAAAAAATCTTGTAACTCATGAGAGGTTTATATAATTTATTCTAAAATTTAATTTGTCATGAAGGAAAGCTTGAGAGACAAAAAGAGAAACAAAGGTAGAACATATAAAGGAGGGAGCTTTGATTTGTTGATACTTTGATAATTGGCAAGCAAGTCAACCCAAATGTTTGCTGTTCTAAAAATGTGTTAAATGGACTAGTCTTTAAGAGTGCCAATAAGGAGTTTGTAGTCGTCTATTAGGCTTCGATGGGGATGATAAAAGAAAGAGTTTTATTTTGATCAAATGGATAATTAATGATGAGTCTAATTTAATTCTTAACTTTTTAATGGCAAAAGGAATAATAATATCCACTCCAAGTTGAATGGACTAAAGTTATACAAGAAGAATGTCACTATTTCCAAGAAATTGGCAAAGCATGCAACCTAGTTTCTATAAAAATCACGAATGACACCACTTTCACTAATAAGCCTTTTGCAAGCAAAACCATCCATATTTAGTTTAATCTACGAGGTAGGAGAGTATTCCTAGTAAGTTTTAATGACAATTAATGTTATGCTTTAAAAGGTTGTTTAGACCAACAAGGAGTAAATTCTATAGCTTTAGCTTTGCCTTTTATGGAAGAAGTTTTAGGGTTAAAAGATGTTTGGTTAAAAATATTATAATATTAGGAATGTCAAGGAACATATTTTGAAAATGGTTTATAGACAAACTTAAAGATCACAAGACAATTATACATGATGCCTTTATAATCCTTCATGCCTTGAACTACACTCCCGTTGAATTTAGTTAAATCAAAACTATCTATATTACCATGAATAAAACCTTGACATAAATCATTCGATTACCAAATGTATTACTAAGGAAGACAAACGTATGAGAAAAAACAATAAGAGTGGCCTCTTAACTTTTCAACCAAAACCCCACATTAGCAAAGGTTCTAATCATCATAAATATAATAAGAATATAGCTTTTACTAAGAATCATGGTGCCAAAAGAAATGGTAAAAATGTTAGTCAAAATCACAATGTAAAAGGTCCAAAGGTTGTCATTCGAACAATTTTATAAAATGACTCTCAAGCTGCAAACAAACAAATAGTACACGATCACAATTTTTAAAAAGAATTATAATTCATAGACGACACTTTCAACTAACTCGATTTAATAACATTAAATAATGTTGAATCATGGCAGTCATTTTATTATTTTTTTCTTTGATACAAGACCTATCCATGGTCACTAACATTGCCAACACTATTGACATCAATCTTGCGTAATAGTATAGTAGAAAGTATAACATTAAGGTGTGATCAAGAAATATGCTATATTAATTGTTAGTTTACTAATATCTCTTCAACATACTTAAGTTAAGAGAAATTTATTGTTGTCTTTCATATATAACATATTACCTATGTTTAAGGTAGTTCAAAACTTCTTGAGACTCGGCACCTAATCTCAATGCTTATAGAATTTTCCTTTAAGACATGTCTTGAAGTAATATGCTAGGAAAAATTATCTAAACTTAACAATGAAGCTAAGTTGCCTCATGCTTTTGATATAATATCCACTTTGAGATAACAAGAGTATATCTAAAACTGATACTCAAATTTAGACATCGTAAGAGATTTTATCTCAAACAAATTTCAAGCATTTAAATGATAATTCATATATTTACTTTTAATTTACAATAAGTATGAATCCGGAATTACCTATATGTGTCATTAATAATAATCAATGCCTTACATTAAAATTTTGACAATATATCTAAAACATCAATAATTAAAAAAAAGTTTAAAAACATTAAACCAAGACTAAAATAATATTACTCCTACTAACTAAATACATCAAAGGAGCTCAATATACTTTTTTCCACCATAAGTCCTTCAAAGGACATGAGAGTTAAACCTTTGGTTAATAGGTCAACTAACATTCATTCAATATCAATATGCTCAATAAATATATCTTTAATTTTTACAAAATCTCTGATAGTTAGACATTTGAATTCCAAGTGTTTTCACTCATTAGATGTTTATTATTCTTTGTAAGAAATATGTAAGTCTATTATCACAATAAATTATGAGAGGTTGAAAACAGAATCATCAACTCAAAAAACATATTCTAATTACCTTAAGCAAAAATTTACTAGCGTTACTATTGGTAAATAAATATGATTCTCATTACATAGGCGATATTAGGTCTAGTGTAAACTTGAGTGTACATTAAACTTTCCATTATACTATCATAGGGTATGTTTTTTATTTGATTACTTTCAAGTTCATTTTTGCAACATTGATCCTTGGTAACTTTTACATTCACCTTGATAAAAATGATTATGATATGGCACATATTATTGACATTGCTATATACCAAAATATTGTAACTTCTCCTCAATTAAATGAATGTATAGAAGTTATGAGTGAAGAGATATTATTTATGAAAATAAATATTATATGAGAACTTGTTGAATCTCTTATAGGTTGTAAGGCTATTGGATGCAGATGAATTTGCAAATTTGAAAAGGACTCAAATGGTAAATTTGAATGTTTCAAAGCTAGGTTGATGGCTAAAAATTTTACTTAAAGGGGTGAATTAATCACATATAAATTTTTTCGTTGTGTCATTTAAAGATTTTTTTAGGGGAATTAATCATACATAAATTTTTTCCTTGTGTCATCTAAAGATTTTTTTTAGTAATAAGCAAGCATAATCTTAAATATGATAATACTGAATGTTGAATAATACCAAATGTCTCATATGATAATATTAAGTGTTATTGATGCTATAGGAGAATATGATTACTTTAGAATAATCATAGCCTTGGTGACTCATTTTAATCTAAAGTTGCATTAGATGGATGTTAAGATTTTTAAAAAAGTGCAAAAGGGCATTTAGTTTGTAGGTTGTGGAACTCTATTTATGACTTAAAACAAGCTTTTATTCAATGGTAACTAAAAATTTGATATGTGGCAACTTTTTTGAGTTTTATAGAAAATAGAGATAACCATTGAATATATTTTAAGGTTGGTGAGAGCAAGTTTATTTTTATTGTTTTATATGTTGATGATATCTTACTCATTAGCAATGATATTGAATTACTAAGTGAGATTAAACAAATATTGGCTAAAATCTTTGATATAAGGATTTAAGAGAGACATCATTTTGTCTTAGGGATAGAAATTCACAATAATGTATCTGTTTGCTAGGCTTGGCTCATAAGGCCCATATTAATTGTATTTTTGAAATGCTTAGTATGCAAGAGTGTAAGGTTGTTGATATCCCTATCGTAAAAAGTGATAAATTTAGTAAAGATTAATGTCACAAAAATAATTTCAAAAAGAATCCAATAAGAAACATATCTTATGATAACACAGTAGAAAACTTAATATATACTTGAGTTTGCACTAGACCGAACATTGCCTGTAGGAATCTTATTTATTTACCAATAATAAAGTTATTGCTTAAAGTAATTAAATGTGTTTTCTAGGTTGATGATTTTATCTTTAAACCTCTCATAACTTATTGTGATAATATAGTTGTAGCATTTTTTACAAAGAATAATAAAAACATCTAATAGGTCAAAACAACTAGAATTAAAACATTTGACTATTAGAGATTTTGTGAAAATTAGAAATATATCTATTGAGCATATTAATATTGAACGCATGTTAGTTGACCCATCAATTAAAGGTTTGAGACCTATATGATTTAAAGGACTTGTGAAAAAAATAATATAGGTGCATTGAGTTCCTCTAATATACTTGGTTAGTGGGAGTAATATTATTTTTGTCTTAGTATGATCTTTTTAAACCTTTTTTATTATTGATAATTTGGACATATTATCAAAATTTTGATGTAAGGCATTGATGGTTATTAATAGCACATATGATTGATTTTAGATATTTGTTTATTGTGCATGAAAGTAAATATATAAATTATGATTTAAGTGCTTGAAATTTGTTTGTGATAAAATCTCTTGTGATGTGTAAAACCCGATATTAGTTTTAGACATATTCTTGTATATAAGGCAACATAGCTTGCTTTTTTAAGCTTAGAAAAATTTTCCTGATCTATTACTTCAAGACATGTCTTAAAAGAAAATACTATAGGCTTTAAAATTGAGTACCAAGTTTCAAGAGGTTTTAAGTTGTCTTAAACATAGGTACCATATCGAATATGAAAGATAGTAACGAATTTCTCTTTAATTAAATATTTTGAATAAAAATTAATGGATAGACAACGAAGATAACATGTTTGTTAATCACACTTTAATATTATACTTCCTGCTACACTGCCATATCATAATTTACATTGGTTGTATTAGTAATGTTAGTGACCATGGATAGGTCTTGTATTAGAGAAAAAAAAAATAATGATTGTCATGATTTAAAATTGTTTAATATTATTAAACCGAGTTGGTTGAAAGTTTTGTCTATAGATCATAGTTCTTTTTGGAATTCATTGCCATGTACTATTTGTTTGTCTATTCAACTTGAGGTCATTTCATAATTTTTCTTCTTAATTTTGAAAACCAAAATTAATATCTCTCGAGTGGGAGAATGTAAAAACTTTATAGGCATTTGGCCCAATTGTGATCAATTTTGCTGGATGCACACTATCATTAATTAATATGATTAGGTGATATAGTGTAACTCTTTACCCTATTAGGCTCATGATGGATAGACTTTTAAAGTTACAAGAATGAAATGGTTAAATTCTCTCTAAACTTCATATAAATATTAAGAGAGCATAATCACGACTTGTCCCGTTTACTAATCACTTTTGTAAAGAAATTAGAGAGAATGACTTAGTTCAAGGTAGACACCTATAGTATCAGTATCATCATAACAAATACATGAGTATTTTAAATTCATATGAACAGTTAATTTATCTTGTAGACCAGAGATATGTTTCCAGGTTTACTAGAGGGAAGCCAAAAATCCTATCCCAATCATTGGCAAAAGATCCAAATCCAAAATGGTAGGTTGATCCCAAAAGAAAATGATTTTTATCTTTCCGATCCTTTTCTGAATGAAGGGGGAGTTTCTTAAATTTTCGTTCAGGTTTGGCTTGTATTTATGCTTAAAGAAAGACGCCCATATATTGTTAGCATTAGTTTTCATCTAAATTTAGCTACGAAAACGTTAATAAGTGAGCAGTACTGTGTGATTTTGGGCTAGTTATGTATTTCCAAAAGATGATAGTTTTTGTTCGCTTTTTCAATGTTGGAAATGACAGATTTAAGAAGGGAGGGGGCTTACATGCAGTACAAGGGGATAGAGAATGGGGAAGAGCAGGTGAGGTGAACCTGACCCAAAGCGAGGCGTTTCCGTTTTTTTTTTCTTTTTCTTCTTCTTCTTCTTCTTCTTCTTCTTCTTCGTCTTCTTCTCAAACCTCGAAGTTTCTTAACAATTTGATCAAGGTTTCCTTTTTAACCTGAATGGCTTTTCGTTGGAACAAAAGAATTTCCGGGCTTTGATTTTATAAATTAAAAGAATATTTTAATCGAAGAGTTAAAATGACATATAATGAACATTAATTACGCTTGTTTGCACATGACAAAACTTTCCTTTATAATACATCATTTATACAATTTTATTAAAAATTCTTTTTGAATTATCCAATTGTACTTCAAAAAAAATTTCTTTTTAATATTATTTCATTAATTTATTTATTATTTTATGATACTTTCTTTTATTCTATTAAAAAACTGTTAGAATAATTAATTGTCATTTAATTTATTTTCTACGGTATAAAAATTTTACTCCATCGCCTAATCAAACAACATTCATTGAATGGGTTCACAATCTGGGCTTTTCGACGTGAATATGGCAAAAAAAAAATTAATAACTCAAAAATTCTACCGCCAAAACCATTTCTTTATATACTTACAAATTTATTTTTTTTATTTTTTTAATTAATGGGTCGCGGTATCTAGAATACCGCGACCCATTCTTTTATTTTTTTATTAATTGAGTCATGGCATTTAAGATGCCGCGACTCAATATATAATTTTTTATTTATATTTTATTTATTTTATATTTTTTAATTTATTTAAAAATAAAAATAAATTTAATAAATTTATTATTAAATTTAAAATTATTTACAAAAAATATAAATTAAAATTTTTATACTTTTAGTTTTAATTATATATTGTATATAATTTGTTATAAATTAAATATATATTGCAGATAATTTGTTATATAATTTATATTTGATATATTTGATTATTTAAATTATTTAGAATGATAATTAATTTAAATTTTATAAAAATATATTTTTTAATATAATTAAAAAATTTAATAATATAACAAGTGTATACTTTTCAAATAATATTATTATAATATATATATATATATATATATTAAATAATTATATAATTTTGTAATTAAATTAAATATTTGTTATAATATTATTGAAAAATTATATGCTTATTATATTTTAAATAACAAAAGTTAATAGTAAAAAAATAACCATTAAATTTAATCTTATCCAAATATTTAAAAAAACTTTACACTAAGATAATTTCTTTTGTGTATGGGCTTTTTTACTGTTATACACGAAAGAAAAAAACAATTAACGTAGACTCTGGGCCGCCAAAACATTTTTTTCAAATGTTTAATTTTTTTTAAAAAAATGGGTTGTGGCATTTGCTTTATCAAGACCAGTTTTTTTTTATTTTTTTATTAATAATTGTAAATGACCCATGGCATCTAGTATGCCGTGACCCATTTAATTTTTTTTAATTTAATTTTTTTTACATTTTTATCTTTTGATTGTATTTCTTTTTTTTTTCCCCTCAAGTTTTATTGTATATATCTTTTTTTTAATTTATTGGTAGCAAATATAGGTCAAATAAATATAGGAATACATTAAATTAGATAACACATATATAAGTGTTTGTATATAAATTTCTTTGATTTTAATAACTTTTAAAAATAAATCTTAGTATTTTCTCTTATAAATGTATTTTATTTTTTAAAAAAATAATTACAAACTTGATTATACAATATTAAAATGTTAAAAATTTTATTTATTACTTTTAAAAAATAAAAAATAAAATTTTAAAAACATGCATGTAATTTTTTTATAATAGTAATAATAATAATATTAATAATAAAAGATGTAATTTTTTTTAGACTTTCCAACTCTCTTTGTTGATTAAGGAAAAAGGAAAAAAGAGAAAAATTAGTAGGGGAAGGGCTTGATTAATTTTTCTTTACTAAAAATATAAATATTACAAAAAAATTATATATTACTCATAATTTCTTTTAGTATTTTTTGAATATATTGTATTATTCTTCATTTTCTTTTAGTTTCTTGTCTTCTTACTCCAATAAATTTGATACAAAACTCCAACTTCTTTTTTTATATTAAAATTTTCTTTTAATTTTTAGAGATTGGTCATGTCCTTTAATAAATCACATTTATGTAAAAATAAAAATAATATAATTATATTACAAAAATATATTTTTATAAAATTTAAATTAATTATCATTCTAAATAATTTAAATAATAAAATATATCAAATATAAATTATATAACAAATTATATGTAATATATATTTAATTTATAACAAATTATATACAATATATAATTAAAACTAAAAGCATAAAAAATTTAATTTATATTTTTGTAAATAATTTTGAATTTAATAATAAATATATTAATTTTTTTTATTTTTTAAATAAATTAAAAAATATAAAATAAATAAAATATAAATAAAAAATTATATATTGAGTCGCGGCATCTTAAATGCAGTGACTCAATTAATTAAAAAAAATAAAAAAATGGGTCGCGGTATTCTAGATACCGCAGCCCATTAATTAAAAAAATAAAAAAAATAAATTTTTAAATATATGAGGAAATAGTTTTGGCGGCAGAGCTTTTAAGTTATTAATTTTTTTTTTGCCATATTCACGTCGAAAAGTCTCACAATCTGTATATAATTGAAGTCTTCATCAAATAGAAAATAAATAAATATAAATAATATAAATAAAAGAATAAAATAATATTCAAAAGAAATTTAAACGAAATTAGTTGAGTTATTAAAAATATGTTAGATAAAGTTTGATAGATAATATATTATAAAGGATAATTTTATTATTAAAAAAATTCAAACAAGCATAATTAATACTCGTTATTTGTTATTTTAATTTTTTATTACAAAATTTTTAAGTTAAAAAGTTTATAAACATTAAGTTATAGTATTATTCTTTTTAGTTTCACTTAATTTTTTATTTTTTTTTATAATTTAAAAGTTTTTAATTTAAAATTTTTTAATTTAATCCCCATTCTTATACTTTTGTCAATATTTTATTTACATAATTAATTATATACTATTTTAATACTTTAAATATGTAAAATTCAAATTAATTTACTCAAATCACCTAAGTGTTATTATATATGATATATATGAGTTAATTTTATTTTATTATTTATTTTTATTCTTTTGATAAGCATGAATTATCATATAAGATAATATATAATTAATTAAATTAATAAAATTTAATAAAATATTAACAAAAATTTGCATTATAAAGGTTTTAAATTAAAAAAGTTATAAAAATTTAATTATAAATTTTTAAATTATAAAGATTGAAATAAAACTTAAAAGAAATTATAGGGACAAAAAATAATTTAATCATTAATAAACTGCGTCGTTAATCGATATCTAAAGAAAGATCGAAAGAAAATATCTTCTCTCATCCAAGGTCTGCAGATTAAAAAACACGAGAGAATAATGAATGTGTATACAGCCCAAGCCTATCTGGTCGACAGGTGTCCATGCAAGTTATAGTCAGCACTTGGCAGTTGGCACCTTTTCATGGTTTTTTTTGAAAAAAATCATATTTAAGGGTTCAGGAATAAAAAAAATTATTTTTAAAAATTTATTACTATTAAATTTAATTATTTATGATTAAAATCAATGATAATTATTTTAAAATAAATGATAATAAATTTTTAAAAATAAATATTTTTATTTTTTGATAATTTTTTGATAATTTTTTAATTTTTTAAATATATTTATCTTTTTATAATTTTTTTTTTCTACTCTCGAGGCTCAAAGGGGCAGCAAATGACCCTCTTAGACAAGTAAAGAATAAAAAAACAAAAAAAAAACGAAGAAGCTTGGCATGATTACTTGCGAAGGGTTCGATTAGCTTCGCCACTTTTTAGTTTGGTTCAGATGATTTACATTTTATTTTATGTTACTTTTTATATTTTTAATTTTTTAAAAATAGAACATAAAATAAAAATAATTTTTAATTATAAATTTCAAAATATAATACTTGAAATTAAAAAAGTAAGAAATATAAATAAAATTTAGATTATTTAAATTTAATATAAAATAACTGGTGCAGAAAAATCGATTTCGCTCATGATCACAGCTAGTTGTTCTCGAACGATGTTAACGGTTATTTGATAAAAGCCAGATAAATTTTAAATTATTGCATACACAAATAAAATTTATAGATAAAAAAACCATTTTCATTTTATTTACTCAAAGAATAATTAATTATTAGTATCTAAACAATTGATTGTGATACAATGAAATTACATAACTATAATAACAACTCAGATGATTAATCTTACATTATAGTATTCAAAAGAACCATAATTAATCTTATATAGCTATAAGGTTAAATTGTATATAATTTTATAAATTTATGAGCTATGTACAAATAATTTTATAATCATTAAAGCTTGACAATGAATTTTTTTAATTTTAAATTTATATAAATAATTTTTTGTCATAATTAATTTATCATTTTACTGATATGTTAAAAGGATATGTAATATATAGTTTAAAAATAATCTATATATAACATAAAGTTAAAAAAATTATCTACTTAAAAATGAAGTTCAAAGAATTTATTATTATTAATAAATTATGTTTTCTTAATGAAATAATGAATTAATGTTACAAAAATTATTTATATAAACTTAAAAATTTAAAAATATTTTAAAAGTTTATCTAAATTTTAAAAGTAAAAAATGATTTATACGTCACTCAGAATTTACATTTTAACCTTTATAACCAAGATAAATTAATCTGGAATGTAATAAGCTGGTCAATGGCGGTTGCGTTTCCGATTTTCGAAACCCTAGGAATTAAATAATACGAAAAGTCGTGGACAAAAAAGCGCCAATTGATGAATTATGTGTTAGATTAAAGTGGGGAATGCTACTACTTCATAATTATTTAATTCCTAATTACTCCAGATATTTTTCGGGAGCTCCTTCTCCTCCTTGTTTTTTCTGTTGCTTTCTCCCTATGTGCTTAGTGGCTCAATTGTTTTCGATTGTCCGAAGTATATCTCCATTTCAATCTTCCTTCTATTATTCTTTTCCTTAGTTCTATCCGATTCCTCCATGGATTCCGATTCTCAGCTTCTTGGTGAGAACTGCGATATTCTCTGCGAAGCTTGTTTCTTAGCTGCATTCATGCTTGAAGCATGGTTGCTTCGCTACTCATAGTTTCCATGGCTGTATGACCTAGAGACTGCGTATCACTGGAGGTTTTTCAGCTTAAAGGCCATATATTTTCATCTTTTTATCCATTTGGTTGCCGAGAAACTGTGGAAAAAGAAAATCCAAAAAGATCTGGTAACCTTATTGCGGAGACTTTGCTACCCTAACTATAGTAGGATTTCTCTTTGTACTACATATAGATGCTTTCTAGGAAATAAACGAATTGTTTTATTTTGCTTTTAATATCGTCGCAGTATCATATGCTGCTCCATTGTGTTGTTCACTTACCTGTTTATCTTTCATATTATCTAGGTTAATTTGAGATTCTCTTCACAGGAACCGTGGACCACTTTGGACAGGGATGGTCGGTCGTTCGAATCTCAGGCAAGAACTATTGGTATAATTTCTTTTTTATTTTGTTAGCCGTGCTTTTTTTTTTCAAAAAAAATTTTCTCTTGCCGGTTTAGCACAGTCTCCAGTACTTTTTTGGTTCGCTGGAAAATTTTTTTTCTCCAAATAGACGTAAACTTTATTCTTTCGAATGTACTTTTGTTCTCTCTTAATGCCATTTTCTTTTTTCCCCGAGATGTGGAATTATTTCGGTGAATACTCCTTTTGGTCTTACGCGAGTTAATAATACAATAACCTTTATTTGTGGAGGCTTTATACCAAAGCTATAGACTAGCTAGATATTTTATCTCTTATTCCTTCAACAGTGAGCAATAGTATTGTTGCTTCTTTGTAGTTGCCTTCAATTAAGTGATATTCGCTGTCTTTTTATTTGAAGAGGCGAAGAAAAGGCAATGGTGAAGTTTTATATTCTTTTATATACTTTTATACTCTTTTTGGCAACATGGGGAATGTATCCATGGGGGATCTGTAGTTGGAAGATACAGGTGAGTCTTTTTGAAAGTTGGATTTAATAAGAGAGTTATTCATAAAGTGTGTCATAATCGTTTTCCATAGTTCCAACTGCAATTATCTTGCATTTTATAATTTTTAGAATTTAATATTCTATTTTCTAGTTATTAATTATAGCTTAATATTTCCTCATCTAGCATTATTTAGCTACTCTCGTTATTCATTTACATTTGAAACTGATTTAGGGGCCAAGCCCGAACAGTTCAACCTGCAGAGCATATCCATGAGCTAATATTTAAGGAAAATCGCATGAATCTTCAAAGTATGCGTATATTTACTTGTTTGGGATTGAAATATACTGTTTAGGAACTATAAAGAGAAAATTCTGTGATTAATGGCAGGAGCAAGCCTAATGGTCTATGAGAAAAATAAGTGTATTTTTGTATTTTTAAAAGTGACGAAGGGGTAAGTTCAACATGCGGTCTCTTTAATCTGATATTTTTCAGTATTACTAAGCCCTTTTTTTAAGAACATACAACTTGTAACAGAAAATTTTGGCTAAGATTACTCAAAATGGACCAATATTGATTAGAGTCACTTGTCAATTTAGTTGAAATATTAAGAGACAGCTATCCACATCTATGTTCAATATTACATATGGATCAATTAAATTTAAACAATAAAATGGTAAACATGATGGACTACCATGGATGTTGAATCTGGTACTGTAAAATTCTCTTTGATGTTATGGGACCAATAAATTTAGCCTTTGGACTCCTACTAGGGTGATTCTCTTGTAGCAAGTTGTGATTTGCCATCAAGCGGTTAATTGTGCATCCTTTCTCTCACATCTTCACAATTTAATGCAGATCTAAGCAAGTATGGAAAACTCACCTTTTAAACTAACTTGTAAAGGGAAAGAATTACGCCGTTTAAGGGTATGTTTGGTTGGAAGATGTAACGATGAAGGGAACGTAAAATGTGGGTAGGTGAGAATAAGTGACATAAAAAATGACTATTTTACCTTTACTTTTTAAAGGTAATTTAATAGATAGAATAATAAATATAAGGGTATAATAGACATTACACAAGTTATGTAAAAAGAATGCGTTTGCGATTCCGCAAACCAAACGGAACATAAGTATCATAAGGATTACTTGTAACTACCTGATGTGAGATTTCATTATAGCACCACCCTTGAAGAGCCGACATCCTTGACAGCTGTACTTTGCGGTGCTCACTGTGGCTCTTTAATGGTGGGTGCTCATTTTGGCCAGCAGGTTTCGGACATCTGGTCGCACCTTCGTTGTTGGTTGACCTGGCTGAACCCTCTGCAAGTAGCTCTTTCATGGAGGTAGGTCCAGCTCTGATACCAATTAATGGAGACTTAAATAAGCATGGGAAACTTGCTCTTAAAATTGTCTTGTAAGGGAGAAAAATCTCACCACTTAAGTACCACAAGAAATTGTCTTGTAGGGGGGAATAACCATACCATTTTAAGTACCATGAGAATTATTAGTGGCTACCCAATGTGGGACTCCATCAGTAACATTTATGTCTATAATTAGAAGAGTCTAATAGGATAAAGTGCATATGAAGTTTTGATGTTAGGTATTCTTACATTAAATTGATGTGATTTTTATAGCCCAAAATACTCCAGCTTGCTAATTAACCTTTTTGCTTCTGGGATTGGTTTTTGGAGCAGCTTGTTTAGGTTGAATGTTCACACATGGAAACCTAATGAAATGTTGACACATACCATGATATAGTTAGCTGACATTTTTACTAGACTATGTTTATTGCGTTATGTGGAGGGTAAAACTGTGTTGTTTGGCATTGACTGGATGAGGCATTGGATTCAAAGAAATGTCGTGAGTCCATGACTGAAAATCAGGGAAAAAATGTAGTTGATCACATTGGAAATTTTTGGGAGGAGTTAAAGAAAACTTCTATCGCCCTAGTTCTTCAGAATTTTGGAATTTATTGAATCTTGGACTGTAGTATTTTATTTTTCTGGTGGTGCTACTTTGTATATCTAGGTTACATTCTTGGTGCTTTTTGATTAATTTTTGCTTGAGAAAAAATTGCTATACTGTTGAGTAACGTAGGAAATGATATTTGGTTTCACATACTACATGCATGTGGAAAGGTTCTAAAACTCGAATTTGGTTTGATGATGACCTATTAGGCCTTGAAGAAGCTGCTCTCAATGTTTATAACATGACTTTTATCTAGGGGATTCAGCAAATGTTGTTTTACCATTAAAAAAAAGAAGGTTTAAAGTTGAAAATGGCCGATGTATTAATCTATCCTTGTGGATCAGATGACTTTATGAAATGCTAGGTTGCGTCGGACAATGGACATAATGTTAGCTGAAGATTTTATGGTTAATGTTAGGAATTTCTTGGTAAAATTTTTTTCTGGCTCACACTTGCTCATTTAATTTGGGGTAATTTCAAGCTTAAAATTCTTTTGTTCCAGCATGGTTTGCAAGATTATCAACCAGATGGAAAAAGATTTCAATTAGAAGTTAAAACTGCAAGGTTGGAGTTCATTATGGGTTCACTTTTAATGTTTGAAATGGTTTCTATTCTCCTACCTTTAGTACCTCATAATGCATGATCACAATGAATGTACTTCACTAATTTGAAGGTAGAAATATGCAGACATTGTTGTTCATGGATATCATATTAACTTCAATCACCGTATAACAAAAAATAGGTGCAAGTAACCGGAAAATAAAAGATATTTTTGGGCCTTATCATATCAGTTGGATAATCTTCAAATATTCATTTTGAATTGTATTGACACTTTTATCTAAATGAGTTTTCACTTCCTTAATATTGCAAATGACAGTGCCATTTGTTAGGTGTTCCATTTCTTTTTACACATCCTGTAGCATTTTCTTTTAGGGGGTCTAGCATGCTCTTTACCTTGGTTTTTTCATTTCACTTGAGCACCCAACTTTTTCTCCATATCACCTTTTTGGGGAAGGCCAAAAAGGTGAGGGAGGGATATATGGGGATTAAATCACTTGAGCCTTCTCTGTTTATATACTTATCATTATTAATATTGGTTAGTACCCACCGATTTGTCTTGGGGTCACTTATGATTGTGGGTGAAAGTTTTTGAAAAAAATAGTCTTCTCATAACATTGTTCTGTTGGCTAAATATAAACAGTCATAGTTAGGCGTACTATCATCGAATATTCAGGTGATAGCAAAACATTTGGTGGAGTCTTCTGATTTTTTTTTTTTTGGGAAAAAGGGAGGGGGGAAGGATTGGTGAGAATCATGATTTAGAAACTCCCAGTAAAAAGTTTTTTATTCAGGTGCATAAGCAAAAAGATTGTTTACAATATTAAAAAGGGGTTAGTGCGTTAACTATATGTTGAATTAACTAACCACTCCTTTGGTTAATGTTCCTAAAATGGAAATTTTTTCTCCAAAAGACTCTTTCAAAGAAACCATCTGCTGAGCATGAGACGGGCCAAGAACATGGTAGGGATTATCATGAATGCTTGTGCATATATTTTCAATTACCGACCAAGACTCTAGATTAAAATTCTTTGTTTTTGTGAAGTGGAGATGACTGGCATCTCAACATGCCCCGCTGCTTATGTGATTGTCTATATACTGAAAATTTCCTTTGTCACCAGCTTCGTATTTTTTTCCCTTTAAAGCTATTGTTTTGATTTTCTGTATAATTCTTGTATTCTCGACTGGAATCTGGAAGACTGGCCTGATTATTTGCAAAGCCTGCTTGTAATATGATCTACGGAAAAAACCTGTGATTTCGAATATCTGTATCATCATAATACAAATGCTGGAGTTCCTGAAGAGATGACAACAATTTTGAATTCATCTATATTGAATGGGAAAGTGCAAAACTTTTGCCCTAGTTTCAAGCTAACTCTGCTCATACACTGTCCAATAATTGGTTCTTAATAAATGAAACGTGGGCGTCCTAAATTCTGCCATAGATCTATTATGTATTTATTCACTCTTGATATTCTATTCATGACAGTGAAAATTTGGGTCTAAATAATTCAAGTTGTCTGCATATAGGTTATGTCATTGGAGCTAGGTTTTTTTGATATACTAATTGGAGTACCAATTTTTCCCTTGTTAGCTATTTGATGCCTTCAAGGTGGGCACATTTAGCAACTTGGTGAATTCCTTTTAGTAAAATAATTCTTTTATTTTCACTCCTACCTTCTTTTAAAAAGATTTCATAGTTTTAGAGTTTGAGATTGCAATAATAATTTTTTAACACAATAAAAGAAGTAAATGCGATTCATATCTGTGTTATGTGGGGAATTTCTTGGTTTATTTAGTCATAACTTTACAGAAGATGCCATGTTCATTGTTTATAACACACATGCTAGAATTGCTTTTGTTAACAAATAACAATTTTAAATTGAAATCTTTGAGCTGAATGGTTTGTAGCGTATGTGTTGCCCTTCAGTATTGAAAAGCTTACATTCCACATCTGAGCCCATTTTCTTTATAGCAATCAAGATACATAATTCCCCTGTAGATGCATCAATGCAGTTGCAATCTGTTGCAGCGATCACAAACAATCTGATATTAAGATTTCTGATATAGTTTCATGATTTAATGACCTACTAACCGAATAATTAAGATCTTACCCCAACTTTGTGGCTCCTGAAGGTGTCTCATAGTTTTGCTGATGAGGCTGGCTAAGCTGGAGATTTACAGGCACATGCAAATTCTCTCCTATGCCTAGACCATTGGTGAGAGCAGGATTTCTGTTTGTTCCATTTCTGTCTCTTGTTCCATAGACCTGAATTAGTGAAATTTCTCTTTTAAAGTTCTGAACAAAACACTTAAATTATCATGATTTAAAAATTGGATTGTTAGTTTCCAATATTTTTTAGTTTGGGTTGCTATTTAAACCACTACCTTCTCTTTTTAATTTCATGTTTTCTTGACAAATTAGGTTTACCTTCTTACGCAGTTCCACATTCTCTTGATGTAAGAGGTTTGCCTGCAGAAAATGAAGCATCATATTAATGAAGAATAGTGAAAGCCAGTAATCTTTTGTTTCAGAACTGACCTTTCGGTTTATTTCCTGTATTTCATCCACTAAAAGTTGATCCTGCATAAGTCAAATCATGTTCAATACTGCAATTTTTGTTGTAGAAAAAGTTATAATAATGGGTGCTATCCTGAATGTGAGAAGCTGAGAACTCAAAACCTTTTTCAAGCGGACACCTCGTAGGCTAATTTCCAACTGGCTCTCCAAGCTCTCTAATTTTTTGACGGTCAAACCTGAAAGTTCTTCTCCTATCATTTGCCTGTTAATTCATACAATAAATATGTTTGGATTTGCTTCTTTGATGGTTGAGAAATTATTAATGAGGCTAGAGACAAGGGATATATATACTCTAGTAAGTACATCATCCTTTGTAATTTTTTCACTTTGACAATATTACATTAATGCTCTCAGCTTTATATACTCCATAATAGTAATTTACTTTTTGCCGTTCTTCTGAAAATTTTCAGTTGGAGGTATGGTGTCTTATTAACTTCACGTGCCAGATAATGTATTTCATATGTACCTTTGTGTTCTTGTAAATAATGAATTCAGTATTCACATTTTTCATATGAATAGTGGGATTTTTTTGGGGGGAAACAAATATAACTAGTGGGATTCAGTAAAATGCATCTCTCTAGTTTGTTTGTCTAAAGAAAATGTTCATTATACCTGCTATTTGTATTTGGTATCATTGGAAAGTAAAACACATTTTCTTGTGACTCATGCTCTTAACTCTTTAACCTATTGAGCCAGCCTCAAGAACATATGCATGTATGGTTGTATACAATAGGACTTTTGAGAGTGTAACATGGACATATATCTGATAATGTAATGATACAGTGGCAAGCAAATAAAAATCCAATTTCTGACCTTGAATGAATAATTTTCATATTATGCTTCCGCTTTTGCTGATGATTTATTTTTCATTCTTCACTTTGTCAAAATTGAACTTGACTTTACAGGATTTGACTATCATGTTCTTTTTTAACATCAATATTTCTAAACTCATGTTTAATTTGATATTTATTTTGTAGTACGGAGGATATACCGGTAACTCTCTTGCAAGTTCTGCAATTGTTGCCTTAACATTGCTGTCTCCCTCTGCCAAAACTAGAAAATGAAAAAAAGCAAAATATGGCATACTTAGATGTTAAAGGAAAATGAAGCACTAGAGCTAAGTTCTTTTGCCATGGTTTTTCCCATTGAGAATTAGAGGAAGCAATTACGATTCCTTTCTTTAGACATTCAGGTAACTATTAGAACTAGATTTAAATGATGCATAGTAGGGAAATTTTTTGATAAATATGCATAAAGTAACATAACTACCATCTAGTAGGTACCTTATTTTGCATTGTATGTATTATGGTATTAGTTTGCATGCGTGTATGCTCCTTTAAAAGGAAGTCCTGAATATGTGTTTTTTTTTTTTTTTGGCTAGATATTAATTTAACAATATTCTCTCTCTCATAATAGGATGGTGCTCCGCCAATAAAACTTTTTGGTTTATAGAATACTATTTGTGGGTCATGATTCATGATAAACTTGTTTTTTATCCAATTTTCTTCTAATTGCTTAGCAATTTGTCATTGCTGATGCTTGATGAACCATTGTTATGATTGTGCCTTAAGGTAATCTCTTTAGTAACTAGATTGTCATTTATTATGGAAATCTAGATGATATACTACATATATCATAATTTGAATTTTCTCATTTTCTCTTTCTTTTGGGATACCTAGATGATATACAGTGTATATTATTATTTTCTTTTATATTTTTCTCTCTTCTATCTTACCTGGATTCTTCTTCCTTTTGATCTGAAGGTATCTCCTAGAAAAATTGATGTCTTCTTGAATTTGTTCTTGATGTTTTTTTTTTTTTGCCTCATATTAAATAGGTTGCTCAATAGGAAAATAATGTCTAAGCTTGAAACCAGGAAAGTGGCAGCCACTTCATTCTTGTAGTTCCAAGTGTTGTCTGTGACTCGGCCTATTTTTTCAAGAACACTATTGGAAGGGCTTGTAAAGCACTTGAAGCTTATTACATATATAATCTACATGTAAGAATATTCACGAACTTTTGAAAATTTTCACATCTTTTGTTTTTGAGACCAGATAAATTATCTAAGTTGTTTTATGGCTGGAAATTGGCATTGGCAAAAGTCAATTGGCTTTAGTGCTATGTAGGTATTACAAAGCTTATGGTATGGTATACTTGGCCGTTATTGCTGGATTTTCTATGTTGCAGTGGATGCTCATTGGATTAAGCGCAACCTCCAAATTTAGATAGTAACACAAGCACAATTTTTGGGATCCTGTGGAGACTAGATAGTTAAATTGGTGGTTCTCTTTTGGAGTTTGTGTCACTCTAGTTTAGGCATGTTTAGCATTCCTCTATATTATCTCTGAAACTAGATGGAAAGTGAAAGAGAAACCCTTCAAGAAGGAATGTGTGCTGGCCATTCTGACTTACACATCTATGGAATTATACAGAGCTTTTCAGCTTGTAAAATAAATGGAATAGCAATGTACGACTTGTAGCACAGCTGGAGACTCCCTAGAATGTTCACATTAGTGTTCAATCACACCTATGTACAACTCATGTTCACGCCTAATATTAAACATTGTTTTGGTTTTCAATATGTCAAGCAGTGCGAGCAATTGTGTTGGAGTTTGAAATGTGAACATTTAAGAACTCCAGTGACTATGATTTGGTTTATTAATATGTGAGAGGATGTTGATCAAATCTATAATTAATAAATAGGATGCATTTATCTTGGTAGTTAAAGTACGTTTGATTAAGAGCTTCCTCCCAACCATATGCAGAAACCTGGTAGCGATGGGCAGTCACAGAAGAGTTTGGCAATCAATGTTCCTGTACAATGCCTAGCTTCTTAACTCTCAATGATATCAAACCTACTTACATTTCTAGAACATTATAAAAAGAAACGAGTGCATTTTTGGAAGAATTTTCAGTTGTCTCTGGGATGGTTGTTACTAGCAATTGGTGATTAATGCTTCCATTAAAATCCTAATATAACTGTTCTTCTAGAGGGACTGGTATTCAGATGGAAACACCGGGAATTGGAAGAAGCTTTCTACTCTATGGAATAGAACTTCCTTTTCTACTGCCCTATGAATTTGTCTCATGCTCTGAAATTATCAGTATCTATTTATCAAGATAAACAAAATATCCTGTAATGAAATTATTTCGGAGCCTGTATCATTTATTCCTAGCCCATGTCTTCCATGTAAGATGACTATGGTTATGCCTATGCATGTGTTTTCTACCTTCTGGCTAACTGGAACGCTTCTAATTCATTTACACTAATAAAATTTGAATTACAGCTTGCTTCATTTAGTAATATGATATTTATCTTGTCTTGATCCAAGTTATATGTATTTGCTTACTTTTTTGCGTCACAAGTAATATATGAGTGATGTTCCGCACAAATGAATCTAAATCAGAAAGAACTCATACTGCATGGGAAAAGGCCTTTGCCAGGGGAAGGGGAGGAAAGAGACCCAGGAAAGAGCAAACCTGAGGATTAGACTGTAGTAAATAATGTTTTCCAGCTATTCCTTAATTTCCATTAAAGTATTAATGTTAACAATGATCGTATCTTAATCGTATCTAAAGTATGTAATTTATGTTGCGATGGCAATCTTGCATGTAAAAACTGATATAAGGAACTCATAAAATACCTTTACTTCAGAGGTTGAACTTCCAAGTTGATGATGTTCCTCTTTTGCTTTGTTGTAACGTTCAATTACTGATTTCATGCTGGAAGAAGTCATTCAAAATATCAGAATTTACTCTGGAGATTGTGAACATATGATTAAAAAAAAATTAGGGACAAACTATGCTGATAAATGAATGAAGTTAGTCATTCACCCTGTCCAGTGTATGGAACCTTTCCACTTTATCTATTCCATTTTCTCCCACATCTAATAGGAGCTTCGTGCTTGCAACATCCAAAGTAATTAGGCAACGAGCACGCACAACATCCTTTATGAAGATTCAGATGTGGTTTAGATCCAGTACCTGAAGTAGTATAATTATGTTTTGTGTCCACTTTTTATATTTCAGTAACTCCAAAATTATAACTGCTTCTATGTTTTTCTTTCTCGGAGGAGGGTTTTCGTGTGGTCTGGAGTAGATGTCATGTAACATAAGAAGTACTCTAGTTTAGCGATATAAATTATACCCATTTTTAAGATCACTTCTTTATTTCCAAATATAACTCTTGTACAAAATTTATTAAAAAAAAAAAAGGTACTCTAAACTGGCTATCGTCGTTGGATTACTATATGTATGTCGATCAATTGAAATGCTAAAAATTTTTTCATCATCTCCACAGTTTCTTGCTACTTATCCTCCCAGAATAACTTAGTTCATATGTGCCTAGTTCATATATGCCAAAGATCAGTTTATTTTGTTTAGAGGAGTAGCTGATTATGAAGTGGTGGTATTCATGGTGTAGTCAAGTAAGAGAAATATTCTGTTTTGTTTCTGGAACACAATAAACATATTTTTGGGCTGGTACATGAGAGCTTTTATTTGTCCTGTATACATCACCTGCTTTTACTTTGGAGAATAGTGCTTACATATATGGAAGCAAGGGATGTAGATCTCTGTCATGTGGCAAAGTTCATATTCGGGGAAGGGGTTTGTGCTAGGGATTAGGATGTAGTACGCATTGTTGGAGCAATGCATTTTACACGGCGGGGAAGTTAGTCGCATTTTAATTAGTAATGAAAAGAAGAACCCGGCATTTTGTTGCCGGAACCGTAAGTTAACCATCCGATGCCTAATTTTGTTCTAAACATATTGGCAGAGGTTATGATCTCTATCTTATGTGAGAACCATTTCAGCTCCTATCTATTTTGTTGACAGGACTTGGACTTCTAAGACGGAAATTCTACAACAGGTAAAAATCACCATATGGACATTAGTCTTGAGATTTGTGCTTTGTTTTGCAACTAAGCAAGGAGGGGATGAATAGGAATAATAAATAATAGTACTAAATTTATTTTCTCCTTTTATTTGGACATATAAATAAGGCATTGAATGTGAGGGGAAAAAAATAAAATTACAAATTCAGCCGTGTCTTTTCTTTTTTTTTTTTCTTTTTAATTTGTGATGATATTTAAGAAGGATAACTATATAAGTTAAACATGCAACAAGCTTATATATTACTTTTGTCAACACTTAATAAAAACTTTTAGAAGGATGGCATCCTCATTTTCATTCTTTCTCGAGTTACTATTCTTGCCACTTCAAACTAGGTAATATGACATTCCCCACTGAAATTCAATTTTCCCCTGTTTATCTATGTCAGACATAGTGTGTTGTTTTACTTTACATTTCTTACTTTACTCAGTTGGGACAAAGTCAGTCTTTTTCCTTTAGATAATGAGACGAGGAGATGGTATCTTCTATTGATTTTCCTTTCTGCAATGTGCCAACTTTCACTCTAACTCTGACTACTGTCTTTTAAACTCCACATGATTATAACCTTAAAATCTCATGGATTTTAACTTGGCGATAACATAAAAGTTAACAAGCAGCTAAACCAACATTAATTTAAGGTTTCTCAATTCTTCTGTTCCTATTAAGTATCAAGAAATTTTACAAAAATATGCTTTCAAACTTGAGTAAAAACCAAGATAAGGTGTCAAGGATTAAGTGGTAGCAATTAAAAGGAGATAAAGAGAAGAGCTTGCAGAGAAAGATTATGGAGGAAAAATCTTGGAAAACACAAAGAAGTGCTAATGATTTGTGAATGAGATGGCTAAAGAGATTAGGAAGGTGACAAAAGAGATATTTAATGAATCAAGAGGCTTTGGACGTAAGGATAAAGAATCTTTATGGTAAGATATAAGCGTGCAAGATAAAGTTAAAGTTAAAAATGTGTGTTATAAAATATAGTCTTTGTATAAGAGTAATGAAAATTAGAAAAAAATATAAGGTAGTTAAGACAGATACTAAGAAGGCAGTAAGTAAAACAAAAGTTAAGATATTTGATGGGTTATACCAATCCTTAGGTATTAAAATTAGAGAGAGAAATATCTACGAGTTAGTTAAAAGTAAGGAAAGAAAGACAAAAGACGTGAATCAAGTGAAATACATTAAAGACAAAAAAGGGAAAGTTTTGGTCACAGAATAAGATATTAGGGAATGGTAGAAGAGTTATTTTTATAAATTATTTAATGAAAGATTATTTAATGAAGGACATGAGATTGTATTGCATTTGGATAGGCTAGATATTAAAGTAGAGAACTAAAATTATACTTTTTATTATAGAATTCGAGAGTCAGAAGTAAAAGAAACATTAAAACGAATGGAGAATAGGAAAGTAGTTGGATCGGATAATATATTTATTGAAGTATAAAAATGTTTAGGTATGAAAGGTATAAGTTGGCTCATAAAGTCATTTAATGAAATTATGAAGTCTAAGAAATGCCCGATAAGTAGAGGAAAAGTAATTTAATTCCTATTTATAAGAATAAAGAGGATATACAAAATCGTGCAAACTATAGAGGAATTAAATTCATGAGTCACACCATGAAAATATGAGAAAGGGTAGTTGAACAAAAATTAAGGCAAGAGACTCAAATTACTGAGAATTAATTTAGTTTTATACTAGAAAGGTCAATCATAGAAGTGATATATTTATTACGAAGATTGATGGAGATATATCGAAAGAATCAGAAAGATTTACATAAAGTGTTCATCGATTTGGAGAAGACATATGATAGGGTATCAAAAAAAGTTTTATGAAAGGTTTTGGAGAAAAAGGGAGTTCATATGGTTTATATTTGAGTGATTCAAGATATGTATGATAGGGTTATAACTAGTGTTATAATAAAAGATAGACTAACAAAAAATTTTTTGATAACTATTAATCTATATCAAGGATCAACTTTAAGTCTTTATCTTTTTACTTTCATCTTGAATGTACTCGCTGAACATATCCAAAAGCTAATGTCACAATACATATTTTTTTGCATATGACATAGTCTTAGTTGAAAAATCGAAGGAGGAAATGAATGAGAAGTTAGAGATGTGAAAACTAGCTTACATAGATTTCGTTTAAATAGAAGTAAAACGGAGTATATGGAACGTAAGTTTAGTAAGAAACGCATTAGTTCTACTATAAAAGTGAAAATTAAAGAGCATATCATGTTACAAGTTATACAGTTTAAATATCTTAGATCCATCATATAATATGACAGGGAAATAGAGGAAGATGTAAAATATAGGATTCAAGTGGGGTGGATGAAATGGAAGAGTGTTTCAGACATTATTTATGATAGAAGAGTACTACTCAAACTTAAGGGTAAATTCTACCGCATAGTTATTAGGTCTGCAATGTTGTATGAAATTGAGTGTTGGGCGATAAAAAGTTAACAAGATAATAAGTTCAATGTTATAAAAATGCAAATGTTGCATTGGATGAGTAGATACACGAGACAAGATAAAATTAGAAATAAATGTATTAGAAAAAAAGTGGTCGCATTTATTGTAGAAAATATTGTAGAATCATGATTTAGATGATTTGGGCATGTTTTGGAGGAGACCTATAGAAGCCCCAGTTAGGAGAATAGTTCAATAGTCAGAGGTAGAGGAAGACCAAGAAAAATTATAAAAAAAACTATTAAAAAAGATTTAAAATTAAATAGTTTGTCTAAAAACATGATTTATGATAGGATTTTATGACGTTGATTGATCCATGTAGCTAACCCCACCTAATAAAAAAAGGCTTTGTTGTTGTTGTTATTATTTATTGTTGTTGTATGTTTTCAAACTCATATATAAGCTAGTTCTCTAATAATAATAATAATAATAATAATAATAATAATAATCTTTTTTTCCCTAAAAAATGAGTTTAACCGAGAAGGTAAAGGATATTCCTCGGGGTAATTTATCTTCTTATAGCTAGAAGTAACGTAGTAAACATTTTAAACAAAAATTTTCTTGCTAAAAGAATGATATAGAAATTATTATTGAAAAAAAAAAATCCCCAGAGTATTGCCATTCGGTTTTAGTTCCCGCTTTAATTCTTTATCATCTGTTGTACGAAAGAGGTTGGTACTCGTTTGTTTAACATGGAGGGAAGATTTAAAAAAGAGTTGGGTCATCTACACTGACAGATTTATAAGATTGTCTCTTCTATTAGATTTTGTTCGTGAGTTTCTTAATCTTTTTTACTGTTTCTTTGGAATCAGCTGATGTTACTTGTGAGATGCAGATTATGTAAACTGCTTGTCCTAGTTGGTAATAAAAAAGGACAAATACTGATGGTGGAAATTAAAAAAACTGGAATGGAAATGAAAAAAGCAAATAGAATGGATGAAAAATCATATTTATAAGAAAAGTAAAGATAAATATTATTAAACAATGAATATAAAAACATGATAAACATTTTATCTCCTGCTCCTTCACTCTCTTTCATTCCCTCCTTGAACCAAACATTTGTATTTCTTGTTTACTCTTCTATTTTGTCTGAATTGGGAATTTGAAGTTTCAAGCTCTTTTGGGGGTGAAATGGAGGTCAACGTACAATGCATTTTATTAGGAAGAACATTAAGGATCTTCAGATTTTATTGTTGGTTTTCTCAAACTATTTTCTTTTACTAAATCAAATTGCTTTCATCTCTTCCACCTTTACCTGAGCTACTCTTGGCGCATCGTCAGTTTAAAGTAGTAAGTGTTTATTTTCGGTTGTTGAAGGAATTATTATAATAATTTTAAGCTGGGTTTACTAACGAACTCTTGTGGGATTCTCTAGCATGAGCAGAGAGTTTAGTGCATAGTAGAGGAAAGTAGGCTTAAAAAAACTATTCTAATGCTTCACAAGCTACAATTATCGGTAATAATCTACAGATACATAAAAATTCAAACAGCAGATGATTCAATAATAATTGTCTATATATGCTTTACATTTTAAATGTACTTTAATCCTGAAATCTGCTAAATATCAAGCAAGGGTAGACCTAAATGTAAAGTAACATGCCCCTCTATCTTTATCAGCATTCAGCACGCTATCTTGACCCCAATAATAATAATAATAATAATAATAATAATAAGCATTCAACGCACTATCCAATTATTGCATTTCTGTTGCCGTGACTGAATTATTTTTAATACGATGATATCTAGATTAAAAATCTTTTTAATATCTTACATATTCTTTGTGGACTTGGAGATTTTGCTCCTGTTTCTGCAAACCCAATCTCCAAGCGTGATATTGATTTTATTGAAGAAAATCTTGTTTCGTCTAACAAATAGGTGATTTTTTAATTTCAACCTTTTTATGTTGTCAATTTAATTCTTCATTTGTTAGTATTTCAATATTGTCTTTTATCCTATCAATGTACGTCAATTAATTTAGAATCTAACAAAGTGCTAATTCACACTCATTAACTCACGTAGCAGATATAAGTGGAACTCTAATTTCATGAAATTTAAAAGCTTCATGTCGCTAAAGTTTATCTAATCAACTTAATTTTATGGACTAGGTTATTTAGGTGGATTAGGTATGAGTTAACTAATATGTTAAAAAAAAAAGGAGTAAAAGGGTATTTTGGTCCTTCATAGATGGGGTAATTCTCAAATTAGTTCCTCATAAAATTATTTTCTCAATTTAGTCTTTTATTGATAAGGTATTTTTTATTTTAATCCTTCGTAAATTTACTTTTTCAATTTGATTTTGAGGTATTTTTCAATTTAATCCTACAGAAATAAATCTGTTATCAATAATAGTCTTTCACATATGAATATTTTTCAATTTAATAAAAGGGCATTGTGGATAATAAATTTATTTAATTTATTTGTGACACACCAAATTAAAAAAACAATTTTATGAGAGATTATATTAATAAATACTTTATTTGTGAGGGATCAAATTGAGAAGGACAATGAGGTTTTACTTTAAAAAAAGAAATTGTATAACAACACAATCTATTAGCTTTTATGTCAATTTGTGAACGAAAGTAAAGTAAAATGAAAGAGTAACATTAAAAATATTTTACCAAACAAGAAATTATATTAGAAGAAAAATTAGTGAATAATTATATTAAAATTTTATCCATTTTCTAAAATCACTTTTTTATATTAGTGAATAATCATATTAAAAATTTGTTTATTTACCAAAATCACTTTTTTAT
This sequence comes from Erythrophleum fordii, assembly GCA_032878935.1. NCBI lineage: Eukaryota > Viridiplantae > Streptophyta > Magnoliopsida > Fabales > Fabaceae > Erythrophleum > Erythrophleum fordii. The sequence continues at coordinate 30,123,739 of JAVQMF010000050.1, forward strand.
ATGGGCTACAGTGCAAAAACACCTGCCTAATTTGGTTATTCTTTATATTATTTTTTTTCTAATTTAATTAATTCTTACAATAATATTTTATTATAAGTCAAAGAGAAAAGATAAATATTTTGAATTTTTAGATAGATACTTGCCAATTGGAATTTCAATTTATGTAAATTAATGATTTAATCTCTAAAAAGATTACTCTTCTTTTAATTTAGTTTTTTTGAAAATAAAAATCTCTTAATTTAGTTTTAAAAATATTTTTTTAATTAAAACAGTCTCTTTATTAGATAAATTTTTTTTTTAAATTTATAAACTGGGGGTCATGTGACCATCAACTTACATGATCTAGGTAAGTAGAATTTTTTCTTTTCTCAAAATGACATCATTTAAACAAATTTTACAAAGCCAACTAATTGTCAAAACAATACTATTTTAAAGGAAATTTTATTCAATGTTTTAAAAGAGATTGTCACTTGAGCAAATTTAAATCATAAGTTGATGATCACGTGAATTCTTGTTTAATAATTAGGAGAAATTTATCTAATGAATGAAGTATTTTGATTGGGAAAAAAATCTTTGAAAAACTAAATTGAAAAGCTTTATTTCTAGAAAAATGAAGTATTTTGATTGGGAAAAAAAATCTTTAAAAAATTAAATTGAAAAGTTTTATTTTTAGAAGATCAAATTGAAAAAAGAGAATTAAATGATTAATTAACTTTTTATATTTAGACATCATTATAATTTTCTTTTGCTTTCATCATGGGGAAGTGAAGGAATCTAATGAAAATAAAAAGGAAAATAAAAAAGAGGAAGAAATGATCATTTCTGTTCCTTTGCTTGGGAAAAATTTTCTCACCTCTAATAAATTGAAAAAAAAATTAAATTATAAGAGGCTAGAAGACTTTGAAAATTTTAAAAAATTAATTAAAAATCTTTCATTATTTTCCCATTTGAATTTAAAACTCCCAAACAATAAGAGAAAAGTTTTAATAAAACTTTCCTTCCTTTATCCTTTGGTATCCTCAATCAAAACATAAAATCCAATTTAGACATTTATATTTATATTATCTTTTCCTCCTTTAATATGTTTGGATAGAGCATAATGAATTAGAAGAGAAAAAATGTTTATTTAAATTTAAATTAATTTTTTTCTTTTGTTCTCATCAATCCAAACATATCTTAAAAGCTTGGGCTTTCTCACATCAATCTTTACATTCTCTTATATTTGAATTCTTTTCACTCAATAACTTATCAATAGTTACCCTAACGTGGATTGTGTAGAAAAATAAGTCATGAAATGAACTAATTACTAGAAGTCTAAAAGAAAGCTAAATTTTGAATCAAATAGAATTTTAGTAATTTATCTAATTAATGCTATTCTTATAGTTTAATTATCATTAATATTTTTGTTTAATTAAGAGACTTTTCGTTATTTAAGTAGGAGGAGACTTTTTCCTTATTTAATTAGAAGATCTATTTGGCAATTAATGGAATGATACTTTAGAAATTTCTTTTCAATTTGAGTTTAATTTTCTACGTAAAAAATTTGCTTAGTTCTTCATGCTTAGCTAAGCAAGTTTTTAAATTAGATGTATCAAGCAATATTAGAGTAGGGTTCCCACCCATTCTAATGTCTAGATATTTAGTGACAGCAAGCAATGGTCTTCATGACAATGATCATAGGACCAAAAGCTCACGATCCATAGTATAGGATCATGGGGTGGCATTAAGAACCTTAAAGCAATGAATAGATCTTAGGTTTTAGCATTTGAAGAGGTGTTTCAAAGAGATTGCAAATTGTCTTAATGCTTTGGGTTTAGACACTAACCAAAATAAGGATGATGTTTGAGTGCGTGCTAAAGATGATCTACCTAATAGATAGCTTGTTAGTAGATCTGTTCCTGCAAATTGATGTAGACAATAGTCTACTTAGATGGTTTAAAGGAGGAAGAATATGATCTTGTAAAACTTGTAAGATATGGTGGTTATGGCAAACATGATTGTGATGATAAGAATGTTGGCAGGTACAAATTGAAGGTTGATATCCCTTGGTTCAATGGGAATTTAGGCATTAAGAATTTTTTAGATTGGATTGCAGAGGTAGATAGATTCTTTGAATACATAGAAATCCCACAAGGTAAGAAAGTGAGACTTGTAGATTGAAGGGTGGAGCTTCTGCATGGTGGGAGAGATTGTATTTTAAGAATAATCATGAGGGAAAGGCATAGGTTAGAACCTAGTATAAAATGAAACAATTGTTGTAAAAAGATTTCCCTCCCTTAACCACAAACAAATCTTGTTTTAGCAATATTAGAGATGCCACCATGTTTAGAAGTCTATTCATGATTATACTATTCATGATTATAACATTCAATTCCTAAGGCTAGCAAATAAGAATGTTTTGTGGAAGACTAAAGGCCAACAAATTGCTAGATATTTAAAAGGATTGAAGTCGATGATCAAGAACAAGATTAGAGTGCAAGTAGTGCATGCTCTGTTTAAAGCTAGAAACATTTCACTAAAAGCAAATTTAATTTTACAAGAGAGAGGTAGATTAGACTATTCTCATAGGAATTATAGTGGTGATAATTATAGACCGCTTAACAATAAGAGTAAACAAATTCAAGATGTCCTTATATGTAATGACAGGTAAGGAGGAAAAGGTTGTTGGTAAACAAAAGGTAGTTGATGTAAAAGAGGGGGTGAAACCTATGAATCCATATGTTAAACTTGTCTTAGGAAAGTGTTCCAAATGTAACCAACTCAACTATAGGTCTAGTGACTACCTTTTTAGAAAAGCAATCCCTAAGGTAGAGAGAGAAAAAGAGGATGAGAAAATGTATCATGGCATGGAAAGAAGAATATGAGTATGATGGGATGGTGGTAGTTAGCATTAAATAGTAAGTAAATTGTTACTAATCTATGAAAATAGTCACTATACGTCTAGTGACTACCTTTTTAGAAAAGCAATCCCCAAGGTAGAAAGAGAAAAAGAGGATGACAAAATGTATCATGGCATTGAAAGAAGAATATGAGTACGATGGGATGGTGATTGTTAGAATTAAATAGTAAGTTGTTACTAACCTATGAAGATAGTATTCAGTTATATCAATTCTTTCGTATTAGATATACTATCACGAATTGGCTTTTTAACATCATCATTGATAATGGTGGTTGCAAGAAAATTATTAGCAAAAAGGTTATGGAAAGATTAAGATTAAAACCAAAGAGGCATCTAAACCCTTACAGCATTAGTTAGATCATGGCAATAGAAAGGATTCCAATAATAGAGAGATGCAAAATGCCTTTTTTCATTGGAAAATACAGAGATGAGGTGTACTTTGATGTTATGTACATAGATGCCTATTATTTACTATTTGGTAATCCCTGGTAACATAATATGATGTTGCAACACATCACGCCAAGAGAGAGAACACCTACATGGTAGAGAAGGATAATAGAAAGTACGCTTTGTTACCATTAGAATGAAGTTTTTAAACCAAAGCTTTTAAAGTGGAGAGGTAGACTTTCTTTTGTATGACACATTTAAAACATGAGATAGAGCCCCTATTGATGGAACTGAAGGAGATGCATACCTTGATAGTGAAACAAGTATTGATGGTTAAAGAAGAGCAAGGAACAACAGAATATCTAAAAGCAATTAAACAACTATTGGAGGAATTTAATGAATTGATACCTAAAGAACTTTTAGATGGTTTACCTCCCATAAGAGACATTTAGCATTACATTAACTTGATTCCTAGTGCTAGCCTACTAAATCTACCTTATTACTAGGTGAGTTCAAAGAAGAGTGAGATACTAAAGGAGAAGGTAGAAGAGTTATTATGGATGGGGCATATCTAGGAAAGCATGAGCCCATATGTAGTTGACCCTACATTGCTAATTCTTAAAAAGAATTGCTTGAAATGAAATGTGATGATATTCATCCAAAATTGATTGATTTGTCAATAGAATAAGTATTAGATGTTAGTATTAGCAAGTCTTTTGGAACCCTTACCATTGTTTGAAAGAGGTTGGAAATGTATTTCTTTTAACTTTATTGTTGGACTCCCCTCCTTACATAGCTTTGAAACTATATTGGTAGTGGTGGACAAATTTAGTAAATATGCACACTTCCTTCCATTTTCACACCCTTCATTGCTAAGTCTATGGCTAATCTATTTTGCAAGGAAATAGTTCATTTATATGACATTCCATGATCAATCTTTTCTAAGAAGGATGTCATATTCTTGAGTGCTTTCTAGTAGGAGCTCCTTCCCATTAGTCGCACTCGCCTCCCTAGGGGTACAACCTACCATCCATAATCAAATGGTCAAACTGAAGTGGTTAACCACTATCTTGAGACTTATTTGCATTGCTTTGCATAGGAGCAACCTAAAATATGGTCTAAATTTTTTGATTGGGCTAAATATTCTTACAAGTTTCCATTCACCTACCAACATGACCCTTTTTCATATTGTTAGTGGAAGAGACCAACCAACTTTGCACCCATTGGTTCCCAAAAAAACAAAAATTGCTGAGTTAAAAAGCAACTCATTACTCGAGACAATATGTTGAAAGCCCTTTAAGCCAACTTGTTAAGAACACAATCTCGCATGAAGTCTCAAGTTTATTTAAAGAGACGTGAGTTATCTTTTAAGGATGGGTGTTCAATTTTCTTGTGAGTGTAGCCTTATCTCTTGAAATCTCTTGCCAAATGACATTCTAAAAAGCTCTCATCTCACTATTTTGGTCCATACACCACCCTGTGCAAGGTGGGTCCAGTTGTTTATGGACTGAAGCATTCTCCATCTTCTGAGGTGCATCTTATTTTTCATGTTTCTCTGTTAGAACTAGCCAAAGGTACTATAATTCTCAGTGCTCCCCCTCTTCTATCCATTAATAATGGGAATAAATTTGAAGTTGAACCAAAACAAATATTGACACAATGTTGGGTCAATGATGTAGGGGTCTCTACTCTTGAGCTACTAGCTTAATGGTTTCATTGACCTTTACGAGAGGCCAATTGGGAGTCTAATGACCTTTTTTGTGAGCAATTTTCTATGTTTCTCCTTGAGGATAATGTGAGTTTTGAGGGGGAAATGCACTGACACAAGACCTCCTCTCTGCATCCACTTAAGGAAGTCACGTGGTTCTGTCATGCCTAGAAGAGATCAGGGAGTTATGGTAAGTAAAGGACCATAATGCTAGTCATGTTCCCCCCTTTCCCCACTTCCCCACTACTGTATAGATTTTAGGTCTCATGGTTATGTCCACTCCTTTGTTAACTGTCTCTTAGTTATAAATAGATCATTATGACCTATAGCCATGATATCTTTGTATTTGGGAGTTTGCTCCTCTCCACGTGGGCTACAGTGTCGAATGAATTGTGTTTCAGATTGTCATCCCATTACCTTTCAAATACTTTTCGTTTCTGATTCAATTTCATTACAATCTGGTCTCATCCCCCTATCAGACGACAATTCACTAGAATTGGTTCATTGTACTGTTTCTCTTAAATCTATACATAGCTTCAAGATGAGGGTTAAGAAAATTAATTCAAACACACAGATTTTATTCTTCTATAAGAAAAAGACAACATTATATCTACACATTTAAAGATTAGATTGACCAAACAAATATCAGACTATTAGCTCAACACGACTATAAAAATCTAATGTAATAAAGCCTTCGAAAAAATGGGAATTGTATACAAAAACATCTTTGAACATTAGTGCTTGATAGAAATTAAACGTGAATATTGTCTGTGTATAAAAAAATTAAAAAGAAAAGTGCATCAAGTTTGGAATATAAAACGTATTCTTTTAACAAGATAAGAGATATTATTTCACAAACAATGTATAAGAATATGACTAATATGCATATATGTAGAAGTGATACTACTGTACTATTTATAAAAGCTGTCTAAAGGTTCTTCAATACTTGTCATGGAAGGATTATATTATTTAGTAGGTAAATGCCTAGTTACTTGACTACTTAAATTTAACTCAAGTGATTGTGGTTGGCAGATATTTAAGTATAAGCACTAAATTAAAGGCTTCTTATAACAAGTTCTCAAAAGCATAAAACTAAATGCTTTCATTTGTGTGGTTTTTAATGTTAATTTTCATCTAAATTGATTTGCTCGTATTTATTAAATAACATGTATTGAGCTAAAAGTGCGATCAAACTCATGGAAGAAATTTGTTGAGTGTACAGAAAGTGGGAGCATATGAGAGTGGATTTAAAGGTGTAGCTATACTCGAGAAAGTGTAGATGTACGGATTTGGTAAACCCTAAAATCAAATACCTTTCTATAAAAGAGAAGAGAGATTATGGTAGAAGGGACTAAACACAATCCAAATCTATATATGTAGTTCCAAATCCTACCTCATCTGCAGTAACCATACTTTGCCTATTTATAAATATAAAGTCCCTTTTCCTCTTTAAACCAGCATTTTTTATAATCTTATTGCGGAAATTTTTAAATGATGAAGAAGTATATATAGCATAGGAAGAGACATTCAGAGAAATTGTAAAATTTGCACTTTGAAAATACGTTTGATAATACTGAAATTACGCTATATTTGTTATTTTCCTGCATTACAGATGAATTTTACATTCGTCCAATTTTCCAAACATATTCTACGTCCTCTCAGTGTTACCATTCAATTTTTCACCTCAATGAGAATTTTGATACAAAGGAACAAAAAGAAAAATCAGAACTAAAATAGTAAGTTAAAATAGTTTATTAAATATTTTAAGTTTTTATGACGTTGCTACGCCAAATGCATGGCTACATTTACAAAATCTTTAGTCACTTCATAAAAGAATCTCACAAGTTTAATATATGAAGTTTTATTGCAAAAACATGTAGTGAACACATTTTAGCAAGAGTAATTTCAATATATATATATGGTTTTATGGGGGAGAGCTAATTGACTAAATGTTAAGATTTTTTTTTAATTATAACAATCCAATAATGTCTATGTTAAATCACACTTATCTCAACTAAATAATTATTTTATTTAGTTAGAAGTAAGCATTCAAATTATGATTAAGAAGTTCACATAAATATATTCCTTATGATCTGACTCCAAAAAATATTGATAAACTTTAAATTTCAATTTATGATAATATATTTAATCATACATTACATTTTTTTTTTTAAACTAAGACTATATTATACATTCAACTTGCTGGCTAGGTAGATGATTAGTAGGGTGATCATGGCCGCTTATTAATTGGAAAAAGTACAACGAGAGACTTTAAGTTTGTAAAAATTATTTTTAAGAAGACTTAATTGTAATTTTTGGAGGACCTAGTTGTAATTTTGAAAATACCTGATTATAATTTTGAGAAGACTTAATTGTAACAAAATCTTTTCTTGTAAATTTTATATACTTAAAGCTTAAGTTCTTTTGGTTGTAATTTTCTCTTGTATATTAATATTCTCCTAAAAACACATGCTTCTCATTTACCCAACAGCATTGATATTCCTTTCTTAATAATGCATAACCTCGCCAAAACCAAACTCATACCGGATAATTCTGATGAGAATAATGTATAATGGTATCCTAGAAAACTCAAACCTAGCTATAATAGAACACTCTACAAATTAGTCACATTAGTGTCATTGACGACCTCTCACTGAACTTCCAACGCACTAAAATTTATATTATGCTACAATGCCATTAACAGACATCTTTTAATATGTAGTCTTGTAGAAAGCATAGGTGGCACAACGTGTGAATCTCGTGCCTTCCTTATTTGTATTGGGTTTGTATTCTGCTCAGGCAGAACTCTACTACTAATTAATTACTGCAAATTTGTTCCTCAGACTTGGCCAAGCAACTTTTCTAGTCAAGATATTAAAAGAGATCTCAAATTCAACCCCTTCCATGTCCACGAACAAAACTACGCTTTAAGCATTTCGACTTCTCAAAAAATGACGCAGAAATCCTAAAACTTCCATGCGTCCTTTAATTTATAATAAATCTCACTTATATAGTGGCTCTGAAGCTCCATAACAGATTAAAGTTTTCCATAGTTGGCATCCAACATCAATTATCCTGTCGTCGCACTTTATTTATCAAATCCAAGAAAATTTGAAAACCAATGCACTCACGACTCATCTTCAGCTACGAATCAATGCCATTTCAACCAGAAATATAGCACTAAAAACGATGCATAATTTAACAGAAAGACAGGTGGAAATGGAACAGAATCACAGATCAAAAGAAAAGAGAAGACTTAAAAGATCTTAGCGTACACCTTGTGCTGGCGAAATCGTAGAGCTTGCCAGTGCTGGAGAAGATCATAACTCCTACCTCAGCATCGCACAGGATTGCCAGCTCCTTCGCCTTCTTCAGCAAACCGTTCCTTCGTTTCGAGAACGTTACTTGCCTGCTTGTCGAATTGTCGATCCTCCTTATCACGATCTTCCCTCTCCCCATATATTTTTAAGCCCTAACTCGTTCTGCCGGAAACAATTATTTCTCCTATCTGTCAAACAGATTCACGGAAAAAGTTTAAACCAAAATCGCAAAAATTAAAAGAAGTCAATCGATGAACTAGAGAGAGAAACATTTAAAAAAAAAATCTAGCCGAGCTTTGGATGGAAAAGAAAATGACGGAAAATGAAAAAGGATAATCGGATTGATTTTCCGAGAAAGACAGCGAGAATCTAGAAAAAGAGAAAATAAAAGAAATGGAAAAAAGAAAAGAGAGATGAGAGAAGAGAGAGTTTACTGGTGGTGAGCGCTTTGATTATAAGAGACAAACCGAGGTTCCAAAACAGTACTGAATTCACAGCAGCAGCAAGAGCTATATAAGGAAAGTGAGTAAAACCGCTTTCGTTGGTGGACTTGAATCGCTCACCGGCGCGTAGTAAAACCACGAGGGGTTACCTAGTGGGGACACGTGGTCCAATCAGCTTATGACTCCTGAGAGGCGATTGGCTCGTTTTATATTTTTTTTTGAAATTCGTGCCGTCTCACATACAGGCCGTTGACGCGTGCGACTACGAAATACTCGTGCTATTATAACGTAGTCACGCTTTTTTTCCGATTGATCAACAGCATTTCAGATCATCTATTCATCCCTTAAATATGTAACTTTTTTAAATTTAAATTATTTAAATTTGATTTAAATGATGTAAATTTGATATTTTATTTTTTATTTAAATTATTATTACTTTTTTAAATAAATAGTTGAAAAATCATTTTTTATACTTCATACTCTTTTAAATAAATATAAAATTTAATCTAAATACTTTAAATTAAGATGAATAAGAGATGAATAAAGAGAAAATGAGCAGAGGGTAAGTTAATCATGAAAGATAAATTTCCTTTCTTTTTTTATTTGGAGTCTACACTGTATTTTTCAAGAATGCCTATATACCTAGAAGGCTGAGTATTAGAAAAGTTAAGAATAAAAATAAAAATAATTATTATATTCTTATTTTAAAAAATAATACAAAATAATAGATATTATTAAATAATAATTATAATGACATAATAAATATTACTAAGAATTTTTTAATTTTATTTTTTTTTCCCAATTTGATACCAAAAGTGGTAGTTATTTATTGAACTTTTGTTCAAGAAAAAGATAAGTGGAACAAAAAGAAATTTCCAATTGAAGTATCGCACCAGAATAAAATACAAGTGAAATTTTCGCTGAGGCTATTTATATTTTGAAGTCATTCAATAATTGACTCATTAAAATGTTACTAAATACGTCTCTTTTTTCTTTTCGGTAATGAATAAATTAATCTCTTTTTATATAAGTCAAAACTTTTTTTTTAATTCACGAAAATCGCTCTTTCTTGGTAGAAAAGAAAGCTTTAGTGTGTGAGAAGACTATACAAGGAAGAGAGAGTGGAAAATCGAACATACATGTATCAAAACTCTCTGTCTCTTCATGCTACTTAAAGTAAAAAGTTTTCAGGTAAAATTCCTTCTATTACATAATTTGTTCTCTTCATTAATCTCAAGTAAAACAACAATTTTTATATAAAAATAAATTAAAACAGTTTAGTGTTTAAAACAACTTATATACAAGTTTAAAGAAAATAAATTGATTACACAATAAATTCATAAAAAAGATAATAATGTTAGCCTAATTCAAAGAACAATAAAAATGAGGATAAATTGCGCAAAAGCCTTGACTCAAGTAGCATATGTTACATATTTAAGTCTTAAAAAAGACCAAATATATTTACATTTTATTTCTACTTTACCTCTTTCCTTTTTCCTCTTTTCTTTTTTCCTTCCAAGGTATTGTGCCTCTTTTGTAATAACAAAAAAATGTGGTAAATTACTTTTTCTTTTTTTTTAAGAGATACCCAAATTATTTAGCCTCTTTTTAATTTTAAAAATATACACAAATCCTCTTAAAATTAAAATATGACTAAAATACTCTTAACAATAATATTAATTTCTTTTTACTAAAATAAAACTTATTACAAATATATTTTATACTTGTTTTAATCTTATTTATTTTTTTATAAAAACTATAAATTTAATTTACTTTAAATTTTTATTAAATTTATGACAATGCCTATTTTTATTAAAATATATTTAATACATATTTTATCATTCAAATTAAATTATTACTGATATTCGCTAAAAGAGTTATGTTGTGAATATGTTATTGATTTATAATAATTACTTTTTTATCAAATAATTTCACAATTTGTTAAATTTAAAAAACCAACTACTTTAGTTTAGTAAAATATATATTTAATACTATATTTTATATATATATATATATATGAATGTATTTTGATTAAAATATATGTAATTATAACTTATTTTTTGTCATAAAAAGATAAATATAACGCATCTTTTGATTTTTTAGAAAGAGAATATAATTTTTAAAAACAAAAAATAATTAAATTATATAGACATTTCTCATGAGAAAAGAGTGTAATTTATTAAAAAAAAAATCAATAAACCTTGGCTCAGGTGTTCTAGAATGAATTTTAGGGTAAAAAGAAAAATTTAAGATTGAAATTAATTGGAATCTTTTTTTTTTTAAGAACAGTAAGAAAATAGGACTCTTATTTTAGAAGAGAAATATTATAGTTTAAGTTGCCCGAAGTCCTGTTCACATTGGTAGGGAAAAAAAATATTATTCAAGATTCCTGTATATCATATATAATGTAATGTTATCCTTTATCTTTTTCTCATACCTCTATTTCATCGTGCCGATTTAATTCTTCTCTTTATCAATTCGCCTGTGTATGATCTTACAGTTTTTGTTCTGTTTTGTTTTTTGAAGTCTTTAGAATATTTGATTTTTATAAGGTAGTCATCAGCCGCACCAAAATTACTATAGTAGTTCACATTAGCGTGGTTTTTCTTCCTTTATAGGTTTTGATAATTATAACTTTTTAATGAGTTTAGTCAAATGCGACTTTTATTTTTCTTACCGTGATTGATTTGTTTAAGCCTTAATTCGTAAAATTATAGAAGAAATTCACATAAAATAAATGATATATATAATCCTCAAGTGAAGCGAGTTCATCGAAAAAATTTTAAAATAATGTGGGCATAGTAAATTACATGTATTATCTCAAATAGAAATAACATTTGAGGGAGGCAGCTCATCATCATCCTAACGTCGCTGGGCCACTGCTTACCAAAGTAAAAGGAGCACATTTAGTGCTCTAAAAAGTAATTCAGTAAATTGAATATCCGGAAGACTCTTTTATATATCACAGCTTTTTTCCCAGGCTCCAGTATCATATATAGTAAATTTAAAATTAAAAAAAAAAAGTGAATGTAACAGTGTAAAAAGTTTTATCCCTTAAATACAATACTAGCTTTGAATTTTGAATTCAAAGTTTTTGTTTTTGTTTTTTATTATAAAGTTATTTTATCTATTCACATCGAATAACCTATGAAATCTGCAATATTTAAAACTATAACAGTGGCTTATTATTGTCTAATATAGACAAATAAAATAATCTTATATAAAAAAAGACAAAAATTTAATTTTCAGAAAAAGTATTGCATTTGTCGACATAATTTTTTACGTTGTTGCATCTGATTTTTTTTTTTAATTATTATTGTATATGGCTCAAACTTTGTTTTTCCCATATTAGGTGAAACTTTAGCACCTACTTATTTAAAAAAAAAAAATTCACTGATGCCATTTTTAAAGCCGTCTTGTGTGGTTTTTTCTTTTGTTTGAAGCATGTTATTAGCAAGGGATAAATGTGTCAATAATTTTATAGTAGTATGAATCAACAACATTAGTTAATAATTTACGTGAAATAAATTTAGAATACAGAGATATTAAATGTCCAAATATCATATAGTCTTACTTTTTAAGTGTATTGGCAGCATATAATATAAGCATTCAAGAGTTGCTAAAATATATGTCACAATGATATTGACATTAATTAATTCCTCTCTTAAACAAAGTTTACCTTTATTAACTAGTAAGTGATGACAACAAATGCATAATAATTCTGATCTATATATTAATGGTAACTTAATCAATATCATAATATGTACTCTACAATACTATTTAACATTGCAGTTTTCATGTCAAAAAAGTGTGTGTGTGTGTGTGTGTGTGTGTGTCTAATAAATGTAGATATGATTTTTTTGAGTTTAACTAATATAAGTAAATTTTATCAATTTCTAATAAAAAAATATATATTTTTAACCTAAAAATTGTAATTATCATTATTACACAAATTCTACAAAATATTTTATTTTTATTTTAATAGTCACATATATTAGAAGGGGGCCACTTCATTGAGATGAGGATTGAGGCGCACGAAGATCCATATATACTAGATATTCAAGTTATAGTAATGCAAGAGGCTCCATAATTTAAGATTAAATCACGTGTAAAAAGTCCACTATTATGATAATATGTAATCAAAGACCATCAACAACCTTTATTGATGTGGTGGATTAATATTTAATCCGAGCACTAACACAATAATTAACGGACCCTGAAGGTTTATCTGGTGCAATATGTATATGTGCAAAGCCAGGCGCGTCAAATTAAGGGACCCCATGCCATGTGCAAAAACTCGCCGAGTTCTCGCCATCCGAAGTACGATGAAGCGAAGAGGACACCTGTCACTTTTTTATTTGGGGAATGGGAAATAAAGCCTCAGAAAGAGATTTCCTTTTTTCTGTTTTTTTAAGGTTTCCAAATCAGGAAATCGGTGACCGTGCCTTTCGCTGCCTTGGGGTTGCCAAGGCACCTGATTCTCCCTCTTTTTGGTAAGAAGTTAAGAGAACCTCAGATTTTGATTTCGATACTCTTTGTCCCTCTTTGCTGACAAAAGTGGTTTTTGCACTGTTGGCACTGGGAAAAACAATTCTGATCACCCTGAACCCACCAAAATATTCTGGGTTCATCATGCATGGTTAAGGGAAAGATAATTGTCATTTTTATATATTGTTTAGTTCCCTATACAATGAGTGCATTATGTTGGATAACTTCCTGAAACGTTAAACCCGACAATGTCTAGTAATTGCAGAAACAGTCAAGTGATATAAAATTATTATTTAAAATGCTATTTATTTCGTGTACGAACTATATATATAATTTGCAATTCTTGTACAGCTCTTTAGTAAATTTCGTCCACTCTCTGAGTGTTACATTAAAATATGATAAAAAATTTATAAATTTGACAAATACAGGTGTAGAATCATAAAAGAATCTCACGTATATTAATAACATCTGGTAATATTAAAAAAAGGATTATTTTTATTACTATCTCGTTAAAAAAAATGATGTGGTAAGAAATTTGAATTTATTTCAATTTGAGTTACTTAAATGCTGAAATATGATAAATAAGATGTGTGTTTAAATAGAAAAGCCAATGACCTGTTCCAATCAATCCACCAACTTGCCAATAACATTATGTTTTCTTATATCATGATTAATTATATTTATATTCTATCTTTGCGATGCAATTAAAGTACAATTGAAACTATATGGCACTAATCCTGGTGAAAAAATGTTGAGCCGATCTAATGATTACGCCAAAATTCATCGTTATCCTTAACCTTTTAGGCATACTATACCTATTAACAATTTCTTTTACTTTATTGTCTCGGCACTTTAATTTTGTTCCTTATTTCAAGAGCAAAAATTGTTAGACCCTATATATATATATATATATATATATATATATATATATATATATATATAAGCTCAACAATAAGAATCGGACTCAAATTAGGAATGCTCTTTCTACAATGAATGTATCACATTTGGGTCAAAAGTACAACCCCTTTACTCTAGATAGGCAACCAAGCAGAGAGGAAGAATTAAAGAGGAGAGAACTATTGAAGAAGAAGGTTAGTACTCTGAGAAAGATTATCTTATCTCACTATGACCCCTACTCTTATGTAGATATGTCCTTATATACTTTCCCTCTCTCTCACTTTCCATGTTTTCTTTCTAATTCTATTACTTCTCCTTACATTTTTCACCGAGTCACATAGATCTTCATTCTTCCTATCTTCATTTGTTGTAACAGCTTCCATGTGTGCCTTAGAGTCCAACTCACTGCTCGCCCCATTAAGAGTGACATTGTCCCCAAGGTTGAAATGAGGGTATATAAAACGAATATGGAAAACAATTTCCCAAGTTGGTGTGTTAAAACCATCCCAACGAATAATAACTTGGTCAACCCAATAATTTTTTATCTTGACACTACATGAATCCAAAATTATTATTAAAGATGCTATTGGAACATTATCTTCAATTCATGGGGGCAAAGGTGCAGTAACCTATGTAGGATCTCCATGAAACTTTTTGAGAAGTGATACGTGAAAAATTGGGTTCATGCGAGCATCTAGAGGAAGTTGGAGCTGATAAGCAACAGCACCTATGCATTTAAGAATCAGAAATGGGCTAAAGAAGCATAATCTAAGTTTCTCATGGTGGTTTTGGTGCACTAAAGTTTGACGATAGGGATGTAGCCAGACAAAAACCCAATCACTTTGTTGAAACTTGAGTTCAGTGTGATTTTTATCAGCAAAATGCTTCATACATTCTTGAGTTCATGAAACATTGAGCCTGAGTTAATCAAGAATGGATTCACACAATTTCAATTGCCGAAATACATCCCAATGAGTGTCATTAGCATATTGAGTATGGCATATAATGGTAAGAGAATCTCATCCATATACAACCTTAAATGGTGTCATCCCAATGACTGTATGAAATGAAGTGTTGTATCATAGCTCCGCCTAAGGAAGATAGTGACACCATTGCTTAGAATGATCATAAACAAAGCACCTTAGGTACATTTCCAAGCAATGGTTGAGTGCTTCGGATTGAGCATCCATTTGTGGATGGTAAGAAGAGGACATACGTAGAGTAATGCCTTACAATCGAAATAGATGATGTCAAAAAGAACTAGTGAAAGCACGATCTCAGTTAGATACTATGGATCGAGGAATCCTATGTAATTTGACCACAGTTCACATGAAAGCTTTAGCAATAGATAAATTGATATATAAAGCCTTAAGAGGAGCAAAGTGAGCATACTTTGATGGTTTATCAATCACGACTAAAATAACGGTGTACTCGTGAGAAGACAAAAAGGAGGTGAAGAAATCCATCGTAACGTCTTTCTAAATAGCATTTGGAAAAGGTATCGGATTGAACAAGCTTGAAGGGTGCAATTGTGAGGTTATGGCACATTGACAGACCAAGAAATGATGTATAAAATGCTTAATGTCATCACGGGATAGAAGAAATTAGTTGCAATTCTATGGTAAGTATGGCAGAAACCAAAGTGGCCCCTAATGGGAGAGGAGTGTAATTTGGTAAGGACATGATCAATCAAAACTCTGGAGTTGCTTGGTAATATGAGCCTCTGTTTCCAAAATAACAGCTCGCCTTATAATGAGTAATGGGGCATGGAAGTGGGATTATTGCAAAACAAATAGATTAAATGTTGTAAGGAGGGAGAGGAACGAACTTCTACTACAATGTCATTCATGAATGTGGTGATAGGAACTGTAAATGCCATGTAGCAAGATCTTGATAGTGCATCGGCAGCTAAGTTAGATTTTCCTAGTTTGTATTCAATAGTGTAATTGAAACCCAACAATTTTGGAAGTCATTCTTCTTGCTCAGGGGTTTGAATGATCTGAGTAGAGAGATGTCTAAGACTATGCTAGTTGGTCCAAATAATAAAGTGATGTCCCAATAAATAGTGGTGACATTTAGCCACAGCTTTAGTGATGGTGTAAAGCTCTCGGACATAAGCAAATTTGGATTGCATTCTCTTGGAAAAATATGCAATTGGGTGTCCTTCCTAACTAAGCACGACACCAATCTCATAACTTGAGGCGTCTATTTGTAACAGAAAGGACTTGGAGAAATCAGGCAAAATAAGGATTGAAGCTTGTGCGATGGCCTCCTTGAGTACTTCAAATGCAATGGTAGCTACTAATGTCCAATGAAAATTGTCCTTCTATAGTAGCTATGTAAAAAGAGCTGCTATAGTGGCATAATTATGGATAAATCTATGATAATATCCAGTAAGACCCAGAAATCCACACAATTAAGTAATTTTAGTGGGTATAGGTCAATTCAGAACTGACTTAACCTTATCTTGATCCATTTCAACTCCATCATATGATATAACATGTCCAAGATAATCTATACGTGTCTGACCAACAGAACACTTTGAAAGCTTAGCAAAGAGATGGTTGTTAGTATCACAACAAGATGCTCTAAATATGATTGCCATGTACCATTATAAACCAAGACATTATCAAAGAAGACTAAGACAAATTTGCATAAATATGATTGAAATATTGCATTCATCAGAAATTGGAAAGTTATGGGGGCATTTGTAAGCCTGAAGGGCATAACAAGCTACTCACAGTGGCCATGGTGAATATGAAAGGTTGTTTTAGCTCTGTCTTCTGGTCTTACCAGTATTTGATGATAACCTAAACATAAATCAAGCTTGGATAAGATTTTTTAACATTTTAACTCATTGAGTAGCTCATCAACAGGACAGGGGTAGAGAAATGACTAATACTGGATTAAATAATTCCATCATTGAGCATATCAGCCACCATCGTTTCAATGATGCCCTTTTGAAAGTAAGGATAACGATAAGGTTTGACTTTGACTCCTTTTGAAAGTGAGGATAGAGATAAGGTTTGACTTTGACTGGGTCTATTCCTTCCTGAAGTGTAAGGGCATAATCATGAGGCTTGGATGGAGGAAGATTGCGAGAGATATCAAAGACTGATGCATACTGATGTAAGATGGCCTATAAGTCCGAGGGTGTGTTGTCTAATAGTTGGAGTAATGATGATTTGTCAAGTTCTAAACTAAAACACTATAACGTATAGAGTTCTACTATTGCCTTACTCGTGTTTGGATGGGGAAAGAGAAAAGCGAAGGGAGAGAAAAATGCAGAGAAAAAAAAAGTGAGAAGAAAATATTTTCTCTCTACTTGTTTGGATAGATAGAGAGAAAATGGAAAGAAAACTCGTTAATTTATAAAAATAATAATTTTTATTATACAATATTAATAATTTTTTATTAAATGAGATATTTAAAAAATTATATTTTAAATATAAATTAATTATTTTAAATTTATAATATAATATACATATATATATATATAAGAATAATAAAGTTTAAAAAAATAAATTTGTAGAAATCATGTTTCAATTTTTTTAAAAAGACTTAGTTAAATAAAAAATAAAAATTAATTTAAAAATTACTTATAAATTATTATTTTAAAACAATAAAAATAAATATTTATTTTAAAATTTTGTAAATATAATTTTAATATATATTCATTGATTTAAATATAATATATATAACTATAATAAATATTTTTTAATTATATTTACATTTTATATATAATATAATATTATATGTTATAATATTATATATATAAATATATAAATACTATATATTAAATAATATATTATTATTTTATAAAAATATATTTATTATTAAATATTTTTATAATATAAGTTTTAATAAATAATTATAATATTAATTAATTAAAATATTAAAATATTAAAAAATAAGGTAAAATTAATATTTTTAAAAATTTTAAAATTGTCTTCAAATTTTCGGCTACAAACAACCATACTACAGTAGGAACATGTTTCCGACTACTTTTTAGTCAAAAACTGCAATCGAAAATACGTTTCTTAATATTATTTAAATTACTTTGTTTAATTTTAAATATGTATTTTAATGTTTTTTTTAAAAAAATATTCAACAATAATTTTAGATGCAATCGAAAATATGTTTCTTAATACTATTTAAATTACTTTGTTTGATTTTAAGTGTGTATTTTAATAAGTTTTTAAAAAAATTATTCAAAAATAATTTTTTCTATTATTTGAAATTTTTTAAAATTGGTTTCTTTTTTTTCATTATTTGACTAAATTTTTTTAAAAGAAATTTGAAATGTGGTTTTTTATAAATTTAATTTTTTGAAAATTCATTATTCTTATTTCTTTTTTAAAATATATATGTAATCAGGCGAAAATGAAAGAGTGGCAGAGTTTTTTTCTCTAAAATCCCTCCATATTTGGAAAGAAAATTTGTCAGTAGGGCCCATCATTATTTTCTCCCATACTTCTCTTTTCCTCTTAATTTTCTCTTTGATCCAAACGATAGAAAATCTATTTTCTCTCATATTTTCTCCCCATCCAAATGAACCATTAGTGTGCTTAATGCATTACATCGGGTGAAGCTGAGCTATTTTGCACCCTGAAGGCCTTTCTTTGATTAACATGACAAATTGATTATTAAGATAAAACTTTAGGGTAGAAGTACTGTAATCAGCAATATAAGCATTTAGCGTGGCCAACCATGTAGCTCCAAGCACTACTTCGAAGACCTTTTGCACATAAACCTGATAGGGCAGTTTGTGCCCTTGAATTCATAAGGGAAGCCCACGAATGACACCTTTTCCTTTTAGTAGTTGACCATTTCCTACCATTACTCAAAGGTTAAGGACATGACCGATGGGTAATTTTAGATAATGTGCTATATGGGGTTAGATGAAGCTGTCCGAGCTTCCTCCGTTGATCAATACCTTGACCTTGGTTCCGTGGATGAGACCTATAAACCTTATGGTGGTAACACTGAAGGACCCTTGATAAGCGCAAAATGATAAATGAGTGATAGGGGAAATCCCATTTGCCATAATAAGTGGTGTCTCCTTTGGTATGTCTTATGGTTCCTCTTTTTCTGTCACTTTAGGCTCGAGTTGCATGATCATGAAGTGACAGTTTGGACATTTATGATTCTAGGAGTATTTTTCATTGCAAGTGAAGCATAATCCTTTATCTTGGCACAATTGCATCTCTGCTAGGGATAGCTTCTTGATTGGAGGCAATGGCTTCGTGGAGGGAGTGGGTAGTAGTGGAGGTAAATTTGTTTTCGAAGTAGAGCTTATGGATCCCACACTAACAATCGAATTCGAGCTTGCATTGTTAGAGTGAACTGTTAGATTCTAAACGTTGGAGAACTGGGGTCTTTGTGTGATCGAAATTATTGTTTGTCTTTCATCGTACAATCTAGTGAGAGACACGACCCGTAATAAAGTAGCAAGGGATTGGGCCACCTCGTCCCTTTTAATTTCGAGTTTAAGCCCACTTATAAAACAATCTAATAGTGCGTCCTCAGATAGTCCAGCACCTTGCTTGCCCGATACTATAAAGTTTGAATAATATTGGGCCACAAAGTCTACTTATGTTAGTTTGAACAATTTGGTTCGAGGACTGTCAAACTACATCCATATTGTTCTTTAATCGCCTGAGCTAGCATCGTCTAACTGGGAATTTAATTTGCCTTCTGCAACATCTGAAACCAAGGCATAACATTTCCTTCCATATGTATTGTCGTAATGGTTTGAGGATCTAGTGTTTCATAGTAAGAAAAAAATTGCTCAACTCTAAATAACCAATTCAAGAGTTCTTTGTCGTCAAACTTTGAAAAGTCCAATTTGATTTGTCTTATATGAATTTTTGGATTGTATCCTCCATTGTTTTGAGAAGTATAGCTTGCTCCCCGAGAATGTGAGCTTGATTTCATCACCGTGGGCCTATTTAATTGATCTATGTTCCAAGTTAAGGAATCCACCATTTGTAATAAGGCTATCATGGAACTCTCGATATGATTCATTCGAGCTATATTCTTTGAATCTCAGCGTGAGTAAGCTTCAATAATGGTTTGCAACTAATGATCCCTTTATTTTAATGATTCTGAAATCTATTTCAAGGTCTCAATAAATTGATTATTCTCTTCATCTGCCTGTTCTATCAGTTTCTTAATATCAACGATCATTTCCTTCATTTGGGTATGTTTTGCCATGTTCGACTCTTGATGAGAACACCAAAATGTTATGAACAACTATGATATAAGCTCAACAATAAGAATCAAACTCGAATTAGGAATGCTCTTTCTACAATGTAAAACTTTCGAGTCAAGAGTACAACCTTTTTACTCTAGATAGGCAACCAAAAAAAAAAAATTAGAAAAGAGAATTATAAAGGTAGAAGGTTAGTATTCAAAGGAAGATTATCTCATCTCACCATGACCTCTACTCTTACATACATATGTCCTTTTATACTTTCATTATTTCTCACTTTCCATGTTTTCTTTTTAATTTTGTTACCCCTCGTCACGTTTCTCACCAAGTCACGCAGATCTTCATTCTTCCTATTTTCATCCGTTGTAACAGCTTCCACGTGTGCTTTAAAGTCCAACTTACTGTTGACTTGGCAAGGATGAGTCATCACATATATATGCTCCAAAATTGTTAGACTCAATTTTCTTCTATTTTTCATTAAACGACGTGCCAATACTCTAGTTATGCTATTTGGATAACATCTGACCATATGAAATTATTGATAGGTACAAACTATAGTGGCAGTCTATCACCAATTTCGATGCCTCGCAGAGAAATCCAATATTAGTTGGATTGCATATCCTGCCCCCACTTGCACTTGCTCCTTCTGTCCTTCAGTCCTGTATGCATTTTTTTTTTTTCAAAACGCGCGCGTGCCCATGTGTGTGTGTGTTCAGGGAGTGAGATATTACGACGTGAGCATTTTGACAAATTTTCTAACAAAATGTGAGGAGGGAAGCAAGTTTTATGAATAAAATAAAAAAATATTTAAAAAAAGAAATAAAAGACACTTAAGAAGACAAATTTTAAAAGATGTAATCTCGCGTTTTCAGTACCAAGACTCTTTGGTGCAGCGCCTTTGGAAGTGTTATGTCCAAAAGCTTGGGAATTAAATTAAAGGCGCATATGTCACACTATGATTGACAGCTGCCACGTGATGCCCACGTGAACATTAGCCAATCGAGATATGCACTTCGCAAGCACAAGCTTTCGGCTTTTTCTACTTGTGAAGACTGATGAGTTGTGAATGCAACATCCCAGTGGCAAACATCTTTGGACAGGACCCTCAGGTTGTGACTGAAACCTTCCATAATTAGAAGGGATAATTAACATGCGTGTGACTAGCAAATTAGCATCCTAAAAATAATTTGAAACTATTGATATTTGATAATATGCGGTCCTTTTTTATTAATTACTCCAACTAGTCTCTCACTTTCTTTAAAGAATAAAGTATACTTCCTTTTTTTAGATATATTTAAATTACACACCCTCCCTCCTATCTTGAAATTTTATATTTTTCTCTATTAAAATTAAAAGATGTTTTACAATTATCTCTCTTATGAGAAAAAATTATTATAATTACACTTATTTTGATCAAAATATTCTTATATATATTATTTATATAATATAATAAGTATTAAAATATATATATGTGTTAGACCAATGTAATAAATAGTTAATTTTTAAAATTTAAAATAAATTAAATTTATAATTTTCAGAACAAAATAAATTAATATTGAAATAAAAATTTTTAAAATATTTTTAATAATTTATATTTTTCATAAAAGAAGTTAGTATTACTCTTAAAAATATTTTAATCATATTTTAGTTTCAATAAGGTTTATATATAAATTTTTATAATAGAGAAAAGAGTTGCATAATTTAAATATTTTTAATAAAAAAATAATATTTTATTCATTTTTTTATTTTAAATATCATATTACGGTAGTTGCATCAATAAAATTAATTTATCAGGATTTTGAACCTGTTCTTTCTATGATACATTTTTAGTGTATTTTTTTAAGAAATTGTAAATAAACGAAATTGTCGTATATATATATATATATGTGTGTGTGCGCGCGCGCGCGCGCGCGCGTGCGTGTGTGTGTGTACATTTACACTCTCTTCAAACAAGAGATTATTATCCCTTTTATATCTTAAATTCAAAGTCGAGAGAAACAAACCCCGCATTTTAATGTTAACTAACATCCTAAGCGTTTTACATTTGTTTACAAATATCAGAACAATGACTAATGATTTTTTCAAATATATAATTATATAAACAATTAAATATAAATGTTCTCATATATAAATTATTCAATAATGAAGAGAATATTTTTTCTTTTTCTGGACATATGCATGAGAGGGCCTAAATGTTCATCGTTCGATTTATGTCTCGTCTCATTTCTTATTCTCTGTTATTAAGATTTAGTGCCCCTTTTGTATCCAAAACCAAAAAAAAAAAAAAAATTCTTCTTAACAAATTACTTTGATTTTTATTATTAGGCTATTTCTAATAACTATATAAGATGGCGGTCAAAAAGTTGAGACTTGGTTCCAAGGGCCTTCGTTGGTCATCTCGTCGGGGTCCGGCGGTGCTGCTCCTTTCTACAGTGGTTGGCTTTTGATTGGGCAAAGTCACGTGAATGAGTTGGAGTAAGTTAATAAGATTTAGGAGATTTTTGCATGGTGTGTGTACGTTTTTTTTTTTTTTTGGTTGACGGTGTATGTACGTTTAATAGATATGATTTGTTTTATATATATATAATTCATTTTTTACAAATTAGATTTAGATTGTTAAATATATGTACATTTAGTATATTTCAAAAAAAATTTTAGATGCAATTGTACGAGAGAATTATTTGATAAATGGGATATTATTGGAAACTTATGTCATATTTTAAAAGAGAATATTTGTCTAAGAATTTTGGTTTTGAGTTATATTTTCTCTAACTTATATCATAGTTTTAGAGAAATTTGATGTATTTGGATTCAACTTCTACCTTGTTTTTCTTTTTTTTCCCTTCTGCCAATTTTTTTACAAGGCCATATTCTTTCATTGTAACAAAAAATAAAAGAAAAGAATTTATTTATTTTGATTAAAAAAATATTTTTCAAACAAAAAATTATTCTCAATAATAATAGAAGTAATTTTTTATTGGAAAAAAAATTTAAACTTTTCATTTAAAACAGCAACAAAATACTATTTTTTAAGACAACTGTACTTTCACTTAAAATAATTAATTATCATAATTATTTTTATTTTTTTATCTATTCTTTTAAATATGTGTTTTTTTTAAGTAATATGATAGTAAAAAAAATATCTTTTTAGAATATTTACTCAAACAATAATGTTAATAGAAATGTTTGTTAAATGATTTTTTCAAAAACAAAGTGCTTCTTTTTTATAGTATTTTTTATAAAATTATATAAAAAAATTATGTCAACCTATGCAAAATCTACCACAATTTCAAAGAGGGGTAGGCAAAAGTCAAGGGCAGGAACCACGCCGATCGATATTACAAGGGATTCAGTATGCTTTGCAAAGTAAAGATACATATAATGGAAACAGGACAAGTGTCAATCATCAGCCAAATGATTACCTAATTAAGGAAGAAGAGGGTAAGAGATCCATATCCATTCACCTTTCTACAGAGAAAGATCTTTCAAACTCAATACTGATGATAAAGTTAATAATTTAATTTGTTTAAAAGATACAAATAACTTGAACATTATAATGTATAAAAATTAATTTTTTTAACTTTTCTCTTTAATGATTATGTATTATTCATTTACATTATTTTCAAAATTAATAAATATAATCTATGCTTCACAAAAAATAAACCTACAATCTAATATTACTTTATATGGAATTAAGGAGGAGATCTTTATAACAACTCTCTCTCTCTTAATTAATGGTAAACAATTCTTTCAAAGGTACTTCATTTTGGAGATTTGGTGTTTACCAATAAAAGTAAATTAACTTTTTTTTTTCCTTTCCAATTAAGAATGAAGATGCTTTTTGAAAAAATATAAGCATTGACTGCATGATTTTTTTTTTTTTATGTGTGTATGTCATCATCATTATCATCATCATCATCATTGTTATTGAAGAACTTGGAAATGAGATTATTAAGTCAACTTTTAGAAGACTAGGACCAGAAGAAATAACCTCCTCCTTTATTATTCCCCAGAGACTAGCAATCAATATTTGATAATCACTTTTGTTATAGGATAGCAATAAAAGAAAGGTGTCATTCCTATAAAATATTTTTATCCTGATGGACATTATGTTTATGTTGGCAAAATCAATGATCATTTCATTTGGGATTGTGACCACTCTATATGTGATCTGTTGCCATATAAATAGTTAGAAAGGTCTAAAAGATAATAAGTACAAACTATGAGACTCTGTAGCCATAGCAACATGGAAACAAAAGAAAAAGCTAAGCTGAGATCAAAGGTTTTATTCTCATTCAAAGAAAAGCCATAACCATGACAATGATGATGATAATAATAAGTCAAAGCCTAGTTTAAGACTTTTTTGGGTAGGTATAAGAAATCCTAGCTCAAAGCCTAGATCTATACATGAATTGTTAAGAGAATTAAGTTATAGAGACATTTTACCAAAACTTGAGCTTGCTATTGCTCCACAGATTTTACCACAACCTATTCTTTATATGATATTCTCCTCTTTGTCATAGAACTATGAGTCAAAATTTCCTCTTATGAAAAGAAGAATCAATCCTAAAACTAAGGTCACATATAAACTATTTTCTACACCCACCCCAAATGAAATGGCCATTGATTTCGCAAACATAGGCATAATGCCCATGAAGATAAAAATATTTTATAAGAATGATGCCTTTTTTTTTTTGCTATCTCATAACAAGAGTGATCATCAAAGATTGATTGATTGCAGGTCTTTGAGGAATAGTAAAGGAGGAGGTTCCTTCTTCTGGTTTGGATCTTCTAAAAACTAACTTAATAATCCCATTTTCAAGTTTCTTAATGATAAGTGGGCAGTAACATGGAGAATCTTTTAGCCACTGTAGAACTTCTTTTCATAATTAGTAATCCATTTTAGAGACATTAGTGCAGGAGTTCTTCTTTAAAAATTTGTTTTGATATTTGGACGATGGTAGTATGATCAAATCTATCAAAAACTATGTATAAAACATCATCAGTCGTATTTGGAAATTAGAAAACTATATCATGATTTTGAAGATGGTAGATCATTTGGTGATGGAGGATGGCTAGAATGGCACTTTTAACTCGTTCAACTCTTATGATCTGGATTTGCACTTTAAGTCTAGTTAAAAGAGTTAGATCTAAATATTTTATGTTGAACTTAGGCATAATGGTAAGAATGGTGATTCTTCCATTGAGAGTGACAAGAGCTACACTAATTAAGGCATTCTAGAATAAAGTATAAGTAATATCAAAGAGGGAGACTTGGGTTGTTGTTGGTATCCCCTTTTGTCTATGAAGGATGAGGACTAATATGATGGCTCCAAGGTAGAGGTGAATGTATCCTTATTGGATCCAATAAGAAATAAGACTAGTGGGAATTTCCAAAGAAATATACTGTTAAGCTTAATTGATTTTAACTCATACTAATCTATTTTTGTTTATTGGACAATTTCTTTGATAGGAACTCTTTTAAGAAAAATAAGTTTTCTGATGGAGTGGGTAAAAGTGTGATTTTGGTGATAAAATTCATAAAGATTAAGGATAAGGGTAATGGTTACATTAAGGCAAATTTTAGTACAGATATGGGTGATTTATACTAATTTATCTATTTTATTGGAAGCATGTAGATATATAAAAAGAGAGAATAGATCTAGGAAAGAAAAGGGAAAAAGATAGTTTTACAGGTTCAAAGAATTCTTTTATGGAAGACATAGTGAAGGAAGCTTTGTCCATGAAAGGTGAGAAGTTCATAAGGAAGCCTTGTATCCAAGTTTGTCTTTATAATAAAATCCAATATTTTCTATGAATTCCTTTTAAAAGTCTTCTTCTTCTTTTGAAATCTTTCCTAGTTAAAATTCTTACAATTATCTTACTTATATGAGTATGCTCTACATTTACCTATTCTTCACGCCACCAGTATAGTGGTGAAAACCATTTGAGGAGAATCTAGATATTGGAATTATAGTTTTTAGCTTGATAGAGAAAATTGTAAATTAAGAAAGGAAGGAATTCAATGGCATCTATATAGAGAGCAATGAATGCCCATAAATACCAAAATGTATCATCAGTAACAAGGGTGCAAATCCTGAAAAAGATGAGAAAGGGAGTTTGTAGATTGAAATAGGATGGATAAATAAATAGGGAAGAGTCATTAAGGTATCAATGAAGGCAATAGGAAAGAGATTTTTCATTAAGTTTTTTTACTTTAGCAGTTAGTTTTTTGGAACAAAGGGAAATTTTTTTTTAGTTTTGAGCTGTAAGAGGGAGAGGATGGTGGATAGTATAGTTAGAAATGGAGTGAACCATGAAGATAAAACAAATTAGCTTTGATGTTATGAACAAGTTCACTATTTTAGGTTGAGGAAGATTATCTTATGTAAGATTTGTATAACCCTTAATATGTTGAATCGTGAATTTATAGCGTGAGAACTAATCCTTCCATCTAAGTAATTGTTTGTCAAGTAAGACTTTCTTTTTTGAATCTAAAATCTTAGGAAAAGATGAATTATCCATCTAAGCCACAAAATTATAGAGGCTGAAATAAAAATTGAATTTTCGATTCCCTTTTTGATAGTTAAGATCTCCTTATAGATAACATGGTAATGCTTTTTAGAGTCTGCTTGTGTGACCACAATAGTATTGTTCACCATCTTCTTCTATAAGTACATCTCCCCAAAAATCATCACTAATCAATCTGAAATATTCTTTTCTCTTTATCAAGAATGTTGAAGGGTAGAAGATTTTGTGTGATCTTTTTTATATGCTTTACAGCTGTAGTTTGTTCTTACCCTAAGATAGGGGATTTTTCTTTTTTAAAGTTTAAATAACTAGCTAGTGTGATTTAAAGCGTGAGAAATAAAGTTTCTAATAAAATTGATTATTTTAGGAAATTGTTAAATTTGTTTTAGAATAAGGTCCTCATCTAAAAAGTTAAGTAATTTTTGGGCAATGTGTGAGACTAGATAGTAATGTCCATTGGATATATTCATTCCAAGGAATTCAATTTGGGTTTGGCTGAATTAACTTTTGCGAGTTAAGAGCATGATCCTATACTGTTTAATGATATCTAGAAATTGCTGAATGAGCCTTTTATGATCTTCTTCATTTTTAAAAAAGAGAAAAATATCATTAATATAAATAAGAATATTGTGCAAAATAAGTTTATATATCTTCATCATTGCTTTTTGGAAAAGAGATAATACTACCTTAAGACCAAATGACTTAATTGTCCATTGATATTGAGCATTTGAAATACAAAATGTCGTCTTGTATCTTTCAGAAGGATCAATGCCCAATTGCCAAAAACTTATTTTAAGATCAAATTTAGAGAAAAATTTTGCATATTTAAGAAAGACTGTTTGTGAACTGATTTTTAGAATAAGAAACTTATCATCTTAAAGAAACATATTTAAAGGTTTATAATCAATGACCATCCTTTTTTTCTCTTTTTTATCTGAATTTTTTTTTAACATAAAAGCTTGACATGTCCAATCTGATTTGATAGATTCAATAAGACCTTGTTTTAATAAAGATGTACATTTTTCTCTAATAAGACCTAAATCATTTAAATTTATTATTAGGTTTGAAGCTTACCTTTGTAGGATTGACATCCTTATTCCTTTTAAAAGGAAATTGGATAAAAAAGTTTTGATTTTTCCAAAGGAGAGAAGGATGATTAAACTGATCATGGCTCTTTGGACAAAATTTCATAAGTTAATTTCTGATTTCCTTATACCCATGAGGGATTTTTTGAAGTTCAAAAAACTTAGGAATTTTTATGTAAGACTTAAATTTTTGTTTAAATTGGATTTCATTGGAAAAGATTTGCAATTATTTGGCTTAAAAATAAACATCCAAGCTTATGAGGATATCCTTATTAGGAAGACTGCTCCCAAGGACCTTTGTTCATATAATATAATTAAGAAAGAAGCTTATACCAATCTTTTTTTATAATAATAAGATTTACTCTAAAAGTCTTTCTATTTACTGTACTGAAATATTCTAAATACTCTTTCTAAGCCTTAAGAGGAAGAAATATATGATTCATTAAATTTTTTAATGCACTATTATCCATATAGGCAATAACAAGGATTGGCTTGCAGTATTTGCTTTTGAAAACATGTATCTTAATGTATGGCATTGGTGGTTCTATTTTTTCTATTTAGTTGCATGGTTGAATAGAATAGCTATACTAGAGAGAATCATCTGTGTTTTCAGAAATACTAGAGCTTTTTGAATCTGAAGAAAGTTCTGACTCCGAAGTCTCTAAGCTTTATAAGGCGAAGACAGTGTTATTATCAGCATCTTCTTACTTCAAAAAGAGTTCTTCTATTTTTTTAGCTTGTTGGAGTGGAATATTGGTTTGAAGCTAATGGAAAAGTTTGATGTCTTTCTTGGACTATTCTGACATTATTTTACAAAATGTCCCTTTTTTTTACAAACATAAGATTGATCCTTTCTCTTGTATTAAGTAGTCCATTTTTTGAAAAACCTTACAGGCTTTTTATGTCTTCTTCTGAACTTCTTATGGTTCTTAAAATGAGCTTTATAGAAATGAGACTTTTTCTTTATAGAGTACGAACACCTACACTTATTTTTGCATTTGATTTGAAGATACGATTTCCTATTAGTCTTTTAGAGGGCCATCATCCCCTCTATCATATAATTAAACATCTTGTACTACTCACACAATTTTTTGAGGGTAGCAAGAGTGAATTGATATATTTCTCCTAAAGACATGTCTATCATATCTCTTTGAAGTGACTATATTGCTCTTAAATGTTCTAATTGGAGCTCTTTTGATAAGGAAGCTATAAAGGTATGCCTAAGATTCACATAATTAAATTCATTCAGTATATAATATCTTTTAGTCATTCTTTGGTAGTGATGATCAAGATCTTTCTTATTGAGAGAGCAACAACACATTTAAAAATATTCATGTCTCTTTTGTTTGTTAACTAGATGGAAATCTCCTATAAATTGTTTATAAATCATGCCAAGAAGCTAGTTAACTCTTTGAGATTAAGTAGCTTGAATTTTCCAATATCCTTCTAGGCCTTGAAATCATTCTTGGAGAGTTCTTGTGAGCCTTATTACAAATTCTGTAAAGACTACTTCAAGGTTTGCTCTTGGCTTATTATCTAAAGATCTATCTATGTTGCAAACTAATGTAACTTGTCTCTTTATTTGTCTAAAGAAACATAATCAAAAGTAAACCATAGACCATTAGTAGGGTTTGCCTGAGTTTGAGCATGTTCTAAAGAAGTTTCCGTATAAGGATAATGTTCTACATACTCTTCATTTCCAATTGGTCCATATTGAATTCTTTAACTTCTTCAGCAGGATTAGACGTGACCATATAAAGAGTTGAGATATCAATATAATCATTAGACTCATTAGAACTGATTTCTTTTAGTCTTATTTCATTAGTATGTTCTAAGTCAGAGTTATGACCATAATGAGGCAAATTTTCTGCAAGAGTGATGGTTTCAAAAGTCTTTTGTTTTTTTAGAAACTTTTGGTTTTCAAGTTGGGTATTAGTTGTTTATCTTATTGATTTAAAGGTGGTGATTGGGTTTGGGTTTTCTTGGGAAAAAAGAAGGTATTTTAATTTTTAAAGGTTTAAGAGATTGTTCAAAGGGTTGAATCCAAAAAAGAGATTGTTCAAATTTTATAATAGTATATTGAGGTCTTTGTGGTGGGTTTAGACTATTAGGTGGAGGTATTTGCTTTAAAAGTTGTGATAGATGAAGATAATCTTCTTTTCATCTAAAAACTTCATAATTCATTTTAAAGCTTTTTTTTTTAATCTATTTCAAGAGGATATGGTGAGTAAGGGAGAGAAGGATATGGACTTTGTATAGTAGTAAATAGGTAAGGATAAATTTCATAGATGCCTTTGGTCTAATCTTTTGCCTAGTCTTTCTTAATCTAACCAATTTAGGTCTTTAGTCTTGATCTCCTACTCCTTTTTTAAAAATGTTGAACTTGTATATCTTTTTACGATAAAACTTTTCAATTCTGCATCCAGTATTGCAACCTGCTGCTGTAATCATTAGTATAACTATTAGATTTAGATAGAAAGTCCATCAATACTGGAGTTAGCTTGAACTGTTTGACTCGTAAGATTGTCAAGACGAGAATCAATCTTTTAGAGGACATGATTTTGAGTTATTGCATTATGTGTATGCTAATTAAGAATTTCTTTAGCTTATGAGACTAGCTTCATCATTCCATTAGGAGCAATCTCTCTGTGTGTAGAAAATGGCTTATATATGACCTTATTTCTAGGATTGGTTCTTTTCATAGGAGAAAATTTCGAGTCATAGTTCTATGACAAAAAGGAGAACATCATATAAAGAATAGGTTGTGGTAAAATCTATACAGCAATGATACGTTTAAGTTTTAGGAGAAGGTCTTCATGACCTAATTCTCTTAACAATTCATGTATGGATTTGGGTTTTAGCCTAAGATTCCTTATACCTACCCAAAAAGGTCTTAGACTAAGCTTTGGCTTGTCATTAGGGGTGTTCATAGGCAGGGCCAGCTCGGACATCTAGTATACCCGATGTCTGGCTCGATTAAAACATTGGGTTTATTTTTTAGCACGTAGCCCTGCTTGGCCCGAACAAGCCTGATTTTATGTTGGGGTATGACGGATTAAGGCCGCCTGAGACCTTTTTTTTTATAAACTGATACTTGTAATATAAAAATATTTTTTTACAAACTCATAGGTATATGCTTCAAAACAATAGGCTTTTAGAACTTTCATATTTTTATCAATAATAAAAAAATAGCTAGATATTATTAAGTAAAATATAAGCTATACTAACATAATTAGTTTTAGGTAAACACGTGTATTTTCATTATTCAACAAAAGAAATGTCAGTAAGCATGTATATCAATAATGGAAACAATTAAAAAATAGGGAGGGTTTAAGTAGATAATGAAAGTTGTAGTATGTAAAGAGAATCAGATGAAATAAAAAAATATATATATATAAGATGACAAGATATTAATAATTAAAAAAAAAGTAACTATTAGGGCAAGTTGGGCAGAATATGCATTCGCTCGTGGCCCGACCTGACCCGATATAATTTTATTTAAAATTCTGTCTATTTATATTTTTTGCCCAACTCGACCCGATTAGGCCGGGTTAGGGCGAGGTGTGTGTGTATGTGTGTGTATATGTATATATTAAAAAGCTATTTATATATTGTGCTAAGTGAATATTTATATCAATAATTTTAATATTATATCATATAAATAAAGTGAATACAAAAATTAAGATAGAAATAAAAGTCTAAAAAAATAATGCAAATTATATATTATATTATGTAAATAAGTGATTTACAAAATTAAAACTATTTCTCAAAAAATTCTTATTTTGAAATTGTAATAAAAAATAAAAAATAAAAAAGTGATTAAAGATTATTGTTAAGAATAACATAAGGAATAATTTTTTTTATGTGCATAGTATAAGCTATCTAAATGTTAAGAAATAATCAAATATAAAACCAAAAAATTAAAATAAATGAATATAGTTATTGATAAGAAAATAAACCCTAATTCATTTAACTTGAACTTTAAACTAGTATGTGTGTGTGTATAAACTCCAATATATACAAGTCGGGTCGCCATAAGCCTTAGTTAACTTTTGGTTAGAGATTATATTTGTTTTCTAATACATGTCTTTCGATCTTTGTCTCTCTCTCTCTCTCTCTCTCTCTCTCCTTTTTAATACCTTTTATTTATTTATTTTTGTATTCATTTATTAGTCATTAAAATTATTTTTCAATCCTAATACTTGATCATTCTATATTTTTTAAATGATTATTAATATTTAATTTTTACATTAAAATGCAAATATGATGACAATAAAATATTCAAAACAGTGATAAAATCCCTCCCCCAACTTTTTTTTTTTAAACATTGAAAGCTTAGGTGTGGCTTCATTTCATGCCTCTCAAGTGTCTTTTGGATTCTTTCGCCTCCTGTTCTGCAATATAGCAAACTATTTAAATTTTTACATAAATTTTTTTCTATAATTAGTGTTCATTTATTTATTTTCTACCAAAAAATTTAGTGCTACATAAAGAGATCATGCACTTAAAGAAAATATATTAATTTATAAGTAAACATATATATATATATTGTATTTTAAAATATGTTTTACATATTTATGTATTATTAATTAATTAATTTTTCATTTTTAAAACTTCATATATATATAAGCATATTATTATTATTATTATTATTATTATTATTATTAGAAAGAGTAATTGATATTCACATTTTATTATTATTTTTAATAGTACATTAAAGAAATCGAATCCTTGACACTACCCATATCCTTACCCCACCCTTACCACTTGGGCTAGTCCCAAGTGGCCTGCATATTCTATCACTACTCAAGACTTTAATTTACTTTTTTATGATATATTTGTTATGTTCATTCCAAATTGGTGAATTGAAATATTTTTAAAAAAATGCAGCATAAATATGCTCTCTTTTTTTCAAGACAAAATATAAATATGCTTTTAAAATATGATTATGAATTGATATTAAGTATTCTTATGATAAAAGGACTTATTTTTGCACTTTACAAGATTCAAATTAAATATATATGTTAGCAAAAATACATAATATATGCAATTATTTATACAATAATTAGTTTGCACAAAAGTAATAGGGGAAGAGTAAAATAATTACTGCGAATCTTAGCCATAACAACACAACATTAAGTAAGGAGAAGAGCTTTCTGGCTAACTAGCTATTCTAATGTGATAGGTACTTAAAGTAGGGAGTATCAAATATGGTCTTAGTCAAAAATCCTTCCATAATTTTTAGACAACCAATAATTAAATCCACCATCTATAGAAATAATTTCTCATAAAAACCAATAATGTCAACAATTGAAACCACCTAATTAATATTAGCAACTGCCAATGGGACATTAAAAAGAATAATGAGGAATAATGAAGGACCATTAATTTCAACATTCTCCTACTTGATTTGAATAATGTCTTTCCATGTGTCAATTTTTGAAACATAAGTCACAAATACATTATAAGGATTATAGTGATGGAATATCTAAGTAATGAGTATTACTTTTCATGTATTACTTATAACATACCTTTGAACTTAAAGGTGGTATATGCTTTATGAAAAAATCTTAAATGTTTATTCAGGTTCAACTCAAATATTTGTTAATTTAACAATATGTATATACAAATAAAATAGAGATAACAAACCAATAGTGCCAAATGAGGTTTAAGTCTAATATGAGATACATGATTCTTAAACTCTTTTGCATGCATCCCTTTAGTTAAAAGATCAATAAGCATTTCTTTTATTTATATGTGTTATATGACTACTTGACCAACTTTCACATATTCCTTCAAGACTAAGTACTTGATATTGATGTTTTTACTTTAATTGCTGCTCTTATTATTCTCAGCCGTGAAAACCATCATTGTATTGCTATAGAATACTCTAGTAGTCTTAAAGACTGAATCCACAATCTGAAGGCCAATAATAAAATTTTTTAATCATATTCCCTATGAACTCACCTTAAAACATGATATAAGTTCAATCTCCATGGTAGATATAGCAAACAAAGATTGTTTTGCATTTCTTAATGAAATGACTCATTTAGCAAACATGTAAATGTATTTAGATGTTGACTTTTTAGAGTCAATGCATCCTGCTATATTTAAATCTGAATAACCAATAACTTCTAAGTTCGCAGTTCTCCAAAACATAAGCTTGTAGTTTTTCATACCTTATAGGTACTTCAAAACCTTCTTTGCAACTTTGCAATGATCTAAGCTTTAGATTGCTTTGATATCTTCTTGACATACCTATAGAAAAGGCTATGTTCGATCTTATGCAGACATAAGTATACATTAAGCTTCCAACCACTGAGGCATATAGAATATTCTCTATCTCTTTCTTTTTTAAATCATTTTAAAGATATTAGAATAAATTAAATTTGTCTCTTTTCACAATAGGTGCTGCTATTGGTAAACAATCTTTCATTAAAAAACATTTAAGAGCTTTATGAATGTAAATTTTCTATGACAATCATAAGATATATTAAGATCTATATTTATGGATCCTTATTCCTAAAATATAGGATGCCTCATTCATATCCTTCATTTCAAAATACTTAAACAAAAATTGTTTCACCTTCGACGACAGCCCTTAGTTACTAAATGTAAACAAGATATCATCCACATATGGAACTAAATGAGGGATTTTACTCCTATTGACCTTATAGTATATAGACTGATCTATGATATTTTTACCAAAACTAAATGACATGATTATATCATGAACTTTTAAGTATCACTATCGTAAAGATTATATGAGTTCATAAATAGACTTCTTAAACTTATACACCATGTTCTCATCAACATTTGAGATAAATCTCTTAGGTTGTTTCATATATACCCATTCCTCAGGATCACTATTAAAGAAAGCCATTTTTACATCAATTTGGTATAACTCCAAGTCAAAATGAGCAATTAATTACCATGATGTTACAAAGGAAATTCTTCTTTGACATAAGAGAAAATGTTTCTATGTAATTAATTTCTTCCTTCTATGTGAAACTCTTAGTAACTAATCTAACCTTGTAGTGCTTAATATTACCTAGTGAATCTTTCTTGGTCTTAAAGATCCATTTTTAGCCAATGATCCTAGCCTTACTAGGCAATCCTACAAGTTTCTAAACATTATTACTTGCGATAGATTCCACCTTGTCAATCATAGCATCATGCCACAATTTGGAATTCGCACTACTCATAACTTATGAAAACGTAATAGAGTTATATTTAACATTTACATCATGTTAGACTCAAAGCAGATACACCATATAATCGCTAGAAATTGTTGGTTTTTTGGTTCTTGTTGATCTCCTTAATTCAACCTTTTATGAAGGTTAAGGCTGAGAATATTCAACTACAATTTAAGGTACCTCTTGAACATTATAAAGAGCTTTAATAGGAATGACAAAGACTACTCGTTATAGGTTCTTTTAACTAACGTCATGATTAACTTGAATTTGTAAAACATCATAATGTTCAATATTTACCTATTCTAGGTAGAGTTCATAAAGAACAATAGTTCCACCACTATTAATGGTTTTAGGAATGAGATTATTTTCAATGACTAGGTTGTGAGACTTATCATTCTCGCTAATGATGTCATTCTTAAGAAACTTAGTATTCATGGACTTAAAAAACCTAGAAGTATGTGATGGACAATAAAACTTATAACCTTTATAATTCTTTATATAGCCTATAAAATATACATTGATAGTCATGGGATCTAACTTTTTCTCTTGTGAATTGTACATTATAACCTCAATAGGATAGCCTCATATGTGCAAGTGGTTCAGACTGGATTTTCAACCTTTCCAAATTTCAAAAGATATTTTAGAAACAACATTTATTAAAACCCAGTTGAGAATGTACATGGTTGTTTTAAGTACTTTTTTCCATAAAGAGGTTGGAAGTTTAAAGTTGCTTAATATACTCTTCACTATGTCTAATAAAGTTCAACTTCTTTCTATTGCATCATTTATGTCAGGTGAGTCAAGTATGGTATATTGTGCAACTATACAATGCTCTTCAAGGAACTTAGCAAATGGACTAGGTACCTATCCACTATTGGTGTACCTACTAAAATACTCACCTCTATCAGACCTCACAATCATAATTTGTTTACTAGATTATTTCTTTACCTTAGCTTTATAAATTTTAAAGACATTAAGTGTTTCACTTTTATTAAAAAATAAGTAGATATACATATAACATAAGTAGTCATCAATAAAGGAAATAAAGTATTTTTAACTACTAAAACCTAAATTAGGGCTATAAATTTTAGAATGTATGATCTTTAACTGCTTAGCTCCTTTATTTGACATATTGGTTTGCTTCCTTTTTATGCAGTTTGTAACCCTTCCTTTCTTATTTAACATTAACAACAACAACAACAACAATAATAATAATAATTATTATTATTATTGTTGTTGTTGTTGTTGTTGTTGTTGTTGTTATTGTTGTTATTCAAATTGAGTTTATTACTAGTATGATATAGCAGAAGTTAATCTTATAAACATAACTAGTAAAATAAAGAATAATCATACAAACATATAAAACTAGTATAATATTTCTAACATATTATTTAATAGTGAGTCTTAGTAGCCCACTATTTTTGTATAAGAGGTTTAGAGTTACATCCAATCAATTAAAACATTGTTTAAGTTAAAAATCATAGAGCCACTATATGGATGACAAAATGAGCTCCATAGTTTCTATACTATCCACTTTTCAAGATTCATTAAGTCAAATGGATTTGGTGGTGGTGATGGCATTTGTGGTGGAACTTGTAGGTTAATAAACTAATTGGCTTCAGTGATTACTTTGGTAAAAATAGTGATTATGACCTACATTGGGCCAAATTTTGGAATATCCATGTAGACCCACTCAATTTTCAACGTGTACTTAGTTATCAACATTTGTATTATCTGAATACATTGTACTAAAAATAAGAATTATATAAATTCTCAGTAAGATAAATAAATAAATTTAGCATTGATTCAGTTGTCATGTGTATAGAAAACATTTTTTTTTCCTTTGGTCTTATCTTAGGCATGCTAAAAGTAAAAGTAAAAGTAAAATAAATAATTGGAATATACAATTAATCATATTACGATTCATCTCATTAAAATTGAAATCTCAACTTTCATTTGCATTTCACACAAAATATGTTAGTATCATAAATATTAAAATAATTAAGACTGCATACTTGGGTTTCCCCCAGTGTGGATTTACAATAAAAGCAATCATATAACTATCACTTTTTAGGATTATTATCCCTTGAGAAACTTAGTTATAATGTGGGAGATCATCTCCTTATGAAAACCCTATCTTTCGGAGATCATCTTCTTTCAAGAATCCTACTTCCTTGGTACTAATGATTTGTTACAAACATTATCATAAATCAAAGACACTAAATTAAATATAAGTAATTATAACCTGAATAAATAGACATCAAGAATTAACCATCAAATAATTTAATAAATCAATAGGTTACAAGTTGATTATGTAAATTCTACTGAAACTTTTTATTATTCATGTGTATTTTTTTTATTATTATTATTGTTATTATTGTTGTTATTTTTCCAAGGTCTTAACTATTTCTTGTTTAGGTCTAATAGATCAAAGTCATTTATGTAGGGGAATTGTTAAGGGTCAATCTTCCATACATAAGAATCATGGTTCAAGTATTTAAAATAATAGTCTTCTATATATGGGAATAGTTAGGGTTAGTCTTCCATATATAAAAATCAATATCACAACATCTTAGTTAAAGCAGTCTTCCATGCATAGAAACAATCATAGGCTAGTTTTCTATGTATGGGGTCTATAGAAATTCTCTAACATAATGATTTTATTAGTTCATAAAATTTCCTAAGGTTTTAGAAGAAATAAATATAGCAACTTGAATATATATAGATATGTAATATTAAAAGCATCTCAAAATATAACATAATATACTAAAATTGCAATATACTCTATATATCTCAAAATGTAAAATTTAAGAATAATAATAATTATTATTATAAATATATTTAATATAATTCTCTCTATTTTGTTAATATATTTATATAAATGTTTCATATGTTGACAACATCACCAGGGTAGAAAAATTAGCGAGAGGTGCTTGAGCAAACCTTATGGCATGGGTTTAAATCCAAGTAAGGCAATATATTTCTATTTTTAAAAAACGTACAGAAATAAACTATATATATATATATAAACATTGCCCATAGAAGACAAAGCTACCCTTGCAAGTGATTGGGTAGTAAAGCGTTTCAAATGGAAATGTTTTATATATTATGTTAGAGATTGTGCTTAAATGCTAAAGGGATGCAGGTTCAAATCCAACTAGCTGCTTGTTTCATTTTATTTACTTCTTTATCATTATTATTGTTTTTTAATTAAATATCTTGAAATAAATATGATGGATGAAGATGTTACACAATCCCTTCCTTTACTAAGCATTTGATTCTCTCTATAAATGTCACAGTGTAAATCCCTAGTTATGACCAACTCATGGACTAAGTCAACTTAGCTTAACTTAGCTTGGCAAACCTAAAATATCATAATCACTCAACCACAATGAAAACTAAATAAATCTCAAAAGTTATATCACTTTTAAAACACATATTTCACTTCATAAAAATCACTTAAGGATTATCTAGAACTTAACAAAACCTCTTTTGAAAAATAGATTTTTCCAATTTGTACAACTAGTCATAATCCAATAACCAATAATTTTTTTTTCTCGTAAAGTAAACATAAATAACACAAAGTGACTATGATCATACAAAGCCTACAACCATTACGTCACTTACTTTATCTATCCCAACTTGACATTTAGTAGCCACATTATCATGGAGTCTAACATCACTAAGCAATTGACAAAGCCTATCTAATGCATCTCAGAAGTATGCTAGTCCTATAACATTTCACTTGACTACTTGATGATTTTAAAAAAATAAACATAAAAAATGGGGTAAGTCTAGCACTAACTTAGTAATTGCATAAATAATAAAGCATATAGAAGAGAAAATAAGACATGTACATGAGTTTTTTGTAATGAGGTAGCATTAATAAGAAAATAAAATAAAATAAGTTATCAACATATAAATATTCAAAAATTAAACAAATTTATCCAGGTAATGATAAACTTGAAAAAAAAAGTGATTTTTAAAGATAACGAAGTCAAAACTCGTTGGATAGATATCGTGTGAGAATACATATCATGTTACTATTTACAGTTCTATTATACTTACTTATTTCATATCACAGTGCCACCACTTTACTTATTTCACATTCCAATACCACCATAATTTATTTCATAAATTTCTTTTTCAGTGCCACTGTACTTTATTTCACAAGTTTCTAGTGTGACCATGCTGTTTGTCACTTCTAATAATACCTCTGTGACTTGCATTACAAATCAATTTAATTAAGTACACTTAGGCTATTACTTTCAATAACGGGTACAAGGTTTATGCCATATCCCATTTAATGCTTTTTAAATATATAATATGTTTTAATAATAGGACCCAAGGAAGTGTAGATGATTTATCCTTAAAAGTACTATTAAAGGTAAAAACTATCTCTACAAGTACTACGCCAAGCATTCAATATTACTTCATGTAGGACATAAGTTTTCAATGTTCATAAGTGATGCATTAAGCTTCCTGTACTACTTATTGTGAAACTTATGTTTTTATAACACAGTCAAAGAGAAGTAACTACTCTCTTTAAGTGTCACACAAATTACAAATAATTTAAAAAGAATTATTACAAAAATTCAACTATTAATGATAATTTTAAAATTCAAGTAAAGAGTGATTTAAATATATATACATATCAAACTAAAAACATAAATTTAAAATGATTTATATCATAAATCATGAGACAATTTAAATAAATTTGCATGAAAAAGAAAGGGAATAACATACCAGGAGTTTTACCACCATTTATACTTTGCACATATGCTATCATCATTATTCTCATATCCTATTAAAAGAATGTTACCTTTATTTATAATATTTTAGCAATTGAAAATTTTCAAATTTTTAATATTTGCTTCCCCAAAACTTAACAGAAAAAAAATTATTAAAATAATATTTGAGGTAAAAAAATATAATCAAGGTGCAAACAAGAATGTGTCACCTTGCTATTTACATACTTACTATTAAGGACCAATAGTAGAGATTTCTTTGATTAACCAAAGGCACAATCTTAATTGATGGAGTATCTTTGACATTGTCTAAAATCACATTAAGCATAGAATTATCAACTAACTATCCAATTGATGTCCTATAACATTTATTTAACTAAACACTATCTATAATAACTAAAGCCTTAATTTCAATCTAAATTCCTTATCATCACTAGCCTCAAATCCAAAATTTTCAAATTACACATTTATAATTCAAATTAAATTTTAGAAATTATCTTATAAAGTAGGGAATTAAAGATTTTTGTATGAGTTTCTCATTTTGAATATTCACCAATAAAACCCTAATCCTGAGAGCTTATTTATAGCTAATTTTGGAAAAAGGAGAGCTAAGAATTTTAAACCACTAATGGAGTCAAGATATAATAATAATGGAAGAAAAATGAAAGGAAAGGGTGACCAAAACAAAAAGAAAAGAGAAGATAAAAAAGGGGTGAAAATCACCATATTAAGCTTTTTCTTTATGGCATTTCACAGTAAGGTTGTGAAGGAACCTCGCTAACACTAGAGAAGAAGGTTGACGATGGCTAGATATCAAGGGAGCGATGGTGGATGGTGACCTAGAGGTTGAATTGTGTTACAACTTGGATGTTTGTGGAGGTAGATGTTAGTGTGGTATTTTAAAGGAAGAAGATGTTGTAACAGCAAAGAGAAGTTGTAGTTTAATTATGAGAGAGAAATAATAAGGAAAAAAAAAAGGAAAGGGATAAAAAAGAAGGATTTAGGATTTTCTATTACTAGGCTTAAATTGAGATGCTAGATAATTTGTTTTTTGGCCTAAAAATTTAAGTAAAATCTTATAAATATTTAAGCTTAATAAAAATAATATATAGAAGAGTCTTATTAGGTATAAGACATCTAAATGGCTCAATAAGATAATTTATAGTCTTTAAAATTTAATTAAAATTAATTAGTCAATGTTTTATATCCTAAGATAATTTACTTTACATTAATCAATTATTTCTTTTTTTTGTTTATATTATATGTATATATATATATATATATATTGGTTATTACATTCTCTTCCCCTTATGAAATTCAGTCCTGGAATTTCTTATAGGTCACTTACCCTTGGTATAAAAAAGGCATGGGTACTTTTTATATTAGTATCCTCGGCTTCCCATATTTTCAAAATGAATTTACCACATGGCTTTAATTGAAACTACATCACTATTGCTTAATTTTTTTGACTTGCCTATCTATTATGGTTACTCTAGTCTCTCTCTAGGCTAATTGTTACTTAATAAAACCTCTTAGAATACTTAATTATTAATAGTAACCCTAAAAGGAAATGCTTACCATTAACACACACCTTACACCCATATTTATAAGATAAACATTTTTCTAATCTAAAGCTTTAAGTCTAACAACACAAAAACATTTGGCAAATATCTTTCACAGTTTGAATATATGAAACACTAAAGAAGGGTTAGCATTTTAAAGTGACAATGCTTAATGTCGTGACATATCGCTTATTTCCTTAAAATCTCTAACTTCATTTACATAATTTACACTTAATTGCACTTTCCTTTCATATTATACCTTCCTTCACATATATGAGCTTGTAAGATCATATAACTACTAATAGCACTTATATATATATTTGACATGGTTATAGACAATCTATTATCTTCCACCATTTACTTTCATTATATGAACACCATTTCCCCCAAGGTGAGCCTTACAAATTCTATATTAATGATATTAAAAGTGATAAAGAAATTAAAAGGCTAAAAGAAAACACGATCGTACATTGAATTATGGCTAGTTTCACCATGTCACTCAATTTAGCTACTTTCCTTCTTCCAAGGGTAAGTGTTTTTTTTTTTCTTGTTGGGATTGATTAGTCTTGTTTTTCCTTTTTTAAAGGCATTGGTTCATTTTAAGTTGACACTGAAATTAATCAAGTTTTTCACAAGCTATGTTGCTCATCCTATAACTATCCTTAATCAACATTTTTCATCATTATCTATTGACTAAGCCTGTAACCTTCATTAATGATAAATGTTAAATTTTCATGCTATGTGCTTTTTACATGATCTAGTCAAGTACAAGGGAAAGTGAAAAATATGAGAAAATTAGCAAGAAATCAAGTATATTTAACAAGAAACATGGGCTAGCTGTGTTGGTGAGTGTGAGTATGTAAAAAAGAGAGGTTCTGAGCAAACCAAAGGCTTACACAAGTTGGCTATGTAAATTTACACTGCTGTGTAAACCCACATGAGCAAGCCTTGTGAATGGGTGATTTGAACATGGGTTACTTACGTTCAATTAACTTTGGGGCTTTTTATGGGGTGGCTTCAATGTTTTAAAGAAGGAGGCTGAGAAGAAACCTAAAGAAGCAGAGATACAAAGGAACACATTAAGGATCTGCTAAAGATTTGAAGTTTGTACAAAAAAATTACATAAATCTGCCATTAGTTTTATCTTTACCCTTTTCTTTAGCTTTTACATCATGGACCAGTTCGATTCTATTGTTGTTTGTTTTTCTATTCTCATTATACATAGTTAGATTTTAGATTTAGAGTTTAAATGAACATATTTACTGATTAATTTTAGATTATTCTTGTGACAATTTTTATTGAATTAATTTATTGCTCTTTTATATTGTCTATAAATGGTTGGCCATTATTCATTTGATGCATTCTGAAAGGATTGAGATATTGATCACACTATAGATTACTAGAATAATAGACTAAGATAGTAATTTTATAAAAATATGAGTTTCATTTGAGTGACTTGTAAATATTTACTTTGAATCCTTTATACGTAATAGGTTTATACTAAATTTATAATCATGAGAGTAGGCATAGGTTTGGTATGAGCATAATGACTTATTTTGAGAGAGAATTTCACTCACATTAGTAAGATTATTATTAATTCAATCGAATTAAGTTACAAGAGTTTATTTTGAATAACGATTAGGAAAGCAAATAAGGGATTCTAAATTCTATAACCTTTACATTTATGTATAATTGGTGTTTATTAAGTGAATATGCTACTTTCAAGTTATGTTTATTAGTTTTAATTTCAAATGAATAATTTAAATAATAGGATAAATTTTAGTGATTAGTAATTGAATTCCTTCTTGATGAGAATGATACTGTACTTATTAGTTTATTATTTATACAACTCATTTACAACAATCAACTATAACTAAGCTTGTAATAAAATATTTGTCAACTAGGCTTTTAATTAACTACTCTTGACTTGCACTAATTTATTTTTAAGTAATTTGAAAGGCATATGTCCACATTAGTCTCTTAGTAAATTAAAAAAATTAGTGCTAATTAAAAATTTTAAACCTAAACAATAAATAATATAAAATAAATTTTCTTGACTTCAAGTAACCCTTTTTAAGATTAATCTATAGCTATCTTCTTGTACATTGATAGTATAATATGTGCTTATACTCATAGATGTGAATAGAAATGTTAGTTAGTAGTAGTTTCAAAAGAGAGAAGCTTTTCAAATAGTTAGAAAGTCAACTACCTATGCAACGAATAATTAATTGAGTCCATAAGTGATATAAATGTAACTTAAGTATGAGTGTATTGGTTGTTAAATAATTTAAATAGCACTATACAAATTCTTTTTTCCTCTATCTTCTTTGTCTATGTACTAATACCAACTAGTATCAGACCTATGATTCCAACAACAGAGTGAAAGTTACTCGCTTCATATATCAACTTCAACAAGTTGAGTAGGATATGGAACTTATGCATATAGAGGTGAATGAGATGTAAACCCAGACATATATGGAGATGAACAAGTTGTGAACTCTTATATCAAGAATGAAGGCACTATTTATAGAAATGGCTTCGAAGTTTAGTAAGATAAGTGCGACGGGCAATTAGGTCATTAACGAGCTATCACAAAGTAATCAAGTAGGACAAGGATTGAATAGGTATCTTTAATTTGGTTATTACAATGGCAAAAGCACCAATAATTACTACTTTCTTACAAAAGTTCTCAAGGATGGAGTTTTCGCATTTCGATAGCAATGACTTCAAGGGGCTTTCTACAATAATTTTTTTAGGTTGATGATACTTTCTAAAAGTGCACACTAAAGCCTACCACCTAGTGAGACTGGTCCAAGCCAGCACTAGGCTAGCCATATTGGCTAATATGGCCTAGTTTAGCCTAATAATGTATACTAAAAAAAATTATAAAGACTTATATAAAAATTTTATTTTTTTAAGGCTAAAATGCTATTTTACAACCTATAGGGACTTATATGAATTTTTTTTAGAACAAGATATTATTTTATAAGGAATTATATAAAAGTTTTATTTTTTTAAAAGATTATTTCATAATTTTTGCAAAAAAAAAAAAAAGAGACTTAATCAACAGTGCCTAATTAACCAGATCAAATTAGGCTAACTCGAGCTAAATTGGAAAAATGTTGCCTAGTTAAAATTAGGCTAAGCATTAAGCTTGCATGAAACTCGATGAGCTTAATATTTGTGTAGCCTTAATACTCCCTTGGACTAGAAAATTTGATTGACTAGT
Organism: Erythrophleum fordii; assembly: GCA_032878935.1. Classification (NCBI taxonomy): domain Eukaryota; kingdom Viridiplantae; phylum Streptophyta; class Magnoliopsida; order Fabales; family Fabaceae; genus Erythrophleum; species Erythrophleum fordii. Next base: position 30,168,446 of record JAVQMF010000050.1, read on the forward strand.
ATTCACTTAGAGGGAAAAGCCCTTCAATGGCATTAGGTATTCTTTTTTAAAAAAAAAAAAAGGAAGATGATGAAGGCGAGTTGGATGGAATATATGGAAGCATTAGCTACTTGGTTTAAAGATATTTTAAAGGGAAGTCCAATGGCTAAGATGAAGAATTTGAGGCAAGAATGTAATGTGACATATTATCAAGAGAAGTTTGAATAGTTGCAAGTGGATATAAAATTACTAAAAGATCAAACTCTCAGTTGCTTCTTGAAGGGGCTAAGAAAAGACATAGAGGCACTAATAAGAATATTTAAACTAAGTACATTAAGCAACACACTATATCTTGCACATTTACAAGGGGCCTTAATTCAAGCATCATGAGCCAAAACACCCAATCATCTGAACATAGTAATTCCTTCCAATTTAATCACTTCTTGAATTTAAGAAACATTACTATCTCGACCAACAATAACTAGAATAACTAAACACCTACAGCCAATCCAATAAACTCTGGCGTTGCTACCAAGGATAAATCCTTTTACCTAAACACCTTCATAAACACTATCAAGCCTAATACCATAGCTAAAAGACCAATGAATGATGACAAAAGAAAGAAAAGGTTGTACTATTGATGCCTTAAAATGTTTACCTCTAAAGGTAAAAACTCCTAAACTTTCATGATAATAACTTAAGAAAGGGAAATAAGAGAGAAAGGAACAAGGGTGACTATAGATAGAGAAGAAGAAATAATACATAAAAGTAAGAACCCAAAATTTCCTTAAATGTGATGAAAAAAGGGAATAGGGCATTTGACAATGAAGGTAGATGGCTTTATAATAAAAAAAAACCCATGTCCATACTCTTAGATAAAGGTAACACACATAATTGATTAGATTCTTCCTTAACTAAAAGGTTGAAATTGAAGTTGCAATTCACAAAAGGGATTAACATTTTAATAGCCAATAGTAAGCATGTGATAGTCAATACCAACTACCTTCAACTAATTTAGAGAATACATAGAGAGCAATTCCAAGTTGATTTTTTGGTGATGCTATTAGGGGGTATGATATAATTCTAGGAATTCTCCACACTTGGGAAAATTGCTTAGGATTTAAAAAAGCAACGCATGATCTTTACTTTGAATGGGAAAAAATATGAAATTTATGGGTCTAATTACCTAGAAGTATTGTTGAAGATTGATATAAAACAAGATAAGAGTGTTACTACTAATCAAGTTTATTTGATTCAAGTATGCAAGTAGAAAAAGGAAGGTGATACAAGTCTAAAACTCAATAAATGGAACTTGGAATAATTTAAAGAGAATGAATTAGAAGTAGTTTTGGAGGAATTTGCAAATGTTAAAACCTAAAGGCCTACCTCCTTCAAGGTCTCATAATCACTTCATTCCTTTTATGGAGAAACACCCAATTAACTTAAGGCCATACAAGTATTGACCTATCCAAAAGAATGCAATAGAAGAGTTAGTACAAGAAATGTTGCATTAGGAAGTAATGAGGCTGAGTAACAACTATTTTGCTTCACCCATGGTGTTAGTAAAGAAGAAGGATGGTACATGAAGCTTTTGTGTAAAGTATTGCAAGCTCAATCATCAAAATTATCAAAAACAAGTTTCCTATTCATATTATTAAAGAGCTTTTGGATGAGTTACACAGTTCAAAATTTTCTTTAAACTTAATTTGAGAACAAGTTACCACCAAATCAAAATTAATCTTAACAATCTTTATAAAATGACATTTAAAATACGTAAAAGGTTATATGAATTTTTAGTAACGCCTTTTTACGCTAACTAATGCTCTAACAACATTTTAAGGGTTGATGAATTCAAATTTTAGACCATTTTTTGAAAATATATTTTGCTTGTTTTTTTATTCAATGGCATCCTAGTCTACAATAACTCATAAGTATAATTATGTAACACATTAAAAGTACTCTTTAAACCTTGAGAGAACATAGCCTTTTTGCTAAGAGAAGTAAATGCCCATTTGGTGTAACCCAACTTGACTACTTAAATCACATAATTATAGTAAAAGGAGTGGCAACAGGTCCCAAAAAAACACAAGCTATTCTTTTTCAATCAATTCCCATTACTGTTAAAGCACTTAAGGGGTGCTTGAGCTTCTTGATATTATCAGCACTTTGTTAAGAATTATGTTATTGTTAGTAAACTTTTGACATAATTATTGAAAAAGAATAAAGGTTTTGTTTGGAATCAAGAAGTAGACAAAGCTTTTCATAAACTCAAGACCTTAATGACCTTTACCCTTGTCCTAGCATTACCAATTTTTTATCAGACATTTACCATTGAAATAGATGCTTTAAATATATGCATTTGTTATTCTCTATTAAAAAGGACACCCAATTGCACTTATGAGTAATACCTTATCCATTGTTAAAAGCAGTCTAATGACATATGAGAAGGAATTAATTGCCATCATCTTTGCTATTAGACAATGGCAATAATACATTCCAAGGTTGCACTTTATTAACAAAACAGACCATTTATTGCTTAACTATCTACTAGAATAAAAGGTTGTCATCCAAGCTAGCATAAATGGTAGCACAAGCTTTGAGGCCTTGATTATGAAATCGTTTATAAAAAGAGAAATTAAAGTAAAGTTGCAAATACATTTTTAAAAAAGAATAAGGAGAAGAAAGTGAGGAAAACAATGAGAATTCCTTTTGCTTAGCAATTATTAAATATACTTTTAGCCTTAATTACAAGGTGAAAGAATTATGAAGCAATGATTAAAAGATCATAATAGTTATTGAAGAATTGGCAAGAAACCCTCAATCACCTCCCAAGTACTCTTGGCATCATCAAATATTGAAGCGAAAAGGGAAGTTCATGGTAGGAGATGATTTGAATATAAGGATTCGATTACTTAAACATTTTTGCAATGAGTTAATGGTAGGACATTTAAGGTGTATAACAATGTAGAAGAGATTATCTTCAATATTTTATTAAAGATGCATGTAAAAGGAAGTAAGAAGATTTGTCAAGGAGTGCCAAACGTGTCAAAAAAAGCTCGCCTAGTTTATTATAGCCTCTTCCTATATCTACTATAATATGGATAAAATTGAGTATAGTTTGCATTAGAAGACTTCCCAAATCATATAACAAAATAGTTATATTGGTATCTATAAATAGGCTGAGCAAGGCATAATTTTATAGCATTGCAATACTTATTTATAGCTGTGGAAGTAGCCCAAGCTTTCATGGATAATGTAGTGAAGCACTATGGGTTTCCTCAATCTATAATAACAGACAGAGATCTTATGTTTTGGAATGTGTTATTCAAACTTCATAAAGTAAAATTGTTGCATTTATCTTCATACTATCCACAAACAAATGGTTAGATAAAGGTTCTTAATTGTTGCTTAAAATACCACCTAAGTTGCAAGATTATTGATCATCTAAAGTAATGGGTTAAATGGTGGTCATTGGCTGAGCTTTGGTATAATATCAATTATCATTCAACTATTGATATAACACAATTTAAGGTTGTTTATGGCATTAAACCTCCCTTACATTTACCATACTTGGTTACTGATTTAGCAAATGAAATAGTAAATCAAAGTTTAAAGGAAAGGGAGGCCATTGTATAACTTCTTAAATATCACTTATAGAAAGCTCATGATAAAATGGTTTAAGTAGCAAATGCAAGAAGAATGAATAAGGATTTCAATTAAGAGGTTTGGTCTATTTGAAACTACATCCATTCAAGAGAAATACACTTAACAATTCCGCACTTTACAAGTTGATAGCAAGATATTAGGGGCCATTCATTCAAAAAATAAGAAAGGTGTCTTATAAGTTAGACCTACTTGACAATTGTAGATACATCCTATATTTTACATGTCACTTTTGAAGAAACACAAGGGAAAAGGTACGCTAGTGAGTGCAAAACTTCCTAAAGTTAATTATCAAGGCTATTTGCTTTGAAACATTAAAAGATATTTGCAATAAGCATTGTTAAAAGAGGGAATTTGCCTGTTACTTAAACTTTAGTTCACTAAAAACAATTTAAACCTAAAGATGCTACATGGGAGTCACTTATAGCAATTTAGGATCAATTTCCAAAATTTTTAACAATAGCTGCCACTGATAATCCTTAAAGACTCCTTAAAGACGAGGATTGAGATAAAAGAGGGATAATTGATATGTGTTAATGCTTATAAGTGTGAATAGGAGTATTAATTAGTGGTAGTTTTAGAAAAGAAAAGTTATCCAGGTAGTTAGAAAGTTAAGTCCTTTTGTAACAAATAACTACTAGATCTATAAGTGATATAAACATGATTCTATGTTATTGTATTGGATGTTGAATAATTTGGATACTACTATACAAATTCTTTTTCCCTCTTTCATCTTTATCTTTGTACCACTAACCAATCACCATTAAGAGATTAAACATGTACAATAGTTTATAAGTTTCCAAAAAAAAAATCCAACATAAAAATTGAAAATAGAAGTACGTACATTAAGTTATTGACTAGAGACCTTTGTGCTACTTAAATAATAAAAAGAAAAACTTTGTTATTATAATCTTGGGTTATTCTAAGTTATATATATTTGCTAAACTTTTATGTGGTCAAATACATGCTAATATATTGAATTGGAATTTGCCATGTGTACTATGCCTAGATTATGCATTTAATTTGCTTAAATAATTAATTAATGATAATAGATAATACAATTCTCTCTTTAAATTATTTCGTAGTATAAAGGAAAATTTATTTTAAGCATGTAGAGTGGCTTTTTGACATGATTGCTATAGTAAAAATAATTATTAACTAAGATATTGCATTACTATTTTTAACCTAGATACTAATATTTTTAAATAAATAATAGGATGTAGGGTCCAATTATTGTTACATTAAATATAACAATTTGAAAGGATAATTTAATTTTTTAATTTCTTGAATACACAAAGAATGATTTATCATAAAAGAATATAACAATATGAATTATTAAATGAATAAAATAAATGTAAATTTCTATATATATGAAGAAAGAAAAAGGAATACTTATTCATTAAAGTAGTGGTTTCAAGTGTCACAAGAAGGCCTTTTCTTACTTGCTATAGTTCGCTCTACAATAGTTGATCTTCTTCTTCGTTTTCCCCTTGCTCTAGTTAGTTCTTGTTGCCAGTTGATGGGGAACTCAAGTCATGCTGAGGAGACTGAATATGAGGAATCAGTTAACATTGAGTGAATAACTCCTAATTTTATTGGTGCGATGATCCTCCTTAATCAAAACACACCTTGGCATAATCAACATTAAATGAAAAATGATCAATAAACAGTGTTGTTTATAAGATGAAGCCACGTGGCACGTGTAATTGCTTTCAATGAAAATATGATGACTTAGGAGAGACATGCAAAAATTGTGGAAGTAATAGCATATAATAAGAGAGACTGACACTTTCAAAGTTTGCAAACTACGATGCCAATGCAAACAAAAAAAGACTAGCACCTTTGAAGTTTTCCTGTATTAGTACCCTAGTGTAGGAAAGGGATGCCATAACTTTAGAGCTCATAAATGAAGCACCAACAATGGTGTCGTCAACATGTTTACCCATGCCATCCACCATGAGTTCCTTTAAAAACATAAAACTTTGACTTTTTTTTCTCGGTTTAGCCTCCAACACTAATAGCCTTAGTAGATAAGATGCCAATAAAGTAGGTTTGAAGAAGATCATGTCTCAATATTCATTGAGGGCATGTAGGATGTCTCTACAAACCCAACTCATCCTCTCTCTAAAGTTGCTATAATCGAGTAATGCAGGGTCAATCACACTAAGCTTGTGCAAGTCCTTTACTATATTGGCTTGTGAAAGAAATGTAACGATAATGAGTCTTTAAAACTTTGTCGCATAGCCCTCGGAAGCACTTGTTGGATGGATCCAATGTCATTTACATTTTTAATACCATTGCATGTGCTTTAAGATACAATTCGTAGAACTCACCTCCATATCAAAATGGGCTAAAACATTACACTATTTGTTCCATGTTGCAATGTACACTATAAGGATTAACATAATACATAGTTGACCAAGCCAACAAAATTTGACAAAATAATTATTAAAGGCAAGGACTAAATTAAAAGCTTTTTAAATTATAAAGGATTCAATTACAATTTTTTAGATAATAGGGACTAAATAAAAAATTAAATTAAAATATAGGGCCTAAAAGAATAATTTTCTTTAATTTATATAAAAATTCCTTTTCATAGTAAAATAACTTTTTTCATATTTTTTTTTTAAATTGAATGATAGAGCATGGCTAATAATTATGCTTTTATTATATTATATAGATTTTAACGAGTACAACCAATATTTAACGAGGATATGGAACATCGAGAATCTTGAATTAATTTTCTATAAATCATATATTCAAACAATCTAAGCTCCCTCTTGAAAATGGTATTCCCTCCTCTAATAACATATTTAGTTTCTTAATTCTCTGCTAAATTCCCAGCTAATGGTTCAAACTTCAACATTCAAACATGGCGTCTTTCCCTTTTTCTTTTAAGAAAAAACAAATATTAATTTCTTTAGACATTTATAAGTAGATACTCCAATGAAAATATAGTATGTAAAGAATTTTATTGAAAGAGCCAATAATGTGGTGTATAAAAAAAATTTACATATTAAGTTTTTATTAAAAATATGATAGAAATTATCTACAAAACTACATCTACAAGATACGAAATAAAACTATTTAAATGCAGTGATTCAAAACCTCTTTAATTTTAGTTTCAACTTTGAAAGAACCACTTATTAAAAAATTACATAGTGTTCATCAGAAGTCAATATACTGGTATGTGAAATTACTTGTGGCGATCATAAAGCTTTTATAAATGATACATATCCATAAATAACAAGATTTCAAAATTTTTAATTTGAAATGTTGCAAACTAACCTTTATAAGTAGAGAGACTAAATTTAAAATTAGTACATTAAATTAAAAATAATAATAATAAAAGAGTTTTATATTATTTTATAGGTTTTACATATATCTCAACAAGACTTTCGCGATATGTTATATTTTATAACATCTCGATGGTTCTTATATCATTATCATCATCATCATCATCATCTAGTTTATCTTTATTTTTTTAGGAGTTTATTTTATTTTGCTTTTCTTTTATTTTATTATGGGATGATAAAGAAGTCCAAAGCTACCGGCCATCTGAGAACTACAGAGCGCTTTACCTAACTATCAAAGGGCCGAGTTGAATTGAATAGGCATCGAATGACTTGGGCCCAAATCAATGAGAGAGACCAATCCAAGCTCATCCCAGGACTTATGTGGCCCAATTTCATAAACAATGGTGGCTTCCTCTCCTTCATGGCGCGTGGGGTAAACAGCCACCTTCAATCATGAATTTAGACGGCCGGGAGTGTTATAAAGTCTTCCCAACCAACATCGTTCAACCAAAGGAATCAAAGCTCTTTCGACCTGTTTTATATTCTTCAGTGGAAATCAGGAATTAAAGTGTTCAATTTCTGGTATTATTTGAATCTTTACTTTTGATGATCTCTCTATTTTTCAGAATTTTTAAGTGCGTCAGTGTTTTTCAAATCTAACTTTTTTTCCCTGCTTTCTGAAGATTTGATCGCTGAACGACCTTTTCTTCGTCTATTTCTCTTTTCCGCCATGGCAGCTGTTTCCGATGAAGCCACAAATATTTGTAGTCACTGGTGAACGCTACGTTTGTAATTTATGGATTTTAGAATAAATATGGATAATCTTCTATTATACAGACAAACCCCCCCCCCCCCCCCCTCCTCCAAAAACACACACACTTTGCGGAAATTTGTGAACCTCGTATAGTTACTTCGTTCTTGACTTACATAAGCTAAAAACTCACCGAAGTTCAGGGGAAATTGGGATAATAGTGGAATCAGTTATCTGTTTCTGGATTCATAATGGCCTTTAGAATGATTATGCATAAATAGTTAGGCAGTTGTGAAAATTGCATGACTCTTACAACAGCTTCAGGGTGATGAAAATATTTGCTGATATTCATTTATTAGTCTAATTGAGCGTGATCAGTGTATGCTTCTTGAAAATTTGTGTGAAATTTTGTTCATCTTAAACTTAATTGATTGCATTTAAATGTAGCTATTTTTGGTCTGGTAGCCTATGCTTAGTCCTTAAGCAACTTGTGATAATTTGTATTTTAATGTTTTACAGCAATCGGGCTATCCCTGCAGCAAATATTGATTTGCATTATGCTCATTGCTCCCGAAACCTTGAAAAATGCAAGGTTTGCGGTGATATGGTTCCCAAAAAAAATGCTGAGGATCACTACTTAAGCACCCATGCTCCGGTATGTAATATTTGGTCTTGCTTTCCATTTTTTCTTTTGGGGATCAATTTTTAAGAAAGTAGGGGGAAATCTATAAAGTTGAATTTTACTGAGAATTAAAAAAAAAAAAAAAAATAAGGATGGAAAGAGTTTGTGAGTTGTACTGTAGAATATTTTATGAAACAGAGATATATGGATGTCTTCCTTGTAAATTTTGGATGTATAGGGAACGTTATTGGAGAGTCTAGTGGTTTGACATCCAGTAACTCTAAATATGATGTCTTGGTGGCACTGAGTAGCTAGTTTGGCACTGGTTTGAACCAGATTTAGTAAATGGGTTTGGCACTCAATGTTGGATTCACCTAGTCATGAAGGGTACTGTGCTGCGGATTTAATGGAGAGCAAGCTTCAAAAAGGGATAAATGTGGTATTTTTTAAAACTCTTGTTTGTTTAGATAAAGGTTTTGTTTGGTTCCATATCTTTTCTAGCATGGCTTCTGGACTGGGAAAATTCAGTGTCAACTACCAAGCCAGTTAGCATTTGGCTGAGTGATTGGTTTTATTTTGCAAATCTATCAGAGATCTGGAATATAATTTTCTGAGAATGGCTCTTGCACGTTCTGGTTGATGATGCTGCATTAACAAAACATGTAAAAAGTTGGAGGACAAGTTTTTGAATTTCTTTTAGTTTCTTAGCAGCTTGGTTAAGGAATTGGTGGTTTGGTCCATAGATTTGTGTTTCACATTTTGGTGGCAGTACTCAATAAACATAAGTGGGTTGGAAAGTACCTAGTTGCTAGTTAAAATGATTCTCTTGCACTTGGTGGTAGTGGCGGAGTTAGGACCCTGGACTAGGGGTGAACAAAAAATTTTTTCCATATCTTATTTAAAAATAAATTGTATTTTTGTAATATATTGTTTAGATAAGATGCTTCCTTTTAAACTTTTGAATTATGCTAACTGAAATTAACTTACTAACAATATCCTGGCTTTCTTCTTAAATTTAGAAACAAGATTTAATTTAAATGAATCATGTATCGGGAATTACTCTTCATATTAACATCAATAACTTCACTGCCTAAATACCTATAAGCATATGGTTCTGTAACTACTTAATTCATGTAATGCATAACAAGAATACATGAAGAAACAACATTATCATAGTTTAATGAATAGTTTAGAAGAATATTTTGAAGAGAAAAAAGTTTATTTGGTAAAGTAAAAAAATCTATGACTATCAATTTGCAAAATACTATATTTATAGAGCCCTACAAATATTATTTTGTACAACAACATTTCAAAAATTGTTACAATATTTTTAGTGATAATTGTTCTAAGTCCAACTGAAAACAATATATTGACATTTGAATTTTGTTATATTATATTTACTTATTATAAAACTATTATTTATAAAAATATATCCAAGAGATGTATGGATTAAATATAGAGCAATTGAGAGAGAAGGAACATTGTGTAAAGTTTGACTAAAGCTAAGGACAATTTGGGAAAAAGAGGAAAAAGTGAGGGAGAAATGGGAAAAAAGGAAGAAAGGTAGGGAGAAAATGGGAAGAGGAGAAAGAAAAGAAATGAAATGAAGGAAAAGAAGAAAAGAAAAGCTATGTGTGTGTTCAGTGGATTCAAGTTAAAATATCAAATAATTAACCAAAAAAAAAAATACATGTGCTGGTTTAGTTAATTTAATATTTTAGTGGGATCAAAATTTCAAGGGATGCAGGGACATAATATTAAAATTCAATACTATATACATGTAAATTTTAAAAAATTGAGGGGGAAGGGAGAGGGGCAATTGCCCACCCTCATTATAACTTAGCTCTGCCACTGGTTGGTGGAACCAGGTGGTGAAGTTTTGGTGAACAGAAATACAAAGATTACTTCTCTTAGCAGCTTTATCATGGCTTACTATTTCCCTTGCTCAACCAATGTGGCTTCTTTTATATATTAATATGATGCACCAATTTTGAGAACTTGATCATAGACAGAATAGGAATTTGGTGGAAAATTTGGATTAATATATGCAAAACATGCATAATTTTTGGGCCAGTCCTAGGATTTTATTTTGGATATAGTGACTATGGCTGCTTAAGAGTAGATATTCTGTAGATTTGTTTGGATTCATTTTGATATCTAAGCTTTTATGGTGGGGGGTTGGAATGAAGGTGCCTATCAAAAAGAAGGAAAGAAAAAAGAACTTGGAATGGGAGCTCACTGAGGCCTTCCAGCATAATACAACAGTTCTTGAAGTTAGATATTTGATTCACTTATGCATTATTGTTCTATTGAATCGAAGTGTGTATTTATGCAGGTCGCCTGTTCAATGTGCAGTGAGACGATGGACCGTGATATTTTAGATGTCCATAAAGGTGAAAATTGCCCTCAAAGAATTGTTACTTGTGAGTTTTGTGAGTTCCCATTGCCAGCAATTGATCTGGCTGAGCATCAGGTAGTTTTATCAAGGAGTTCTGAATTAGGAAGATCCTATTTATGTATGTACTATAGCTCTAATTTCAGTTTGGCCTTTTTATCTTTCAGGAAGTGTGTGGGAATCGAACAGAACTTTGTCACCTTTGTAACAAATATGTCAGACTACGTGAAAGATACAACCATGAAGCTAGCTGCAATGGCATCCCAGATCATACTGATACCGTGGGATCTTCAAGGTAGGAAGTAGAATCATTTAATTATAGTGTATCATAGTTGAAACTCAAAATTTATATTTGAAATTCATGTGAGGTTATCATCTCAATTCTATTTTCTTTTTGATTTTGTATTATTTGCTTCTAGCTAATTGTTCATGTATGAAATGATGCAATTTTTCATCTTTTTGGATTGCTACTGTTCAAGTATGCTCATCTAGGGCTTTTTGCTTCTTGGAGACTTACAATTCCCCCAAACCTTAAATGGTCTTCCAATTCCCAAGCATGTGCATGTAAAATACTTACTCATACATATCTGTATTTCCCACTTGTACATGTGCTCTTTGTCTGAAGGGCTGTTTATTATATGGATGCTTGTGATTTTATTCTTTGAAGAAACCTGGAAACTGTTTCTGTTTTAATTTTTACCAAAGCTTCAAGTCTATCTGAGGATTAAAAAACATATGTTTATACCAATTGTTTCTCATTTTGGGCAGTCATGTGTCACTCTTATTTGCACTATTGCACTATTTGGCTGTCTTCATAAGTCGTCTAATTTTGGTCCCTGTTATTTGTAGAGTTAATACTTGCACTGCACAAAGTGTTTGTTAGTTTCTTCATATAACAAAAAAATGAACCTCCTAAGGTTAACTAGGTTATTTTATCTAGGTGATTTTTATTGGAGATTTCAAAAATAAATCTTTCATTTTTGGGTGATTAAGATAATGCAACTAGGTATCATTTACAAGTTTTCTAATTTCATACAGTAGAATAATCACATTAATTTGTGCCAAGTGCTGTAAGATTATTTAGTTGGGTGTTTAGAGACTCCCACACATGAATCCTTTGTGCTCTTTATATGGTTAGGTCTTACTAGCAAGTCAAAACTACATAAAACTAAATTAAATTTGTAGTAGTTCTGTTCACCACATAAAATTATTGCCTATAAGCTGTATAGAGTCATTTCCTTATTAATAGTGCAATTATCTATTGTTGCTGTAGTTATTTTTTAGTTTTGGATGAGCGCTGTGTTGTGCATATATAGTAGAGGAGCAAAGAATTGTTACACATTTAGGAGTGACGTTGTAGCGTATCTAGACAGGCATTGTTCACATGGATAGGTTTGGCTTGGCGCAGAAGGAAGTAGTTGGTATTGTGACAATCTGAGCTTGTATTGGCAGGAGATGGATTGTTGTAACGTAATCATCGTAATAATTTGGTTATTATTAATGTCTAAAAGCCTGCTAAAGAAGTATCAACAATGAATTGTCTTTTATGTGAAATATGATTTATCTGTTCCATTATTGTATCATGTGAGGACATCTAGATTTCTTGAATTGATTTCGCAATCCAACTTTATGAATAAAATCTTGCATGTTGTGATATATTTGAATTTCTTTTGTTACAAATGTGACTGTCAAAGAAAGTTACTCCCTCTGGGGCCTTAGCATGTTGGGGTGTATTAATTATATATACTTTTTCATATTCATAAAAGGTGTTTCTCCCTTCTGTATTATTAAACTATATGCTTCTAATTTTTAGGGATGTGAGGGCAGCTGAAAGAGAGGATGGTGCTAGAAGAAGGCAGCGGAACAATTTCTCAAGAAGACGTCTTCTTTTCACAATAGCAATCACTAGCATTGCTGTCTTGTTAGGATCTCTGTTTCTCCAGAAGAAGACTGGACACAGTGATGTGAATTAGAAGCAGAGAGGGTACATGTTAAAATGTTGTAAATCGGCTTTAAATATGTATAATTCATTCGTCTGCAACAGAAGTCATATGAGATATATTATGCTACTTTTTTTGGTAAGATATATTTTGTTACTTTATTTAAACACCTCGGCATTGTCATGGTATACTGTCTAAGTTATACATTTGTTGGATAAAACTACTAAGAAATATATTTGACCCTTTTCTATCAAGATATTCAGGTTGCAATTTGCTGCCAATCCTGTAGTTTTCTTGAGGAAGAACTTCCATTTTCTCTTATGTCAATTAAATATCAAGCAATTGCCTTTGCGGCATAGGCAGTGCTCATATTTCATAGTCCTAATTCTGTAGGAGCATTTGAGAAATTGTGCGCTCCACTTGTTTATTTTTGTTCACAAAAATATATGGTTTTATGGTTTGACTACATTCCTAGCAGCAATATATTCGTCGCTCTATACATGCTTCAACATGACAGTTAGGGAACAAAATTCAGCTCTCTCATTTTGGAGATGGTGTTACTCTGTAGTTTAACCGTGCCAAGCCTGTGAGGTTGAGGTCTACATTGGAGCTGCTTTTCTATTATTATTATTCTTCCTTCGCTTGTTTGTTTGTTTGTTTGTTTTGGTTGCAAGTTTGGGCTTAACGAAGTATTAGAAGGTATGGCTCGAAGTAATTTTTAATCTGCATGTTAGCGAATTTAATGAAAAAATGGTTATGAATATATTTCTATAATTGTAACCAAAAAAATTACTTTAAAAAACTACCTACAATAATTTTTTAAACTCTCTCTCCATTTTTCTAGTTTTACTTTTTTCCTTTACCATAATATTATATAATTTTATCTTTTAAAATTCATAGTGTAACTTGTAATTATTTATTGTGTGCCATTTTCTAGTTAAAATATTAAAATGCACATTTTTTTGTAAATAACTAAAATATATTAACTTGAAATAAATTAAAATCTAGTTAGAGCCATTAGACGAGCCAACTCAATTTGTGGTGGGTCAACCCATCACGGCTCACAGAATAAATTAGCTGGCTCGTTTGAATCTACCTGGTTAGGTAGATTGAAAACTTGAATATGGTTTATAAGATGGGTTAAATGGCCCATTAGAGGAAAAAAAAAACTAATGCGCATATTCAACATCATTTTAATGGCTGAAAGGAGGAGTTTCAGCCACACTTTATATCTACATATTGGCTTTTGGATCTAGAAAGCATAGACTCGCATTCACGCTTCGATTAGAAGTGATGAATTTAGATATTCACAAACTCACGCTTCAAGTGAACTTTGATGGTCAAAAGGAGGAGCTTCAGTCATGCTAGATGCTCACACTTAGATTAGAAGTAATGGACTCATGGACTCATGCTTCAGGGGAGTTTTGATCATTGAAATGAGGAATTTCAATCACCCTTAAGCTCAACGAATAGAAGGAATAAAGCTTCAATTGATGGTTCTAGTCGTTCTCTCTTAGTCACACTCTCATTGTTGATTCAATTGATAGTTTTAGTCTAAAGCTTTTCATGGCCTACCTTTTAAGAGTGTAGACTAAGTGGATTTATAAAAATAAAATAAACTAAAATTATATATTAAATGAGCCAATCCACAAGTTATGGGATTAGCTTATTTAATTAGTAAGTTAGGTGAATTAGGCCAGAAATAATTCTACTAACAAATTTTTTAAATATTGAGTCAATTAATTCATTAAATTAATGGATCGAGTTCACTAAATTCTTTTCTCTTGTTTTTAATGGTTGAATTCACAATGTTTGGATCAAATTTAGATCAAATGCCACAAATTGTATTTCAATTGCCAAATGTTGGCGAAAAATAGAATAAAAACAAAAAGATAATTATTTCAAAATGAACAAATAACCACAAACTAAGATAGCCATCGACGTTAAAACTAGTTAATAATAATAATAAATGAACAAATATGTATTTTATTATTTTTATTACTTAGGGTTTTTTGGCCTTCTAATCCCTTTTTTTTATTTTACTCTTATCTTATCTTTATTTAATCAAACATTAAAAAGCAATAATATTTATATTCCTTTATATATCATACCAAATATGATTATTGAATATACGATTTCTTTACATTCTTAATCCATCTTTTATTTTTATTTTATGAAAAAATTCTGCTGCGTATTAAAAAAGGCCTTACGTTTGAATCATTATAAAATGTTGAAATGAAAATTTTAGATATTATATAGTGATAATTTAAAAGTATTTTTTAATTTTAAAATTTGAGAGAGTATTTACAAATAACCAGTATTTGAATTTTGCCTCATTAAAATACAATGTTCAATTAACTTTATTATTAATTTATTCTGTAAGATTTGTTTAGAACAATATTACTTCTAAAAAATTTGATCTATAATTAATAAAAGTAGGGATTTAGAAATTTAACTAAATTTAATGTGATTTGTAGGGATTTCATTTCAACTGTGATAAAGTGACAATTTTACTCTATGCAAAGCATAAATTTATTTCAAGATAAATAATAATGTAAAATTTTAACATTTAATTCAATTCTATACATTTTAAAAATTTCTAAACAAGGTTGAAGGAGCCAAAAGTAATAATTTCTTAATATATATTTGTAATTCATTTTTAAATTAATTAAAATTAAAACTGTTAAAATAAGATTCAAATTTTAAAACTCATTTACAAATCAATCGCAATCATTTGTTTTAAAATGAACTCTATATAGTTATAATAAAAAATATTCTAAATCTAGTATTCATAACAAAGATGAAGATAAAATTTATTGGAGTAAAAAAAAATTTTTAATTACCTTATAACATTTGGTTATAAAAGTATCATAATTTTTGTAATGGAACCATCATAATTTTTTTAGAAAATAAACCTGAATAAATTATAAAAATGATTTAGCAACAAATAAAATGACATCATTTTTTAAGAAATTTCTATTAGCATTACTTAATGTAGCATAACATATATTTGAGTAAATTATAAAGATTTCTTTTGAATTTTACTAAAATTATATAATTTTTTTATTTTCAAACTATACACACATACCTCTTCTATTTTCAATATATATATATAAACTTCATGTGAAACAAAACTCCATTTTATACTTTAATCTAATTTTAAATTTTGTAAGTAAAATATTTTTTATTTATTTAAATACATAAGTTTTAAATTAAAAAATAAATAGAAGATATTTTTGTTAAAAATTTAAAATTAAAATAAAATATAAAATAATTTTTATTTTAAAAATTATATCTATTTTAAAAAATATAAATATATATATATAATTTTAATAAAATTTTAAGAAAAATTCTTTGTAATTTGTTTTATATATTTGTATATTTATGGCATAAAGTAATTGTTTGTATTATCGCACCGCAGGTCACTCTACTGAAAGAAAAAACGAAAAAAAAAACACTGTATACTACGAAGCATTAGTTGAGGATATAATGGTCATTACATGGTAGTCTCAACCTCGCACTATATATACCCCCAGCTCCAAATTCTAGGGTATAAAAAGCCCTAAAATCCTTCGCTCCTTCACGCTAAATCGAGCCAAACGTTTAACCGTGAATAAGCAGCATAAGGACAAAGGGGAGAGCTGCTCTCTACGTTGCCAACCGATTCGTAATACGATTTTTAAACCCTGGATCTTCGTTATTCGGTTATCTCCTACAAATTATTAGCTTCTTCGAACCCTAGTGCAGTTTCCCCCCAATTTTGGGCACAAGTTTCTTCGTACTGTGTTTATATTATCCAGATATGAATTGTGATCTGACCTATTTTGTATTTGCTATTGATACAGATCGTGTTTAGCTAGCAACAATGGCGACGTTTGAACTGTACCGAAGGTCGACGATCGGAATGTGCCTAACCGAGACTCTGGATGAGATGGTTCAGAATGGTACTCTCAGCCCTGAGCTTGCTATTCAGGTTCTTGTCCAGTTCGATAAGGTAATTTTATACGGGACTATCTTCCTTTCTTTTACGTATGAATTAGATATGAACTATAATTTTGTTGGTTTGATATGACTTTTGATGTGTTGGTATGCCAACTGCTAGTCTATGACTGAAGCTCTGGAAACGCAAGTCAAGGGTAAGGTCTCCATTAAGGTAATGGCGTTTTTTTCCCCTTCTCTGTTTTAAATTTTTAACTTAAATGTAGGACATTGAATTTTGGGTCAGACAATATTGAGGGGATAATTGGCTGTTACCTGAATGTGCTAGTGATATATCAGTCTGTTGTTGGAGGTTGATGCAAGTTGCCGAATGAGTTCATAATTTCATATCACTGTTCTCTTGCTGCAATTATTGTTATCCGGAGTGGGTTGCTGTTGTAGTTGCTTAGCCACAATTGAACAAGTGTATAAGAATTATTCTGCAAATTCTGTGTGGATTCTTGGTTGGGCGTGCTGTTAATAAGCTTATCGTTAGATGAAAAAGGTCTATTGTTATTCCGACCAGAAACAAGGTTTATTAATAATTTAATATGATGGCACATCGATACTAATCAATAAAATCGCTTAGGGATTTCATTATTGTCTTCGGAAATGATTTCTTTTAGCTTTAAGTTAGGTACCCTTCGGTCTTGACTATAGAGAATGGCTCCAAGGACGTGTGAACATCAGCACAAGGAGTGTACTTTATTAAAATTTTGAGACCTGAATATTTAGAGCACAATTTATGATAATCAGCACCCGTCAGTGCCGATTAAAATTAGTACTTTTATGAAGTGAGATAGTAAAGACACTCCGACATTATTTATGATTTTTTCTTCTGAGTTTTAGTCTGCATGTACAATTAGTGAAGTCTGATATCGCAGGTGTTTTTGCTCATTGTTTTCTGCACCTTGAAAGAAATTGTTCTTTGTTTGTTGTAATTTAAATTCCAATTGTATTGCGGTGGCTGTTTACTATTCTTTGACAAATTGATGATGATCATCTGATAATCAGTTAAACATTTGTCTTAGGTCTAACATTTCGCCCATAAGCTATTCATTTTTTGGGTATCCAGACACATGGAAACATGGAAACTATTTACAATTTTGACAGTCAAATTATCAAAGTAGGGTGGCTCTTCAAGAAATAATAATGCCAACCTATGTGAAATGCAATTACGGTGAACAGTGCAAGTGTCGTCCTACAATCTATTCATAAATTATCATTTTACTAGTCTTTTAAAAAAAAAAAATTTGACCATTTCAGTTTCATTTGTGAGGTGTGTTCTTGTTTGTTACTTATGTATAGTTTACCTATGTGAAATGCAACAGTGCATATGTCATCACACAATCTATTCATAAATTTCTTTTTAACTGGTCTATATTTTTTGCCTTTGACCATTTGAGTTAAATGGTTTGTCTATACATTTGTGGGTTGTCTAAAAATATGATTTATGATAGGATTTTATGGTGGCGATTGATCTATGTAGTCAACTTCACTTAGTGGAAAAAGGGTTTGTTGTTGTTGTTGTCGTCGTCGTCGTCGTCGTCGTATCATTTGAGTTTCATTTGTAAGGTATGTTCTTGTCTCGTACTTATGTATAGTTTACTGACAACTATGTTGCTCAAGTATGGGTACCGGTTTGGGATATGATAATCTTAAAGATGTAGGTTATGGCTACGACAACGTATACCCCATAAATGATGTATATTTTGCAATATATAACATTTCTTTTTTATCTAAAAAGATTAGCAATTCTTTCAGCAACGACGATATATAATAAACATTCTATTATATATAATCAGCCAAAATAGTTATCTAGTTTTCCGTTATGGTTTTAAAGTTTCTGTATCTTAAATAAAAATAAACCCGAGTAATATACAATATTGGAGTTCTGTATGCAACTCTGTATACAAGTTGCTGATAATGGAGAAGATCCATTGTTTCAATTCTCAATAGTTGCCGTATACCTGCTTTTTTTACTTTTTAATTTTTTATCATAGATAAAGAAATCATTAATAGGAAAGATAAGTTGCATAGATGACCAAAATACAAAGCAATGAGCACCAAAGAGCTTTCTAGTCCTCTATCTGCAAAAGAATTTGTTATCTTGTAGATAAATATTATTCTGGTCTTTCCAGTCTAGATAGTTAAGAAGGGAGTTCATATTATAAATCTTGTCTTCTTGGACTGATCTTGTGATTTTCAGTTATATCGGTTCAAAGCACATTTTTAGTGACTCTTAATCTCAATGTTTTGGGTTGACTATATGAATCCTCGGTTAAAGTTAAAGGCAATTGGAACTCTATCATTTAAATTTGCCACTCAATTCTTTCTTGACCCTATTATTGTAGATTGCCTCTCCTGTAGCCTTACACGTTATACCAAGGTAGATTACTGTGCCAAATGAAATTATGAGTTTATGGTTTCATCATGATTTGGCACCCTTATTTTCATTATAAACTTGGGAGTCTATGAATCCACGTCAAAATAATATTTGATTGAACTTGTAATTGTTTAATGTTCTAGTTTGTTGAGCTGCAGCTATTCTCAAACGACTTTGTGATTTCAGTCATCTAACACATTTTTACACCACCTCCCCCCAGATTTTGCTCATTGTGTATGGTTGCCTTAGCAGAAATTCTGCATGTATAACTTTGTTCTGCAATTTATTTTATTCATCTGAAGCTAGTGTCTTTGCAAGTTAAGTCATGAATATACGTCTTCTTTTCACCTCCATTAATAAGCCTTCATATAGGCATTGTGAGAATTGAACTGTTTTCAGTTTCTCTTTACTTCTTCAATCACAGGGACATCTACATACGTACAGATTCTGCGACAATGTTTGGACCTTCATTTTACATGATGCTTTGTTCAAGGGTGAAGAATGCCAAGAGAATGTTGGACGGGTTAAAATAGTGGCATGTGACTCAAAGTTGCTCTCACAATAATAACATGTCCAACGTCTGCTACATTGTCAACAAGGAGAAATTGCCATCTGCTGCTACAAGGGGAACGGAGGCAAGACAAGTGGCGGATGGTCTAAATTCTTGCAAGGACTAGCAACTATAAAACGTTATAGATTTAGAAGCTATCAATCTTGACATCTTTAGGCATTTCATGCTACATCGGTTCAGAATGATGCGTGGTATTCGATGAATATACTTTTTTCGCTGTACTTTGTTCTATGGACTTCAGAAAATGAATCCATTTGTCTTAGCAGGACCTTGTGGTTGAGAAGACAATTATCCTGAGATATGAGCTATAGTGATTACGTAATGAAAAACCGGAATGCCATCTACTCTACAAATATTTTACCCTTTTCAACAAATTGTTTCTTATTATTTCTTTGGAAGTTAGTTCAATTGAGGTTCTACAATAGGTACAGTTCAATGGTGAAAGAGGCAGAGATAGAAAACGTGGGTAAAAATGAGTATAGGGAAGGAAAATATGCTTTGTAATTTCTAGGTAAGTGATATATATTTTTTAGATTTAGTTATGCAAATTTAATTATGCATAAAACCCTAAATTTCAAATCTTCGATATTCATGATTATACAATTAAATCAAGATATATACTTAGAAGAAGAGGTCATAGGTTTTTCTCTCTTTCCTTTCTCCTTTCTTAATTGATACACTAAATTTTTGTTTTTTCAGCGATAGAGAATTGACTCTACTGTTTCATGTATCATCTATTATTTGTGTTGGTATGTAATCATTTAATAGATAGAGAGAAGGCTGTTAAGTATATTTTAAATTCTTTTAATATGATACATCTATCACGTAACCAGATGTATGGATAAGATTTATTCAATTATTAAAATAATATATAAAAATATAATTATCTTCAATTATTTAAAATTAAAGATAAAACTTCATTATTTATCTCATTATCAGGTTAAATTTTAATATTTTAATATTTAACCTAATAAATAGACAACATTATTGTCTTGATAGCATAAACATAAATGGTGCATAAAAACAAATCTCATTTGATACTATCATTATACTTACCTTAATATGATAAACCATCACATGTGAGTTACGGTGATTGTATATAATTTCTATAATATACTTCTTTCCATATACTACAACATTTGTAATTTACCATATAAGGTCCATAAACATTAATTATATAATTTTATTGTGATTCACTATAATGTCTTATAAAAACTTTTCCTATTAAATCAATCATAACTATTATGTGTACACTATCATCAATAAAATATATATCTATATATATATATATATATATAATTAAGTTAGAAACAAATAATTGAGCTTGCAGTGTCATTATCATCATAATAAATACTTATCATAAAAATAACCAAGACCCATTCTATGTATATATTCTCTAAATAATTTTGGTTATAATTCTTTTGTTAATGGATCTACAATTATTTCTTTAGTTTTAATGTTTCAATACACACTTTCTATTTCTTGATTTCTTCCTTAACAACAAAGAACTTTGATTAATATACTTTGTTCCATTCAAGTATTTGTTATTTTTGGAGAAGAAAATAGTTGCAGCATTATCACAAAAAAGTTTTAATGGCATGGTAATATTGTTAACAATTCCAAGTCTTGAAATAAAGTTTCGTAGTTATAATGCATGATTTGTTGCTTTATAGCAAGCTATAAATTCTGCTTCTATAATGGATGAAGCAACAATTGATTCTTTTGGACTTTTTCATAAGATTTCTCCTTTTGTTAATAGAAACAAATAACTAAATATAGACTTTCTAATATCAAGGCATCCAGCAAATTTTAAATTTGGATATTCAAGTACTTCTAAGTGACTAGATTTTCTATAAATGAGCATGTATGCCTTTGTTCTTTATAAGTACCTCAATACTTTCTTAGCAACTTTTTGATGATCCATTTTTAGATTGATTTGATATTTATCTAGCATTCTAACTATAAAACTAATATCCAATTTGGCACAAGTTGGCAAATACATTAGACTGTTGATAACAGAAGTATATGGATTTGATTCCATTTGCTTACATTTTAAATCATTTATGAGCATTGCTTAAGATTGAATTTATCCCCTTTTTGTATTACAACAATTTTAGCTTGTCCATATTTAATCTCCTAAAAATTCTTCAATATATTCTTTTTAGGACAATTCTAACAATTCTTGTGATCTATTATAAAATCTTTCAATTCTAATCACATAGGATGCCTTTCCTATATTTTTCATTTCAAAATTCTCTAAGGAAAAAATCTTTTATTTTACATAACAAGCGTAAATTATTAGCAACAAACAAAACATCATCAACATATAGAACTAGAAAGATAAATTTACTCCCATTAACCTTTTAGTATATACAATGATCAATCATATTTTCTTAAAATCCAAATGATGTTATGGTATCATTGAATTTGAGATACCGTTGTCTAGGAGCTTATTTAAGTTTATTTATTGACTTTATAAGTTTACATACCATTTGACATATTCCTTTAACCTCATAACCTTTTAGTTGGTTCATATAAATTTCCTCCTCAATATTCCCATTAAGAAAGGCTGTTTTCATATCCATTTGGTGTAATTCTAAATCATAATGAGACATTAATGCCAAAATGATTCTTAGAAAGTCTTTCTTTGAGATTGGAACAAAAGTCTCAATATAATCAATGCCACTTTTTTAAGCACAGACTTTGGCAACAATTCTAGCCTTATATCATTCAATATTACCATTTGAATCATGTTTAGTCTTAAAGGTCCATTTACACCTAACTTGCTTTGAACTTTTTTGCAATTTAATGAGATCCCAAACTTCACTTTGTTCCATAGACTTCATTTCTCCTTTCATGGCGTTAATCCACTTTTCATACTTAACACTTTCTATGGCTTGTAAAAATGAAAGTGGATATTTTTTAATTCTAAAATCAAAATTGAACTCTTTTAAATGAACCATATAATCATTTGAAAAGGGTGATCTCCTTTCTTTCTGAGATATTTGTAATGGTATTTCTTATGGTTCATATGGGTTAAATGCTTGTAAGTTTGTTTCTTCATGAAGTGTTTCATCATCAAACCAGTGTTTAGTTTTTTTTTTCCAACCACTAGAATAATATTTAGAGTAGGCATTAATATAGGAATACTTACAAATAAGGAAATATCTGCCTTAATTTCCTTTATATTTATATCTTGTCATTTATTATTCCCATTAACTTTACCATTTTTCATGAATCTTGGATCTTAATTTCGACAAATCTCGAACTATAGTTTAGACAATAAAACCCTTTAAATATTTGTGGGTAACAAATGAAGTAACTACTAATTGTTCAAAAATATAATTTCTTTTCATGTGTATTATAAATTTTTACTTCTATTGGGTAATTCCATACATGTAAATGTCCAAAACTAGGTTTTCTACTAATTCGTAGTTTAAAAGGAGTCTTTAAAATTGTTTTACTGAAAACTTTGTTAAGTAGATGCATTGTAGTTTTCAATGCATACATCTATAATGACTTGAGTAATGAAAAGTTACACATCATATTTTTAACCATATCCATCAAAGTTTGATTATGCCTTTTTGCAACACCATTCGTTGAGATGTGCCTAGTGTAATATACTATGTACATATGCCATATCTTTTAAGAAATTTTGCAAATGAACCTAGACATTAACTCAATTCATCATATTTTTTATAGTATTTATTACCTTTATCAAATCTTACAATTTTTACTTTTTTGTCTAATTGTCTTTCAATCTCATTTACATACACCTCAAGAGCTTTCATTGCTTGAGATTTTTATTTAAACAAATAGATAAAACGATAATATGAAAAATCATCTATAATGGTGATGAAATACTTTTCTCTACTAAAAGATGGAGTATCAAAAGATCCATACACATCACTATGTATAATTTCAAAAAGCAGAGTGCTTCTTATGGCTTTTTTTTTTTTTTTGGTTATGTTTAGTTTGTTTTCTCTTAAAATAATCTAAAAATAAACTAAGATCAATAAAATCTAAATTTGGAAGAATCTCATTCTTTACTAATCTTTCTAATATTATTGGATACATGCCCTTAACATTTATGCCACAAGTAAGTAGAATATTCATTTGCTAAATTATGTTTGATTCCATTGTTATGATAAACTACTAGTAAGGATTCAGCAAAATCATTTTTAAGTTTTAATTTATATAAACCATTACAAAGAATACTAGAACTAATACAAGAAGTATTCTTAAATAAATTGAAACAATCATGTCCAAACTTAACATTAAATCCAAAAACATCCAATCTAGATAAAGAAACAAGATTTCCAGCAATTAAAGGTACATAAAAGTCCGTAAAAGGTCTAAATGATAGCCAGTATCCAATACTAAATAATAAGTCTTTATGCCTTCAATTGGAGCCTTTATATGATTCTCTATAAATAAAAAACTTTCATTTGGATTTGTGATTTAGATCATAAGGAATCCCCGCACCATATTAAATACATAAGTAGTAGCACCAAAATCAAGCCACTAAATTATGAGGAACTTCAACTAAATTTGATTTAAAACATATTAAAGCACTAGGTGTACCTTTCTTTTCAAACAAAACCTTACATTTATGGCAATCATTCCAATAGTGACCAACTTTCTCATAAAAGTGATACTTGCTTGTCTTTTGCTCCTTCTTTTCAACTTGAGAAGTATTAATAGGCATTTTTTCTTTTTGAACTTGTTGGCTTTCACCTTAAGTCCCTTAGCAACTCCTTAGCCTATAAGGTTAGTTGAATAACTTCCTTGTGTTCTTTATCTTGTTTCCTTTTGAATAAGCATACTGACCAATTCATTAACATTCCATTTGTCCTTAACAGTGTTATAATTTATTTGAAATGGCTTATACTTAGGAGGAAGTGAGTTCAAAATAAATTACATGTAAATGAGTCATCCATATTTATCCCGAAAGATCTTAATCTTGCTGTAATATTAGTCATTTCAATAATATGCTCTTGTATGCAACCCATTAAACTTCATGGTTGTAAGTTCTGCCATCAAGCTACCAACAAGTGACTTGTCTATAGTGTGAAGGCGTTCTTCCACAAATTGAAGGTATTTCTTTTCATTTTTTGTTTATGAAATTGTTGTCTTAAAAGTTGTTGGTAAAAGTCACTTGTATAAATATAAGACTTAGTTTGTTGGAACATTCTCATACTTTTATGGTATGACTTTTCTTCCTAATTACTTTAATTAGTAATAGCATTGGGTTTATCTTCTAAAGTGCCAAGTCAAGATGTAAAATGCTTAAGTGAAACTTGTTCTATTTGCATTGTTTAGAAAAGTTTACACTATTAAACATAGCAATAGATAAAGTGTTACAGCCAATAATTTTTATAATGGATTAACCCTAAAATAAAATAAGAGAAAGGATAAAAATGAGTAAAAGCTTAATTAAAATAATGACAAAGGGCTAAATGTCCACTTAAGGCCTAAAAAGGAGTGCTTGAATTGGATGTGCAAGGAAATATGGATAAAATGGTAATTATGTAAAATTAGTAGTATAATGAGAAAATAAATTATTTTTCCTTAGTACAATGTTAAATAAAATTATTAGAGGCTCATGAACAATTAAAATAACTCAGAGCTCTAATTTCATGCATATCAAAAAACCCAATGGCATAAAGATAAATTTGGCAATTTTAAATCATCGAGGGCCCAAATTTTATTTTTCTAATTATGACAAATAATAAAATAAATAAGTTAGTAAAGTAAAATAAAAATACAAGATACATGGGTTAGATCAAAGGAAAAATTCAAATCAATGATAAAATAATCCAAAAATATGTCGCTTTTAAGCAGGGGAAAGTGTGCACATACTCTTTCATCTTTTATCTCTTCTTCTTGGTTGACCAACCAATACTTCAACAATAAAAGAAGAGAGATATTGCAATGAAAATCAAAGCAAAAAATGGAAGAAGAAATTGGTAGAAGAGAGAGAAATAAAAATCAAGCTTTTAGGTAAGATTTATTCACTTTTGGTCTTTCTCTTTGCTATAAAAGTTTCTCCTCTCTTTAGGAGCTTCTTAATTATCTAAATTCCATCTTAAGTTTTGTGGCTAGACGTGATCTCCCAAGAAGCTCATCTTGAAGTGAAAGTTAGTGTAAAAAGATTAAGACAAAATATTAAGCATTTTCATGTAAGTTTTTCACCCAAAAAAATTGTGTTTTGAAACCTTTAATTCTTTCTAATTTTTTGTCATGGAGGTGGAGGTTGAATGTGATGTTGCTCTTGCTTGAGTATAGTATTTAAGAATATAAAAGTATATTATAGACATTATGTTAGGAGTGGGTTAAATGAAATCCTCTAAATTGGGAGCTCTAGGGTACATATTGGTTATAAGATGCTAATTACAATACTCATAAATTAGATGATTTAATTGAGATTAAAGAGAATTAGATGATTTAATTAAGATTAAATAAGATTAATTAAGATTAAATAAGATTAATTAAGTAAATTATAGTTGGTCTTGAGTCATTATTATGCCAATTCTACTAAGTTTGCACATTTATAAATATTAGCTATGTTTGATGTAAGGAATTGGGATTGTGATGCATTGACTTAAATTTTGGTTGTTGTGACTGCCTTTACAAGTGATATTTGATCCAAGAATTTTATTTGAGTTGTGGAAATAACACTTGAACTAAGACAATTGAATGGTCCTAAATTTGGTGCAATATTGAGTTTTGAGGCCAGAAAAGGTAAATTTGAGTTATGTATATTAATGGAAGAATTTGACTAATAGATATTTAAATTGGTCTTTTGGACTAATGTAAAGAATTTAAAAAGCCTAAGATGCATGAAAAGCTTTTCTAATTGAAAGTTATAAATTTTGGCCTAAGAAAAGGAAAATTGTAAAAAATGTATTAGTGATGAAACTTTATGAGTTTTGGCCTACATTAATCATTGAAATGACATGTTTTAGGCTATGATATGATTATATATGAAGTTTAGAAAGTTAAAACATGTTTTGAAACCAAAAGTGTGGTGTCAAAATCCTTTTTACATGTTAAATTTGGGATAAATATGGGATTGGATGATTAAATGCCTAATTGCTTATGTTACCTAATGTGATATTTTTAGGCTATTTAAATTTAGTGACATTGCTTGAAAGTGTTGGGTCAAGAAGGAGGACCCTTTTGTGCATAGGAGATCAAGAGTTTGTTTAGCATTGGGTGATTATTACCCTTCTCTATATGCATATATGCATAGTAATTGGAATGCTCATATATGATTATATGTTTGTAATTGTAATATTTTATGATATGAGTTAGCTATGTATGTAATGTATTATGTGTCATTGTGGCTAGGGGTGCTTTATGGCATCAAGTATGATGGAATAGGGAATTGAGTATAGTAACTCTTCCCAAATCAAGAAAAAGTATGCAAGTTCATGATATAATGGCTATTAATTAGCTTATGTAATTACCAACCAAAGTGCCTTTATGATGATATTTATGTATACTTGTGTTTTTTCACTTGAGTAATATTATGTATGCTTAGAATAATGAAATTTGCTATTAAGATTATATATCTCATTCTTTATCTATAAACTAACTCATGTCATGTGAAAATTACACAAGTGATAAAGACAAGCAAGTTACCCCTTGAGAAGCTGAGAGCTTGCTTAAAGACTTTTAGAGTATCTAGTTATTTTGTTGTAGCGAATTTTATTAGATATGATCTTGGGGCTAATCATTTTGAGTTATGTTTCCTTTTTGTATTGTAATTAATTAGGATGATGGATCTTAGTTGAAAAATGTTGATGTGACTTTTTGAGCCTTTAGTCTAATATAAACATGTATTCAAAAATGGAAATCTATGGATATGCTAAAATAAAGAGCTTTTGACACTTGAAATATGGAATGGAGTGAAATTTAGTTCAAAAGTGGAGTTATATCTATTTTTCCTTAATTATCTCATTATAGCTGAGATTATACATGATTATTATGAACATCGTATTTTGTCTGGGCATGCTCAAAAAATAATAATAAAATTAAACTAACAAAAATAAAAAACAAAATAATAAAAAAAGAACAGAGAGAAAAATGATAAAAAATCATCAAATTAAATGCTAAAATATATATAAGGAAAAAGAAAAAAGTGAAGAAAAGTATCCTTTTCTCTTTCAAATTTCAAAATCCATTCTAAAATAGTTGAACACAAAAACCAATAACCTAAAAAAAAGGAAGAAAAATTAAAAAGAAAAAGAAAAAGTTAAAATCAAAAAATAATACTAAGATGTTGAACAAGAAAAAGAGAAAAAAAAAAGATAAACAAACAAAAAAAAAAAAGAAAGAGAAACAAACAAACAAAAAAGGAGAGCAGAAATAAAAATAGGAAACCCAAATAGCTTCAAGCCCACATTTTCAACCCAACAAAGTGATGGAAAAATGGAAGGATGATATAGGCTCAAACTTAGAGGTCCACTTACTCAGAAAATAAAAAAAATAAAAAAAAAATAAAAATAAAAGGACTAAAAAAAAAAACCACGATTCATCAAATATATTGACTTTCGACCAGATCACTTTAATTTGTTAGAGTAGAGACTATAGACTTTTATAAAGTCCAAAATAGAAAAAAGAAAAAGAAGAAGAAGAAGAAAAGAACAACAAATGAAACCAACCATGCACACTTTCATATTGGGGTAAGTAAATATTAAATAGAACATCCCACATGTTCTTCAAGAAGCAAAACTCATATCAGGGGCAACATCCACGTCTTATGTTTCTTGCTTGGAAGATTACATTCATAAACTGAATCCACTGGTTATGTTCCTTATGAGGCTCTGTTCACATATCATGCATTTTGTATATACACATGCATTGCTCAAATATTGGTCCAGGCACCCAAAGTCCTACACAGAACAGGCACCCTTAAGTCCTACGCAGAATAGGCATCCAAAAGTCATGTACAGAATAGGCACAATAAAAGTCCTATGCAAAATAGACACCAAAAGTCTTACGCAGAATAGGCACCTAAAGTTCTACACAGAACAAGCATCTTCAAGTTCTACGCAAAATAGGTATCCAAAAGTCCTGCACAGAACAGGCATAATAAAAGTCTTGCGTAGAATAGGCACCCAAATTCCTACGCAGAATAGGCACCTTCAAATCCTACACAGAATAGGCACCCAAAGCCTTACGTAGAATAGGCACCCTTAAGTCCTACATAGAATAGGCATTCAAAGTCCTGCATAGAGCAGGCATTCAAAGTCCTACGCAGAATAGGCACTTTTAGGTCCTACACAAAACAGGCACTCTAAAGTCCTACGCAGAATAGGAAAAATAAAAGCCTTACACAAAATAGGCATCCTTAAGTCCTATATAGAACAAACATTTAAAGTCCTACGTAGAATAAGCACCTAAAAGTTTTACGCAGAATAGGAACTCAAAAGTCCTGCACAGAACAGGCACCTTTAAGTTATACGCAGAATAGACACCCAAAAGTCCTACATAGAATAGGTACTCAAGTCCTGCACCGGAACAGGCATAAATAAAAGTCTTGCACTAGAATAGGCATCCTTTTAAGCCTCGCACTACCAAGCATTTATCACCTTTGACCAAGTTTCGGCTTTTACAGGTAAGTTAGCTTACCTTTATCTTTTAGTGCTTAAAACAAAATATATGTTTTCATCTTTACTTATTCTTAAACTAAAGATATCAAAAATTACATTTTCGATTTTCTTACTTAAATAATAAGTAAAGAGGGGCAACGGATAAACACCATATTTTGTTTAGGTCATTCTTTCCTCTTGTGTATTGTCAGAAGGTAATCAAATCATCTTAAACAAAATACGTGTTTTTATCTTTACTTGTTTCTTATGTAAAAAATATTAAAAATAACATTTTCAATTTCCTTACCTAAGAAGCAAGTAAAGAGGGACAACTGTGAACACCGTATTTTGTCCAGACATGCTCCAAAAATAATAATAAAATAAAACAATAAAAAAAGAAAAGAGAGCAAAAATGATAAAAAATCATCAAATTAAATGCTAAAATATATATAAGGAAAAATAAGAAAAAAGAAAAAAGTGAAAAAAAGAACTAAAAAAAAAGTATCATTTTCTCTTTCAAAATAGCCCAATACAAAAATTAATAATCCAAAGAAAAGGAAGAAAAAGTCAAAATCCAAAAATAATAATAATAAGATGTTGAACAAGAAAAAAAGGAAAAAAAAAACAGATAAACAAACAAACAAACAAAAGAAAGAGAAACAAACAAACAAAAAAAGGAGAGCAAAAAATAAAAATAGGAAACCCAAATAGCTTCAGGCCCACATGTTCAACCCAACAAAGTGATGGAAAAATGGAATGATGATATGGGCTCAAACTTAGAGGTCCACTTACTCAGAAAATAAAAATAAAAAAAATAAAAATAAAAGGACTAAAAAAAACAAAGCAAAAATAACAAAAATCAAAGACCCTAAATCGAAAGCTTGCTTCCTTCTTCTTTGTACCTGAAACAAAAACCCAACGCCCTAAAAGAAAAATCAAACCTAACCCCACCAAAAACCTACGGCCCAGTAAAAAAGAGGAAAAACGAAGAAGCCCAAGAAAAGATGAAATTTGATCCATCTCTCAGATCCATCTGGTAACCCTATCCGTGGCCTCACCTCCCTCGTGCTCCTTTGGGGTCGCTCAAGAAGTAGGAAAAAGTGAACCACGTTGAGATGGTGGGGGGACCATAACGCGCATTAACATTGTAGGATCGTGGAGTAGAGGAGAACGAGGGTAGTACAAGATCAGCCATTCCAACGGCATGGTACAAAGAAATTCACAGACGTGCAAGAAGGGAAAGATGAGAAGCACTATTGGGCTTTTCTATAAAAGGGGGATTCGAATCGAAAAAAGGGGGGAGGAGGCGAGAGAGAACGGAGAAGGAAACATCAAAAGGGGAAGAAAGGATTTGAGAGAAAAAAAGAGACGGAGGGCTTCATGGCGTGACATTAGACGAAGCAAAGAAGAAGATCC
Source organism: Erythrophleum fordii (assembly GCA_032878935.1). NCBI lineage: Eukaryota > Viridiplantae > Streptophyta > Magnoliopsida > Fabales > Fabaceae > Erythrophleum > Erythrophleum fordii. Next base: position 30,199,042 of record JAVQMF010000050.1, read on the forward strand.
AGTGAAAGTCATGAGGAATAGAGAATGAAGGACCCGAGGTAGAAGTTCTTGGTTTCAGTTAGGGAAGGGCAACGACAATGAAGCACGATAACAGAACTGAGAAGGAAAGCGACAGAGCACGAGAGTTGAGTGGAGAAAGGCACTGAAAAGGGTAAAGGTACAAAATACAGGTTCCTGTTTCTATTCATAGTTCTATTTCTTGTTTATGGTTCAACTTAGTTTTGTATTTGGGTGGATATACCTCTGATGGAAATCCAATTTTCGTGCTTCCTGCTCATTGAGTTTGTGTTTGATTTTTTGTCTATATTCATTATTCATTCCCTTGCCACAGCTTCCAGTAGAAGTTGAATAAATTTTGTTGCACGGTTCTTACTTGTTTAGAATTGTTGTACTATGATTTTTGGCCTTTACCATATTTCGTTTAGTTGGATTGTATCTTGAATGCCATCTCCCCTCTCAGTGATATAGGATAAGAAATTTAGGATTCAAAATCGTTTGAGTTTATATTGTGCAAGTCTCTCAACTTTTAATCTATATTGCTCTCTGATTTTAGCACTGCTAGATGGTTAAGGTAAGGTCCAGTATTCTATTTTCCTTGTTCTCTACCACTTTCCTCATTAAATTTACATCAAAGTTTTTTCATTGTGATTTCTAGTTTGAGATTTCCTTTTTTTTTTTTTTTTACATTTCCCTATCCTTGTATTCGGTGCAAAATCTGAGCCTAATGTGAGTTCTTTTTTTTTTTTGTTCTAACGTGTCATGGATTATTCTTCTTTGGTTCACTTTAATTTTGAAATTTAAATACCACTTTACTGAATCTAAGCTTTCCTTCAGTCTCTAATAATGGAGATTGACATGTTGTGTAAGGATTATCTAATGGGAATAAATGGCACTTGCCCAGATTGATTGAAGTTATTGGTGCTTTTGGATTAATCAAGTGATTTGGAATAGGTTTAGGGTCTCTGATTTAAGCCATGAAAATGGGTTGTTTTGGAGTTTTTGGACTTTATAGGAGTCTATAGTCTCTACTCTGACAAATTGAAGTGATCTAGTTGAAAGTCAATATATCTGATGAATCGTGGTTCTATTTTTTTTTTTCTAAAGACATATATGATATAGAGATTGTATAGCCTCCTGTTGTGTATGTGTGTTTTGTTTTTTTATTTCGAAGTCAGGATTTCAGTTGCCTCTGATTTTGTCTAATGGATGGTTGCATGATTGCGCAGCTCGTTTTATCACATGATAATGGGTTTTTCGTTTTCACAATTCTATGGAAATCTTGAGTTTGAAATATGCGTGAAATGATAGAGGTTTACTGTTTTTTGGCATCTGTTGTTTAATTATTTATAAGATTTTTCCTTCTTCTTTTTTAGTGGTCATGGAAATTAACGTGCATTTCATCTGCTCTGTGCGAGGTCCATGACCTGGAGGCTTATGATCTGATGAAAACAAGAAAGCAGCAAGCTGTCTGAGAAAATGGTTGGAAGAGGTATCCTATGGGTTATCAAGGAGGGCATTAAAAAAATGAAGGAATTCAGAGACAAACAATTGACTGTGGTTTAATCCTTTCATATTTTTATTTTTATCATTTTTGTAAATATTGCCTGGAATTATGATGTTGGTTTAATTAACCACAAAAACACACACTAAAACAAATGCCTTATACTTGCAAATACTATTTTTTTTATATATTTCTTTTTCTTTTTCTTTTAAAATGGCCATGTAAGATTCTTTGTCCTCTCAGGCATATAGGAACAAATTTATAGGTCATGTGTGGTAACAAAACCTCCTTAGTATCTATTTGGGGTTCAAATTTATATTTTAACGAATTTTGAGTTTCAATTGTCAAAGTAAAATTGGTTTTCTTTAAAGAAAAATCTTCCAAAAAAAAAGAATTAAAAAGACAAAACCAAACAAAGAAAAACATAAAAAATAAGTAAGAATTGAACTTTTTGAGTCTTATGAACTTTTCTCAAAATTTCTTTTAATAAAAATATATTTCATAAAAACAAAAAAGACATAGAAAGAGAAAAATGAAAAAACAAAAAATGATAAGCAAAAATTAATTAAATTCTTTTTGTAAACTTTAGAGTTTTTCTCCAATTTTCATTCAATAAAATTAGAAATTAATATATGCTTTACAAAAAAAAGGGTGTTTCAAAACAACAAAAAATTAAAAATAAGAAAAAATCAAAAAAACAAAGAAAACAAAAAAATAATAACAAAACAAGGTATTGAAATATATATATATAGATATTATATATCAACAAAATAAAAAAAGATCAATAACACAAATCAATAAAAAATTAAAGCCTAAAAAAAACAACAACAAAAAAACAAAAAAAGGGGAAAAGTGAAACAAAAATCGAAAGAAATAAAAAATTAAGAACAAAAATCCAATCTAATTTCATAAAAAAAAGTAAAAAAAAAAAAAGAACAAAAAATCAACTATGAAAAAACAAAAGTCAAAACAAAAAATCAAAAAAAGATAGAATCAGATAAAAATTAAAGAAAATAAAAAAAATTCCTTTTTAATGTCATAAAAAATTAAAAAACAAAAAAAAAATAAAAAACAAAACAAAAACAAAAAAAAAAATAAAGAAAAGAGATAAAAACAAAAACAAGAATAAAATAAAAATAAAAACAAAAAATTAAAAGATAAAACAAAACAAAGACAAAGACAAAAACAAAACAAAAAACAAAGAAAGGGATAAAAACAAAAACAAAAAAAAATAAAACAAAAACAAAAAAATAAAGCAGAAACAAAATAAAACAAAACAAAAAAAAAAAAAAAGAGAGAAAAGAAGAGGGGAGAGTAAAATTAATCATGCCTTTTGCAAATAAAAACACATCAACTAATTTTAAATTCGTTTTGTTTGCAAAAGTTTAAACGATTTTTACTCTCTTTCTCTTTTTTTAAAAAAATAAAAAATAAAAAATAAAAAAAAGTCAAACAAAAACAAAAAAAAAATAAAAAGAAACAAAACATCAACCAAAAAATAATTTTCATTTGAACTACATAGACTTTGATCCCTATTATAGGATACGTAGGCTTTATGTTCTCATCCTAAGTCAAATCCGCCCTTGTAAATAAACATTTCTTTTAGTTTTATTTCATTTAATTTCTTTACTTCTTATTTTACATGTGATTTGTTAAGGAGAATTAAAATAAATTAAAAGCTATGGTAATTTTGCACAACTAACTTAAGGTAACTGTTCTTAGGAACGGGTGTAGTGGGGTGCCTAACACCTTCCTCATTCACAATCGACTCCCGAATACATTTTCTGATTTGTAGACTATTTTTCTTATTTTCTAAATAAAAAAAGTTTTTTTTAAAGTTTTGCCTTGTAATAATTTAAATTTTGGTGACAACTACTAAACTCTACCTACTTTTATTTTAATTTTGATTTCAGTTTTCATCTTTTTTGAAAATCGAATTTTTCTTCTTAAAAGCGTAACGCGGTCGTATTTTTTGGTGTGACAGTATGGCGACTCCACTGAGGATCCCTCATTTTCTTTTCTAAGGCCAAGAATCTACATATAATTATGGATTGCATTGGTTTGATCACCTCGTCTCTTGTTTGGGTAAAATAAGCTTGTAAAATTATGGTTTAATGTTGTTATAGCTATAGTATTTTATTGTTGTAGTTATAATATTTCAATTGTTACTTTTTACTTTAGATTATTAGAATTGATGTACTAATGAGGCTAACTGCTAATTGAGCCCTTAAATGTAATTAAATGTTATATTTGCTTGTTAAGATGGTCTTTGATGCCACTTGATGTATGATTGTAAGAAAATAAAAAATATTATGTGTAGAGTCCCTTAGGGTTGGAACTTTGGACCTATTTATATGGTCTTTTGGTTAGAATTATAACATATTGATTATCACGTTATTGTTTTGAATTGTTACTCTTATGATAATTAGGTACCATGTATGAAATATGTTTGAAAATTATTAATGCCTTAAAATTTGCCCCACTTTATAAGTGTGCCCAAAAGAAGTATGAAATTATAGTTGAAGCATATGTTATGACTAGTTATCGATTTCTATAAGTTTCAGTGCATCGTTAATGTGGTGCCACCTATGAATCATTTTGTGAAAAATTATAAGTTTTAACTGATGCATGCTATGTAAAGCATATAAAGAATATGAAATATATGATGAAATAGAAAGATGAATGTGTTATAACTATATTATTGAATGAAAAAGTTTTAAAATTTTGCCACTTTTATGACTTGGTTAACGATTTCTTAGCATAATAGTGATGAATTACTTAAAATAATTACAATATATATAGTAAGATGTGTCATGAAGCTTATGAATGAAGAGTAAGAGTTGCAAAATAACACACAATTGCTCAAAATTTAAAGGTTCATACATATTCATATAAACAATTAATCATATAATCAAAGTATATTCTTGCTTTCATTTGGGTAAATCCTACAATATGCTATTATAATTTAAATGCTATAATTTATCCTTATTAGTAAATTGAAATTCTCAATCAAATACATCTTTGGATAAACAAATATATTTAATAAAAGAAAATTTAATTTACTACTTTAATGTTCATTATTTATAGAGAAATTCATTTGCCTTTAGGCAAATCTTTAAAGTCTAACAATTAGCAAACTTAAATTTATAATGATAAGCATTTATTCAATAATATATAAAAGATACTTATTATGCATTTTGTTTATAAACTTTATGATTATTTTCATTTGAAATTTATTATCCTTAAAATTTGGCCATTTTGGTGACTAATAAATTATTATTAAAATAAATTTCAAATCACATAATGATATTTCTTTTTTTAAGATAAATTTTAAATAATTGATATTATTGCAAAATGATATATATGTGAATAAAATAAAATAATATTGAAAAAAAATTAATTGTTGTAATCATGAATCATATCCCATTATTGCTGCATATAAATCACGTGGGATAATACTAATATCTCAGCCATACATATAAATCATATCACATATATATGGAATATAAATCTATTGATCAATTCAATTTATACACATTGCAACATATTAACATCAATGTGGATAATGCCAAAATCATATAATTCTTTTATTTATTTATTTTAACTATCATTAATCAAGTAACGTACAATAGCATAAAGGAAAGACAAAATACTATCTTAACTGTGTTCAGTCTTATCCATAAATATCAATAATTCATAAAATAGGAAAACAATCATTTTGAATTTACAAAAAATTATGAGATCCTAAATTATACTAAGATACCAATTGTTAGATTCAATTATACAAATTCAGTTATGCATAAAACCTTAAATTTCAAGTCTTCACTATTCATGATTATATAATTGAATCAATATATATATATATATATATATATATATATATATATATATATATATATATATATATATATATATATATATATATATATATATAAAGAAAAAGAAGTTATAAGAAATCACTTTATTTAATTGTTTTTTTCTCCTTTTCCCCTTTTTTGATCAATGCACTAATTTTTTTTACTGTAGAGCATTGACTTTGCAGTTTCAATCATATATAACTGCTTAAATGGATAAAAAAACTAATTAAATGTATTTTAAATTCTTTTAATTTGACATGTCTGTCACATAATTAGATATATGACTAAGATTTATTTAGTTATTAAAACAATATACATAAAATATGATTATCTTCAATTATTTAAAAATAGAAATAAAATTTAAATATTTATTTCATTATCAAGCCACATTTTAACACTATGTACATTCCGCACATAAATAATTACAAGTAATGAAAGGAAGTTTAGTTTGCTTTTCCAAGTTCTAGTTCTAGTATTTCCAGTAAGAAAAGCTTTGATATATATAATTTATTCGAATAACTCCAGAGACTCATATCCTCTTTAAATATAATTATGTAAATGTAATTTAACAATCAAAATAAGACAAATTAATAATATAATGTATTTATATCTTATTGTTTTGTTTTAAATTTTGATTATCTAAAATGATTTCTTTTACCATTCTAAAAGAGGCAATTAAATAATTTGGATCAAGATTTACGTACAATGTCATTTATTAAATAATGTGGTTCCAAATGCATTTTTGAGAAAATAGATCAAGATTTAAATGTCATTTATTAAAAATGCATTTGGAACCACATTATTTAATAAATGACATTGTACGTAAATCTTGATCCAAATTATTTAATTGCCTCTTTTAGAACGTTAAAAAACAATTCATTTTTATATCTTTAGTTGCATACCGATTATTAGAGGATGAATCTCCTCTCTTTTTTTTTTGACACTAACATAATGTTATTATTTTGGAGAAAAATAAATATAAAATATAAGACTTAATACTAGAAAAAAGAGAGTAGGAGTGTGTACGATCTATATCGTTTAATCTCTTTCTCGATAATATAATGATATTATGTTAATGTAGAAAATAAGAGGATTTAGATTCTAATTATTTAATTATTCAACTCAGCCATTTGTTATCTATTTTTAATGTCTAGATATTCAAATTCTGAGTTAGAATTTATTTCATGTGCATTGTTAAAAATTAAAAACAATGTAATTATATAATCTACGGTTATGGTTTGTTGATGTTCTAGATATAAAGTAGACATTAATTGAAATTGGCAAATTGCTATAGTTTATGGTGAATAGTATCGCATCTAAAATTTTTCAGTACTATTTTTTTAATAAAAAAGTTTTTTCTACTACTGATAATTGAATTGCGTATGGAAATTGTATCGAAATTTTGTATTATTTTAGCTGCCTATTATTTATCGGAGTTGTGATCATAGCAAATTTTATTTGTGAATCAAGTTCGTAACTCTTAAGAATTCTTCAAAAAGTAGGTTGCTGCATAACTTGAACCACGAAAGGGGGAATAGTATTCTCCCATCAAACACACGGGACTCGCTGTGGAATATCATAGAACCTAGGGGCACCAAGGTAAACCGCCTCCCTCGAAGACCCGGCAACAAGGAAAGACTCTCCTCCAGTTCTCAATATATATACGCCCTTTCCTCTATCATAGAGGGCCAAAATTTGTAGAAAAACAAGTACTGAGGAACACAGCTATTCTCAACCCCACCCCGTCTCTCCTTTCTTTCGCTTCTCTCTGGGGTTTCGCTTTGCTTCTCTCTCTCGCTTATGTGTCTGCATCCATCCTTTTCTCTCTCATCTCTCAGGTTCCAATTTCCTTTCTCAATACTTATAGCAATATTAATATGCTTATATATGTAATAAGTATGACCTATTCTTTGATATATTTCCCCGAAAACAAGCATCTTAATTCGGTCTCATCTTTTTCAAATTTGGAGCTTTCGGTATCGGTTTAGTTTAATCAAGAGTAATCTCTCCGTTTTTTATTTTTGGGCTGCTCTTCTGATATTTGTTTGAACTTTTTCTGTGCAGTTGTTCAAAGTAGAGAAGTTGAGGTGAGATGACAACCCTAAGATCGAGCTGGCCGTCGAGGCTGCGGCAACTTTTGTCTAGCGAGGGTCCTATTGGCCCCTCCATTAAACTGGACTCTGAACCCGTGAGTTCCCCCCCCCCCCCCCCCAAAATCTTAAATCATTGTTGCGTCACCTATAAGTATAGTGTACGGTTTTACTATATTATCGATTAGGGTTTAACACGATCATCTCTGACTAATGGGTAAACCCATTAAGGTTTCTCTCACCATCTTATTCCTGCATCCCAATAGAACATGAGCAAATGCATCATCAGCATTGAAATTGCACTTTGGAGGCCTTATATCCTGTCTTGAAATTCATTTTGTGTTACAATCTGCGTTATGTCTTGTTTGATTCATTTTTCAATTTCTTACTTTTTTCCTGTTTACAATTTTTTTTTTTTCATTTATGTGAGCGAAAAAATTATTAGAGCCAGGGTACAGGCTAGAGATTTAGCTTTATTAAAATTTCATGTGCGTAAAGGTCCATTGACTTTTAGAATTCAAAATAGTTACTGGCCAGTGTAGATAAAGGCGCTTAAAGGTACACCTAAGATGCTGAGGCGAGGTGCCATAGGGGGGTCTTTGCTTCTTGATAACTTGGGTGAGGCGCAAGGTGCTTACCTTTGGCACCTGAGTGAATTTTTTTTTCTTTCTTTTAACCATTCTTTTAATAATGCATTAGAATGAGCAAATAATGAAGTTCTGAATTTATTTTAAGTCGATCCACTCCACTTACTTTCTATTCTTAGTCCTACATCATGCTGAGTCCAAATGAAAGCAATATAGGTAGAGAGGCGTTGGGTGGGAGGTTTGAGCAAATTACTTGATGATTCTAGCTGATTTTAGCATATTCTAAATTTTAATCTACTAGATTTCTAATGTGCATGTTTTAACTACAATTCAATTTGCAATGGACACCTTGAACAAATTGGGAGCAAGTACCTAGAGATTATAAAAAAAATTTAACTACAAGAATAAGTTCTACACGTTATAAATGCATAAGATATTTGTTATTTGAATTTTAGTGCAACTGCAGCCACTTTTTTTTTTGGGGGGGGGGTTATGAACTTGAATCCTTTATGAATTATTACCGTACTTTATCTTGAAAGTTTATCATTTTACTTGAATTTTATGCTTGAGCTGTTAATAAGAATGATGATTATATATTTCAATAATTATAATTTACCTATTCTTTATTTATATATCATTTTTCCTTCCCCCCTGCTAATTTTAGTGCCTTGAATCACACAGGTGATTGCATTTTTAGCACCTCTCGCCCTTGACTACATTGGAAATAGTGAGGAAAATTTATAGCAAAACGAGTCACTTGAGTTTGGTCTGATATTGGTTATATATATGTCCAGGAAAACTAATACTACAGTAGATCAAATTAATATGTTATATAGAATTTATTGGTTGCTGCTTTGTGTATTTTTCCAAATCTAAAAAAAAATCCTATTGTAATGTTCATTAATTGGAGTTGAAAAAAATGGTGCTTTGGCTACCTTAGATATGCTGTTCATTGCCGACCTATAATACTGCCAATAGCCGTAGTCATTTACTGTTGATGCTTTAGTGATCATGTGAACATGTGGTAAATTGTCGGTTTTGAATTTTTGATGGCATGTGATTATGCATACGAGTGTAACTCCATATAGACAGAAATAAAAGTTACCAGAATACATAGCACAGGGAGAAAATATAGCAGCTTCTGACTATATATGACTTTGGGTTCTGGTATTTATTTGTTTTAGGGCATGCATTTATTATGATGCCAAGATCCTTAATTCGTTCATTTTAATTTGGGTCCTCCCCTCCATGAGACAATGCCTACTTTTGCAAAACTATTGTTAGGTGTCAATGCTCTTTTTTCCCCTTTTACAATTTGATAGTAATGTTATTACTCTCTCTCAATTGAATAACACAGTAAAGAAATTTATATTGTGAAGGTTGCCTCAACTGGATAACCCAACCTCTGTTTTGAGATCCCTTATTTATGTTCACATGTGTGGTTGCATGTGTTTTTGTCTGTAAACTTATATTCAAATTCCTGATGGGGCCATAGGTGATTTAATATGCACTTGAAGTCCTATCATCATAATTTTTTATTAATTCATTTCCTTTCTCCCAAGTCCCAACTGATGTAGGGGATTTAAATTTGGTGATTGATTTGATTTCAGCCTCCTAAGATCAAAGGCTTCATTGACAAGGTCATTCAGTGTCCATTACCAGATATAGCAATACCTCTCTCTGGTTTTCGGTGGGAGTACAATAAGGTAATGACACGCTAACCTTGCTGCATCAAGTTTCTTTTACTCGCTTTTTCCCTTGACTTATGTATTGCTTTCACATTAGGGGAATTTTCATCACTGGAGGCCATTGTTACTTCATTTTGATACATACTTCAAGACGTATTTGTCGTGTAGAAATGACCTGACATTGTCAGATAAGACTCTAGAAGATGACAGCCCATTACCAAAACATGCAATTCTGCAAATATTACGGGTGATGCAAATAATTTTAGAGAATTGTCCAAACAAGATTTCATTTGATGGCTTAGAGGTGAGCTGGTCAGAAATAATGCCCTCTTCTAGGTCTAGTCTTAATTTAATTTCTTTTGTTCATTTCTTCCTTTATTGTGTAGTCAAGTGAATTATTCTTTTAGTATTTGAAAATTTTTTTCTTCCTTTTTTCCCTCCTTCCTTTTCAGCATTTCAAGTTTTTACTAGCATCAACAGATCCTGAGATACTTATAGCTGCATTAGAAACTCTTTCTGCGCTAGTGAAAATAAATCCCTCTAAGCTTCATGGAAGTGCAAAGATGGTTGGTTGTGGTTCAGTGAACAGCTATCTCCTGTCCCTAGCACAGGGATGGGGAAGCAAGGAGGAGGGCCTGGGACTGTACTCTTGTATTATGGCAAATGAGAAAACCCAAGATGAAGGATTGTGCTTGTTTCCTTCTGATGTAGATAATGGTTGTGATCAATCGAATATCCGCATAGGTTCTACCCTTTATTTTGAATTGCATGGTTCCAGTGCTCAAGTCAAGGAACTCAGTGCTGATACAGCTTCCCGTAGTTTGAGAGTTATACATATGCCAGATATGCATTTGCGGAAAGAAGATGATTTGTCATTGTTGAAGCAGTGCATTGATCAATATGGTGTTCCTACAGAGCTCCGATTTTCATTGCTCACCAGAATTAGATATGCCCGAGCCTTCCGGTCCCCAAGAATATGCAGGCTTTATAGCAGAATTTGCCTTCTTTCTTTCATTGTGCTGGTCCAGTCCAGTGATGCACAAGATGAACTTGTGTCATTTTTTGCTAATGAACCAGAATATACAAATGAGTTAATCAGAGTAGTGAGATCTGAGGAAACTATATCTGGATCTATCAGAACGCTTGCAATGCTTGCGTTAGGAGCTCAGTTAGCAGCATATACATCATCGCATGAACGGGCACGTATATTGAGTGGATCTAGTATAAGTTTTGCTGGCGGGAACCGCATGATACTCCTTAATGTGCTTCAGAGGGCTATTTTGTCATTGAAGAGTTTGAACGATCCATCATCTCTTGCTTTTGTTGAGGCACTTCTTCAGTTTTATCTGCTCCATGTGGTTTCAACTTCAACTTCTGGGAGTAATATAAGGGGTTCTGGCATGGTACCCACATTTTTGCCTCTGCTGGAGGATGCTGATCCTGCACATATACATCTTGTCTGTTTTGCAGTGAAGACCCTTCAGAAGCTTATGGATTACAGTAGTTCAGCTGTATCCTTGTTTAAAGAGTTGGGGGGTGTTGAGCTTTTAGCTCAGAGATTACAGATAGAGGTAAACAGAGTTATTGGATTGGTTGGAGAAAATGATAACTTGATGCTTACTGGTGAAAGCTCAAGACATAGTACTGATCAGTTGTATTCCCAAAAGAGGCTCATAAAGGTCTCCCTTAAGGCACTTGGTTCTGCAACTTATGCCCCTGCTAATTCTACCAGATCTCAGCATTCTTATGACAGTTCTTTACCTGCAACTCTGGTTTCGATATTTCGAAATGTAGATAAGTTTGGAGGTGACATTTATCACTCTGCTGTTACTGTTATGAGTGAAATGATCCACAAAGATCCTACGTGTTTTTCTACTCTGCATGAAATGGGTCTTCCTAATGCTTTTCTATCTTCAGTTGGATCTCCGGTACTTCCTTCTTCCAAGGCTTTGATGTGCATTCCTAATGGTCTTGGTGCCATATGTCTTAATTCCACAGGCTTAGAGGCTGTCAGAGAAACCTCATCCCTGCGATTCCTTGTTGACATCTTCACTAGCAAAAAGTATGTTTTAGCAATGAATGAGGCTATTGTTCCTCTTGCTAATGCAGTGGAGGAACTTCTACGTCATGTTTCTACTTTGAGAAGTACTGGTGTTGATATTATTATTGAAGTCATCCATAAGATTGCATCCTTTGGGGGTGGTGATGGTCCAGAATCTTCAGGAAAAGCTAATGAGGGTTCTGCAATGGAGACTGATCCTGAAGACAAAGAAAATGAAGGCCATTGCTGCCTTGTAGGGACAGCAGATTCAGCTGCAGAAGGGATAAGTGATGAGCAGTTTGTTCAGCTATGCATCTTTCATTTAATGGTACTGGTTCACAGGACTATGGAAAATTCTGAAACATGTCGGTTATTTGTAGAGAAATCGGGAATTGAAGCTTTATTGAAGTTGTTATTGCGCCCATCTATTGCCCAATCCTCAGATGGCATGTCTATTGCTTTACATAGCACCATGGTTTTTAAGGGCTTTGCTCAGCATCACTCCACTCCACTAGCAAGGGCATTCTGTTCCTCTCTTAGAGAGCATTTAAAGAAAGCATTAGCTGGGCTTGGTGCAGCTTCGGGACATTTATTGCTGGATCCAAGGATGACAACTGATAATGGCATCTTTTCCTCACTTTCCCTGGTGGAGTTCCTTCTGTTTCTTGCTGCATCGAAAGACAACCGTTGGGTGACTGCATTGCTCACAGAATTTGGAAATGGCTGTAAGGATGTTCTGCAGGACATTGGGCATGTCCATCGTGAAATTCTTTGGCAAATTGCTTTGCTTGAAAATACAAAGCCTGAGATTGAGGATGATGGTTCTTGTTCTGCTGCTGATTCACAACAGGAGGAAATGGATGCAAATGAAACTGAAGAGCAAAGGTTCAACTCTTTCAGGCAGTTTCTTGATCCATTACTGAGGAGAAGAACATCAGGATGGAGCATTGAATCCCAGTTTTTTGACCTTATAAATCTGTATCGAGATCTTGGCCGTGCAACTGGTTCTCAACACAGATCAAGTTCAGCTGGTTCTTCAAACATGCAGTTAGGCTCCAGTAATCAGCTGCACACTTCTGGGTCTGCTGATGCTTCTGAGGCTACTAGTAAGAAGGAATATGATAAACAGAGGCCATATTATACATCTTGTTGTGATATGGTTAGATCGCTTTCATTTCATATCACCCATTTGTTTCAAGAGTTGGGAAAAGTAATGCTGCTTCCTTCTCGTCGACGCGATGATATTGCGAGTGTAAGTCCTGCTTCAAAATCAGTGGCTTCTGTTCTTGCATTAATTGCTCTAGATCACATGAATTTTGGGGGCCATGTAAATCATTCAGGAACAGGGGCATCTATATCAACAAAGTGTCGTTATTTTGGTAAAGTGATTGATTTTATGGATAGCATTCTGATGGAAAGGCCAGACTCATGCAATCCTGTTCTGCTGAATTGCTTGTATGGACATGGAGTTGTTCAATCTGTATTGACCACATTTGAAGCTACCAGTCAGTTGCTTTTTGCAGTTAATAGGGCTCCTGCATCGCCTATGGAAACTGATGATGGAAATGTGAAGCAAGAGGACAAGGAAGATACAGATCATTCATGGATTTATGGTCCTTTAGCTAGTTATGGCAAGTTTATGGACCATTTGGTGACATCCTCTTTTATATTGTCTTCATTTACAAAGCACATGCTTGCACAGCCCCTTGTAAATGGAGATACTCCTTTCCCAAAGGATGCAGAGACTTTTGTGAAGGTCCTCCAATCCATGGTGTTGAAGGCTGTGCTTCCTGTTTGGACACATGCACAGTTTGTTGATTCCAGTTATGAATTTATTTCTGCTGTTATCTCTATCATTAGGCATGTCTATTCTGGCATAGAAGTAAAAAATGTAAACAGCAGCAGTGGTGCTCGAATGACAGGGCCTCCTCCTAATGAAACCACTATTTCAACCATTGTAGAGATGGGTTTTTCAAGGTCTAGAGCAGAAGAAGCTCTTAGACAAGTTGGGTCAAATAGTGTGGAGTTGGCGATGGAGTGGTTGTTTTCCCATCCAGAGGAAGCACAAGAAGATGATGAACTTGCCCGTGCACTTGCCATGTCCCTTGGGAACTCTGAATCAGACACAAAGGATGCCGTTGCAAATGACAATGCTCAGCAACTTGAGGAAGAGATGGTCCAACTTCCCCCTGTTGAGGAGTTGTTATCTACTTGCTCAAGACTTTTGCCGAAGGAACCTCTTGCTTTTCCTGTTCGGGACTTGCTGGTAATGTTATGCTCTCGAGATGGTGGTCAATATAGGTCTATTGTTGTTTCTTTTATTGTTGACCAGATCAAAGAATGTGGCTCGGTTTCTAGTAATGGGAATAATACCATGCTGGCTGCTCTTTTTCATGTTCTTGCTTTAGTTCTTAATGAGGATGCTGCGGCACGAGAAGATGCTTCAAAGAGTGGTTTGATCAAAATTGCCTTAGATCTACTCTACCAATGGGATTGTAGTCTTGATAGCCAGGAGAAACAGCAGGTGCCGAAATGGGTTGCTGCTGCTTTTCTTGCATTAGACAGGCTGCTACAAGTGGATCAAAAACTGAATTCTGAAATTGCAGAGCAGCTGAAGAATGAATCTGTGAATAGTCAGCAGACATCAATTACCATTGATGAGGACAGGCAAAATAAATTGCAGTCTGCATTGGGACTATCATTGAAGTATGCAGACATAGATGAACAGAAGAGACTTGTTGAAATTGCTTGTAGTTGTATGAAGAATCAACTTCCCTCAGACACAATGCATGCTGTTTTGCTATTATGTTCCAATCTTACAAGGAATCATTCTGTGGCTCTTAGCTTTCTTGATGCTGGTGGTTTAAGTATACTAGTTTCTTTGCCAAACAGCAGTCTGTTCCCTGGGTTTGACAACGTTGCTGCTAGTATTATCCGTCATGTCCTTGAAGATCCTCAAACTCTCCAGCAAGCAATGGAATCTGAGATAAAGCATAGTCTCGTAGTTGCGTCTAATCGCCATCCAAATGGAAGGGTCAATCCTCGCAATTTCTTGATAAATTTAGCTTCTGTGATTTCTCGGGATCCAGTAATTTTTATGCAGGCTGCTCAATCTGTGTGTCAAGTTGAGATGGTTGGCGAAAGGCCTTATGTTGTCCTGTTGAAAGATCGTGATAAAGACAAGACTAAGGAGAAGGAAAAATCATCGGAGAAAGACAAAATACAGGTTAATGATGGGAAGGTTGGTTTGGGAAATACCAATTTGGCAGCTTCTGGCAATGGTCATGGCAAGATTCATGATTCAAATTCAAAGAGTGTCAAAACTCATAGGAAACCCTCCCAGAGTTTTATAAATGTTATAGAACTTCTCCTTGAATCTATATGCACTTATGTTCCACCCTTGAAGGATGACATAGCCTCAAATGCCCTTCCTGGCACCCCAACATCAAGCGACATGGATATTGATGTTTCAGTTAAGGGAAAAGGAAAAGCAGTTGCCACCATGTCTGAAGAGAAGGAAACCAGTAGCCAGGACACTTCTGCATCACTTGCAAAGATTGTATTTATATTGAAGCTTCTTACAGAGATATTATTGATGTATTCATCGTCTATTCATGTTCTGCTTCGGCGAAATGCAGAAATGAGCAGCACTAGGGGCACTCAGCAAAAGAGTCCTGCTGGTTTATGCATGGGTGGAATATTCTACCATATCCTTCATAATTTTCTTCCTTATTCTCGAAGCTGCAAAAAGGACAAGAAAACTGAGGGTGATTGGAGGCAGAAACTAGCAACCAGGGCTAACCAATTTCTGGTGGCTGCCTGTGTTCGTTCTACAGAGGCAAGGAAAAGGGTTTTTACTGAGATTAATCACATCCTGAATGATTTTGTTGGTTCATGTAATGGTGTTAAACCACCAGGCAATGATATGCAGGTTTTTGTTGATCTACTTAATGATGTTTTGGCTGCTCGTACACCTGCTGGTTCATGCATCTCATCAGAGGCCTCTGTCACTTTTATGGATTCTGGTCTGGTTAAATCATTTACTCGCACTCTCCAAGTTTTAGACCTGGACCATACTGACTCATCTAAAGTTGCTGCTGGTATTGTGAAATCCCTTGAGCTGGTAACCAAGGAGCATGTCCATTCAGTTGAGTCTAATGCAGGGAAGGGTGATAATTCAACAAAGCCTTCCGATCTTAGTCAATCTGGAAGATTAGAAAATACCAGTGACATGCCCCAGTCTGTGGAAATGACATCTCAGGCCAATCATGATTCCCTTCAAGCTGACCATGTTGGGTCTTATAATGCAATTCAATCCTATGGTGGTTCTGAAGCTGTCACTGATGATATGGAACATGATCAAGATCTTGACGGAAGTTTTGCTCCTGCTAATGAGGATGATTACATGCATGAAACTTCAGAGAATGCAAGAGGTCTTGATAACAGCGTTGAAAATGCTGGGATAAGATTTCAAGTCCAGCCCCATGGCCAAGAAAATCTTGACGACGATGATGATGAGGATGATGAAATGTCCGGAGATGATGCTGATGATATAGATGATGATGATGATGAGGAACATAATGATTTGGAAGAAGATGAAGTCCATCATTTGCCACATCCTGACACAGATCAAGATGATCATGAGATTGATGATGATGATTTTGATGACGAAGTGATGGAGGAAGATGATGAGGATGATGAGGATGATGAGGATGGAGTGATACTGCGACTTGAGGAAGGAATTAATGGAATAAATGTTTTTGACCATATTGAGGTTTTTGGCAGAGATAATACTTTTTCAAATGAAGCTCTTCGTGTGATGCCGGTTGAAGTTTTAGGATCTAGGCGTCCAGGGCGAACCACATCCATTTACAGTCTTTTGGGAAGAACTGGTGATATGGCTTCTCCTTCACGTCATCCACTTCTAGTTGGACCTTCGTCTTCATTCCATCCTTCTAATGGGCAACCAGGTTAGTTCTTAATGAATTTCTTTATTTGTTTTAGTTGATGCTTCATTCCTTCTTTCTATAAATTTTTTTTTTAAAAAAGGAAAATTGTCATCTGTATTTCTTGTAAACTTTTTGATTGAGCCTGAATGACTTTTCTGTTTTTAAATAAAAAATCCAGATAGTATATCGGATAACAACTCAATGGGTTTGGATAATATCTTCCGATCACTTAGGAATGGACGCCATGGAAACCGTCTGAACTTGTGGACTGATAATAATCAGCAGAGTGGTGGATCAAACAGCAGTGTTGTACCACAAGGTCTTGAGGAGCTGCTTGTCTCTCAATTAAGGCGACCCACCCCTGAGAAGTCATCTGATCGGAACATAGCAGAAGCAGACCCTCAGAGTAAAGGAGAGGCCAGCCAGACACAAGATTTAGGAGTTGCAAGGACAGAAATCCCAGCGGAAATCAATGCAAGTCAGGAAGGTGTTACAATGACTCCTGCTGCAGTTGATAACTCTAGCAATGCTGAAATGAGACCTGTAGGTACAGGGTCTCTGCAAACAGATGTAGCAAGTGCTCCATCAAATGCAGTGGAGATGCAGTTTGAGCATAATGATGTAGCTGTACGGGATGTTGAAGCTGTGAGCCAAGAGAGCAGTGGCAGTGGAGCAACTTTTGGAGAAAGCCTGAGGAGCTTGGATGTTGAAATTGGAAGTGCTGATGGCCATGAGGATGGTGGAGAAAGGCAGGTCTCTGTAGATAGGATACCGGCAGGTGATTCTCAGGTTGCACGGACAAGAAGGGCAAATATGGTTGTCGGTCATTCTTCTCCTGCAAGTGGGAGAGATGCATCTCTTCATAGTGTTACAGAAGTTTCTGAAAATTCTAGCCGAGATGCAGATCAAGATGATCCAGCAGCAGAGCAGCAGGTGAACAGTGATGCTGGGTCAGGAGCAATTGACCCTACTTTTCTGGAGGCTCTTCCTGAGGAGTTGCGTGCTGAAGTCCTTTCAGCTCAGCAGGGCCAAGTGGCTCAGCCGTCAAATAGTGAGTCTCAAAACACGGAAGATATTGATCCAGAGTTCCTTGCAGCTCTTCCCCCTGATATTCGAGCTGAAGTTCTGGCACAACAGCAAGCACAGAGGTTACATCAATCTCAAGAGTTGGAAGGCCAACCTGTCGAAATGGATACAGTCTCAATAATTGCAACATTTCCTTCAGATTTAAGAGAAGAGGTAAGTTCATTGGTAGAATGAACATTCTTCTTTTTTGTCTCTCTGAAGTTTGAATGAACATTCTTTTTTTCTTCAGGTTCTTTTAACTTCATCTGATGCTATCCTTGCTAACCTTACACCTGCACTTGTTGCTGAGGCTAATATGTTGCGGGAGAGGGTTGCACACCGTTACAGTCGTACCCTCTTTGGTATGTACCCCAGAGGTCGTAGAGGTGAGACTTCCAGGCGTGGTGAAGGGATTGGTTCTGGGTTGGATGGAGCTGGGGGAAGTGTTTCTACTCGACGGTCTGATGGAGCAAAGCTAGTTGAAGCTGATGGAGCACCTCTAGTTGGCACTGAAGCTTTGCATGCCATGATTCGGTTATTCCGCATAGTTCAGGTATCAATTTATGACAAACAGCAGTCCTTGAAAATGTGTCTTCTTTATTGCTTATTTATTGTCCTAAACTTTTTGCAGCCACTCTATAAAGGTCAATTGCAAAGGCTTCTTTTAAATCTCTGTGCCCATAGTGAAACCAGAACTGCTCTGGTAAAAATTCTAATGGACTTACTGATGCTTGATGTACGAAAGCCTGCTAGTTGTTCTAGTGCAGCTGAGCCACAATATAGACTATATGGTTGTCAGAGCAATGTTATGTATTCACGCCCTCAATCTTTTGATGGTAAGACCACTTGATCAGCCCTATTGATTGGAAATACAGGTTTTTAGACATTATGTGCCCAATACTTAGTTGATTATGGTTTTAGTTTATGTGGAGAGATACATTACTGATCATGTTCATACTTCATAGTGTAAAGTGGTTCATGATGATAGGTAGTGATACAAGCATTTGTGACATTTTATGTTGGATAATGACAGATTACACCTCGTCCTTATTGACACTAACTCTGTTATTCTTTAATGTAACTTGTCATATTTTTAAATCGGTGCTCATAGATTTGAATTTTCCCAAGCAAACAAAGTTGAGGGAGTATATTTGGAAGGATGCCATGTCCTTTTTCTGAGTACTTGCCCTAGAGTGATCGTTTATATTATTTGGAGGGTCTTTTTATCGAAGCAGGTTTATTAAACTATTTAAATTGTTTGATTATGTAGGAGTTCCTCCATTGCTCTCCCGGCGGATACTTGAGACTCTCACTTTTCTTGCTCGAAATCATCCATATGTGGCAAAAATTATGCTTCAGTTTAAACTGCCTCATCATGCATTAAGAGAACCAGATGCTGATGCACGGGGTAAATCTGTGGTAATTGTTGAAGATGAAGTGAATAGAGTTGAAAATAGTGAAGAATATGTTTCCATTGCTATGCTTTTGAGTCTCTTGAACCAACCCCTTTATCTGAGGAGCATAGCCCATCTTGAACAGGTAATGAGTTGGTTTTTTTGTGTTATCTTAGCATCATCTTAATCTCTTGTTCCTGCAGACTTTGCTGTGCGGACATGATTTAACATATGTGCTTTTTGATGTTTTCCAGCTGTTAAATCTTCTGGAAGTCATCATTGATAGTGCTGGAAGCAAGTCTACTTCATATGAGAAATCCCAGGTTTCTACTTCTGAGCTGCCATCTGGATCACAAATTTCTGCAATGGAGGCGGATGTGAATACAAACTCTGGTATTATGTCTTCTGGGGTTGATACCTCTGTGAAAGTTGTTGAGTCTTCCAAACCCACAACCTCTGGTAATGATAAGGAATGTGAGAGTCATAGAGTATTGAGCAACCTGCCACAGGCAGAACTTCGGCTTTTGTGCTCATTGCTTGCACAAGAAGGGTATGGTTATGGGCTTATGGTTTTGGTTATGCTTATTCTGCTGTCTGGATTGTGTCAATGTGCTTAGTTTGGCTGACTATGGGGTATGGGTGGGAGTGATAAAACTGCTGGGAATTAGTTTGTTGTTTTCAGATTCTTTTACAAACATTTCTATTCATCTACATTTGAGCAGTAGTGGTTTATTTCTTGGGTAGTATTCATTCAGCATTTACATTTTTATCTTTATATAGTTACACCGGTCTAGTGGGTGTTTACTGGCTGTTGTTATCAACACCACTATTCATATCACACACAATCAGATTAGAGTGGTTTGGTAAGGTTTTTGGAAAAGCAATTTTGTATATTTGAGTAATGTTGTAGCTGATCTGAAGTTTTATGCTTTCCTCTCAGTTTGTCGGACAATGCATATGCTCTTGTGTCGGAGGTAATGAAGAAATTGGTGGCCATTGCTCCTAATCATTGTCAGCTTTTTGTCACTGAACTGGCAGAAGAAGTTCAAAAGTTGACTTCATCCGCACTGGATGAGTTACATGTCTTCAGAGAAACAATGAAAGCTCTTCTTAGTACATCTTCTTCTGATGGGGCTGCAATTTTGAGAGTTCTGCAGGCCTTAAGTTCCCTTGTCACCTCACTGACTGACAGGGAGGATGAGAAAATTGCTCCTTCTGCTCTTTCTGTAGTTTGGGAAATCAATACAGCTTTAGAGCCTTTGTGGCATGAGCTGAGCAGTTGCATAAGCAAGATTGAATCCTACTCAGAGTCTGCCTCTGATATTTTCACACCTTCTAGAACTTCTGTGTCCAAACCATCTGGTGCAATGCCTCCACTTCCAGCTGGCTCTCAAAATATCTTGCCATATATAGAATCTTTCTTCGTGGTTAGTGAGAAGCTGCATCCTGCACAGCCTGGAGCTAGTCATGACTTAGCTATTCCTGCTATTTCTGATATTGAAGATGCTGGTACATCTGCTACTCAGCAGAAAACATCTGGACCTGCCGTGAAAGTAGATGAGAAAAATGCTGCTTTCATCAAGTTCTCAGAGAAGCATAGGAAGCTACTTAATGCTTTTATCAGACAAAATCCTGGTTTGCTTGAGAAGTCTTTCTCCCTTATGCTGAAGGTTCCAAGATTTATTGATTTTGATAACAAGCGTGCCCACTTCAGATCAAAGATAAAACATCAGCATGACCATCATCACAGTCCCTTAAGAATATCAGTAAGAAGGGCCTATATTCTGGAAGATTCTTACAACCAGCTTCGCATGAGATCAACCCAAGATCTCAAGGGACGATTGAATGTTCACTTCCAAGGGGAGGAAGGTATTGATGCAGGTGGGCTTACAAGGGAATGGTATCAATTGTTGTCCAGAGTTATTTTTGACAAAGGAGCACTACTTTTTACCACAGTGGGCAATGAATCAACATTTCAGCCTAACCCTAACTCTGTTTACCAAACTGAACATCTTTCTTATTTCAAATTTGTTGGAAGAGTGGTGAGTTCCACTTTAACTGCTCCTATCATTTAGGTTCGATCATATATGCTTCTTTCTTAACCCTTCCTACATTATGCAGGTTGGGAAAGCGTTATTTGATGGTCAGCTCTTGGATGTCCATTTTACTCGATCATTCTACAAACACATATTGGGGGTGAAAGTAACATATCATGATATTGAAGCCATTGATCCTGCCTACTTCAGAAATTTGAAATGGATGCTTGAGGCATGTGCACTTTTGCATTGTATCTCTTCATCTTTCAGCACTCTCTTCACTCATCCACTTGTTGATTGTTACAACTGTCTTTGTTTCTGTTTTGCTTGCAGAATGATATCAGTGAAGTTTTGGATCTTACTTTTAGCATTGATGCAGATGAAGAAAAGCTAATCTTATATGAACGAACAGAAGTAATAACTGCTGTGCTACTTGTTGAAATAATTTATTAGATTGTTTTTGTTATACTCTAAATTGGGTGAACATGTCTAGGTGACTGATTATGAGTTGATTCCTGGTGGACGGAATATTAAAGTTACGGAAGAGAATAAGCATCAATATGTTGATTTGGTTGCTGAGCATCGGTTGACCACTGCAATTCGACCTCAAATAAATGCTTTCTTGGAAGGATTCAACGAATTAATTCCCAGAGAGCTTATATCTTTATTCAATGACAAAGAGCTGGAATTATTGATCAGCGGCCTCCCTGATATTGATTGTAGTCTCTCACATTATCTTTTATATATATATATATATATATATTTATTTATTTATTTATTTATGATTTATTGATGAATAATTGCTATCTGCCTACATCTTTGCAAGTTTTAAAACTGCGTGAGATGGTAATCATGACAAATGTTTCTGCATCAATCTTTCAGTGGATGACTTGAGAGCAAATACAGAATATTCTGGGTATAGTGCTGCATCTCCAGTTGTCCAATGGTTTTGGGAGGTCGTTCATAGTTTCAGCAAAGAAGATAAGGCACGATTGTTGCAGTTTGTGACAGGCACATCCAAGGTAAACCGCTTCAATAGGTTTTTTGAACTTTTTTATTAGCTATAACTCTAAATTTTCCTGTAGTTTTTTCCATGCCTATCTTTGGATTCAGCATTACCTAGCTGTCTATCACTTTGTATTGGAAAGCCCCCCCCTTTTTTTTTCTCTCTTTTTCTTTTTTTCTCCTCTTTAATCTTAATACGATGGTGGCTGAAACATAGCATGTAGTCAATGAAACGCTTGCTCCATTCAACAATGCGCTGTTTTTTAGTTCAATTTAGTTGAAGATTGAATGAGAACTGTAGCAGAGTTTGTGGTTGCTTTTGTAACATTTTGGATTTTTTGGTCAAAATTGTGGTGAATTGAGGGAAATATGAGGGATGACTGTAATTTATTGAGTTTTCTTCTTGACAATATTCTAACTTAATATGAGCTTTTGCTCGTATCTTAATGCTGGGGATCATATACAACACTTATGATCATTGAATAATGTGGGCACCTGATTTTGTTTCATCTTTACTGTTAGAAAATGTTAAACATACTACTGTTACATGTCTGATCTTTAGCTATCAATTTTTTAGGTGCCCTTGGAAGGGTTTAGTGCCCTTCAAGGAATTTCAGGCTCGCAGAAGTTTCAGATACACAAAGCATATGGAAGCCCTGATCATCTGCCTTCTGCTCATACTTGGTACATTTTCCTCTTCATTTTCAATTGACTATATTTTTTATCAACTTGTTTGATTTTTGGTTTATCTTTAAATTCCGACTTTTGTTTTATTTTTTAACAGATCGTAGTTATAATTAAGTTCTGAAAGATGTAACATTAATTATTGTTTAATGCAGTTTCAATCAGTTAGATTTGCCGGAATATCCATCTAGACAACATCTGGAAGAGAGGTTACTTCTTGCAATTCATGAAGCCAGTGAAGGGTTTGGATTTGGTTGACAATTTTTCTTTTTTTTTTTTTTGGGGCCGGGGGGGGGGGGGGGGGGGGGGTGGGAGATGGTTGTGGTGAGATTGGTGAATACCCATGTATTACGTAGTAGGTCTCCTGGATTAGAATTTGAGTGGTACAGGGGTTTGACGAGATTTTAAGTTTACATCATGTTAATATGTTGTACAGTCGTATATTTTTAATGGGAAATGCCTCCGGCAGTTTTTCAATTCCTTCTTTTCCTTTTATGATATCTGTTTATTTATGACGGCTTGTTTGCAATTTAAGTTAGTGATGTTACTAAATCCGCTGGCAGTTTCCTTGCAAAAATTATTCTGACGTAATAATGAGGTAACTAAATATACTTTCAGTTGTCCCTTTTTTTTTTTGGGTTCTAAATTTATTGCCATTCTTTGAACTTAGAACCCCATTTGATTGAACAATTTCAGTGTTTTTTTCTCATTTGTGGTAGTTGTCATCTAATGTCTTTACTACTAAACCACAATTAGATGTCATTAATAATTTTTTCCTCCATTAGGCGTCACTTCTGCTAGTCAATTAGCAATTGAACCTGTGTCATATATGAGATGCTCAAACAATGGCCAGGTATGTTTGATTAAGTTTAAATATTTAAAATATCTTAGATCCTTGGCTGATGACTTTTTAATATATTATAAAATTTTAAGACTTAAAATAACAAAAATTTAGAAATGAAATATAGTTAAACAATTTTAGTTTCTTTATGATAAAATAATTAGGATTGATTTGTGTAACTTAAGTAGATAATAAAAACTTCAGTAGCACTTATAGTGGGGATTCGTAATGTATTAGAAGCGAGTTAAAATCATACAATGATTGCTTTTTTCGTTACGTTTCCTCCAATGTAAAACTAACTTATCATTAGAACATGAGAACGTGAAATATCGATTTGAACCGTTTTGATATATGGCGCCATCAAGCATCCAATATTTCTATTCCATCCATACCATCAATATATACATCAATAAAATGTGATGCAAATTTGGAATGAACATATTAATTATCTTGCTGATTTAAAAGTGAATAAGTCAAACAGACATACGGAATATTCAAGGTTTGGTTCAGCCATATCAAGCCAGGTTAGACCTGATCCCAAGAAAAAAAATTTACAAGGGAGGGCTGATCATGTTGGCTTGTATGGCCTAATTTGGCCTACTGTCCTTAATTTTTTTTTAAAAAAATTAATAGAGATTTATATGATAATTTTTTAAAGAATAAAATTCAATTTTATAAAGATTTATATAAAAATATTATTTTTGTTTAGAGTTTATTTTATAAATTTTTACCGAAAAAAAAAAAAAAAGCTTGGCTAATTCAAAACACTAGTTTGGCTTGAGTATTAAACTTAAAATTTGAAATCCAGTGCAAAATTAAACCAAACATTAAGTTAGTCTAATGTTTGACCCTCTCCAAAATTTATGTGGCCCAACATGGAAAGTAGTAAAGGATCAAAATTTTGCCATGAACAAAATATACGTAAAATCATCTAAAGACTCTGTCCACGTCCGTCAAGCTCAAAAGAAGAATATTGCCCTACTATAGAAATTTAAGTTGTTCAAAATACTTCTCCATCCTTAACTGATCACTACTTCCTCCAACAATTGGCTTTACTCCAATTTCATCTTTATTATATTATAAATTAGGTTTTTTATTTGTATTAATGGGCCTATTATTATAATTTTGTTTATTAATATAAACAGTTTTATCATATTATATTAGTATCAATGGTCCATGACAGTAAATTCTTATATTTCTTACCTTTATTGTAATATTTATGTAAAAATTTTATGAACTGTTTTATTATAATTAATTGCTATCTTATAAACAGTTTTTTTTTACTATTAATTTATCTACATTATAAATATTTGATATTAATATAAACTGCTTTATTATATTATAATTTATAAATTTTCTATTATTTTTTTTATTTGTATCAATGGGCATGTTATTATCATTTTGTTTATTAATATCAATAGTTATATTATATTATTTTAGTATCAATGGTCCATGACAATAAACTTTATTATAAAATTGCTATTATTTGCAGCTCTCTAGTTATATAAAAATAAACAATGATCGTACTTATTAACTAAAATTTATAGATTTTCAAGCAAAATTAATATAGAGTTATTATTATCAAAAGTTAGTTCTTCTGAAATAACCGCAAACTACCAGCCTGATAAATGTAAAAATAATTCTCGTTGCCCCTACTTCATTCTGTTCATTATCTGTGTGACTCAATCTATCTTCTACTGCTCCATTCCACTCAGTCCTAAAATGTCAGATCATTGATATTTCATATTAATTTACTTTGTACCTCCAAAAAAAAAAAAAAAACCCACCACCACCACCAAAGAAGTACAACGCTGGAGATAGAAAATACTTTTTCCAATATAAATCACTGAAGCAAAAAAGTTAGTACTTTTTTTTTTTGGCATCAAGATTATTTTAAAAACAAAAACATTGCCATATTTTTTATCATTGAATTTTAATACTCCGCACGTCCACATTGTAGCTTCACAAAACACAAAATACTCGTGTCCAACAGAAGGTACACCTCCTGTATACAATTTATAAAATCAAACATTTGTTCAACTAATGTTACCCTGCTAAATTCACAATATCCCCTTTTTTTATTTGTTTTTATTATTATTTTGCTGAGAAACACTTTTCGTACATATGAAAAAATGCATGCCATCTTAATTTAAAATAGCTAAAATATATATAATTTTATAAACTTTGAATTTATATAAAAAATCTATTAAATTTTAAAAAAATGACACTAAACTTTCTAAAATTTGAATTCTTAAATCAATGTGTCACATTAAATTTAATTTAGACATGTGGCAGCTGACATATATTAAAGGTTGAATTTGTAATTTTGAAAGGTCACAAAAGGCAAACAGCTTGGTCCCGCTCCAAACGCACGGTGTAATTTCTTCTTCATCATAAGCACAACACCATCGTTCTCCACTCGTTCGGACGCAGAGAAGCTACGCGTCCAGATCCTGAAAGCACATCGTCCTTGGAATGACGACCTCTTCGTCTCTTTTCTGAACGGTGAGCGTGAAGCGTTGGAAGAGGATCTCAACCTCACCAAAATATTTTCCCTATGCAGTTGTTGCCCCCACTCTTCCCAATAACATCAGATTGGGGAATTTGACACGGTCATATGATTGATAGTTAGCTTTCCACTATTTGTGGTAGGATCTAGCAAACCATAACATAAGCCCAAATCTGTCCTTATACGCCGTAACTAGTTCATATTCCAGGGAAGACAAAAAATGGAACAAGAGAATTCAATTCTTCCATGAGAATACGATGTCTTCCCCACGTCCCACTATTAAATATTGAAGAGGACAAAGGAAATGCATTTAGTTCAGTGCATAATGAACTCGTTCAAGTTGGACTACCTGATTGACAGACAAATATGAAGATGGGAGTGGTTTCAAACTTGATTTTACCACATCCATAAAATGGTCACTTGATGAATACTTGTAAGTTCCAAGAACTGAATTAGCATGTCACCATCAAGTATCTTGGGTGCTCCAACTTGTCCGTAAGATAAAATGACCATAAATAAAACAAAATCACAAATGTTAATGTATTTATTATAATTGTAAATTGTACATTTTTTAATTTATATATTTTATTTAATTTATATTGACCTTTAATTCTAATCTAATTCTTTTATTTTGGATTAACTAAATTAATTTATTTTTTATTCAGTCTATTGTGCATATAAACTTATATTAACCCAATAAAAGATACATTAATTCATATAAAAAATTTTGCTCTTTTGTCTCTTTTTCTCTAAAGCTAACTTGGTATTAGAACTATTCTTCAATATTTGATGATGCATCCTTCTGAAAATCACTTCAATCAAATGGTTCACACAACCATCCTTGCATTTTTCTTTTCTTGTTGCTGTTGCTTACCTTTGGTTGAGCTTGTTTAGCAATCTTGAGATGTTTTTTGGGTGTCACCATCTTTGTTTGCCTCTTGTGACTTTCTCATCAAAATTTTAGTCCATTCTATTGTCGTCATGTATTATCATGCACTGCACAATACTAGCTACTAGAAATTCATCTTGTACACCAGCAAAATCTTTGACCAACCAATTTTTAAGGTTTTTGGATGAGATCTTTTCGTTTTTGCAATCTATTTTTTTAATCTTCATCTTTATTATCTTGTTTGTATTGTTCCAATTTATGGATAAGTCTAATCTTGGACTTTAGACTACCTATTCCAGTTATTTTTGAATGGCTCTAATTATGGCCTTTGGGTAGAAGGAATGCATGATTTTTTCAAAATTCGCAAACTATGGGGATATGTTATTGGTAATATCAAATATTTCATTAAAGGAGAAACTAAAACTAATGAAACGTATGTTAATCGATTATAATATTAGGACAACAAAAATTATCACATTATTACATGGTTTAGAAATACTTCTACCACTAATATTTACTAGCAATTTGGACACTATGAAATTGCCAAGGAGGTGTAGGATTATTGTGCAAGTCATTATACCTCTTTTGATCTAACAAATCAACTTTAGCTTTCAAAAGATCTCAGCACCCTAAAACAAGAGCAGAGGTTATCTATTTATGATTTCTTGGCTAGGATGGAATTTATATAAAATCATTATGCAAGTCAAATATAATGTTGATGCCTCTATGCATGCCATGTATCATGATCGCTTAAGGTTGATTTAAATTTTAATGGCTCTTACTTATGACTATGAGATTGTTCGAGCTTTTTCGTTGCACCAGAGTCCTGTTCTCACTCTTAAGGATGCATTTCACTAATTGAAATTCAAAGAACTTGGTTGGGACTTTTGAGGCACAATACTAAAATGGCTTTTGCTATGACTAAGAAAAATTTTAAACTTTGCCATCGATGATAAAAGTCAAACCAAACTTGCACTAAATACCACAAATTGAATGATACAAATGTAAAAAGAAGAGTCCTATAGTTGCAAATTGTACATTTATAATTTGTTGATATTACAAAAAGATAGGGCATGTTATTAATAATTGTTCCACTTGTCCCCATAGATTTTATCAAAGTAAGAATCAGTCATATCCTACAAAGTCACTTAAGCATGCTTTCTCCACTATTGCTGTTGCTATTGATGAGATACTTACTTCATCCTCCACTTAGCCATCAAAACTCTTCTAAAACAACTTTTTCATAGTACCTCTAATACACCTACTACTTTAACTATTCCATCAGGTACCTTTCATTAGTTTTTTTTTTTTTTATTCTACTTGTTGTAATCATATGACTTTTCAATTCAAATTTTTTTTCTTCTCTATCTTCTAATCTTATTGCTCAGTCTATACATACTACTAATAATTCTTTTGTATTTGTTAGTCATATTGGTTGTATTTCTTTGCTTTCTCTTTCTTTCTATGATACATACCTTGTCCCCACAATTAATTTCAATCATATCTCTATTAAGCAATTGTTTGATCTTGCTTACGAACTCACCTTTTCTTGTCTTAGTTGTCATGCGTAGAATCCATAGATAGGATAGATCATTGGATTTGGGCATAAGGTTGGAAGATTGTTTAAACTCACTTCATTACATCCTTTATCTTCCACTCACTCCAGATTTTATACTGCTTCCACTTCCTGTATTTTAGAATTATAGCATCAATGCCTTGGTCACACTTCTCTTAGCAAATTATATCTCTTAATTTTTAATGATTCTTTAGGTACTATTATGGACAAATCTTTGCATTATATTGCCTGTCAAATTGTAAAGCAACCAACTTTATCACTTAATAAAAATGTTTTAATTTTAAATTTCCCTTTTAACTTGATTCACTATTATGTTTAGGGTCCTTTCCCCACCCTTTCTGTGGGTAGTTTTGATTTTTATGCTACTTATTAATGATTATTCTTGGTTTACTTAGATATATATATATATATATATATGATGAAAGGTCGATTTAAAATGTCTCAAATTTATATTACTTTTACTACTACAATTCATATTCAATTCTTAATGTGATACATTTTTTATATGTTAATTAAACTTTAATCCTACTTACTAATTAAAATAGTGAAGGTTATTATGCTAAGTTTACAATAGGAAATTCATAAGTGCTAATGAGATAATGAAAATGTAAGGAAGATCGAGCCTATCTGTTTAACTGGAAGCCCATTTCATCTTATGTATGGTGCTTAAATCTAGCTTAAAGAGAAAGAAATCAAAATAAGAAATTCCAAGAAATCAAAATAAGAAATTCCTTGCATGAAAACAAAAGAAGCATTCTAAAGTTATAAGGAAATTCCTTGCATGAAAACAAAAGAAGCATTCTAAAGTTATAAGGAAAGCAATAAAAGAAACTTCATGCACATTAAAGACTATGGCAAAAATAGAAAACCCTAGCAAAAGAGTATAAAAAAGGAAACAAAGAGAATCGGTTAAGGCATGCTTCTGTCAAAGAAGACTCTAGAGAATGGCTATGACATCAAAAGATATGGAATTCCATTTAAAAATTGCTATGCCATATGAAATAATTTTTATTTCATCTACTCCTCCTTTCTTCTATTGTTATGATCATTCAATTTAGCTTTTATGATTTTATTTTTGATCATAAGTAGCTAAACCTCTTAAATATGGGGTTTGAATGGACTTGTTTGTAAATTGTGCTTGAATTGAAATATTCATATTTTGATTTCTATTTCTATCAATCTATTGTTTAGTTTATTAATTATTGAAAATTATTGGTCATTGTTTGTAAATTTTAATCTATAGTGAGAAAAATTAAAAGGTGAATTGTTATAAAGGGTCACTTGGCCAATATACTTAAGTTTAAATTATATAAAGATATAGATCTTACCTAGGTGAATTGTAACCTACATGCAAGTCAAACTATTACATGTTGACATATATTGAATTCCATTAAATTTAAGGGATCTTTATTAGAATTTATGATCACAAAAGTTGATGTAAAATTAGCATAAATACATGTGTTTTATCTTGAAATAAAATTACGCATATATAAGGAAGTAGCCATTAATTAAGATAGAAATTAATTGCATAAGTTCATATTTGTTCATTCATAAAAAGTAAATAATAAAATATAAACTCCAGATTTTTCTTACTTAATCTAATTAAGTCATTTAATTTAAGTTTTGGGTCGTTCTTAGTTTCTAGTTATTTAATTTGAATATTTTGTTTTCTAAATAATAGCGGTAATTAAAAAAATTAGTATTCAATTAAGCTTCCCTGTGAGACTATTTTATTCACTTTTGTATTACTAATATGACTAGTACACTTATGGATTTTACACAACAGTCCTCTAAAGTTGTCAAAATTTTTTGTTGTGATAATACCATAGAATATCGTGACTTGGTTTTTTTGTTGAACAAGGTACTCTTTTTTAATATTTATGTATTCATACATCTCAATAAAATGGTCATGTTGAACAAAACATTGTCATATTTTTAACTCTATTTGTGCCCTTCTTATCTCGTGAAGCTACTATCACTACCATTTATGTTATCAATCATGTTCCTTTTTTGGTCCTTAGGAATATTTCCCTTTTTGAGTGTCTTCATAACACTTCTCTTGATTATAACATATTTAAAATTTTTGGCTATGCTAGTTTCATCATTCTTCCACCTCATGAGTATACTTAATTGTAAGCCCATGCTCATTTCTATTGTTTCTTAGGTTATGCCACTGAGCATAAAAGGTATCATTGTTAGGATTCTCTTTCTCAATGCATTTACATTTCCTATCATATTATATTTTAGGAGCATGTTATGTTTTCCTTGTTGTCCTAATTTCTTTCTAGTCCCTCCACTTCATCCTTTATTTCATTAATCCTTATATTGACCTTTTTCCTAATGAACTAGGTATCGAGTCCTTTAGTGAACTCCCTAGCACTTCTAGTGTTACGTCTCTTACCAATAGTGTTGTCAACCCTGTTGATCTTGCACCTAACGTGCCTCCCTCCTTTGATTGACCCACTTGAGTAAGAACTCCCCTTTATTATCTTCATAACTATCATTGTTTTCTACTATGTTTCTTTTACATGAATTTTAGTTCTATAAAGTAAGTTTTTTTTTATGACTCTCGTTGGTAGCAAGCAATGCAAGATAAGTTACAAGCCTTAGAGAAAACTCACATTTGGGACTTGATTAACCTTTCTCCTAACAAAACTCTTGTTGGCTGCATGTGGATCTATAAAATCAAAACCCACTCTAATGGTTTTATGGAAAGATTTAAAGCTTGTTTTGTTGTTAAAGGTTTTATTTAGGAATATGGTATTGACTATGAAAAGACTTTTACTTCTATTGCCCGCATCACTTTTGTTCACAATTTTTTGGCTATTACTATGGCTTAGCAATGGGACCTTCATTAGATGAATGTGAAAAATGCTATTTTCAATGGTGATTTGGAAGAAAAGATATATATGCATCCCCTTCCTAAGTATGCTCATCCAACCAACAAAGCATGCAAACTTCATCATCCTCTTTATGGTCTTGAGTAAGCCTTTTGGGTTTAGTTTGTTAAATTTAGTTTTACTATCAATCAGTTTAGCTTTTCTTCTAGTCCTTATAATTTTGCACTCTTCATTCGAAAAGCTAATAGTGGAACTATTTTTTTGCTTTTATATGTTAATGCTAATAGTGGAACTATCTTGTTGCTTTCATATGTTAATGATATGATTATTACAGGAGATAATTTGATGGATATTACAAAATTCAAGCATTTTCTTAGTCATGAATTTGAAGTGAAAAATGTTGACGATTTGAACTATTTCTTGGGCCTTGAATTATTCTTTTTTGATAATGGTATATATCTCTCTTAGGCTAAATATGCCTTTGATTTATTTTCTTGGAATCATTTATTTGATAATAAGACTAAATATGCTTCTCGTGAACTCAATATCAAGTTCACCCTTCAATATGGCAACTTATTAGAGAATCCTACACTTTGCTATTAGTTAGTTAACAATCTCGTTTATCTCATTGTCACTTATCTTAACATTCCCTATGTTGTTCACATAGTTAGTTTATGACAACACCTATATTACCCACTATGTGGCTGCCCTATACATTCTTTGATATGTTAAAGGTATCTTATTCCATGATCTTCATTCTATAATTCTGCCTTTATTCTATATGCCTTTTTGATGTTGGTTAGGATGGTGATCCTATTTATCATTGATCTACTATTTTTTTTTTCCTTTTGGTGGCCTTTTTATCTTTTGGCATAGCAAGAAACATACAGCTCGTTTTAGTATTAAAACTGAGTATTTTCCTCTTACATATAGCACTTATGAAATTCTTTGACTTGGATAGTTACTAGTTGATTTAGGCCTTTTATAGACCTTTCCTATTGAACTTTATTATAATAATTGCAATGTCATTTAGATTGCTCACAAAGATATTTTTTATTTGACAATATGTCATTAGTGGGATTTTTTGTCTGCTTCCTATTAGTACCTTATACGAACTAGCTAACTTATTCACCAAATCACACAATCTCGATCGCTTTCGAACTTTGGTATATAAACTCAAGTAGGTCACATCTCCCCCATCGTAAGTTTGAAAAAGGGTATTAATGAATTTATTGTAATTGTAAATTATTAATTTCCCTAATTTACATTCTTTCCTGTTTAAGTTGATCATAAATGTTAGCCTAATCTCTTGATGTGAGGTTGATTAGGTTAACTTATTTCTTTTTCTATTTAGCCTCTTCTATATATAAACCTATATAAACTCAATTAAAAAAACATATTAGTTCATACCAACATTTTTCCAGTAGTTTCTTGTTCTTTAAAGCTAAAAAGAAAATATCAAGGATATGAATAACGTATTTTGCTCCATGTAATGGTCATGTTAATACTACATAATTCCATCAATAGCATACAAATATACATTTATAATATAAATTAGGAAGAAGAAGATAAGAATGAAGAAAATGAATCCTCTATTCAAGATCTAAATGCGTTGCTTCTCTACTTACAAACTAGTGGAGACCAAGCGAAGAGTAACAGTGCTATGCTTCTAAGGAAGAAGAAATCATAAGGTGTGTTTTTAAGAAGGACCAAGCTCTATGCATTTTGTGACCTTCCAAAATTACAAAATTATCCTTAAATATACGTGAGATACCACATGTCAAATTAAATTTGATATAGCACATCTCTATTAATAATTTAACAAAATTATTAGTGAAAAGATTTTTTACATAAAATTTAAAATTTAAAGGAGTGCAGCGTTATTTTTTAAAACTTAATAATTTTTTACACATGATTCAAAATTTTAAAAAATTATAA
Organism: Erythrophleum fordii; assembly: GCA_032878935.1. NCBI lineage: Eukaryota > Viridiplantae > Streptophyta > Magnoliopsida > Fabales > Fabaceae > Erythrophleum > Erythrophleum fordii. The sequence goes on from JAVQMF010000050.1 coordinate 30,232,532, forward strand.
CCTTTTAAAATTTGTGTATTAAAAGTTTAACTGCCATACTTCAAATGTTATGCGTAATTTCTCCTATAATTAATCTCAAGGATTAAATGCATTTTTACCAGTTTTTAAAAAAGGGCCTTTTCTGATATGTCCGGACCCACAGACGCGGAGTCCCAAGTCCAAGCCACCACGCAAAAGCATCATCCATCCACTTCTCTGCGAGATTTTCCGCCATGGCATTTTCTTCCACGTTGCCGTTTCATTCCTTCCCCTCGCGTTTTCAGTTTATTGAACTTCACGGCGTCAACGGAACAAAACTCCGACCCCTGGTCCCGATGGCTTTTAATTCAAGGGCACCATTGCATTTAGAAGGCAAGCACAAAGTCAACCACAGCAGAAACAGCAATGTCCGCCACAAGCGAAGCATTTTCAAAATTCGAGCCTCAAGCTCAAGCTCGAACTCTTCCTCGGACACCAATCTCGTCTTAGTTAGCTCCGTGATCACCGTCACATTAGCGGTAGCTAATCGTGTGCTTTACAAGCTTGCTCTCGTTCCCATGAAGGATTTTCCCTTTTTCCTGGCTCAGTTTACAACTTTTGGGTCAGTCTCTTCAATAATTTCTTCTTTTTATTCTATCAATTGATTGATTGGGTTTTATTATTGCATTTCATTAGTGTTTTTTCCCCCCGGTTAAAGTATAAATTTTTTGGGTTTATAATTTGATCAGCTTTGCTGTGTATCTTACAAACGATTCTGGTTTGTGTAATATAGGTATGTAATTATATATTTTACTATCTTATATATACGATCTCGGGCAGGCGTTGTAACACATGATATGATAGCCATTCCGAAATTGCGCTTCTTGGCCGTTGGTTTTCTAGAAGCTTTGGGAGTGGCTACAGGGATGTCTGCTGGAGGTACTGAATATGATCTTGATTTCCCTTGTCTGTTTTATTTTAGTGTCTTTTTGAGGGTGTTTGTCATCGATATCTAATATACAAACTTTACAAAGAGTTGCTTAGTCTAAGGATTGAAAAATATCCATTTTGTGTTGTCTTAATTGTATATCTCTGTATATTAGATTTCTTACAGAGTATTAGGTACCATAAAGCTATGATTTTGTCACCATTAATGGGCAGTAAATGATTTGTTTTCTATTGGACATCAAAAACAAAAGAGCAATGGAAGTTTCAAATGTTTCTAGAGGAAGAAAAGTAGCTGAGGCTACAATTCATATGGTATGTACCGTGTGGTGTTATGCTTTGAGTTTTCTTTTATACTGAATATTAGTTACCTTCTGCAGCCATACTTCCTGGACCTGCCATACCCATATTGAATCAGGTATCTTAACAATTTAAGCAGCTTTCATCATCCACAAGTAAGAGAGGGTGACGAATAAAAATAGAGTTTCATCCTTACCTCCAGTTTCATATTTTCATTTATCATACATTCAGCAAGGTTTATTGTGGAAATTTTGCTTTCATTTTACATTATAAACATAGCTTGTTATATGGCATTGCTTGATCAAACCAACATGCTGAGATGATTTGATCATTTAGCTTTTCCATTCTTGATGCAAGTGCATCCTGCATCATTGATTGTATAATGTCCATTATCTGTCCTTTCATCATGACTAAGGTGGAAAAAAAACACTCAAATATTGCTGTAAAATCTGTAGAAAATGTGTTGATAATTAAGTGGCTTGGAAAATTGATGTTTTTAGAGCATTATTGTATATTAACATGAGAATCTCAAAATACTGCTTTTTTTTTTGGGCAGACATTTTTGGTTTGGCAACTAATGTTTTCGACCCTCCTCTTGGGTAGAAGATACTCAATCAACCAAATGGCTGGGTGCCTACTTGTAGCCACTGGTGTAGTGGTGGCTATTGCAAGGTATCTAACTCTATTGTCCGGAGAGTGGATAAATGAGCCGGTCACTATCTGCACTCTCCATATTCAGTGTCTGTGCTGAGTTCTCTAACTAGTCTGAAGGCACTGGAAGCATCAATCACTTTTTAATAGGAAATATTTGAATGGTTTGCTTTTTCGTTTTAGGCATATAAAAGTTGTTGAGTTCAGAATGAGATTTTGCATAAATGTGTAGTAGGGTGCATGATCATTGAGGCATGGTAATGACAGTAGCAGAGTTATTTCTGATCCAGAAAAACAGAAAAGCAAATATATCTGAGAGTTATCTTAAATGTGTTTCTTATTGGCTTATAATTGTTATTGTAAACAGTTCTTTAGATTCCATTTTTTACTATGTACTTTTTACTTTGTTTCAGGAAGCAAACTAATTTGTTGTATGTATAAAAGGTTTCTTTAGAAGTGAAAAACTATCATTCATATTATAACTACCCGGCTGGCTTGCTGGCCTTCTAATTTGAATGGGATGGTGAAAATTATCAAATTTGCTTGTGCCATTTCTTATAACAGGTTATGTAAGTTTTGTAATAATAATACTCCCCGTGTCTTTCAGTGTGGTTCTTTGGGAGTACTAATCTTGTGTAAATATCTTTGCTTGATTTGTGGTTGTGCTTCACTATGATGAAATGGGCCCCTAGCCCCAGCTAATCATTTGCATCCTACAATTGCAGTGGGTCTAATGCAGGTCAGATGCTATCTGAAGTTGAGTTCTCATGGCCAGCATTGATGATAGTTTCTAGTGCTTTTCAAGCTGGTGCATCTGTAATCAAGGTTTGTCCTTGATTTGAGGCTGATTTTTAGTGAACTCTATTTTAAGCAAATCATAAGCCTTTGCATTTTCATGTATAGCAGGAGTCTATTTTCATTAATTCTGCCCTTCAACTTAAGGTATGGCTGGTTCATTTTGTGTATTCTTATGGCCACTGGAATCATAATTTCAGTTGGCAATTCAAGTAATGCATGGGTCTTTCTTGAAGTCCTCAACTTTTTCACATGCAGGGAAAATCACTGGACATATTTGTGGTCAATTCTTTTGGATCTGGGTTTCAGGTATGGCTTTCTGTGGACTATGCCAATTCACAGATGATTTTAATTCTAATGGTTGGCACAACGTAAACTATGTTCATCTTAGTGGATCTTTGCTGTATATTTGACTATGATGAATGCTATGCAGTTTTTTAGTTTCTCATTCTGGTATTGCTCATTTTATAGTTGTTATACCTTGTAATGGAAGAATGATCTTGAAGCAACCTGTGAGCTTAAACTTTCTTAATTTTCTTCATACTGTATCGTGTATGCTGCTACTGTTTTGCTCCTCATTTTAGTTATGAAGTTTCATATTTCCCTTATATCACTTCAAAATTTTGAATTATTTACTTTTGTCCCCTGATATATAGCAAATAATAAGAGAGCATGAGGAAATGTTAACTGAAGATTGTCTCCATGGTGAAGAATTATATTGCTAACCCTTGAGGATTTCACCGTTGAGAATGTGTAATATCTTGCATGAAAAAGCCAGAAGTCTAGGCTGACAAGTCACATTGGCTTATCTCTCCAAGGATAAGTTTATGATCTGCTTTCATGTAGGATGGAGTAGAAAGGATGAGTCAGTGAGTGACTCAGTATCCCTATTCAGCAAATGTGAAATTCTGAGCTCAACTTAGGCTGCATGCCATGTCTAGTGACCATACAGTAGACATCTGGAATGCAGCCGAATCAGAGAATTGATTTTGCCATTTTACTTGGAGTTGACTTTGAATACTACTTTCCTCTTTTGAAAGTTTTAGTGTGAAGCAAAAGTCAAATGATTCTACAACTTCTTTTTTTGAAAGCATCTTATTAGCTTTTCTAGTTCAATCTGAATGATGTCTATTTTATGTTCATGACTTCCGTAATGAAAATAAGGTATATATATATATGTTTGCCTTATTATTATTATTATTATTATTATTATTTTTAATGTAGGCTCTTTTTGTACTTCTCCTTCTACCATTTCTTTCAAATTTAAAAGGCATACCACTCGTTCAACTTCCTTCATATTATAAACACGCTGCTGGTTGCTTTCTAAATACTGGAGCTGATACACTAGGTAAGCTCTAATAAATTGCTAGCTATCCAATAACATATCTTACTCCATGGTTTTCTACTTTACAATCTAACTTGTCTGGATTTCCTTTCATTCTTCTGCTGTTAAAATTCTATCAGATTAGATGTTATATGAGATTATTTTTTTCGGTGGATTCCTGTCTATGCAATTCCTAATGCGTTAGAATCATAAATCTTTTTGATCCATCAGAACAGAAATTGGTGAATGGACATAAGAATCGTGTAGACCCACATAGATACAAAAAAGAATTTAATTGCAATTGATTATGTACTAGCCTGCCTCTTAGAGAATTAAATTGAAAAAAGGTATAGACTTTCTGACTCAAAAAGAATAACAGAATGGACAAGACTGACCAAGTTAATTCTTGTAAGAGATTAGTTTATTGCTGTTCAGACTTGAGAGCTTATTCTCTATTTATTACTTGATTAAGGAACACTACAAGTCACGTCAGTGAAAATGAGAACTCACTAGCTCTTATTTCCTTAATTTATTGTCCTCTTTCCCTGTTCTTTGCAATCCACATGTTCATGTCTCAGGTTGCAACGGGGCTCCCTTACTTCCGCTGCTTTACATCGTTGTCAATCTGGCATTCAACATATCCCTGCTTAATGTAGTAAAAATTTCTTCTGCAGTTGTTGCTTCCCTTATGGTAATGTTGTCAGGTACTCACACTTTCTATATCTATATTCGTTGCATTTAATAAAATTTTGACTGTCCAATGTCTTGCGTAAATCAGTTCATCTGGTTAAATTTATGTGCTTTTCAGCTGATGGGTGCTTATGAATATGCAGTACCAATTTCAGTTTATATTCTTTCCCTTCCACTGCCATATCTTCCTGAAGGAACAACCTTGAGCCCATTTTTTCTCCTTGGCTGTGCAATTCTCGTATGTGGTCTTGCTCTGTACAACGTAACGCAACTTTCAAAGCATGGTTCTGGGGTTGACTGAAACAAATCCATCCCATGAAATCAATGCTCGAAGGAGACATCTAAGTTACTGGGGCTCTAGTCAGACTCAGTGAAATATGTATTTTTGTAACCATGTCCATCTTGTACAAATTTCAATATTTTTGTTTGTTTCCACTTTGAAGGAGGAAACGTAGTAGAGTTTAAGAGTTTGTTTCACATTTTAGAAAATTGATCCTTTTTAATCTGGTTTTCTGAAACATTGAAAAGTAAAGGTAATAAAGCCTCAAAACCTTTCATTGAATCTGCACAGCACGTGAAACATTTATTTAAAAAAAAAAAAAAGACCAAAGAATCTTGTTTGCACTATTATCTCCTTTAGCTAATGAATTCTGTATCAACAAAGACGACGTTGATGATCGTCGAATGCAGTGATAGTAGCACAAGCGACGGTGATGATACTTATAGTGACATGACACCCTGTATGCTTCGTTATAATATGAACGCATTTCATTTATATTATTTATGTAATATTTATTGTATTGTAATTATCATTTCATCTTAAATCACTATTTTAACTATTAAATTATTTTTTAAAAAAATAAAAAATAAAAAATTATATTTTATTTTTTACACTTTTTATATTCTATCTATTTATTTTTTTTCACATTTATATTCTCCAATCAAATGATGAATTACAGTGGTGGGTTTGGCAGCCTCTAAAGTGAAAAAATAAAAACTTCCTTTCAACAACTAAATAAGGTGTTTGGATGGTGCTAATTTATGTACCATGTGCGCTTGATGCACATAATAGGTGCTAATATAACTTCTCTTTAATATATTGGTAATTAGTTAATGATTTTTTAAATTCTAAGAAATCCATAAAAAGTTAACGTTAGTTGTACTGATAACATCTTCATGGGCTAAAAACATCTTCCCAATGTACTGATAACATGACATGAATATTAAGTGTTTGCAACCCTCTCTTTAATCTCTATACTAGCATCTCATAAAAATATTACAAGCACCTTAAGTTGCATTTAAAATGTGTTGGCAACATTTTCATTATATATTACTATAATCTTCTCAATGTATTAATAAGCATTAACACACAAACATAAATTTTATCATGAAATTCACTTTAAAATAAAATTTTGTTCTGCATAAAAGAATTGGCTGCTAAAACTTCTAACAAAGTTTTTTGGTAAATCAAATTTTTACCCAACTCTTTTTAAAAATAAATTAACCTAAGCAGAACGGACGGAGTCAAGATAATTGTTGTGGTATACTACTCTAGGATTAGCTCCAATTATGAAGGATTTTAGGGCTGTAGGTTTGAAGGTCCCATTTTGTTCCCTATGATTGTTCTAAGATTGTCATGCTGTAAATATTATAAAAATTTATTGTAAATGAAATTTCATATTATTGTTCAATAATAAATTTTAACAAAACCTGTTTATTCTATATCAACATTCTTTTGTAAATATTAGGTTGAAAAAACTTTATCACTGTTAAAAGCTCTAGAACAATAAATCACAGCCCTTCCAAACAGACATGTCAACAAGGCAAGTGATTAAACATCCAAACTAATGAGCATAGCCGCTTACGAGTGAATCCCCCCAGGGGTTTTGTGGGGGCCGCCCCCGCCCCCGGGGGGGGGTGGGTGTTGGTGGTTGGGCCAAGGAGGAGGATGACATTAAATTGCTAATTTGATAAAAAGACGAAAGATGACCAACAAATTCTATTGAAAAACCCCACTTGTTTAGACAGTTTGAAACATTGCATCAGAGAATCAAAAGGACCCAAAAAGGTCAACCAACATTGGGCGAAATAAGCCAAGACCATCTCTGCGCCCGTATTACTTCCTCCTAGGACATAAGAGGCGTGTCCCAGATAGCAACTTTATCCACTCCTTGGGTGAAAACTAGCTTCAATGTCTCCTCTGCAAAGAAGCCAAAAACGTCAATTCCAATCTCTACTGAAATAGCATAATTCAACCCACACAATATGCAATAATACATAGGCAAACACAAGATGTATAACACGAGACAATGGGCTCACCTTACTTCTTGAGAACAAAATCGTTACAGAAAAATGGGGTGAGGAAAGTACATATTTCTCGAAGGTGGGATTCTATTTTCAAATAAGAAGTTCCTAATTCCTAGTGATAAGTAAATTATTTTAAAGGACATTTTGAGTTATACTTCTTACATGGCCATCATTAATTTAGTGTAGCTTACTACAGACAGTATAGATCTCAAAGCGATCTGCAAATATAGATAGATATTCTTCATAGCTATAAACAAAATGACCAAAGTTGGTTTTAGACATGAATTAACTACAGTTTTTGGACCCATCTAACCAAACCAAAAAGCTGATTTAGGGGATTGCAGGAAATAACATCATTTTGCAGAGTAAGGTTCCCACTAAGACTAATTTCATCAACTAAGATAATGGAGGACTCGCCACCATGAGGACAACAAGCAAGAGATAATCTAATAAAATGAAACATTGAATGAATATTGCGATGATTGAGAGCTGCGTGATAAAAGGACACAAGAGGTTGGCTATTTAAGTGAATTGTTTAGACACAAAGGACAAAGGACCAATCCAAGCTTAAAATTTCTCAAAGGTGATCATCAGATAAATAGCATTGATATATGCAATTCAGATGCAATAATGAATAAAAAGCGTATGCTGTAGCTCAAGTGACACATAAACCCATATATGTTTTAGAAATTAATATATAAGTTACATATAACAATCCCAAGGTATAAATTATGCATGCCTTTCGCTTTTTCAGTCCCCTGTCTCTGCTGCTATCATTACTAGTGCCCATCATTTGCTCTCCACTTTTATCTCCAAAGGGTAATGTTTTGATATCGTCAAAGAAACTTTCTGTCAGACCTTGCAACCTGGAATCAAATCAACATTAACAGTAAGGAAGGAAGAGAAGGAAAAAAAACAAAAAACAAAACAAAAAAGGGCATGAGTGTATAAAAATTATCTTAATACATTCAACACTTCTTAAGGTCATTAGAATATCAAGAGCACAATCCAGGCACTCTTCATACCCATTTCTTGATTTCTTCAAGTATTTATCTCTCTTTTTCTCCAACTTTGTAAGTGGAACACGAGTGAAAAGCTCCTCCTCTTGCCGAGCACGCTCCTCCATCTTGGCAACATGTTTTTCAACTTCTGTGCTAGTTCCCACAAAATCTCTGACCTGTGCAATAAGCAGCCAAAACAAGACATTACATAAACTCATTGAGTCATGATTATGCAAGCTTCAAAATAAACTATTAGGTCACCTCTTCAGGTCGTTCCTCCATATCATTCATCAATGACCTAACATAATCACTCTGCTTGGCTTGCCTCAGAATCTCTTTTTCTCTTCTCAATGCATTTCTTTCATGCTTTGAAGTTTTATCTAGCTCCATAGAAGTAGGTGCAATTTTTACAGGATGATACACACCACCACCGTCCTACAGTATAAGTAATTCAGTTAGAGAGGAAAAACAAGATCTCATGCTTCTCATAATACCACCATTTCTGCACTCGATATTATTACATCCACTCACCTGAGATGTGTTATCTAACCTGCTAACAAGCATGTCAGGGTTTGGGCGGTACTTTGATACATCCTCACTCTTGTTGGGTGCAACTGGCTCCTTCTCACTTGGAATAACATTTCCCTTTGCATTCTCACTAACATTTGTTAATTTCTGGATTTGGTAATGTTGTTTTTTGTCTATTGGCCGAATCTGCAGTAAACAAGGATGTAAATGGGCTAAAAACAGTATATAAATTTGTAAGTGACCTTCATGAGTAAGACAGAGGATTGAACTAAACCTTTTCCAAATATAACCTTATCTCCACAATACTTCGCACAACAGGATGTCCTTGTATTGAGAATCCTTTAGCCTTTCGGAGCAAGTAATAGACAAGGGACTGACAATAATCTAGGAGCAGCAAATTTTTAGCTTCTAGATAGCTAAATCCGTCTGCAGTAGGAAATTGATTTTGTTTAACCTGATATAAGAGACATGGAAACAAATTATTTCAGACATGCTAGAGGAGAAGCAGTAGGCATCAACAAAAATAGACTAAGTAAGAACCAATACTTTAACTCCAAAATGATAGCGTTATCAATTTGGTAATCAAGTCAAAAGAACAGTGTATTGAGAGAAAAGATGCTTAAAAAAAAAAATTATTTTCTTAATACAAGAAGGTGCTTCCCACCTTCACAGTTAAAGATTGAATTTTACTTCTCACAGCATCAAGCCCTTCTTTCATTTCTTTCAACAATGCAGAGAGCTGAGGTGCTTCTCTGAAAATTAAAGTAAAGAAATTGAGTGAACTAACCTTACAAAGTTCCAACCATTTCCTGATTTTTGTGTCTGTGTATCAAAAAACTAAAGTACTCATATAATTTAGTTTTTAATGCACATGCTTGCAACCACACAGAGACAAACTTACTTTTCCTTGCTATCATCATTATTTGAGTGGTTAACAGTCTTCTCCATGGTTTAGGAAACAACTACAAGTACCTTGAAACCTGTAATTTTGGAGAAAGATAAGTTTTACTTAATAGCAATGGGAGCACAAAATCAAATTATAAAATCAGTCCATTTTGCCAGGAAAAAAAAAAAGAAGATAAATATTCTAAGATAATTATCATAAATAACTCAAGAAGCACTACAAATACAAGAGCACCAAGATAATTAATGGTACACCTGTGTTAAGAAAAGTTAATATTTCTCTCTATTTTCCTTTTGAGTTTATAGAGTAAAAGCATCGATATAAATTTCAGGTACAACTTAGTATGGAGAAAAACTCAACTTACCCAGGGTGACAGAGGCACACAACAACCAATTGCTTGCAGAGATGGCCGCTTTTGCTTTCATGAATCAACAGGGCAGGCAAGTAAATCAAATCCGCCCTCTTTTTCTTCTTTTTGAATAATGGAATTTACTTCAATGGAATACCGAAATTCAAACTGGCATATCACATATATTACGGGTTTCTTAGTATAAATATGTGTTGATAAAGCAAAATTTTTACGCCTGGGAAAAAAGTTAAATTATTTCCAAATCAACATCAGGAGTTTGCTAAATAGAATTTCTTCATACTGTTAACTGCTCAATTACCATAAAAAAGAAAAGGGATTCCTTTTTTCTTTTCTTTTTGGGGGTAACATTTGGCAGTACTGCCAAAAGTCAATCGCCAAACGAAACCCTTCTATACATACACAACGTTCATAGGTAACACTAATGAGATTCCAGTGGAATAAAAAATAGTGAAGAAATATCAAAAAAGAGAAGCAATATCACGATAAATAAAAAAGTAAACTTCTGAAGAACCGAGGATTAGAGCACCTCCTTGATTCAAAGGAAATAGAATAAGAGGGCTTGACTTACGACACTATTCGGCCGCTGTGAAATTTGAATCCGATAAAGAATCACAAGAATTGCATTCTTGAACTGAGACTGGAGGAGACAGGCTGCGAGCGACGGCGGCTTTCTATCATAGGATGTAGAGGGAGGGTTTCGACCAGTTCAATGCACAAAATAATGTTATAATTTTTTATGAATTAATGTATATAAATTTTATAGATTTATAAAATTTATTTTATTTACTATTTATTAAAAAGTAGTCATATTAAAATATGTATATAATAAAAAATATACATCGAGATAAATAAAAAAATAAAGAATTTAATTAGATGAATATGAATAATAAATTAAATATAACTAAAATAAATAAAATATAAGCAAAAGTACTTTAACAAATTCACAAAATTAAATATAATTAAAACATAGTTAATTACAAATTAAAAGAAGTTGAAAAATAATAAAAAAGATGAGAGAAGATATAGAAAGAAGTATGAAAAATATTTTTCATACTTCTTTCTATATCTCCTCTCATCTTTTTTCCTTATATTTTCTTTTTCATCATTTTCTTTCACCTTTTAATTTTATGATTATTTTTTGGGACACCTATAAAAAAACATTATTAAATGAAATTAACATAAATAAATCTAACTAATAAGAATAAATTGAAATTAAAATTAAAATATTAACAACAATCAGTAAAAAGAAACATAATTTATATATTTCTAAAAGTAAAGTCTTTAGCGTAGTAACTGCCTATATTCACTAATTAGTGAAAAGAAAAAAAAAAAAAAAAAACATCTAACTCGTAATGAAGTCTATCTTGTGATTGCTCAATTTTCATTGACTCTCATGTCGCTCCATCTTCATCTAGAAAGAGAAGAACCATTTAGAAAAAGAATCTAACTTGTGACAATAGATTGGGAGGCTATGATGGCATATGAAAAAGTTTCAAAATAGGGCACCACATTTACAGTTATATAAAGTATATTGTTATATACAAAACATACAAAAATTTAAGTTAAATTAACAATTATCTTCTTATTAATAATGATTTTTAATTATCCTAAAATAAAATAAGAATAATGAAATTATTGAAAATATGTTGAATTATCTATTTATTAACAACTTAGATAATTTATAATATTTAATATATCTTCTAACTATTTGATTAATTATTTATTCCTTATTAAACTTTGAAAAAGAAGATGACTCCTTTTAGTACATATACGATGATATTTACGTGATTATATGTTAAGTAATATTCGTCATCATTTAGATGATTGAATTATTTTTTTTTTTATCTTTTGATTAAACCTTTAAATATAAAATAAATTTTTAACCCTTCTTATATAATACTATATAAAAAAAATATTCACATGGACGTCTAGCATCAATTTGAGCATTCACACGGTGCAATATATGAAGAGTTAAATGGAGAGTCACATGACAATTCACTTATTACAATCCTGCGTGTTCATTATATACAATATAATAGTTACTGTGTGCTGTTAGAAAAGAAGTGCTGATCTTTTTTTAAAGTAAATTGACTTAAATGACTATTAATTTTACTTAATTTTTTTAGTTTGACCAATAGTAAGTGATGAAATTCATTTAGTTAAAGAGCAACGTGAGTTTTTCCTTTTACGCAAATTGATATTATTCATTTTCTACATCGCTTACAACTCAAATCTCTCACATCATCCTAATACATTTAAAGTAATAAAATATTTTATGTGTTAATTGCAAAATTTAAACCTCAATTTAAAAATAAAAAACATGTTTCTTTAATCAATAGACTCATCCTTAGGTGAATTGATTTAAACATTTGATTTCAAATTATTTATTTGAATGTGTTCGACCACATTTGTCTCTCGTCCCAACGTTAAACAGTTAGAATTTACCAAGTACCAGACCTTCTTACAACTTCAAAACTAATGTGTTTTTTTTTTTTTTTTGGTTCTCCCTTTGCTGGGAATCAAGATTCAACAACTAATATAAAATACATGTCAATATTTAATTCAGATGGTGTGAACTATTAATTCATTCACAAATTGATACTCTATAGATAATAGTTTAAATATGTTTTTTTTTTTCATTTTGTCATGAAAGATTGACAAAAACAAATACTAAACAAAAATTATTCTCCACAAAATTGAAGCAAATTGGTCAATTCAGGTAGAAAACCATTGATTTAGGTCATTATCTAGTTTAAAAGATGTTATGAACTGAAGTATCAAAGAACGGGTCAAATTTAGTTAAAAAACATGTTCAATTAGACAAATTTAGAAGTGAATTGAGCATTGGATGAACGATTGAATTAGTCCATGTCAAAAGGTTCGAATCAGAGACCTTGGAGAAGTTTAGCAAGCTTTTTACTATTAAGCCACCTTGTGTTAAGATAATAAAATATGCAAAGTTTTAATGTAATAACATGAAAATTGGAGATAAAATTTATATAAATCTTTTATTATAATCATTTAAAATATAATGAATGTGGGTATTGTAATGGATATTAATTTGTTTGGATTTGAATATTAAATTATATTTGACGTTTAAAATTTATTAACATTTACTTTTTATTATTTATTATTATATGAAATTTTTAATATATATATATATATTAAAAAATATATTTAATTATCACTAATTTAATTATAATGAAACTAATGAACCATGTATATTAGTATATCTACTAATTTAATAACTAATTTGATTTTAAAAACACTAACAAAAACCAAAAGGAACAATAACAAAAGAACAAAAGAAAAAACTACACGTAATAGCAAATGAAGACTCTTTGTCAACCAACACCAGTTTAAATAGTTGTCTCATCATAAGCCATCAAAGAAACCTTACTTAGAATAATAGCTAGAGGAGATGATGGCATAGAAATCCACCTAAGAGGATATATCCCCTTTTTACAATTTACTGCTAACCAATGAGTAGCTTTGCCTCCTCGGTGATCCACCAAAGAGGATAGGAAAAATATATATATTTGGCAAAGACTTCTTAAGGCAAATGATATCATCACAACTCTACTGTAAGTCCAATCACATCTAAGGTTATTTATAGGTTTGGTTTGATTTTGTTTTAGACAAAAAGCAAATCGAGAGTTAGTCGATTTTTCCAAGTGGTAGGCCTTTTTCAATTTTTTATTGTTGTAATCAATTTAGTTCAATTTTTAGTCATTTTGGTTCATACTAATTCTATTTTAAAAAAAAAAGTAATTTGATTTTAAACATCATTTACATTATCTTATCTTTACTATATTAAATCAATTTATCCTCAACAAGTTGCTAGCAAATTACGAGGAAGATAATGCTAAGTAACATACTCTTCACATTTATTAAATAAGATTGTTTTATAAACTCTACACAAATTTTTGTATCTTAATATCATTTAAAGAATTTAGTGTTCATTGGTTAACTTTCAAAATGGTCTTACATTTGCATCAATTGTCAATTTTATATTAGTTTGTCAATAAAAATAATCATATATAAAATATAAGTAAGTCATTGTAACCCCTATCTCTAAATTCATATTTAATAAGAAAAAATTATCCATTATCCATTCTCATTTAATCATTGAATTCTTATATCCAAATAAAAAAATACATGATGGAAGTAAGAATATTTCCATTTAATCATTGAATTCTTAAATTTCAATATAGATAAAATGGTATTCATTTTTTTAAAAATGCAAAAATGCATTGGTATTGATGAACAAAAAACCAAACATATCATTACTACTTCATCTTCTAGAAAATGGTATTAGAAAAGTAATGGTATTCAAAAGACCAAGCATATCACCACTATTTCATGTCTCAAAAAATGTACTTGTATTGGTGGACAAATCTGAATCACAAGTTAAATTTTCTAAAAAATATTTATCCTTCATGTTTACTCTAATGTCCTACTTTAGACTTTAGCACTTGAAAAGAAAACAAATTATGTTCATATACCAACTAAATAAACTTAATGGTAGTGTATATAGAATTTGTGTTACTTACATATGTGCACAATGAGGAAATACAAACAAAATAAATCAAGATATTTAATACTCGTCTTCATTAGTTAGTAAAGCTATGCTAATATCTTATAATTCATTAGAGTCAAAACAAAATAGAAAAGAAAAGGCATAAATTAGTAATACAATTCATAATCAATGATATCAAATTATTTTATACCATAATAATAATTAGTATTATCTAGCTTTATTTTTTAAATATCTTCTACTAGCTCTTTAGTATCACTTAATAATGGGTTAGATTGAAACCAGTTTTACACATAAATAAGGACTTCAATTGCCTTTGGACTCAAAGAACTTTTATATTGATCAAGTACACAATCTCTAATACTAAAAACATATTTAGAGGGTATAATAGACACAAGCATAACCAATACATCCCTAGTAATATGTCTAATAACAGGTATTTAGAACAATTCACTTTTCATCAATTGAGAATATCAAACTTAGTTGTCATTTTTTCTCTACTCTCCATCAAGTAAAGCTCTACTTCTTATTGATTTTCCATATTATCATCCTTATTCATAACTTCATCAAATTCTATTGCAAATCAATCCTTTTCATTCTATACATATGGAACAATCTCTATATATTGGTTTTGAATAGTGACTTGACTTTTTCTATAACCATGAAAAGCTTTATAACTTTCATATATCTTGTTAAATATTTCTTTCACCCTTTAAGTCATCAATTCAAGCAAGTCTTCATCATAGAGTTTTTTCAAACTCTATTCTCCAAATTCTAACTTATATCTTTAATCAAGAACCATATCTACGAAAATCATCATATTTAGTCATAATGACTAAACCAAGAAAATGAGAGAAACTTTTCTTTCTTTCAAAATTGTCTCTTGCAATAAAATAATCTATATGTAAGAAAAAATACAAATCATTAGTAAATTTTAGTAGTGAAAATAAAATTAAAAACAAACTTTTCCACTATCACAAAAGTATTCGACAAGTTTGTTAATGTACCTAGCTAATAAACATGCACACAACACAAAATACAACATAATCTCAATAAAGTAGTCAATGAAACCACAATCCAAATGTGAATGCAGTCCCTCTTCTATCTTCACAAACTTAGTAAAGCAATCGAATATCAATGTGGTTCCAACTTCTAACTCTATTCTCTATCTTACAATATAGACAATGCCAATATTCTTTTAATATGTAGTCGAATTTGTCCAATTTTTTAACTATAGGTGGCTTTCTTGGATTGATCTCAAAGTCAATTCCTAAATCCCAAGGCTATATTTAGTTTAAAAAATGCAATAAAAAAACACAAATTATATTGTACCTACCTATAGCTATCCTTGATGCCAACAATAATATTAACTTTCTTCGATAGCAGCTTTCCTCGATGGTTACAACAATGACTGAAGTAGCTCTCCGTGATGCCAAAGACTAAACAATACATAAACCTTAGCAAAAGGATTGCTGTGTATAATTACTGATGGCATGTATATTATAAAATAGTCAGATTCAGAATTATGTGTTATGGTTATTTACTTATGGGCCTCTTATCTTTTGATTGTTTATGAAACAAACACATAGGATAAGGGAAGAGAACAAAAAAAAGATAAGTTCAATTTGGTTTGATTTAAACTGAACTAAACTTGAAAAAACTGACAATTGAACCAACCTTTTCAGTTTAAGAAGTAAAAACTAAAATTTGTATGTATTTTTAATAGGTTTTTATTGGTTTGGTTTAGTTTAGATTGGTTTAATAGGTTTAGTTCAATTTTGAATAACCCTAGTCACCACCACTTGTTGTACTTTTTTAATCATCATAAATAACATCTTACAATTAGTCTTATAACAAAGGTTAGAACTAACAAAATATCGAGTAAGTTCAAGAGCTTTTCTAATAGCAAGGGCTTTAGTTATGAAGGCAAAATTGGCTAGCACAACTTAAGCAAAATCATCTAACACCATCTCATTTTTGAAAACCACCCCAATCTTAGCACAATAAGACTTTTGATTAAAAAAGCCATTTACATTAACTATGATCTAATCCTTTTCAAAAATTTTTTAGTAAAAACTCTTTTTATATTTAACATCTTTATCACTCCAAAACTAAAAAATGGCAACGTAAGAGCTTGTTATTACATGTAACGATTAGCAAATTCCTTTTGAAAAATTATATACCACCTTTCTTTTTAGATTCTCTAACAAGTCATAGCCAAAATTACTTTTTCAAAGCTTCCTAAACTTGCTTCATAAGAAAGCAAACTAGCACACCAAATGTTAAATCTTATGATTGAGCTACCACGAATTCCAAAAGACAAATAGTAACCAACCCAAATTTTTTTTACTTAAGGCCAAAGTAACAACATATGATCAGTGGTTTCAAACTCTAAATGACAAAACAGGCAAACAGGATTAAGAGAACACTTTCTTCTAAAAAAAAAACATTTTCAATAGGTAAGGCACCAAAAGCAACTTTCCACAAAAAGAGTGTCTAACCTTAAGGGAACTTTTAAACTCTAAATATTTTTTCATAGCTCTATAAGCGATATAAAAGAATAAGTTGGTCTTTGGGTAGATTACAATAAAAAAAATCCTTTTAGCTAAAAATACCTTGATCTCATAAAATAAACACCATTTTTTGATTTTGTCTTCCTCAATTTGTTAGCTTTTCCAAACATTGGAAGAAGTATTTTTTAAGTGGCCTTCCTTTCAACTACGATAATTTTGTTAGAAATAACAGAAAGATCCCACCTCCTATTTGATATACAATTAGTAACTCTTATATTTCTTTTCACTTCGTCCTCTACAGTTTTATGAATTTTATGACCATCTAAATTAGGAATCCATTTGTCTTCCTAGAATTTGATAATTAACCTATCACCAATTTACCAACAAAGTTACTTCTTCAAAAGATCTTTCCCTTCCAGTAAGCTCAACCAAATCATGATACTTTAGGACCCTTCTTGGCTTTAGGAAAAAAAAAAAGAGACCTTGAAGAGTATAAACCCATAAGCACCTTAACCCATAAATCCTATGGATTTTGCACTAATCCTCTAAACACTTTTAGCATGAGGAGCCACATTAAAGCAAATGAAATCTTTGAATTTCATACGCCCATCCTTTTTAAAATTTGTTAAAATATTCCAAGCCTTTTAATTTATCCTTCTCTTCCTTCTTTGGGCCTTACCAAAATCTAGAGATTATTTTGTTAAAATCTTCATATGCCCTTTTAGGAAACTTAAATTATACACATGATATATAGTAATGGCATTGGTATTATTGTAATAAAAACCTCATGCCTAGGTTGAGACAAGAGATTTTATTTCCACCCCTAAATTGTTAAGAATGGCTAGGTATGTGAATTGGATGTTTTAAAAATTTTAAATTTAAAAGATAGAATTTATAAATAAAAAGTAAGATTAACCTTAATATAAATGATAGATAGAGAAAATAATTGAAGAGGAAGGTGCAACACAAGAAAATAAATCAATTAGAGCAAATAAAGTGCAATAATGTAAATAAGATAAGGATAAGAGAGATTAAATTTAAGAGATTTATTTTAATTCAACTTTACCACAAGCTTATATCTAATCTGTAAGAGTAATATTAAAAATTTTCATTATATCAACAAAATTGAAGTAGACACTTACAAGTCACTCCAACAAAGAGCTCAAGTGAGCCATTTAAACAAGGATCTCTTCTTTTACACAAGGTATTCATCCAATACTTACTTAAGGAATCCTTATCCTTGATATTTCAAACTCTCCACAAGGGCGAAAAGGAAGTATATAAAAAAAACCTTTCTTAAAATAGCATATTTACTAATGAACTAAGCTTAAACGAAAATGAGAAATATTTAAAGCTCAAAAAATATTTCAAAAGATTAGAGCTAGTTTTCTTGATATTTTATGAGTTTAGATGTTTTCTTATTTATAACATAAATCATAGTAAAAGTTGTTAAAGAGAAGAAGGAAATTAAAATGTACAAAAATAGCCATTTGAAAGCTGTAATAATCTTTTTTGCACTACATTTGATCTAGGCTGGACAATTGACTAGTCTTTAAATTTCCCTTTCAAATATTAAATTTAAAAAATGGTAGGAAATTGAAGTTGAGTAGGTGGCTGGCCTTTCTTTGACAATCAACTGCTTTAATGAAAGCAATCAACTAGTTATTCATAAAATGACCAATCCATAATGGTACTGATCAATCAACCATTACTTAAGGGTCCATTGACTGATTTAGTCCAATATGCATATGTGCATCTCTAGTCAAGGCCAGTCAACTGGAGATCCTCCAGAAGTCTCCAATAGCTTTGCTTAGTTATTTTTAAACTTAAACACACCTAAAATACTACAAGATATTTGGGATTAAAGAAATCATTTTAAGAGCTTCAAAATTCTCAAATCCTTTTATAATAATTTCTAAGTCTTAGAGGCTAACTTATTCTTCCATTGAGCAGTATTTTAGGCCTTGGCTTAGTAAATTTTTCAATGCGCTTATCTAATTTGTTTGTTATCATCAAAGAACCAATCCATAGGCAATGGGGTTAACATGAACTTTATGAGCCAACTTACTTCTAACAAAAGCAAAGCAAAAGATATTTCCCATACTCATTTTAATACCTAGCACTTTTTAAAATGATATCATGCTTAATTAGTGCTATTTATCTAGCTAGAAAAGTATTTAGTTAAAAAGTTCATGTAATTAATTTAAACTAAATGATATCATGCTTAATTACTATTCTAGCTAAAAGTATAGTTAGTTCTTAAACTAGACAATTGAATACTTATTGATGTCTTATTATTGTTATTATTCTAAATACTTTGAAACAACCATTATCTAATTGTCCTTCCTTGCTAAAGTTGACATTAATACCCATGTTAACTTAACTCTAACCTATCTTGATCACATCAACTTATTGTTAACATAACATCATTTGAATTGAAGTCCCCATTTGAACACATCATTAGTATAGTGAGAATTTATATTCTCAATAATAACAATTATTAATTTTGAAAATTAGTGATGGTTCAACTATTATGTGTATAGAGAACTTTTTCTTTAAATTCCCTTATAGTTGATAAACAAGGGAATTTAAAGAAAAAGTTTTCTAAACATCTAGGATTACCAAATACAACATAATAAATCAGCTATAGACAGAGTAATATTCATACATGAAAGCATAAACATATAGATATATAGAACAGATATCCATTTATGTATGATCAACTGGAATCATATATATGTAATGTTAATTAGGTAACTTTAATCATAATAATAACACATTGGATTTATCATCTCTAAGCTTCACAAATCATGCATGGTAAATATATCACACATACTTACATTTAAATAATACAAATATGTAATACAATAACACTTGTACATAGTTAGATCTTTCAAAAACATATTTTAAGCAATATTAATTTAGTTTAATCATAACAGACTCAATTATTCACATTTGTGTACTCTTTAAACTTGGTATATACTATTATGCCTTATCATTTTATTCATAGATCCTGCATCGTAATCTAATGAGTACATTATGTGAAGATCGTTTTAAGAATACATAGATGATCTTGCCTTGAAAATGTTAGTATAAAAAAATCACTTCCATAAGCCACATATCAAGTGTTCCATACTATTTGTACAAGTTTGAGTTTTTGTAATAATAGGGAACTCACTAATTATCTTATACTACTCAGTATGATATCTAAGTTTTTAATGCTGATAGGGAGAAAGATTATTCTCTTTAGTTATTATGATTAACAAAATCATCACCTTAATAAATAGGAGTAAACATAAATAGAGTATATTCTAGAGTGGATTCTCAAACTGAAATTTGAAACCTAAAACCATATAAAGGCCTTTTAACCTTCTTGTGACCCCCTACCATAATTTTATAATTAGAAGAATAGGACTTTAATTCTTAAAGGATTTTAACCCCCCATGTTGATTTCAAATGATCATATTCTTCTTTTCATATAGACAGAAATTTTGTCTTTAATAATAAAAACTATCTCTAGTTGGAATTTCCTTACTCGAAAACCTTATTTTCTAAAGATTTATTATAAAATTAAAAATTCATAAAATCTTGTCTCCAAAGATCATTTTCTAATGGGAGTCTATTATTTGAGAACCCCATCTTTATCCTAAAATTTTTCTTCACCTGCAAAAAAGTTGTTTTAAGTATAACATATAAACAAATATTCAACAATCAAATACATAAGGCATCACTTCATGTATTATTATATTACTTAACATCCACATGCTAAGTTATTCAAGCCATTTGTCATAATAAGTACTAATTATATTAAGCAACAAAAGTCAACAAGAGTATAAATTACAATTAAATAACAAAAGCATAAATCACAAATAATAATTTACAAAATATTATTATGCTAATTATGTAATATGTATATGCTTCTAAAGCTAGTATATCGATACCAATTTTAATGGAACCATTTTTTTCATTTTATTGTGTTTTTTAATATCTTTCGTATCTTAGTTAAATCCATTTCAGGTCCATATTAAGGTATTTCAAAGGCTAAAGTCATCTATCTATGGGAATATTTCAAATTTTAATCATCTATGTATTAGAATCTAAGTATAAGAACAATTCAAAGTTAAGTCTTTCATATATAGGTCTTCAACTATCTTTTTTTGTAAAGGTAATTAAGTGAAAGGTTACTATATTTAAGTTTGTTGGGTTCTAAAAGAATTTAATAAAGCAACTCACGTGATTTATACATGAAAGAATCATAACACATGTAAAAAGTACCAAAGAAAATCATATAATTATCCATAATACATTCTTAGACAATTCATAATCATAAAAATTAACTCTTTAAAATATTATATTTTAACGATAGTTGAATCTATGGACAAATAGTCAAAAATATAAAGATGGTTGAAATTTTTTTCAATTTTAATGTGACACTATAGCATGGTTATTTGGCGCTGTAACACTCTCATTTAATTTATGATTTTCTTTTTGATTGGCACTATGGCATGAAAGGCATGATGACGTGATGTCATTAGATCTATGATGGGTTGTTTCTTTCGCAAAACAGCACCTAATTATGTGAAAGAATCATCCTATATTTTTAAATCACCAATTTCAAATTCCAAATTGTTACTACATGTATCCAAAATCATTTTAACATGACTATAATTATGGGAAGGTCTCAAATCGAGTTAAGTGGATTAAAATCTCCTAAACTTCTCCTCCCATTCATACTATGCAAATAAGAGAGATGAGGAAGATAAACGGATGCTGACGATATAATGCTCGGAAGGAGATAAACTGGCATCATGTACTTAGACAAGATTGTATTTCTACCTCAAGCTTACAAATTTTTCTTCTTCTCACGCGTCTTAACTTTCTCACTATACAATTGTCACTCTAATTCTTTTCTTCTTTGCTTTCGCTGGAGTGTAGAAACGGGGGAGGGGTTCAGCCTTATATAATGAGGGAGCAACCATTGATTTGTGCCAAGTGTAAGGAGGATGTTTGATTCCTTGGCAACACTCCAATCAACTTTAAATGCTAAATGAAGATATATACGCATCACATAACTTACATCACCCCAGTTGGCTGAAATTTGTGACATCATTTGTATTTTTAAGCATTAGAAATAGAAAGGATAAGGAGTTATCATTTTTATTTATACACACACACATTTAAATCCAACGCAAACTAGCGAAGCATGGTAAATGGCATTTTCTCTGCGTCTTTTATATCTTTATATATATAATTCTTTTATAATATTATAATATACATATATATTACAAAACATACACATATCATGCCTACTGTTTCTGATTATATATATATATATATATATATTGTTTATTAAACTAGGATGAAATTATAATATAGTACTCAAGTTAGGACATATTTCTTTATTTTATATTAGGATAAGAATTTTTAATTTCCTATTCCATTTAAATAATTATGCTCGTATACAATTTTCTATATTGTATTTTCAATAAAATATTTTTCTTAAATGAATTTTATTAAAACTTATTTAACTCTAATTTCACTAAATAATTTAGATACATTCAAGAAGCCAAATCCAAACCATTTTCACGTCATTTTCTCTAGCTTTCCTAACACTGTTTTTTCCTTTCTGCACACTTTTTCCTTAGCCAAAATTGTCAAGTTTTCAATTTTCAACTTTTGACAAAAATTGTATTTTAACCGCTAGGAGAAAATATATATTCTTACCTTAAATTTTTAGTAACTGTATTTTAACCCCTAATTTTTTTTCTAAATATTTTTATTTTGCTAAAGGTTTTCTTATATTTTTGGGCTCTAAGAGTCTACGAAATTTACTAAAAATTTTAAAATATTTATTACATAATTACTTATTATTTTGAAATTTATAATTAATTCTTAATAATTTTCATTAATTCCTAATAATTTTTATTAGGGTCCTAATTAATCCCAGAAAGTTTCAATATATTTTTAAATTTTCCTTGTTCCTAAAACTTGGAAGAATCTCATATTATTTCATATAATTATTTTTATTATTTAATCCATCTAGTATTAATTAATTGAGGATCTAATTTTAGAAATGCTATATTTGCAAGCTGCCCATAAGCCTTGCCATAAATTTCCAAGATCTTCCCTAACATTTGGTAATTGTCTTTCTTTACATTTATGAAGAAAAGGACGTCATCAGCAAAGAAGCAATGTGAAAGCACGGGACAACCTCTAGAGAATTTAACTCCCCTCAGATCACCATTATCATCATGATAGCTAACCATAGAAGAAAACATATCAGCAACCATAACAAAAATAAGGTGACAAATGATCCTCTTGCCCTAATCCTCTACAAAGAGATAGAGTAGCAATCTTCTCTTGCCTGAAAGCTGCAAGTTATATTACTTAGGCTGGCCAACATAACCCCTTTATTCTGATGACCCATTAAAGTACAAAAGCCCATTCTCAAAAGCACCCCTTTTATGAAAGTCTTATTCAATCTTATCTAGTCCTCTTTAAACATGTTAAATCCAAAGGATATCTTCAATCCTAGCCGAAGGATTCAACTACTGGAGAAGTCAAAAATAATTAATTGCATGGTTTAATTTCAAAACATTAACTCAATCTTAATCTTAAAATTCATTAATTATTTTTTAAACAAATTTTAACTTGAGGGCATTATGGCATAACTTCCGCGAAGACAATGTTGATTATAGAGGAAATCTAACTTTCCGTGAATGTAAAGTATACAATGGTAACTTTTTAATTGGTAAAATGTAATTTTTTATCCAGTGATTTGTTTTATTTTTATCTTGCTAGTTGGAAGTTTAAAATTTTGTTTGTCGTCATATAATTTCATTTATTAGAAGGTGTAAATATGACCAACTCTTGTTAACTTTTCAATGGCCTTTGCACGGGATAGTCATGTGATTTTTAAAAACTGTTTAGTATATAAAATGAAAAGAAATGAAATAAAATTTAAAATTTAAAAAATAATTTTGTGAATGATAAATGATCATGGCATCTTTATTTTAAAAAATAAATAATAAATAAATGTTATTAAATAATACTTATAAAGATATAATAGATCATGCATAAAAAAATTTAAAAAATTCCCTTTTCTCCCATTTAACCATAGGAGGCCTAAAATGTCAAAATCTCTCAAATTCTTAATTCTCTCAATTTTATTTCGGAATCTCCATCATTCCCTTATGTCAACATGTAATACATACGCCCAAGATTTGTCCCCAGTCCATAGTGTCTGGCTTCTGGGAGTTAAGTGCATTGTGGACTACAATCAAATTGATCAAAATGCACATGGTGACTAACGGGAAAGTTTGGAACGTCAGTGTTTGATTGATTATTTAATGTACGCCTGTTAAGATGTTCAGTTAAAAGAATGATAGTGTTTAATTGAAAGTTATAGTGAGATTCGGAGGTTATTTAAAAATAGAGAATAAATTTAGAACGAATTTAATCATTAGATCTCGACTGTGATTAAGGGAAGAAAAGAGACTGCATGTACACATTTAACTAATAAAATAAACTACATAATATCATATTACAAATTTTCAAATCACAAAATGACAAAGTAAAACCAGGTCAAATTACTTGGTTTACCCTGTTGATACTTATTAATTAGTATTATCTAATTTTAGTGTTCAATTTTAAATTTTATCCTGCAATAGTTTCTCTGATTAGAAAGAAAAAAAAATCTTGGCGATCGTTTTGCAATGGATTAGAAACTCCTTTGGCCCATGTATAGATTTCTTATTTTTGAAAAATTAAATATAAAAAAAATTAGATGGAAAAGAGAAAAAAAAAAAGGATAAAAAAAGTGTATGATTTTTAAAATATATATATATATAATTACTTTATATTTTTATTATCAAATTATTAAATCAAAACATGATAAATGTATACGTATCTGAAGATAATGTAATATAATTATAATTTTTATATATAATTGTATACTTTTTTAATTATATTATATGTTTATTATTTTATTATTAAAAAATTATATATTTGTCATATCGACAAATTTGATAATAAAATATAAAAACTGCATATGTGATCTAGATTCTCTATTACTTCTTTTAAAGCAATTTTGACCCTCCAAGGTATAATTTTTTTTAATTAAAAGACACATAACCCTCCTAAGTTTTCAGTCATATATAAAAAAATTCTTTTATTTTTAAAAGTTAATAATAATTTTTTTAAAACTTTTAATTTTTTATATAAATTTTCCTTTTTAGTAATTCCATTAAAGTGTTTCATACATGGCATGCTGACTTTAGTTAGCATCTTAACTTCAGTTGGCATCTAATAACTTTGTCATTTCCTTTCCATCTCTCTACACGAACCCTTTCTTCTTTTGGCAGTTAATAGATAATGTTGGAAAATATTAATTTATTATGGATTAATATTAATTAATTTTTAAACTAATTAACAAATTATATTCTATTAATATCATAATAATTAATTTAATAACAATCATTGTATAAATAAATGGGTTCTCTTATCAAATTTATAGATAATTGATAATAGATTAGTTACCCATAAACTTATTTGGGGAATAAGAACCCAACTCACAATTCATATCTAACTAATTATCCTATTTATGTTAACTAGGGTTAAGTTTTATGATATGAAAAAATGTTAACCTACACTCTAAACTTACTTGGGTATTGTAAATTATAATCCCTACTCCTCTATCTATGTGTTATTATTTTCTTTGTAAGAGTTCATCTTTATAGACTACCAAATTATATCTAATACTATCTAAATTTTAACCTTTCATTTTTTTTTAACAATTGGTATTAGAGTTAAAGGTTCTAATATTGTATTGTGTGATTTTTTTTTTTTTTTAGTTTTGATTTATCTACTATATCTATATGATGATTTAAGTTTTGAATCTTGATACAAGCTTTTATTTATATTTTGAGAAATCTTAGTTTAAAAATTTAATACTGTTCACATGCATGCTATATACTTTATTTGAAATTTGGTTTAATGTAAGCTTATGGATTATTTGTCTATAACTCTAAATGTTTACGCATCCAAGGATTTAATTTTATCTGGATTTTGCTATACCAAAATAATAAAAAAAAAGGATATTTAGGACTTAAAAATTTGAATCTATATATGAGTAGTTCTTTAAATTTGTATAAATTGATCTAGAATTTTGATTTTTTTTACTAGCTCTCATTTGATCCATTTTATGATTCTTAGTTATATTGTATTGGTTTTTCAACAAACAAAATTTTGAACCCATATAGGTACCAAATCTTTGTAGCTATTTAGAACTTATATTTTGAAATTTGATTTTATTGACTTTCTTATTTTCATTTTGAAAAAATTGGAACTTAGAAAAAGAGATAGGGTTAAAAACAAAGGGATGAATTCTAAAAATACCCCAAATTTGTGTATGGCTAGATTTAGATAAAATTTTTGAGAAAACAATATGAGCCACTTTTTGGATACTTTAAACATTATTTTCAAACAAAAAAAGTAATTATGATTTATTATGTTAAGCACCGGGTATTTGGCTTTTGTAGGCTTATTTATTTGTGTGATAATTTTTTGTGCAATAAATATCGGGCTATTTTCATTTGTTATAGATGGATATTTTGCCAAAAAAATTTTATTTTTAGCATTTAAAAAAATTGATTATTTAACATTTTAGAAGTTTGAGTAATTTTTTTTGGACCTTGAAGAGAATTCAATTTTAGACATTTTGTATATTTTAATAGCTTAGAATAAGTAGTTTAGTTCAAAATTTTATGAAAATTTATTTTGATACTATTTAAATTTTGCCTTATTTATGAAAAAATATTTTTACGCAATATTTGAAAAATTTTTTTATGATGAATCTAAAAAGGAAATATTTTAATGAAAATGAATTTTTTTTGTGAGTAATTATTTTAATCTTAAAAGGATTTTAGTAATAGAAGTAAATGTTTCTTCATGATAAATCACTTATGAAATTGCTTATACCTTCATATATCTAGCTTTATATTATTCTTCACAATTATCTTATTTTATTTGTTTGGTTTAACTTATGAGAGTTATATTAGTAATTTATTGTTTTGATTTTTTGTGAAACATGACTTTCGCATATAAAGGTAAAGAAATTGTTGTAATATTTTAATAATTGCCACATAAGAGAAAGATATTATAAAATTAACATGTGGTATTGATATTTATAACATGTGATAATAATTGTGCATGAATTATAATTTTTTATCAATAGGCATCCTTAAAAATTAATAGATAGATAATTTTAGACATAATTTTTATTTTTGGAACATGGTTTAATTTCACAATTTTTACAATAATATATGCATATCTTGTATACTATGTCATCGAATTATATATTTATATTCTAATAATTTTTTTTTATAATACATTGGAGGGATTGAACCCTTGACACTACACATATTCTTATAAATTCTTGTTATGAGATATTAAAAATATTAATTTTGTTAGATTGCCTATTGTGAGGCCAATCACAAGGATATTTGTTTTTTGGTTAATTTGCTTAAGGCATTCTATTTTAATTGATATGTATATGTTTACATATATATGATAATACCTCTACTATTTTATATTGTACAATAATTGCTAGATAAATTATATTGACAGTTAATATGCATTATCACTTTAATATTATCAATGTAATGTATTTTTATAAGGAGTCATTTATAGATTTTTTTTAAATTAAGGACATATTTATAAAATTATAATTATACAATTTTTAGTGTTAAGAGTATCATAATATTTTAATTCACAATGGAATGAAAATTTGTGAGAAGTATATAAACTATTTATAATAAATATATATTCTTTTTTAATAAATTATTTAAATTGTGTTTAACTTTTAATAATAAATATTTATCTTTGATGTTGAGAATTCTACAATTTTAAAATTTATGGCTTAACAGATTTTTTTGTTTGATGGCAGAAAATATTTTATTTTGTTGATAATTTCCCCATGGTGAATACTTAAGAATTATAATTATATTTTAAAATGTACTTAATAATATTTCTTAAAATATTTTTAGATGACATTTATGAAAAATGACTCTCGTATTGTCTAATTGTTTTAGACACATTTGTGATTAGTAACGTTATATAGTTAGGTATATATATTTTGAATTGTCATATATAATTCAGATATGAGAATGAACACATCACTTACAGTAATTTAATTTTGTGTACCTATATATTTCAAATAATTATACTTCTACCCATTATGAAACTAGTTATGAAATATAATATTTTTTAATTTTGATTATTGGATTACATAGGATGTATTATACAAATAATGACATACCTTATCATTATGATATTATTTGTTATAATTTTAATAATATAAGGATTATGATAAATATATATTTTTTAATATCAAAATATTGATTGTATAAGGCTTTTGTATCAATTATACATTTTAATATGTGACATTTTCAATCAATTATGTTAATATTATGATACATTTCACTTCATATCTTAATATTTCTTATATCGCTTTGATACATAAATGTTAGAAACAATAGTTTTTTGTTATCATTGAGATATTTATTGAGTTCTCTTGATTTAGTGTGAGTTGGGACTTTTAGGCGAGATCATGATAAACAATAGTTTTTTATGTGTAATTACATCAATTGAATTTTGAAGGAAACTTTTGTTATACATAATTGATGTTTCCCTACATTGTTCTATTCCAATTACTATGCCCATATAATTATTTTTCTGTGAGAATTTCAAATGAGACCCATAGTAAGGACTTATAAGTTAAGTTTTTAAATAAATATTTTATTTGACATCTTACTTGAGTAATTAATTAAAACATGTCAAAGTTTATGAGACTAAAAAAGTAATATAATATTGTAATTTTGTATTCTAGTAAATCTTACTTAAAAATCAATGAGGTATTTTATTATGATAAATATTTTCTATTGTCTTAATATATTCTTTCGGTTTAGTGAAATATTGTTAAATATTTTTTTTTTACCAAAATTAATTGAAAACAAGTTCATTTTGTATGAATTTTTATCCTTCACTTGATAGGATTTTGAGTGAGTGGTGCTTTTTTACTTTCACTTTTATATCAATATGATTTCTTTTAAAAGGGAGAAAGAATCAACAATGTTTGATATCTTTAGTGTCAAATAAAGTAAGTACATTTTTTCTTATGCATAAGTAAATTTGGAAATTTAAAGAGTTAATAATGAACTGTAAAGCCATTGGCTAAGTAGATCTTTAACACTTACTACTGTGGGACTACAAGAAATATTGCAAAATTTAAGGCTAGATTGATTGAAAATGACCATGAGTAGGGAAAATGATTTGGTTATATGTAACTTCTTACTAGTGTTTATTAAAAACACTCTTAAAAATATTATGGTATTAGTTGAATTTCATTTTAAGACCCCATTATACGAATGTCTAGATTGCCTTTGCTATTAAAATTTGTTTGAGATTTAGTAAGATAATTTTGTAAAATTATAAAAAGAGCATTTCGTGTGTAAATCAAACAATCAATTTATAAGATGAAACAAGCTTCTAGGTACTATTTTTTGAAGCATGATGACGTTGTAGCTTATTGTGATTTTGCAGCGAACACTTTGGATCAATGTATTTTTAAGAAATTAGATATAAACATTTTGTTAAGACTTTTTATGTTATTGGATATAGTTCCATCAAGATAAGTTTCATGATATTTTAAGTTTACCTTAGAGAATTTTAATTGATTAAGTATTTAAGAAATTCAATTGGCACTCATATTCCTTTTATGATATATTTATTATGATAGGTGAGATGTTGTCTCCATCTTAGTATCATCAATATCACACAAAAAATACTAAAATGAAAAATATTCAATTTCTCGCTTTTGCTGTTGGCAACTTTATGTTTATTTAATGTGCACTGATTCAAATATAACTTTTGTTAATAGTGTATTTGACAAATACTTGAATAATTTTGTTTAGAATCTTTTTAAAAAGTTACTTAGAAAATTTCATTTAGTATTTACCTAATACTTAGAATTACATCTTAAGTTAGAGTAGATTTACTCCATTTGTAATTATTAGCCTTATTAGATTTAGATTATGTAATTTGCATAAATATCTTTAAATTTATTTTTATATATATCTTATAATATTTTAAAAGAATTGTTTTGTGAAAAGTGTTATGTATACATGAATAATTACTTCAACCTCTCTCTTTGTGTGTGTATATATATATATATATATCTTATAATGGTTAGAATTATTTTGTTCAAATAAACATTTACTGCCTCACTTGGTTGAAGAATATATCATTTGTTGCATGGCCATTTTGGCTATATAATTAAGAAAATTAATTTATTGAATGCATGTTAACTATTTGGGTACGATAATAATTATATCATATATTTCTCTCAAGCTTAAAAAAAGTTCATATACATTAAATTTTAATATTAAGTTGATATTTCCTCAAGGAAAAGCTTTGTGAATCTTGAATTCAAATTTATAAATGTTTCCCAATAATACGTTGAGTTAATCTGTTAACGCCTACAAATTTTAATCTCCTGTCCTAGGAATATGGAAGCCAAATTGCCCAAGGCGGCTCAACCACACTCGCCTTGGCATTCTCCTATTCTATGCTTACTCGAAGGTTTAGTTGCTATGGTGGGTCTAATCTCTTTTGCCCACTTGATTCTTGCTTGTTCTTATTAGAAGCTGTCTGGGTATCTCTAGGGAAGTAGCGGAGGGGAGCGAGACCTGGAGGTTGGCAAAGCCAAACATGACTGTGATGATTCCTTCAAATCTCAAAACCAAAATCTCACATTGGATAGAACTCAGATGGGAAAGGAATTCCTTATATATAAAAGAGGGAATAAATCCCACATCGAGTAGAATTGGGTTGGGAGTGGAATTATTTATATATATAAAGAGAGTTTCTACAGTTATACCCAATACCTTATATTATTCAATCTCAATAGTGTAAAATTTTTTCTCCCTACCCATAGACGTAGGTCACATTGGTCAAACCACGTTAATTTTTCATGTCATTCTTTCTTTTTTCTATACTTTTCTAATACCATTAATTCACACCAATTGGTATCAAAGCCAGGTTCCCTGGTTAGGGTTCTTAGTTCAGATCCTGGTTCCTAGTCCTTAGTTCAGATCTAGGGTACTTGGTTAGGTATTTAGTTTAAGTTTTTCTTTTTTGCTTAAAGAAGATGGCATCTCACAAATTTGATATTGAGAAATTCAATGGGTCGAATGATTTCACATTATGGAAGGTGAAAATACGGGCAATTCTGGTTTAGCAAGGGTGCGCGACGACGATAGATGGAGAGGGAAGGTTGCCCAAGAGTTTGAAGGCGGAGGAAAGGGCAGAGATTTTGGTAAAAGCTCAAAGCACCATTCTATTGAGTTTGACGGATGAGGTTTTGAGAGAAGTTGTAGGCGAGACTTCTGCGGCTTCATTATGGAAGAAATTAGAAATCAAGTATAAGAAGAAATCCCTAACAAATCTGCTATATCAGAAGTAGCGGTTTATACCCTCAGGATGTCAGAAAGTACACCAGTAAGAGATCATGTTGACAATTTTAACCGAATTGTTTTAGATTTTCAAGGGGTCGGGGTTAAAATTGAGGAAGAAGACTAGGCAATAATTATTTTATGATTGTTGTCTAATTCATATAAAAACTTTATTGACACAATATTTTATGGGAGAGACACTATCTCGGTTGGTGATTTAAATGATGCTTTACAATCAAAGGAATTGAAGAGGATAGTGTCTGGGTCCAGTAAGAAAGCATCAGATATGAATTTGGCAGTGAATAGAGGCAGGAGTAAGGAGAATGATGAAGGTAATCGAAGTAAGTCTCGTTTGAAGTCAAGGTCCAAGGGGCAACGATGGTACTTTAAGTGTAAGGAAAATGGGCATTTCAAGAAGGATTGTCCATAGTGG
Organism: Erythrophleum fordii; assembly: GCA_032878935.1. Classification (NCBI taxonomy): domain Eukaryota; kingdom Viridiplantae; phylum Streptophyta; class Magnoliopsida; order Fabales; family Fabaceae; genus Erythrophleum; species Erythrophleum fordii. The sequence goes on from JAVQMF010000050.1 coordinate 30,264,298, forward strand.
AAAAAGGAAAACAATCAAAAGGAATCAAATGGTAAGACAAGTGCCTCAGTGGTTCAGGATAGTTCAGATAAGGGTGATGGTGGAGATGTTCTGACAGTTAGTACCTCAAATTCTGCAAATACTTGGGTCATAGATACCGGAGTTTCTTATCACATGACTTTCACAAAGGAGCTGTTTACTTCTTTTAAGAAGTGGAAAGGCAGTGTAAAGTTGGAAGATGATTAGGAGCTTAGTGTTGAAGGTAGTAGGTCAATACAGGTAAAAATGTTTGATGGTATGGTTAGAACATTTGATATATAGTATGTTCATGAGTTACGAAAAAATTTGATTTCTCTAGGTACCTTGGATAGGTAAGGATACAATTTTTATGGCGAGGGTGGACAGGCAAAGGTTTCTAAAGGTACTCTGGTAGTGATGAAGGGTAGACTTCAACATGGGGTTTATATACTCATTGAAAACTCGGTAATGGATACTGTAGCAGTTTCTAGTCTTTTGGAGAAGAACAATGATCAAACAAAGTTATGGCATCGACGACTGAGGCACATGAGTGAGAAAAGACTAGTAGTATTGCGAAAATAGGGGTTGTTGGAGGGCGTGAAAACTGGAAAGTTGAAGTTCTGTGAAACTCGTGTTAAGGGTAAGCAACTCAGAGTCAAATTCAATTCGGCATCCACTGATATCTTTGAATATATACATTCAAACTTGTGGGGTCTTTCTCCAATTGAGTCTCATGGAAGGTGCAAATATTTTGTGACATTTATTGATGACTACTCCAAAAAAGTGTGGGTGTATTTTTTGAAGAAGAAAGATGAGGTGTTTGAGAAGTTCAAGGAGTGGAAGACTATGATTGACAAGCGTACTGGGAAGTAAGTCAATACATTCAGAACTGATAATGGGTTAGAGTTCTGCAATACATCATTTAATGAGTTCTGTAAGAAAGAAGATATAGTGAGATACCACACTGTACGGCATACACCACAACAAAATGGTGTAGTAGAGCAGATGAACTAAACACTTCTGTAGCGCGCAAGATATATGCGACTGAGTGCTAATCTTCCTAAGCAATTTTAAGCTGAAGCAGTTAACATTGCAACCTATTTAGTGAATAAATCTCTATTAATTGCAATTGATTTGAAAACTCCGAGGTGTGGTACACTACACTTTCGGACTATTCTGGTTTAAAGATATTTGGGAACTCGGTATACGCTCATGTGAATGATGGTAAATTGGAGGCGAGGGCAATAAAGTGCATATTTCTAAGGTATGCAACTGGTGTGAAGGGGTATAGACTGTGGTATACAGAATAGGACAGGATAGGACCCTGAGATTTATTATTAGTAGAGATGTGATGTTTGATGAATCTGCTATGTTTAACCAGAAGGAGGAACTTGATAATTTTGCAGGAAAAGATCTGAGTGTTAATCAGAAGGTGCAGTTTGAGATGGAGACCTTAAAAACAAACAAGAGCTCTGTAAACCAACTTGGAGATTTACAGGAAGAGCAGCAGAGTATAGCAATAAGGAGAGGAAGAAGAGAAAATAGAAGACCTATCAGGTATACAGACTGTGTGAATTTTGTTGATACTAACCTTATTATATATGCATTGACAGTGGCAGAAAGCATTGATACTGAGGAGCCGCAGTCTTACAAGGAGGCTGTACAAAGTAAGAAGGCAATTGACTGGTTACTAGTTATGAATGAGGAAATGCAGTCCCTATCAAAGAATGTGACTTAAGAGTAGGTACCTCTACCAAAGGGTATAAAGCTTGTAGGATACAAGTGGATGTACAAGAAGAAGGAAGGGATTCCTGAAGTTGAGTTGGTAAGGTTCAAGGTGAGACTTGTAGCGAAAGGGTTCTCACAACAAGAGGGTATAGACTACCATAAAGTATTCTCTCCAGTTGTGAAGCATAAGACCATTCAGGTTCTTCTAGTCATGGTAAGTGCGCTTGATTTGGAGTTGGAGCAACTTGATTTGAAGACGGCTTTCTTATATGGGAATTTGGAAGAGGACATTTACATGACTCAGCCTGAGGGGTTTTAAGATCCTGAAAAAAGGGAGTATGTTTGCCTACTGTAGAAGTTCTTGTATGACTTAAAATAGTCAACCATGTAGTGGTACAACAGGTTTGATACTTTCATGGTTTCTAAAGAATTTACTCGTAATCCGTTCGAAAATTGTGTGTATTTCAGGAAGTTGTCAGATGATTCTTGGATCTACTTGTTGCTATACGTGGATGTTATGTGGATAGCGACAAAGAATAAGGCCGAAATTAACAAGTTAAAAAGGTTGTTGAGCAGTGAGTTTGAGATGAAAGACTTGGGTGCAACCAAGAAAATTTTAGGCATGGAAATTTGGAGGGATCGAAAAGTACACCGATTGTATGTGTCACAACAGAAGTACATTGAGAAGATGTTGGGATCTTTTTCAGATGGATCAAGCCAAGCCTGTGAGTACCTCATTGGCAGCACATTTCAGATTGGATGCTAGTACATTATCAAGTACAGATGAAAAGAAAGACTACATGAGTGGAGTCCTTTATGCTAGTGTAATTGAGAGTCTGATATATGCAATGGTATGCATAAGACCGACATAGCCCATGCAGTTAGTGTTGTGAGCAGGTTCATGGGAAATTTAAGGAAGACTCATTGGGAAGCAGTAAAATGGATCATGCGGTACTTGAAAGGTACTTTTGATATTTGTCTAGTTTATGGTACTGATAGATTTGCTGGTCGATTGGTAGGTTATACAGATTCAAATTATGGTAAAGACCTTATGAGATGGAGATCGTTGACATCCTATATCTTTACCCTGTATGGATGTGCTATTAGCTGGAAAACAACTTTGCAGTCTACAGTTGCTTTGTCGACCATTGAGGTGGAGTACATGTCCTTGACTGAGGGAGTGAAGGAAGCAATATGGTTACATGGCATGATTGGAAGCCTGGGATTGAAGGTTTAGATGCTTGAGGTGTATTGTGACAGTCAAAATGCGTTGAGTCTGGCAAAGAATCCAGTCTACCATGAAAGGTCCAAGCACATAAATGTCAGATTGAATTTCATCAATGATGCCTTGAAAAATAAGGTGGTAACCATAGAAAAGATACCAACAGTAGATAATCTAACAGACATGTTGACAAAACCATTGTTTATTGACAAGTTCAGGCATAGCTTGGACCTAGTGCGAGTACGAGCAGCATGAGGCCCTACGGGGCGCAATGGCAGAGAGATGATCAAATCAGATGTTTGAAGATTTTAAGTCAAGGTGGAGAATTGTGATGATACGTTTAAATCTCAAAACTCAAATCCTACATCGGATAGAACTTAGATGGGAAGGGAATTCCTCATATATGAAAGAGGGGACAAGTCCCACATCAAGTAAAATTGAGTTGGGAGTGGGATTGTTTATGTATATAAAGAAGGCTTCTATAATTATACCCAGTACCTTGTATCATTCAGTTTTAATAGTGTAAAGTTTTTTCTTCTTACTCATGGACGTAGGTCACATTGGCCGAACTACGTTAATTTTCTGTGTCATTTTTTCTTTTTTCTCTACTTTCCTAATATCGCCAATTTACAACAACGACGAAACCCAGAAAGTGGCAACCCCGGAGTCCTTGAGCCAGTTTTCTTCCTTCGGTGGTGATAACACCAGCACTACTTGTACTACCTACAACAGCAAAAAATCGATGGAAATGGTTGTGACCCTGAAATAAAGGAGTGGAAGCCGTGATCAGGTACAGTGTGCAGGAACACGGAGACCCAGAACACCTTAATTGATCAAAACTATTAAATTTTGCAATTGAAAAGCTTGTGATACAATTTTTTAGACTGTTGCTATAGGTTTCCGTATATATATATATATATATATACACACACACAAGCTTGCATGCCATATTGGTAATATGGGGGATTGCTTTAAAATCTTCTCCTTTAGTAAGTAAATTTTTTGGGAATGTTGCTACAATGTGGTATGAAAAATTACCAATTTCTTTTAGCAATTGTATTTTTGTAAGCTAGTTTTGGACAGAAAAAGACATGAGATGCCAAAAAATTGAACGCCGTTTGTGTGTTTGAAGTGATTGATTGCTATGTTATTGATATGTGGTGACTCGTAACTGTGTGGGATATAAAGTTGAAGGTGCGTTTAAAGCTACGGAAGCATATATCTATTGATGTTTGCACATGCAAATAAAGAGAGAGGAGAAGAGAAGGGAGAGGAGAAATGTATCATAATTAGATGTTAATTAAAATAAAATTTTTTTAAGTAATGTGTTATGTAAAAATTTTGTTAATAATTTAACAAAATTACAAAGAATTTGTTATATAAAAGTAAAAATATAAAAGAATCTATTATCAATATAATTTAAAATTTAAGGAAGTTGTGTATATTTTAGCTAATTTTTTTAATTATTTAAAATGAAATTCTACCGCATAATATGGATACTGCTCCACCAGGAAAAAAAAAAAAATCGTTTTCATAGCAGGTAAGTTAGCTCTTTTTTATAATAACCTTTCTCTTTCTCATTTCAAGGATCCGAATCCGAAAATTTCTTGCGCGAATCAAGGGGGGAAAATTTCTTGATCTGCGCGGGCACATCAACTAACACCATTAACCGCCACCGATTGCGTAAACGCAGTGTTGACAAATTTCTCTACCGTTTCCTGCTAGAGACGCTTAATACGGTTATAAATTATACAGACGGGGACACCTCGCGGCACGTTTCCCGAAACCCCCATTCCAAGGAAAAAATGGGACGCCTACGATAAATCTCCTGCACCCGCGTCGCACCCGATCTCAGTTTCCCGTTTCTTACTGCCTGGTTCTCTCCCCATGTCTTTGATCGCCAAACACCTCGCGGTTCGGATCTAAGTCCTGGATAAACAACGTTTCCGATCACGGCGCGACAAAGTCTGATTCGCAGTCTTTATTTCGAAGATATTTCAGCGACTAAAATTTAGGGTTCTCTTTTCTTTTTGTCCCCCCCCCCTCTCTTATTCACCGTAGTTCTTTTGGTGCACTCTGCTATGAAGTTGCGCGAGAGAAGCGTGTTCGTTCTTCATCTTGGGGCATTTCGAGAACGAGATTGAAATTCACCCATTGCCGGAGAGAAATTACTCTTCCCATTGAAAATGGCAGCTTCACCTGTCAAGTTCCTCTTTCGATTCTTGTTACTTTCTATTACTTTGTGGCTCGTATTCATGTAAGTTCTCATATATATATATATATATATATATATATATATATATATATATATATATATATATATATATATATATATATATATTCAGTACTGATTTTTAGCATATTCAGCGATTTCAAGTTATCCAATGTACTTGTATTAAGCATGTGCCCCCTTCTTTTTTTTTTGGGAACAAATTTCAGTGGACCGAAAATTCGGAAAACTCTGGAGAATCTTAGTATTTATCAAGACAAGGAAGTCGCTTAGATTCTTGAATTATTTAAAAAGAAAAAGCGAAAAATGTTTGAAGAACAATAAAATTGTTATACTACGATGGCAGTAGAATACATGATTTAGCATTGAAGGCCTGATAATTTTTTACTAGAAACAAAGAGTGGAAAAGCATGAAGGAATGGCCTGCAATGCTGCTGCACATTTGAAATAGTCTCTCAAAAACTATTCGCTGTCACATAATGAATACAAGTAGACTACTACAGTTCATAAAAGTGGCAAGAACAGGGATATATATTTGTAAACCCTGTCACTTCTCTCCAACCAAAGACAACAAAATTCTTATTTGAACATTGACATACAGCTATGCACTCCTTACCCTTCCAAAGCACTGAAATTTCTTAGAAAAATTGCTCTGGGTTTGCGGGACAGGTCCAACATTTGCCATAAATATTTAACAGTCTATGCCACGAATACCAAGCCACTGGTCAGTGAAGAAATAGATGAATATTAGCCTCAGAAATAAAAAATCACTTGACACAAATGGTAGTTGTAAGTGTTTTGTGTGGCCTGGGGGGCTTCCAACGGGTCATTGATTCTGGCCGTGTTGAAAAACTCAACTACTTTTTGGGAGTTTTATTGTGTTAAGGAAGTCCCTTGGATTTAGGGGAATGCTTGGCTTTTAAGAATTATTTACAGTCTTTCAGGCTGATATCGAATAGGATTATTATTATTATTATTATTATGTGCTCTCCTTGATGCTAAGCCCATAGTTTCTTTAATAGTGTTTTTCTAACAGTTCTGCATAGGGATTGATTGTTCTGACGTATCGATGAGCTTGTTTGTTTCTACTACTCTTTTAGTCTTTGACGCTTTATTCTTTGTATATACTCCTCTGTTTTTCCCTTAATGGGTTTTACTTCTATCGAGAAAAGAAAAAAATAAAAGAATTTTAATGCCTTAGTGTTCTGTACTTCTCTTTAACATTAGCAATTTAAATCCTTAAAATATTCTTGTATTTGAGGGTACACCATCTATTCTGAAGTGATCCGATTCATAAGATCTGCTTTTTGTCAAAATGTGATGACATTGAGGGATGGGGGCAGTGACAAATCCTGCCATCATGAGAAGAGAACTCAAACAGCAGCAATGTCTCTGTAGAGATGTTTAAGAGGAACAGCCAAAAATTTATTGTCAAATTATATCCCAGTGATAACTTATTGTTAAGCTGCCATTGTTTCTTGCCCAGAATTGCAATAAATGCTGAGTTTCAATGCATTGTGATTTATGATTTAAGCTATATTAGGTCACCATTGGTCCGTTACTTTGTTTCTATTTCTATGATTGCTTTAGAGACTTGAAGCATTTGAACAATCCCGATACTTAATTTGATCATGTGTCTCTTTACAGATTTGCTTCTAGGTTGCTGGCTTGGATCTTGAGCCGGATTTTGGGAGCATCTGTTGGATTTCGTGTAGGTGGATGGAAATGTTTGAGAGATGTGGTAGTGAAGTTTAAAAAGGTCTTCCTTTGCCTTCATTTGCTACCTTCTGTTTTTCATTGGTGTTTTGAACAGCAATGGGGTTATTATGTAATGCATTTTACCAGGCTACAACTCGAGAGTAAAATTTGTGCAGTGATCATATATTTATTTTGTTAAAGTGAAATGCTTGTATTTTCAAGGGTGTCTCAGTCATTATATGCATTATGGTCTAGGATAATGTTTGTCACTTCTCTTTGGTGTTCGGCTCAGGGTATTTTTAAGGGAGTGTCTGTCAGATATGCAAAAGGACTGGGCAGCTTTGCTGAATGTTTAAGTTTCAATTTCAATTTGTTTTACTGTGTTGTTTCAGTGTTGGTTCTTTACCTTAGTAGGATTCTCTATCCTCCTCACATGTACCTTACTTCCTTCATAATATAACTTCTGTTATCCAAAAAATTTCTTTTTTCTTTTTTTGGGGGGGGGGGGGGGAAGACTAAGGAAGTATTTAGATTTAATGGTTAAATCATGTTCTTCCCCATAATCTCCTACAAGTTTAAGCATTAATATGATATCTCTTAGGGTATCTAATCCTTGCTGCCTCCTGCCCCAAAATGAAAAGGCTATAAATTTTATGATGTTCATTTACCGTCTGATCAAGGGCCAAAATTTGCTTCTGTTTCTTGGGAAAATAATCATTTTCATGTTTAAGGAGATGGCTACGAACCTTGGTGGAGATCTGAACTCTGCTTTAGTACAAGAAGCTGGGTTTTGAAATTATCATATCCAGATCAATTAAAATGTTACTTTGAGAAAAATATCTTCTCACTTGTGAACTTTTCATTGCTTGCCGATGAAGTTTTGTCTCTTCCATATCTCCTTTTTATTCTTATTTCTTAGTGTTGCACAAGTTTTGTTTATTTTTAAATTCTTATTTCTTAGTGTTGCACAAGTTTTATTTATTTTTAAAACACAAAAAGTAAGGTCTTGTTGTTCAAGCAGCCCCTTTAATAGGTATTGCTGGTGTTCCTTATGGGTACAGTGTGCTGGGAGAATTAAATTTTGAATTAGCCATGAGGGCTTGTAGCTCAAATTGCCTTCAGTTCTTACTTATTCCAATATGGATGATCAACAAATGTCTATTCTTGCCTTTTCCTCAACATGTTTACTCTCAGCTTCAGAATCCCTTGGGCAACTTGGTTCAGCTGATATTGGTTATACAGTCCCCCTCTGCTGATCCTAATTATTTCATTCTAATGAGATGCAACATTTCGTTTTGTTACAGACTTGTGTCTCTATGATCTCATTGCAATATGTTATTCAATTGCATGTACAGGGTGCTGTTGAATCTGTATCTGTTGGTGAAATTAAACTTAGCTTGCGCCAGTCCTTAGTCAAGCTTGGAGTGGGTTTTATTTCTTGGGATCCAAAGCTGCAAGTTTTAATATGTGACTTGGAAGTTGTTATAAGGTCTTCAAATAAAAGCCCTCAGAAGGTGAAAACTCGGAAATCAAGTGCTTCAGGCAGGGGGAAGTGGATGATTGTAGCCAATATTGCAAGATATCTGTCAGTTTGTGTGGCAGATCTAGTTGTGAAGGCATGTATCACATAACATTGTGCTTTTTGGCTTGTATGGTTAAACACTTGTTGATTTTTGGTATTTTCATATAGTGATGTATATTTGTATTAGCAAATTTATCATGTGTTTTGCACACAACATAAATTAGTAATTATATTATAATAGCGTGTAACAATGTAATAATTTGGAAAGTTATATCATGATATCATTGAATGTAGTGACTATATTGACTTTAATTAGATAAGGTTTAAGGCATCATGCCTACTTGTTACTTCAAACTAGTAATTTTTTTTTAATTTCTTTTTCTTTATGTCTCTGTTTGGAATGTTGTTAGAATGTTTTACTTAGGCCACTGACACTATCTTGAATGTTGCAGACACCTAAATCTATTGTTGAAATAAAGGAATTGAAAGTGGATATATCTAATGATGGTAGATCGGGGTCAAATTTGTTTGTCAGGCTACATATATTTCCTATTCTTGTTCACATTGGTGAACCACGGGTCAGTTGCGACCAATTATCTAATTTTAGTGGTGGAGGGTGCAATTCTTCTGGCCAGGCATCCATTGCTGCAATAGAAAGGTCTTCTGCCCCTTTCATCTGTGAAAAAGTCTCTATCTCATGTGAATTTGGTCATGATAGGTATTTTTTATCCCTCTATACTTTTTTACATTAATCTTTCACTTGTTGGAATTGTGGTTGGAGAAGAGGTTTTTCCATGTCAAAGTAGTGATTGATTAAAGAGGATCTGGATTATGTTGGGAAGATGATTCCAAGCTGCCTGTTGTGAACCCTATAGTCGGAATGAATTGGGCCTTTTCAAACAAAGAGCTTCCAACTATAGAAGCCAAGGGTTTCCTATCGAAGACTTATGGCTTTGATTTCTTAGTCTTAGCTAGCTTTCATCGTTTTCTTATTTTCTGTCTTTAATTTCTGTTTGCCTTGCCTTGCAAGGAGGCTCTTCTTTGTACAGTTCTTGTTTCTGTGTTTGGTTTTCCTCTTAGCAGTTTTTATACAAGTCTTGTTATTCCTAAAAAATTTCTTTAACTTATTCTTATTCTGTACTGTTCTAGTAGTTTTCCCTGGCTTTAACTTAGGTACTCTTATTAGTTTATTAGTTTGTCATTTATATTTATGGCTACTAAGTTGTTCTTGTTGGACATAGGGAAGTGGGTATAATTATTAAGAATGTGGACATTTCCAGCGGAGAGGTCACTGTGAATTTGAACGAAGGGTTACTTTTGAAAAGCAAGAGTTCCTCAGAACCTCCTTCCGGCTCTGACAGAGTTATTGAGCCGCCAAGTGCTGATTCTTTGTTGACAAAAAAGCCCGCCAAGAAGCAGCAAGCACTTGCTTCTTTCTCCAAATATGGTTCTATGTTTCCCGAAAAGGTTGTGAATTTAGACATACTTTTGTTTCTTTTATTACATATATGTTTTGGTTAGAAAGAAAGAGCATACAAAGATGAAGGATAAAATATCCTTCTCAAATGACTAGAAAACAGCAAAACAAAATAGAAGCAAATGAAGTAATTTTATTATTGAAGTATAAAAGTACTATTTATTGAACCTATCTTGAACAATTTCTGTCATTATCATTGGTGTTTTAGTTTTTATCCTGCAATTTGACTGGATATGAGGAGATTAGAGCTATGGAACATACTATTGTCATTGAGAATCCTTCTAATGATTTTTCTTTTTCTATTAGAATTGTTAGAGATATTATTAAAACAATCATAGTTCTGAATAGTTTAAGTTTTTGGGTTGAAATGGTATCAAAATCTTCTTGATCAAGTGTAAAGTAGTTTGATCTTTGCTCATCCATTCTCTTTATTAAAATTGTTTTGGCATAAGATATGGTGGGCTTGTGCTTTCTCCAGATATCATGTCCAAAGAATTTTTGTGCAAGATGTTTTAGAGATTTAAGTAGCTTAAGCTATTGGGTTGAAATGGTCCTTGACAAATATATAATCTGTGACTTGCGTGAAATTTATAGTCTTTTTGTCTGCTTTTTATGAGCAAGAGAAAAGAAAAGGAATGTCTTGCTTTATTTCCTCTTGACATCATTTTGATAAAGATTTTACTTATTTGAAGTTTTTGAAGATTTTTTGCTTTGTTTTGTTTTTCGCTCTATCATTGTGTCTTAACGTAGCCAATGATGATTGGGTCTAATTGTATCTCCTTTCTCCTTGAGACCAAGGTAGAGGAAAGTATCACAGCTTTGAATTTCAGAAGTTGTATGTGAGAACCTGACAATCATGAGAAATAATCTCATGTCTGAATGTATAGAAGCAGTTGGCAGCATTTCTCGAATCTTCAGTTTGAATATATATGGCTTTCTAATTGCTTTCTTTTAGCTTCTCTTTCAGTGAAAAATAGACAATTTCGTGCTGTATATTCTTGTCTACATTTCTTAGGATTCACATTCTGGTATGGTTTTGTTTTCTTTGTTTTCTCTCATTACTTCAACAAACATGCAAGGCTGAATTTTACTTTAGGACTTCTAGGATCTGTTCCTTTCCAGTGCATTGACCTTCTTTCTTGTGTCTAGGAGCAGTTGAGTTGATTGAATTAAATGTTAAACTGTATGTGTATCAACTTTATTCTTTATTTTAGTGAACTGTTGGTGCAGTGGTTTCACTGAAAAGTTTCTCATGTGCCTTTTTAATTGCCACATGGTGTAATTAATTCAGTGTGTTGATAACACCTCTGTTATTTTGACTGTGGAGATTATTGTTGTATCATCAGTTTATCTTTCTAGCAGTATGTTTGGTGTAGTGATGTATCCTTGTGCAGCCGTTCGCCCTCTTCATTGGCCATACTGTTCATGCGGTGCTTCTATTGTTAGTTCCCTTGTTATGGATGGTTATTTTATTTATTTATTTTTTGGGATGGCCATTTTTTTTGGGAAGAAATATAAACAATAGAGAGACTACCTATCTTACCTTGGTACTGGGAAGTCTGGATTCTGTTACTGTTTTTGGCTTCTGGACCACTTGTTGGTTTTTGGGCAAATTTTGTTTCTTCACGTGCAAGTCTCTTTCAGTATCAGGTTTTTGTTTTTGATGTTTGGTTTCATTGTGGTTGATTTAATTTGGAAATCTAGGGCCCTATTGAAAATCAAAGTGTTTATCTGCTTTGTAATACTTGACTGGATAATGGATAACCAATTTCTCTTTCTCTAATCTTGATGTAAATCGAGGTATCTTTCTTGATTCATATTGGGTGTTGGTTATATTTGAAGAAAAGAATTTCAGAGTTATTGATTCTCTGAATTTATCTTATTTATTTGAAGAAGGAAAAAAAAAAATATATATATATATATATGGGGTGTTGGCCACAGAAAACAGCCACTCACTCCAGACAAACAGAAATCAAAAGTCAGGGAAAATAAATGAGCAATAAAGATGAATAAAACAGGAAATAAAATGTTGACATTTGTACAGTAAATGCAGATATGAGAAAATTTGGGGCATAAATCATGGGATTCCAACAATATTTAATCAGATAGCTTGTAAAACAGTTGAAAAGGTTTTCAAATGGCATTAATGTCTCTGCTAAGAAAGTTATAAAATAGCTCTAATGTCAACTGTGGAATTATACTTGCTTGTTATTGATAGGTCAGCTTCAATCTACCGCAGCTAGATGTGGGATTTGTGCATCATGAACATGGTCTTTCCATTGAGAATAACATCATGGGCATCCAATTGAAAAGCATCAAATCACGATCCACTGAGGATGTTGGGGAAAGTACACGCCTGGATTTTCAACTGGAATTTAGTGAGATCCATGTATGGAGTATGACTATTGATTGTGGTGAAGATCTTATGATATGATTTCCACTATTTCACATTGCTTTGCTTCTTGCTGACAAGTTTTCTTTTGCCCCATTGATATTACAGCTTCTTAGAGAAGCTGGTTCTTCCATTTTGGAAATATTGAAGGTGGATTTGGTTTCTTTTGTGTTTATCCCAGTACAGGTAAGTTACTTGCAATCTAGCATCCTTTTATCACAGTATAATTGGTAATTCCTTTGTATCATTCCATGGAAAAAGTTGCTTAACATTAACAGCAGGAAGCTTTTAATAGAGAAAAGGAGAGATATCATTGCAGATCTAACTGGCATTTAAGTCTTATTGCCTTTGCTAATCACCTGAGAATTTTTTGGGGCCTACACATTGAATAGTTTTCTGCATTAAATTATCATGAAAAGCCACATCATTTGTGAAAGAGCTTTTTGCAGAAGTTTATATATAAATGGCAATGCTTACCTATTATAATGGTAAACTATGTGTGTGGCCTCTGATCTTGGAGCAGTTTCTCCAGACAAGATACTGAGATTTTGGTTGAAATAAGGAGGCTAAATCTCATGGTGTTGTGCAGTCTTCATTTTTTTATGGTGCATGTGGTTGGAGAGGAATATTTGCATTTTTCATGGTGTCTCATTGTCTTTGCAGTTAGTTTGGCTTAGAGTTGTAATTTTGGCTTCCTTTTGGCGTTCTGCCCTGTCAGATATGCAGAGAAATTTGGGGGGCTTTGTTGTTTTCTTGGTTGTTTTTTGTTTTGTCTGTTCCAAGAGCATACCTTATCATCCTTCATTGTAACATTAATTTTCCAATAAAATTCTTTTTCTATAAAAGGCAGAGCTCTTGTAATATTAACTAGAATTGTTGCGCCCTCTAGTGGTTCTACTCTATACAATTTTTACTTACTACCCACCAACGAGTATAAATGCATATTGGAGCATACCTTGTCCTTCCTTGTAGTTGTAGCTTTTTCTTTTTTCTCTAATAAAATTTCTTTACACAAAACTGCTACTTTTTCCTTTAAAAAAAATTCCATTAGAGAAGTAGGGAAAAAAAAAATTAACACAAAAATAGATGATAGCATTTCCTGTCAAGTAAAAATACAAAAAGGAGAAAAGAACCAAAGTGACTTAAGTGCTAGACTGCAACTCTAAACATAGTAATGCTTTGATTTACCATATGCTGCTTACTTTTTTCCTCTTTTCGTTTTAGTATATTGGTTACTTGTTAATTGCATAGAGTGTAAAATATATCTTTCTAGCTTTTTTTCCAGCTTATTTTAATAATATATATTTATTATTTTTGGGGTGCTTCCCTTCCTTCAGCCAACTTCACCTGTTAGAGCTGAAACAGAAATTAAGCTAGGAGGCACACAATGCAACATCATAATGAGCAGGTTACAACCTTGGCTGTTCCTTCATTTGTCAAAGAAGAGAAAAATTGTACTGCAAGAGAGAGCCCCTGATGTTATAAAGCCACAATCAACCGATAACAAGACCATCATGTGGACATGCAATGTCTCAGCTCCCGAGATGACAATTGTGCTTTTCAATATGGCTGGTTCTCCCATGTATCATGTGAGTAATATGCTGCTCCCTGTAATATTAATGTATACATGTATCGCTATTGTATGAATTCCAAAAAGTGGTTGAAATTGTTTGCCAAAGATTCTAAGCCAAACATTTTCTGTTTTTATTCTATATTTCTATTTTCTGAAAATAACTTCTATTTTCAGTTTTCTTTAAGAAATATGTATTTTTTTTTCCTCATCTAAGAAAAAAGAAATATGTATATTTGCTTTCATTTTTATTGGATATGTAAGCACCACTCAACCTTTTTGGTTTGCCGCTTGGCTAATGAATTTTGACCCATGGAGAGATTAAGTTTATTTTAAAAACAAAAAAAAAAAAGAAAGGAAAAAAAAGAAGAGAGGGTTGGGCTTTATTAGGGGTGGGCGAAAATTGGGCTGGGCAGAGCCCATCCTAACAGTAACACTTATTACTTGGGGCCTAGCTCAGCCCTGTTTAGGAATTTAAAGCTCAAGCCTAACCTAGTCTAGCCTTATTTAATAATTTTTTTATAAAAACAAATTAGAATATCTTATATTTATATATTAAAATTTAATAATATAGATATTATTTTATATTTATCTCCTATTTATGGACATAGAATTTATTTTTCTTTTTAAGAGAAAAAGAAAAAGAAAAACATAATATATAACAGGGCAATGTTGACTTCCTCACTCTTATGTGGAGGCTAGCAACCTCTGTATTGGATATTTTGACCAAAAAGCCATCTATCTTTCAATTATAGACACAATAAATGTGAAGAATTTCAGAGTTCAATGATGCTTTGATTTTTATTCATTGAAAGGTACAAGTAGGGGTTGGAGAGTTATGTTGCAACGCCCAAAATTCTAAGAAAATAACTAATATGAATTTTAAATTAAAACTAACTTATCTTGATTGAAATACAATGTCAGAAAATAATAATAATAATAATAATAATAATAATAATAATAATAATAATAATAATAATAAAAGCCTAACAACCTAACAAACAGATAAAAATTTAAAATATTATTCTCTCATAACAAAAAGATAAGATAATAAAAAATTACAAGATAATGTTTTCTAGAATAAATAAAAACTAATATTAAAAAAGCTACTAAATAATAATAAAACTAATATTAAAATGATGCAAAATAACAAGTGCAGTAAAGCACGTCCTTTTATTGTCTTCTTCAAAAATGACTTTCTCCAACTCCCTCCTTCAAGATGGGAAGTAAATATTAGTCATACTTGGAACTAATCTTTTTAGCATTGCCAATCTTCTTTTTTGAGACTAAGTCCTACTTCAGCAAGGGTACTAAAACGATAGAACCCACAAATTTCTTTGAAGTGTTCTGGTCCTTATTTCCAAATAAATTTTGTGCAATTCCCATTGTTCTTTGGTAAAAGGATTGGTCTGAGATTGAAGTTTTTCCTCATTGGGTGTTGTTAAATTATAGGTCTCATCTTTTGGTATTGGTTTGCAATTTGCTAGTTTATCATGGAATTTTTTGGCAAACCTTTTAACAGCCTGTTTGGTACGCAAAAAGTATTTCAATGGAAATGGAGACTAAATGGAATGGAAAGGAAAAAAATTGGTTTGGTATGACATATAATAGAAAAGGAATGCATTTACTTTGATTGTTTGGTAGATTGAAAATAGTGTTGGAATGGAAAATAAAGTAAAGTAAAAGACTAAAATGCCCTTATAAAAAAATATGTAAAAATAAAAACCTATGTTTTTTTAAATTTTAATCACCCTATTGCTTGTCACCTTTCCTGTGCGCACCTGCAACCTAACCCTCTCATTCCACTAAGCCCCGTTGTCTGCAACTCAGAAGAAGCACAAACGGCCATTGTTGCTAGTTGCATCTTATTGCGGCGTTAAAGAGGGGAAGCCATCCATTTATATTTGACGTTCTCTTCAGCAGTCTAGATTTTGCAGGAGTCATGGCATAATAAAACTAGAGTCCAAAGGATTTGCTCAACTGTCCCTTTGTTTTGTGTCGAAGACGTCTGTACCATCACAAGGGCAAAATAGACTTTCTCTATCTTCCCTCCGTCTAATGGTCACTTTTCTGCACTCAGCAAAGGAAATTGCTTGGGAAGCTAAATTGTCCCTTCCATTATGCTTTGTCCACACCAAACGCATTTGGCAAACAAATTCTGTTTCTCTTTCCCTGTCCAAAGATCTACCAAACAAGCCGTTAGTGTGGCCTGGTATTTGACAATGATCACACCAAGCCTTAGTCTATTGGAAGTCAAATGGGTTGTAAGTACCATGTGCTGCTATAGTAGATGATTGTGTGAAAAATAGTCTGAATATTGTTTCTGACTAAATAATAGAAGGAGGTGCAATCTCAATATATATAGCATGTCCTCTGTTTCTGTGAAGCAATATATAGGAGACCTGAAAAGGGAAATAACAGCACCATAAACCAGAAATTGAATGCTACAATGGATAGAAGATCAAAGCAACAAAAGAGAGAATATTTTGTAGCCTAAGAAAGGAAAATAACTATTAAGAGACATTAGGTCTCTCTTGACAGTACGACAATGTGATTGTGGCACAGCCAAGGTGAGACCGCACAAAGCTTCATGTCATGTGCAATGCTTCTTGCAATTTACCAACAGTTCCCTTCAAGTTAGAGAGTAGATGTTAATCATCTCCAAGTTGCTTCCAAGCTCTTCAACTTTTAGTCTGGATAATGCTTATGTAAGCACGTCTGTAACTTGAGTTTTGGTAGATGTGTAGGATAGCTCAAGGTCCCTTGAGTTGACTTTCTCTTTAAAAAGTAGCAATTAATTTCCACATGTTTGTATGATCATGCTGGATGGGATTTTTTGCAATGCTTATGGTAGCCATGTTGTCACTTAAGACTTTTATAGGCCTTTGAAAATTAATTTTCAATTCACTTAAGTGATGCTTGAGCCATAATCCTTCACATATTCATTGTGCTAAGGCTTAACGTTTAGCTTCGAGACTGCTTTGAGCAACCACAGATTGCTTTTTGCTCTGCCATATTACAAGGTTTTTCCAAACATAGGTACAGTATCTTGTAGTTGACCTATAATCAATGGTTAATCTGGCCTAGCTTGCATTACAGTAAAATGGTACGGCAAGGATTCTTGTGGAAGAAAATTCCTTTTCTTGGGTTCAGTTTGAGGTACCTTAGGACTATGTAGGCAGCATCAAGATGGACTTCACACGATTTATTCATAAATTGACTGAATATATTGATAGGGAATCAAATATCTGCCTGTTTGTGGGACAAGTAGATGAGTTTGCCTACAAGTTTTTAGAAGCTCTCAGTATCTACAAGTGGGCTTTCTTGAGTAAACTTATGCTTGTAGTCTGCCTCCATAGGGATGTTAGCAAGTTTGCAACCTAACATTCCTATTTCAGTTAGGAGATTGGTCGTATACTTTTGTTGGGATATAAAGATGCCTTTGTTTGACCTTGCTACTTCTACACCCAAGGAGTATCTTAGGAGGCCAAGGTCCTTAGATTCAAATTCCTTGGCCAACACCTTTTTTAGGTTGATAATTTCTTTTGAGTAGCTTCCAATGATAATAATATCATCCACGTATATGATGAGGATAGTAATTTCTCCTTTAAGGGACATTGTTGTGAAAACAATATGGTTTGCTTAGCCTTAAATGTGCCATGATTGGTGATTAGAGTGTTCTCAAGTTTTTGGTTATCTTCATTTGGTCTAGGTAGGTCACCATTAGGGTGTTGTTCAGTGGTTTTACTCTCAGGTTCGCGGTCTATGGTGCTGTTACTCTTCTTGGCTTCATGGACATTATAGTAGGAGAGGACAACCAAAAATTCCATTCATTATAGGTAGTCTCCCACTAAATGGTGGTTTTGGGATAATAGGATTGCTTTTCAAGAAAAGTGACTTTTGTCGAGACAGAATTTTCATAGGGAAGATGATTAGCAAGTGTAACCTTTTTTTGTTGAGGAGTACTCTATGAATATGCATTTAGTTGCTTTTGGGTCAAGTTTGTTTCCTTGATGGAGGTCGACAAAGGTAGTGCACCTAAAGACTTTTATAGGAAGGGGAAAGATGAGATGAGTGTTAGGATGGGTTTTAAGAAGGGTGTTGTAAGGGGTTTGAAAGTCAAGAGTCTGAGAAGGTAATCTGTTGATGAGATAGGTTGTAGTAGTCACTGCTTCTCCCTAAAAATGATGAGAAAAATTCATGGTAAACATGAGGGCTCTAACTATTTTAAGGAGATGTTTGTTTTTTCGCTCCACTATTCCATTTTGTTAGAGTGTGTGGGTGCAAAACGTTTGGTGGTCAATATCGTGAGTGGTGAGGTAGTTTCCTAAGAATGTTTCAACATATTCTTTTCCATTGTCACTCCTTAGGACATTTATATTTGTTTAGAATTGAGTTTTAATTAATTGATGAAATTTTTGAAAGATTATGGAACCTTAGATTTTTCTCTTATTAGAACCACCCTAGTAATCCTAGTATGGTTGTCTACAAAGGTCACAAATCACTTACTACCTGTTATCCCTTGAACCTTAAATAGGTGTTAAACATCACTATGGATAAGGTGAAAGGGGTGTAGAGGTTTACATGTGTGTGTGGGTAGTGAGCCTTGGTGTGATTAGCAAGTTGGCAAGTTTCACAATTAGTAATAGTGATATCCTTATTGAAAAGACTAGGATACTAATAGACATCCAAGTGAGGTGAGGAATCCTCCCTTAAAAGTTAGCTGTTGAGGTAAAAGAGTTACCCTACTTAAATACTCCATTGAACAGACCATACTATTCAATGTAGAAATTTGGCATTTCATATTACCTTGGTCTTCATCAATTGATTGCTCTTGGAAAGTTGACGTTTCAACGGCTACACTTTACAACATTTCACTTGGCCTTCCGTCAATCAGAATCCCTTGTGGGTAGCTCTTTCCAGAGCTGTTGACTATTAGCTTTGGTACCAATTGATAGGTATCCAAATAAGGTGGGAAGCCCTCCTGGGAAAACTAACTGTTGAGGTGGGAAAATTGCTCTATTTAAATACCCCATTAAGTAGCTCATACTATTCGATGTGGGACTTTGATATTCCATACTATTTTGGTCTCCATCAGATACATGCTTTTGAATGTAGTGAAAGTTTAGATATCCTTGTTTATTATGCCATATTTTTTAGTGCTTGTGAGGTATAGTCCCTCTGTTTCTTTAGTATTGTTGGTCATCTTCTTAGATACCAAGTTTTGAAATTCATAGCCACCGTTAGAAAAATTGATTTTGCTATTGCTATCTTTTGTAAGTTTACTTATTAAGAGAAGGTTGCAAGCAAGGTTATGAATAAGTAAAACATACTTAAGAATTAAATTTTCAGATATGGTAAGGTTAGAGTTCCATCAACAATTTTAACCTTTGAGGGAGATGAGAAAAAATTTAGATTATCAAAGAGGTTAGCATTGTGTGTCATGTGATTCGATACTTCCAAATCCATAGCCCGTTGATTTTTGAGAACACGAGTGTAAAGGGCAATTAAAAATCTACCTAATTAGGCTATGTTAACAGCTCTTACATTACCCTTTGTGTAGTTGGTTGTTACGCCTTGCCATTCAAACATCTTTTGAAGTAACTCTAGTTGTTTGCGTGAGGAAATGTGTTGAATTAGAAGGTGCTTCACAACTCACCTTATTCCCTTTGGCCTTAACTTCTAGATCTGGGTTTGAAATTGGCAGGTTTGCTATGAATTTTCCAACGTTGATCCTTTGAATGACTAAGTTTGTGACAATGGTTGCACATTGGACGAGTTGGGAAGTTGGAAACCTTCTGGGTTCTGCCATCTAAGTGAGATAGGTGTTGTGAGGTGCTGCTTTCGAGCAAGAAGGGCAGTAGTGTTAGTGGTGACAATAGGAAGAGGGCTCCAGGTGAGTTTTTGGCAATTCTCTTCACGTCTTATTTTAGAAACAGTGTCATGGAGGCTAGGCAAGGGTTTAATGCTCATTATTTGGCCTCTAATGTCCTCAAAGGTCGAATTTAGTCCCATGAAGAGTTTGTAGACCTGTTCCTCCTCCATAATCTTTTTGTTTAGCAATGCATCAACAGTATAGGACTAGGGAAAGTTCTCACAATTGTCCAACTATTGCCAGTGACGATGGAAGACATTATAATATTCACATTTAATTTACCTTGTCTAAAATCATGAAGAAACAATTTTATTTCTAGAAAAACATTAATATTTCCCCTAGCCAAATAGGTATCTCTAGCGGCTTCCTATATTTCAGCTGTTGTTTTGCACAAAATAAAGTTTTCACCCACTTCCAGTGTCATAGAGTTAATGAGCTATGACATGATCATGTGGTTTTCAGCATCCAAAGTGAACCATTTAGGATCATTGGGTTTGAGTATAGTGACCTCACTAGTGAGATAGACAGCTTTTCCTTTACCTCTAACATATATCATCACTGAGGAAGTCCATTGGAGGTAGTTTGAGCCATTCAGTTTGTGACCTGTTATCATAACAGGGGAAGGTTCAACAGAAGTTGTATGAGTGGGAATGAATGACCCATGGGTTACAGGTATCAATCTGGATTCAGATGCATGGATCTATCCAGTTGTTGCTGGAGTATTTTGAGGGACACCTGACCCATTGTGAGTTTTGGTGTTAAGGCCAGTAAACCTGCCAAATCTGAGGGGTGGGTCAGACATGAGGCCCTGATACCATGTGAAAAATACCCTGAATATTATTTTTGACTAAATAGTACAAGGAGGTGCAGTCTCAATATATACAACACATCTTTTGTTTCTGTGAAGCAAAACAGAGGTGACCCAGAAAGGGAAAAAACAGCACCATCAACCAGAAATTGAATGCAACAATGAACTAAAAATCAAAGCAGTAAAGGAGAGAAGATTTTGTAGCCTAAGGAAGGAAAATAACTGTCAAGAGATGTTGGGTCTCTCTTGACTGTGGGACAACGTGATTGTCGCATAGCCAAGGTGAGATTGCGTGAAGCATCATGTCACGTGCGATGCTTATGCAATTTACCAACACTTAGTGGTTCAGATGGGTGATTCATTTCCTTCTTTCCTCACGCCTCACTTTTGAGAAAGTCTCTGAGTGATGGGAGAGGTGTGTTTTTTGCTAATTCATGGTTAGTTGGCTGGGCTATTTTGTTGGTTGACTCTCCTTTTTTGGTGTTGAGTGCCATTACTTGCTCATATTTTGTCCTTCAACTCTAATACCATGAAGAATTTTAGAGTTTAATGGTGTTTTGATTCTTATTCATTGAAAGCTGAATGGTTCGAGTACAAATAGGGGTTGGAATGCTAGGAGTGCTACGTTGCAATGTCCAAAATCTCAAGGAAATAGCTAATATGAATTTTAAATTAAAACTAATTTATCTTGACTGTAATACAAGGTTAGAAAAAAGAAAAAAAAAAAAAAGCTTAACAACCTAACAAATAGATAAAAATTTAAAATATAATTATCCTATCATAACAGAAAGATAAGATAGTAAAAACTTAACATGATAATGTCTTTTAGAATAAATAAAAACTAATATTAGAAGAGCTACTAAATAATAATAAAACTAACATTAAAATGCTGCTAAATAACATGTGCAATAAAGCATGTCCTTTTATTGTCTTCTTCAAGAATGACGTTCTCCAACAAAATGCATTATCACAAAGTAAATGTAGGGGTATTCAGGGCATCCTCTCATGACACGAATTCTAAAGCCCTGAACTAAATGATATTGCATTTTATTGTGTTGTGAGAAATGACTTATATGCTCATGCTTTTATTGTCTTGTAATGAAAGAGGGAAGGGTTTCACAGTCATAAAACCTTATGTCTTCCATACAACAGTGAAATTAGCATTTTCCTATATGATAAATTACATTTATATTTCTTAATATATGAAAGCTGACCTTGCCCCGCTTGGCCAATTTTGTAAAATATATTTCCAAACATGGCCTGATATTGAGATTGGGCTTTATAATTTGTCCAAGCCTAGCCCTTGAGGCTAATTATCAAGTCCAAGCCCTAATTTTTTCTGAGCAAGGCCCATATATTCTGATATGCTGAGTGCTAAATTCTCACTCTTTCAATCTATTTGGTAAATGTTTTTGGCTCACCCAACTAAACACATTTTCACTCATGTTTTACTTAGTTTCTTTTTTCTTCTCTTTTTAAGTGGGGGTAGCATGGGCAGTGGTGTTGGGTTTTTGTTGTTGTAGACTGTGTATGACAACTGCAGTTGTTATGCAATCCTAGGTGTATATTGCTACTTTATCTCATCCACAACTATTTCCTTGCCTCTGGTGACTTTTTAGATTTTCTGGCAGCATAACTATCCTTTAAATTATATGGCCAGTTGGATTCCTTGTCTATTGTGGCAACTTGATTTTCTTAATGGTAGTCAGTATTGCCCATATTTTTATGATGATAGAATGCCATGGTGACACTGTACTAATTATAGTTCATTTCTGGGATGAGAAGCTTGGAAGCACCGACACGGCAAACAAGGTACCGTACCCGTACCGGATACGTGTCCGGTATGGACACGCGTACCTACGGGTACAAACGTACCCGTACGTTTCCGTTTTGAAAGCTTGCTGTTGATGTGATCTTTTACGTTAGTGCTTCTTTTCTGTAATTTTCCGAAAAATGGAGACGAAGGCGAGGAAGAAGTATCACAGTTAAACCTCAGTTTGTTGTTTTACTGGTAAGTCAGCAACTACTTCGGCTTTCTCCCCTAAACACAGAAAAGAGCGAGATATATATATATATATATTCGGCTTCCTCCCCTTAACATGGACATTAGCAAATTTTTAAAAATTACCTTTCAATACTTCATAAAATTGGTTTTGGTGCTATTATTATTGCTTTTCTCTAAAGACTTAAACATCAACATATGTAACAATTGAATATATATATATATAATTATATATATATTCCCGTACCCTTATCTTAAAATTTTAAAAATTGACGTATCTCATGTATCGTGTCGTGTCGTACCCGATACGCATACCCGTGTTGTACCCGATACGCGTACCCGTATCGGTGCTTCTTAGATGAGAAGTCTAAGAAGAGGGCAATAATACTATGGCATAGAACACAGAAATTCTTTGTCTTGTGTTAAGGTAAATTAGGTTGAAGAGTTTTTATAAGTTCAAATCATAGCAAGCTAATTTAAAAGAGAGGGGGTGGGGTGGGGGGGGGGGGGAAGAAAATCTATAATTAAGTGATATAACTACTATGTTTACATTTAGCCTAAATGCATTATGCATTTGAATCCCCAACGTTTGTCCATAATGTTTTCTGGTACATGATTGGAAATTTGTAGTCTGTGCTAGTGAATTTTGAATGTAAACTGGATTTGAAATATCTGATTCTGGCAATGTTGAAGGCTTTGAGTAGCAGTACTTCTGGGTTTATATGCTTTATATCTTCAATGTCTTTAAGGGAAGGGTTAGGACGGAGGCCCTTCATGGACCTAATAGTCAGAAGAGCATGCTATGTGGCAGAAATTCTTTATCATCATGACACTGTACTAATAATAGTTCATTTGTTGAATGAGATGTCTAAAAAGAGGGCAATAATATTATGTAGCAGAAATTCTTTGTCTTAAGGTAAATTGGGTTGAATAATGATATATTCTGTGGTCTTACAAACTTGTTTTGTATGTTCATCAGGCATGCCTTAAAGAGGCAAGTACAACCATTATAAATTTCCAGAAGAGGGAGACTTTGACCAATGAATCCCCTTTATAATATGTAATAGCACTTGGATTTCAGATTTGGGGTTCAAAGTTTTTCTTGTCTTTTCTCTGCCCTCTTTGACTCTTCTGTTGGAAAGGCACTTGACAGATGATTCTCATCATAAGAAATCTCTCTCTTTTTTTTTTAATCATCAAGCTTGGCTACTGAAATTTTTTTTTGGTTGAATTAATTGTAGTTCTAATGTTTCAACTATTTTAAGTCCTGTTGTTTTGGATGTAGTTGTCCTAATTATCCTTTTTCTTTCCTGAAAGTTGACTTATTGGTTTGACCAGAGACATTGACTGTAAAGCCTCCATCTATTGCTTTTCCTTTCTAGGGTTGCTCTCAATCATCACATCTATTTGCAAACAACATTTCAAATACGTGGACAACAGCACATGCTGAACTTGGTGAGCTAAATCTCCATTTGGCTGAAGAATATCAAGAATGCTTGAAAGAAAGTTTTTTTGGCGTGGAATCAAATTCTGGCTCCATTGTGCACATAGCAAAGGTTAGTTTAGATTGGGGCAAAAAAGACATGGAATCCTCTGAAGAAGATGGTCCTAGGTGTAAATTAGGTTTATCAGTTGATGTGACTGGCATGGGAGTTTATTTAAATTTCAAGCGTGTTGAATCACTCATATCAACAGCCATATCCTTTCAAGCTCTCTTGAAAGATCTATATGCTTTGAAGAAAAAATCAACCCAGAGCCAGGGGCGGTTATCAAAATCTTCAGCGAAGGGATTTCAAATGTTCAAATGTAATCTTGAACGGTGTTCAATCTATATGTGGGGTGAGACAGGCCTGGAAAATACAGTTGTTCCAGATCCCAAGCAAGTTAATTATGGTTCGCAGGGTGGTAGAGTTATAATAAATGTATTAACTGATGGCACCCCACGCAATGCAAATATAATGTCCACGATCTCAAATGAACACCAGAAGTTGAAGTATTCTGTCTCTCTTGAAATCTTTCACTTCAATTTGTGTGTCAACAAGGAGAAACAGTCCACACAGATGGAACTTGAAAGAGCCAGATCTATCTACCAGGAATATATGGAGGAAAATAGGCCAGTGGCAAAGGTGTCTTTGTTTGACATGCAAAATGCTAAATTGGTGCAGCGCTCAGGTGGCCTTAAAGAGATTGCTGTCTGTTCTCTTTTCAGTGCTACTGATATTATGGTGAGGTGGGAGCCTGATGTGCATCTATCGCTAGTTGAACTTGTTCTGCAGCTGAAGTTACTGGTACACAATAGGAAGCTGCAGGAGCATGGTAAAGAATACATGGGAGATTTGTCTAATGTGAGAGATGGTGGTTGGAAAAAGGAAGCTGCTGTGGAATCAGGGCATCCTGCGAAGCACAAGAAGAAAGAATCTATTTTTGCTGTTGATGTGGAAATATTAAGTATATATGCTGGGCTAGGAGATGGAGTTGATGCTGTGGTTCAGGTTCAGTCAATTTTCTCTGAGAATGCTCGTATTGGAGTGCTCCTTGAAGGACTTATGCTTAGTTTCAATGGTTCCAGAATTTTCAAAAGTAGTCGGATGCAAGTTTCACGAATTCCTAGTGTCTCTACAAGTGCATCTGATGCAAAAGGACCTGTAGTGACAACATGGGATTGGGTAATTCAAGGCCTTGATGTTCACATTTGCATGCCATACAGATTACAATTACGTGCAATTGATGATGCTGTTGAGGATATGTTACGAGGTTTGAAGCTCATAATTGCTGCTAAAACTAATCTGATTTTTCCTGCAAAGAAAGAGAGCCCTAAAGCTAAAAAGCTTAGTTCAATAAAATTTGGATGCATAAAATTTTGCATACGAAAATTAACTGCTGATATTGAAGAGGAACCAATCCAGGGATGGCTTGATGAACACTATCAGCTAATGAAGAAGGAGGCCTGTGAGTTAGCTGTCCGGTTGAAATTTCTGGATGAACTTATATGCGAGGCCAAGCAAGATCCACAATCAACTGACACCAATAATTCTGCTCAACAAAGAAAGATTTATTTTAATGATGTTGATGTTGATTTTAAAGACTCTTCAACTGTTCAAACCATGAGAGAAGAAATTTATAAACGGTCATTCCGATCATATTACCAGGCATGTCAGAACCTAGTGTTATCTGAAGGATCTGGTGCCTGTAGAGAAGGATTTCAAGCTGGTTTCAAACCTAGCACTTCTAGGGCTTCTCTTCTTTCGATATCTGCATTAGACTTAGATGTAAGCTTGACAAAAATTGATGGTGGAGAGGCTGGGATGATTGAGATTCTGAAGAAGCTTGATCCTGTCTGTCTTGAAAATGATATACCATTTTCTCGACTGTATGGGAGAAATATTCTCTTAAATACTGGTTCTCTTGTTGTCCAGCTTCGGAATTACACATTCCCTCTTTTCTCTGGAAGTTTTGGTAAATGTGAAGGTTGTCTTGTGTTGGCTCAGCAGGTAAGATTAAGAGATCACATGTCCTTCCCTTCTTCTATTTACAGTTACAAATTTAAGTATATTGCATAACGTATTCATCTTTATGATAAGAAGACCCTGTTAGCATGCAGAATCGTGGGAGTGAGAGGATCCAGTAAATAATGCAATGACCAAGAAGCAATGTTTTAAAAATTAGACTGGTAAAAGGATTGGTTCACGTTTTATTAGTCCAACTATAGTCAAATTGCAGTCAGATCAATAATAGAAAAAATGCATATTTTTTATTTTACATGTTATTTACCTTAATATATAAAAAAATATGACATATGAGAATTAAAAATATCAATTATTTAAGATAAAAATAATTAAACAACATATACTAATATATTTTAAAGCATATGAAATAACTCAATTACACTTGAAAACAAGAACGCAATTTCACTTTATATAGAATTTGTTCTGGTAAAAACATGATATAACACCTAAGATTTAATATTTGTTTCTTTTAGATTTCTTATCTAATAAAGTATATTCAATGCATAGTATATAACAGCAGTTCACTTGGATCAGTGGCATCCTGCATTGCTTTCTTTCATTAAATGCGGAGTTTTGATCTCAAACATGTACCATCATGCCCTTTTTTAGACTACTAGCGTGCCCAGCTTATTGCCTCATGCTTTGACTGGTTCAAGTCAATTACTGGCCATTTCACCCTGATTTTCTGGTTGAGCTGGCCAGTCATTGACCTTTGACTAGTTCTTGAGCTTGCCAGTTCTTACCAAGTTTACTTATACGTTGATCAATATCAGTGAAGTAAAGTGGCCTCTTAATTATGGAATATGTTGTTTGGTATCCTTGGTGAGATCTGGGTGGGCCCTGAAAATCTTGAACAATTCCTTTTGTTTCAGTTTATCCCTCTGCCCCCTCTAAGTATGAGATGGAAAGTGGGATGGGCTTTTGGAGTAAATTTGTGTTTCTCATAATAGTAAATCATATGAATTTTTTTTTTTATCATATAGAAGAGATTTCTGCATTGCAATTTGCAAATATAACCTTTGGAGCTCAATAATCTAACTGTTGAGTTCTTTTAAGTATTCTTCATTATTGAGGTTGGATATTTTTCTGAGAAACTTGAGAGTACTTAGGATTTGATTAAGTAGTTCTTATTGTCTAAATAATCAAGTGAACTAAAGCAAAAAAGCACTATTTCACATAAATGCAGACTCATAGTATAGGTTCACAGGACAATCTTGAGGCATATGAATTGCAATAGAAAGTTGTAGTAAAACTGTTTTGGAACCATTGAACTTTTAGGAACCTTTGAGTTGAAAGTTTTACATATTATTGTTTCACGTTCTCTTCAAGGATGACATGTTTCTATGTGCTTTTGTGAGTATGCAAGTAGTCATGGATGTGGTTCAGGTTGTTGCAATTGTGTTTGTTTATATATATAATTATTTATTTAATAAATTACCACATGAGTAATATGTATATTTTTATTGTTCCTTAAATTGAAGTTTATTATTATTATTGTTATTTCTTTTTAACCCTTTTTGAGGCATTAAATGCATGAGCCTTATTGTGTCTCTTTCTAATTTTTCCCCCCTTCTTATTCAACCTGCCCAAAATTAATAATTCTCCGTCACTATTCTTTTTCTTTATTTCAACTAGGCAACTAGCTTTCAACCTCAAACTTTTCAAGAAGTGTATGTTGGGAAATGGAGGAAGGTGCGCATGCTTCGATCAGCTAGTGGTACTACTCCACCAATGAAGACATACTCAAATTTGCCAATACATTTTCAGAAAGCAGAAGTGTCATTTGGAGTGGGTTATGAACCATGTTTTGCTGATATAAGTTATGCTTTCACTGTTGCACTCCGGAGGGCTAATTTAAGTGTTAAGAATCCTGGTCCACTTATTCAGCCACCAAAAAAGGAACGGAGTTTGCCATGGTGGGATGACATGAGAAATTACATTCATGGAAAAATTTCCTTATTCTTTAATGAATCCAGATGGAATATTTTGGCTAGTACAGATCCTTATGAAAAGCTTGATAAACTTCAAATTGTAAGTGGCTCTATGGAAATTCACCAGTCAGATGGCCATGTTAATGTTTCTGCCAACAATTTTAAGATTTTCTTGAGCAGTTTGGAGAGTTTGGCCAACAGACGTGGTTTCAAACTTCCAACAGGTGTCTCTGGTGCATTTCTGGAAGCCCCAATCTTTAATCTTGAAGTTACAATGGACTGGGATTGTGAATCCGGCAAACCCTTGAATCATTATTTATTTGCACTTCCAGTTGAGGGGAAACCTCGGGATAAAGTATTTGATCCATTCAGATCCACTTCTCTTTCACTTCGGTGGAACTTCAGTCTTAAACCCTTGCTTCCCTCATCACAAAGACAATCCCCATATTCTATTGTAATAGATGGTATGGAGGGAGATGCTAATGTCTATGATCCTCCTCAAAATTCTAGGAATGTTTCACCTGCTTCCCCAACATTGAACATTGGTGCTCATGATCTAGCATGGATTTTAAGATTCTGGAGCATGAACTACAATCCTCCTCACAAACTGCGTAGCTTCTCTCGTTGGCCTCGTTTTGGAATTCCAAGGATTGCCAGGTCAGGTAATCTATCACTGGACAAAGTGATGACCGAATTTATGCTCCGTCTAGATGCCACACCATCCTGTGTAAAACACATGCCTTTAGACAATGATGATCCAGCCAAAGGACTGACTTTTAATATGACAAAGCTGAAGTATGAGCTCTGTTATAGTAGGGGCAAGCAAAAATATACTTTTGAAAGCAAGCGTGATGTTCTTGATCTTGTTTACCAGGGTCTTGACCTTCATGCGCCCAGGGCTTTTCTTAAAATGGAAGACTCTGCTAGCATTGCAAAAGTAGTAAACATGACTCGGAAAAGCTCACAGTCTGCATCCATGGACAAAAGTGAAAAAGGCTACATGAGTGGTTGTACAGAGAAGAATCGTGATGATGGATTTCTATTGTCTTCTGATTACTTCACTATCAGAAGACAGTCCCCCAAGGCTGATCCTGCTAGGTTATTAGCCTGGCAAGAGGCCGGAAGAAGAAATGTTGAGATGACATATGTAAGGTCTGAGTTTGAAAATGGGAGTGAAACTGATGAGCATATGCAGTCTGACCCAAGTGATGATGATGGTTACAATGTGGTAATAGCTGACAATTGTCAGCGTGTTTTTGTCTATGGTCTCAAACTTCTGTGGACTATAGAAAACAGAGATGCTGTTTGGTCTTGGGTTGGTGGTCTATCCAAAGCTTTTGAACCTCCTAAGCCTTCTCCTTCGCGGAAGTATGCACAGAGAAGATTACGTGAGGAAAACAAACAAGATGATGGAACTGAAACCCAACAAGATGATGTTTCAAAACGCCCTCCCACTGGTAATGTTTCAAGTTCCTCATCTTCTCATCCCGTGGAGATTCCTGGGTCACATTTGTCTCCTCCAAATTCAGTTGAGGTAGACAACTCATCAGCTGGTATGTCCCTATGCTGTAAAGTTCTGTTTGCTGCTATCAATTTGGCCATGCAATTAGATCATAGTTCAGTGACTAGTACACCCAAAAAAACAAAACAAATAAAAAAAGAAAGAAAGAAAAACTTCTATTTGTTGCTATGAATTTTGTCACCACTCATAAGATTTTTTTTTTTTTTTTGGGGTGCTATTTGTTCATTTTTATTGAGAGGTTTTCTCCGCCCTATATTATTCTCCCTTTTGGTGTATTGCCAGCTAAAATTGAAAGCTTAGATAGTTCAGAGGAGGGAACTCGTGACTTCATGGTGAATGTCATTGAGCCGCAGTTCAATCTTCACTCAGAGGATGCAAATGTAAGTTCAAAATAATACTTGCGAATTCAAAACTTTCTTGTTGGTTCTCAGGAAATATATTTTTGTGTTTTAATATTGGTCAGAAACTTGAACCCAGATGAAAATAATTTTCCTTTTTCTAAGTTGATTTAATTTGTTGAACTAATCCTATTGCCAAAAGTTGTCGACTCCTGTTTTCTGTTTTTCCTCTAATTTAACTAAGGCTTCCTTTCATTTCTTTTCCAGTATTTAGTTGTACTATTGATGCTGTTGTTATAATGCCTTGCTGTTCCTGCATCCCAACCTCATTCTATAACCACTAATTCTGGAGGGTAGTACAAATATAACTGTTTTGCAGTAAATTTCTTTTCCTTAAATACTAATGTTTATGCATATATATTATATAATCTTGATATTTGTTGCCAAAGCCAACCATTTTTTGTCTCTTTCTAGATTTAGCCTGAAGTAAATCGTCCAAGTTGGTGGTCCTTACAAACACTTCTGCATGTTTCTTTCAGTACCACTTCCTTATCGTTGCTTGCTACTTCTATGTAGTTTGCGACCTGACTAAGGAATGAGCTTTTCAAGTGTCCTTTTAGACTATACTATTGGATATGAACTTCCCCACCTCTATCTCTGAGGATGGGCCAGATGGGTTGGGGGAGGTTGCCTGACATCCAATGGCTGGGTTTTGTTTTAACTTCACCCGCGCAAATTTTTTTAAGGGCTTTACAAGTATTTTATGGCACTTCTGTCAAATTATCCTCTTCAACTATCTTACTTTCAAGTGTTGTTCTTGTTATTTCAGCCTTCTTGCTTGTGACATCCAAACTTAAAACATGTCCTTGCCAAGCCTCTTTCATTTTCTTATGTGTTTGACATACTAAATTGTTGTATAAAAATGGTACCCCTGAATTTACATGACTTATTTCTTCTTTCAAATGCTATTTACTAATTTATTCGTAAGTCTGCCAAAAGCATGAAATTTTTCTTTCAGAGAATGCTTTACCAATCATGTTGTTCCCCATTTAAACCTTAAAAAAAAAAAATCACTGAAGCAGAAAGTTTGTGACACAAGTTTCAAATAGTATATGCTTCGCCTCTTTGGAGTATTTGATTGTTCGCATATATCTTCTCTTCTTATGTACTCCTTTCCTCTCTCTAACATATTTTCTCATTTTATAGAAATGAAGATTAAGTACAAAATTTTGCACCTCCTTGATACTTTAATTGATTTTACTTATTAGATATTAAATTTATAATTTGATATATTTAGTCACTTGATGGTAGTGTACACATTTTCTACTCATGCCTTTAGAGCCACCTCTTTTTTTGCCAAACAGGGTAGGTTTTTGCTTGCTGCTGTGAGTGGCCGTGTTTTAGCCCGGTCATTTCATTCAGTCCTTCATGTTGGCTATGATATGATTGAGCAAGCACTTGGTACTACAGATGTACATATTAGCGAATATCAGCCTGAAATGACATGGAAGAGAATTGAGTGGTCTGTTATGTTGGAGCATGTGCAGGCCCATGTTGCACCAACAGATGTTGATCCAGGAGCTGGATTGCAGTGGCTCCCAAAAATTCTCAGAAGCTCTCCAAAAGTAATGCGTACAGGTGCTCTTCTTGAGAGAGTGTTTATGCCTTGTGATATGTACTTCCGTTATACGAGGTACAAAGGGGGGACTCCAGAATTGAAGGTAAGTCATTATTTCTCCCATTTTGACATCCTATCTGTGTATATATTCACATGGTACTTTTTTCCTGGATAGATGTATGTATTCCCTGACATTTTTATTTTTAGAGTGTATTCTTCTTCTTTATATATGCCTTATATCCATTCTCTGCTCAATATTGTATGTCAAGTGTTTTAACTTTCTGCTTCAGGTGAAACCCCTGAAGGAGCTCACTTTCAATTCTCGTAACATAACAGCAACAATGACTTCTCGCCAGTTTCAGATTATGCTGGGTGTGTTGACTAATCTTCTCTTTGCTCGTCTTCCAAAGTAATGACAATCCCTCCCTCCCTCCTTCCTTCCTTCATTGTATCTTTTTCTGCTCTCATTCTGAATTTTTTTTCTCTTTCCTACTTCTAATGCTATAATGCATGTGGTGACTCACTTCTTATAACTTATCTGAAGCATGCATTCTCCATATCTATATTCATAATATTGTGCTACATTCATATTTTGACAACATTAAGTACTCAATCAACTTTAATAGTATACTTTTCTTTTTGTCAGAGACCAATTCACTCCAAAAGCTTAAGTTGTTAGGAAAATACCCAATAATGGTTTTACTGTTTATTTTTATTTTTAAACCCAATGGTGGTTTTATTGAAATTAACACACATACCGATGCAGAACAGTGATGAAAAGAAGGGAGAGGAAGAAGAAAGTGGGAGGAAAAGGGAGAAAATGAGGGAGGGAGGAGGTTGTAAGAGAAAATAGAGAAGTTGGGAGAGAAAATCCAGAGAATACAATTGACAATAATTCAAACGAGTCTAAAATCTACAGCTTACACTACTATAGGGCTATTCGAAGGGAGCCCAAAATATAAAAAGAGAAATAAAAAGTTAAAAATAAGAAAATAAACCCAAGAAAAAAAGTCAGAAAATACAAAAGATTAAAATATTTTTAAACTATTGTCTTCTACATTTGGAGTAGATTTTCCATTTTCCATCATTTTCCCTTGGCTTGGAAAAACTCTCCTTTGGAGAGAAAGATTGTTGGTAAGACTGCAACAGGGTAGGAGCCAAATGAAGAAACTCTTCCTTAGTGATCCAAATAGCATCTAAATCTAGGCAACCTTTCCAATAAATAAGGTGATGGTGGAGAGGGCCATGAGGAGAAATAATAATCTGATCAGCTATAATTGCATCAATTGCCTCAATAGGTGGTGGAATAAATGAGAGTGGGCACAGGGGCATGATGAGTCTAAGTACTTGCAGAACAAGAAATGGGGGAGGCTCAAAAGTGCTTCAGTGAGGAAATAAATCCTCTACATTGAAATCTGAACTAATGGCCATATTAGAAGGTAATTCTAGTATGTATGTCTGTATGTATGTATGTATTAGGCCCAAGTTTGTTAGTGACACAAAAAAGACTTAAGGCTCGAGCATACAACTTTTTGAAGGAATGTTTAGGATAACGCTTGGGACAGATACAAATCATGACAAAATCACCCTCATTAACATTTTGAAAGTGATAGTAAACATTAGCAGATAATTTATGTTATTCGTTGTTTAATGCAGGTTTGCACCTAATCTTTGCATGCAATTCATCAAAGTGTTGGGCAAATGATTATGTAGATTTAGAAGTGTGGAATGTCAAGTGAATGGGCATAAGGTCAATAAGTTGGTGAGGGTTAAAGTTTTGGACAATCTCAAAAGGACTCTTACCAATGGACTTACTGAATTATAAGCAAACTTAGTTGTTGGTAAAATTAAACTCCAATTCCCAGGTTGTACCCCACTAAATTCTTAAGCAAATCATTTAGACTGTGATTAGTCAATTTGTCTATCAATTGGAGGATGAAAAGTAGAGAAAAACTTCAATTGGGCGCCAAAAAATTTTCAAAGAGTTCTTTAAAAATAACTAACAAATTTAACATCCTTATCCAATCCATGCAAATACACAATCTCTCAAAAGCGGCTTAGCTAAGTGAGAAGCATCCATGGTCTTACTACAAGGGATAAAATGAGCTATCTTAGAGAATTTATCCACAAAAACTACAATATAACAATTTCCTTGTGCCGTTCAAGGTAATCCTAAGACAAAGTTCATTATGAGATTCTTCCAAAGAGCCATAGGAATAGGCAAAAAAGTGTACAATCTTGTATTCTATTTTTTTGCCTTAGAAGTTTGGCATATACGACATTGAGACAAAATTCTAGTAACATCATGCTTTAAGGAAGGCTGATAAAATCTATACTCAACCAACGTTATGGTTTTACCTCTACCAAAATGACCAGCTACTCTCCTGACATGCAATTTCCATACTGAAAAAACTTCTCATGGATGTATGA
The DNA here is from genome assembly GCA_032878935.1 of Erythrophleum fordii. Classification (NCBI taxonomy): domain Eukaryota; kingdom Viridiplantae; phylum Streptophyta; class Magnoliopsida; order Fabales; family Fabaceae; genus Erythrophleum; species Erythrophleum fordii. The sequence continues at coordinate 30,298,164 of JAVQMF010000050.1, forward strand.
GGAATGCACAAACTAGTTACACAAAAGATATAACCATCCTTAATGAAAAAATCTATAGGATCATGAAGGTTACCACCACTAACTTCTTGAAAAATGATTCCAAAGTTTGGACATGTAGCATACTCATCTTTTACCCTATCAAATCTCAATGCTAACCCTCATAAAATGCAAAATAGTGAGCATGCGGCTTAAGGTATCAACAACATTATTTTCTATCCCAGAATGATGCCTAACAACAAAAGTGAACCCTTGAAGAGATTCTATCCAAGTGGCATGTCTAGTATTTAAGTATCTTTGAGAGTAAAGAAATTTGAAGGCTTGATGGTCAAAGTACAAAACATACTTTTGAGTAAGAAAATAGAATTTCCAATGTTTATGAAACCTAGCAGTGGCATAAAATTCTTTATCTATTTGGCTTAATAGAGCTTTTCATTGAAGAATGCCATTGGATGACCCTTTTGACTAGGGACACCTCCAATTCTTACCCCAGAAGCATCATAAGCAACCTCAAAAGGTGTAGCAAAATTGTGCACAGCTAGCCTTTCTAATGGACTCAAAGGCCTGAGAAGCCAAAGAAGTCCATTGAAACCAATCCTTTTTCAAACAATTTGTAATAGAAGTTATGATAGTGCCAAATTCCTTAATGAAGCATCTGAAAAAAGAAGTTAGACCATAAAAACTACACACTTCATAAAGGGATTTAGGCTCAAGCCATTCTCTAATGGCCTTGACCTTCTCAAGGTCAATAGCTACACCTTATTCAAAGATATGAAACCAAGGAAAACAACCTGATGTTGAAGGAAAGAACGCTTGGTAAGGTTAACATAAAACTTCTCATGACAAAGGGTGTGGAAAACCTTACAAAGGTTGTTTAAATGCTCTTCCTAGACTCACTATAAATCAGTATATCATCAAAGTACACAAATAGGAATTTTCCTAGATAGCGCTTAAATATATAATATATGAGTCATGACTCTTATAAAGGTGCTAGGAGTATTCAAGAGACCAAAAGGTATAACTAGCCACTCTTATAACCATCATGAGTCTTAAAAGTAGTTCTCCATTCATCCCTAAGTCTGATTCTAATTTGGTGGTAGCTTCTACGAAGATCAATTTTGAAAAACCAACTAGAGTTAGTTACAAAGTCAAGCATGTCTTCAGGTCTAAGGATAGAGAACTTATATTTAACTGTGATCTTATTAAATGTTTGACTATCCACACACTCAAGTTGAATGGAGTGAAAAACAGGAGGAAAACCACTAAAAAACAAAATCTAGAATGTTTGGGGCATGCAAGAGTGTGAGGCACATGAAGCCTGCTAGCGGGGAACTTATCTGGCATGTGACAGCATGTGGCAACTCCTTTGGTAACAGAATTTCAGGGACAAGCTAAGCATGATGGTGTGGATCTAATGCTGGGGTTAGTTGGTCGATCATATGGATGGAAATGTGAGTTTTGGTACAGATAAAAGCAAGGATAATTTCTGGCAAAGTTCTAGCAAGTTTTTGGTGATAGAAATGTGACTAGAATAATGGAAACTAGGCTTTGATACCCAAATTGATGCAGAACCGTGACGAAAGATGGGAAGGGAAGAAGAAAGTAGGAGGAAAAGAGAGAAAATGAGAGAAGAAGGAAGTTGTAAGGGAAGACAGCGAAGTTGGGAGAGAAATTTCAAAGAGTACAACTAACAATAATTCAAATGAGTCTAAAGTCTACAACTTACGCTACCATTGGGCTATTTATAGGGAGTCCAAAATGTAAAAAGAGAAATTAAAAGTCAGAAAATAAGAAAATAAATAAAAACAAATAAAGTCAAAAAATACAAAAAGTTAAAATATCTCTAAACTATAGTCTTTTATGTGTATAGGAAGTTTTCCATTTCCCATCACACACCTAATAATGGTTACTTTGAGGAGAAATAGGTTTGTCCACCTGATCTTCAAGCTTTCTTGGCTATCAAGTTTATGGGTTGAGAGGCAATATGAGCATGAAGTTCTTGAGCAGTGTGCAGTTCTTTCTGGTTTATGATAAATTTGGTTAGAATGGAATGCAAGAGTTTTTAATCAGATATTTCTTCTGTTGCATTTTTGGGAGAGGATTACTTTTTTGTCCTTTGTGGGTTTCAATAAATGTTGTGCTTTAATGTAACTCATTTTCCATAATCAGTCCCAAATCTAGAAAAAAGAAGAGGTTTGTGTTAAGCAGTCAACGGCTAACATAAAATTTTTCGAATCTTTATGACTTGAATCAATGGTATAGTAAAGTTAATGCTAGGTCATTGCTTGAAAGCAATGTGCTATATAACTCAAGTACATTGTCAAATGAGCAAAAGCCGTTGCATTGACGCCTGAGTGTAGCTTAAAAAAGCCAACGCTTCCTACATTTTTATGAACGAATATAGGTAAAGAACTTAGTTCACGAAAGTAGGATTCGTTTTGGAACTTGGGATATAAATACACTTATAGGTAAATCAATGGAAATAGTGGATACCATGATTAGGATGAAGATTAATTTTATATGCTTGCAAGAAACTAAATGGGTACAAGAAAACGCAACGGAATTAGACACTTCAGGTTTCAAATTTTTGTACATTGGTAAGAGTAAATCTAGAAATGAGGTAAGTATAATTATGGGTAAGTATTGAAAAAATATTGTGATAGATGTAAAAAGATTAAGAAACAGAGTTATAGTATTAAAATTTATAATACAACAACAACAAAGCCTTTTCTCACTAAGTGGGGTCGGCTACATGGATCAATCGACGCCATAAACCCCTATCATAAATCATATTTTTAGACAAACCATTTAAATCTAAATCTCTCTTAATAATTTCTCCTATAGTTTTTCTTGGTTTTCCTCTACCTCTAATTATTGGATTATTCTCCATCTCATCTACTCTCCTAACTGGGGCTTCTATAGGTCTCCTCCCCACATGACCAAACCATCTAAGTCTCGATTCTACATTTTTTTCTACAATAGGTGCGACTTTCACCTTCTCTCTAATGCATTCATTTCTAATCCTATCTCGTCTAGTGTGTCCACTCATTCACCGCAACATTCTCATCTCTGCAACATTAAATTTATTTTCTTGTTGACTTTTTATTGCCCAACACTCAGTTCCATACAACATTGCAGGTCTTATAACTATGCAGTAGAATTTACCTTTAAGTTTGAGTGGTACTCTTCTATCACAAATAACACCTGAAGCACTCCTCCATTTCATCCACTTCGCTTGAATCCTATGCTTTACATCTTCTTCTATTTCCCCGTTGTGTTGTATGATGGATGTAAGATACTTAAATCGTGTGACTTGTGGTAAGATATGTTCTCTAATTTTTACTTCTACATTAGAAGTGGTGTGCCTCTTACTAAACTTACACTCCATATACTCCATTTTACTTTTACTTACACGAAATCCATGAGCTTCCAAAGTTAGTCTCCACCTCTCCAACTTCTCATTCATTTCCTCTCTCGATTCTCCAACTAAGACAATATCATTTGCAAAAAGCATGCACTGTGGCACCGGCTGTTGGATATGTTTAGTAAGCACATCCAAGACTAAAGTAAAAAGATAAGGGCTCAGAGTTGACCCTTGATGTAGACCAATAGTTATCGGAAAATTTTCTGTAAGTCCACCTTTTGTTACTACGCTAGTTGTAACCTTATCATACATGTCTTGGATTGCTCGAGTATAAGTTATACGAACTCTTTTTTTCTCTAAAGCCTTCCATAGAACTTCTCTTGGCACTCTATCATATGTTTTTTCTAAATCAATAAACACCATGTATAAATCTCTTTGATTCTCCCTATATATCTCCATTAATCTTCGCAACAAGTATATTGCTTTCATAGTTGACCTTCTTGGTATAAAACTAAATTGATTCTCTGTAACTTGACTCTCTTTCCTTAACCTTCGCTCAAGTACTCTTTCCTATAATTTCATAGTGTGGCTCATGAGTTTAATTCTTTTATAATTTGCACAATTTTGAATATCTCCTTTACTCTTATAAATAGGGATTAAAGTACTTTTTCTCCACTCATCTGGTATCCTCTTAGATCTCATAATTTCATTAAATAACTTTGTGAGCCAACTTATACCTTTCATTCCTAAACCCTTCCATACTTCAATGGGTATATTATCCGGTCCAACTGCTCTGCCATTCTCCATTCGCTTTAATGCTTCTTTTACCTCTACCTCACAAATCTTACGGTAAAAGGTATAATTTTGATCCTGTTCTTTAGTGTCTAGCCTATCCGATTGCAATAAAATCTCGTGCCCTTTATTAAAGAGTTTATGAAAATAACCCTTCCATCGTTTTCTGATATCTCGTTCCGTGACCAACACTTTCCCGTCTTCATCCTTAATGCATTTTACTTGATCCACGTCTCTCGTCTTTCTTTCCCTACTTTTAGCTAACTTGTAAATACTTTTTTCTCCAATTTTAGTACCTAAAGATTGGTATAACCCATCAAATGCCCTTACTCTTGCTTCGCTCACTGCCTTCTTAGTGTCTTTCTTAGCTACCTTATATTTTTCCCAATTTTCATTATTCTTGCATAAGGACCACACTTTATAACACTCTCTTTTAACTTTAACTTTATCTTGTACACTTGCATCCCACCACCAAGATTCTTTATCCCTAGGTCCAAAACCTTTTGATTCGCTTAATATTTCCTTTGCCACCTTCCTAATCTCTTTAGTCATTTCATTCCACATATCGTTAGCATTTCCTTGTATTTTCCAAGGTCCTTCTTCCACAATCAGTCTCTGCAAATTCTTTTCTTTATCCCCCTTTAGTTGCCACCACTTAGTCCTTACCACTCTATCTTCACCTTTACTTTTTACTCTCCCTCTAACTCTTACATCCATAACCAAAACTCTATGTTGAGTAGTTAGACTCTCTCCCGGTATAACTTTGCAATCCATGCAAAATTTTCTATCCGATTTCTTTATAAAAAAGAAATCAATTTGAGAACATACCCTTCCACTTTTATACGTGATAAGATGTTTTTCACGCTTTCTAAAATAAGTGTTAGCTAATATAAGATCGAACGCTAATGAAAAATCTAGGATAGTTTTACCCTTTGCATTTACTTCTCTTATACCATGTCCTTCATGAACACCTTCGTAGCCTGAAGATACACTTCCCACATGACCATTTAGATCCCCTCCTAAAAGAATCTTTTCTCCTAATGGTATTTCTTGAACTAAATATTCTAAATCTTCCCAGAATTTTACCTTATGATATTCTTCTAACCCTACTTGTGGTGCATAAGCACTAATAATATTAAAGATTTCCTTTTCTATTACAAACTTTAATGTAATGATTCTATCTCCTAACTTTTGACATCTACTACAGTATTCTTCCAAAACTTATCTACAATTATACCTACCCCACTTCTAGATTTAGATTTATCAGTATACCAAAGTTTAAAACCTGAAGTATCTAATTCTTTCGCTTTTTCTCCTACTCATTTAGTTTCTTGTAAACACATAAAATTAATCCTTCTCCTAATCATAGTATCTACTATTTCCATAGACTTACCCGTAAGTGTACCTATATTCCAAGTTCCAAAACGAATCCTACTCTCATGAACTAGCTTCGTTAGCCACATTCGTTCACGAAAATGTGGGAGCCCTTACTTATTTTTCACTACATCCCGGTGACGATGCAGCGGCTCTTGCTCACTTATCACTGTACTCGAACTATACAGCGCGTTACTTATGGGCAACGACCTAGCCTTACGTCTAATATATCGATTGTCCATGTCATAAAGATTCGACAAAGTTTTACGTTGGCTGTCGACTACCTAACACAACCCTCCTCTTTTTCCCGGCTTGGGACCGGCTATGACAAATAAAATTCGTCATAGGCAGAGTTAGAATTAAAATTTATAATGGAAAGAAAATTTTTTAATGTTATTAGTGTTTATGCACCACAGATAAGGTTAAAAGAGCGTTATAAAATAAAGTTTTGTGAGGACTTAGAAGGTCTAGTTCAAAGAATACTTTTTGGGGAAAAGATTCTCATAGGAGGAGATCTTAATGGTCATATGAGGAGTGCGTCTACAGGTTACGAGGGTCCATATGGGGGATATGATTTAGAAGGAACAAATGGAAAGGGTAAAACTATTATAGATTTTTCATTAGCATTTGATTTTATTATAATTAACACTTGTTTTAAGAAGCGTGAAGAGCATCTCATCACGTACAAAAGCTGAAGAGCATGTTCTCAAATTGATTTCTTTCTATAAGGAAAGTTGACAGAAAGCTTTGCATGGATTGCAGAGATATACCTAAAGGGAGCTTGACTACATAACATAGGGTCTTAATGATGAATGTTCGAATTAAAAAGGGAGTAAAGGTTAAGAGAGGGTGTCAAGAATAAAGTGGTGGCAATTGAAAGGTGATAAAGAAAAGAATTTGCAGAAAAAGATTTTAGACGAAGGCTCATGGGAGGCACAAGAAAGTGCTAATAATATGTGAGACAAGATTGCTAAAGAGATTAGGAAGGTTGCAAAAGATATACTTGGAGAATCAAAAGATTTTGGACACTAAGAAAAATAATATTATAAAGCGTGATTTTTGTGTAAAAATGAGAAAAATTGGAAAAAAATATAAAATAGCTAAGAAAGACACTAAGAAAATGGTGAGCGAAGCAAGAGTTAGGGCATTTTATTAGTTATATCAATCCTTAGGTACTAAAGATAGGGAAAGAAGTATTTATAAGCTTGCTAAAAGTAGAGAGAGAAAGACAAGAGATATGGACCAAGTGAAATATATTAAGGATGAAGAAGGGAGAGTCCTAATCACAGAGTAGGATATTAAGAAAAGGTGAAAGTGCTATTTTTATAAGTTATTTAATGAAGGATGCGAGATCTTATGGCATTCAGATAGGTTAGACACTACAGAAAAAAATCAAAATTATACTTTTTATCGTAGGATTTGAGAGTCAGAGGTAAAAAAAGTTTTAAAAAGAATGGAGAATGGTAAAGCAGTTGGACCAGATAATATATTTATTGAGGTGTGGAAGGATTTAGGAGAGAAAGATATAAGTTAGCTTACAACATTATTTAATAAGATTATGAGATTCAAGAAAATATTGGACGAGTGGAGGAGGAGTACTTTAATTTCTATTTATAATAACAGGGGGGACATACAAAACTATACAAATTATAGAGAAATTAAACTCACGAGCCACCCTTTGAAGTTATGGGAAAGGGTTATTGAGCGGAGATTAAGGCAAGAAACTCAAGTTATAGAGAATCAATTTGGTTTTATGTCTAATAAGTCGACTGTGGAAGTGATATATTTGTTGCGAAGATTGATGGAGAAATATCGAACAAATCAAAAAGACTTACATATGGTGTCTATCAATTTAGAGAAAGCATATAATAGGGTGCCAAGAGATGTTCTGTGGAAGGTTTTGGAGGAAAAAGGAGTCTGTATTACTTATATTCAAGCAATTCAAAATATATATGATGGGATTACAACTATTGTGAAAACACAAAGGAGGCCCACCAAAGATTTCTCGATAACTATTAACTTACATCAGGGGTCAACTTTGAGTCTCTATCTTTTAACTTTAACTTTAACTTTAGATATGCTTACTAAACATATCCAAGAGCCAATGCCATAGTGCATGCTCTTTGTAGATGATATAGTCTTAGTTGGGCAGTCGAGAGAGGGAATAAATGAGAAATTAGAGATGTAGAGACAAGTTTTGGAAATACATGGATTTTGTTTAAATAGAAGTAAAATGGAGTATATGAGATGTAAGTTTAGCAAGAGGCGCACTAATTCTAGTGTAGAAGTGGAAATCGAAGAACACATCATACCACAAGTCACTCGATTTAAATATCTTGGATCCATCATACAACAAGATGGGGACATAGATGAAGATGTAAACCATATGATTCAAGCGGGGTGGATAAAATGGAGGAATATTTTGAGTGTTATTACAGATAGAAAAGTATCGCTCAAACTTAAGGATAAATTTTATCGCACAGTTATAAGACCAGCAATATTGTATGAGACGACCGAGTGTTGGGCATTAAAAAGTTAACTAGAGAATAAGGTTAATATTGCAGAGATAAGAATGTTGCGTTGGATGAGTGGATATATCAAATAAGATAGAATTACAAATGAATACATTAGAGAGAAAGTTAGAGTCGCACCTATTGTGGAAAAGATGGTAGAATCACGTATTAGATAGTTTGAACATGTGTGGAGAAGACCTATAGAAGTCTCAGTAAGAATGGTAGATGAGATGGAAAGTAGTCCAATAATTAGAGGTAGAGGGAGGCCACGAAAAATTATAGGCAAAATTATTAAGAAAGATTTCGACTTAAATGGTTTGACTAAAAAAATGATTTATGATAGAACTTTATGGCGTCATTTGATCTATGTGGCTGACCTCACTTGGTGGAAAAAGACCTATTGTTGTTGTTGTTTCTCTTGTAGATCTTCAAAGGGATTGGAAGACTCTCTTGAGATGGAGAGTCTAAGTTGTTTTTCTTTTGTTTTCCTCTTGCTTTTCTTATGTTTAAGAACTTCTTGTCCTCTATCTCTGTATCTTCTTGTATCTTCTCCTGATCAATAAATTCTTTTTTCATTTAAAAAAAATTAACACCCATACCCATGCAAAGACTCGCATAACTTGTGCTGAAATTTGATTTATTTAAAAGGAGTGGGGGAGGCAAGGATCAGATCCCTAGATTTTACTTGAGTTAGATCTTTCTGTTGTTATATAATATGGCTAGATCAGTATGATTTTTATTTGGTTTTATTATATGGCATGAGAATTGACATTTTATATTTTCAACCTTTAAAGTCAAGTCCATGATATTGTTGTGTGCTATATGATGAGTAATGAGTCTTCAAATTAATTGAGGATTGTACACAATTCAGACCTCGAAAAAGTAGCCTGTCATTTCCTGCCGAAGATGATGACGACATCCAGGAGGAAGCAGATGAGGTGGTTCCTGATGGTGTTGAAGAGGTGGAACTTGCAAAAGTCGACCTTGAACAGAAAGAGAGGGAACAGAAGTTGATTCTCGGTGATATTAGAAAATTGTCTCTCTGGTGTGATACCTCCGGAGATTTATATCCAGAAAAGGAAGGTGACTTGTGGATGATAACCGGTGGAAGGTCCCTTCTGGTAAGAAATGAATTGTATTGACAATCTTTACTTCTAAAAATAATTAAATAAATAATCTTTAATGGTTGTGACTGGATAATTTGTGACTCCTATTTTATATTCCTTTAAATTGAATATTCTGCTCTTTATGTCGACTGAAAAGAATTCACGTCTAGTACATTGCATGATGTTATTTTTGTGGTCGTGGCACTTAAATGTTTATATCAGTTTGATAAACTCACAAGCAGTGAAGAGTCAATTCGTGGTCAAAGGAGTTTTTCTCTTGATGAAAGAAATTATATTAGATAGAAAGAAGCAGTACATATGAGGAGGATAATTTAGCCTCCTTATATAAAACACCAAGCAAGCACAAACATTGATAAAAAATATCTATGCAGTATAAAATAGCCAAACTCTTATTTTCTACAGTATGAAGTAGAAAGGGTACTTTGTTGGATGTGGAAAAACCTAAGGTTTCTACATTTTTGTCGCTTGAATGTTAATGTTAGGTAGATAGCATTAGTTACTTCAGCTCAGGTAATGTACTGATTGATCACAACGTGGATCACATATGCATGAGTCAACAAGAATGAAATGCATGAATTTAATGATAGTGATGACTTCTAATATGACACACTTATATGCCATTTCTGATTGGTTATCCATACTGGGTACATACTGGTGTATCGTGTGCCTGGCCCATGTTGGGTATTATTGGCATTGTTTGTGCTAAATTCAAGGTTTGCAATGATTGTTTTTTGTTAGTTGTGACTTTTGGTATGATTATGCACTGTGCATTACTTTAAAAATACTACTCATCAATATACTTTGTCATGCCCATATTTTAGAACTTTATAAAACTCGCATTTCTGCATATTTTATTGTTTTGAATATGATACATCTACTTTTATCAGTGCTACGTGGCTTCTAGTTCTCTTTCTGGGCTCTGTTTTTCTTCTCATCAGAGGTTGCCTCTTGTTTCACATTCAGTATGCTTTCTGTTGTTTTTAGAATGGCTCACAGTTATAGGTTCATATTGTATGCCTTGGGCTGAAATTATATCCTTGTGCATCTATCTAGATATTTACCCTGGAGTTCTATACTTGTTCCAGCACTTGAACTGGTACTCTTTGGCAATTATTTGTGGTGGTATTCAGTTATATACTCTGTCATTTAATGCTCATCAAGGCCACTGACTGTGTGGGCAACATCCTGTGAAAAATTATGGTTCTAATCAATAGTGACTTTGCTACCATCTTCTTTGGTTTGGGGTTTTGCCCTTTTTATTTAGGATTGGGGGAAGGATTTTATGTCTCTCATTGGCTTTGCCTTTTGTGGGATCTTAAATTTTTCTGAAGTATATTGTCTCTATGATTTTACCTTCGTCAGCAAACATGCATTGAGATTTATAGACTCTCTATTTATATCTATGTGCATATTTCAGTAGATGAAAAATGTGCATGAGTAATCAACAGTAGTCTAACAATGCCAGGTTCAAGGACTGAAGAGAGAACTTGTTAGTGCACAAAAGTCTAGGAAGGCGGCATCTGCATCATTAAGGACGGCTCTACAGAAAGCTGCACAGCTACGGCTTATGGAGGAGAAGAACAAAAGTCCTTCCTGTGCCATGCGCATATCTTTGCAAATTAACAAAGTTGTTTGGAACATGCTTGTTGATGGCAAATCCTTTGCTGAAGCTGAAATTAATGACATGGTAAGAACCTAATATCGTAGGAATTCAAAGATCAATATGATCTGATTCTATTATTATTCAAATCTGAATAGAGGTATAATATATAGAGAGGGATGGACAACTTAACATCCTCTAGGAAAGGGGGGGAAAAAGAGAAATAAAGCATAATAGAAGTCTTAATTAAGGTCCGGTTACAATTACATAAAAGAAGATAAGATGTTGATCCTCCCAACAAAAAAAAAAAAAATAAAGGGATTAACCTCAAAATAAAGAAACAAATAAAAGTATTAAAGCCTGAAAATAATCACATGTGATTTGCAACAAATATATTACAAACTAAATCTATCTTCCCTCTGTTTTCCCTTGCGGAAATCTGAGTCCACTTAAAATTGTCTTCTCGCTGAGTATGAATTTTTGTCATGATATCGACTCTCCCAAAACCTACTCTGTCTTACTGTGTTAGATGGCTTTCCTACTCTCTGTTTTTTCTCCCTTTTTGTCTTCCTTTTTTTCTCTTGTTTTATAACTCCTGATGAATCCATCTTTAAAAAGTGAAAAATATTCAATCTGATCTTTGTTTCCTTACAGCTACTGGGGGTAGAAATGTCTTTTTGGCATTTACATGGCATCCGACCAATGGGTTTCTTAAGGGCATGTCATTATGGATAGAGTTTAGCATTCTTGTTTCAATGCTTTCCATATATCTTTGCTCTTATTTTTTACTTGACTTTAAGAGGTATTACATTGTCCTTTGCTTCTGTATACATATTTCTACTTCCAGCTGAACTTTTTTTTTCCTGGGGTAAAGAAAGACTGACATTCTGTCTGTTCCAGCCAAAAACGCCAGAATTCAGGAAACAGGTTACTTCCGTGGAGCCCTACATTGCTTCCTCCAGCCAAAATCCCTAAGAAATTAATGGTGAATTAGAAGATGTCATACTCAAAAAAAAAAAAAAAGAATGCCATAAAATAACGCAGAGGCATGTTTCAAGGTGAAAGGATTTACATACTGGGTTGAGAACAAACTTGGGATTAACACCCTTTGGAGTTGGCTAACTGGTTCAACATTCCTGATGTCTTTGATTTCAACACAATCAATGAATTTTTTAATTTCAGAACTTGTACCGATCCTTGAGGACAAGAATCATTTTAGAAAGACACAGAGAGAGAGAGAGAGGAGGGGGGGGGGGGGAGGAGTATTGCTACGTGGGATTAGTTGGAATTAGGTAGGGTTATTTAGTTGTTAGTAGAAGTTGTTATTTCTGTTAAATGACTTGCATTCCTAGTAGCCTATAAATAAGGGATGAGGCAGATATATATGGGGTGAATGAATGAATTGAATTGTGTTTCTGTTTTCTCTGTACTACATTCTTTAGAGAAAAGAGCATGGGCATGTTGACTCTGCATAAGAGAATCCCAGCTAGGGACTCTTGAATATCTGTGGGAACCTATTTTAATTAAGGAATTGCGTATTATAACTGATCTTGTGGAGTTGTTACAGTTGTATATTCTCATTCATATATCCTGGTTCACTCATTTTAAACTGGATTGTGTTTTGATTTTCATTGTTGGTAGCATTTAGTCTTGAAAATTTTCTAATTGATTTGTTCTATATTCCAATTTGGAAGAGTATACTAATTTATTGTCATTCTATTAACCTCTTAGATCTATGACTTTGACCGAGATTACAAGGATGTTGGTGTTGCTCAATTTACAACAAAATATTTTGTCGTCAGAAACTGCCTACTTAATGCCAAGTCTGATATGCTTTTATCAGCATGGAATCCTCCACGTGAATGGGGAAAGTATGCAATCTATCCTGGAATATTTTCTTTTTTTGCCCTCTGATTTTATCGGTGCTTCCATTTTAACTTTCTAATAGTTGTTTCATGCATTGCCTTAGCTGTCAAGATTTAGCCTTCATTCTGTTAGCATTAAGAAAATGGGGAGATGAAAAAGCTGGGGAGAAATGTGGGGGAGAAACAGAAAATATACTATTGAAAGAGTTGAGAATTGTGCGCACAACCCTTTGCTATAGGGTCCATTGGGAACGCTATGGTTTCTGAAAAGCTGTTGTGTTATAAATATCGCTTTTAAGGGAACATTGATTATTTAATTTATGAAGAATGGGACGGCAGGGATTATACTCCTAACCATTTGATCATGAAGGTTCCAATACTATGTCAAGGTATTCTGCACATGTTTGTTTCAAAGGAGTCCCTGTTACTGATATGCATAGAGGTTAGATGGCTTTGTGTTATTGTTATGCCACTTTGGCTCTTTTCTCTTTTAAAAAGATTCCTTGTATCCCAGCTCTACTTTCTTTCTCTTCTCGTATAATAGTTTCTTCTTTTATCAAAAAAGGGAAAAGTCAAATCCTTGATGATTGATGCATGTATGTCTTTGGAGTGGAATTACATTAGGATGGATCTTTGTTGATGTTTTAGTCTATTACCATTCTGGAAATATTTCTGTAGATTTTGCAAGGTATATTAAATCCTGCTGTTTTCTGTGCTATCCTGATATTTTACAGGTAATCTGATATTGCATGCTTGCTTTTTTGTTCTGTTCTGTTCAGAAATACCATGCTTCGAGTAGATGCGAAACAAGGAGCTCCTAGAGATGGAAATTTTCCCCTTGAACTTTTCCAGGTAATGTTTCCACTAAGATTATCTTGGATCCTTAAGAAAACTCAATACAAAACCTAGAAAGTAAAATTTGTTATTATTGGTTAAATATTTGCTTAGAACATGAATACTGACGTTCCCCCCCCCCCCCCCCCTTCTCTTTTTCTTTTTCCCTTCCTTTGATATGGACTAACTTTACAGGTAGAAATTTATCCCCTTAAGATCCATTTGACTGAGACAATGTACAAAATGATGTGGGAGTATTTCAACCTAGAAGAAGAACAAGATTCACAACGCCGACAGGTTAGTGAAGAATTTCAAATTACAACTTACTCTTAACAACCAAAGCTAAAATTTACAGTTTTTTGCAGTTTATAATTATGGTTATTTATGCTCGTATAGGAAGTTGTAATTTGTGTTATTTATACAGGAGGTTTGGAAGGTTTCAACAACTGCTGGTGCAAGGCGGGTAAAGAAAAGTTCATCAGTCCATGAAGCTTCTGCTTCAAGCGGTCACTTAGTAAAAGAGTCTGAAGCATCATCCAAATCTGGCATCTCTGCAATGCTATTTCCTGTTACCAGTCAGCCTTCTCTCCATGTTGATTCAGCCCAAGTGAGTCCCTTATGAATTTTTTATTGCATGGTTCGAAAGTTAGAGTATCAGTAGAATCAGGGATGCTAATCTTGGGCTGTGTTGGAAGGATAGCTAGGGGAATGTATGACATTTGTTTTCTTCTATTTGCAGGCATCTAAATCACAAAATGTTAGAGCAAACCCAGGTAGTGGTTCGACCCCCGAGTTGAGAAGGACGTCTTCTTTTGACAGGACATGGGAAGAGACTGTTGCAGAATCTGTAGCTAATGAACTTGTCTTACAAAGCTTCTCTTCCTCAAAAAATGGCCCATTTGGTTCTATTGAGCAACAAGATGAAGCCTCTAAGAATAAGTCAAAAGATTCCAAAGTCATCAAAGGTGGTCGCTCATCTCATGAAGAGAAAAAGTTAGCTAAGTCACATGAAGAGAAAAGATCTAGGCCACGAAAGATGATGGAGTTTCACAACATCAAAATTAGCCAGGTTGGTAGTTTTGGTGAAGCTGTTATCTTCCATCACTTACGTGGCAATAATTCAGAATTCAGCTAAATGCAGTGTATTATTCTCTTTTAGGTTGAGTTATTGGTTACATATGAAGGGTCAAGGGTTGTGAATGATCTGAAATTACTAATGGATCAATTTCACCGAGTTGAGTTTACTGGGACTTGGCGAAGACTCTTCTCACGAGTTAAGAAGCACATCATCTGGGGAGTCCTAAAGTCAGTGACCGGAATGCAGGTGATGAATGACTTACAGTGTCCTTTTCCCCCTTCATTTTCTTGTCAATGGTTATATCCCTTGTAGCATCCTTCAAACCCACATTTGCTATTTTTATCTACTGCCACAAATTGATGAGGACGTTATAATAAAGATGTAATGCTTTTCAAAACTGTGCACTTGAGTGAAACTACTGTGTTTGTGATTGCCTTCAAGAAGAGGCTATCACCAGTCAAGAAAATTGCATTATTTCTCAAAATTATGGAGATCTATCTAGTGACAATCATTAGCCTTTTCTAATGAATTTGCTTCAATTTTTTTTTTTGGGGAAATTATATAGGGTAAGAAATTTAAAGACAAAACTCAGAGTCAGCCTACTGGAGTTGGTGTTCCTGAAATTGACCTCAATTTTAGTGATAATGAAGGCCAGGTCGGAAAATCTGACCAGTACCCACCATCTTGGCCTAAGCGTCCAAGCGATGGAGCAGGTGATGGATTTGTAACATCCATTAGAGGACTATTTAATACGCAACGCCGCAAGGCGAAAGCATTTGTTCTGCGGACTATGAGGGGTGAAGCAGATAATGATTTTCAAGGTGATTGGAGTGAAAGTGATGTAGAGTTCTCTCCTTTTGCTAGGCAGCTCACAATTACCAAAGCTAAAAGGCTTATTAAGCGGCACACTAAGAAGTTCCGCTCTAGAGGACAGAAAGGTATGTGCAAGCGTCCCTTCCATTCTTCTGATTTATTCCTACTTCGTTTTCATTGTGATTAATGGATAGAGTGATTGCAAGTGAATGGAACTTCAGGGTAGTAAATATATTTTTGGAGATCATATCTAGATTGTATAAACAACATTTGTACATTCCGCCTCAGGGTAATTGTTTGCCAGGTTTTGTGTACTAATCCAACTATTTTTGTTGTCTATTCTTCTGAAGTTCTTTTTGTGGTGTTATTGTGTGTTTATTTTAGTTGTTAAATCTCCCAGACCAGAAAACTAGGATTATAGTGGGCTTTTAATTTGATCTTTTGAACAAACCCACATGATCCATGAGTATATCTGTGTGCTTATCTTTGCAGTTCCCAAAGGATTCTTGCTTTCGGACAACCCAAACCCGCTGAGATGTAGTGTATCGAATCTGTCTAACCTACTAGGCTGTGCGTCCACTAGTCTTGAAAATTAACTATTCATAGCTGTGCCTTTGGTGATGTCTTGTCCAACGACATATTTCAAATTTTTCTACTTGTTGACCTTGCTATGATTTATCCCTCTGCTAGTCAAATCTTTTCTTATAGAGAATGTTAGCAAAGTCATTTAACTTGATAACTTAAAGCCTGACCCTGAAATCTTTTGCAGGTTCGTCCTCCCAACAAAGAGAATCACTTCCATCATCTCCAAGAGAGACGACTCCATTTGATAGTGATTCTTCGAGCGGATCCTCGCCCTATGAAGATTTTCATGATTAGAAACATTCTATTTGAAGGAATTCTTCTCAGGAGAACATGAAGTACGTTAGGTCTGGTTCTTGAATGACTGTAGCGGAACAGCTAATCTCTCTGAATTGGGTAAGTGCCTCGGATGAAGAGTCAAATTTCAAGGCATCTTGAGAAGAGGGACGAGGAAAGAGATGAACTGGGGACTCAAAGTTCGGACAATGCGTATGAACGGTAGGGATTGACAGTGATTCAATGTATATGTTCGCGCAACTTTGTGATGAAGAGCCTTGCATTCGTCTCATAAAACATCTATCGAACGTTTTCAGTTTTCTGTAGCTTTAGGAAAATTTGCATTTTTGGGCTCTTCAATTTACTAGAAAGTAGGACCCTAGGATTGACACGATTATGTATAGACATTTGAATATATTTCAAAAAAATAATAAATGCATTATTCTCTCTCTCTCTCTTTAAGAACATATAATATTATATAAATTATTTACCAAAAAGATGTTAAAGTTCAAAAAAATACCTAGTAGTCATTTGATGACATGGATATTAGGAAACATCTGGTATTTGTGTTTGGATTCAAATGTCTACTAAAGCTATTATACATATTCACTAAACCTCGGAAGCAACGTTTGATTTGTGGCTGTTACGTTGGGTCAACTCAATTCACGTTCTCTTAATTGTCTCTCAATTTATGTATCATTGTTTCTAATTTAGAGACGTTGGGAGAAATGCGATCTAGCAGTTGATGATGGTCGTATGCAATGCAACTGATCCTGGGAATGCAGAGTGATCTGGCCCTTTTTGGGAGTCAACCATCTAGATAGTGCATGGACTGTATATTCTCAAGTCGGAACCTGGTTGCTTACTTTGATTGTCATATGACCAAACAGATTATTGTTGTTTTTGTCATGTTTGATGACTGCTTCGTGAGCACTTGTTGGACTTTGTACCAGAGTAGCATATTATGCTACAACAGCTTTATGATAGTTTTCCTTCCTGGGTAGCAAAATCTGCATGTTTACCCGTAATAAATGCCAATCACTTAACTCGCCTATAACTTCGTAGATTTAGATGACGGGTCATATTTAGAATACCATTTGTGCTTTAGAGGGGAAGTTTAAAACGGAGGAAACAGTGAACATGATAGTTTCGTCTACACAACGCTAGGTTCTTTTACTCCCCGTTTCATTCGGCAGCTTAGTTCTTAAATTTTCCCCACTTTACTTCTCCAGCTAATTTCTAAAATTATTTTCGCATTTTGTTTCTTTATTCATTTCATACTAGTTATGCCATTATCTTGTACGACTCTCCCTTTTCCTCGATTTATATCTAATTTCCAGTGAGTTAACTAAAGCAATCAGTTGGCACAGCATACAAGAGATACAAAAGAAGTGAGAAACAAGCGGAGGGTGGAAACAATGGCAACGGTGTGGAAGTATTGCGCTCCTGGTCGATTAAGGCGAATCTCTGAGTATTAAGCAAATAACACACAAACCAGAGTCCAGATTGCAACGAACTGATTTTCTTCGTAACTGCAGATTATTGCACCAAGGGACCGAAAAGAATTGTACCGTGTAAACCTACATTCGTTTTCCTTGAGCCTGCATGGCTGGTGGACCAAAATCTTCTGCATTTAGAAGTTGGTGCATTTAGGAGAGATAGAGAGAGAGGGGTGGGGCCCACCTACCCCTTTCTATCTGGCCCCACGTCTCCTTTTCTATCTCTCTCCTAATGCACCGTAAATTTAATGCAGAGGATGTTTTTTTCCCATGGTGGCTGGTTTTGTTGTCTTTGCATTGTCAGTAGCAGCCAACTCTGAGAAACCCTACATGCGCAATTTTACATAGGGTTGTCGTAACACTTAAGTAGATATTTCATGTACACCCAAAGTGTATAGGTCGAACTGAAACTCCTATGTGAGATCACTAGGACAGAATTTAAGTTCCAGGTCATACATCGTGAGATAAAAAGAGTTCATGCAAATTAACAATCATAAAAATAGACCATTTGTATTGATGAGAGCATTGCTATAACTGTACATTCTCTGGCTCAAGCTGAATGGAATTACTACAAGCCTACTAGTGCCAGTGTCATGAATAGCATTTTGTGACTGGAAAACTCAACGATCAGATATCAAAGCTGGGTTATCGTTATCAGAGAAAGAAACAAGACTGTTATGTGTAGTAATGGCAGTCCGACTGTCTGATTCATTACCTTCGTCAACCTGGTCATCAAGTGCAACATGGGGTAAAAGGATGCGCTCATTACCTCGCTATTAAAATGAAACGAAACTGAACCACAATGATTAAAAGGCACTCTGGTATTGGAAAATTGAAGTATACCTGCTCAGCAGCAAGAGAATGTTCTTGGTTCTTCTTGGAAAGGTCTCTCAAAGTACCCTGCAAATTCCCATTGTCAAAAAGACAGCTGACAAATAAGCAACTTGCAGTAGAAGATATTGCACATTCACAGTTGAGTGAAGTTACGTGTTCAGAAAGTACATGCCTTGAAAATGAAAAAATAAATTACTCTGACGAGTATTAGTAAAAAGAAACATAGTCTAGAATTGCAAAAGTTTTTTTTCCTTCTCTTTTTTCTTTCGATTAGCTTACAATTACAAGTTTAAAATGCAATAAGACTAATCGCCAATAGGGGAGGGATTGGAATTGGACAGTGCATTTTCTCTACTCTCAAAATGAATTCTAATGTGCATAGAACTTTGCATAAGATATACAAATACCTGATTAACTATCAAAACACCCATACTACAGCTTCACATATCTACGAACAGTACATAAGGATTACACCAAGCAGCCTAGACCAATAAGATCTGCTTAACTAGAAACTAAGTGATACATGTAACTAGAGAATAAAAGGAAATTAAAAGTAATTAGGACTTACTTGTTCTGTTATTGGCTGTTATAAAAGTTGTAATGTCAACTGCAATTTTCCAACTGCTCTTAACTAGTATAAGTAGGAGATACTTGGAAGAGGGAAGTTTTTAAGAAATTATTGAATAGGAACTTTTGGAAGAATTCCCCCATCCTTACCTACAGCCTCTCTGTCAATTGTGCCATCTCCATGAACTACACCCTTATCAGCCTTTACAGCCCTGTTATCAACCCCTCTACTTCCACTTCCTAAGCCCCCTGCCTGTTCTTACCATCAAGAAGGCTTAAAAAGTGTTTGGATAACATCAAATTCAAACTTAAGAAGGCACTTTGTCACAGCTAAGTGATTGGAGAAAATCAAATTCAAGCTTTAAAATAAATATATCTTAGGGAAGGATTCACAGAAACCTTTCCCTTGTTTGAGAATTTATTATAAGGAGGGGAGGAGAATGAAGAATTTCAGCCAACTCTCCAAAGTCCTCCCTCTATAATTTTATGTTCTCCCAATTTGGGAGATTTTGGAGAAACTAACCATTAAGTGGGAAGGGATTTATTACTCAAGGATCCCTAACCCTCCTCCCTCCTCTCTCCCATTCCTTTTTCTTTGGATTCTTTCCCTTTCCTTCCCCAACTTCCAGACATACCCTTAAGTACAATTTTTTTTTCTTTTTTTGATGAAAGAAGATTTTATTGATGAGAATAGAGAACTACACATAGAGGAACAAAACAGAGGACAAGGAATCGTGCCCAAACAAAAGAAAACGACCCAAGCTCTATCTCAAAATAGCTTTCCAATCCCTTTAAAAATCCACAAGGGACAACCGCTAAAGCATCATTCGCAGAAACACACATAGAAGACATAATAATAATCCCTTCCCAACAACGATAACCTTATGAAAAGAAAGGGGGGCGGGGGGAATTCTGCACAACTTAAGTCATACAGCACAAGTTTAGTAGAATGAAGGCTTTGCATGATTGCTGACTAGCAAAATAAGGCACATCTCCAATTCACCATATCAAAAATCAAACTGCTACACAGGGAAATAATGTATGATAAATTAATACTTAACAGTGATACACTATCAGTGTATATAAGTAGCTTACACTAGTAACATTTCTACACAACTATTTTATTGAAATAATGAGTCCTATATATAATGAGTATGTTATATGCATGTATGCTGTTTAACAGAAAATTCTTTTGAAATTACTTTTTAATCCTAAATATGATTTCAAGACCACTAGATGCTAGTATAATAAATCTATACGCTGGCAATGTTTGCAAGTTCAAATATAAGCCCTTCAAAGTTATATATCAGAGTAAGTGACTGTGGAGTATATAATGACAAAACCAGCAAAATCCATATTTCAAATTTTAATCACATCAGAAATAAGCATGCCCCCCCTGAAAACAAAACATTTGGAGAAATACCTACCCTATTTGCCCAAAAAAGCCCACAAGCATTGCAAAGTGATCTCGGACCAGATGGCCCTCGCCGCATCATTGGGGTGGATTTTGAACTTATGCCACAATGCGTACATCTATACAAACATGCAATAGGTATAAAAGGTTAAACATCCAATAACAGACATCCCAGTCAAGTAAATAGTTTAATTCATGTATGGAATTTCTGAGCATAAGATGTAAGTCTCACATAATGATCTAAATATAATACGTTTCATAAACCTCAATGAAGCATGTAAGACAATTCGAATAGTACCACCAGAAATCTATAATCAAAGTCACAATTTTATATTAAAAAACAAAGCTTCTGCTGTATGATAAATAGGGTAACATGGAACTAACGAGGTTTCTGGTTGATTCTCATCCTGCCCAGACTCCTGGACTGTACCCCAACTATTAGATCCATCTTGTTTCTTAGAAGTGAATTGACCCTTATTACGGTGCATCCTGCATTTAAGCATCAGATAAAATAAGAAACAAGTAATGAATCATATAAAGCCCAGCAGCTACAATGATGACCAACAAGAAAAGAAGATGAAGAAGTCCATGAGAAGATGAAAGGTTTCTCATTTGTTGAAGACATACAGAATATCAAGTCCAAGAAAGATTCAGTCAGAAAGACAACCATTAACAGGAAACCAGCACCAGGTGTCTTGTTCATACAGCGATGCATACAAGTACTTACAAACCTATGTACATAGTAGTTAAATCAAACACATTGCTAGGTAGGTACGACTACATTCCTCCTTATGTTTTAGCATGGATTAATAGAGAATACAATTCATGTATGCATTGTACTAAAAATCTCTAGATGCTCAATTGAGAATATGGGTGAAGGAGAAATCAATCCTGTTAGGTTCTTGTTCGTTATATTATGTGCAATATTTGTCTCCCAACAATAGGAAATCAATCATTTAAGAGAATACAAACAAATGATTGAGATCTTTTTGGAATCTATGAAGCATGAACTAAATAATATCATCTAAATTTTGGAAAGGAGTGAATTGCGACATACAGAATGATAATAAAAGTAATATTCAAAATTTATTATTAAAATTGCACAAAATAATGTGTCATTATATCCAACAAAACGTTAAATGATATGATTTGACAATTAAAGTTTTATCTAACATCAGTTTTCATTTAAATTTTAGTTGCCGACACTGCATAATAGATTTAGACACTACATTCAGCTTCTCTTGTTCCACAATTTAAAAAGGCAGGCTTCTCTATAGTCAAGATTGTCCCTGAAAATGAATTATTGACTTATTTCAGCTGTTCAGAGTTTAAAAAATAATATCCTTTCAAATAGGTAAGAGGAATGCAAAAAAAATCTTTGACTCCCGCACGCTATAATTTACATCTTATGCCAGTTGAGGATGGGAGAAAACTTTAAAAACATATCCTGAACATTGTTGCCCCATATCTACGCTACTATTCATAACTAAATTAGTTTTAAAAGAAAAGAAACAAATTGAACAGCAAGATGAACATTCCAAACAAGTAATATTAAGTTGTAACCTCACGCCATAAATAACTCTAATGAATTCAAAAGGCTCAATCCATTACTCAGAAGCCAAACTACAATCCTTTTAACTAGAAACTTGGAATGTTAATTATCAGACCTAAGGGCAACTTCTTGGCGTACACTATATCGAACTTTTTTATCAAAGCATCGCTCTTTCCTCTTCTGACGGAACCTACTCAATGAGGCTGCTCGTTGTGGCTGACTACATCTTCCGGGATATTCCATTGCACCCTACAGAAAGAGGCAAACAATTAGAAATTGCAACAAACATTGAACATGACACTTGACATTGTGTTCTTGAGCATGAAGTTTCATTATCAGGGAATACCCTCTGATTTTGAGGCGCTATCTCCACACACTGCGAACCTGACGATAGTTCACATCCACCCAAAAGTAATAATACCGCTTGAACCTGTTAAACCATCGAAAATTTTTGCCTGAAGTTTTCAAAGTTATCAAATTCACACTCTGATCAATCTTTTGCATGCAGTGAGAATAAAGGCAGAAACGAGAAACTTTCATCAAATTGCTTCAGACGCATGCTGCTTAAGCCCGGCAGAGAGATTGAATAATTTACAATCTTGGATTAATGAGAAATTACTTTAAAAAAACAGAGATAACACAATGCCTCCTCCCATTAATCGTCCGGAGACAGCACGTTAGAGTAAAATCGCAGAAATTAACATAAAAACAAGAAACAATAAATTGCTACCTTATCAGGAGTAACAGAGTCGAACACATATACTTGGCCACGAAACGAGAGCGTAAGTTGGCTAGAATCGTCAGAACGTTGGGCAGATATTTCAGGACCTCCACTACCAGAGACATAGAGAGCATCGGACGTAACATCCTCCATGACGCCACCAACTCCATCACCATCCTCGAGAGCGGGGTTTTCGTAATGGATGTGGTGGTTATCAATGGACTCTGCACCGGCGCAAGAGCCATCGTCATCTTCACCGGCGGCGATCTGCGAAGCTATGTTCATAGTCGTGGTGTGTCCGTACATTGCTGTTCCGATGATTGAATTAGGGGTTTCCCGTGCATTACAGGAAGATACGAACAATGTTTGAAACCCTAACCCTAATAAGAGTTTGATTGGTAGAACGAGAGGTAACTGAGAAAATAAAGAATATTATAATGCCTGAGAGTCTGAGACTGTTAAGTGTGAAGCCGAGTTTCGCGCTGTTGTCGGAGTTTTGAGATTGAGAATGGAAGAAAAAGAGAGAAGGCTGAGTGAAGGTGGACAGCTCAGGAGAAAACAGCGTAGGGCAAAGAAAAAGTGACCCTGAATGATGGCGGTATTTACGAGGCTTACCCAAACATGTAGGAAGAGGAAGATAATTGTTCATGGCTAAGGCTGGGATGGGTAGGACAGACAGTAAGTATGGTGTCTAACTCGATTAAAATATCATGTTTATTTTTATAGTTGTCACTTGAACAATCTAAATAAATTTAATTTTATGTTAGAAGAAGACGTATTAGAGTTGCATGAATTTTTTTATTTTATAAATTGATATTTATAATATAAAAATATTTATTTACAGACTCATAATTATATGTTTTTAAAATAATAAATTTTTTTAATTTATATTTTTATTAATAATAAAAAAATAGTTTAGTATTATCAAGTAAAATATAAGTTATACTAATATAATTAGTCTTAGATAAATATGTATATTTTTATTATTCAACAAAAGAAATATCAATAAATACACACATAAATGATGAAAACAATTAAGAAGTAGGGAGCGTTTGAGTATGTAATAAAAATTGCAGCATACAAAGAGAATCAAATGAAATAAGAATTAAAAAAATATAAGATGACAAGATATTAATAACTAAAAAAAGGAAGCAATTATTAGGGCGAGTTAAGCAGAATATATCTTGGTCTATAGCCTAGCCAGACCTGATATAATTTTGTTTAAAATTTTATTTATTTATATTTTTGACCCGACCCGAACAAAGTAAATTAGGTCTAGTTAAGGCGGGCCTCTAGAGCCTAACAGGCCAATTAACTCCTTTAGATAATAAGGTTATATTTTTTATCAAATATTTCAATTATATATAATAAGTATATGATTTTTTAATAATAATATAATAATATCAATTATAGTGATCTTATAATAAATTTTAAAATCATACACTTATTTATAAAAATTATAAATTATTATATTATTATTAAAAAATTTTATAAATATTATAATTATATTAAAAACCTGATATAAAAAATTGTTTCTAAAGTTGTTATATTTTAGTGTTGATTGAAGGAATATGTTATCGAAAGATAAAATCAAATTGAATTATTAAAATTTATATTGAAGGTTGAAATATTATATATATATATATAGTCTACTAATTTAAATTTATATTTTTATAACAACAAAAATTTTTTTATTTTTGGTTATTTTGATTGGTAAATTAAACATTAAGGTTCATTTTGTGGATTGGCGATTTTGTTTTCTTAGTCCTACTATTTCCGCTTGTATGTGAAGTATGAATATACGAGGGGCCGAATGCAAATTTTGAGCCTTACATAATAACTAGAAAAAAAAAAAAAATCAAATGCAACAATGTAAAAAGTTCTCTCTCCAAATACAATATTTTTATTAAAGGAGGTGGCATAGCCACAGAATTAAAAAAAAAATTTCCAAACATCAAATTTTTTGTAATAAGATTTTATTTATTCATATCGAATGAGTTGCAAAATATGTAATTTTTACTGATATAATAGGATAATTTTATAAACAAAAAAAAAATTGCACTTGATGACAAGTTTTTTTTAAAAAAAAAATCAAACTGTGGCACAGCCACCAAATTTAGAAAAAAGTATTTGATTTGAAAGATAACTTTTTACAATATTAATTTGATATATATATATATATATATAGATATTGTATATGAATACTGGAGCCTAAGGAAGAATCTAGTTTGTGATCAAATTGGATCAATCTCCGCCGATAACACAATCTCAAACACAAAGTGCCTTTGCTTGAAATTTTGTTCGATGTGAGAGTGGTTTTTGTCACAAGTGCTCCTGCAATGTCACTGTTTAAGGAAGAGACAATTGAACTTATTTCTGCCCTCAACAGATTTTATGAACAATCATGTCTCTTTCATACCCAAAAATAAACAAACAAATGAATTTTATTACCAATAAAAGCAAATTTGAAGTATTGACGAGAACCATAGAAGGAGCTGTCATCACCTTAATCTCTTGATAGCATTTCCATCCCAAAAATAATATTTAAAACATGACATGTGCGCCTTACTTTTGAGTCATATCATGTGATTATGTGCGCTGTGACGGGGCGCTCAAGCTATAACAAATTTAGGATGCAAAAGACATTGTTGGCATTCCAGAAATGGGAATTTTATTTATTTATTTTGACGCAACATAGATAGGAGTTGGGTGAGTTACGAGTAACAGCAGCAGATATAACCCAAAGCCGAACAAAAATTCCTTTGCCATTTGCTACAAGGCAGTAGAGCCCGTCTATATAATATTTCAGTTATAACATGTTTGCAGTGAAACACAAATTAAAGCTTATATGCTACACCTTTCATGCACAATATTACTAGCCATTCTATTGAACAATTCATGAATATAATGTTATATGTACGAGTAGAAGCTCGAGGAAGCCTCCCTAAACTCTAATGGAGGCAATGATTGATTCCAGGAGTCTATATTTGAGTCTCGCGGTGTTTGAGGTAAAAAAAATATTTTCCGAGCTTCCAGTTGTAGTATGCTTCCTTATTCAGGTAACACTGATGGTCTCTCGCATCTTATCTTACTGTATCCACAGGGCAAGCGCTTGGAGGAGATGACAACCCAAAGAAAGAAAGTGACAAGATAATCATCCCTGAAATATTTGCATAAGCTGAAATATGTATTAATATGGATAACCAGAGCATGCACCTGTAAAAGAGTGAGGGTGGATAATTCTGGAAACCCGTTCCAAGAGGAGCAACACCAAGCATCATTCAAATATTTTATGGATCAACAAATGCAGAGATATTACACACACTTCATTAAAACATAGAAAGAATGGCTCCTATTTGTTACTCCAGTTTAATTCCGAAACATTTTAAATATATCACTAATCCTGGAGAGGGAGAATTTGAGGCTAAGTTTACATCTAAGGAGAAGTTTCTACCCCATTAGAATAAGTCTACATGTGACTTGGCATCACGTGAATATGTAGCATATAGTTTACCTTGTAACATCATTGCAATGATTGACACAGGAAGCAAAACCTGAAAAAACATACAGAATACTGACTTCAACACCCTATAAGATGTTTTCATATAGTACTTTCAAACTTCAATCAAATCATCAGTTCCAATTGTATAAAATCATATCCTAGTATGCATATCTTTCGGGAATGCTCTGTGAGCAACCAATAATTGTACTTTGAATTAACAGTTTGTCACCATCCAAAACAAGCCTCAATGATTAGGCAGCACTAAATCTAAAAAAATAACCCCGATATACCCTAGCACCCTTAATCCATCTTCATTAGAGATAATAAAATACATCACAATGAAGCTTTACAAGAAGAACAACGAGAACTCAGTTAACTATGAGTAAGTGGCAGGAACTTCTACGAGTACAGATATAAGCAAAAATACTTGCGTAGGAGGAGTTAAAAAGGAACCAAGAAATAGTCATAAATGAAAGACTGCATTGTACCTGGAATTATTGACACAGGTCAGCTCTTACTGTTAAAATTCCACATGAATCCGCTTCTGCATGCTATAATTGATCTATCCTGCTATGTGTGCTTTGACTTTGTATTCCTGTTGTTACCAACTTTGCGATGCTGAGGATTTTCTATGGAATAAACAAGGAGACTTCCATCTTTTGCCCCAGCTAAGAAGCATTCTTCTGGTGTTACTGTCAGAGATGTTATCATCTTTCCAACCCCATGATATTTTTTTATAACTTCAAGGGTGTTCATAGAGCGAACAACTATCTGCCCCTGGTCACCTGCACCAACCAAAAACTCACCACATCTGCTCAATTGAACAGCATTGAGGCGTCCATTGGATTCAGAGGCAGCAAGATGTTTCCCATTAATTGAATATAAATGCAAACTGAGATCACCATCAGCATATATAACAATCCGACCATGCTGAGAGACAACTAGCTTTGATATTGGACTACCCGAAGGATGCTGTAAGGATCTTACATATCTTCCTTCTCGCAGGGTGTGAAATACACAAGTTCCATCTTTAGACCCACTAATTATGATATCAAGCTCAAGACTAACATATAAGCATGTTATTATATCATCATGCCCACAAAGGATATGACATGGGGTTTCAACTATAACATAGTTTTTACGGGGTAACTCAGACTGAGAGTTGCGAATTCTCTTTTCTGAGGTTCTGCCACGGAAAACTTCCCAAACCATGACAGTTGTGTCATAACTGCCAGTTGCAAGGATACTTCCATCAGATGTAACTGCAGCCAGATAACATACTCTGGTCAGATGAAGCCAAGAAGGTTTCACTTTTGTTTTTTGCTTTTTTTTTTGGGTTTTCTTTTGGAGGGAGACCAAAGATGAGATAATAAGTAGAAAATATTGAAACATAATTTTTTTTGTCCCCCAATTTGGGGGGGGGGGGGGGAGACTTTAGCATAAAAGCTGCCACAAGAGAGATAGTTAATAAGTTTTGATCCAACTAGAAATAAAGGAAACATATTGCAATTACAAGATTATACAGAAAACTGCATATATCTTCATTGTGCTTGCAAGATCACAGGAGAAACTATATTTAAGTAATGCACGCAGCATGCCTCTCTTTAACATACAAGACCCATTAATAAGAATATGAGTATGTTAAAGTTGTAAAATACCATTGGTCATTTTCCAAAATAAAGCCTGCAGCCTAGCATTACCCCCAGCATCAGTTTAGACCAAAATCAAGAAAAATAATGCTGCAAATGAACACTAATATTCTTACCAAGGGTAGCTTTTATGATCACCTACTGATTCTTCAAATTCATTCCAACAACATGGTATATTGACCCATCACATATTTTGGACTCTGGTTCAAGTACTTGGATAATCAAAAGGGTTCTCTTTTGCTCTTTGAATGGTTGTATTACTCTTATCCAGTATTCCTTTTCTTCACTTTCCCTCTTTCAGATTCCAGATGTAGTGGCGCAAGGTTAGAGAAGATCATGAGGAATGTTCTATGGTCCAGTGTGGAAGAGATGGGAAGAGATGAACTTGCCAGTTGGGTGGTTTGTTGTAGGCTGAAGAGGGAGGATGTTTTGGGTCTTGGTAATTTGGTGTCCCAAAACCTGCTTTCTCAAGTAAATAGCTATGGTGTTTTCCTCTAGAATTATTCCTTCATGGCATTGATAGAGTACCATGGAGCTCCTATGACCATCTTCAAGGAGACCATGCATGGCATAACCATCAAGAAAAGCTTAGGCAAATTGCTGAACGTGAACATCAATTTCCAAACCATGTAAAAATAAAAAATTTCTATTTTAGTTGTTTGAATAAGGTCATGTGGTCAAAACTTAAGTTTAAAGAATAAGTTAGTTTCTTTCCTTTTTCTTCTTTATGTCACCATTCTTAACTTTCTAAATTCTTGTAGTAAATAGTGCCATCTTTTAAGGAATTATTTTTAGAAAGTTTTAGGTCTTTCATTGCCTATATAAAGGCATCGCATGTACTTAAAAAGTAGAGCAACAAGAGGAATAAAGAGAATTTTCTTTTCAGGACTTATGTTCTACTCTTGTGACGTTCCTTTTACTCCTTGAGTGCATGGAGTGAAGTCAATCCAGACTTATCAAAGGATTGGTCCCCTTTGTGGCGTCCCAAAGGCTAGGTTCTGGAGACAAGTTCTCTTGGCATCTATACTTTTTGACCAACTATCTTTGTTTATGAGTGTTCTTCTTTTTCTTTGTGATTGATTTTTGTTTTCTAGTTGTATGATCGCGTTCTTAAATCTTGCACGATCCAGGTAATGTTGTCAAGAAGGAGGTACCTTAGACGGGTTCCATAGGCGTCCCGTATCGAGCATCAAGTTATTTAGGGTAAGTATGGTTCAGAACACAATGGGTGGGATGTTAACCCAGCAAACACTGCTACTTATGCAAGCCCATGAGAATTCATCTCTCAGGGTTATGCCTCTTTTAGATCTCTCGTCTGCTTAGGATGGGAGATGGTCTTCATGTCAAATTTTGGGAGGATATTTGGCTGAGGAATGTTCCCTTTTACTTTTAAGACCTTTTTGAGTCCCTATCATATATACTCTCGCACAATTCTCCCATACAAGGTCTTTAGTGTTTTCATGAAGAGGCTACCCATTATTGAAACTACTTTATAAGGGATCTTACTTATAAGAATATTCTGGAACCTCTGCTTCTCCTTGATCTTATCTGCCCCTCTAGTTTGGGCAAGAGAGATAAGTCTCTTGATCCTTCCAATGTGTATTCCTGTAAGTCCTACTTCCATTTTATGTACTGTGTCTCTGTTTTTCTTTCTTTAGAAGGATTCTAATAAAATTTCTTCCTTGATCTCAAAAATAAAGTCATCAGATTACGAATACTTTCTGAATCATAATATACCTGCAACACAGCTCACAATATCCTTATGCTGTCGGATGCTCTGTACCATTCTGCCATCGTTTAATGATATGACCTGAAAGCTATTTTCCCAGTTGCCACATGATATTAAGAAGTTCTCAGATAGCGTCTGCATTGTTGCAAAACATTGAGCTCCAAGTTCAACATTTTCAGGCACAGGGCTCCCAATTTTCCGTGGAGAAAGTATATCAGAACCAACTCCAAAGAATGCATCCTGCAGAAGTTTGAAAATGTTGATATCATGAATCCAAACATAATTCTAATAAAAAGGTAAATGATAAACTGCAGTGTATCTCAGTGTCTGATAAAACCATAGCCTAACCTGGGAATTGGAAAATGTAAAATTTCCCCCAGATTGTAATTGGCTTGTCAACCACATCTTAACAGACAAGCTGAGACCCTCATTCACAAGGACAATATTTGAGTCCATTAGACCAACATATAGTAGAGCTGATGAAGAATGACTGGTATTACAAACAACAGAAGTTAAACTGATAGAATCAGGTGCAAAGTACAGAGGATGTGCAATTGGAATAGGCGGCCCTCTTCTTGGGTGTTTCTTACGAAATAACTGGATGGGGGTCTGGCCAAAGTTAGCTATCTGATCTTCAATAGCTGCTCTTTGCAAATCATCATCCATTGTTTCCAGATCAACAGCGCCTTCATAAGTCAAGTAGTAAAAGATGTTTGCAGCCTACAATCCAATGTTGAACATTTTAACAGAGTTAATTAACCTGAAGACTATTATAATTATAATTCAGCCAATTCAGGTTTCTAACTTGCATAAATCATCATTGAACATTATTTATGTGGATGCATACCTCTACTGCAGGTTTTCCACGTTGTCTGTAACCGAATACCAAATCTATCCAGTGGTGGAGATTTGAACTAACATACTCACTTTCAAGTGCCTCACGATTTCTTCTTATGAATTCTTCAGGTGAACCCTGTGCAGATTATTTAAAACCAAGTTTTTTCTGTTCAGCAATTTAAGACTAGTTGTTGAAACTTAAAAAGAACCTCCAGTAGTTGTGTTCTATTTGATTTAAATTTTTTTCATTAAAAAAGAAAGTTAGAGATAAAGGAGATAAAGTACAAGTAGCTCAGACAATAAGATATACTCCAAAACAGAAAATAACAGATAAGAGGTACTTCTGTTTGGTCTCACACAAAGAAAAGATAAACACTAATAATTAGTTACAGGTTAGACTGAGACAGCCTCATTAAGTTGTTTCTCATGATACCTGTGCTAGATGTTATAATGGTTCTAGGACTAGTCCTTGTTTGAAGGAGTTCTTGTTGGTTCACTGTAAAGGGTTTTGTTAAAGATATTTAACCAAAACAATTCTTGGGCCTTTTCTGACAAGAGTTTGATCCTTGCCACCATCAATTCTACTTAAATTAAAATTTTAGCTTAATTTTTGGATGGGCACGTGTTTTGGCCACAATTCAAGCCCAAAGTGCTTTCATGTGAAGGGCCCTAGAAGGCTATCTCTCGGGTTAGTCCTTCCTTTTTACCTTTCATTCCTTCTAGTGCTGGAAGTGGTTTTCACTTTCGGTTCCAGGAGGACCATTGGATTGGGGATTCTTCTTTTTAAGATTCTTTTCCACGTCTTTATCAATTATCTACTTTGCATAACGCTTCAATTTCTGATTTTCTGGCGATTCAAAATAATCAGTCATCATGGAATATTCACTTCTCCAGAAATCTAAATGTTAGACTTATTTATGATCTTGCTTTGTTGTTGGAAATCCTTGCTCCGTTTCATGTATCTACTTTGCCCAGTAAAAGGATTTGGAGATTGGATACTTCAGATTCCTACACTTGTTCTTCCTTCTTTAAATTTTTTATTCAAAGTCTAAATGGACGGTTGTTTTCTTTGTCTAAATCTTTTTGGAAATCCAAGGTTCCCTTCAATGTAAAGGCTTTTGTTTGAACTGCAATACTTAATAAAACTAATACAAATAATTTGCTTCAAACTCAAAGGCTCTCCAAATGGTGGTGTCACATCTTTTCAGGCTTCAGAAACAGACAATTATTTGTTTTTGCATTGTGAAGTGGCTTGGCAGATTTGAAATAGGTTGTTTGGTATTCTTCAGGAGGAGTGGGTGTGTCCAGCTAATCTGAAGGCTTTTTTAACCATTAAGTCACTGGTTTTGGCCAGAAAAAAAGGAGCAATAAGTTCTTTGCCAGTGTGCTTTCTTGGCTGGTTTGTGGTGTCTTTGGTCAGAAATGAATGCGATAGTGTTTGATCAGAACTTTCTTCCTACACATCTGACTTGGCTAAGAATTATTATCATGGCCTCTCTGTGGGTTTCACCTAATTCTCTTTTCAGAGAGGCTTCCCTTGTGGATTTATGATGGGATTGGAAGGCTCTTTTCAGCTAGAGTCTGTAATTTTTTTTCTCTGTTTTAGGAGGGCTTCTAGTCCTTGGTTTTGTTTTGCTCTTCTCTACTCTTCAATAAATTCTTGCTTCCATCTAGAAATAGAGATTGATTCTCAACAGATTCAAGAATTAAGAAGTGTAAAAATTTATGAAGATTTTTTTGTTATTGGATTGAAAGGAGCTTTTAATTCTTTAAAAATTGGAATTCAAATGTTAATTTACTATGGGATAGGATTATTTCTCCTACTTCCCTTTGGTGCAAAGCTCATAAGTTGATTTTTATGCATTTTAAAGGAACTTCTCTTGTTGATATTTTATCTCCATTCAGTTTCTTAAATTGCAAAGACACCATCTGCCACATGGTTGTTGACTTGTTGCGAAGAAAGATGATGGAGATAGAGCAAGGGGGTCCTTGTACTACAATTCTTTCAACATAAAAATATTTCTATCTCAAATAACAATTGTACTGTAAAAAGATATATAGTTTATTATTAATTGACAGAATAATTTGATGCTGTCTTCCTCTTGTATACAAATGGTTCAAAATATTCACATACCTTTGCCCAGGGAGGGAGACTAACATCTCCAATAGGGTCACCATCTTGCTTCACTCCTAGATGATACAAGTTTGAATTGACAAGAAACTCGGGCAAGTAAAAGAACTCAGGAATTAACTCCTTCACATCACTAGTATTTGTAAGGCAATTTTTAAATGTGCTCTCAATGCTTTGGAAAAGACGGTCTGCATGATCAAACTTGCCACCCTAAGCAGAGAAAATAGACAATTAATTATGATACAATGCAAGTAATAGAAACAAAACACCTAGCTAAACAAATTTTTTTTTAGGGAGAAAAAAACAACAACAACAATATAGAAGTGAACAATAAACACATAAGAAACCAGAAAGCAAGCTATTTGACAAGTCATAAAGGGAAACAAAAACAACAAAACAAAAAATAAAACTTAAATACACAGGGAACATACAGAAGTCCGCCAACCAAGTTAAGCAACTTGGAAAAAGAAGAATATAGAATAATACACATAGGTGGATGAATCCGATCTCAGTTTGTAGTCCAAGACTAGTGACCTTCCTCAACAAACTCTTTCACAGGTTAAGATTCAAAATTTAGTCTCTCATACAATACCTTACTGATAAATAACACGTTTTCCTACATAGCTGCAACTGGAGAAAGCATTAGGTTCCTCAAATACAGTAAAGGAACAGATATATCAAGGAATTGCTCAATCATGAGCTTCACTTATTCTTTAACTACATCTTCCTAGAGATTGGTATCCTGTAAAACTATTTATTTGATATTACAATTTCTCTCTTGCTACTTTGAGATCTTCAATGTTCTTTGATTAAATATTTTTTCTTTAAAAAAGATAAGTAAGTATACCCCCTTTTTCAAATAAAAGAAGTTTTATTAAGAAGAGAAGGGAGTACCAATAAAATGGAGGATGATAAATCCTCACTCAAAGAAAAAAAGTATAGTATGCAAACAGAAACAACATATCAGAATTCCTAAATAAAACTAGTCAGCAAATATCTTTTTGAGAGTTGGAGATGGTACTCAACTTTTGGTTTTGGGAGGACAATTGAATTGGGACTCCTTTTTATTCATTTTTTTTCCCCCTGGTTATCTACTTAGCATAATGCTCCAATCTGACTTTTTAACCAATCAAAGTAATGAATCTGCTTGGAATTTTGACTTTTCTAGAAATCTTAATGATAAAGTTGTTGAAGATCTTGTTTAGTTTTTGGAAATACTTGCCCCATTCCAGGTTTCTTCTTTCACCAATACAACAATTTGGAGTTTGGATTCCTTGGGTTTGTATACTTGTTCTTCTTTCTTTAATTTCTCAATTTGAAGTCCAAATGCTTATTTTCTTCCTTTGACCAATTTTTTCAGGAAAACCAGGGCTCCTTCTAAGATACAAGCTTTAGTTTGGAATGGGGTACCTCATAGAATTAATACAAATGATCTGCTACAGACCCAAGGGCCCAATATGGCTATCTCAACGAATGTTTTGCAATGTGTTTTAGAAGTTCAAGGAGAAATAATCATCTTTTTCTATATTGTGAAGTGGCTTGATAGGTTTGGAATAGGTTGTTTGACATTTTTAGCGATAGCCGGGTATGTCCAACTAATTTACGGGTGTTCTCAGCCACTAAGTTTACAGGTTTTGGGTGGAGAAAGGAGCACAATGTGTTATGTCAGTGTGCTGTTTTTGCAGGATTGTGGCATATTTGGTTACAACAGAATGCGTGAGTTTTCAATTAGAAGTTTCTTCCTCCACAGCTTCTTTGGGAAAGAATCACTTTTATGGCCTACTTGTGGTTTTAGTGAATGGTTCTTTAGGGGGTCACCATAGGGATTTACAAAGGGATTGAAAGCTCTTTTGAGTTAAAGAGTCTTGGCTTTTTCCTTTTGTTTCTTTTCTTTTGATTGAAGGGTATCTCCTGTCCTCTGTTTTTGTAATGTTCTCTCTTCAATAAATTTTCTTTTTCAATTAAAAAGAAAAACTAATCTCTAAAGAAGAACAGTCCTATCTATTTGCATGTCAGAAATATTGAATCCCTTAAACATTGCACAAAAACTAAGCTAAAAAAGGACGGACAGTTTCTGATATTTGAAAAAATATATTTGATTAAGACATTTGATACATTCATTGCAAGAAATTTCATGCAAAAGAACCAAGACAGAACACCACATTCACAAGAAACATGCATCTTCATCTTGTCTTTTGCACTCACATATCACATCAAGTGGGGTAAAATGTTAAAAATATCAGTAAGAATACCTGCAAATTACGGTGGAGGGAAGTAAAGGGCTCTAATCTAAGAAGGTAATAAAGCACAATGCCCATGCTTGAGTAATGAGACCCATAGTAGAAACTGCACCAATAGATGTACTAGTATGTATGAGAAAAATTAAATAATAATACAAAATATCATCACAAAAGATTTACTGTAAATTCCAAAACCAGGACTGAGAATTACCTGGGTATATCAGGATCACAGAAGTTACGGTATCTATCTTCAAACACCTAAGTACAAGAAGCCAATAGCAAGGATGCAAGTTAGAAAGTAGAAACAGAACTTCATTTATATAACGAAAAACCGTAAGACAAACTGACCTCAAATCGTTTTGTATCAAGTGCTCCAACAGGCTTTGAGAGATCACGAAAGGTTGACGATCTATTAAAATCAAGAAACTCTGACGAGTAGTCAGCCAACACCCAAGGAAAAACAGGATACTGGGTCAAATCATTATAAGATCTTCCAGCAAGTGTGTTAAGAATCATTAGATATTCAAAGTTTGTTATATCCCTTCTCTTCCAGCTCTCTCTGGCAGTTTCTGCCATCTCTTGTGCTACTCGTTTATCCACAAAAGCAATAGATCCACTCTTATCCCTACTACTTCCTTTGGGAAATAAATATTCATTTCTTGTAGTAACAATCAAGTTTCCAACATCTTTTGCAACCTTCAGAGACGCAAAGTTTAAAAATACAGGGGCAACTGAATCACTGAAGAAAATTTCTATTGCAGTATATCTCAGCAAATACCGTGTCCAATGGACAGCTTTTATCTATATCAATAATCAGAAAGGAAATAATCAGATATCAACCCGTAATAAAATGACACAGAAAGCTTCATATAGAAAATGCAATGAGCAACGAACC
This sequence comes from Erythrophleum fordii, assembly GCA_032878935.1. Classification (NCBI taxonomy): domain Eukaryota; kingdom Viridiplantae; phylum Streptophyta; class Magnoliopsida; order Fabales; family Fabaceae; genus Erythrophleum; species Erythrophleum fordii. The sequence continues at coordinate 30,333,949 of JAVQMF010000050.1, forward strand.
TTAGCCATGCTCCACCTTCTATGGCGCTTGACACATTTGATTAGTTTAACTGGTGCATTTCCATTTATTATCTTACTGTTACTGACTGCTACTCCCTTCTGAATATCCATATCAGAAACAGGCCACTTCAATGACCTTTCCTTTGGATCAGGCTTGGTCAAATCAGAATTGCTTGAAGCAGGGAAGTCTCTAAAAACAGATGATCCACCAGTACCTTCAACCAAAAATTGGCCAAAAAAATGCAAAACATTTTTCATGACTGCCAAATGCCCAGCTAATTTTCTCTTCGGGGTTACAAGAACGCATGGAATTGACATAAGCACCTAAGAACAGCAATTACTTGTGATCAAATACAGTTTCAGACTCACTTTCCTAAAAACGTCAAAGACAATATTCTGGGTCCACACATACCTCAATAGCTTCTGTCTCCGGTGAGAAGGAACTGTCTTTTTGTTCTTGCCCAGCATCCTTTCTGTCAAAGCTATCCTTAAGTAAGTCAGATGATGAGTTTTCTGAAGGGTCAAGGGGAACAGATGTCTTTTTTCCACTTATTTCACTATTGGCTTCATTAGCATCCAAGCTTCCTTCTTCAGTTATTTTTCTTATTCCTTTCAGCAAAAGCTGCTTCATCTGCTCAGGTATATGTCCCACAAAACCAGGATTACTTTCACTGACAGGAGTAGCTAACCCACTGACAGAGGCAGAAGGAGGAAGGCATAGATTTTCATCAAAATGATAATTCTGCCTTAGTTTTGGCCTACGGCGCCATGTATCTTCTGTCTTGTCAAGTTTCCAGTGTGTTACAGCATGATTTGGAAAAGGGTTAGCAGACCATGGACCCCTCTCATCTATTAATGAACGAAACATGTGTATCCATTTTTCCTGTAAAAAAAGCCCTAGCTGTTTATACACGTACTAGTGAAACATATAGCAACTTTTACCAGGAGAAAAGTGGGGCCAACAAAAAATTAAATAAATAGAAAAATGAAAGATGCTATGCATACAGCCACATTCTGCTGCTCCTCTTCATAAGTAAGCCGGAATTCAGCTCTTTGGGTATCAACTGAAGCAAGAATGGAGTTCAAGCTATTTTGTATCTCATCTTCAAAAAATTTCTTGCTACTAGATTCTGCCAAGGAGTTTTCGTCCATTCTAGAACGGAGTTCCTGTATCTCCTGGGTGCGGTCAGTCTTCAATGTCTTTATATATTTAGCTTCATCCATGATCTGAAGAGAAAAGCAATAAAGAACACCAGATATCACGGGTAAACAGATAGGAAACAGGAAGGATGTAGAGGAGCTATGCCAAAAGAAATGTAAAGTCTTTAATTATTCTCATTTAAGTAATCAATGTCATCAAAGCAAAAATGCCAGCTCTTTGCCAAGAAAAAGCAACAACATAACCAAAAACGTTGGCATATTAGCATATTTCCTAAAGGGTCAACTGTACAACATAAGAATGAAAATAGATTAGCAGGGAATGAAACAATTAATTTAAGCCAGATAGACAAGTATGACTGACACTGTTCGTGATAAAGGTGGATCAATCAAGTTATAAAATTTTAGCATGCTGCCTTGAAAGATGTTGCAACTTCAAATTCCTTGGTATGAAATCTGGCCTAGTAATAATAAGCTTAGACTAAAAGTCATGTTCATAAATAATTTTAAAAATACTGTATGAAATAATTTGAGTAAAATTCAGGAAGGATTAGTTGATTGGTGTTGCAGAGATATGAATTTATAAAAAATCATCATTGCACTTGCTGGCAATAATGTCTATTATTTTATGTGTTACGTGTATCTTAGTGTACTGCACAATGACATCTAAAATATGATCCCTTTAAGCCTCGCACACTTTGTTAGGAGTATTAGTTGTGAAGAAGTCGGTTGGGAAGTTAGTTAGGAAGTTGTTAATTGCTACTTAGTTGTTATTAACTACCAAGTCTATAAATAGCATTGTATCTGGAGGATTACATGAATAAGATTTCCATTGAAAGCCATTACCCATCTTCTCTCTCTTCTTCTTCCACTCTTTTCCTCTTATCATTTGGTAACAGAGCCACAAAATCTCCACACCATGGGCAACACCACATGTTCACAAGCTTCCATGTGTGACTGGGAAGAAAGAATCCATTTGTCTTTAGACCAAAGCATGTCAAATATGTTAGACCAAAGAATGTCGAGTATGGAGCAACGAGTATCAAGAATTCATGAACTAATGGAAGGACTCTCAACATAAGGGACAAAGGTGATAACAGCGTTAAATGTGAAGAGAAGTGCAAAGGAAAGAGCCAACACCAAAAGGAACAGAGATGATCAATGACAACATACAAATAAGGAATATCAGTTACCCATGCGTTTTACAAAGAAGGAGTTTCCAAGATTCCATCACAAGGATGTTTTGGGTTCGCTTGAGAAGTGTGAAATGTATATCCTACTAGATGAAATATTGAAGGAGATGAAAGTCACGATTTCTAGCCTGCATTTGGATAAAAAATGTTTTAGGTGGCATAAGGCTCATGAGATGAATCAAGAAGGCAGGCAAATTTCTTGGGAAATGTACACAACATCCATCAAAAGAAGATTTGGCCCTATTTACGAAGACCCAATGAAAGAGCTGATGTAACTCAAACAAATTGGAAATCTTAGTGACTACCAAGACACTTTTGATGATCTTTCATACAAGGTGAAGCTAAGTCAATTAATTAGTTGCTACACTTGATAGAAGTAGCAGAACACACAAGACAAGAAGGGGGAACCATGGAAGAGTGCTTGTGAGAGAATCTGAGATACCTCCCAAGATTTCATTAAATGCAATTGAAGGGGTGGATGGCAATACTACTATGAGTGTACAAGGACATGTGAGAAAAAGTGCTACAAATTTTGGTAGACAGTGGAAGTACCCACGATTTTTTGGATCTACAAGTAATCAAGAAACAGGATTAGTTAGAGGTAGGAAATTATCAATACAAGAAGTGTTAAGGCCTTTTGCTGGAAAATGCAAGAGGAGTTTCAGACAGATGCATTAGTCATTCCTTTAACTGGGTGTGATAAGGTTTTAGGGTTGCATTGTTTGAAATCAATTGGTTGTGTGCAATGGGATTTTGCTGACCTTACAATGCTGTTCTAGTATAAAGGAAGCTAGTGAGATTGGTAGCAGATACAAGAAATTAATGGAGAGGTGGCCCAATTTTTTGTTTCATACAAGTGGTGCAAGTAACAGAAGAAGGGTTGATATATATGTCTATTCAAACAAAGAAGTAAAAGGAGGTACCAGAATTTATTTAACAAATTTTAGAAGGGTATAAGGATAATTTTGAAACACCTACTTCTCTACCACCATTTAGAGATAGGCATAATCACAATATGAACCTCTAGGAAGGCCACAAACCCAATTAACATCACACCTTATAAATACCTAGCAGCTCATAAGGATGCAATTGAGAAAAAGGTGGATGAATTACTGCAAACAAGGTTGATTTAGAAGAGCTCCTCACCATTGGCAGTGCCTATAGTCCTTGTTAAGAAAAATGATGGCTCGTGGAGGACGTGTTAGACTACAAGCAACTGAATAAGTGCACCATAAAAGACAAACACCTAATTCCAGTTGTATTAGAGTTGTTAAATGTGTAACATGGGGGTCAATTCTTCACCAAGTTGATTTAAGATCAGGGTATCATCAATACGGATGAACCCAAATGAAATACCAAAAACAGCTTTTAAAATTCCTTTAGGCCATTATGAGTTTGTGGTAATGTTGTTTGGGTTAACCAACACTCCAGCCACTTTCCAAGGAGCTATGAACAGCATCTTTAAGAAGTTCTCAAGGAAGTTTGTGCTTGTATTTTTTTTTATAACATCTTAATATACAGCCCTTGTTTAAAAAGCCAGTGGATCATTTAAGTGCTAGAGGAGTTGAGACATCAGCAGTATTTTGTTAAGGCTAGTGAGTGTTCTTTTGTAGCAACCCCAGTGGATATTGGGGTCACAATGTAAGTTCTCAAGGGGTAGCAACAGAACCCAGAAAACTGAAGCTGTGAGGCAGTGGACACTACCTACAACACTCATAGTTCAAATCTTTTCTTGGGCTCATAGGGTATTATAGGAAGTTTATTCAAGGTTATGGAGAAATAGCTAAGTCCATCGCTGAGTTGCTCAAGGGCAACACCTTCCAATGGACAAAACAAGCTTCTCAAGCTTTTCAGAATTTGAAAGAAGCATTAACAACTACCCCAGTGTTAGCTTTACCAGATTTTTCCAAACTTTTTGTCCAAGAAACAAATGCTTCCAGTCAAGGAATTGGTGTTGTACTCGTGCAAGACAATAAGCCTATAGCTTTCAATAGCAAGGCACTATCTCCCAAGCATCTTTCTCTCTCTGTATATGAGAAAGAACTCCTAGTTCTTGTGCAAGCAATCAAACCGTAGCACCAATACTTGGATGGGAGACGTTTTATTATAAAAACAGACCAGCAAGCCTCAAGTATCTGCTAGATTAGAAGGTGAAAACTTCATTTTAGAATTTTTTCTTGGCTAAACTCAAAGGGTATTGTTGGAAGCTGACACTACTTTCTAGGGATTTTTTTCTCTCTGTTTTATTTTTTATTTTATTAGACAGATTTAGTATCCTTTCTGTTTTTAGTTAGTTTCTCTCTTTAATTAGATTAGATTATACTGAACAATATCCCTATTTTCCCTCCTTAATTATCGGTAATGATAGGCAGGCCTGTTGCCTATTTTTAATCTATTTAAACCCTAGAAAATAATAAAGCCTATAAGGGCAACGTTTTCATCTATCAATTAGCTTCATGGTATCAAAGCCATGAGTGATCAAAACCCCCTCATTTAATTCGGCAGATATCATGCATTGGCCACCGAAACTCAGGGTGGTTCCGGCACACCTCGACCGACCTCCCAAAACCCTACAAATGATCTCTCATCTCTTATGATCACTGGTCACAGACTTGATTGAGATAATTATCTCCAATGGTCACAAAGTTTTCTCATGCTTATACGAGGAAGAGGAAAGGAAGATTATATCAATGGAAAGTCGCTACCTCTCAAACCTGATGATCCCAAATTTTCTTCTCGGGTTGCCAAAAATAACCAAGTAATGTCTTGGTTAGTGAACTCCATGACTCTTGAGATTGAAAGAGGGTTCATTCTATACAAGACAGCCAGAGATATTTGGGAAGTAGCAAAGATCTTTACTCCTCAGTCTCAAACACAGTTGCACTATATGAAATCAAAGGGAAGCTACACGACCTAAAACAGGGAACATCAAATGTTACCGTGTACTATAATACACTGACAAATTTGTGGCAGCAATTGGATCTTTATGAGGTCCACAACTAGTCATGACCTAAAGATGCTCAATATTATCAGAAGATTGTCGAAGCAGAATGAATCTACAAATTGCTCACTGGTCTCAATCCTGAATTTGAAGAAGTAAGAAGCAGATTATTGGGTGGTCAGTTACTGCCCTGAGTAAGAGAAGCCTTCTCAACTGTAAAAAGAGAAGAAAGTAAGAAAACATTGAGTACCAAAGGACAATTAGTTCTAGTACCGAGAGTTTAGCTATGGCAGCACACTTTGCTAGTGACAACAGACAAAGAAAAAGTGGACAGCCTTGGTGTGACCACTGCAACAGGGCTGGACACAATTGAGAAGGGTGCTGGAAACTTCATGGTAAACCTAGGAATTTCAAACCAAAGCAAGGTAGAGCATACATGGCCAGAAGTGATGAAAGTACTGAGCCTGACATGAATCAGATTAAAGAACAGCTCGAGAAATTTTTAGGGATTTTTTTCTCTTTGTTTTATTTTTTATTTTTTATTTTATTAGGTATCCTTTCTGTTTTTAGTTAGTTTCTCTCTTTAATTAGATTAGATTATACTGAACAATATCCCTATTTCCCCTCCTTAATTATTGGTTATGATAGGCAGGCTTGTTTCCTATTTTTAATCTATTTAAACCCTAGAAAATAATAGAGCCTGTAAGGGCAATGTTTTCATCTATCTATTAGCTTCAAGTATGAGTATGAAATTCGGTATACAAAAGAGAATGAAAATGGAGCTGCAGATGTGCTCTCTCAAATGCAAGGGGCTGAGTTACTTCAAATGGCAGTTTCTAGTTTTTCTAGTGACAAATAGCAAAAGATACACGACTCATGGCAGGAGGATACTCAATTTAGAGCACTTACTTATCATTTGATTCAACATAGTTGCCAGCAAGTGAAGTTCTTGTGGGATGGCCATGCCTTGAGAAGGAAAGGAAAAATAGTCATTGAAGATAATGACCAGCTGAGGAGGACACTGATTTCAGGGATGCATGAGTCACCAAAACGGGGTCACTCAGGGGTTAGAGCTACTTATCACAGAATTAAAAGCTTTTTCTGGTGGAAGAAAATGAAGGAGGATGTCAAGGCCTTCATTAAACAATGCAAGGTGTGTGCAAGGTGTAGAGGAGAAACCATCACCAAACCAGGGCTCCTACAGCCCTTACCAATTCCTTTTAAGGTATGGGCAAACATAGCAATGGACTTTATAAAAGAATTGCCTAAATCTAGTGGGAAGGACACAATTTTAGTGGTAATTGACTGAATGAGTAAATATGCTCATTTTATTGCACATCATCCTTTTACAGCTGTTCAAGTGGCTCAACAATTCATTGACAATGTCTATAAGCTTCATGGAGCTCCAGCAGACATTGTTAGGGATAAAGACTCCATTTTCTTAAGTATTTTTTGGAAGGAATTCATGGCAACATTGGGTATTCAGCAAAATCTTACAACAGCTTCTCATCTGCAATCTGATGGCCAATCTAAAGTGTCAAACCACTACCTTGAGACATACTAATGATGCATGACATGAGAGAAACCAAAGGAGTGGCACAAATGGTTATTCCTTGTTGAGTAGTGGTACAATACCACTTTTCTTACATCCGCTCAGACAACACATTATGAAGTCCTTTATGGTCAAAAGCCACCATATCCCTTATGTAGCACAAGATTCAGTGGTAGAAGTTGTTGATCACTCATTCACAGCAAGAGAAGAGATGTTGGCTGTAATAGAACACCATTTGCATAAAGCAGCAACTAGGATGAAACAACAAGCCGATAAAAGAAGAGACTTAGAGTTTCAGGAGGGTGATTAGGTATTCCTTAAACTACAACCTTATAGACAGATATCAACAGCTTCTAGGAGTTCTCAAGAATTAGCTCCTACTTCTCAGGAATTAGCTCCTACATATTTTAGAACTTACAAGGTTATCAAAAGGGTGGGAGCTGTAGCTTACAAGTTGGATTTACCAGCCTCATCCAGAATTCATAATACTTATCATGTTTCACTGCTCAAACCTTGTCACGGACCATCCACAGCTCAAAGACAACCACCACTTGATTGGCCAAAGCAACCTATTGATTTCATTCCTGAGAAAATATTGCATAGAAGACTAATTTAGAAGAGGGAAAGGCCTGCCACAGAAGTTCTAATTAAATGGAAGGATCTGCCTAATGAAGACGCTAGCTGGGTTCATATGTATAAACTCCAAAGGCTTCACCTAGGTTTATTACTGTACATAACCCCTTGAGGTCAAGGGTTTTTCAGGGCGGGGAGTATTGTTAGGAGTCTTAGTTGTGAAGAAGTTGGTTACGAAGTTAGTTGAAGGTGTTAATTGGTAGTTAGTTGTTATTAACTACCAAGTCTATAGCATTGTATCTGGAGATTACATGAATAAGATTTCTGTTGAAAGCCGTTACTCATCTTCTCTCTCTTCATCTTCTCCCATTCTTTTCCTCTTATCACAATTTGGTATGAACAATGAACAATCAATTTCTGGAGTGTTGTGCACTTTGATTCTCTAAATTTCAAATATAGTTCATTATGATCTTTGACCATATGATCTTTCTGACCCTTCAGTCATCTCTCCCTTCTAATATTTATATTTTCTTCTTTCTTTGACATTTTCCTCTGAGATAATCACGCTTGTTCATTTATCTTTCTTGTGCTTTGAGTGTGTGTGTGTATTAAAAATTAAAATATAGAAACATAAATATTATATAAATTGAATTAGAAATTATATTACATTAAATATTTTGTATAATAAAATTGTTATAAAAAGATTTTAAATAATATATAATAATTTTTAAAATATATATTATTGCATATAAATAATAAAATAAAAATTATATAATATTATAAATGGAAGAACAAAATTAAAAAATAGTATAATAATATAAAATAATACTAACATATAATGAAAAGAATAGTCACATATGGAAATTAAGAAAATATATATATATATATATATATATAAGAAGGATTTTGAAACATACCGCTGCCAGCACTCGATCCTTTTGAATTATATTTTGAATGGATCCTGTTTCTTTTAAATTGCTGTTTGGATTTGAAGAGTCATCTCTGCCCACAATGCTACTAGCAAGAATTGATTTTCCTACGTTGACAGTCTCACGAATGAAATGCGATACAACATGAAAACGAGCACCATCATCCAACATTCCATACTGTGACCTCACAGCAAGCAGTGCCCTGACATCTTCCAAACAAAAGTTAGATTCCACTAGGTTAACTGAATACACTTGTGTATTGGCTCTAATTGAAATATAACCAAAAACATAATCCCTGGTCTTTAGACTCACAAAGTTATAAACTTGCTCTCACGTGTTTAGAAAGGGATATTACCAGATGACAAGTTGCAGCCTACTCTTGCTTGGCTCGTCATCAGCAGTCAAGAAGCAAGGCAAAAGTGAAACAACCTGTTGCACACACTGCAATGCCCTTTCTAGGGAAGCTTTACACAAATATAGAATTACAAGTCGAAAAATAATTCTCGGGAACCTCTCTCCTCGTAAAATCATAGCTTTATCAACATTTGGTTTAGGTTTTGCACCCAATGCAGTGCCTATCCCACCTGATACAACAACTGCAGCCACTTCTGCAGCAGGAATGTTCAATGATTCAACTAAACCACGTGCCCTTTGACCTAAAGATGGACCTGTAAATGATGATGATTTGGGTAACATTTTGCTGTGTCCTTTGCCATTCATCTGACTAATAACAGCCCACAAGTTGTCATATAGATTCCACCACTTCTCTTCAATTGTGTCATCTTCATCTGGTATTGGCTGCTTACAACCCTGCGATTTTCTGAAAGATGAAATAACCGAACTGTAAACATTGTCATCCTAAGCATCAACTTCTTTTTTTTTTTTTGGTGGGGGGGGGGGGGGGTGGGGGTGGGGGAGATGGTTCAAAATGGCAATACCTAGATGTTTCCTCATCACCTTTGCCTAGCATAACCTCTTTTAAGGCAAAGCTGTAATCTTTGTGATGTTCCAATTCCAAACTAAGGTGAAAATCAGAGCCACTTCCAATAAACTGTATTTGGAAAAAAAAAAAGGAGAAACTTATTATATATTTTCAAAACGATATCAATCATAATGTTGCAACAATATAATGTTAAACCATGATTTTTTTATTTTTTAAGACTAAAACACTTAGCTCCCTTGGATGTTCCTTATTTTACACAATCCTTCCCTCCATTTCAAACACCTACACAAACCTCCCTTGAACAAAGGAATTTTGTGAAAATCATGAATATCCTAGGATTTGTGTAGTCAATGGGGGTCCATAGGGTTTTTGCAGGTATGAAGAGAGCATTGGACATCTGCCTACTACATAATCAAATACAGTAATTTGCCAATAAATTTAATTTTGGATATATTGAAAGCCTTTAGTTGACCAACTTGAATGTAGAGATATATATTAGACAATAATATTTAATTCCCGCCAACTTGTTTTTCCCTTTCCCAAACCCAATTTTCCTTTTTGGAGCAAATTGGGATGCATGAGAAGAGGAAATTTTATTACACATCACATTGTGACAATAAAATAATCTAATCAGGTTCAAAGATCTCAGAGTATTATTTCCTGATGCGTGAGTGATGCATCATACAATATTGGAGAATTTTCATCAGCTATTCCCATGTAGACTTTCAGCTTCAAACCTTTGGAGCAGGCTCTTCCGTATTTTCAGTAACTCTTGGTATACTCCAGGATTGGAAGAGTTCTTATGGACTCAGTAGAATGGTTCTTGAAGATCTAAGCAAGGGTCAATGCTGTAATGGTGTGCTGTGTGTAGCTGCATATGGATTACTTGGTTGGAGCGGAATGCCAGAAAATTTCAGCATAAATCCTTTCCTATCTTGCTTCTATGGAACACAGTTATTTGTGTTAATTACTTATGTGGCTTGGCCAATGGCAGTTTGGAGAAGGTTCAAATTAGAATTTACGAAGTTAGATAGGGATTTTGTTATTTTGTTCTGTTTTGAGCTCTTTCTTGTATTTATGGTTTGAGTATATCTTCTTTTTTTTTTTAATGAAACTGGTTTGAGTATATCTTATCCTCCAATAAGATGTACCTTCCTCCCTTTTCAATAAAATTCCTTATTTTATCCCCAAAAAAAGAGAAAAAAAAAAAAGAAAAAAAAAAGTTAGAATTTGATGTGCTCCAGCAAGATAGTAAAATGCAAAAGGCATCTTTAAGGCACTAGACCCCTGTAATGCCTTAGGCAAGAGGTGCTAAAAAAACACATGCCTATGTGAAGCAAGGCACTAAAATAGGAAAAAGTTGTTAAAAATATGCTATATAAATAGAAAGTAAACAAATGTAAGTTTGTAACAACATTTGACACATAAATTAACTATTCAAGCACAATAATCATCAAATGCACTAATTAAGCCACTAGTAACACTATTCAAGCACAATAATTGTAGAACTTCAGTGTTTAATTTTTCTCCAAACTTATTTTATTAGATAGAAGTAAAGTTACATTTATAAATGATAGAAGAGAAAATAGACTCCCACTCCAACTAAAAAAAAATAACTCTAATAAAATAACTTTATCCTAATCAAAATAGGATAACTCTATCCTTATTAAAATAGAGAACTTGAACTAATCTTATCCTAATAAAAACAAAACACTTAAGCTAATCCTAAATGAATAAAAACTTAATTCAAAACTAACTGAAAACAAATAAGCCTTAATTAAAATAAAACAAATAAGATAACTAAAAATAACAATTAAAAGTAATGGCAATATCCAACAATAATCATTAAGTCATAACTCATAATAATCATCAAGTGCACTAATGAAGTCTTCAAGCCATATGTCAAAGTATAAAGTTAACTCTACAACCCAAAAATGTTGTAAAGTGAGAATGAAGTCATTATGCCATATTTTAAAGTGAGAATGACCGCTTTATCTGCTACTTATTAGGCTGGATTTTATGGTTTTTACTATCCTTAAAGCATCTATCTATATTGTTTTAAATACTTGGGCTGGGCTTCTAGGGCTGCAAGATAAGCTAGTGACTTGCCTTGCCTCAACTAGAAAAGCACCTGGCTAAAGACCTCACACCTCAAGATGCAAGACCCTCGGCGTCTGTAACAACACTGTGCTCTGATGTCTTGATGTCCACCTTCAATGGTTTTCTTTTTATAATTTTGTTAAGCTTTTAACTGCATATTTCATCCTTCATTCTTGTAACTTTTGCACCTCTTTCTAATAAAATATTCCTTTACCAAGACAAATGAAATAATATTAAAAAATGCAGGTAAATGCAATACCGGGAGTATTGTATCAATTTCAGATAACAGCATCTCATCAACCAGTCTCAGAAGGTACAACATATTATCCCGACAAGGTTGTGAAATGAAAATATTATCCTCAGCTGACAACTCCTCCATATTCCGAATCAAATCCTCATATATATCACGAAGCAAGAATCGATATGAATTACCACCCTACAAAGACAAGTTTTAAAGTAAAACCATCACTTAAGGCAGAATCTTTTATGCTGAATATAATAAGTATAACAGATTAATTTTGACAACAACTTTCTAGCATGATTAAAATAATACAATCTGAAGGTGCAGTCAGATTCCCAACATACTGTGTCAGAAAGCAAAAAGAAGTTGGCTGTTTCCTCCAACTGTTGCCAGCCACCTTTTATGGAATGCATACAGTGACAGAGAACTAGAGAAAACAAATTCCTCACCACATGCACCTCATCTGTCTCATTGTCACCTTGACTTAGTGACTTGGCATTGTAGTCTTTCAACACATCAAGCTTTAGAGAAGATGTTAACCAGGCATTCCATCCGTATTCCTAGGCACAACATAAGCAATTTTAAAAATTCATCAACCTTAAGCGGAAAAGAAAACTTTATATAGCCATACCATAAAAGCTTCAATATTTGAAGGATTTGAATCAAGAAGTTCAAGTAGATCTCTGATTATTTTTATTCTAGCATGTGCATCCTCACAGCCAGACAGGTATCTGATAATCAGCGGCAACATTTGAGGAAGTAAAAAGTGAGAGCAATTGAGCTTGCTTCTCACCCTTTCAAGTTGGTTGTGTCTCTGTAAAACCTGTAAGCCACAATTTCCTAATAGAGATTACCAGCAAATTTGAGTGTCAAATAAGCATTGTAATGAATAATTACTCTCCTGGAAACTTATTTTACTTGAACACCATTCAGATAATTAATGAAAATGATTTAGGAATAAACCACAAAAAAAGGTCCACATCATGTCCTAATACCTGTTTGGGGCTAGCACCACCAAGAAGAACATCAAATAAAGTGGCACACAAATTATCTGTCTGTGGAAAGCTGAACAACCTATCAGAGATAGCCAAGAAAATTGCTTGCATTCTGTCTTTCCTATCAATTTCCGGAAGAGATTTGGATTTTCCCACTGAGAGATTGAAAAATCTTGATCCCTTCTTCTCAGAAGGAAGGCCAACCAAAAGCCTCCCGAGGAACTGTAAGCTCAGCAATCTAATAGACTCATATTCCCTAGAATAGACAAATAACACACGACAGCTTAAGAATGTGATATATACTATTCACTAATGAACAAAATGTTGGACGCACAAAGGTTCCTTAGCATTAACAAACCCAACCACAGTCACGAAACATTTATCATGACATATAGTAATCTATCCATATTATTTGTTATTTCTAATAGAAGAAACAGTGTTATTGTTGGTATAGATATAGATTTGTAAAAGTGAGCTCTGTCTGTAGTCTTTCGTGTTTCTGACGAATAAACATGCTTTGATAGAAGAACCACCAACAAGGTAAACAAAAGCAACATAAATGGTTGAAAAGGAAAAAAAGGAAGGAAACAAAATAATCCTTGAACAGTTATGTTCATGACCATAAACGTGCCCAAATTTAAAGCTAATCTATTATTTATTATTCCTTTCAATAAGCAGAATTCATTCAAATAATGCCAAGTGGGACATACTGCTGGAGAAGATTGACAAAAATCTGACAACCACCAATGATATTAACTTGTTCAAGGAAAGAAGCAAGCAGTGATTTCTGGGAAACAGCACGAATAACCATGTGGAGAACATCCTCAATACAGATCATATCATGACTTGTCTCAAAAAATGCTACAAGAGCTTTTATATCTCCTGAAGTAATGTTCTGCCTGCATAGCCCCAAAAATTTCAAATGAAAAATTGAACAGAGAATGGGTAGCAATATGCCATTGCTACTACAATATACAATGAAAAGTAGATGATGGCAAACATATAGTTCTAAACATGGATTTCAAGAAGAAGAAACCATACCTTAGACTCATTTCACCAATACTCAACAAAAGAAGACGGATCTTGCGTATTTCTTCTTTACTAGGTCTTTCACCAACAACTTGTTCGGTGATAGGATGTAGAAGAGGGTTATTTCCAATAGATAATTGAGACTTGACATTGTCACAGTAGAATAGGTGAATTATATCAAGAACACGTGGAAGCCAGCATAAAATCTTAAGTAACCTTGGATCATTGTCAAATAGCTGGATCAGAAACATGTATAGTTCACGTTGCACCTCGTAGACTGTGGAGACCCAGATAAGAGGATTAAGAAATATACTGGAAATAGCCTCTTTTACAAGCAGCTCTGCCAGGCCTGAAGAGCATCCCAAAGAATATAATAAATAACATTTTGCCATTAGAAAATATCATCAAATGAACATGGTATGCAGAAGAAATTTGAAACTGAAGACCATGTTTTTAAACCTAATGCATCAAAAGGGAAAGACAGAAAATTTTGCAGATTATATACCAGAATTGGAAACAACATCAATAAGATTTTTCAAGGCAGAAAGAGTGTTCATATTAAGTTGTCGTGAAGGAACTGATTGTAACAAGAACCCCAGGACAGAAAATCCAGAAACAAGATGCATCTGTTGTTGATTTGCTAAGTTCTCATCCAAGAAAGAGGCAATAAGCTCGATAACTTCAGCAGTCACACTCTCCCTCTTCATGTGTGTAACCAATGCATTTTCAGATTCTCCATCATCATTTTCAAATCTACAACATTGTGTGATAAGAGGGAAAAACACAGATACACCACCAACACAGTATATAATCTGCTGCAGCAAGCGTCTCGAACATAACTCTGTCCCACCCATCACAGATGCTTCAAAGGATTTCTTACCCAATGCATGACTCAATATTGGTGAAACATTGAAAAGCATTCTGCCAACACTTGCCTGAAGAAAGAAACAAACTTGTTAGAGTCTGGATTACAGAGATTTTGGTTTAGATATACCTCTTCTATAAAATTAAAAAATGCATAAAGCACCTGGGCATTAAATCCAAAGATAATTTTTGATGCAAGACCATCTTTGGCATCAAGAATTCCACTGGGTAGAGCTTCATTATCAAGGAATGAATACATATAGCTTGGTCCTAAGGAATAGATACTCTGGACTTGCTCACCAGAAATGGCATCATTATACAAATAAACAGGACCAATTTGACCAAAAAAAGAAGATGAGTCTTGGATGGATTCGGAGGTGAGGATGTGATCTTCATAGTTAGGCATTTTAATTTTAGAACCAATCATGCAACTTGTTAAAGGTTCATTAACTTTTGCATACCTGAAAAACAAAAGCATAAAAATTCAAGTGTCAAAAGTAACTTATCATTTTAATTGCAAAAATAAATTTGCATGTCAGTTGAGGACAAAATCAACATGATTTGGAACCTGCATCTTTCAGATGAGACAAGATCGCCATCCAAGTAACACCTCAACAAGCTACCCCCAGAAAATGCTCTTCCAATGCTATGAGTTATGCAAAGAAAATGCCATTTCTTCCTGACTAAATTAACATGCAGGTCTACACATTGTCTCTTCAGATTAATTGACTAGCAAGAGAAGGAGAAGGGGAAGGATCAAAGGAGAAACCAAGTCAATAAGGATAAAAACAGAAAATGCATTCAATGTCAAGGCTAACTCAAGCGCAACATAATCAAAGGAAAAGAAGAAACTTCTCTGGAGAATAATTTTCCTTACCTCATAAGTGAGCTTCTCCCTTGCAAGAGCAGCCAAGGACCCTCTTCCATTTTCTGTAAGAAAACTAAAAAGGCCCATTGCTCCATTTCTAGGGAAGTTCTCTACCCTGAGCCAGCAGGAAAAAGAAAACCCCTTATTGAGAGGCCACTGCAGAGGTGTCAAAAGCATGATACCCTACAAGGATATGAAAGGGATGAGATTCACATACAAGTCAGAATGATAGGTAATATGATATTGGGCAATCAAAACGATGATCCTAAAGGATTACAAGCAGGGAAAAGATACTATTGTTACAGAAAGAGAAAAGCATCCATTACCAATAAATGAAAAGAAACTCCATGCAAAAAATTTTCATTTCATTCAGATTCATGGTTCACAATTAAGTGTACATATTACAGAACCTTAAATGTTAAGCTGGAGAGACCTAGTTAAGTCCATTTACTGTCAGCCTAAGATTTTGGAATAGTCAGTTCTAATAGCATCCATGACCAAGAAAGAAAACTTCTATTAGTATTCACACTCCTCAATATATTTATGACTCAGGTCAGAAGGCTTGGAGCTGTTGTCTTCACTGATTTACTGGATTCCTAACTGCTCTAGATAGGAGAATCTGCTCCTTGGTAATACTGTATTAGTCTAGCCCATAACCTTACTAGATCAAATTATTTTGGGTTAGTAAGGATTAGAAAGTTGGATTTTCAGTTAGGGTTATGTTTAGTTAATTTTAGAAAATTTCATATTTCAAAGTCTTGAATTTCAATGGGCCTGGTTTCCTGTTACTTAGGTCTTATTGGGTTCTGTACTTTTTTGTTTTAATGTCCAAGTTTCCCTTATATGTTTAGTGGTAGAAGTAGAGTCTAATTCCTTACAGTATTAAGAATTTACTCCTAATTCTTGTAAAATAAGTTGTAGGATATATATATATATATATATGTAGAGGGTTGTGATGCTTTCTCTAAGTAAATGATTTTATTTATAAATTGCTCTCTTCTTTAGTGATGCAACTAAACCCTAGGTGTATATGTCTAGAGTCCAGGTTTCTTTTCTTCTCCTCAGTTCCCATAAGTTTTCTTTAATTTTCAACGCAACTGAGACCCATTTTCCTTGGCAGGCAGCTGTTGATAGTCACATGGAATTTTCACATGATTATCCTTTTATTTGTTTTTCTTTATTATCTGATTAGGCTTTACCATTTAGTCAACTTCAACTATTCTATTTCAATTTGATTTTCGGCTTGCTAATTTAGTTAAGTTTTGATGTTTTCCCCCTACTTTCAAGGCATTAGATTGGCTGAATTACTTGTGGCCAACATCCTTATATTGTAATGTCTTCGTACTTTAATGAAATAACACAGCCACATTTTTACACTCCGGTTTTCTTCATGGTATCAAAGCCCTAAGGGTCTAAAAAATTCCATGATCATCTATGGCTCCGTAAGGGCTCATCAAGCCAGCTCTTAAGAGGAGTCCTCTACTGAATCTCAGCCACAAGGTACACAGCCAAACAGCCACACATCCATAACCATGGCAATTGAGAATCCTCCACCCCTGATGATTACATGGCATCATTTCAACGGAAACAATTACCTCATGTGGTCATAGAGTGCCTTAATGTTTATATGTGGCTGTGGGAAGGAATAGTACCTCACTGAGGAAGCTATCCAACCCACAACGTCTGACCCCAAGTACAGAACCTGGATAGGAGAGAATAATATGATTATATCATGGTGAATTCCAAGACAATGGAAATTGGGGAGACCTTCGTGCTGGTCAGCCAAAAAAATATGGGATGCCATGTGAGAGTCCTATTCCAAGGTGGACAATACTGCTGCATTATTCCAAATCAAGGGCTTCTTGAAGGAGCTAAAACAAGGTGATGCTAATGTGATACAATACTACAACACCTTGGTAAAGTACTGGCAACAACTTGGCCTTGATGAAGTCTATAAATGGACTAACAACACTGATGTAGCAACTTTGTGGAAAAGGAGAGGATTTATAGTTTCCTCTTAGGTCTTAGCCTGATGTTTGACGAGGTCAAGGAAAGGATCATGGCTACATGTCCACTGCCCTTGCTCAAAGAAGTTTTTGCAAAGGTGAGATGTGTAGAAAGTAGGAACCAACTCACTCGTGGGGTACAAGGCTCTCAACCAATCTTAAAGGCCTTGGCCTTAGCAATGGAGCAACTCAATTTCTGATGGTAAGCCTAAGGTCACACCAAGGATGCCTGTTGGAAGTTACATAGGAAACCTGCTAACTAGAAGCCATGGCAGCAAAGGGAAAATTGTGGACTCATGGTGTCTAGAGAGAAGCAATTGAGTGAACTTGAACCAGCCATGTTCACCAAAACACAACTGGACATTCGTCAAAAGCTAATTAACTCTCATGGGTAAGAGAAAAACACAAGTACTAGAGCTATGGCTCAAGCAGATAATACGAAGATGGCTTTACATGCTCAAACTCAGAATCCAATACATGGATTATTGATTATGGGACAATCAATTATATGTTTGTTAATGTCTCTCTTCTTGATGATTGGGTTCCAAACTTTGAAAAACTTATGGTTAGGATAGTTGATGGTACATTATTAGAAGGTAGTAGGACTGTTGTTGTGAGGATGTCAAAATATTTAGTACTAAAGGTGTTTTACTTCTTCCGCAATTGACCTGTAACCCTCTCTCCATAAGCAGACTTGCCAAAGATTTGATTTATGCTACTTACATTTGTATTAGTGATTGTTATTTTCAAGATTTGAAGTCGAGAAGAGGATTGGTAATACTAAAATGTGTGCTAAACTCTACTACCTACATGGTCCTGAGGGAAAGAATAAGGATGCTATGTCTCACCATGCTTCATCCAATAAAGTTGATGATGTATTGTTGTGGCATTGTAGGTTGGACAATCCAAATTTTCTTTACATGAAACAATTGTACCCAGAGTTGGTTAGTAAAACTTCATTTTTTCCCTTATGTGAAATTTGTTAATTTTCTGAACAAGTCAAAGCCTTTTATCCATCTAATGTCTATCAACCTTCCAAACCTTTTCAAGGATTTGTCAATTTTCTAAACATGTCAAAGCTTTTCATCCATCCCATGTTTATCAACCTTCCAAACCTTTTTCAATTATACACAATGAAGTTTAAGGACTCTCCAATGTTAAAAAAAATTACCAAGACAAAATGGTTTGTCACCTTTATAAATGACCATACTAGGAGCAGATATCTCATATTCAAAATAAGGAATGGACGTTTGGAAGTCTACTTGCACAAACCTGTGACCAAAACATACCTGAACCTTCTCACATCAAGATCACCACTTAGCCAACTCCCACATCTGAGACCTTTGATCTTGACTCCAACTAGACCATAGAGCCTAAAGATCCCACATCCAAGAACCCACACCCGAGCCTACCCAAATGCTACACAATAGAAAGAAGTGATGGTTTATGCTGGGAGGAAGAAAGCTCAGTTGACAAACCAACATACT
Organism: Erythrophleum fordii; assembly: GCA_032878935.1. Taxonomy (NCBI): domain Eukaryota; kingdom Viridiplantae; phylum Streptophyta; class Magnoliopsida; order Fabales; family Fabaceae; genus Erythrophleum; species Erythrophleum fordii. The sequence continues at coordinate 30,352,827 of JAVQMF010000050.1, forward strand.
TCTAAGGAGGTTCAAGACACTGAAGATAGCACATCTTGAGCAAAGTCAGACCTTTTCCCTTGCTCCAAATCCTGAATTGCAATAGGAGTCGGATGTGCCTATTGCCTTGAGAAAGGGGATAAGGAGTTATACCAAACACGAAATCAGAATTTTTTTCTCCTATGACAAATTGCCACTTAAGTCGCAGGTTTTTATAAACAACGTTGCTCTTGAGAAACTCCCTAACATTGTTTATGAGGCAGCAAAGAAAGAGGAGTGGAGAGGTGCCATCCAAAAGGAGTTAGATGCCCTTGAAAAGAGCCAGACATGGGATATAGTTGATCTCCCACATGCAAAGTCTCCTATAGGATGTAAGTGGATTTTCATAGTAAAGTACAACCCATATAGAAGTATCAACTGTCAAAAGGCCAAACTTAGTCAAGGGGTTCACTCAAACCTATGGAATTGACTACTAAGAAATATTTGCCTTGGTGGCTAAATTCAACACTATCAAGGTGTCATTATCTATTGCTAGAAATTTAGATTGGCCTCTTCATCAATTAGATGTGAAAAATGCATTCTTGAATAGAGACGTGGAAAAAGAAGACTATATGAAAATTCCACTAGGGGTAAAGTATGAGAATAGCTCCAAAGAGGTACGTAGACTCTAGAAATCTCTATATGGACTTAAAGAATCTCTAAAGGCCTAGTTTGAAAGATTTGCTACAGTAGTCAAGGCTCAAGGATACAACCAATGCCAAACTGATTACACCTTATTTGTTAAAACAAGAGCGGATGAGAGGTTAGCAATTTTGATTTTATATATAGATGATCTGTGATTACTAAAAACTATGCTAATGAGATGAATAAATTAAAGAAGCCTCTAGCACATGAATTTGAAGTTAAAAACCTCGGTAATTCAAGGTGCTTTCTTGGCATGAAAGTAGCACGAACCAAGGAGAGTATTTCTATTTCTTAGAGAAAGTAAATGTTAAACTTGCTAGAAAAAACAAGTATGTTGGGGTGCAAGCCTGCAAATACCTTTATGGAAGCTAATTCTAAACTTGGTCTCAAGCAAGAAAGTTCCCTCGTTGATATTGGGAGATATCAAAGGCTCGTAGGGAAGTTAATATATTTAGCTCACACCTATCCAGATATCAGCTTCTCAATCAATGTTGTGAGTCAATCTATGAACAAACCAAATGAGGAGCACCAAGAGGCTATGTACAAAATCTTGAGGTATCTCAAAATGACTCCTGGTAAGGACTTGTTTTTCAAGAAGGGAGACCATAAAGGAGTAGAAGTGTTCTCAAAAGTAGATTGGGCTAGAACAATGGTTGGTAAGAGGTCTACTACTGACTATTTAATATTTGTGTGGGGAAACTTAATAACTTGGAGAAGCAAGAAGCAACCTATGATTGCTAGAAGTAGTGCAAAGGCAAAATTCCATGCTTTGGCACTTGGCATATGTGAAGGGATGTGGATATTGAAGCTCCTAAAGGAACTAAATTTCAGGGTTAGCATGCCAATGAAAGTGTTTTGTGATAACATGGCAACAATTGGAATTGTAAAAAATTCTATCAATCATGATAAGACGAAACATGTTAAAATCAATAGGTATTTCATCAAGGAGAAGACTGAATCAGATCTTCTTGAATTAAACCATATCTTTACAACTTGTCAAGTAGCAAACGTGTTAACCAAGGCACTATCAAGAATCAAGTTTGAAAAATTTAGCATCAAATTGGGAATGACCAATATCTACTCTCCAGTTTAAGGGAGAGTGTTGACAGTCACGAGTTGAATCATCATGTGATTATCCTTTTATTTATTTTCCTTCATTACTTGATTAGGCTTTATCATTTAGTCAACTTTAAATATTCCATTTTTATTTCCTTGATTTTGGACTGGCTAGTTTAGTTAAGTTTTGATTTTATTTTCCTACATTCAAGGGGTAAGATTCGCCAAATTACTTGTGGTCAACATTCTCATATTGTAATGTCTTCGCACCTTCAATGAAATAACATACAACAACAACAACAAAGCCTTTTCCCACTAAGTGGGGTCGGCTACATGGATCAATCGACGCCATAAATCTCTATCATAAATCACATTTCTAGACAAACCATTTAAATCTAAATCTCTCTTAACAATTTCTCCTATAGTTTTTCTTGGTCTTCCTCTACCTCTACTTATTGGACTATTCTCCATCTCATCTACTCTCCGAACAGGGGCTTCTATAGGTCTCCTTCCCACATGACCATACCACCTAAGTCTCGATTCTACAATCTTTTCTACAATAGGTGCGACTTTCACCTTCTCTCTAATGCATTCATTTCTAATCCTATCTCGTCTAGTGTGTCCACTCATCCACTGCAATATTCTCATCTCTGCAACATTAAACTTATTTTCTTGTTGACTTTTTATTGCCCAACACTCAGTTCCATACAACATTGCAGGTCTTATAACTGTGCGGTAGAATTTACCCTTAAATTTGAGTGGTACTCTTCTATCACAAATAACACCAGAAGCACCCCTCCATTTCATCCACCCCGCTTGAATCCTATGCTTTACATCTTCTTCTATTTCCCCGGTATGTTGTATAATGGATCCAAGATACTTAAATCGTGTGACTTGTGGTAAGATATGTTCTCCAATTTTTACTTCTACGCTAGAAGTGGTGTGCCTCTTACTAAACTTACACTCCATATACTCCGTTTTACTTCTACTTAAACGAAAGCCATGAGCTTCCAAAGTTTGTCTCCACCTCTCCAACTTCTCATTCATTTCCTCTCTCGATTCTTCAACTAGGACAATATCATCTGCAAAAAGCATGCACTGTGGCACCGGCTCTTGGATATGTTCAGTAAGCACATCCAAAACTAAGGTAAAAAGATAAGAGCTCAAAGTTGACCCTTGATGTAGACCAATAGTTATCGGAAAATCTTCTGTAAGTCCACCTTTTGTTACTACGCTAGTTGTAACCTTATCATACATGTCTTGGATTGCTCGAATATAAGCTATACGAACTCCTTTTTTTTCCAAAGCCTTCCATAGAACTCCTCTTGGCACTCTATCATATGCTTTTTCTACATCAATAAACACCATGTGTAAATCTCTTTGATTCTCCCTATATCTCTCCATTAATCTTCGCAACAAGTATATTGCTTCCATACTTGACCTTCCTGGCATAAAACCAAATTGATTCTCCGTAACTTGACTCTCTTTCCTTAACCTTCGCTCAATTACTCTTTCCCATAATTTCATAGTGTGGCTCATGAGTTTAATTCCTCTATAATTTGCACAATTTTGAATGTCCCCTTTACTCTTATAAATAGGGATTAAAATACTTTTCCTCCACTCATCTAGCATCCTCTTAGATCTCATAATTCCATTAAATAACTTTGTGAGCCAACTTATACCTTTCATTCCCAAACTCTTCCATACTTCAATGGGTATATTATCCGGTCCAACTACTCTGCCATTCTCCATTCGTTTTAATGCTTCTTTTACCTCTATCTCACAAATTCTACGGTAAAAAGTATAATTTCGATCCTCTTCTTGCGTGTCTAGCCTATCCGATTGCAATAAAATCTCGTGCCCTTCATTAAAAAGCCTATGAAAATAACCCTTCCATCGTTCTCTGATATCACGTTCCGTGACTAACACTTTCCCGTCTTCATCCTTAATGCATTTCACTTGATCCACATATCTTGTCTTTCTTTCCCTACTTTTAGTTAACTTGTAAATATTTTTTTCTCCAACTTTAGTACCTAAAAATTGGTATAACCCATCAAATGCCCTCGCTCTCGCTTCGCTCACTGCCTTCTTAGTGTCTTTCTTAGCTACCTTATATTTTTCCCAATTTTCATTACTCTTACATAATGACCACACTTTATAACACTCTCTTTTAACTTTAACCTTATCTTGTACACTTGCATCCCACCACCAAGATTCTTTATCCCTAGGTCCAAAACCTTTTGATTCCCCTAATATTTCCTTTGCCACCTTCCTAATCTCTTTAGCCATTTCATTCCACATATCGTTAGCACTTCCTTGCATTTCCCAAGGTCCTTCTTTTATAATCCTTCTCTGCAAATTCTTTTCTTTATCCCCCTTTAGTTGCCACCACTTAGTCCTCACCACTCTACCTTCACATTTACTTTTTACTCTCCTCCTAACTCTTACATCCATAACCAAAACTCTATGTTGAGTAGTTAAACTCTCTCCCGGTATAACTTTGCAATCCATGCAAAATTTTCTATCCGATTTCTTTATAAGAAAGAAATCAATTTGAGAACATACCCTACCATTTTTATACGTGATAAGATGTTCTTCACGCTTTCTAAAACAAGTGTTAGCTAATATAAGATCGAACGCTAATGAAAAGTCTAAAATAGTTTTACCCTCTGCATTTACTTCTCCTATACTATGTCCTCCATGAACACCCTCGTAGCCTGAAGATACCCTTCCCACATGCCCATTTAGATCCCCTCCTAAAATAATCTTTTCTCCTAATGGTATTTCCTGAACTAAACATTCTAAATCTTCCCAAAATTTTACTTTATGAGATTCTTCTAACCCTACTTGTGGTGCATACGCACTAATAATATTAAAGATTTCCTTTTCTACTACAAACTTTAATGCAATGATTCTATCTCCTAACCTTTTGACATCTACTACAGTATTCTTCCAAAACTTATCTACAATTATACCTACCCTATTTCTAGATTTATATTTACCAGTATACCAAAGTTTAAAACCTGAATTATCTAATTCTTTCGCTTTTTCTCCTACCCATTTAGTTTTTTGTAAACACATAAAATTAATCCTTCTCCTCATCATAGTATCTACCACTTCCATAGACTTACTCGTAAGTGTACCTATATTCCAAGTTCCAAAACGAATCCTACTCTCATGAACTAACTTCTTTAGCCACATTCGTTCACGAAAATGTGGTAGCCCTTGCTTATTTTTCACTACATCCAGGCGATGATGCAGCGGCTCTTGCTCACTTCTCACTGTACTCGAGCTATACAGCGCGTTACTTACAGACAACGATCTAGCTTTACATCTAATATATCGATTGTCCATGTCATAAAAATTCGACAAAGTTTTACATTGGCTGTCGACTACCTCACACAACCCTCCTCTTTTTCCGGGCTTGGGACCGGCTATGACCAATAAAATTGGTTTTCTTCAGCAGTATAAGCATTCCTCCCATAAAAACCCTAATTGTACCTAGCTTGGATTTGTCCTAAAACCCATCAAACCCAAAACATACCTTCCTTTTAGGTTTTTTTGCATTTTGGGGAGGGAGGTTCCCTTATTAACTGTACAAAAAAAATTGGATAGCTCTTTTGAGCTCATCTTTTTTGTTTGCTGTTCTAGGAGGATATTTTATCCTCCTTTTTTCATTTGTATCTTCTAATAAAATATTCTTTTATTAAAAGAAAAATATGTTTATGCATTCAAATGACCTGTGTCTCTTTTCTTACACTGAAGCCAACTAGTAATGCCATAGAAATATAAGATGCACCCAGAAATAACTTACATCCTGGATGTAAAAAATTTTTATTGAAGATATATATAATATCTTCTTTTATCCCAAAAAAAAAAGTAGAAAAGAGAATTATACTTCCTAGACTACAAAAAGATATATATATATATATATATATATATATATACATGGAAAGTAACTGAACTCAAATGTAAAATTTCCCAGCAATATTTCTATGATGGCTTCAGGACTTACAGAATCAGTCCCAGAAAGATCAAAAAAGGCAGTTGGTCCCTTCTCATGTAGCATTGATGAAAGACTAGTTAACAAAAGAGAGCAGTACTGTCTCTGTGTCCCAACTTTCTCACTACGGAGTAGGGCAAATATTTTGCGTATGTCCTTCCCTGATATGCTATGCCCACCAATGGCTTGAATTAACTGGGCAATTTGAAAGATCACACTGTCATTATCTTCTTGAGAAAACCAATCAAGAAGAAAGTCAAGCATTCCTGCTCTGACACATGAAGCTCGATTAGAAATGGAATCTCTTAACAGCTGCTGAAACACATTGAGCCCATGATGCTGCAATGACTCACTGCTCTGCCCAATCACAAGATAGCAAGCAATAATCCAGATGGCATTATATTATTAAATGAAAAGTCAGCAATTATTAAAATAATTATCCAGAAAGATATTAATTCCAGTGCTGAAAATTGATGAGGAAGAAGAAATGGAAATGAATTGCTAACCTTTTGCAGTACAATCAGGTATAATATAATCACATCTTCATTCTGAAATGAAATAAGGAAAAAGAGAAAGGAATCACTATAGATGAGATTCATCTAATGGAGGTTTAATAGCATTAGATACACTCGATGTAATATATCAATATGATAAAGCAATCTAAGTGCAACCAGTATGTCACATACTTGAAAAAGAAAGTGAAAAGGGCAAGTAAATCATACAAATTACATTAAAGCTATGTACTACTAGGCTACCTTTATAATAGGACTCATTTTGATATCAAACTTCCCATCAACAAGCATATCAAGCAATACATTTAGAAGGCTTTCACTTGAATGCCATCGGCAAAAATCCAACAGCAGACTTTGCAGTGTCTGGTAACCTTTTCCAGCAAGAGCTCTAAATGCAGCCTGCAATAGTTTTTAATAAATCAATAAGTAAAATTTTTAACTCAAGGTAGCCTCAATAAAGTGCAAGCAAAAGCATGCCAAGAAACAAGATAAATTCATAGGATGCAACATAGTTTCTAAGCAACAAGAGGAGGAAACAAGAAACAACATAAATAAAGAACAAAAATAATGAAAGAGATTAAGAAAGATGAGAACCTTTGAGGTATCATTACTTGCAAGCAGACAAGTAAGTGTTTTAAGTACATTCAAAACTAATTTCTCCCCATTTGCGTCATCAAGGTTGCTGTTAAGTAATGATACAACATGCAAAAAGCACTCTCCATCACGAAACATAGCCTGATAGTACTGAGGCAGCACAATATCAAATACAATCCTTCAGTTGAATAGCTAAATGCACGTAAACATATTAAAGTGACCTGCGATTAGTTAAGAAACAAATCATTGGGAAAACATACTGCTGGATTAGCATGGAGAAGATCTCTCATTCCAACCAACATATCAATAGACAAATCTACAAAGCCTTTCTCCCGTTCTTTAATCTGATTAAATGTTTCTAAATACTTAGAGCATAACTGCAACTTCGCTTTTTCATCTTCTTCAGAATGTGGTACAATCTGGAAAAATAGTAATGTCAAATATTCACAATAAATAACATGCACATAATTAAATATGAGGTAGAACATGATTTTCACACCTACATCACATTATAACACAGCAAAAACATATAGGAATACCTTCATCAGCTCAAGTATTTCTCTAAGCACATCATTTCTCAAACCTTCTACCCAGAATAAATCAAATAAATAATCAATGCAAGCGAAACTATTCAATATCAAACTTCGTGCATCTTCAGCCATAGATAAAAACTTGGCATAAAACTCCATGCACAATTCCATACAGTTAAACCAACTTCGCACGGTCTCATGTGAATCACACTTTTGTTGATCCTGCACTGATAGTACTTCCATGCCACTATCCTCACCGGAGGAGTTCATGTTTCCAGATCTTCGAGACTCTTGGGCTTGAACACAAGCAACTTTTAGGACTCGGGAAACTGCACTAAGGGTCTTAAAAGAAGCAACTGTTTTCTCAGGGGAGACATGCAAAATGTGAAACAAACTCCTCACAAGAGCACTGGCAATTTCAGGCTTGTAGACAGACTGTTCAAGTGCATCCAGCAAAGCAGACAATTCAGGCTGTAATTAAATTAAACGAAATAAATCTTAGAAAACTTCCCAATCAACCAAATTCAGCCATGCAATCCAAGCAACACAAAAACAAGCATGTAAAATAAAAGATAATTTACCAAATGAAAACAATAGATAAGAAATTTGGACACTAGCATATACAAAGATACACAAACAAACATAAGCCTAGTTCCACCAGAAATGCTTGCTAGAAGTCAATTAACAACAAAGGTAGTGCATGATTTAAAACAAGAACAAAATGCGGGTCAGACAAAGATTTCCAGTTTTAAGAGTGTCAACATTCTGCTGCTTAGGTAGATCTTTTCACCAAGAACTACATCCCCCATCCCCAGATTTACACCATATCCCTTTTTCCTTATCACTTTTGATGTAACAAAAGGTCTATGTAACTTTGATCCAACTTCAGTTCATGTCAGCAAACCCTAGTAGACACATCATGCATATATTATACCATAGAATCTGTTAAGAAACCCAATGCCAATCATGTAATATCACAAGAATAAATACCTGTTGGAACATGAAGTGCTCACAGTAAACATGTCCGTGTTTTAAAGAAAGTTTCATAATACATATACCCTAAAAGGAAAATAGAAGAACCAACCAAGTTGTGTGCATTTCCATTAGAAGTTGCAGCAAATTCCAGAAATGAAATTACTTCCATCTGTAGACTATTAACCCTGCCTACTTTTGATATACTGTTAATGCTACTCGAAGCAGAAAACATTCCAGACTTCTTCTCAGTGTATGCAAATGTCTCTCCAGAATTTTCCTCTGAAGCTAATTCAAAATAAAAGAAATTTTCTGAGAAGATAAGGTCCCAAATACCCTCTTCCCGAAAAAATTCAAGTGTCATGGGTGAAGAAGAAAGAACATCTTTAAATGCATTAAGAACTGTCTCCTGTAGAATTGTCACAAAGACCCTGAAAAAAATTATAAGAAACAAACAAGATGCAAAATTAACACACTATATGACGTTCCAATTTTATAGCCATAATAAATAGTAACACACAATTCACAATACTGGTAGCTAAATTAAAATTTTCGGCAAACATCAAAGAACAAAATAATGGAAGTTTCAGCCCAAAAAAAAAATGCAAGTAATTGGCAACACCTTAAATGGCTTGGAAACTCATTCTGACTTGAGCAAGCTTTGATGCAAGGAAATATTGTAAGTAGAACCCTCATTACCCATTTGATAGACAGTTCACAATATACTGAAGAAATTGACAATGCAAGTCGACCAGTAAATACTTGGACATGATGAGATTTTGAACCTTCTGGAGCCAGAAGGAATGAACATAGTATGCTGCTCAACTTGACAACATAATCATTCCAAATTTGAGAAAATGAAGAACCGGCAGGAAGGCCACCAGAAGCCATAGCTAGATCAGGTTTCACACAATTCTCATTTTGAATATCCAGATGAGGCATTCCAAATTGCCGCTTTCCAGCAAAATCCTCCTCCTGTCCCATATCTTGAAGCATGAAAGCCGGTGAACAAAAGCTAGTCGCAAATTTATGCACCCTACCATTTTCACAAAGAAATTGCAGATTGTTCATATTCCCAAAGCTGTATGGTTGTCAAGGATCAATTACTGTTGCATTATATCTGGATGACAGACAGTGCTGTCTTTATAGAGTAAACAAGCTAAAGTCAATTAACCTATAAATATGAAACAAACACACAGGATGACCTTATAACAACTAACACATGGTAACATAACTTGAGAGAGAAACAGATATAAAAGGACATAAACAGATCTCACAAAATAAATGTGTGTGTGTGTAAAATGTTTCACCACTCCAGTTAGCACTGGTAATGATGCCTCTTTTTCCCCTTTTTCTTAATGATCACTTTCATATAACTTTCACATGAAAGAATTTATCAAGGTACCCAAGCGCTTGTATAAATAAAATCTGGAAAGCCTCATAAGTTTACAACATGAGCAATATATGAAGGATACACAGCCCCTCTCAAAACCTCCAGAGCAAGAACATGAAGCTGGAAAATTTTTTGCAGCGGATTATTATCCCTGCAAGAAAAATGTAAACCAGCTCCTCACAGACTGCAAGACAGACAATGATATAGCAATGCAGAGATAGGCCTTAAAAAACAGAGAATATGCTCTGAGAGAAAGAGAGAAAGAAGGAATTTTAGATATACTTTTCTGTAAGTTTACACAAACTGAAATGAATAAAGGAGAAAATAAATGCATTTTAAGACACCCTAAAAAAATCACATCATTCTCTTATACAGAAAGCAAACTCACGGCATGATGCAAAAAATGTTATCTATACAGAACAATGACTTTACCAAGAAAGACTAGTTATTATGTGATTTTCCACAAACTCAAACTTTAGACCTGCAATGGTCCCTCAAATAAGCAAAATACAAAACTTTTAATATCTACTAGAAGCATGAGGGGATCATCATATCCTGTCAATATAACCAACCAAAAAATAATTGGCCTGATATACACCACTGCAATTAAATTACCTTAACCCATCAACCTGAGAGGATTTGCCATAAATTCTCACATAATTTGATGGAACTCCAAGGCCATCCAACAGAACTTCCAGCCCTCCAATACTTTTAAAATGATTTTGACCTCGAGGATTTGCAGATAAGGCCAAGCAAAGTACTTTCAGGGTCAAATGCTGAAGTGAATCGTCTATCCACTGGTCTTTCATGCTCAATCTCCTAATGACGCGTAATAGCTCTGTGATAATTTTAACTCTGGTGAATAGAAAATATATTCTAAAAGTAAACTAGGTATTGAAAAAAGCATTAAAAGCAAAGAAGCTTCTCATCCCCCCCCCCCCCCAAAAAAAAATAAAATAAAATAAAATAAAACAAGAGATTTCACTAAAATGAGGAAAAGATACATAAGAGGAGGATAAGATATCCTAAAATAAGAATACAGAAAAACAGGGAGGCTTAAACAAGTAACAACAGTGCCCAATCCCTATGCATATCTGACCGGGACACTCCCTTAAACAAGTAAGCAGCCCGAATGCGCAGATCAGATAAAACTCAGCAGACTTAGCAAGGTCAAAAACCATCTTCATTAAAAACGGATGATAGAGTGGGAGTTGTACTTATAAGGCACAGGATTGACAAAAAGTAGATTTAGGGCTTACACAAAGTTGAACCCGAAATTTCTCATCCTGGAGTGAGAGAACTTATTAAATGTGAGTTTCAAAATTAAAATCTTAATAATAATAATAATAGTCATAGCCATTTTGAATTAAAAATTCATTTACATATTAAGTAAAAATTAATAACAATAATTCCCAATATTCCTCTCAGAAATTCCATTTTTCATTGAACCCAAACCACATGTGTAATTTCTCTTTTAATATGCCTGGGGAAAAACTCATACTTCATTACATCCAAAATATAGTTATAGTGATATCCAGTATATAGAATATCATCTAGTAGAAGAAAGAATATGGAGACTTCACAGATTTAACCAATATAAATATATGTAATTTGACTTGTTCTTTTCTCTTCATCAATTACTACAATAATTGTTTAAAAAAAAAACGAAAATCAAAAAAATTATTGACAAAATTGATTGATTATTGTCAATGACCAGCATCACCCCAAAATCATGAGTTGCTACGCATAAGCCATGGACAATGCACCCTTACCTTGTGCTGAAATTTAATTTACGTAGAAGAATAAAGGTAAATCTAGTAAGGACTAAACTCTTGACCACTTGGTCCAAGAGGTTCCAATATCATGTCAAGAAACAAGTCACCTAAATGGCTTAGGCACACAAATGCCCTCTAAGGCCAAAACCTGAAGATTGGCCAAAACCTAGACTCATCACTACCTGGTACTAAGAATCAATTTTAAACATAAGGTTAATGAGAATCAAGCTCTTCACCACTTGATCAAAGAGTCTCTTATACCATGTCAAGATCCAATTAATCTTTCCATCAATAAAAAGAGAAGAAATTATAATTTATCCTTAAATCATGAGCTGTTAGGTGGAGAACTAGGCGCCCATTTTGAGAATCTAAAATTTTAACTCCTGAAAAAAGCACTAATAGAAAGCTATTTTTAGCTTGTTACAATGAAATTATAAACTTCTCTATCCCCCCCCCCCCACCCAAAAAAAAAAAAATACCTTTCTTTATAACAAAAGAACTCTTGGGCTTTTACTAGAAAAAGGCCATCCAAACAGGCACTTAAAGTAGGTTTTATCTCTGAAAATTACTATTTCTCTACATTCAATATGGACAGAAAATAGTGTTGATTTCCCTCTCTTTAAGGAAAGACAATATATATCTAGCAACTTTATACACACACATTACTGAGACCAGGGGGGCTATTGCATGCCTTGACCCCGCTCTGTCTTCATCAATGGATTTAGTTTATAATTCCAAAACCAGTGATGAGTGAACCCATTAATTACTGTGTGTGCACAATTTATTGTTTGATGTTCCTATTCCAAAATAGAAAATTGTTGGCAGTTTATGTTTATCTTTCATCCTTTAATATTTTCCTCATCGAATATTTTAGGATTTATTTTTTATCCTTATCAGATAGTTTGTTATTTGTTTAAATAAAGAGATAAGGAAGGTTATTTCTTATTATCTCTTAGTAGTTTAAATTTCAGATTTACTCTTACTTTAAGGGATTATTTTTCCTGTAATTAAGGAGATATCTTGACAGAATTACTATCAAGCTTTTCTATATAAGCTGCATCTTTGTTATGAATGATACATCGAAGAAGAAGGAAATTCTTCTATCATTTTTTTTCTCTATATTTTTACATGGTATTTGATGGACCCATAGTTATTGGGCCTTGGGTATTGAGGACCTATAACAGAAGAAAGGATGTAGAAAAGAGATTTGAACCTGAAGGGGTCAGAACCTATTCTAGAAGAGCCAAGAAAGAGAGTTATGTAACTATCTATGAAGCACCTAGTGGGAAGCGGTCTGGCAGAGAGAGAGGAAGTGGTGAGAAGGGGGAGATATATGGTGAGAGACCTATGAGGGGGGCAGGCAAAAAATTACGCAAACTAGTGTGGAAAGACTCTTGCCTCTCGAATTCTAGAGGACCATTTTCATTTCTCTATCTCCTTGTTTTTTTGCTTTTCATTTGTTCCCTACTGTATTTCTTCAATTTTACCTTGTTCTTCTGATCTGGGTGGGATTGTTTAAGTAAAATACAGAAATTCCACCAATTTGGTATCAGAGCCGTGACAAACTAGGGAAATCTAAGACTATGGAAATTTTCAGTGAAAAAAGGGAAAAGGTGTTTGCCAGATGGAAGAAGGAGATACAAGAAAAGAGAGACAGAGGAGAAATAAGAGAAACAACGATAGAAGCTTTAGCTAGATGGAAGAGGGAGATATTGGAGAAGAGAGAGAGGGGAGAGATGAAGGAAACGACTGAAGAAGCATTAGTCAGATGGAAGGAGGAGTTGCAAGAAGAGAAATGGCAAAGGGACATGGCAGAGATGAAACAAGTGATGAGGGACATTAAAGAAATTATGAATGACATGCTGAATCCCATAACGGGGAGATCGGATGAGGAAGAAAACTTGGCAGAATCAGAAACTAAAAGGGATGTAAAGGAAGCTATTGAAAAGAAGATGCATGAAGAAGGAATGAATGAAAGTGTACCAGGTCAAGAGGCTTCAATGGGCTTAGTTGCTTTCCAAAACAGCCCAAAAGAAGATATGAAACCAGAAATTCTTCTCATCTCCACACCTATCAAGTCTTCTAGAAGAGGTTCTGACCCCTTCAGGCCCAAATCTCTTTTCTACATCTTTTCTTCTGTTATAGGTCCTCAATACCCAAGGTCCAATAACTTTGGGTCCATCAGTATCAAAGCAAAATTCTGGTAATCATGCTTCCTTTTAACATTATTTTCTCTCTATAATTCTTGCATCTCTGTACCGTCTCTCTTCTCTATGGTGGGCAAACCCCCATCATTTCCATGGGGAATAGCCATGACCGGGAATGATTGTTTGAAAACTTTTGTTTCCCCACAACAGACCCCAATAACAGCTACCACGATGCATCTTCCTCATTCAAATAATTCCTCTCTTCAAATCACATCTCACAAACTCAATGGAAAAAATTATCTACCATGGTCACATTCTGTGGAGATGGTTATTAGAGGAAAAGGTAGATATGGCTATCTTGATGGGTCTGCAAAGAGACTTGTGGAATCAGATCCAACTTTTCAAACCTGGGATGCTCAAAATTCAATGGTAATGGTGTGGTTGATTAACTCCATGGATGAAAAAATCAGTGAAAATTTTCTGGGCAACCTAACTGCCAAGGACATGTGAGAGGCTGCCAAGAGACAATATTCAAACCTTGACAACTCATGAGCTGTTTGAGCTAAGAAAAAAGGCTTGGGTTCTAACCCAAGCTGAAATGGATGCAACAACCTACTTAATGGTCTAAAAAAATTATGGCAAGAAGTTGACCTCTGGATGTGTCCAGAATGCAATGAAAAGTATCAAAAAATAGTCAACAAGGAAAGAATTTATGACTTTCTTTCAAGTTTGAACAAGGAGCTAGATGAAGGGCGTAGACACCTACTTGGCTCTAAGCCATTACCAAAATTGATGACATTTTTGCTTAAGTCTAAAGGGAAGAAACTTGCAAACGTATTATGGTGGGCACAAGAAAAACAGCAACTGAAAATTCTGCCTTCTCAACCCATGGACCTCACCTTCTTCAAAGTGAACCATGGAGTCAGAAAAGGAATGGGAATCTTTGGTGTGATCACTGCCAGAAATCAAACCCCAGCCGAGATAGATGCTGGAAATTGCATGATAAACCTGATATTTGCAATAGAAGAAGAGAATCAAGAGGACTACAGGTTACTAAAAACTCTTCTTCAAGGACTAATGACAACATGTTTAATCTTTCTTTGAGCAAAGGGCAAATTGAACAGCTTCAACAAATCCTAAATGGTCAGTTACCCAATCAGAATCAATCCACTACTCAAGGCCAACAGCCTCAACAAGCCACAGATATTTCATTTTTGGCTCAAAAAGGTACCTTCATGACTACACTTAGTGGTATAATTGAAAAAATTGAACCTTGGGTAATAGATTCTGGGATTACAAATCTTATGCAATGATGTGCAAACCTTTTTTGCTCTTACAAACCTAGTCCAGGAACTTGAAATTTAAGATTGCAAATGGCTCTCTTGCAACTGTTGCTGGTACTGGTACAATTAAAATCAGTCCTCAAATATCTTTAAAAGATGCTCTACATGTTCCTAAATTATCATGCAATGTACTCTCTGTTAGTAAGATTACCAAAGATTTGAATTGTACTTTCCAGTTCTCACTTTCTACTTGTGAATTTCAGGATATGACTTCGAGCATGAGGATTGGCAGTGCTAAGGAACACAATGGCCTATATTATTTTGATAAAGAAAGCTCTAACAATAAATAAGCTGTGACAAGTAGCTGTGAATTTGTTCCTTTATCTAGAGAACAACAAATAATGTTATGGCATTCTAGGTTAGGCCACCCCAACTTCCAATACCTAAAACAATTGTTCCCATCACTTTTCCAAAATAAAGATGCATTTCAATGTGATGTGTGTCAAATTGCGAAACATCAAAGGTCATCTTTTTCCTACTCAACCATATAAATCATCTAAAACATTTGCATTAATTTACAGTGACATTTGGGATCTTCCACAGGTACTAAAACTTAATGGGAAAAAAATGGTTTATCACATTCATCGATAATCACACACAAATTACTTGGGTTTATCCCCTAAAAGAGGGGGAGGAAAAAAAGGGCTGAACAAACTTTCAAAAATTTTCATCTAATGGTGAGCAATCAGTATGGTGCAAAAATACAAATCTTATGTACTAATAATGGGCCAGAATACTTTAATTCCATCCTAGGGGACTATCTTTTAAAAATGGTATTGTGAACCAATGTTCATGTGTTCATACTCCCCAACAAAATGAGATGGTAGAAAGGAAGAACAGACACCTCTGGGAAGTAGCTTGTTCCATTATGATTGCTGAAAACATTCCTAAATGTTTTTGGGGTGCTTCCATTCTCACATCATGCTATCTTATAAATCGTCTTCCTATCCATGTTCTCAACTATACGGTACCTTATTAGTATTTTCCTCAACACTACCCATAATCACAGTTATTCACCTCACTACCCCTCAAGTGTTTGGTTGTAAGGCCTTTGTTCGTATTCATAACCATAATAGGAGCAAACTAGATCCCTAAGCTTTATCATGTATCTTCCTAGGGTATTCAACCACTCAAAAGGGGTATCAATATTATTCCCCAGACAAAAACAAATATTTTGTCACTATAGATATCACTTCCTTTGAAAACCAACCTTTTTATCTCAAAACTTCACCTCCTCCCGCCCCCGGGGGGAAATTGGGGATGAAGCTCCTTCTTGAGAATACACAACATCAGGTCCTATCTTACCTCTAGCTGAATCACTCACACCACCTAAACAAGAAACCCTTGAATTTCCACAAACAAAATTAGAAACAACAGCAACTAACCCTGGAAAACCAACAACTAACCCAGAGTTTGACATAAACAATGATAGGGAAAATTCACAGCTACAACAACCTAAGCTACGTGTGTTTATTCTAGGAGAAATAATTCACGAAAAATAGAGGGCATTGTGGACATGCAGCCCTACCATAAATCAAAACCAAATTCATCTCCTAAGATTAGCGATCTTGACTATCCTATTGCATTAAAAAAAGGAGTTCACTCTTCTACCTAGCACCCTATTTCAAATTATATTTCTTATAGTCATTTTCCACCTTCTCTCCAAGCATTTGTTACTAGCCTATCAATTGAAAAGGTTCCTAGAGATACACAGGAGGCCTTCGAGAATTCTGAATGGAAAAAAACTGTAACTTGAAGAAATTCAAGCTCGGGAAAAAAATCAGACTTGGAATCTCATTAAAAAACATGGAAGGAAAGCTACAATTAGGTGTAAATGGGTATTTGCTATGAAATATCGATCTGATGGAACAATTAAAAGGTACAAAACAAGGCTAGTTTCAAAAGGCTTCGCTTAAATATACAATATTGACTACAATGAAACATTTGCCTCAGTTACCAAGCTCAATACAATCAAAGTTCTTTTGTCTCCTGCAGCAAACCTAGATTGGGATTTACAACAACAAGATGTAAAAAATGTTTTCCTCAAAGGTGATTTGGAAGAGGAAGTCTACATGGATCCCTATGGCCTAAAACCATCTCCGAGGGCTTGGTTTGGCAAGTTCTTAAAGGCAATCTTATAGCAAGGGTATACCCAGGCTCATCCTAACCATACATTGTTCTATTGACACAAAGATGGTAAAAGTACAATTCTCATTATCTATGTGGATAACATCATTTTAACAGGTGATGATATAGTGGAGATGATGACATTTAAGGATAGATTAGCTATTGAATTTGAGATAAGAGACCCTCCATCCTTACATCACTTTCTTACAATGGAGATTGCTAGAAACAAAAAAGGAATATTAATTACTTACAGAAAATATGTCCTAGGCCTATCAAAGGAAACAGGGATGTTGGGATCTAAACCAGTAGACACACCAATGAACCCTACAATAAAACTAGGGAACAAGGTTGATGGAACCTCAATTGATACAAGGAGATATCCACGGTTAGTTGGAAAACTCATTTATCTTTCACATACTAAATCAGATATTGCCTTCGCTATGAATGTTGTGAACCAATATATTTATGCACCATGCAAAGAACACACGGATGCCGTGATGCAAATTCTGAAGCATCTTAAAGAGTCACCTAGTAAAGACTTATTCTTTGGTAAAAGTGATTCAAGAAGTACTAAAGAATTCACAAATGTAGATTGGGCGGGTTGTACTGAAGACAGGAAGTCTACTTCAAGATATTGTACATTTGTTTGGAGCAATCTGTCACTCGGCAAAGTAAGAAACAAACGGTTATGGCACAAAGCAGTGCTGAGGCTAAATTTTGAACTGCAGCTCATGGCACATCTGAAATGCTATGGCTAAAATTATTGCTTGAAGAATTAAAGATGAAAATTAATTTTCCTCTTAAGATTGACTATGATAACAAGGCAGCCATAAACATTTCCCACAATCCAGTTCATCATGATCAAACAAAGCATGTGGAAATAAATAGCACTTTATCAAAGAAAAAATTGAAGATAGAACACTTTGCATAACCTATGTGTCAACAGGTGATCAAGCTGCTGATGTACTAACAAAAGCTCTTCGTAGGAAGAGGTTTGAAAGACAGATTGATAAGTTAGGCTTTGAGAAGTTAGGCATGTTTAACCTTGGAAGCCCAGCTTAAGGGAGGTGTTGGCAGTTTATGTTTATCTTTTATCCTTTAATATTTTCCTCATTTAATATTTTAGGATTTATCTTTTATCCTTATTAGATACTTTGTTATTTGTTTAAATAAAGAGATAAAGAAGGCTGATTCCTCTTATCTCTAAGTAATTTAAATTTCAAATTTATCCCCTACTTTAAGAGATTATTTTTCTTGTAATTAAGGAGAAATTTTGACAAAATTATTGTCAAGCTTCTCTATATAAGCCACGTCATTCGTATGAATGATACATCAAAGAAGAGAGAAATTCTTCTATCATTTTTTTCTCTATATTTTCACAAAAATAAAGATGTAAAACAAGAGATAACTAACTTCACAATATGTAAGAACAACAATGGATGCCTACCTTACCTACTAACCAATTAAGACCACCAGCTTCCATCACAGAAACAACAGCTTTCTGATGCCAATATAACCTTTCTTCAGAAAACAGAACACTTGAACTATTTGAAGAGCTAACTGAAGCATCAGCACGGGAAACAAAGCCTACAATACTGCACAAAAGCTCATCCTTTTTGTCTATATTTGAACCTAAACTAATGAAATTGCAAATTATTGACACCACATATAATAGAATTTGTTGAAGCAGCTTGATTTTCTCCTTGGTGAAGTCTGACAAACTTTCGTCAGCGGAAAAGGTGCCACTTATGGTTTTCAGTTGAACAACAGCCGCTGAAATAAATTAAGCCCAGTTAAAAACTAGAGTTTAATTTTTTTTAATTATAAATAACGCGTATTAGAGAAGACCAAACACCAACTAATTGAAGCACAAAAGCTAAAAGTAACTAATCTATGCAAAGGAGATAATATTCCCAATGCTATGCTTATAAAATATATAAAAAAGGAAAAGCAAAATGAAGAATTATTTTATTAAATTTCAAGAAACAATTTTATAGCTTGATTCTGTAATTAAAAGGATCTTTAAAAAAAATGCTAAATTGAACAAAACACATTGGAGAGCATCCAGAGAAATAAAATCAACAAAATGTGCATATATTAAGCTACGTTAGTTTAAAAAAGGACTATGCCTTAACTCTAGCAACCATAATAGATGGTAAAAGAATCATAAAGAAACAAAATGCAGAACCAAATACCGATGAAATGAAAACTTATAAGTATTCCCAGACAAAATCAAACAAAAAACAGAAAAAAAAAAAAAAGGAGGGAGGAGCAGTCTCATAACATCAATCATACCTTTCATCAACACTGTAAGTTTTTGAATTCCACCGTAGTATCCAAATACTCTACAATTATATAACGAACAGGTGATAATTTTCAGAGCATCCAATATAGCAAATCCTTCAGAAGCAATAGAAAAGTTGGTAGCAGCCCCAGTTAAGTCAGTTAACGATTGCTCCATGCCGGTGTTCACTGAAATAGCCAGTTGGATACAAAAATTATAGCAAACCACATAATAAAAATTGGAACAGGTCTAAAGAGACAACAATTATTGGATAATACAATCATCAGGAGCAACAATATCAGTAACCAAAATAACGATTCCTAAGTGCCAAACAACATCCTGTATTTATAGAAAATAAGTCTGGAACTCATTTTAAATTTCCAAATGGAAGCATAATAGCCCATAAAGGGAATGTGAAAAAGAATGCACCCTCCCTTCTTATATCTGTTTCATTTCTTTTACTTATTGATGGTAGAGGGCTTACTTATATTTTCTTTTATTAAAAAAAAAATTATTGAGAGAAGAGAAAACAGTAAAAAAAAATATAGGGCAAGCAGTCCTCCCAAACTCGAAAAGAACTAAACAATCTTTAGCTCAGAAGAGCTTTCCAATCCCTTCATAAACCCACAAGGGACACCCCCTAAAAAAGCCATTGGCTGAAACCCATACAGATGACATAAATATATTTCTCTCCAAAGAAGAAGTGATGGAAGAAATCTCTAATTAAAAATTCTTGCATTTTGTTCTATTAAAGACACCATAATCATGCAAAAACAACGCATTGACAAAGTACTTTCTACTCCTTTTCCTCCCAAAAGCATTGAGGAAAATCCCATTGCTGCTGATTTCAACAAAGAAAAAATTAAAAAGTTATGAAACTTATTGGGGTTATTGAAGAAAACTCCTACAAGTACTTGTTCTTTGATATTCTTAGGTATTTCTTCTCACTCTTCATTTGTCTTTAATTATGTCTTAAATGCATCAAATAAAATTTCCTCTAATTCATGAGTCATCAACTTAAGAGTCGCTGATCATATGACTCATTCTTCTCAAAATTCATTTCATATAACCCTTGTCTTAGCAATCGAAAAATCACCATAGCTGATGAATCAGTCACTACCGTGGTTGGTCAAGGAGATATTTATTTAAGTAACTCTCTTACACTTAAAAATATGCTTCATGTTCCCAAACTCTATACCAATCTTATCTCAATTCAAAAACTTACTATTGATTCTTACTGTAGCATAACCTTTTTCCCTAATCATTGTGCCTTACAAGAACGGGGCGTGAAGATGATGATTAGACATGCTAAAGAGAAAGATGACTTGTTTTATCTTGAAGAAAACAATAGACAAAATAGAGTTTAGAGTTTGTCGCCTTTTCCCTTTCGTTTTGAACTTTTCAAATCCAATAAAGATAAGATTTGACTTCACCATTTCCGTCTAGGTCATCCATCATTTCACATTATCAAAATAATGTTTCCTTCTCTGTTTAAGGAATTAGTCATTGAAACTTTTCATTATGAAACTTGTGAGCTTACTAAGAACAAACATGCTTCTTTTCCAATCAATAATAAAAGTACTTATGTTCCTTTTACTTTAATTCATAGTGATATTTGGGGTCCTTTCACTGTGTCTAATATTTTTAGAACCCGATGGTTTGTTTTATTTATTGATAATTGCACTTGAGTGACATGGATTTACTTATTGGAAAAAAAAAATCTGATGCCAATTTTATATTTCTTATTTTCTACAATATGATTAAAACTCAATTTGGGATTGGGATACAAAGATTTTAATCTGACAATGCAAAGGATTTTTTCAATCAATCTCTATCTATCTTTTACCAAACACAAGGAATAACACATGAGTCCAAGGTCATCGAAATTGTATGATTTCCGATTCAAAATGCACGATCAAACATGATTCACCTATCAAACGATACAAATCGTTTGATGAATCGAAGATTGCCCAAAATCACACATCTAAAATGCCGCAATAGTGCGAGTCACGGCATAAACAGCGATTCATGGCAATTTGGCGATTCAAAGGGGAGCAACTCCATTGTGTCTACAAGTTGGATCCTCCGTGACCCGATTCAACTTGTTTTGTTGAACAAGATGAAGCCTTTTTTTATTTTCCTTTTTTGGATTTTTCCCTTACTGAAACAGTGCTGATCAACTCAAGTCCATGACCCATCCCATTTACATAAGATCACATGGTACTACAGCAACATCCCATTTACATTTAGTTTCGTACTTGATTACTTATGATTTTTTTTATTTGTTAAATATATTAGTTAAATAGTTATCAAATTATGACTTATAAATTATAAATTTATTTTGTAAGA
This sequence comes from Erythrophleum fordii, assembly GCA_032878935.1. Classification (NCBI taxonomy): domain Eukaryota; kingdom Viridiplantae; phylum Streptophyta; class Magnoliopsida; order Fabales; family Fabaceae; genus Erythrophleum; species Erythrophleum fordii. Next base: position 30,374,575 of record JAVQMF010000050.1, read on the forward strand.
CTAAAAGCTAAATTTTTGCTAAATTTTGGTTTAAATTTAATATTATGAATATTTTTTAGGATATACATAATTTATATAATATAATTTAAGCTATTTTTCATTATATATTTAAATTTCACAATTCGATACAATTTACAATTCAAAATTTAACTTTTTCATTCACGATTTGAATCGCGATTTAATTACTATGCATGAGTCCACATGCATTCATACATTACAACAAAATGGGATTGCTGGGAAGAAAATTGGTTATTTTCTAGCCAATACAAAAGCTCTTTTGTTTCAACACAATTTTCCAAAACAATATTAGGGAGAGACTATTTTAACTATTACTCATCTCATTAATAAACTACCTACCCAGGGTCATAGTTTTTACAGTCCAATCAAGTTCTCACATAATTTTTTCCAAATGTCAATACATCTAATAATCATGTTCCCAAAATATTTAGGTGTGTTACCTTTGTTCATGTGCGTTCCCAAAATAGGACCAAATTAAATCGTTGAGCTCTCAAATGTATTTTCATTAGCTATTCTTCTACTCAAAAAGATGACAAATGTTATCACCCTCCAACACAGAAATTTTATGTCTCCGCTGATGTCACATTCGCTGAAAATACCCTATATTTTAACAATTCTCCTCATCAAGTGGAGCATTCCTTCATCACAAATACAGATATAGATTTCTGTCTTCTTGAATTCCCAAAGTTACATGCAAATGCTTCATCTGAGACTCCATTACAACCCATCACTATTCCTGAGCTAGAATTGCAACCCAAGAAAACTCAAAACTCTATTCGTCCATTACAATTTTATTCTTGAAGGAAGATGCTGATCTCCCAATCGAAGCAAGTCCAATCAGATCCTTCTACCCCTATTAATGTTGAGGTAATACTTTTACCTCTTGATAATGTTTCTAAAACTCTTCAACACAATGATTATGATATTCCAATTACTTTACGAAAAGGCACAAGACATTGCACTAAGCATTCTTTATCTTCTTTTGTCTCCTATAAGCATTTATCTCATACCCATAAAACCTTTGTCACTAGCCTACAAGCCATCCCTATTCCCAAAACTTTATCTGAGGCATTGTAGAATGAAAATTAGATACATGCTATAAAAGTTGAGATGAAAGCACTTGAGAAAAACAAAACTTAGGACCTAGTACAATTACCAAAAGGAAAGAAACCTGTTGATTATGTATAGGTATTCACCACTAAATATAATTTGGATGATACCTTAGAGTGGTACAAGGCTCGACTTGTTGCCAAATGTTATACTTAGACCTATGGCATAAATTATGTGAAAACCTGTGCTACGGTCGCTAAAACGAATACAATGAGAGTTCTATTATTTGTAACTACCAATTGTGGTTGGAAACTCCAACAGTTTCATGTCAAAAATGCATTTTTACATGGTGACCTTGAAGAAAAAATCTATATGAAGATACCACCAGGATTCAACTCCCACACTGAATCAAGTACTTGTATAACTAAAATGAGCGCTATATGGGCTAAAAAAATCTCCAATGGCATGATTTGGGAGATTTTCCAAAGTTATGCTTGCTATAGGGCATAAGCAAAGTCAAGGTGACTCTACTTTATTTGTGAAGCATTCATCCTCCGAAGGAATGACGGTACTATTAGTCTATATGGATGACATCTACAGGAGATGATTTAGAAGAGATGGAATTGTTAAAAAAATGACTGATAAAGCAGCTTGAGATCAAAAAGTTAGACAAGTTAAAATACTTTCTCATCATTAAAATTACTCACTCACAACAAGGCATTTTTATATCACAACAAAATTATATGTTGGATTTATTGACAAACATGAGCAAATTGGGATGCAAGTTAGTAGAGACACCCATCGAGTTAAACCATAGACTTTGTGAGGCTCTACAATTCGCGAGTCGATAAAAGGTCTTATCAAAAACTTGTGGAAAAATTGATTTATTTGTCTCATACGAGGTCGGATATAGTTTATGCTATGAGCATGATAAGCCAATTTATGCACAATCCTAAAGAGTCACATCTCAGGGCGGTCCATAGAGTTTTACAATACTTGAAGGGTAAACCAAGAAAAAGAATCTTGTTCAAAAACGGTAAGGGATTGACCCTTGAGGCCTATACTAAAGCAAACTATGCAAGATCTCTCATTCATGGGAGATCAACCTCTGGGTATTGTACTTTCCAAGGCAGAAACCTTATCACTTGGAAAAGCAAGAAGTAGAATGTGGTAGCAAGATATAATGCAGAAGCAAAGTTCAAAGCGATGCCACTTAGAATATGCGAATTATTATGGTTGAAAATTATTTTAGATGATTTAAAAATTAAGTGGAAATATCTTATGAAACTTTTTTGTGACAATAAATCCACTATCACTATTACCCATAACCTAATATAACATGACCGTAATAAGCATATTGAGGTCAACCAACACCTTGTTAAAGAAAAATTGGATAGTAGTCTGATCTATATTCCCTTTGTTCCTACTGGTGGTCAACTCACAGATGTGCTTATCAAAGGATTATCTAGCATCATCTTTCAGAACATAATCATTAAGCTTGACATGGATGATATCCATTCACCAGCTTGAGAGGAAGTGTCAAATCCTCCTTAATTATTACAAATCCTCCTTAATCATTGTAATTTTTATAATTATAAATAGAATCCCTGTAATTATTAGTTGACTCTAGGAATTAGTTGATCTGTCAATTCCTAATTGTTAGGGATTTGTCCGTCATTTATTTTTCATTTATTTCCCTTCCTAGAATAGCTTCCTCTCTTCTATATAAATACCCATGTACTTTCTTTTTTTTTCAATAACAAGAATTTTAGACTTCTTGTCAATTTTTCATCCCAAAAAAAAAAATTCAAAATGATAGAATTGTTGATGATTTTGCTTTGTTGTTGGAAATCCTTGCTCCCCCTTGTGTTTCTACTTAGCCCAATAGAAGGATTTAGAGTTTGGATTCTTCAGGTTCTTATACTTGTTTTTCCTCCTTTGACTTTTGATATGTGGCCAGAATGGTCACTGTTTTCCTCGATCTAAATCTCTTTGGAAAAACAAGGCTCCCACTATGGCAAAGCCTTTTGTTTGGATTGCAGTACTAAATAAATTCAATAAAAATTACTTACTACAGATTCAGAGGCCCAACACAGCTATTTCCCCTGATGTTTGTAATGTGATTTCATGCTTCAGAAACGAAAAATCCGTTTTTGCATTGTGATATGGCCTGGCAGATTAGGAATAGGCTGTTTGGTATTTTTCAGGAGCAATGGGTGTGCCCAGCAAATTTGCAGGATTTTTTTAGCCATTATCTTCACTGGTTTTGGCCAAAAGAAGCAGCATACAGCTCTTTGATAGCATGCTGTCTTGGCTGGTTTGTGGTGTCTTTGGTTAGAAAGGAATGCAAGAGTGTTCAACTGGAAGATTTTGCCTTCGCATCTGATTTGGGAGAGAATTATTCCCTTGGCCTTCCTGTAGGTTTCAGCAAAGAGTCTTTTTTGGGGGTTTTCCCTTGTGGATTTACAAAAGCATTGGACAGCTCTTTTGAGCTAACGAGTCTGTAATATTTATTTTATTGTTTTGGGAGGATACCTTGTCCTTGTTTTTTGTATTGCTCTTCTCTTCTCTTCAATAAATTAATTTTTCTATCAAAAATAAATAAATAAATAAGTACTGCAATCCAAACAAAAGCCTTTACATTCAAAGGAGCCTTTATTCTCGAAAAAGATTTTGACAAAGAAAGACTTGTGCATTTTAATGTTGAATCAAAAAGTTAAAGAATGAAGAACAAGTGCAGAAACCCTAAGAATCCAAGTTTCAAATTCCTTTTTTTTTTCTTTTAATGATTAAAAGTTCCAATTCTTCTATCAGGCAAGGAAGAAACATGAAAGGAGTCAAGGATTTCCAACAACAATTTTATACGTTTTATCACACACATGAAACAATTTTAACTTCCTTTTAATGAATGTTACTAAAAAATTAAAAAAATAAGAAAAGTAAAAAAATAAAGAAGATAAAGACGATGATTATGATAATTTGTAACTTACACTCAGTAACCAGTGAGCTTAACTGTGTGACCTCCTCAATTAATATCCTAATCATTTCAGCAGGATGCCCAGCTGAGCAGCCAACAATTAGGTCATCAGAAGATGGTGAATTATCAACAGACTGGAAAGTAGTTGGAGCACACTCTGGTATGACCCCTGAATTTACAGGTTCCCAGTCCTTGTAAACAAGAAGAAATTGCTTGAGGAAAACATGAAACATCCTTTTCTTCTCCGCCTAAAACATCAAGATCACTATGTTATTCAGGAAATTTACTCAATAAACATTTAGTGTTGCAGGGAAAAGAGAGAAAGCATGCGTTTAGCATTACTGTGAACTACTGGAGCACCCCATGACGCTAGAAAAAGCTTCAAACACCTTCATATATAATAAATAAATCTAAGCATACCTTATCATCAATTGTCTCATATCTCTGCCAAAGAGTATTTACAATTGCCTCATCACCAACATCACTGGAACAAAAAAGTCAAAGATTATATGAAACCTGATAAAAGGATTAGTGCTTTAGGTCTAGGCAGTCATGCCCCCATAACAAATTTAGAAGGAAAAAAGTCCCAACGTCTTAGTTTGAAGAACATGCGTTCGCATAAAAAGTAATTCATCTGCCATAACAGCTTACACCACGGTAATTCCCAGCAAAATCGAATGGAAGTGACAAATATTGAGCCTATCCCTAAATATTAACAGTATATAAGAAAAGAAAAAAATCAAAGATAATTTTATTTCAAAGCTCTAACATGGCTGACATTTCACAAATAACATCATGAAAAATTGGACACACCTTATCAATGCCTTCACCAAAACCGGTCAAATGTCAGATAAAGGGGACTCAGTAAAGTCCAAAAGCCAAGACATTGAAGATTAGCATTGAGACAAAAGAGATATTAAAAAAAAGGGGCAGTATCAGTTTTCTTGAGAAAAGGAGAATAGAACTCAAGGTATGAGGTTGCAAGATACTAAGGCCCAAGCCCAACCTCAAAAGCAGAGTATTGCACTCCCCTCACATGCACTAACAGCATGTCCTGCTCTCCCTAGGTGAGCATATGCATGATGTCAATCCTAATCTATATATTCAACAATACCCATTTACTGTTTCTACTAGATACTTCAGAGTTTTGACTGAAAATGTAATATCTACAATTTTTAAGATAGAAAAAAGATATAATTAATATATATATACACACATAAAAGAGAAGAGAAGATCAATACAAAATAGGACAAGAAGTCTTCCCAAAACAAAGAAAAAATAACGGACTCATTAGCTCAAAAGAGCTTCCCAATCCCTTTGTAAATCTACAAGGGTAACCCCTCTAGAAAAACCATTAGTTAAAACTGACAGAGAGGCCCAAAAATGACTCTCCTCCAAATGAGATGTGAAAGAATAAACTTCTGATTAAACACTCTCGCTTTCTGTTCTAACCAAAGACACCACAAACCAGCTAGGCAAGAATCACTGCATGTTTTTCCTCTTTCAGCACAAACTTAGCAAAATCTAGACATTATAATATCTTCATAAAGCAGCAACAAACAATAGTTTTTATTAAAATAAATGTGCATGTCCTTGTCACTAACTGAGTTTCAGCATAAGGTATTATGGGCCTATGCTTTGTCCACAATTCAAGCCCAGAAGGCTTTCCTATGAGGAACATGTTAAAGATATTAATAAAAACAATCATGAGCCTTCTCTTGAAACTCAAGCTTTTGAGTTGAAATAATCCAAAACATTAAGGATGGCATACAACAAAATCTGAGTAATATTCACAAAACTTGCAAATCCACCACTGCCTGTTACAAACCCTATTTAATATTCTGCACCCAAAGATGTCTAACACAATTTATTCTCTATACACCAGATGACCAGAAAACTCAATATGTCATAAAATTCCCTTTTCTACAACTGCACGTTCCAGTCAAATGTGAAATAAGGTATCCATGACAATTTGCAAGCCACTCTAAGAACACTAATTTAACAAATTGATAACAAGGTAGGTTGAGATCCTTTACACAATAGACAAAATTATATACATTGATCCTCAACATAAATTTGAAAGATGGCTAAACATTCAAATTGTCCTAATCAATGCAAAAATTGTGCTTTGTTCAGCCTAATTCTTGAAACCATTAAAAAAAAAAAACTACTCAAACAAAATAAGGTATAAGAGTGTACATCCTGTTACCTGAAGCGGATCTTGGGTACGGGAGGGGTAAATTTTTTAGCTTGCAAACCTGAAGACTCTCCAGTATGCCCACTGGAAGTTCTCCGGATTAGGTCAGCAACACCCTTAACAATATTCATCCTTCCTCACCAAGGTTTATTGAGCATCAGGACTTTGTGATCCAAATATTAAAAATACATGTAAATGTAATGATTCCCGCCATCACTTGCACCGACCCCAAATATCTACTATAGTCATAAAGCGTAGCATTACTCAATGAAGTGTATAATATCAAGAATAAATGAACGCATTAAACCAACAATGAGAGTAATAATGAAGCTCCCCCACACATCATCATCATCATCATAATAAATAAATAAAACATCCAAGCTTGACGTTAAGGTGGTTAGAAATTAACGCGTATGAACAAAAGAACTACGAAAAGCTCACTCCAAAGCAGTACGGCACCATTACTAGATTAATCAACTTGAGCATTCAAAAGCAAGTTGAAGTTTTCTAGAGCTCAAAAGGAAAGAACAAATATACTTGATCAGTTGATCTTGGTTCCCATTCCATGATACCTCTCCTTGTAAAATTAAAATAAAATGAAAGGAGTGAAGAAATATATCCAACATTATCTCATTTTCACTTCATTGCTCCCATTGCCAGCTCTACCAAGCTTACGAGAAAAACCATAATACTAATTCGCATTGAATTAAAATTCGTCAGGATTCTTAAAAATTTAGAACTACTAGATTGAAAGTGGCAAGTAAAATATATATATATATATATATATCAAAATGCGATTTATTGATTCCATACATTTGAAGAATCTAATTAACCTGATTGCGCAATAGCATTGATATAATTATGAAAATGAAAAAACAAAAAAGGAATATTGTACTTAACGAGCTCATCGTTGTCTAATTCTTGCAGCATGTCAAACCTAAATCGAAATATGGTATATAAGTACCTGAAGAGATAGAACGACTGAAGCTCCGAGGAGCTCTAGGGTTCGCGATGGGAGATCGAGATAGGAATTCTCCAGAAACTTTTTTTCCTTTTTTTTATAAGGAGCCAGAGAGATTCCCCGGAGCTCCTTTAATGGCGTCGGTCATGGAATTAAGAAGGATGCGTGAAAGAGAGGAAAATCCCGAAAAGCAAACCCTTTCGTTTCGATGTCGCTTTGGGTTTTACTCTCGTCATAACGATTTTACCAGACTATACTCCACTGCTTCAGATTATACAAAAGAGTAAATATAAAAGTTAGGAAAAATGGCATATATTTAAGCTTAAGGAATTTATATTAAAAAAATCTAAATTTTAAAATTATTTTTAAAAATTTTAAAGATAAAAAATTTTAATTTTAATTTTAATTTAAGTTTTTAAACTATAATTTTATTATACAATTTAAATTTTTTTATTTTTAAATTTTTAAATAATTTTAAATTTTAAATTTTTTGAATATAAATATTCTCAACTTAATATTTCAATATAATTTAATAATTTTTTTATTTTTTAAAAAAAATTTTATTCTTTAAAACTCTTTCATATTTTTTGTGCAAAAGACTAACAAAGTAGCAAGAAGGAATTTTTTTAGAATATTATTTGTAAATTTTTGCATGGCAACACATTATTAATAATATTTTTTTATGGGTCTTGTATTATTGGTATATGCTTCTAATAATATTTTTTGTTGTCTATTTTTTCAGAAATTATATAAATTAAATTTTAAAATGTTTATAAATTTATTCACAAAATTCTTCTATGTTATGACTTATATCTTTACCTATAATTTTTTCTATACTATACTTATTTAAAAATAAAGTCAAACCCAGGAATTTGGTTTTCCTAGAGCACCCTTCTCAGTGAAGAACAATTAGTTGTAAAATTTTCATCAAACTAATTAAGTCATTTGACTTTTCACTTTACATTGGTTAGCAAACTAATCTGTTTTTATTTAAAAAAATAGTATGTTGCGTATTTTGTTCATCTGGACTAATATGTACATGATTTAAAAGATTAGTATAATAAAGATATAACTGTTCACATAATTAGTCACACGATTATAGAATAACTATTGTCTAAAGAATATAACTGAGTTTGACTTTTTTATGATAAAAATTTAAAATTCATAGCTGTCCGTGATTCTGCCTTTTTTTGGGTCAATGTCAAAAACTCTAGAAAGTCTAAGTCTGCTATTTTCTTTTGGGCCTTTTTTTTTCCATTACTATGTCATTGATGCAATGGACCACTACTCACAGGGAAGTGTGTTTTCTAAGTGAGCGTACGTCAACCTAACGAGACTCTCCAAGGAAAAAGGCTCAATCCTTGCATAGGTGATGGGCCGAGCGAAAAAGAGCATATGAAGTTGCTTACAATTTGGGGGAAAGTAAATGGACCTCTGATAAGGAATTTCGTGCCATAAGCTTGGCAGAATTTCGGGCATTTTGGATACGGATTCTTTGCTCCTCCTTATGCTCTTTCGTAGAGTTTAGATCTTAATTTTTTTTAATATCAATCATTCAGTTTTTTATTTTAATATTTTTTTAAATTTTGAATGAAGTAAAATATAAAATAAAAACAATCTTTCAACTTCTATCAAATAGATAATATTTTTATGGATTATCAATAATAAAATATTTAAAATTGATTAATATCTGCTTCTTATTATTTATTATATGAAAATTTTAATATATAACATTTTATATATAATTACTACCATTTGATTACAATTAAATTAATAAATTATAAATTAATATCTCAACAAATTCAATAACTAATCCATTTTTAAAAACATTGCACTATAACTTTCTAGTTTCTTTATGTTGTAAAAAAATAAAAAATAAAAAAAAGATTATTTTATTTAATCTACTTATGCCTTTAACTAATTGGTTAGCTGATTTACCCTATAAGAATTTTGTGGACCATTTCCATCTAAATTAACTAGCATTTTACCCATTCATTGAAGATTTATGTGTATATTAAAGGAATTACATGAGCATGAAATTATGCTAATCACCTCTAAATTCCTATGTAAAGGGATTTAATTTTGTAAAGTTCTTCTAATTAAATAAGTAGTGACAGCCATTAAAAGTTCCCTCCCTACCTTTAAAGCCATTCGGGAAAGGAGATTGAATTTTGGACAAAGTATAATAATCTAATGTGGAATATTTAAAAATATGAATTAAGTGTATTTTATGATAGAAGCTTTATCGCCCGAAAAAAAAAAGGACATACCAATGCCAAAATATATTTTACAAATTACACAACAATAAAATCAATTTCAAATTGATTATAATGATAATTCATTATAAAATATGTAATTATCAGCATAATTGTTTAAATTTATGAAAATTTTATATTTAAACTCCAAACCTTAAAATTAAACGATACATCAAAGAACCAAACTTTTAGTAAAGATTACAAGTTTCCATCTTTTGAAAAAAAAAATACACATAAAGATATACACAAAGATTGTTGACTTGAGTAAGTCATAATCAATAACAAGTACCTTTTAGGCCATGTTTGGTACGATGGCTACATAAAGGGAAGGAAAAGAATGGAATACTGACGGGCTCGTCGCGCAACCTTCAAAATAAAACTAGGTTGGATATTAAATATGTAGCTAGTAGCACAACCTAGGTCATCTCCCTTAGAAATGAAGTTCAATGTTCAATTAAGTTTCTAAGTATTAAAAGACTCTAAAAATTTTTAAACTAAGGGAGGTTTTGATTGAATTAAACTATCTAAAATGGAATTAAATTAAAATTCCTAAACACTGCCTAATTGTGTGAATTGTGGTTGATAATGGTCTTGTGACTAGCTTTGGAATCGTCCCTTGGTATCCACTATCCTTATCCTAATCCAATTGTGATTAATTTTAGCTTAAGAGTCCCTAATTATGTTCACGGCAAATGTATCTTGAGTTACCACGCAAGAATCAAGAAATTAACGAAGTAATGTTGAATTGAGATCTCAATCCCACATTAAATTGTTAATTATTGTCTTTAAGATCAATAAATACTTAAATTGATTGATTAACTGATTAATTAGCCTCTGAATCATCATCAAAAGATGTTTAATTAACCAACTAAATACTAAGGAATCCACAAATAGATAATTAGGCACACCAATTCTCACAAGCATTTTATCAAACACCTTGATTGTACACTTGAAAAAATGGAGGAAAATGTAAAATTCAGTGTTTAAACCAATCAATTAATCACTAAAAAGCATCCCTAATTAGTGTCTAACCAGCCACTAATTAATTACATAAATTCTCAATTTAATATTCCTTAACCAAGCAAATACAAGAAAGAGAAAAAGTGCTGAAAAAATAAGAAAATCTTAGCAAAAAATGTTGCTCATCCATGGATTCAACTTCAGCCAAGGTTCTTCCTCCTAGCTAGCCTCAAGATGGAGATTAGAGCTTCATCGTGGTGGTGAGATGGAAATGGAAAAATGGAATGGAGTGGTGAATGGTTACTAGATGAAGGAAGGGCGAAGGGAATGGGTGAATGGAGTGAGTGTGGTGAATGACATCGTGAATGTGGTCTGCCCGAGTATCTTTTTATGAACCACGTGCTTTCCACTTGCTTCATTCTCTTTTCCTTCATGACGATACTGTTCACGTGCAGCCCATGGAATGAATGAAGCGTGTGAAATAAAAATGAATGGACGATGGATGAATGACGACGAATCAACGAGCGAAAATGCGTCTGGATGAAGTGGCGTTATTCACGTGCTTAGAAGTCAGCCTTTGCCCGAATGTTTCTCCTTTATTTTAATTGAATGTGGACCCCACTTGAAGCTAAATAAAATATTCCAATGCATGCAAGCTTCCCACTTTTCACGTAGCTTTCTTCTACAGTTCCTTTCTATTTTCTGTTCGTGTGTATTTGTGCAGATTCTGCTCACTTGTTCTGGAATCACATATTGCCTTCATTATCAACCAGAACTTCCAGCTTCTTCTTCTTCTTTTCAAAGCATCAAAACCCGTGGCTTTTCTGCTTCTTCGTGCAGCTCATTCCAGCTCAACACGTTATTCTTCCACATCATTTCTTTCCTTCGGCCAACTCCAAGTTCTGACTCTGTATGTGTATGTGTTTGTTGCCTAGATTTTTCCATAGCTCATTCTTCTAGCTCAGCATTTTCTTCCTTCTCAACCAGAAACATATCCTTCTACGTAGCTGCCTTTATCACAAGTCTGTAGCTTCCTCGGTTTTTGCTATGCATTGAACTCGTGGTTGCTCTTCCTCTTTCAAACCATAACGAGGCTTCTTCTTATGCACGTTTTTGCTGGAGCTTTATGTAGCTTCTTTTTCTGTTATGCTCTACACTTCTTTCCACGCTAACTTCATCATATTTCTCCTCCCAAGTTTCTCCTTCCAACATTAGCTTGTTATTCTTTATTTTGCTCAACTTCTTCACCTGCTCAAACTAAAAACTTGAGCCAGCTTCTCTTTCCTTCTCCTTCAATGTAAACCCAAGCTCAAGCTTCTCACATGGTTGCTTTTGTACATGAAAGCTTCTCTATCCAGTCCATAGCTTATATTGCTTTCTTTCTCTTCACATGTGAGCTACCTCATTCTTCCTTCTCTCAAGAAATTCTTCTCCTCTGTTCATGCTCTATTTTGCATGTAGTATTTCCTCTTCTCCATGCACGTTCTGCCCAGCTCTTGCTTCATTTCATTTAATCCTTCATCCACTTCAAAACAGTAGCTTCTTGCTTCATCCACACTCTTTCTTCCTCTCTAGCCTTCATGCGTATTTGTTCCTTCTCCAATTCAATTTACCATTCAAGCTTTAATTGTCCATTGAAATTCTGCACACATAAAAAAAGGAAAGTATTAAGTGGAAATATCCAAAAATTATTTAAGATAAATTTAAGTATTAAGAATCAATAATTTACAAATTAATTCCTCAAATGTAAAAATGGCAAATTAAAATTAAATTCCACTTAATTAAATTCCTAAAGCTATATTTGGACACTAAAACGCTTAAGTTAGGGGATTAAAATATATAAAATATCATGATTATCAAATACGGTATCCCTTAAATTGTTTGTTTGGTAATTGGTTCAGTGTTTCCCATGGCATGAAACATTCTAGTAAATAAAGGAGAGTTAACACCTTAGTATGAGCGACGGAAAGGAAGCGCATTCGAAAGAAAGGCAGCAGAGATGACCAGTTTACCTCAGAACTACCATTCGTATAGAGGCTAAAACCATAGATAAGGTTAGCCACGATAGGACATAATAGCTACAATAAGACAAGCACACGCGAAACCTTCAACCTTTCCCGCCGAGTCTTCGATTTTCTTTAGACCATCGGAGCTTGTGAAGACCACCGATGGACCCATTTTGTAGTGATTAACTCCCTTGTAGCAATTTCCACCATACTTCAACGACGGATGGAAAACATGAGTGTTATAACCATACTCGAAGAAGCTGACGAGTGATGTTCGAAATCCGTGATAGCTACAAGAGGTCTTCAATGGAATGAAGCTTCTTTTTTCGTCGACTACACCTCGTTAGGGCTCTAAACTGGGGCTTTTTGTGTTTTTCCTTTTTTCTCGTGGTTCTTTTGTTTTACAAATTCAAGGGTGTTATTTTTTAAAATTTTATTAATCTATGGGTGTTATGGTCTTTTGACCTTTTTTCCTTTACACATATATATATTTTTTTTCTTTCAAACCAAACATAAACATAATATATTTTTCCATTCTTTCTTAAGTTATACCAAACAAAAGTTAGATCTTAATATTCCTTTTCATTCTTATTCCCTTTCTCATTCATTTTCTCATCAAAATTCATTCTATATATCAAACGAGCCCTTAATAAAGGATTGATATTACTAGAGAAGAGACCTGGCTATAATAGGCAGGGTTGAATGGAAGAATCTTGAAGAGATTTTTGGAAGCTTTTATGGTATTAGTTTCTTATCACGTGGGAGTCTCGGATAGATTTTATTCCAAGTGTAGTAGTGTAGTCTCAGCCATCTTTGAAGGTGACAAGCAATATTAGACTGTAAATCAAGATTGCATCAAAGCTTATGAGTATAACCAGAAAAAAAGAAAAAGAAAAGAATTGAACATACATTTAAGGAATACAGGAGGTTGCTTGACGCCAAACACTGATTTGTGAATTTGATCATTAAATTCACATACTTCATAAGTTCGCTTAAATTTAAGTAGACCCATTGATAATCATAATACTATGTCGATTGAGCGATTCCAATGCCATGATTGTATCTGTCTTTGGAAAAACTGCAAGTTTACAAGATATATAACTTAATTGCAAGAAAAAAACTACAAGAAGATAGCCTAATCCTTTAAAACATAAGAAACATGAGTAATAAGAAGGGGAGTAATAAAAATAACGATAAAAAATTGCCTTCCGTAACAGCTTACGAAAGAAACTCACACTATTTGACATCATATAGCTTTCTTTAATAATTATATCAGATGCCGCCATCTGATGTAAGATAATGAAATCAATCATAAAAGTATAGCTAGTGATAAAAACTTGTTCTAAGATAATGAATCAACCATTATAAACACATAAAAAAGCAAATGCATAATATTATGCAAATTTAGGGCATTGGATATAATTGAAATTAAATTACAAAATAGTATAATCCGAAAATCATATTATGCAATCCAGGGCCTGCCATGACTTTCTGGATCTATTCTGAAATCTTCGAGTATTATGTTAGTAAATCTATTTCTTTATTGAGGATTGGCTCTCTTCTATTGTAACATAGACCTACGGAAAAAAAAAAAAATCATAAAAATGATAAATAGATCATGTTGATCTCATGTCAAAGTTACTCCAGTTTTACCAAACCTCTCAAAAGACCCGCCATTTTATCCATGGCGTCTCTAGAGTTTTTCATGCATGAATGCAAAAACACTTTAAAACATCATTTTGCTAGACTAACCATGCAATCTAATCAACTAAATCATCAATTAGAATTAAAAGTCACATACAATAACAGAAGCAAATACAATGATTTAAATATCTTCAACCATACCTTTGCAAATTTGGACGATGAACCCACGGTAATGATTGATTTCTACAGCAAAATGCAACCAAGAAAATAAATACAGAAAAATAAAGAAGAGAGTTTTCTAATAAACGTATTAGATTCAGTGATAGTCTATTAGATTAATTTTATTTATCAGAGAATTTTTTAAAATATTGATATAAAAATTGGTTATTCTTCTATCAAAAAAGTTAGATTAAACAATGTACAAATATCTACTAATTAAAATTTTTAGCAATTTAAAATTTAAAACTTAGGGATTATTAGTCAAAATAATTTAATTTAAAATTGGGATATTAATTAATTAATTTTAATTTAAAATATTTCAATGACTGGTATGAAATATTTTAAATAAATATTTAATTAAGATAGTATTTTAACAAAATATATTTAAATTAAAATATTCTAACACCTTTTCTTTTTTCTTTTTCGCTTTCGTGAACTGTTATATGACAAAATTACCAACGCTCCTTTGATGCTTGTCCTTTGCATAACCTTAACCAAAACTCGTTCCCAAAAGATAAAAAACACATCCTTTCAAACAAAACTTCATTTATGTATGGCGTGAGGTGGGGTATAGTTGGGCTTACCATCGCGGCACTAGTTTCAAAATGCTGCTACTTTTATAATATTATATGTAATCATTATTTTTCCGTGTAAAAGCCGACAACAAGTACTGTTCTAGTGCATAACAACTTGAGTAACAGAGAAAGCAACATGACAACATCAATTGGATAAGACACGGGAGTCATAAGTCCAAATTAACTGTAATTAACGCCGTCCAATGAATTGCTCGAACGTGATTAAATTAATTTAATAAAAAATTTAACACACTTTCAAGTTTCAACTGTTAAAGTGGTTCCCACAATCATGCACTCTCATGGGGCCCTCTTCTCCAAGCCTACGATTTGCAACTTGCAAGCATCGCGGAAATTTGCTTATTTGCTGGGCATTACCGATTGGTGGTGCATCGAGATTTGATTAGCATCTAATTAACAAAGTAAAAACGTGATTGAAGGGTAATTGGATGAGCTTCAACAAATGGTTAGGGCTTAGGACTTTAGAATACTAATTAAAATTTGATAAAACGGAAACCTTACCATTTCTAAGGGTTTGGTAGATGAAAAGTTAAGAATACAAATAAAAAAATTATTTGTAAATAAAAAATATTTATAATATTTTTATTTTTAATAATCAAATTATTATTGTGAGAGAATATTAAATAGTAATTAAGTAATAATTATAAAATTAAAATTAAAATTTTATCAAATTTTTTATTATTTTTTCTATTTTTGCTTTCTCTTTCCTCATAAATCGAACGGACAATAAGGAAGACAAATATGGACATTGAGTAACACGATCGGCCTGTCACGTAGCAAGAATTGGGGAGGAAAATTTTGAGAGAAAAGGACAAGTTTGAGCAAATTTCAGTCTTCTCTTTATAATTATTATTTAATACTCTTTAATAATTATTATTTAATTATTATAAATACGAATATTATGAATATTTTTTATTTATAAAATTATTTTTTTATTTTTTATTTTTATTTTCATTCCTCTATTTCTATCTACCAAATGGCCCCAATAAGTAGACTGTCTTATACTTACTACTAGTTAAATAAACTTAATTTAATTGTGTTTACACATTTTTCCTTTCGTTTTCTACATTATCCTTGGGTTTTCTTATACACTGCTCTTATGATTATTTTAAAATATTTTTTATACTAAACTAACGAAAATGCAATGCGCCTTACTTTGTCAGCAAAACTATTTTTTGACCTGCCAGACGTACCAATGGAAAAGTACTTAATATATATTTTTTGTTAACAAAATTATGAAGTTACTAAAACAGATCTATGTAAAATAATTTTTTGTTATTGATTCCGATTGATTTACTGATTAACTCACGCGTTGCTATATTACTCATCGCTATTTTTAGTTTTGTTTATTTAGTGGAGTAGTAATTTTTGAACGTTGACTCAACATTTCTTCTGATAAAAAATCTCTTTCTTTTTTTATATTAGATCATTTACAAACTTTTTTTTTAATTTTTTTAAATTAACAATTGGATCCCACTTTCATATTTTAATAAATACGTTATTTTATTTATTTTTTCTTATTAATATTAACTTATTCGCTATGTCAAATATATTCATAATTGGCTTGTTCGCATTAAAGACAAAAAGAAACTTGTTACATTAATTATGAGAAGATGTTTGAGGATGTAAATGAGTAAATAAGGGCGGTAATAATAATAATAATAACAACAGTGGTAAGAAGAAAAAAGGATAAATAACTATTTGCTAAAATATAAAAGTTTAGAAAATCTAATTGCAAGTTTTAAATATTCAATGGCTTTTTTTTTCCCTTCATTTAACTTCTATTCCCAATTCACATTTTTATGAATAGAGAAATTCATTAATACAAACGGCACTAATTAGCCCTCTCCTAATCTACAAACCACATAGTGCATATTTGGCAGGACGTTGAAAAATCATATTTGTATAAAAATATTAATTTGTTAATTTCATTTAAAAACATAATTTGAGAGGGGAGAACGTGTTTTCAAACGTAGCAATAATCAGAAGCAAGAGACGATGGAGGATGAAAATTTTGACAAGTCAATCAATTGTTTTGTTAATAGCCCTAGAAAACTAGGTAAGTGAGGAAAAAACAAAGGGGGGTGAACTTGCTAAAGTGATAACTGTCAACTTTCTAACTACTGATTGGGGAAAAAACCGCCGACTATTTTAAATACTAGTGACATTGAGCACCGGCCAACGATCAATCAGAACTCAAGCTCGATCCAACGTTTTATAATTAAAAACTAAGCTAATGCAATAAATGCTTTAATTAGGGCTATAATCCTAGCCCCTTGCTCTCATCTAAATCTAACGCATGGAACCTATTTTAGCAGTCGTTGTAGGTAAGTCATTCTTTTGTAATCCATTTAGTTATTTACTAACTGAATAAATATTACAAATTATACATTATTTTAGTTTCAATGCATTTCTTTTTAGTTATTTATATGCTTTGTTTTTAAATGATAATATATTTGACCTAAGGTTGTAAAATTGCTTTTGAGTGCAGTGCAAGATTCAATGTTAACTTTCATAAATTATACAAATCATTGTATAGAGAGAGAGAGAGAGAGAGAGAGAGAGAGGGAAATGCTAATCTCACACAACTAATATGGAGGTTAGCATTATATATATTTGTTTTATTTCTTATAACAGTGCTCCTGTAGTAATTTTAAAATAGTTTACAATGTATCATATCAATATTGTTAGACAGAAATCAAAATGTCAGAAATATTTTAAATTGTTAAAATAGAAGTAGATGAAAAGAAATCAAAGATCAACAGGTAAAGTTAACATCGTTTAAGTATATTTATTTATTTATTTATTTTTTGTATCAAATTATACGAAGGTTTGATATGTCGGTATACTATGTGAGTTAAGATATTTAAAATCCTTTCAAATATAATTTTGTCATCGGTGAATATAAATTTATTTGTTTATTCGGCCCACTTATTTCCCCTCATCTCTTATATATAAAATTAACAGTTAGTGGTGTTATACCTTTTTATTCAGTGACTCCCTTCAAAGAAAACTATCATTATTGGTTTACATTCTCAAGACAGTGGGGACATTATAATACAATTTTGGTGAATTTTTCTATGAAATTTCGAATTTAGTTTCACGGATGGAATTGCACGCGACGCAATTATGGTTTGATAAATAGCGTATGGATAAAGGTGCGCTGATTATGTAATAGGCGTTGAAGATCAAAAAGAGGTCTAATAAATTTTAAAATAAATGGTAATATTTATATTTTAGTCCAATTCTTTTTCTTATCATAAAATAATAATCTTATAATAATTACATTTCAAACCCACATAATTTTATCATAAACAAAATTTCCTTTATTTTTTGTATTTACAACATAGATTTTTAGATTGCTTAATTCTACCCAGGTTGATAACCTTTTATCATAACTCCAAAATTCGTTCACAATCAATAAATTTTTCCTCCAATGGCATACTTCAAAAACTCAAATCCTATTGTCATACCTCAAAATCTCACTTGTAATTTGATGTATCCCCTCTTAATTTTAGACTTCCAAAAAAACCTAAATTGTTTAAATGAACACCCACAATTTGTTTGTTCCCGTGTCTTGGTCTAAGTTGCTGTGAAATCCAAGGAATCTGAGTTTTATTTTCATAAAGGGTGTAGTTATTATTGGTGGGAAGTGGAGTAAGCATTTACTTCAAAGATTCAAGATGAACATATCACTTTTGAAAAAAAATATATAGTGCTACAGGTCAATCATTTGGCTATTAGATTATATCAATTAATTGTTCTAATATATACGGCTTTGCAAAAATAAAAAATAAAAATAAATTTAAGATTCTACAAACAAAAAATACATAGTCAACTGTTTCTCGTGCAAGTCGATTAATTGAAAACTTTTCTTGTAAATTTGGTCACAAAAGTACTTATTCATTCCAAATCATTTGGTGAAATGCCTATTTTAGACAAAATCCACAGCCAAGAAAAAAAAAACAACAAAAGTACTAATTGTAATGTATAAGCTCTTGAAGCATTAAGCAATTATAAGGATACCTGTTAAAAAAATGGTATTTGTGGGTTTAATCCCGAGCAAATGTAAGCTCCTATAAGTAATTTAAGAATAAAATTTGTGGATTGAGTAGTAAGGTTGGAGGTGTAACATCAATAAGATTTTTTATTAGTGAAAACATCTATGTTTTTCAATGAAAAAAATATTATATTAGAAGGGGTATTGGATTTTTGGAAAAATAAGCGATATATATAGCTTAATTTGCAAATTTAGATAATCATGGGATGTAGAGTTATTGGCTAAAGTTAGTGGGACTATGATGTAATTACAAATATTTATTTATATGTTTTTTTTTTCCAAATTTGATGTCCTATTACCCAATCAGCATAAACTTTTTGCTAACACAACAAACTTTTCAATCTGGTGTGCAATTGACAAGTTTTGATTACATCAGCTTAGTTCCACCGATGCAATTGAATTTGCCATTTCATGAAAGAATTTACTTACAATTTCACATTGAAGTATCTTTCTTATTGGCTTTTCTAGGAAGAAAGGAACAGTAAATGTACCAAAAGGCAGAAAGAGAGGTGCTGCGCTATGAAACTCTATTTTGATATTTCATAAATAAAATATTTTAAAATTTTATGCAATTCTTTTTAATTTGGTTGTTAATAGATTGAGTATATTTTAATCTAGTATCTTATATAATTATTTTTTAATTTAGTATTTTATAAATAGATATTTTTTTTAATTTAATATCTCTCAAATAAAATAGTTATTAATAATATTTTTTCTCAATTTTCTTTCAATGAAATTAACTAATATAATAATATAATGACATATAATATTTTTTAATAGATTATCACTTTAATTATTATAAAATAATATGTAGATTAATTATTAATTTCATTAATGATATATTAATAAAAAATATTATTGATAACTATTTTATTTGTAAGAAATTAAACTAAAAAATATTTATATATGAAATTTTAAATTAAAAAATTAATTTTATAAGGAGTGAACTTAAAAAATATTTTATTTAAAAAAAGTCAAAATAAAATTTTTGTCAAAGGATCAGTAGCCAAGATCTTCTCCCATCTATTTTAAAATATAAACACTTCTCCAAATAGAATAGGCCTTTGGCGGCCTGCACTTCCCGTCTCCTATCCCTGCACCTGCGCCAACAAGTAGGCATTTAGAAATGGTATGCAGTGAAATAAAGAGAAATTAAATTTAAATGTTTGTTTATAATTTATTCAGTTTATTAATTTTATATAAATCAAATTTATCTAAAAATTTATTCCAAACAATTGTGTGCGGTGGCATCACTCAGTTGCGCTTGCGCATAATGGCTGGGACAGCAGAACGTCCAGATATGCCCATAGCCAATGAAATCAAATCACAAAATGGATTATTAACGAATCAAACTGACTTTTAATGGTAATTATTCAGTTTTCCCCTACAATACTCCAATTATGTTTGATATAAAAAACGAGATCAAGGAAATAAAAAAATAGATAGATCAAAATGGAAATGATATTTCTGTATCTATTTTAATAAAAATACTATGAAATAATAATTATAAAAATATACTAATTTTTAAATATCTTTTCATTCCGAAAGTACATTGAATCCAGCAATAAGGCCGTCCAATTAATATTAAACTACTTTCCCGCGAAGACCAACTGCCCAAGACGCTATTGTTTAAAGGCAACTATGAGCAAGTCCAAGTCAACGTCGTCCCAGCGCCAGCTATACGCCGCATTTGCTTGGAAAATTATATGTTAATGATTTTAAATTAAAATATTTATATTAAAAAATTTTAAACTATCAAATTATTTTAAAAGAGTTTAGAATTAAAAATTTTAACTTGAAATTTTTAACTCTAATTTTCTGTGTAATTTAAATTTTTTATTTTTAGATCTTTAAAAATAATTTTGAAATTTAAAACTATTCAATATAAATATCTTTTACTTAAAATACTGAAATATAATTTTTTTCTTCCTTTTTTGTCCAAAAGCAATGTAGCGTTTAATTATTGTAATCAATGAGTTTGTTGAAAAAAATACACCAATTTGAATTTTCTATAATGTTTATACATGCAGAAATTTTGAGGAAAGTACCTTAGTTAATTAGACTGGGTTCTTCGTGGTGAATTTGATTTTTACGCTGCATTACACGTATAGCATTGTGTGTTGCGCAGCATCGTAACCTTCTAAATAAAGGGCTTATCATTTTATTTTTTTAATCGAATAGTTTTTTGTTGCATAATAGACAATCCTGAGTCTTTCACGGTTTGCAATGAAAATTTGTCACCAAAAAGAAAAAAATTACATGACATTAATTTTATTTGTTTGAAATTTTTATAAATATAGTGAAAATAAAACCAAGTACTAATGCCTGATTTCTACCTCATTCTATTTTCTTACTTCTCATTCTATAAATTTCTTTTGTAAATGAAAAAAAAAAACATTTTTCCCTGTATAGGGATGGTAATTTTCATTTTGCGCGTAAAATATGCGTCAAAGTTGCCTTGCATATACGACGCATTTGACCACATATTCATTGACGTGACTTTAGTACGCGGTTGCTCGTGGTTTTGCCTGTATCTGTTGAGCATATATTAGATATGATACGTCGTATAACGTTCATAGCTACAAATATTCGCATGTATTCTTCGAAACTTCTAATTTTTTTTTTCTATACCTATTTTGAAGCTGATATTTGAGGACCTTGTTTCCTCGAAGGTTGGTTGTTTGTAAAAGGCTATGTGACATTTTCTTAATTTAATGCATTCCTTTTCCTTTTATTTTCTGAACCAGCTCGTATCTTTAACTGAATTGATTATCATTGCTTACTTTGTTCTATTTCATTGTCATATATTAAAATATTGTTCAATGAAAGAAAATCGGTTTTTTACTAAGATAGAATAGATTTCTCGAATTCGGATCATTTTTTTCATTTTGAGAGTCAAATCTAACCTAGTACACCAAAGGGGAAACAAATCTCTGTATGAACAAGCACTTGTTTAGGAAAAAAAAAGGGAGAGAGATTAAATAAATCTAGAAAAAGACAAGCAATCGTTATAAATATGACCACGCAGACCAAATAAAAGAATGGATCGAAAAGGAGAATAAATTAACATTTTCAGTCCATTAAATCTACAGGTCTCGTAAAAAAATAAAAAATAAAAAAGAATTAGTTGCATTTTATAAAGAGAATCAATGGTCAAAAGTTTATTTAGTCCTGCAATATAACAAGAAAAAAATATTAAGAGCCAAAAATTAGAAATGCCCCTGATACTCCTGTGATACAAAGTGAAACAGAGGTTGTAAAGATAGTTTGGTATAAATCAAGTTAAAACAAATCCTTTATTAATTAAATACAAAAGTCACATTTAATAAATAATCAAATATTTGAATAATATTTATGTGATATATTATATTTTTATTTTTAAAAATTTTTTAATTTATATATATTTTAAAATCAAGCTAATTTGTGGATATCATTTTTATTTAGTATATAATATTTTTACTTTTTTTCTAAACAAGAGGGACCTAAAGCTAAAAAATAAAATTATTATTTTCTTTATTTTTAATTAATTATTTGGTAATCTAAAAAATAATTAGTAGTATTTTTACACGAAATAATAAATAAAAAAATTTAAAAAAATTAATTATAAAAATAATTAATAGTAATTGTATTAAAATAATAATAAAAGATTATTTGATATTAAAAACAATAAATTATATAAGTAATAATTAATTAAAAAAACTTTGTGAAAGTCAATTGAAATTAGTCTAATCAACTGTTAATCAACGGTTAATTGGACATTTGCAGGGGATTCAGAAAAAAGCTATGAACCCCACAAGGGACAATTTTTTTTTAAAAAAACAACTCCCAGAAAAAAGAAACAGTAAATGAACAATACCATTGATTTGATCCTATTGAATAGTGTTAGGGAACCGCGTTAGAAGCACGGGATTTTATATACATAAATAAATTAATATGCTACATTATGGCAATGGTGCATTTGTGTATAAATAAATATATGTATATATATATATATATATTATAAATACATTTTGGTGATAGCCTAGAATGAGTAGAGATCAGCTATCTGTTCAATAATAGCTTATATTATGGATAGGAGTGACCAAAACTAAATCGAATTATAGAAGGAACTCTGTCCTCTTGTCTTTTTTATAGCATCCAAATTTATGAGCCAATATTGAAATGAGTGTTAGAGATTATTTGAATCATAACTTATATATCGAAATTGTACACTTCCAATAAAAAACGAAGGAAGGTTGTGTTAAATTAAACTGAAGGTACTATATATATATATTTTAATATATAATAATTTATTTAAATATAATATCCATAATAATATATAATAAATATAATATACATATATATATTATAAGTACATTTTTATTATATTAAAATAATAATTTATAAATATTTGTGAAAAATAAAATTTAATTAATAGAAGAAATGCATCTTTTAAAATATTACTGTAAAAAGTAGATTTTTATTAATGTATAAATTGAATTAAAAATATTTTATTGTAAAAAAATAATTACATAATACTGATTATTAAACTATAAAAATATTCTGTTTATTAATTTTATTAAAAGACTTGATTTGGCCAAAAAATAGTAAGTTTTATATTAACAACACAAATTCTTTTATCTTTTTTTACACTAAAGATAGAAAGAAGAGCAAAATTAAAAATATTATTTTTAAAATAAATAATAAAAAATAATGAAAAAATTAAAAAAATTAATTAATTATAGTTATGTTAAAAAAAGACCGTTCTTTAATATTAAGCTTTATAAAACATTTTTTAAGTTGAATTAAAAAATTATATATATATATTAATAGATTATATATATAATAAATATATCTATATTTATATATATAATATATTATATATATAATAAGTATATATTTTATCTAAACATATATATTAACAAATATTATATATATAATATGTAAAATATTAAAGTAAATAGTTATTTTTATTTTATTAAAATCATGCTTTTTAAACATAATTAATTATAATTATATGTTAAATAAACTGATTATTCTAATTAATTATATTATAATTATATATAACAATTAATTCTTTCATTATTTTTAAAATTTTTGGTCATTTTTCATAATTTATTTATTATTTTATTATTATTTTTATCCCATAAAACAAATAAAAATGTATTTTTTTGTTTTTATTATATCAACTATGATTAATTTAATTGTATTTCATTTAATATATATATATATATATATATATATATATATATATATATATATATATATATTATATATATATATATATATATATATTTTATTTCTACTGTATCTACCGAACAAAGCTTAAGGAAACAGCCTTTACAGCAAATACGACTTGTAGAATGGGAGTGGCAGGCTATTGGCCTCTTTATTTAATATATATATATATATATATATATATATATATATAATAACTTGCAATATCAGAGTGGAAAGTTCAACAGTGGTCACATGCCGTTTTTCAAAAAAAACCAAAAAAGAGTTTCAACCCTGCAATTTTGACAAGGGCACATTTGTCATTTCATCATACCTCTTACGCAAGGGTGGTATATCCCTTAATCTCCACAGTGCATGACTGAGTTTTATAACATGCAGTTACACCCACAGAAATAGAAACCCGGTGTTTCTGCCCTAGATTACTTGCCTATGCGCAATGCGCACTCAGCGTTTATGTGTCGCGAAGTGATTCGTCTTCAGTTTGACGTGTCGTCTCATCGCGAAGCGTGCGCACCTATGCCTTGGTGTACGTTAGCATCTGCCTTTATATTATCTATTGCAACACTCCATATCTTACCACCCTTCCTGGTTAAAATACTCAACGTCACGACCAGCCAACCAGAGCTCACACACATTTCAGACTTAACTCTCTCTCTCTCTCTCTACTGCCTTTGAAATCTCAAATCAGCTGTGTTAGCATATTAAGCTGAAGCTCCCTTTCTGTTCCAGAACGAGATCTTCATCAAATTGATTTGGACGCTTTAAAATTCTTAAACTAGATTTATATTTACTCGTGACTCGTGAGTTCAATCCTCGATCGAGCTTCAAGTGTTTGACGGTTGCTTCTAGTGATATTATATCAGGATTTACTTGTGCAGGGGCGAAGGTTCAGATTCTAACAGAGCAGAGAATTAATGCATTTTCGTTTCCTTTTGATTGAAGAACTCGATCGGTGTTAAAGCGGTAGGGGAGAGGTTGTACGGTCATTAAGGGTGTGGCTTTTAAGGAAGAGGAACGACGACGGCGACGGCGGTGGAAAAGAAGAATAGTTTGCACGTGAGTGCGTGCATCTGTGGTTGTAGGGTGGTGTGGGTGGGTGGTTGATCTGGTTCTCTCGGGAGGCTCGTGAAAATGCCTCACAGAGCGACTTACTTTTTCCCGAGGCAATTCCCGGAGCGTGGGTTGGATGAATCTTCCAAACAGCTATTAGATCACGAGAAGAAGAAAATCGTCAACTCCATCAAATCAGAAACCTTTGGCGTTGAAAGCGACCCAAAAAAGTCAGTTACAACAGCAGCAACTGCTGCAACAACAAAGGACGATGTCGTTTTATCGCCTGGGAAATATTCAGCTATATCCGACCTTTTCACGGGCAGTGACAAATTTCGGACCAAGCAGAAGCAAATTGCTGCTTTCTGCGATTGGTTGATAGAGAAAAAAGGGCATAGATCGGGTCACGTGAAACCACACTTCCGCCGGTTATCCTGCGAAGAGAACCGCGAGCTTCTGCTTCCGCCGGAGTCCGTGCCGGCGCCGGCGCCGCCTCCACCGGAGACAGTCAAAGATACTGCAATTGACCGGAGTTTTGACCGGCAAGTCTCGTTGCCGAGGTTATCTAGTGGCAGTAGCTATGCTGGGAGCTTGTTCTCGGGGACGACGTTGGACGGGAATTTTTCTAGCGACATTAAGGAGGAAACGACGTCGTCTCGGGTCTCCACCACAAGAAGAAGACAGGAGGAAGAGGAGGAAGAAAGTAAGGAGGGGTTGGCGCAGAAGTACAAAGATAGTTACTACCTGCAGATTACGTTGGCTAAGAGACTTACTTGTCTAGCAAGTCTCGCTGCTGACGAGCCTGTACTTACTTTAGACACTGGAATCGAGACTTGGGATGCCGAATCAGTTTCCTATCGTCTCTGGGTATGAAACTTACTCATTTTCTCCACTCTTCCTCATTGACCTTATGACGGCATTGTAACTCAGCTTAATGTCTTAATAACTTCATGTACGAGGTATATCAATATGGCAATGTTCAAGACCGAAGATTCTGCTGGGTTCTTATGATTTTTGAGCTTCTTAACTGAGTCAATTCATTTTTCAGGTTAGTGGCTGCTTATCATATTCTGACAAAATATCAGATGGTTTTTATAACATCTTGGGGATGAATCCATACCTATGGGTGATGTGCAATGAGCTGGAGGAAGGTAGGCGGCTTCCACCTTTAATGGCGCTTAAAGCAGTCGAACCAAGCGAGACATCTATGGAGGTAGTTCTTGTTGATAGACACGAGGACTCTCGGCTAAAGGAACTTCATGATAAAGCACAAGAATTGTATTGTGATTCAGAGGACACCTTGGTGTTGGTGGAAAAACTAGGAAAACTTGTTGCGATATATATGGGGTAAGTTGCAGCATTCTCTTTTCCTAGTTACTGCTCGAATCTTGAAGTGGGGTTCTTTGATATTGAGCTTTTTTGTTGAAATGTGTGAAGGGGTACCTTCCCGGTGGAGCAAGGAGATCTCCACAAGCGATGGAAGTTGGTTAGTAAGAGATTGAGGAATTTTCAGAAGTGTGTTGTGCTTCCTATCGGCAGTTTATCTGCAGGACTTTGCAGGCATCGGGCAATTCTCTTCAAGGTGAAATATGTTTGCTAAATGAATTATGCTTTTCATCACATCATGATAAAATATTTACATTCTCCAATAGACCATTGAAAAGACGCTGCTATCCATATACCCTGCAATGAAATTAATTATTATGAATTTTCTGTTCTTGACTGATGACATGATATAAGTTATCAAGATTTCCTTTAGTAGTTTGGTAGTAATCATCATATGATTTACATGAATGAACAACCCCTTTCATTTATAATATGGCAGAAAACCATATTGATCTATATTGGCGTTTTAGACATTTCTGTACTTCTTAACCCCGCAATTTACAATCTAATCATTGCACACTTCACTTAGGCCTCCTCTTTATACCTAGTTTGCAAAATATTGTCCTAATTTGCTCTTTCCTCTCTCTTGGTTAATTGTGGATGTGTAAAGATGACTTGCTTGTTCGTCTTCTTGCTGATGATTTATTCACTATTATTTTGATTTTGCAAATGCAGAGATTGGCAGATTACATAGGTTTGCCATGTCGTATCGCTCGAGGTTGCAAGTATTGTGCTGCAGATCATAGGTCTTCTTGCCTTGTCAAGATAAAAGATAACAGGCAACTCTCAAGGTTAGTGCAATAGCTTTTCTTGCAACTCTCATTTTTTTTGCATGAAATTTTTAATGAAAATGATCAATTATATTATTATTGTCAATCCAATTATCTCTTATTTGAAACGTTTTCATTAGCAGGGAATATGTAGTTGATCTAGTTGGGGAACCAGGAAATGTCCATGGGCCAGATTCATCAATTAATGGAGCATATGTCTCCTCGACGCCTTCCCCATTTCAAATTTCTCATCTACAAGAATCCCGGTTACCTTACGTGGATGATGCATTAAGTTCTCAGTTTATAAGTTCCAATGAGAATTCTGTTGTTCCTGAAAGTGATTTATATTCTGGTATGTTGATGATTTCTCACCTGGAAAATTGTTTTCTCAATTATCTTAAAGTACTTCTATTTCAATTTCAAGGAAGAACCTATATAGCCATAAATATATTCAGACCCTCGGGGTGCAAATCACTTGAACTTATTCACAGTAGGGCCTACATAAGCTTACCCGGGGGTTCCTTGTGTACTTATGTAAAATATGACATTTAATTAAGTGACGCAGATGCACATAAACGTCATATGTTTTTGTTTGCCTTGAGCTAACTTGGTCATCAATCAAGTTTGTACCGAGGTTTGCATTTTTCATTCACCGCAAAAGTTCAGATTTATGTTTATTGCAAAGATATTTTGTCTTTCTTTCCTAATTTACCTCAAGAGGAATACCAAACCCTAATTTTCATTGCAAGAACATTTTAATGCTTTCCACCACCTTCTTAAGCATGTGGAGCATAGTTGGTTACAAAATTAAAGATTATGACACGCTTTAAAGACTGGTTTGCTATGCTTTTTGCTCTACCTAGAAACCAGGGAATTTAGCATGTACTTCTGCTTTAATTTGTTTTTTTCTTTTTTTGGCCAGAAGTTCTGGTTTAATTTATCTTCACAAAATTTCCTAGTCTAAAGTTGATCTTATCTGTTATCCAATCTTTTGCAGGCTGTGCAAAGAAAGATCAACCAGTCAAAGGAGCTGATTTGCTGAAATGTCCTACCAACTCCAAATATGCTTCAGTTGATCAAACTCATGCAGGAAATGCACAGGAATGTGCAGTTCTAGGTTTGAATTTGCCTTCCATTCAGGAAGGTGTTTCTGAAGCTCTGCATCCAGCCACTGAGGCATTGTTGCATGAATATCCCATGCATGTTGAAGATTCAGTTGTCATAAAAGAAACTTCCAATAATGAGATCATTGTAACTGGAAGTTCTGTGGTAAAAACTACTTCTAAGAAATCCATACTTGGCTCATCCTGCCACTCAGAACAGGAATCTGTAGACAATAGACTTGAAAACTGGGACCCTTTTTTTGGTGGAAACATTCCAAGATACTTGAATCTTGAACCATCACTCGCAATGGATTGGCTTGAAATATCGTGGGATGAATTATGCATTAAAGAGCGTGTTGGTGCTGGTAATTTTTCTGCATTCTCTGCTTCTTTTTATTGAATCCACATAAAAGATGTGTTATCATGGTCTTATTTTCGTGCTAGGTGACACTTAAATGTTGCTATTGTTTTCTTCTCTCTCTGCAGGGTCATTTGGGACAGTGCACCGTGCTGAATGGCATGG
The DNA here is from genome assembly GCA_032878935.1 of Erythrophleum fordii. NCBI lineage: Eukaryota > Viridiplantae > Streptophyta > Magnoliopsida > Fabales > Fabaceae > Erythrophleum > Erythrophleum fordii. The sequence continues at coordinate 30,403,564 of JAVQMF010000050.1, forward strand.
ATCTGTAAGTGTCAATAAGCATTTCTTTAAGACATTTTCAATAAATGTTGAAATTTTGGGGTTATGGATTTGCTTTGTTTAATGCACATTTCAGTATGTAAATGTTGCGTTGTTATAGTCTGTACTTTGTCTCTTATTCTGTTCCGTTGCAATTGAGTTGATGACATTTACGCACTAAGACAATTTGATTATATTTTCCTTTTAAAGTATCTTATATTGGACTTCTAAATATATATTTTTGAACATTCTCTATATATTATCTATTGTAATTTTTTTCTTTTTCACTTTGGTGAATTTATATTACTTATATATTGCAGGATGTTGCAGTCAAGGTTTTAACAGTTCAAGATTTCCAAGATGATCAGTTGAAAGAGTTTCTCAGAGAGGTATGTATTGTTTATCTTATCTTTTTTCCTTCTCCTACATTTTCAAGCTTTCTACTTTGTTTTTGAGTGTTGTTTCCATCTTGATGGGTAATTTTCATTCTTTGATTTTCCAAATATATAATTATTAACAGTTAATCTAAGAAAACTCAAACTCTAGAATTGATTCATCTGTGTGCCATAAACTCTAGTTTCCTAAGTTGGTCATGCATTATAACAATCGCAAGTTATGGTTTGTGGAGGACAGCAGAAACTGTGTTTGATGCTGCCATGCTTAAAACCTTTACCTTTCTTTATGGTCAAGGGTCGGTAGTTTGCACATAATCAGTTTGGAACTTGTTCTATGGTATCTCATTTCTGTTCATCTCTCTATTAAGTGGGGTAAAAGGTAGCAAGTTAAATTCAAGTTGTTATTTGCATTCTTGACAGGTTGCAATAATGAAGCGTGTTCGCCATCCAAATGTGGTGCTCTTCATGGGTGCAGTTACTAAACAGCCTAATCTATCGATAGTGACAGAATATTTGCCAAGGTAAAACATCCAATTTCTTATATAGTTAACTGAATTAATAAAATTTCTTGCTTAAAGATTAGAATGTCTTACAGTTGCTGCTTTCTGGTATATTTGCAACAGGGGTAGTTTATACCGCTTGATACATAGGCCAGCATCTGGTGAAATGTTGGATCACAGGAGACGATTACGGATGGCTTTAGATGTGGTTTGTATAAGATCTAGTTATTGTGTTACATTTATATAATTATTTTGCGAATGATTTATGTGTGTGTATTTTTGTGTATATTATTTTTCCAGGCTAAAGGGATAAATTATCTGCACTGTCTGAACCCTCCAATTGTGCACTGGGATCTCAAATCCCCAAACTTGTTAGTGGACAAAAATTGGACTGTAAAGGTAGAATGAAACAGATTAGGCAATTTTGTTAATTCTCTTTTATGAACATATCATGCTATTAGATGATTTAATTTGCATTTCATACTCAGGTGGGTGATTTTGGATTGTCGAGATTTAAGGCGAACACTTTCATATCATCAAAATCTGTTGCTGGAACAGTAAGTATCTCACTTTGTGTGAATAAGTATATTGGTATCAACTTGTTAGTGTTTTAGTTTTCTTAGTAAACTCTTAAATATTCCGCTGCTTCTTCGTGGGTTTTTTTTTTCTTTTCTGGGAATTTTTTTGAGTGGCACCTTGAAGTTTGAAAAGAGAGTTCAAACTATGAAAGTGGTAATTTTATTAATATTTTGCAGGTTGAACTTTTACTTCACAGTGCGTCAATAAGCATGTAACTCTCTTGATTTTATTTTCAGCCTGAGTGGATGGCTCCAGAATTTCTTCGTGGAGAACCTTCAAATGAGAAGTCTGACGTTTACAGCTTTGGAGTCATCCTGTGGGAACTTGTGACCATGCAGCAACCATGGAACGGACTCAGCCCTGCCCAGGTAAATTTGATGACTATTTGAGGTCTAAATCCAAGTAGTTGAAGTCATTATTTTTTACTTCATGTGTACAACTCATAAAGAAGTACGGCTTATTTGCAAAGAATTGTTAGTTTTAAAAGAAAAATAATAGAATGGTGTACTCAAACAAGTGCTTGCCAAAATGGAGCCCCTGAAATGTACAAGTGGCTAATGCAAAATATTCTTTCTCATGTAAATCCTCAGGTGGTTGGAGCTGTTGCTTTCCAGAATCGGAAGCTTGCTATCCCTCCAAACATCTCCCCAGTATTGGCCTCCCTCATGGTATCTTGTTGGGATGAGTAAGTGTGCTTTGACTTCTAGTTTTTTTTCCCTGGAAATTCTTAGTTTGTTTATCAGACTACTGGACCTCTGGTTCATTCAGTCCTATTTTGTTAGATAACGCATCTAACTTGTTTTGTTTGCACTATGAAGATCAATGTGTGTCAATTATTATGACGTTTGACCAAGAAAGTACTAATAGTTTTCCACCTTGATCTTTGATTGAACATCCTTTTTTTATTTTTCCCAAAAAGAATGATCCTCAGACCTATGAGATTCATGAACTTGGAATTTGTTGACTCCAGTCTGATAGATTGGAATGTGTATTTGCATGAGATTCATAGGCCTCCTCCATTCTCTGATGTGCTTGATTCATGTGATGAATTCTTTCAATTGCAAGCATATGAGAGTGGAATTTGTATGAGCATGTCACCTCTTTCAGGGCTTCCCCACCCGTGATTGTACAGGGAGTTCAAATTTTGGATAACTCTTATTTATTTAATGCAGATAATTTTGTTGAGAGAAAAAAATGTTCTCTTACTTTAGTGTTTCTGGAATTACAGATTAAATAGGCCGATAATAGAATCCCCACTTTCCTAGAAATTAGGAACTGATAAACAGTGAAACAGAATTTTGTTTCTACAAGATAGAGTCTATCTAAACAGAAACCAGGATCCTAATAAATTTAAAATACTATATCTATTCAAACATTTATTTAAAATAAATCCTAACTAATAGCTCTGAACTTATCAACACTCTCCCTCAAATTAGAGCATAAATATCTATCATGTCCAACTTGTTGACCAGAAATTCAAATTTTTGCCTTAGGGGACCCTTAGGATATTTGCAACTTGTTGTGTTGTTGGAACTAATGGTGTACAAATGACACCTTCGAATTTCTCCTCTATGAAATGTCTATCAGCTTCAATGTGTTTGGTCTTGTCATGTTATATGGGGTTGTGTGCAATGCTAATTATAGCCTTGTTGTCACAATGCAATTTCATAGGATGATTAGTTGGCCTTCTAAGTTCTTCTAGAACTTTTTAAGCCATAATACCTCACATATACCTAGTGCCATTGAACGATACTCAACCTCAACACTATTTCTAGCCACTGCACTCTGCTTTTTGCTTTTCTATGTGACTAAATTACCTAATAAGAAGGTGCAGTATCTAGAAGTAGATCTTCTATCCATAATTGATCCTGTCCAGTCTGCATTAGTGTAGACTTCAGTTCCGCATTGTTCACCTTTTTTTTTTTTTAAAAAAAAAAAGCCTTTCCCTGGAGTACCCTTTAGATATCTTAAGATTCGGTAAACAGCTTCATGGTGTTCCTCAAATGGGGAATGCATGAACTAGCTAATTACACTCATTGCAAAAGCTATGTCAAGTCTTGTATGAGACAAATAGATCAAATTGCCAATTAATCTCTAGTATCTATTTGTATCAATAGGAACCCTTTTTTAACTTCCCCAAGTCTTGAATTGAACTGTGTCTCAGATGGTCTACATCTAGTCATCAGATGGTCCACATCTAGTCATCCCTATTTCTTCCAATAGATCAAGTATATATTTGCATTGTGAGACAACAATACCTGTTTTGGATCTAGCAACTTCCATACCAAGAAAATATCATAGTGGCCTCAAGTCTTTAATCTCAAATTCAGATGCCAAGCACTGTTTTAATCTACTTATCTCACCCTACTCATTTCCGAGGATAAGATCATCCATGTAAACTTCCCTTTGGTGGAAGTCTTTAAGGACAATGTATGGTCTGTTTGTCCTTGAATATAGCCTTGACCTTGTACAAAATTTGCAAATCTTTCAAACTGGGTCCTAGGTGATTGTTTGAGCCCATACAAGGATTTTTTTTTTTAATTTACAAACCTTGGATCTAAATTTTTTAGTGAAATCAAGTGGAGCATTTATATATACTTCCTCTGCTAAATCTCTACTAAGGAAAGCATTTTTTGCATTTGGCTGATATAAAGGCTAACCAAGATTCACAGCAATATATAAAAGTACTTCCACAGTATTTAGTTTTGTCGTTAGAGAGAAAGTTTCTGAGTAATTAATACTATAAGTTTGGGTGAAATTTTTTTGCCACCAAGCAAGCCCTGTATCTTTCCAGTGGGCCATTTGAATTAAACTTTGTAGGAAACACCTACTTACAACCAATAGTTGTTTTCCCATGTGGCAAATCTATCTTTTTCCAAGTTTCATTTTTTCTTTTTTTAAAAGGGCTTTCATCTCCCTTCCTCCCACTCAAAAACATTTAGAGCATCCTGTATTTTTAGGAATAGCTGCACTCAATAGTTGTGAGATAAATGCATGGAAAGATGAAGACAAATTTTCATTAGATACATCATTGGACAATAGATATTTAGTTCAAGATCTAAAGCCCTTTCTAAGAGCAACATGAGTATTTAGATTGTCAGAAAAATTTGAAGGATTTGATTCAGAATTACCTGGTATTTCACCCAACTTAAGATCTAATTCACGGTTGGACTGTTAGCAGTGATGCAAGTTGGAACTCTCTATTTCTTGTTCACGGTTCCTTCTTGAGAAAACAAGTCCTTCATATCTGTGTTTTCATGATCATGTAATGGCCTCGAGTCCTTTATTTTCAGTGTCTAATCTATTTGCTTCATCTATGTTTTTCATTAAAAACTGTAACCCCATCTTCTGTGTCTTCATTTGTTTCAAGTGTGAGCCCAGAAACATCCATAGGGTGAAAAATATCAATGGTTAAATCTGTATTAGGAGTTAAATTTGAACCAATTAAATTCAAATGTTCACCATTACTCTCCCCCTGTAATAATTTTTATCTTCAAAAAAAGTTAAGTCCATGGATACAAACAGTTTTTTTTTTCAAGAGTGGATCAAAGCACTTGTACCCTTTTTGATTCAGGGGATAGCCAACAAGAATACATTTTCTTGCTTTTGGATCTAGTTTTCCACTTTTAATATCATAGATATGAACAAAAGCAGTACAGCCAAATATTTTCAAAGGAATATTATTAAAAAGCATTGAATTGGGATAATATTCTTGGAAAACACTTGAAGGTGTTTTAAAATTTAAAATCTTGGTTGGCATCCTATTGATCAAGTAGGTGGCTGTAAGGATAGCTTCTTTCCATAAATATTTTGGAACTTCTGTTGAAAAAATTAAGGCTCGGTCAACATTTAGATGTTTATTTTTCCTTTCAACCACCTCATTTTGTTGAGGGGTATTAGTACTAAAACTTTGATGCACATTTCCTTTTTCATCAAAAAAATTTCCCAGAATTGCATTAAAATACTTCTTTCCATTATCACTTCAAAAAATCTTAATATTTGTCTGAAATTGTATTTGAACCATGGTGTAAATATTTTTAAACACTTGTTTTGCATCAAATTTATCTTTCAACAAAAAAAACCCAAGAAATTCTAGTATAATCATCAATGAAAGTTATAAACCATCGTTTACTAGAAACAATTGCCATTATAGAGGGACTCCAAACATCACTATGAATTATAGTAAATGGTTTTGAGGGTTTATAAGATTGTCGTGGAAAAGAAGCACACTGATGTTTTGCTAACTCACAACTGTCACATTAAAATGAAGATAAAATTTTATTTATAAATAACTTAGGGAACAAATATATAAGATACTGAACATTTGGATGTCCCAATTTGAGATGCCATAATTTCATTCTTACTGGAAATAGAATTAAAACAAATCTTCTGATCTTGCCTTCTCAATGCTGAATCTTCTTGAAAGACTTAAGAGTCTCCAACTTGTCTAGCATTGCCAATTGTCTTCCCTGAGGTTAAATCCTGAAATTCACATTGAGAAACAGTGAAATTAACTTGACAATTCCGATCATGGGTTAATTTACTGACAAGTAATATTACTGACAGATAAGAAATTACAACTGAGGTTTGAGATATGAAGGACATAATTGAGAGTAAGATGGGAAGAAATAAATAATGGGAAAATTACAAATAAGGACCCATATGTTATAAAATTACTGTTAAGGATCATTATTATCATCGGGTTTTAAGAAATTTTATTACCAGTTTTAGGAGATTTACCATTGGGTATAAGAAAGTTCAGCACTTTCTCTATACTTAGTACTAAATTCTCTAAAATTGGTAGTAAAATCTCTTAAAATTTGATGTTAATGATAGTCCTTAAAAATAATTTTAATTTTTAAAGTCTTTCATTTTAAATTTTATAGCATCTAGGTCCTTCATTGTAATTTTTCCAATAATAATTGTTCCTTTCCCAGCTATAGCCGAGAGGGAACCATCTGCTATTCTTATTTTTTGATTCCTTGCACATGTTTTGTATAATGAAAATAATTGTGATGACCCGGTTACATGATCAGTTGCACCAGAATCAATTATCCAAGAACAATTTGGATAAATACTTACAAGGGCAGTTGTGAGGAAATTACCATTTTGTGCTCAAGTGCAAGAGGGATTGGAATTGGAATTTAGTAAGAGTTGAGATTGAAACATTTTGTTCAAATGGTCCATTTGCTCCTTTGTAAGTGGAGAAGTATTTGAGGAAAGTTGCTACCCTGTTTCATTATTGCTGGCTTGAAATGCCTGAGTTTCTCCTATCTGCTTCTTCTTCCAATTTGCATGCTTTCCATGGATCCTCCAACAATTCTTATGGGTGTGCCATGGTTTTTTATAGTGATCACACCAGGCTTCTGCCTCCCATTCCTTTTTTAACCTTCCAGATCATGTCCCTTTGCAGCAAGAGCAGATTTTTCTGTGTCCAAAACAAATCTAGTTTCATTTACAGGTTTCATCATGACATGCCTCCGAGCTTCTTCTTTGCAGACTTCAGAAAACACCTCTCTAATTGATGGGGGAGGTTTTCTACCCAAAATTTGTCCTCTAACTTCATCAAGATCTTTGTTTAAACCTGCAAGAAACACAAACATCGATTTCTTTCAACCTTTTTCTTGTATCGAATACTGTCATTGGGATTTTCCCACTCTTCTTCAAACAGATCAAGTGCCTGCCATATGGTCATCAATTGGTTGTAATAGGCTGTAACATCTTGATCTCCTTGTTGGGTTCTCCACATCTTGGTATTTAATTTAAACGTCTGGGAGTGGTTTTCCATGTCTAAGTATGTATCTTGAACAGCCTCCCAAACATCTCGGGCAGTGGGAAGAAACATGAGAGGCTTTCCAATCATTGGTTCCATAGAGTGAATTAGCTAGGTAGTCACCATAGAATTTTCTGCGAGTTTCTGTTTTCCATCGATCACAAGTTATGACCGTACTAGATAATTTTTTCCATTTAGTTTATGAATGATTATTTGAAGAGGATGATTAGAGGAAGACGAAACTGAGTTTTGATGAGAATCTTCATCAAGATTCCTTGAAGAACTCGTGCTTTTAGTGGCACCCACCATAGTGTTTCTTGTCACTTTAAAGCCTCATCTCTGACACCATGATAATTTTATTGAGAGAAAAAATTGTTCTCTTACTTTATTGCTTCAGGAATTACAGATTAAATAGGCTGAGAATAGAATCTCAACCTTCCTAGAAAGTAGGAATTAATAAACAATGAAACAAAATTATGTTCCTACAAAATAGGGCTTATCTAAACAGAACAGAATCCTAATAGATTTAAGATACTTTATCTATTCAAATATTTATTTAAAATAAATCCTAACTAATAACTCTTATCTTATCGACAAATGCAATAATCAGGGAAACTTTATAATCAATATGATTTCCAACCTTCCATTTCTAAGAACGTGGAACATTGAAGTAGCTTGATGGGGTGAGAGTTCTCACTGTCAGCAGGAATTTACGACCAAAGCATACCTCATATTAGGTGATTGTTGGTTAGATTTGTTGGGGCCTTCTGCTGGTTTCTGCTCTATGGTAGTTACTTCATAAAAAAAAATTCCAAAAATGGGTGGAGGTGAGGATTCATTAAACCCAAGAATCCGCATGCTAAGGAAGTAAAGACGTTAGAGATGTGTTATTGGACGTCCATGCTATTAGTTTCTAATACTTTTTTTGTGATTGGGTTTCTATGGCTCTTACCAACACTAAGCATAATCTGTGTTATTTTGCTTTAATATCCCCATGCTTTTGTATATCTTGTAGCGTTGATTTGTTTCTGATGCTTGCTTGTTTTTCTTGGCAGTGATCCCAAGAAACGGCCATGTTTCTCCAATATAGTAGAATCGCTAAAGAAGCTGCTGAGATCTCCAGTGGAGATGATAAAAATGGGTGGGACATAAGGAGTACTCTGCCCATAATTGGCTTTCATATCTTGCTGAAGTTTGTTGCCCTCATATAAAGTGTTAAATTAATAAGTAACCTGAACCATGTTAGTCATTTTGCCTGACTGACAGAACCTTTTGGTTGTTTGCAACTGTATATCTGTTGCTTGTCCCTGCTAACTTATTTCAGAAGGGCATTAAGAGCCATCGAGTTGAAGTTTAGTCATAACTCGAGTGCAAATTGGTGCTAATTAGTTTATTAAGGAATAAACAAAGTCATGACCTCAAGCTGTTCTATGGATGGCCTGAGATCTGAAATATTAAGGACTTTCGATATTGTAAAATTTGCTGGGCTGTAATCGGTTTGGAATGTGCTATTATTGTCTTGTAACACTACACTAATGTTGTACTAATCATTTTGATGTTGCAAGTAGCAGACATCGTTTTTTATGCATATTAGACGCTCTTTCTTTACCGTAGCGGGTATCCGAATCTAATGTTGGTCTCTGCAAACTAACACAGCGGAGTCGATAGAAAATGAACGAATGCATCTTACAATGAATGAAGGGAAAAGATCGATAAAGCACTGTATTGACAAGACCTTTTACGATACATATTTCAGGTTTGTAACGCCTAGGGATGTTTCATCAAACACACAGCAAAAGCGCTCACATTGAGATCATCCATTAGAGATTAGATAGCACGTTTTATTGAGTTAATAAATTACGATCATTTGATGAATTAATTAATGTAAACAGCTTTTCACATTAAACAAGGTGAAATAAGTGTTTAGAACAAAGCATTTAACATTTTATTCAGTTTTCATGTTTTCAGCTCTGATGGCATTTCCAAGTCTAGTGCCATTCGATTTTATCTATTTTTCCGTATGAGCTCTGATACAAAAGCTGAGGTGTCACTCCGCGGACTTTATCTATTTGGATCTCTCAATTGACTGTGTAGATATCAGAAAGAAAAAGTGATGGGATTCACCGTTCAGGAGAATCTACACATTTTATATCAATTTTCAGAATATCAGAGTCAAATTTCTTAAAATGTCGCGAGTCCAAACCAGCACGCTGAACATTGTTTTGAAAGTACTTGTATTTAATGACAAGAAAAAGGAGTAAAATAGTATAAAATGGTACTTGTATGCTTGTACTAGAAATTAAACAGGAAATGGGCCTGGGCCTCACAGAGCATAAGTATACCGAATGCGCTAGTAATCTTCTTGCTGAAAATGCTATACATCACATTATATAAAACAAAAATAAAACCGCGTGCCATAAAAGAAATCAAGGCAATTCTCCACCATCCAGCCACTTTAGTGTAGGCAAGAGTTTGACCAGAAATGACCTGAAGTTCTCATCAGCAGCTGCATTTCCTGTTATGTCCAACTGTGTCAAGTTCAAGCTTTTAAATATCAAGAAAGCTTCCCAAACATTTGCAGCACTGACGTCGCCAGCAAGGATTTCAAAACGATCCCAAGCAAATTCGTCGGTATGAGACAATGGAGAAGAGCATAGGTATCTAGTCGTGTCAACAGAGTGTGACCCTATCTCATTATACGAGATATTTAGCACTTTCAGTGACTTGAGCAGTCCGAGAGGTCCCAGAGCAGTAAAACTACCGATTTTATTGTGGCTCAAGTTTAAGCAAGAAAGGAGTTGCATTGCCTCCAATCCTGTCCAAAGATTCCAGTACTAATCATCGTAAGGTATAATTGTAAAAAATGAGTAGTCCAAGGGCTATAATTTCATCCAGCTAGAGAGATAAATTTCCATGCGAAAGGGACACAGACAGAAGAAGGGGAGGGAGGAAGAGGAGAGAAAGCTAGAGTAGCTAAAGCAAAACATTCTGTCACTATACTAGAGTCTAAAATGAAATTAGAAGAGCGTATTTAAAAATAAAGAAGTATCAATAATTTTGAATAAAAAGACAAGGACAAGCAGTTCTGCTGTTGAGTTACACAAGATTTTTGAAACATGAAAGTTTACCTTCAATTGATCTAAGTTCGTTGTGGCTGAGGTCTAGCATTTGCACCCACAATAAATTTTCAACAGAACCCATCCGTGACAATGATAAATTTTGCAATCGTAGACAGATATAACCATCGCTAATGTTTCTGTAGTGGTGGCAGTATTGTAGCAAAGACTCCCTAGTTGAAGTTATCTGCAGAATCTCCAGAACAAGAAAAGCTCGTTTCCTTTGAAAAATTTATGGTACTTGGAGTGGAAAGAAATGCAAGAATTCGATAAACTCCCTAGTCCCTCTTATATGATAACAACCAAACAGTTCCAACCAGCATCATGAAGTGCAATAGAAGCAGAAAATTTGCCTCAAACATTATGCTAGTTGTCAATATAAAAAAATATACATATTGTCAATATAAAAGATATACATACACCTAAGTGATCTCATCAAAGCTTGAAAAATTAAGTAATTATATATATATATATATATATTTACTGAAAAATAAAAAATTAGCACATGCAAAATATCATGAATAAAAGCAAAAGAAGATATTACCAAAACAGAAACAAAATACACATAAAATGTTGTACTGGAAAAAAAAGAGAAGTCCATTTCTTTTAATTGACTGCCCAGTGCTCATCTAACATCATCATCAACAACAACGACAACAAACAACAGTAGGCTTTTTCTCATGAGGTGGGGTTGGCTACATCCTCATCAATAATGGTGAAAAAAAATATAGAACTGTGCTTTTTTTTGGACATTTAATACAGGAAAGAGAGCAAACTACCTGCCTCAGTAATACTAGGCTACGTTCATCCTTGTAGTAAAGAGAATGCATTGGATCCAACTTCAACAGATCAGCATAAAGTTCAAGAATCTCTTCAGCATGAACCATTCCTTTAGCATGTGGAGATGACATTGAATCATAAGCAGTCAACAATCTTGCAAGGGTGAGCTTTCCAATTTTACTGCAAAATGCAACACATAATATTTATACAAAAAAGGGGGAAATGGAAGGAGAACAAGATATCAAAGTCAGCAGTGTAATGAATCAAGCTTACCAGTCACTCTCAGACAGTAAAACTCGAAAAGCATTTATTTCGTTACCAATAGTCTCTGCACACCAGTTGGATGTTGCTGGAATATACTCATTGCCAGTAACTAGCTGATCAACAGAAATAATGGAATCTGTTTCCTGAAAATGCTCAAATTTTTGGAAATTATTATTCTCCCATGAAGTCATTTTTCCACCCTGGCCTTCAGCAGGTTCTTCATAAGCAGTCTGCACACATAATTTAAAGGAAATTTGGAAAGGATGGCTATAACGATAACCACTTGAAGACACAATACCCTCAGAATGTCCAAGGCTGATTTCTATAAGGTAAGATTTTGACAATTGAAGCTTTATTTTTCCAAGGTTTAGATATATAACCCAAACTTGAGCAGTATTTAAGTTATTTGTTGAAAGCGGTTTCCAAACAAGATCCTCAACTATACTAAGTTCAGATTTAACAGTCACTGTGGATGAGTTGATGCCTTCAACAGCTTGATTAAAATAAAGAATGACAGGAAGTATTGCTGTGCCTAGTAGCATAGGGTATAACAGAGATGAACCACAACCATGGAGGCACTTGTTTCCCTGTAGAGTGATATGAGATCCAGGAGAAGGCCAAGATGATACAAGTATGGGATTATCGGATTTCACTGTTTGATCAATAAGCCAAAGATGATAAAACCACCCACTTTGGTCATCTGGATCAGTAAAAAGAGCATTCTGGACATGATTATACTCCTCTTCTAAAACTTTCTCTTTAGGGAAATATCCTTCAACCTTTCTTTTCATCAAATTATACAGAAGAACACTGCAATATCCTCGATGGGATATGTATGTATAAAATGAGTTAAACAAGAATCACATTTTCATCAATGAAACAAAAACTTATGAATAGCTGAAGATCCAAGAATGGCATGGATTTGACAAGAGATAAACATTGAATGAATTGCAAACCTAAAGAGATTACCACTAACATAATGAAGGATGCTGCATATACAATCAGACACTTCCCTATACTGTCCAAAAAACTCTTACTCACATTCAACTGAGAGAAGCAATTTCATCATGTATAACTCACATTTAATGATTGGAAATGAACAGTATTATACTTTAATAGGACTTGAATCTCTCTGTGTGAAGCACTAGAAGTTTTAAATTATATGAGGATATGGGTAGGTCAAGGAGTCATTTTTAAAGCACATGTAATAAATATATTAATATGAGCTTGTTTGTCTCCAGTGTACACTTGAAGATTTACATATTTGTGATGTCCCAGGCATACACTACTAGCTCCGGTAAAAGCTAGTTTCTCTTCACAAAAATTATAAGGGATTAACATCCTTGGCGTCCATTCTACATACTGAGACGCACATTAATATGCAATCAAACCACTGATCTTGGTGATTCTTAATCAAGTATAGGTACCAGAATAACACATGCAAAGCTCCCATAAAAAGTATTTAAAAGTATAAGGGTGAGAGATAGTGATGTTTATTCCTAGAACATCCTTTAGAATGATACAAATATAAATGAACAAATCAGTTTTATTTGTCATAAGTCAGCAACATGCATGGTGCGACATTCCTAACATTTCAATTTCATCACAAATACACACAAAGCCAGATGGGAAACTGCTTGTGGTAAAGCAATTTGATGAGTGTATCTGTATAGGAAAACAGAGCCAGCAAGACTAGAATGCCTACTTTGAATAAGTACACAAGTAGAAGATCGTACCTACGATTGTGCCATGCAGAGTAATTGCTAAAGTTTGTTCCTATCATTTGCTCTGTATAATTCAACTCGTCCTCATCTGATCTTTTCATCAGTGCACAAACGAATCTGCAAGTAACATTGATCCAAAAAGGGGCACCAACTCATGAAAAGATCTTTCAAATGCCATAATTTTGATTAAAGATAGAATATCAAAGGGAGCAGGATTAAACCTTCGGTAGTTCCATGCATGGAAATTTCGAGGATCAGCCTTCTGGAACCTATCCAGGAGGCGTAATTCATTATCTATCAATGAATAACCCTTGCTTAGTACCCATTTTCGATGATGCCATGCTCCATAAGACTTGAAATTCTGCCTCAGTGCAGTCTCTACCTAAGACAGATCAATTGAATCTTACTAGGATTGCATATTATGCACTTGCTTTTCAAACTTTATGAAAACTAAGTAGATTTTTTTATTTGATTCTCGTGACATATAATGAGAAAAAACTCTCCCGCCAACACAACCAAATTGCTATAGTAGATTCTTCCATCAACACCAAGAAGCAACTAAATGGGGAAAATTCCATTTTCAAAATATTTCTCTTCACGCGAAAAAATGGCGACAGGGAGGGCAAATGCTTAATTTACAAAAAAAAAAAATCATTAATTTTTGGATCAATTGATAGTAAAAGCGCACCACTTTGAGTTCTTCATCGAAAATAGATTTGACGGAGTCAGGATTTGACTCGGATTGAGAGAGGCAATGTTCAACGGCGAGCTTTCTGTAATTCCAAGCCGTATACGATTCAGGATTAATCTCAAGTAACTTCGCGCTTACCTCTAGAGCTTCCTCACTATATCTGCAAGGATTTATAAAATTCAAATTGGAAATCAATGGTCGGAAAACAAAGCTCAGAACTGTTCAGAATGAATCTTTTATAAAATATATAAGAAAGAGAGGAAGAACGAACATGCGATTATGGTGATTGGCGAGGAACCGAGACTGCAGCAAACGAAGCTTTTCAGCTTTGGCTGATAAAGCTGCAGCATCGCCTGGTTCCAAAGCTTTGCGAGGCCGACCGTGCATTTTTAGTATATGGACAAACAAGTTCTATGCAAAAATGGCAATAAGAAAGAAAGAAAACGAGAAAGAAAAAAACTTGTGATGTTTTTGGTGAGTCAGCTCTGCAATGGCTGTAATTTAGGAACACTAGATTGCTTTCGCGACTTCAATGGCTTGGTCTTTAGGTTGCCCAGGTTCGCAAGACGCAGATCTCACTGTTTCAACTGGGCTATAAAATAAATAATAGAGAAATAATAGACGAGAGCTGCTGACAATCGCGAAAAATTTTTCCCTGCAATGTTTTTGAAATAAATATCTTGTTTATTATAACAATGCTAAGCATATTCTTTCTACTAATTTGACATATATATACAAAATTTATAAATAATTGGTGTTGATAATAAATTTTATTGTATAATATTTATAAAATTGGGCTTAACTATTGTTTTAATTCTTTAAGTTATCTATGTGTTTTAATTTATTTTTATACTTTTTTAATTTAATTCTTTAATTCTTAATATGAGTTATTAGTCTTTTTTTGTCATATTTATCAAAAACTATTTTGAAATACTAAAAAAAATTTAAAGACCATTCTAAAGTTTTAAACAAAATTAAAAAAGAAATATAATACAATTAAAAATTAACAGACTAAATAAAAATTAACGATAATCTAGGGGGCCAAATTGAAACAAATAACTTAAGAAACCAAAATGACAGTGAGGTGGGACTGAATTTTATTCTTAACCATTAAGTTGTTATATTACTCAACTTTGACCCAACAAATCATTTTCGGGACCAAAGAAACACTTATTCAAATAAAGTAGTATATTTAATTACTTTAGGCATTTTGATAAAGAGAATGCATCTACCTTAATCAAAATTAAAATAGAGAAATGGCTCATAATTAATCATTGGAAGCAAACCCATTCAGCTCATATATTCGTAACAAAACACACTATAAAATTAACACTTATAAATAAGATTAATCCATTGTGAAAAAAACAAAGGAGCAGAGAACCAAGAAGTTTGGTTGCTACACGCAGGAGCCGAGACTGCTCAAATATAAACCATAAATGGTCTGAGACACCATTCTCAACTAAATGACACAAAATTCTCAACTTGCATTGAATCAATCATACCAGAGTCTACCAACGAAGAAAAACTGTTGGAAACCAGGAATCCGCCAAATTTTCCTAAGCTCTAACTAACGTTTGCTTCTGCTCGAATGTCTTCTTCCAATAGGCTTGACAAAGATATGTTAATTGGAGCCTCAACAACACAATCATCGGTCACAGAGCTCATGTCCCCATTGAGTTGCTGATCGTTCACCTCCATACTCATTTCTCTTGTGTCTCCATTGGACAAAACAGATACTTGTACATCCACAGTCCCAAGATTGTTCTCATTAGATTGCAAATTTGTTGATCCATTTTCAAAAAGCTTACTGCTATTCAGAGACAAAGAACCTTCCCCAGCAAACGTACACTTTTCATTTTGATAATCAACAGTCATTCCATCGTCAAAATTTTTCATGGCTTCTGCAGCCAATGGTCTAGATTCCATGGTCTGAACACAAGACTCAGTGGATTGCAACTCTGTTGACTTCCCCTTTTTTAAAATCTTACAGCTATTCAGAGACAAAGAACCTTCCCCAGCCAAGGTACCCCTTTCCTTTTGATGATCAACCGTCATTCCATCATCAAAACTTTTCTTGGTCTCTGCAGCCAATGGTCTAGATTCCATGGTCTGTAAACAAGACTCATTGGATTGTAGTTCTGTTGACTTTCTGTTTTCGAAAATCTTACTGCTATTCAGAGACAAAGAATCTTTCACAGCCAGCATACATTTTTCATTTTGATAATCAAATGACACTCCATCGTCAAAATTTTCCATGGCTTCAGCCAACGGTCTAGATTCCATGGTCTGGACACAAGGCTCATTGGATTGCAATTCTGTTGACTTTTTGTTTTCAAAAAGGGTACTGCTATTCAGGGACAAAGAACCTTCCCCAGCCAACATCTCCTTTTCATTTTGATAATCAACTATCATTCCTTCGTCAATATTTTTCATGGCTTCTGCAGCCAATGGTCTAAATTCCATGATCTGGACGCAAGACTCAATGGATTGCAATTCTGTTGAATTTCCATTTTCAAAAGCCTTATTCAAAGACACAGAATCTTCCCCAGCCAGCGTACCCTTTTCATTTAGATAATCAACTAACATTCCATTGTCAAAATTTTTCATAGTTTCCGCAGCCAATGGTCTAGATTCCACCATCTGGATGCAAGAATCACTGGATTGCACTTTCATCGACTTTCCATTTTCAAAAAACTTACTGCTACTCAGAGACAAAGAACCCTTCCCAGCCAACATATCCTTCTCATTCTGATGATCAACTGACATTCCATTGTCAAAATTTTGCACAGTTTCTGCAGCCAATGGTCTAGATTCCATGGCCTGGACACAAGACTCATTGGATTGCACTTCTGTTGATTTTCTGTTTTCAAAATCCTTGCTATTAAGAGACAAAGAACCTTCCCCAGCCAATGCACCCTTTTCATTTTGATAATCAACTGACGTTCCATTGTCAAATATTTTTATGGCTTCTGCAGCCAATAGTCTAGATTCCATGGTCTGGACAAAAAACTCATTGGATTGCAATTCTGTTGACTTTCTGTTTTCAAAGATCTTACTGCTATTCAGAGACAAAGATCCTTCCCCAGCCAACATACCCTTTTCATTTTGATAATCAACTGACATTCCATCATCAAAAGTTTCCGTGGCTTCTGCAGCCAATGGTCTAGATTCCATGGTCTGGAAACAAGACTCACCATTAACATTTGCATGTGACTCTACCTCATGATTGATATTTGCTCCCACATGGACTGTGTTTTCAATATAATTACGGCCTTTCTTGTCTCCGGATTGTTTCTTTCTCGGTGGTTTCCTTTTAAATCGTGTTTTCTTAGACTTTGGGACTTTTGAAGTCTCATCAGCCTTGGCAACTGATTCTGCTCCCCTTTTTTTGCATGGAACAACTGTGAGTTTTGAGTGGCCAAATTGCTTTTCAGAAGAATGGGATGCACTTGACTGAATAGCCAATAAAGCAGTTCTAGCAGCTTTTATCTCTGCTTCTTTCTTTGTTCTAGCTGATGCCCCGATATATCGGATCCCCCCAATCTCAACTGTGCATGAATATGATGACAATCGCCCTGGTCTTTCATCCTTTCTGCACAGATACAAGGGCATTGCATAATTCATTTTCTGGGCATATTCCTGAAGTAAATTCTTGCATAATCCTGTTTCAATCTGGAAGGAACACCATTAACGAAGTTACAAGCAGCAACTAGTAAACATAGTCAATAACCAACACAGCTGAAACAGGGTAGAATGCAAAACTTTGAATTTTACATAATGCAATAGAGACTTCATCTTTTGTGTAAAGAAACAATACAACCAGGAACAAGTCAAACAAATTGTGCAACAGAGCTACATGCTATAGCATTATATCAAATAAACAAGCCTACATCTTATGAAGTTTTCAGTGAAAAGCTCAAAGCTGCAACAGAGTCAACAAATATAAGTTTAAACTCATATATATAGAGCTCAAAGTAACCTTAACTATTTAATCCAGATAAGTGTACTGCCTGTAGCAATTGATGGACATACATAATATTGCAGATTATAGTTGTGATGGGCAACAGATATGCAACAACAGCTTTAAAAAGTCAGAAAGAATGGGGATGC
The DNA here is from genome assembly GCA_032878935.1 of Erythrophleum fordii. NCBI lineage: Eukaryota > Viridiplantae > Streptophyta > Magnoliopsida > Fabales > Fabaceae > Erythrophleum > Erythrophleum fordii. The sequence goes on from JAVQMF010000050.1 coordinate 30,421,493, forward strand.
TCAAATTAAGGCAAAATAAATAAAAAATACTAGTTTTGTGTCTCAAAGTTCAACCTCCTCTGTAATATCCCATACATAGTTGCTACATGAAATACAGGGTGCTCCATTTATGAGTGAGAAAATATAAAATGACTTCAACTCTCACAGAGTAAATATAATTTCTCAACCCCAAACAGGCGATGCTCCAGCAATCACCATTGTATTTTCTTTTCCCAAAATCCCCAAATTTCAAGAAGCACTTTACTGTATGAGAAGGAGGGCTAAAAGGTAAACAACTATGTATAAAGAATCCATAAAGGAATACTAGGGAAGCATTTGGTACATTATTATCTTACACTGTATAAGTTACTAAGATACCATGGTTTTTAAGATTCTCATATTTGGTAGGCCATTTGAAAGTCATCTACCAAAGAACATGTTTTTTTGAAAGGTATCACATGCTTGTATAATGGAAGCATTCTATGCCTTCAACTATCCTAGATACTAGACAATTGACAAATACTGGCATCTAACTTGGGTATCTAAATTACCTAGGTATCCTTGATGCTGTGACAACCATGTATCAAATGCAATTTTTTATTGAAAAATAAAAATAAAAACCTTCTTTAGGTTTACCAATCAGATTGAGAATAAAAGACTATTCAGAAAATACTTACAGCTAAGAACTAAAAACTTTGTTCCCACATGATAATGATAACTTACAACAGGTTGGGTGATGGATTGATTAACTTCATCAGATTTAGCCAGCTCCACAAGAGCAACCTCTGCAGCTGACTGCTCTGCTGCTTTACGATTGAAAAATCCAGGCAAAGAATCATATCTTATATTATTCACTATCACTGTAGACCTGAAAGAAGGTTGATGTGAAGGTCCTTCCTTGATAGTTTCATAGACAGGTGTAGGAAGTCCCACCTTTTGAGCATACTCCTGCAATCGGCTCTTGAAAACGTAACAATTTGAAACACCTGGCATATATCAAGAAGAGAGATAGGTAACTAACAAGCATCAATCAAGATCTCACCCTACATGTAGCATTTCAAGTAAAGCAGGTTTGTAAAATCTATCATTTATCTACTACGCAATATTATGAAGGGGACAAAATGCTGACTGCCCAAAGAAAGTTCAATTTTTTGTTCCATTATAGTAGAACAATTAACACCTTAGAAGAAACCTGTTTGGTGGCCACTTATTCTTTCTCAAATCCTCTTTTTTGGTGGTGAAAGCCACATCAAGTATGCACAAAAGGTGATGGCAAGCCTACATCTCATACTAGATGAAATCTGCACATATGTATTAAAAAGAAATATCTGGCTGGTACAACAGGGTACTTGGTCAATAACCAAAAAATTGAGTGTCTGCATGTGATTTGTGAGGACATTAAGAGTAAAGTTACAAACGATTGCAAGCTTGTATGGCATGTTGCTTTAAGATTGCATGACTACTAATACCTGCTTCAAGCAATCATGCACAGAACAAATGTTCACTAGGTTGACCAATCAATAATGACAAATGTTCAAGGATCTTAGATTTAGTCCACATATTAAAAACCTAGATTCTAAACAAGCTGGAAAATATAAAAGTCAAAATTTACAGTGACAGAGAGTCAATCACAAATTGCCACCCAGATCCTTTGGGCCCAAGGAAATGTATCCCTTACAAACAGTGCATTTTACCCCATTAGTTTAATTAAATGTTACTAATAACATTCACTGTGGCATTGGGGGTTAATATATGGGTTTCAAGATGTGCATGTGCCAATCATATGATCTTGGAATATTAAGATTATTTTTTTCCTATTTAGTTTTAACCAATAAAATTTTATTACACAGCTAGCTTGGTATCCAATTCTGTTACATCCATTTGAATTATAGAAGTTAACATGTGAAAGACTGTAAGGGCAAAATAACTCTTTACAATCGTAGATCATGTGATTGGTACAAGAGGCTTAAATAACTCCTAGCACCACAACTGCGGATGGAGGACAGGTTGACAAAATATGACCCCAAAGATTTCTATAGAGTGCAACACGAAACACATTAATATGGATCTATTATAGTGAGAGTCTAAAGACCTTCACAAAGTGAGATGCTAAAAGGAAAACAAAGCATACTCAAAATCAGCCGAAGCTGCAGGAGTTCAACAAAAAATTTCCTGCTAGCTGCTTACTTCACGTAATTTTGAGCGTGGAAGGCTTAAACTATGTTGAAAGCCTGAAGCAGACTTTTCAGCAAGGCAACAAGATATACAAACTCTTGGCCCAAAAAAATAGATACGCATCAGGCACAAAAGAACTATAAGAGAGGGAATTTTTTCCCAATAAAAGAAAGGACTACGAAAACCTAAATTCTACGGGAACAGGACTATGAAATTGAAATAAAGGGCAAGTTTACACTGGTAAGTGATAACAAATATAGAAAACCTAAATGTCGTTATTACCAATCATTCAATGTTTATTTGCATCACTATCACTATCACCTTACTCCGAAAGAATTCTTTTTCTTATTCTAAAATGTAAAATTTATTCATTCAAAGGAACCCAAAGGCGGGACGATAAATCCTCCCAAAGCAAACAAGGCAAAAACAAACAAACACACACGGAGGAAACGAAAAATATATTATACCAAAATACCTATGCACATCAACCAATAAAATATTTCATCTCACTCAAATGCACAAATATTAAACAAAAAAATAAAAAAGGGGAATCAATTTACTGCATGAAATTGCAAATACCATAGGAGTTTTGACGATATATAGCTATATTCGAACACAGAAAAAAATTAAAAAGAATACCTTGGGAGTCTTCGTTGGTGAGCATAGCCCCTGATAGCTCCAGGAGAAACCGCTAGAAGGCTCGAAGCGCGAAGAGAAGATGAGGGACGCGAATCTACGCGGCTGTGGCTACTAGGAAGTGGGAAGAGAAGATAGGGATTATATAGAAATACGGAAATTGACAATAGAGAGTGGGTGGTTGTGGTTGACAACTAAGGGACTGTTATATATGACAGGCTGAAGAAACAAGGTAGAAAGCGGAGCAACTGTGCTTCGTGCCAGGCCTAGTGCTGGAATCTGTTGCCGCTCTGATTCTTTGCGAGTGGAGCGCCTTTCTTGGATACGTCGTTAGCAGAATAGCCAATAAAGGGCCATGAATCAGAGCCGTAGGGGGTAGGTTCCATGGTGATCAGACGGTGGATCTTCGGTGTCTATTTCAAACGGAAGTTAAATGAAAAAAATTTTGCATTCATTTTATTGTCAAAATATATAATTTTTTTAATTAAAATATTATAAATATATTATTTTAAAAATAATTATATAATTTTCAATTAAACCATATACTTGTTATATTTTTATTAAAGAGTTATACTCTTGTTATATTTTGGTTAAGAGATTTAATTTTAAAAATATAAAAAATTATACATAAATTTAATTTCAATTAAATCCTGTAGTTATTTAGATTGGAGTTGTGCAAATGTGATATCAAATTAATTTAATTTGTAAAATTAATTTTAGTTAAAAATAAATTTGTATAAATGTGATTTATGTTTAAAAATTTTTATTTAAAGAGTAATTTTGATAGAATTGATATTATTTGCACATATTGCTTATCAAAATCACTTTTAGATGTGTAATTATCAGAGAGAGGGTATGAATTTTATTTGTTCCGTTTACCTTTATTACTTCATTTCATATATTTTTAAATACAATTCAATAAATGATATGAATGTTGTGATAATTTTTCTTTTACTTGTTAGTATTAAAATAAAAAATATATATGCATTGTATTTGAACTTTTCAAATGAAGTGCATGGCTTGAATATTAAAAAAATCACAATTTAAATAAAAATATACTATAGTAAATAATTAAATATGTAATTTTAGCACAATTATCAATATATAGTATCTAACTAAATGTTAAATAAAAAGTACAAATAAAGAATATTGTTTAAAATTCAATATAATTTTGAAATATAATTACTAATTATTCTGTATATACTCTACAATTTGACCCCAATATCTTCAAACATCATCCATTTTTCATAAAGAAACTAAATTTAGACGTTGCAATTGATTCGAAACAACATGATCTATCATCATTCTCTACAAGTATGTTTTCATCTTCATAATGATTAAATTCAATATTCCTTCTAATAAAATTATGTATAACCATGCTTACACAGACTATTTGAACTTGTGTTCCAAATTTGAACTGAGGCATGTGCATTAACCCTGCCGCTACAGAAGTGCATCGTCAAGTCTAGCTACTGCCCTTGCTTGTTGACAATGAAATGAATCCCTTGGCATGAAGGAAAATGCTTACCAGACCAATCACAGCAGAGAAAAAGCAAATTGAATTATCAGAAGTGCAAGTATCTCATTATGTAAATAGAGTAAAGCCAATTAGAATAGCTATCGTAAATACTTAAAAACCATAAATTAAAGAAGAGTCAAGCTATGCCACCTGAGGCTTGTTCAGTGGTTGGGTGGTTAAAGGTTTAAATAAAGGGTTACAAGTTTGATCTTGTCCCCAGAAAGAAAACGGAACCGAACTATGGTATTCTTATGACATTGCAACTAAAACACAAAATTAGATAATATTCAGAAGCGGAAGAGAATTCAATTCAGGTTGTACACATATTAAGATCTAGGAAAACCAATCTAAATAGCATCATTCTAGTATCTTGTTTTTGGAAGTCTTGACCTTGGACCACCTTCCTGCCATGAAGATATTCAAAAGGGTAGGATAGCAGTTGGAAAAAGAAGAAGAAAACATTTCTTTGCAGGTCCGGACTCGTTTTTATGAGAACTCGTTACGTGCTAAGCATGCTCAAGGGACAAAAGCAGCTTTTTCCACTTCTTCGACTTGGTTAAAAAGAAAATGCTTGTTTTCAATTTTTATGCTTCCACTAGGTAATTATGATTCACGCAATGCAGAAGCCGCTTTTATAATTAGGAATTAGCAATCAAGATCTCAACTGAAACAACAGGAGAACAAAGTCAGTGAGGCATCGAAAATCAAAAGCTGGTAATTGCAGACCACCAATTTAGTGCTGTATATTATATACAGATGCCGTATAAAAGTGCAATCAACAAACCCCAAAATTAAGGCAAGTGATCCTGAAATGCCTGTTGCCCACTACAAGCGTAAATGTCAGAAGACCTGTTTGTAATGAGATTGTTGTATAAATTTTATCTGTCAATCTTAAGTAGATTATAAGTGAATAAAAAGTAATCACATACCATTGACCTAGTCTAAAAAATTAATAGACCAAGTCTATGCAAAAATTTCTTGTTTCTCATAAACCTACAATAGAAGAGGAATGTACAGAATATGTGCGTAAGTTATATTCTCTCTGGAGGCGTGCATGTCTCTCCCTCTCTGTCATAATACACTAGTGACCTAACTCAACTGAGACTTGAACATAAAGATCCACACAAGCAAGGAACGTTGCGGAGAACCATAGTAATTTATGTGATTAATAAGCCCTATGCTGAAATATCTAAAAATGGAAGAGGATGTAAGGGTGTAGACAACTCGAGCTTTAGGATTCTCAAACTTGGCTCATTTTATAAATGACCTGTTTGAGCTCGGCTCACAAAATAAAACAAGTTCAGAGATCAACTTCAATCTAGTTTGTTAAACCAGAGTTTAGACTTGACTCATATAACCTTGCTTAAGATTATATATAAATTGGTTATATGAGTTGAATGAACTTTCTTGATACTTAAAAAAATATTTATAATATATATATATAGTGCATACAATTATATTTACTATTTAAATATATTTATTATTTTATTTTTAAACAAGTTATTCATAAACTAAACAAGTAGAGTATCAAATTTTTAAGTTCACCTTATTTAATTAAATAAACTTAATATTATATTCAAAGTCCTTTATTTAATAAATAAACTAAGTTAGAATGAGTACTAATCAAACTCAAACTATTTATAAACAACTTAGTTTATTTATAATGTAAGAAGGATTGTTAAATACTACACACAATAATCAATGCTCGAAGTTCTGAAGTCAGGTTTAGGTATAAGTCAAACAAGATCACAAACAAACTGTGTAATTCTTCTGAGCACATTTCAAAAGAAAACATAGATAAAGGCTTACAGAAAAGAGAGCAAATCCATACTCAAATTGAGCTTTAATATGACCATGGTCCGCCAGCCTGCTTCACCCATTATTTTGCTAGTTTATATGACTACGAATCAGACCTTTCCTATAAGAGTAGCATAAAGCGGTATTGTACATGAAACGTACAAAACCACGTCAGTAGCTTTCAATTTGGTTCAGCTTTTTTTTTTTGGTAGGTATGGCAAAACAATAAATTATAATTTCTGTATTTTATAAGTTACAAATATAATTTTTTCACCTTTCAAAACTAAATCAAATATACACTTAACCTATTTTAGAGGAACTTCTCACGAGTAAAAGATCAAAACACATCCTAATAACAAAGGAACTAAAAATGCCCAGTATTATCAGATTTTTGGACATTAAAGAGCCAATACTCAAACAAAGATCATGGGTGCCATTACATATACCATTATATGATTGGTTTTGTTGATTGTTTTTAAGTTAATCCTCAAATGAAATTTAAGATAAACATAGATTGTAATTTAAAGTGGCGATTGTATATGAAGATTATAATACATTTCTCAACATAGCTAATGGTAAATTTAAACGTGCAAGTCATTTGATGTATGCATTAAGTGAATGAGAGTGGAAATTGGACAGTGAATGCGACGCGCTAGTCTTCAAAAAGAGAAAAAGAAAAGCTGATGCAAACACTGAAGTTACAACTATCAGTCCACATAAGAAAACGACAACTGCATAGCTCAAGTTGATATTCTGAAAATACCTTGGTTGGGTTTGAAATAAGAACGCCAAATCAAACGACTCCAGACGTTTTCTATCTCAGAGGGCCTTCTAAGCTAAGCAAACAGGCTCTTAAAATTCCGTCTGACTCGTGTGCACTCTTGTCTAATAATAATAATAGTTAAAATTTACGGAGAGAAAAAGTAATCTACTAATTATAATATTATATATGTTTTTTAGACTTTTATTTCTTTGGTGTTTTTAAATATAATCTTACAAAATTATTTGAAAAATAAAATCTAGCATGCCAAATGACGTTTTTTGTGCATGAAGAATTAATAATTTTAACTTGAGACGTTTTTACCAGTTACTTGGATCCTTTATGACAAGATTATACTCAATGATTTTCTGGTAAAAAAGTATGTTATTATTCTTTTTGGTATAACAATTATGTTAAGATATGATGCCGTGGTGGTTTTTGATTTGAACCGCAACGTTCACATGTCATGACACCATATCTTTGAAGCTGATTTAGTTAACGAATTGTCAATATATCACTAAACAATGTTGATGTCAACTTAAAATCTATATATATATTTGATTCTTATATCTTGTCCAAAATTTTAATTTGATCATTATAATTTGTCTAAATTTTTACAGGATGGAAAATTAATTTATCTAATTTTCAATTGTTACTTCTTACGCTAAATATTTGAAAGCGAAATGCACATTGCATTTTTATCATCATCATCATGAAACTATGAAAGTAAAATTATGTAGAAGCTTTTCAAAACGAGTGTAATGAATGAAAATTAAGATTAAGCCCGAGGGTTTCTCTAGTCAAACAAAACCAAAAGTTTAATGACATAAAAATTACAATACATTGTCAAAAAAGAGCCACATACATAAAACTACGATTTGAACTAGGCTTCTCTAAATCTACTTTTAAAAAATAGATACATAAAAATATGTAAATTTCAAATCTATTTTAAATTCTAAAAGAATCTTTCCTTTATACTGGATAAGGCAGCTCCCTGAGATGAGGATAGATATTGCATCCCCACCATACACTTATTTATAATATGTATAAAAAATTTTAAAAATTTAATCAATATAATATGAAGCCATAAAACCATATATATATTTATTTATAAAAATAATACGTTTATTATATTATTATTAAAAACATATATATATATATATATCATGTTGTAATTAAACAATTTAATGACAAAAAAAAGCAATTAAATATAAATTTTTTCATTTATTTTACACTGCCACCCTTAAAGCTCCCCATAAGAAAACAATTAGATTAGGCGATAAAATACGCAAACCCCTCATACTTTTTGATGGCCAATCCCTTTGAAGTAAAATTCAGAGAAGTAGCAGACCAACCACAAACAGCGGCAACAAAATGTAATATACCCTTTAGGTGCTAACTGCTGAGTCAGTCCAGTTTGAACAATAAACATAATTTTCAGCATTCTTGGAATCTAATCTGTGATTTGAAGATAAACGTACAATCTAAAGTGAAATGTAGGATTTATCATAAGGGAGCCCTATTACTCCATGAGGCCAAAGACAATACTTCAAATCAACCCAAAAAAAAAAACGAAAGATTTAAAAAAAAAAAAACTTAAATCAAAATCATATCTAGAAGGGCGTTGAAAAATTGGACTTAGAAGCCTATGACCAAATCGCTCTAAAGCAGCTTCGAAACTCTCTACAAACATCTCTATCATCCCACTGAAGAAGAATGTAGCGATTGCTCTAAGGACACCTCTCATCTGAACATCTAAAATTACTTTTCATTGCACAGAATAATGGGGAAGAATTTTTTTTTTTTTTCCCAAAGCAAGTCATATATGCTGTTCACTACGGCAAATCGGCGTTCTCTCCCGAGTTTCAAATTTCAAACCTATCCAATTTGGGGATGAACAACTAAGGAAGCAGCTACAGCTACAAGTTTCAGACTCTCTCCTCCTCTCATGGATGAAATGGAATCTCTGTTAAAACCTTGTAAAGAAGAAAAGGGATCGAAAATTAAGGTCATCTGATCCGCGAGAAATGAACCCAATTACCTCGGACTTGCAGTGAGGTGGATCTTCGAAGAGAGAAAGGGAGATGAGAAAAATTGGGAGCTGTTTGTGAGCGCGACGAATTGGAGGAATTGGAACATCTCAATAAGGAAAAATTATCATTATTTATTATAAATATCTTTAATTTAAAAGTTTTAATTAGATTTTTAAAATTATTAATTATAAATATCTTTAATTTAGAATTTTTAATTATACTTTGTCCTCTAAATAATATGGCTCAAATGAGGACCTTGCAGTTGGAATATATGATTGTATTCTTATTTTCGAACTAATCTTGGGATAATTTCCTTTTTCCATCCTGATTTCCACGAAAACAGAAAAAATTCTAAATTTGGCTTTCCAATTAAGACACTCTCTGCAAGACCGTTGAAATTGGGGGAATTTTGTCATCTCTATTTTGTAAGAACTTAGAAGGCTCTTATCATTATTTTAAACAGAACATTGTATCGCAAACCAATCCTCTCCCGTCCTTTCTCTATGTTCTCCTCAGTTCACGGCCATCTAAATTAATTTGAATAGATTAGATCTATTTTTTATTTTCAACAAAATAAATTTAAAAAAATAAAATAAAATAAAAAAATACTTTTTTAAATGTAAATTTTTTAAAAAATAATTTTTAAGATTAAAAAAAGATTTAAACTATTTAAATCATAATCTAAACAGTCAAAATTTGATGAGAGAGATAATAGAGAGAAAATTAAGGGAAAGAATCCAGATCCATGTCAAGTTATTTTTTAAAAAAGATACAAAGAAACTTTGATGTACTTTTGCGTTGCGTTGATTTTGGTTTTTCTCAAGAAATTTAGTTGCAAGATGATGTTAAAGGTTTCTTTGTCCTTCATAGGTAAACCAAAGTTACGAATCCAATTCTCTTAACTATAAATATTTATATCCACTTACCATTTTAAAGCCTCCGTTTGGTTAAAGATTATTGTTTAGTTCAGAAGAGGAGGGGAGAAAAGGGAAAGTAATTATGTTTAGACAAATTTATTTTTTATATTATTTTAAATTTTTTTTATAAAAAAATTATTTATATCAATAATTTTTTAAAAAATTATAAATTTTAATCTTTTTTTTATTTTTAATTTCTGATAAAAAAATTATCTTAATTTTTATTAAATATTAATATATTAAAAAATTAAAAAAAATTAAAAAATAAATTAAACTTCTAAAAATATCCCACCCCTCCCCTCCCTTCACTTCCCTTCCCCTTCAAAACCCCCCCAATTTGGAGGGGAGCCAAACCCCTCCCCCTTAAAAACTTTCAACCAAACACTCCCTAAAACATGTTTAGTTAGGAGGTTGCTGTTGTGAGAACAAATTTTGACACCAAATGAAAAGGCATGTTTAAAAATAAACTTCGTTTTCATTCCGAAATTATCACAAACTATTCACAAGTATAGTGGCTATAAATCAAGGGACGAATTTGAACTTTTGAATAAATTATAGATGTTAAATTAAAAATTTTAAACAAACTATGAATATTATATATAATTTTTTAAGTTTATATCAGTATCATTTGGTGATATGTTGACAGCTTTAGCTAACCGTAAGAATTGTTTTAAAAATAAAAATTATATAACCCAAATCAAATTGGATTATATTTAAGTATAATTTTTTATAAAATTTTTTATTAAAAGATGATGAATATATAATTTTTTAATAATAAAATAATAAATGTATTATCTAATTAAATAATTATACATTTATTTATAAAATTTTACTTTATTATATTTTTATTAAAAAATTTTATAACAAAAGTTTCAATCCGAAATTGGGCAAATTATGGGTTCCAAACGTATAATAATAATTTTTTTTTTTTTTTTTTGGGAACCGATTTCAACACGAAGGGAAGGGAGTATCTGCGTTGAGCCTCAATAAACGGCCGAGGACCGTTGAAAAGGGAAAGGCGACAAGGGAAAGCGGTGCTTTTTGGTTCGGTTCGGTTTTCTTCCCAACGTCCCAGAAACGGCGGGCAAATACAACAATTTCTATTTCTACGGCGTCCCGTGGGCTGTTTCTACACGCACCTTGTCCGCGGCACCACTCTGGAAGTTGGAACGGTGTGCTTGTCGACACAGTCTCAATCGTTGCTCTTGTTAATTTCTACTGTTTTTCGTTTGTGATTGTTAGGTAGCTCTGAAGTTTTACTAAGATAATTTTGGCTACCCTTGCTCAGAAGTTTCAGAATTCGGTTTGGGCATTCTGTCTCAGACTCTCAATGTTTATTGTAGTTTGACATTTGAAATTTCGAACTTCTAAGTTGTAGTAAACTGGGTAGTCCATGATTTTTCGAGATTTATTCTGACTTCACAGAAATATTTATAGTTTTTTGTAGGTTGTCTTATGTGGGTTCGAAATTTTTGCCATGTTGTGATTTCATTTAAGGACCTACAGTGTTGCAGAGTCAAGTTTTCGTTGACTTTGTTGTCCTCAGCATTTTGTGGGACTAGGTCACGGATGTATTGGAGTTATCTAGAACATCAAAAGATTGCTTTTTTATCTACAAGTTAAGCTTTCATCGTTTTATTTTTTTAAGTTAAATTAGTAAGTACTACACAAGAAGATAAAAGAGCTTTATCGTATTTGTTATACTGTTTTCGTGCTGTTTAGGGGCATACTTTTTGGTTGCTGCTTATCTCATACATGTGATAGCGATTATCCATGTTGTGACTTGATTAATTTTCTATTCTCAGATTACATGAAGGATTCAGGGAAGAAATGCGCATGCAAGCTGAGCTAGCTGAAGCCGCAGGTAGCATTGAAGCTTCCGGTTCTGGAATGCACTCTTCTCTCTCAAATCCTTTGATTGAAGCCTCTTCTACTATGCCAGCACAGGATAGGTCATATGCTGCCCCAAGATTTGACTTCTATACAGATCCTATGGCTGCTTTCTCTTCTAACAAGAAGAAGAGCAATGCCAATGCCCAGGCTGCACCTGATTATTCCACTCCTCCAACCTTTGGTAGTTCCCCTATGGCATAATTTTCTTCACCACGTCTGCCCCCACCTGTGTCCAGGTACTGTTACATATCTATCCATAACTATGTATTTAAAGTTGGTATCCACTTATTCGAGCTGCTTGGGATGCATAATTGCCTGTATATTGCCTATGATTGCTACTCCTGTCTTTCATGATGGAACATGCATTAAATAGAAGAGTACACTCGATAAATACCTAAAGTTGTGTTGAGTAAAAAATCTACCAATATGAAAAGTGTATTCTACGTGTCAGTGGAAGTAATATATCATATCCATGCAAATTGAAGTGCAGACATTTTTTTTCCCGTTCTGATACCTCTTTTATAGATGAGAAACATTTCTTTCCTTTTATTGTGTTACAAAAAAGGCCTCGTGGCCTTGGGAGTAGGGATTGGCAGGGAGGGGACAAGCTTTACTGCTTTATTCACTATACAAGTGTTGAGATGAGGTTTGTAGTATTCCTTTACTACTCATTGTAATATATTGCATATTTATGAGCTTATAGTATCGGAAAATTTTGTCATCGCTCTGATTGCCATTCCTTTTTTAATCTCTGATATCTCTCGTTCACTGAATATAACAGAACCAATGAATCCACGGATGACTCACTCTTTCACTCAAGTATCGCGAGTACCTAATAGAAACCCTATCTGGAATGGATCTAGAGGGTCCCCTCACTATAATTTTCCACTCCATCCATCATCTGGGGTTAGTTATCGAAGTCCTGGGTTTGAAATATCAGGCAGGCTTTTATATAACTCTGGACAGCACATAACTCATCAACCCAGGCACAGTCCAAATCTTTCTCCAAGATACAGTCGTAGTCCTGGTCTTGGTCCTGGAAGAGGCAGAGGGGGCTGGTACAAAGCCAGAAACGGTGGTTCAGGATGGGGTGGTGGACAGCGGCTGAGTTCACATGGTCGTTTCTCCGATGAGGACAAGCCACGTGATGTAGATCAGCTCTACAAGAAGTCTATGGTTGAAGATCCATGGCAGCTTTTGAAACCTAACATATGAAAGGTGACTGATGCTACTTCGAAGAATATATATACACCTGAGAGTTCAAAATCCTGGGCTTCAAAGTCATCAAGTACAAAGAGAGGACGACCTTCTGCTGCTCCAGTGAAGTCCAGTTCTCAGCCAAGCCTTGCCAAGTACTTGGCTGCTGCATTCAATGAAGCTGTTAATGATACTGAAAATGTATGATGGCTGGGAGCTTCATGAAGAGCCTAGCATCGTACTAATTTAAAAGATGTTAAGAAGTCACTGCATAGATGAATGCCAAAGGGACTATTCACTGGTAGTTGTTAGCAAATGTTTTATATATACCAAGACCTTGATATAAGTTTTTTGAGTTCGTTAACCTTACTGGCATGCGTAGATTTTTAATATGAATTGGTAGTTTTCAGCCAATTGTTGCAGGTTTTGAACACTACAACTATACTGAATCGCTCCCTCTAACCTTGAGCGCAGACGTGTGATTTGATCACCAATTTTTTTGGACCAAGTAAACATACACACGATGAAATCTCATCTGAATGCTTTAATATAAGCGAGATTCCCAACTGCGAGACGGCTGGATTCCTTATAAAGCATGTTGAAACGGCTTCTAAGACCCATTCAGACTGGGCCAAGGAATGGAAAATAAGTTAAACTACTCAGAGGTATAGTTTTTTTAAATTTACAAGATACATTTTCTTGATCTAGATTATCAGTTTCTCTGTTGATCATCCATTTTCATAAGAACTATAATTATTACCAGTTAAAGCGCGTTGGAAATGAACTGACAAATATTAGAATCAGAAATTCTACCTAAAGGGCCCGAGGGTAATAAGCAGCCAACAGTCAGTACACCGACCATGCATCTCATCTGTAATCAAACATCAATTAGTAAAAACCTTCTGGAAAAGCCATATCTATGAACTGCCCTTACAAATCTCACAAAGTTAGACCTCCTATTAGTATCTAAAACCATAATGGCATGGCCTAGTGCAGAATCCAAATCCTTACTAAGGTTTTTGCTCGCAACATATTTCGTCCATGAAGGTGTGTATAAGCTGATCAACTAAGCTTGGCGGGTCATCAATCAATGTATCCACAAATGCACTAACCACCCTTCTCTCTTGCGGATTAGCTTTAAGGCTGAACCAAGTAAGAAATTTTATTCTGAAATTTTTGTCAATGTGACCTTCATGCTCTAACCATTTGACTACCCTGACAGAGTACTCATAATCATTTTCCTCCAAGCGCTTTCTACCACCCAAACCAATAATTTGTCTCATTTCGTCCAATTTAGAAGGTGTGGGAGGTGAAACCGCAGCAAAAGTTTTAGATGGAAGAGATTCAATTGATGGAGGCTTGGAGAGGAACCCTTCAAACCTGCCCCTGATGTTATGAAAGAAGAAAAGTTTTGCAGGATATTCCCTTGAGAATAAGTTGATGTCAGAGTTGGCAGATTCTATGTAATGATGATTCTCAGCAACTAACTTGTCTTTCTCCTGTGCATGTATGTCCAAAGTGGTAACAGAAGATCCACGAGGCGAATGTCTAATATGATCCCTGCCACTGCCAGTTCTAGTTACTTTTGAAGGAGATACAGTGGGGTTACAAGGTGTTACCCATCTAGCTTCTGCAGTGCCCAGAATGCCCGTACTGCTAAACAGAGAAGCCTTGCAAATATACTCGGTTGAAGGATAAAGGTTTTCCAACTTAAATTTTTTTTCTGGCCTCAATACAATGAAGGTGGGTTGTTCTGGGTAGTCGATTGTCGATGTTCTGTGCCAAAGCCTGCAGCCTAAAAAGTCTTTTAAAAGATGATCTTCATACCCTAGCACAATGACCACAGAGGTAGGAAGACACTCTTCAAAACGTATAGTGCATGCTGCCAATATTAATTTCAAGCCAAATCAGTCAAGACAAACTGAAAAACAAGATTAATGGATAAAAGTAATAAATTGTATAAGTGGTTTCTGCTGCTTGGACTCTTTATCTTTGAAGTGCATTTGAAGGAGTGATTTGGGACAAATGAAGACAAGGACAAAAACTATTTATAATAGTCTCATATGATAGTAAATTATAAAGAATGAAAAGATGCCCAAGTTATTACCTCCTTTTGACCTTAACAATTTTCTTTAAAGAAAGATAAGGTGAAGCAGTCAATATCAGCCTAAACCAAATTGTTTCATGGTTCTACTAATTTACTTCTATGTCTTCCCAAAATGATGTCATATGTGAAAGTATAACATTATCCATTGTGCAAGAGTGCAATTTCCATCATCCGAATACTTATATCTAGCATGGGAGGGAGGTGTGATATATTTGTTATCTTACATGATGAAAACTAAAGTTTATAGTTCTCTTTTCCATTCCCTATTTCAATCTTTCTGAACAGTTTGAAACAGCTATGGGTAGCCTTTGACAAGAGCCATGTAATATGATACACCGAAAAGTACTTATAAATGATATTTTAGATCCAAACTTCAAGAACTAACTCAGTATTTACTTTCTATATGATTGTCATGACCGTGCTATATGCACTGCTGACCACTATGCCACAACATAATTGACATAAAAATAAATAGTGGTTCAATTAGAAGTTCAATGAGCTGACTTTAAAAATAAACAAATAGCTTACTTGGTGCATCTTTCTTTTCAATGCAGTAAGGGTAAAGGTTAGGAAACATTGAATCAAAAAGTTCAACAGCAGAAGAGCAAAGCTTCTGAACCTCAGCACCACATGAGAGCCTGTTCACAATGCCACGTGTCATCCTTGAGCATTCCTGATCCTGAGGCCCCACTTCATTGTTTAGCAATTTAAGAGCAGCTTCTACGATCTTCTGTACTTCCTTGTATACCTCAGTTCCTAAGAGAATTCTGTGAGCCAAGGATATTCGTAAAGACAATATATCAACTCTTCTGGCTTCTTTTGCAGCCAATAATTGCTTTCTCCATGTCCTGTAAAATCAAAGTATCCCTACAGTTAGTCAGTTCCCACTTTCTTTTTTCTAAGTTTCAAAAGGTTTAGGACTGTTTTAGGACCATACATTCAGTATCAAGTAACTCAAGCTTGTCGTGTAGTAATAAATTGATTCATAATGAAGATTTGTTTTACTATATAATTCCAAATTATTATCTTCTTCTTCTTCTTTTTTTAATAATATTAAGTTCACTTAAGACATATATGTCTCAGCGCATGTATAATTACATTTATAAATGAATTAATACTAGATTTGTTTACTCATATCTCAAAGTAATTCAGCAAAGTTCAGTTTCATATTTACCTAGCATCAGTTAATGTACCACTTTATATATATATATATATTTGAATTGATTTCTAGTCCTAAATAGCACATGGACAACCACTGACAGTTTCTTTATATGTTCGTAGTTTGCTTAATCAGAGGACAGTTTCTTAAGAAACCACAACATGATCATAGTCCATATACATGCATGTATTTGGGGACACATGAAGGTGCAAAAATGCTACTGCAAGGTTATATTGCGATCTCTTGCACAGGTGTTGTTGATGAGGTGCCTGAAACTGCCACAGAGCAACCAATATGGCTCTGGCAATAAAACTTCTTTTGTGTGTAACCCTGCCTGCTAATTAAAATATGAATAGCTGACAAAGATATAATGAAGTTTCTAAGTATGTGCGTGTTTATGTATGCATGCATATACTACTATATATAAACTACTTACCTCATTAATCCATTAATTTTTCCACAAGAAACACAAGAGAGACCTCCATCTAACTTCGTACTAAATCTGCCCTTCAAAATGCCAGACTTTCTATTACTCAAAGCACATTGTAAATGACACGACATTCCACATGATTCCTTCTCATCAAGAAGATCAGATCCACAGGTTAACCATAAACTAGGATCCTTGTTATCATCATAAAAATGACAAATACAGCAAGAACATCTCTTACAAAAAGCATCTTCTGGACACAGAGTAGCTCTGCATGCAACGTTCTGACACAGTAAGGATTTTACATTTTCCTCTTTATTATTTGCCAGAGGAACATAATGTAAATCTTGAGATGGAGGTCCTCTTTTCCTTTTAGAACCAATATGACTAGTATTTTGAACAATGTGCAACTTGGATTTCTTAGAAATTATCTTAAGAAGATATTCTATCATTTGAGTCTTAGTATATCCAGTGTACTTCCTCTCTTTGCCAAGTTCAGCACAAATTATTTCTAGAAGTTCCTTGCGAGTAAAGGAATAGAGCATATTTCTGCCATCTTTTGAGTGTAGAGCAATCTCATGGACCAGTTTTTGTTTGTCTTGCAAATTCAGCGTGCCAAATTTTGCAGGGTCAAAAAGAAGACCTGTGTTTAATTATGAACGACACTGTTAGTTTGAATTGTCCCCTTGACATTTGAACACTATATTATTCATCTGCTAAAAATATCAATAAACGAGATGCTTCAGCTTGTGACAACAAAAACTTTAAGTATATTGCAGAATGAGCAGGCTAGAAAAGAAAGACACAAAGGTAGCACTTTGTTCAATGTATAACCAGTCAAACAAAGGCCTACTTTAATTATAATGACTATAGCATATAGAATATTCAAGCCCCTATCTACATGTCATTCCAACTTACAGAAAACAGAAAATTCTCAACTACACAAACCATAAACCACTTCCTCTATTTTTCTTATACTTTCTCTTTCTGACCAGTTAATGACATGCACTTGATAGGTTTCCAACCTATAATATCTCCACCGACAATGCAAAGGAGGTGCTATAAAACCCAGAGGGAATCAACCAAATTTTTCAGATTAGATAACACCCTCATAAACATTTATTCTCACGGTACAAGTATAATCCACATTGTAACACAGCTCTTGAGTTATTATATAGTCCCTTGGCAGAAATAATAACAGCATCAGCAGCACAAATACCAAAATTTAAAAAGTAAAATGTTAAGGTGAAACGATCGCATTTCTCCAGAGCAAGCCAGCCTGGAACAGCTGCATTGTCAATTTCACATTTCAAATTACGAGTTCTACAGGGTCCAAGTAATGTCTGGAAAAGTTGGCACTAGTAAGAAACCATTCTACGCAGAAACAGGTAATGCATGATGGGGATTCACTAAGGCACACCATGGAATATACATCATTAATCAGAAAGTTTCAAATTCGACTGTACTGGTCAAATGAGGATAATGCTCATCGTCTGTAACTCCACCTAGCTCTCTTAAGCAACCCCCCCCCCCCCCCCCCAAAAAAAAAGAAGGGTTGGCGAATCAACGAGTAGACTAATTTCATGGGTATAACCATAATAAAGACAGATTTTCTATATGACGGGTCAGTCAATCACCTAACTACATAAACCCAAAACCGGGAGGGGAAAGAAGAGAAATTGAAAAAAAAAAAAAAGATAGTGAAGAAACGCTGCACAAATTTTTATATGCAATTTTTTTTTCTTTTAATGCTCTCTTCTCAGGGTTTGTGTAATGCAAACAGGTAAATCAGCAAAGTACAAAAGCAGTTCACCTAAAACCGAGAATGCAGAAGATGAAAAATAGAGAGAGGAGAAAAGCACAGCTCGAACCACCATCAAAATGCAATCTTAATAGAACCCCAAGCCACTTCAATGGGTGTTGAATAGGCAGTGGGGAATTATATAACCTACATTGTCAAAAGCACAACACCCACGACCAAATAAACGGAGTATAGAGAGAGAGAGAGAGAGCACGAAGCGAGAAACACCTTAACAAGAACCGTAAAACCCCACACAAAAGCAGTAGAAAACAAGGGAGAAATAGAAGGGAAAACGGACCTGGGGGGACCGAGTTCGTTTCTGTAAAACTCTCCTCTTCTTCGCTCATGATGCTGGAGAAACCAGAGTACGGTTTATCCGAGTAGTATTACTTGTAGAGAATGAATTGCGAAGAGAGGGAGAGAGAGCGAGAGAGAGAGAGCGAGAGCGAGAGAGAGATAGAGAAAGCGAAAAAGAGAGAGTCAGAGGCAGAACTAGTGGCATCATGAAGGCATTAAATACTGAAATACAAAATTCATGCCATGATGTGAGATTTGGCATAAATAAATTTCCAGAAAGATAACAAAATGCCAAAAAAAGAAAATATTAATAAGTGTTTTTTTTATTTTTTCTCGTTTTTTCTTTTATGTATTTTTCGGTGCTATGCTAATCTTAATGATCAGTCTGCATGAAACAGCCCACGCGCCAAGCACCTCCTCCTTGAAATAAACGAGGATTTCGGTTTCGGTTTCCGTCGGGAGTGAGTGGGACATGCTAAAAGCAAAAGGAAAATAATCTAGTAAGGCCATTCCTTTCTCTGGCTCCGTGAGTCTAGTTGATTTTTGTTTTAAAAAATTAAGAAATTACGTTTTAAATCCTCAATTATCATTTTTATATATAAACTTTGTTGCTTTTTTGGTAACAAGAGGAGCCAAAAGGCCAAAAGAACAAAAAATTTACACAAATTAGATGAGGTAAAGAAATTCCTTTATAACCAAATATTTTAAGATACAGTAGTAATGCCTTCTACCCATAAGTAAATAGTCCGGGATTCGAATCCCATGCCTTCCGTCCACCTCCCGCTATATAATAAAAAGAAAAAAGAAACCCCCTTATAATCGTCCATAATAAAAAAAATATTAATTTTGGAAAAGAACTTTTTCAACTTATGAACACTTGGTAAAAGGGTGAACTTGTAGTTTGCAATCTAATCAGTACATCAATTTCTTTCCCTTAGCACATGTGTGAAAATAATATCCCACGGGAGCCGCATCCAATTCTTGATTCCATTCAGAAGGTGATTATAACCATGGGGGGAACAATTTCTTTTATGAAGAATGTTCAATACACTCTTGTTTTCCATGTCTATTACCACTTTCCTAAAACCATTTTTCCATGCAATTTATAATCCAAGCAAAACACCCTAAAGCTTGGCATTAAAAGTGTTTGTAGTTCCCAAATTGGATGCAAAAACCTTAATCCATATTGATTGTAAAAAATACCTTCTTGTTCCACTGAACCATTCAAACCTTTACAAGTGCCATATAAATTTAACTTAATCTATCCTGAAAATGGAGAGTTCTGTGCAATGGTTTTTCATTGATGAATTTGACAACTCCCCTTGTCCACTAGATCCTACTCAAACTCTATGATTACATAGGTATAGTCTTTAATCACATCATATGAAAAGTTTGATAGATGAAAGATAGTCCATAAACTATTTTATTGCACCACATCTAGATATGCCAACAAGTTCCACCAAAAGAAATATCCTAATTGTTGAACAAATTAATTTTGTTACCTTTCATGATATTAGTTTTAACCTAACTTTTGAGACTCAAGTCACCTTCATATAGGAGGTTGGATAAATGAAAGATGCTTCATGAACCATCTTCCTAGGCCATGTCTAAATATGCCAGCAAGGTACACCAAAAGAAATATCTTAATGGTTGATAAATTAATTTTATTGTCTTTCACATATAGGCTTTGACCTAATATCCAAGCTCCAATGTGAAAGAAAATACATACTTGGCAAGTTTTGAGAGATTTCTCCAAATCATCATAGCCTTTCTACAATCTCTTTAAATAATGGAGGATGGCTTCATTTTCTTCATGATATATAAACTTTAAAACATAATTTATTTTCTTAAACTATTATAATAAATTACAACATCATATATTAATTAAAATTAACGTTGAAAAATTATATAATTTATCATTGATATCCTAGGTCTTTATTTTATATTCTTTTTCTCTTACACAAATTGTAACCCATATTTTTTTTTTTCAAAATCACATAACTTTAAATATTAATTTTAATTGATACAAGTTTTTATTTTTCGTAATAATTTAAAAAGATAACATTTTATATTTAAAAAAGCATGTACTATAATTATAATTAAACAATACTCCTAATGAGTTACATGTAACATCTTAAACATTTTTTATATTATGATTAAGAATGTTAACTTATGTGTATCTCCTATCACTTCACCTTGCTACTAAAAATTCTTCATAACCTTACACTAAAAGTTTATAATTGGAATCTTCACACAACATATCTATCCACATATCACTTGTTAACCTTTATAACTAGACTAATATCTTATAGTGAATAAATGTCATCCATTTTTACTTGTGAATATTATGTGTTGGGCCTTTAATTACTCTATAACCTTTGTGATTCTCTTTTATTCTCATTACAGGCTATCGGAGGATTAGTACAAGCGAGGCATAAAGTTGCAAGTTTTGGGAAGGGATTTCCACAATTTCTTGTCTAAATTTATTGCTTCAAAGATCCTTGTTGTCAACTCTCTAGGCAAAGAAATGTTAATTTCTCAGCGTCAGAAGGAAGCACAAATGATATCGCAGCGCAGTTATAGAGTAATACTTTGATGTTTCTTATCCTTTTTTTTTTTTTTTTTAGCCTTTATATAACAAAATTATTAGACAAAAGTTTTACTTTCAAAATCCCAAGCCTTTTTTTTTTTTTAAGTGTATGTACCTTAAGTTTTGTCTCCAATTAAACCGGTTACAATGTGTTTTTTTATCTAAAAAAATTATAATTAACCTTCTAGTATATTAACTCAGTTGGTTGCAATAAGCAGCCTATCCTATAAATTTAAAATTTTGAATTATATGAAAGTACTAAAATTCGCTATGTATTATGTAATACATCTTGCGTGCCCTCTTCATATTCCCCAAATCAATTTATATCCCTATGTAACTTTCAAATTTTGCAAGTTTCAAAGCTTCTTTATTTATATAATAAATATTTTTAAAAATTTGGTAAATGAATTGTTTTAATTTAAACTTTTAACTCAAATAAAGAATATGCATATTGGAAAAAGGACGCATTAGCTTTAGACCTAATTATGGTTTAAGTTTGTGTAAAAATAAACACTGCCCAGGTAAAAAATTGCTTTAAAAAGCAGGCTTTGGCCAAAATTAGGGCCCAGACTGATATTTTTTTTTTTTAAACCAAATTTCTAAACTTCAATATAAACTTAAATATAAAAATCAATCCAATTTATGAAATTTTATTATAGCATTATTTTATCTAAAAAATGTTCTACAAAATAAATTTTAAATACTATTAACTTTAAACAAAAAAACACATATCATTATCATTTCTTCTAGATCATCGTTATAAAATATATATATGAGGTGAGCAATAGAATTTTGTTCTTTATTAAAATCTTTTTGATCAAATTATTTATGGGAAGAAAGAGATATTTGAATTAGGGTTGAACAAAACTAAACATATTCAAAGAAACCTAGTCCAAAATTATTTTATCTATATCACTGATAAACTTTTTTGTTGATTCAAACAATACCTCAAGTTATAAAAGCATAAAATTCATGTTTTGATAAAGGTAAATTTATTATGTTAAACCAATATAGTAAATGAATAAAACTCAATAATATATATATATATATATATATAACAATTTTATCATGTTCGATTTTAAAAAAGTCTAAGCTCAACTTGCTTTAAAATAAACTTTTTAAAGTCATATCTTTATTTTTTTAGATTTAACAAGTTTTTTTATTCATAATCAAGTTTAATTGACTTTTTAGGTCACTACAAATCCTTTTGCCAAGTCATGCATCATAATGGGCTCAGACACTGGAACAGATTGGGAGTTAGAAGTTTAAATTAAAATGATACATTTGTCAATTTATTTTAAAAAGGAAATATTTTGATAAAGAAATAAGGAGATTTGGAGAGCTTTAAAATTTGAAGGCTAGGGAATATATTGATTTCCGAAGTATGAAGGGAGAATAAAAGTATATTAAATAATATAAAAAGTATTTTAGTAATTTTATAAAGTTAAAATTTTTAAATTTAGATGATAAAAAACTTATTTAATGGGCTCAATAGATTATGAGGTCAATTGTAATGTTTTAAAATTCGGGAGCATTACAACTGAACTCAAAAATTAGGATAGGTAAATACAATTTTTTTTATATAAGTTTAAATATTTAAGCATTACTTGACTATGCTAGAGCAAAGTCAGTGAATTACGTTGAGATGTAAAGTTTTATTTGGTTCATATGTTCCAAATTAACTTTAACTCAAATGATTTGCGAGTATTATTAAGTTGAACTCAAATCCTGTTCGTATTAGAGTGAAAGTTAAAAGTAAGGGAATTTTAGGCTAAATTAATGACAAAGTGTCTGAAATTTTATTTAATTTTTCATTTGATTTTTCGAAGATAAATTATTTAATTTTAATTTTAAATATTTTTAATCATAATAACCGTTTGTTAAGCAAAGGTGATCCTATGTCATCATTAACAAATAATATAAATTTATCTAATTATATTGAACTTTCAAAATCATGTTGTCTTATATTGGAGCTAAATTTATGTACAGGCCCATAATTTGAAAAATTTTATTTAGGTAACCAAATTTACGAAAAATTAAATTTTTAAAGACTAAATTTAATAAAAAAAATTAAAGGGCCAGATTGAAAAAATAGTCTTTTATAAACTAAATCGCTAATTTAATCTTTAATTCTAAGG
The DNA here is from genome assembly GCA_032878935.1 of Erythrophleum fordii. Taxonomy (NCBI): domain Eukaryota; kingdom Viridiplantae; phylum Streptophyta; class Magnoliopsida; order Fabales; family Fabaceae; genus Erythrophleum; species Erythrophleum fordii. The sequence goes on from JAVQMF010000050.1 coordinate 30,444,918, forward strand.
CAACGCGATGGAATTGAATGAAAGCCCACGTCTGGTAACACTGATCATGATATGGAGATTCTAAATCTTTGGACTACAATGATTATGTGGAAACTTTTAGAGCCCATAACTATGGGCTAAAGTGGCTCCTGTTTTAACGGACATGGGCCTATAAATGTTGGGTCCAGAATGCGGTGAACACAATAATACGAATCTAAAATTAATTATGAGAAGTACATATTTAGTAAATTCAAAATAATTTGAAATTTTACAAATATAATAATTATAAACTATTTATAACTTATGTTTAAATAATTATAACTTAATAAATAAATTTATCGTTATAAATTGTATCAAAAGGGTACAAAACGTACAATATCTAAAAAGAAGCAAAATGATTACATTTCGAATGGAGTTGCTGTTTGCTAGAAATTGGGCCCACTATAAACGCTTAGTCGTCTTAAAAAAAAGAGTTCTAATTAATTGTTACTTTTCTTTAATTAATATTATGTCTTTTTAGTTATAACATAATTAATATAGAATAATATTTTATTAAATAATTATTTATTTAATAATTAATAATTTTTTAATGAATTAGCTTGATTTTTATGTAATTAATGAATATAATTATAATAATAAATCTATTAAAATAAGTAAACTATTATTTTATATTTAATAATATTTAACAACTACTTATATCACAATTTTAAAATATTTTTTTTAGAAGATAAGAATAAAATATCATTTTTTGGCTAATTAATTGTTACCAAATTAAGGGAAGTGATGCCACAAAGTAGATGAAACCATTTTTTGTGGGATTTTGACCATATTACAATACCAGAAATTATTAATTACTCATATGCAAAGTCATCATTCTTTTTACCCCATATATAATAAGTTGTTTTTATTTTTATTTTTAAGGATTACAGATGTGGAGATTTTGACCATGCTAGAATATTAGGAATTATTAATTACCCAAATGCAAAACTGTTATTCTTTTTGCTTTATATATAATAAGTTGTTTTTTCTTTTTGAAGTTTTTCTTTAATAAAATTGGGGGCCAATTGTGACCCTATTAATTTTTTTTAGATATAATAGTGACCCCCATTTATTTATTTTTAAATAAAAGGGTCTTTTTAATTTTTTATATATATACATTTTTTAATTAAGGGTCACTATTGGAACTTAATTATGAATTTTTTTTAATTATATTTTCTTTTAAATTAAGAGTCACAATTACTTAACAAGGGTGACCTTTTTGACTACATGTCAAGGTCAGCGTTTGATCCTAACGTGTAGATAAAATATATCCACGTGATGATAATTATTGACTTGTGAAATTACACTGCCATATAGATTTTTTTAATTTGTAGATAACATTATTATCCCTAAAAAAAATAAACAAAAAAATTTTAACTTTTACCCTTAAATGTGCGACTATTCTCCCACCACAGCTTTTTAGTCTTCTAGGTCTCCTCCTCTCTTACGTTGCCTCTTTCTCCCCATTTCACCGTTACTAGTAATTCCTTCTCCTTACAACCATTGCTTTTCACCCTTTATCATTTTCATATAAGCAAAATACCATTATAAAATGATACAGGTTGCTCATATTTGTGGTTCATTTAATTCAATTGTTAGCCGACATTATAAAAAGTAAAATAATCTTAACAAATAATCTATCTATTTAGATCAATCACTTGCTATGTCAAAGCTAGTTAATTTTTTATTTTTTGCTTCAAATGTGATTTTGTTTTATTTAAATATTAAATATGTGTAATATATGTTTTATTACTTGATTCATTCGATAGTCAACTAAGAGATTTTTTTTTAACATGTCAAATGTTACATAGCTAATTAATTTATTTTTGTTTGTAAAAAATATTAATATTACTTAAAGAGATGAAATGATATTAAATTTTCTACAAAATGATGCTAGTTTTTAGAAAAAAAATATGTAGTACTATTAAATTAATTTTAAAATATAAGTTAAAAGCATTATGTGAAAAAAAAAAAATTACTCTTCTTAGTGGCCAAATAACATTATTTGCCTAATTATAATGATTCTGAGTCACACGTAATCTTTATGATTCATATCAAAACAAAGTAAATTGATATTTTTAGTTATATTTAATTTTTTATTATTAATGTAATATTTTATTTATTTTGATATTAATATTTTTATAATATATTTAATATCTGTTTACATGTTTATAAAATTTAATTTTAATATGTATTGAAATATTTAATTTAATATTTATTAATATAGTTAATTAATATTAATACATATATATGCAATTAGAATTTAATTTTTTATAATATTAAATATATGTATTTATTTATTTACTTTTATTTAATAGTTATTGTAAAAAATAAATTTATAATATTACTTTTGAGTTTATTATTATTATTATTATTATTATTTGTATTTCTTCCATAAAATGCAATATGCATGTTATGTTTTTTAGCTATTAATTATTGCAAGTATGGTATGTTGTATTATTTGATTTTGCATAAAGATTGATTTATTGAATAAAACACACACTGCATATGTAAGAAAAACAAATCTAGAGCATAGAAAAAAATAAATCTAAAAGATTGACATGAAATAATTGTAAGAGTATATATTGTTAAAAGAAATTTGAAATAAAATATTATATTTTTTGTAAAAGTTAACCAAATGAAACAATAAAAATAATGTATTCGTTATACAAAAATATTTTAGTAATTTATGGACTTTGTACAAAATTTTAGATGTCAGTGGCAATATAGCTCGAACTAGTAAAATGAACAAAGGAAAAAAATCATATGTATATATTCAAATGGAAAAATATGTGAAACTGATGAGGGCACAATATTTATCTCAGACACGATTGATGTAATGACAATTGATTTTAACATTTCATTAGAGAATTTGAAGTAAAAGATTGCAGAATAGCTATAGTTAGACCGAAATCATTATGTGTTTCAATTGGTGTTTAGACATCCAATGTCATTGAGACCCACAAAGTATGAATCATGCAAGTTAAAAGACATGCCAATATCCTAGTGATAAGGGCAACAAATGTAAAGTTTCTATCATAACTTAGTTCATTAGAGATGTATATAGAAATCTTGATAGAGGAAATGGATTTGAATATAGCAACTCAAGCAACAACTGATTATGTGCCAGACCCACTCCCGTCCTCTATCTATCTTAAAGTTACAAAAAATCAGTCTGCTTATTTAGCATATACTTTGTAGGCATAGGTCAATTCCAAGCCCAACACACAATAATTCAACAATTCTATACCACCTGAGGCAAGTATACCATTATAGTGTAGTTAGGTTTTCCTGTAGCAGGTAACCCTATCATTAGTTCACTTAACTTTCATTGCAAAGTATTTGTGATATTCTTCATGACATAGAATGACTAGAGAAAGAGTTTAATGGTTAAAGGTTAAGCATTATCTAGCTCACCAGCCACTTTGGGGCACTTCAGATAATATGGACGAAAATGAAATAGAACATTTCATTTGTACATACATATTGCATCTAATAGGTAGGATCCTTATGGTAGACAAGTTGGTCATAAAGTCTCCCTTATGTACCTTACCTTCCTCCAAGATATTTACGTAGCAAGCTAGTTTAGTTAGAACTTTACAATACTAGCATATCTCTACAAAGAGCTATGTAATGCCATCGATTATAATGAAATTAACATTAGTGGCTACTTGAAATTGCTCACTTATGGGCTTGGGATTGGTTCCCCAGGCTAGAACCATAGAAGCCCCTACCCTCAAATCTTTACTTAGATAAATATGATGTGTCTATCTACTTACTTGTAGGTATGAGAACTATTATCAACTTAAATCCTTATTATATGGTTCTTGTAGATTTTATCAATCATAATTGACTATCATTTCACTGTATATCTTATAGGTGGAGGCATGTAGGCTAGCATTCTTATCTGAGGAAACTAATTATACAACATTATAAAGTATTATTATATTAGATAAAGCACAATGAGGTTTGATACACTCTATATACTATTGCACAATTATTTATGTGATATCATATCTTTACACAAATAATTGGTTATTCACATATTATATGACATCTATGCGATTAAGATAATGTGCGCCAGTTGATATCTAATTACTACTTAGTATACTTAGATATATGGCTAACGTATATGCCTCTTATTTGCTTTTAAATTGTGGAGTGGTATCATACTAATTGCATGCTTTAATAGTTTGGTAGGATGTAGTTAAGACTGTGTATTTCATATGATTTAAAAAGAGGTTTATATAAACATGTTGAAAGGGAAAACCCACTTAGATTGGGATAAAAAGAATGAGAACTTCATGCTTGCATGGTAGAACTGGCAGAATACATTATCGTTAGCATTGATATCATTAGAGTCCCTAAATTGCTCTTCTAAATACATGAGATAATATTAAAGGGTTACCTTCCAATGGATTTGGCCCACGCGTGATGCCAAGGGTTTTGTAGTAATTTTTTGAAACTTTTCATAATGACTTTGCTTCACTTTCCACATACATATTATACATATGATTATAGGGCTACAATTCTTACAGGCTGATTTGACTAACGACTTATGACTACTTGCTATGGATGACCTTTCACTGCTTGGTTTGGTTGTGGTGAGTAATTATACTCACATTCTCTATGCACTTGACGAGTATCGAGATATGACAATCTCCTAACCTACACCTCCTACACATTATTTGCCTAGGCTCCAAATTCCTACAAATCATAAGGAAAAGAAAGCTTATTGCTTTATGTTTAATGGAGTATTCATGGTGGATGATTAAGGTTGTCATGATTCTAACATTGGTGTTAGCACTGCATCTGCAATAGCTGGTCCATCTTCTTATACATTGACATAGATGTAAGACCACCATAACATCGCTTATCCATCTTCTTACATATCGACATAGAAACAAGCCTACTATGACACTATTACCTTCTTTTATGCCATCCATGCATCTTACTTATTTTAAGGGTACTGATTCTTTATATTATACGCTATCCGGGCTACATTATACAGGATCACAACAATAATGATATATTACACTTCAACCGCATTATACTACTCTTGAGCCATCATTTGTCTCCCCTCAATTGGATGTGCCACATGACTTCATCCCTATCCTAAACCTATTTTTTGAGCAAGCAATAACTTATGTTGGATTTCCTTTTAGGTCTTATGTATATGCAAGATCACAACAATAGAAGTATATTACACCATATCAGTAAATTTCTTTGATTTAGTCTCTTCAATGGGATTTGAATTTTCCTTCAATGACCATTCAAAATAAACTCATTTCATACCAATAAGCAAAAGAAGCAAAAAATAACAACAACAACGAAGCTAAAGATGAAGCAGAAGCAAGGGATGATGAAGAAGAACATGAACAAGAACAAGAACAAGAACAATAAGAAGAACACAATCTTGTGAGACGACAAGGTTAATAATTAAAAACAAATACTTAATGTGGCATAAGAAGTCATTTTTTTCCCTAAATGGTATGTATAACTTTTTTTACCTATATTTTTATATTTTAGTTTATTGTTTTAGATTATGACTTTCCTTTTCAATAATTATAAAATTTTCATCATGTTATTGTAGTGTTTAATAATATTTAACAAGTGTAAACAATTACTCATCAATTTTTTAAAACCCTTACTAATTTATCAACTTTAAAGGAAATAGAATTAATATATTTTTTATTTTAAGTAATTAACATTTATTTTTTCAATTTAAAATAATTTATGGGTTTCAATTTAAATAATATTTTAAATGTTATCATTAACATTTGGTTTTTTATTTTACATGTCACAATTAATATTTAGTTTTTTTTATGTATCAATTTAAAAAATTAATCAAATTAAGAAAAAGGAAATCAAAAAATAAAAAAAAGGTCACGATATTTCTAAAAATATATATATTAATAGGGCCAATCGTGACCCCATTAATTTATTCTTTTTAAATATCCCAATAATGACTCCTTAATTTTATTTTTTTTAAGACATTACTTAACCCTGATCCTATTAATATATTTTTTTAAATAAGCTATTTGTGACCCCCATTTCTTCCATTTTTGTTTTGTTTATTGATTTCCTTTATCTTAATTTGATTATTTTTTAAATTGATACATGTAAAATAAAAAAAAAACTAAATGTTAATCATGACATATAAAATAAAAAACAAAATGTTAATTATAACATTTAAATTGAAACCTATAAAATTATTTAGGATAAAAAAATAAATTTTAATTACTTAAAATAAAAAACTAAATGTTAATTCAATTTCCTTTAAAGTTGATAAATTAGTAGGAGTTTTTTAAAAATTTGATGAGCAATTAATTACACTTATTAAGTATTGTTAAACTCTATACTAAGATAATAAAAATGTTATAATTATTGGAAAGGAAAGTCATAATCTAAAACAATAAATTAAAATATAAACATATAGGTAAAAACAAAGTTATACATACCATTCAAAAAAAAAAAAAGATTTCTTATGCCACATCAAGTTTTTATTGTTAATCATTGGCCTCGTCATCGCAAAAAATTGTGTTATTCTTCTTTTTCCTCTTCTTTCTCTTCATCTTATTGTTCTTCATCCTCCCTTACTTCTGCTTCGTCTTTGTCTTCGTCATTGTTGTCATTTTCTTTGTCTTCTACCTATTGGTATGGAACAGGGTTATTTTGAATAGTTGTTAAAAAACGATTCAAATCTTATTGAGGGGATTAAATTGGAGAAATTGATTGATATGGTGTAATATATCATTGCTATTGTGATCCTATATATGCACAAGACCTAAAAGGAAGCCCAACATGAGATATCACCTACTCGAAAAATAGGGTAAAACTAGGGATGGAGCAATGTGACACGTTTGGCTGAGAAGAGACGAATGATGGCTTAAAAGTGGTATAGTGTAGTTGAGGTATAATATATCTTTGCTATTGTGATCCTGCATAATGTGGCTCTAATGATGTATAATATAAAGAACTGGCACCCTTAAAATTAGCAAAGTGCTTGGATAGCATGGAAAAAGATGGCTGAGCTGTCACAGATACAGTGCTAACACTAGTGCCAGAATCACGACAACTCTAATTATCCACTACGGGTAGTTTAGTAGATATATAGTCATAAGCTTTCTTTCATGTGTGACTTGTTGGAATTTAGGGCCTAGGTAAATGAGATAGAGGAATAGCATATTGGAAGATTGTCATGTTTTTATACTTGCCAAGTGCATAAAAGATGCTAGTACAATCACTCACCACAGTCGGACCAAGCGGTGAAGGGTCATTTATAATAAGTAGTTGTAAGATTTTAGTCAAATCAGCCTATAAAAATTATAAATCAATAATCATATGTGCAAGATGTATATAAAAAGTAAAGCAAATTAACTATGACAAGTCATCTATAATACATAGTTGTAAAATGTCAGTCAAATCAATTTATAAAAATTGTAAATTGATAATCATATATGTAATATGTATAAGAAAAGTGAAGCAAATTAACTGTGATGGGTTCTAAAAAAATTACCATAAAACCCTGGGCACCACTCATAAACTAGATCCACTAGCGGGTTACCCTCTAATACCATCTCAAGCATTCAAATGAGTGATCTAGGGACTTTAATGATATTAGCATTGTGACAACTTATCCTACCAGTTTCACCATGCAAGCATAAAGTTCTCATGCCCCAAATGGGTTTTCTCCTTCAGCATGAAGATATAGACCTTTTCTAAATCATATAAAGCATGCAGTATTAGCTACATCCTATCAAACTATCGAAGCATGCAATCAGTACGACGTTACTTCATAATGTAAAAGTAAATAAGAGTCATAGATGCTAGTCATATGTTTGAGTATGACTGGTGGTAATCAAGTATCAACTTGCACTCATCATTTGAATCATATGAATGCCATGTAGTCCGCAAACAACTAATTATTGATGTAAAGGTATAGTATCACACAAGTAACTATGCAACAACATGTGGAGTGTATTAAATCTCATCAAGTCTCATTTGATTTAATAATACTCTATAGTGTTGTATAGCTAATTTCCTCAAACAAGGATCACGCATCTCAACCTATAAGACGTACAGTGAAATGATGGTCAATTATGGTTGATAAAATCTACATGAATCATAGAGTAGGCATTCAAACTGATAATAATTTTCATATCTGTAAGCAAGTAGAAAGGCATATTATATTCATCTAGGTAAAGGTCTGAAGGTAAGGGCCTTTATGACACTAGCTTAGGGAACTTGTTCTAAACCCGTAAGTGTAGCAATGTTAAGTAGTCATTGATATTAACCTCATTATAATAAGTAGCATTGTACAACTCTCTATAAAGGCATGTTAGCACTACGAAGCCCTAGCTAAACTAACCTATTACTTGAAAGTCTTAAAGGAAAGTAAGGTACATAAGAGGGACTCTATAGCTAAACTTGTCTACCATTAGCATTCTACCCATTAGATGTAATATGTAGGTACAAGTGAAATATTGTATTTCATTTTCATCTGCACTATTCCAAAGTGCCTCAAAGTGGTTAGTGAGCTAAGTAATTCTTAAACTTTGGCCATCAAACTCTTCCTTTGATGGTTCGACCCCAGATGCTTCATTAGTGGAAGTTAAGCAAATTGATGACAGAGTAACCCACTATAAAGAGACCTAACTGTGCTACTACATCTTAAAATATAATGGTAGTATTGAATTGTTGAATTATTGTGTGTTAGATGTGAAATTGACCCATGCTTGCAAATTATGTGCTAAATAAGGTAGACTGGTCTGTTGTGATATTAACATGGTTGGAGGATGGGAGTGGGTCTAGTATATAGTTAACTGTTGCTTGAATTACCACATTCAAGTCTCTTTCCTCCATCGAGATTTCTATATATAACTCTATTAAACCCAGTAATGATGGAAATTTTGCATTTGTCGCTCATATTTCTTAGATGTTAGCTTTTTTCCTCCCTTGATGTGCTTGATATTGGATGCCTATACACCAATTGAGACATATATTGATCGCAGTCTAGCTATAGTTATTACATAACATCTTGTTTCAACCTTTTAAATGAAATGTTATAATCAACTATCATTACCTCAATCAGTTCGAGATAAATATTGCGCCCTAGTCAGTTTCGAATATTTATTCATTTAAATATATGTGTATAATTCCTTTCCTTTTGTTCATTTCGCCAATTCGAGCCATATTGCCACTAACATCCAAAATTGTGTACAAAGTCCATAAATTACTAAAACATTTTTATATAACGAATGCATTTTTTTTAACTATCATTTGGTTAACTTTTACAAAAAAATATAAGATTTTATTTCAAATTTCTTTTAACAATATATACTCTTACAATTATTTCATGTCAATCTTCTATATTTATTTTTTCTACACTCTAGATTTGTTTTTCTTACACATGTAGTATGTGTTTTATTCAATAAATTAGTCTTTATGTAAAATTAAATAATACAACATATTATACTTGCAATAATTAATAACTAAAAAACATAACATGTAGATTACATTTTATGGAAGAAACACATATATTAATAATAATAATAATAATAATAATAATAATAAATTAAACTCAAAATTATAAATTCATTTTTTATAAAACTATTAAATAAAAATAAATAAATAAATAAATTTAATAAATAAAAAATTAAATTCTAATTGCATATATATATATTAGCTATATTAATAAATATTAAAATTATATTTTATAAACATGTAAATAGATATTAAATACAGTGTAAAATATTAATATCAAAATAAACAAAATATTGCATTAATAATAAAAAATTAAATATAACTAAAAAATTAGTTTACTTTATTTTGATATGAACCATAAAAAAAAATTATATATGGGTCAAAATTATCAAAATTAGACAAATAACATTATATAGGCACTAAGAGGAGCAATTTTTTCTTTTGCTTTCACATAATACATTTAATTTATATTTTAAAATTAATTTAACAATACCATATATTTTTCTCCAAAAATTAGTGTCATTTTGTAGAAAATTTAATATCATTTCAGCTCTTTAACACAATATTAATATTTTTTACAAACAAAAATAAATTAATCGGCTATGTAGTGTTGACATGTTTAGGAAAAAAATCACCTCACTGACAGCCAAATGAAACAAGTAATAAGACATTTATTACACAAATTTAATATTTAAATAAAACAAAATCACAATTGAAGTAAAAAATAAAAAATTAATTAACATTGATATAACAAGTGGTTGATTTAAATAAATAGATTATTTGTTAGGACTACCTCGCTTTTTTAATGTTGCTTAACAATTGAACTCAAATGGATCACAGTTTTAAGCAAGTCATGTTGTCTTATGATGGGATTTCACTTTTGTGAAAAATAATAAAGGGTGGAAAGAAATGGTTGCAGGGAGCAGGAATTACCAGAAATGGTGAAATGGGGAGAAAGAGAAAATGTAAGAAAGGAGGAGATGAAGAAGACTAGAAGGGGGTGGTGGAGGAATGGCCATACATTTAAAGGTAGAAAGCTGTAAAAAAAAAAAAAGTTAGATACTAATATTATCTATAAGTTAAAATGATCTATATGATAGTATAATTTTGCATACCAATAATTTACTACCATATGGATTTACTTTATTTGCATGTCAAGGTGAAAGGCTGACCTAACCTTGATATGCAGAGTAATTATGACCCTTAATTTAAAAAATATATATATAATTAAGCTTTAATCATAGCCATTAATCAAAAAATTTAATTAAAATAATCACAATTAGATTTCAATCATGACTTTTTTATTTAATTAAAATAATAAGGGTCACGGTTGGCCGTCATGATTAGAGGCCAACCATAACCCCCATATATTAAAAAAATTAATGGGGTTATAATTGACTTCTAATTTCTTAAAAAGTAAAAATAAAAGGGTTAACATTATGCTACAACCATCACTTTTCTTTTATATATATATATATATATATATATGACGTAAAAAGAATGACAATTTTGCATTTGAGTAATTAATAATTATTGATATTGTAGTATGGTCAAAATCTCTTATCTTTGGAAACCAGTAATTTGTTGAAAGTGTAATTAGATATCTAAGTATGATTAGTAAAATACAGACTGGGCCATCACTGGATTGGCCAAATTGCACGCAGTCTATCCTTACTTTTAGTTAAGGGCTTTATTGTAAATATATCACAGCATATATTGTAAGATAATTCTAATTTTACATCGTGAATTTTTTACAATTAAACATTTTAAATAATCTTGCATATTTCAATTGAAATTATGGATTATGAAAATATAAAATCTTATAAATACATTTAGCCATGATTTGTAATTCGAAGTAAAAAGTCCCAAATTATCTACCACAATTATAAGCACTTGAAATTTTAGTATAGAAGTACGAATTAATAAGTTTTAGATGTAATTTATTTGGCAGGTAGGTAATTTTAATGATGATCTCAAGTAAAATTCACCCTGAAAACTCTCTTAGTGCAATAATCAATTTTTAAACATATATAATATTCCCATTAAAAATTTCAATGCTTAAATGTTCAAAATATAATTAATTATTCATTCTTATATAACTATCTATATGATATATTTTAAACATATTTGTAGGCTACAATATTTTAAAATAAGAATATTCCAAATGTAAGATTATTTTTGTTATCTTAATTATAATTTATTTTATTTTTATTATATTTTCATTTTAAAATATCCTACATATATATGATGTAATAGGAATTTATGGTAAGAAAGAAAGCAATTACACTTATTTAACTGGAAGTATGAAAGGAAACTCATCATGTGAAGCTTAGAAAAATACTAACAAAAAGATTAAAGTTATGAAACTTTATCGCTTCGACACTTTGTTTAGGCTATTTTGGTAACAAAATAATGGATTATTTAAGTTCATTGAACAATTTGTGCTTTGAAATAAAACCCCTCCAAAAGCTTTCAAAAGCATATATTCAAGATCTTCACATGTAAGGCTTTGTTGGCACACTGCTAATATAATACAACAAATTTATCATTTATTTAGTACAAATAACATATTATATAAATTTATATATCAAAATGATATATAATCAAATCAATCATCAAGTAATGAAATTAGGTCTAATTAAATTTTAATATATAAAGCCTTGTTAATGCCTTCTCAATCCAACCTTCACCTATAGGGGAATTTATAAACCAAGTTGGTCTTTGCATAACTTAGTATCTAATCTAATTTTGTACTAAAATACTTTTTTGAAACTGGGTGCTCAGGATCAAGCTAAGCCAATTTGGTTTAGTATTAAACAGAGGATGAGTTGAGACAATCCAATCTTTTGTTTTTCAAAATTTATAACAAAAATTACAAAATAACTTATAAAAAATAAAATGTTAAATAAGTCTATATAAAATGTTTTTATAATTCATATGATTAGGCCTAATTAGACCAAATTGGGCAACATAATTGGCCTGGTACACATTTTGCATTTGATTACTTTTTTCAAGTTTAATGTCAAAGTTTAACCTGGCTTAATTTGGTTTAATATTAAATTAGGTTAAGTTAATTTCTTTGACATCACTTTTTTTTTCCAAGTTTTTGTCATAAATATTATAAAATAATCATTAAAAAATAAAATTTCATATAAGTTTCTATAAAATAAAATAATATATATATATATATATCGGGTCGAGCTTAATTTAGTTAGTTGTTTTAATTTTTCTTTTATTTTTTCTTAAAATAAGAAAAGGGTTTTTATTTTTCTAAAAATCAATATAATATAATAAATTTAAATAAATATAATGCATTTTTGAATAAAAAAAATTTCTGTTAAAGAGTTAATTTTTATTATATCAAATGTTATATAATATATTGTCAAATATATAATAGTATTATCTTATATAATACATTATTTTATATAATGTAACACTAAACATTATATAATCTTAATATTTTATCAGACTTTATTTTAAACAACATATCAAACGAATCCTAAAAAATAAAATCTTTAAAAGCTCCAAATTTTCTAATTATCATTTTCGACCATTTCCACAACAATGTAGAATATTTGTAACAAAATGAAAATTAATTATGTATTTTATAGGCAACAATTTGATGAGGAAACTTCACATTTGAATGTAAACTAGCTTAATATCAAATATCTTAGGAGATTTACTTATGTTATATTTATAAAGTTTAATTTTTAATTTTGGCGGGTGAATAAATCAATCATAAATCAAGTTGGTCAGATAATTACTTTTTTAACACCTTTAGAGATGTAATTAAGGGAATATTATATGTCTCTTTGTACTTAAAATGAATTTAATAAATTATTTAATTTGTCAAAGTTAAGCATGTTTGATAAAGTGTTCAGTATGTGTGCGCGTGTGTTCTGACTGACGTGTGTGGGTTAGTTTGTTTCTATCAATTTTAATAGAATTTTACAAAAAAATTTAAGGTCCATTTAATATTTTTATAAATTTAATCTTAGATTATTATGAAAAATATAAATCTTTAAATATTTTTTTATTATATCTCTGCAAGTACTAAATTTGTCTATTTTTTTAAATTTATTTTTCATCTATTGTCATTTTAGATCACAAAAACAACAATTATTTTCAAATGGTGGTGTTATGGACAAAAACTTTTTTGAATAGTGATAGAATTAAGACCCAAGTTAGGGGATGATATTGATATGATCTTATCTTATTTATTAGAATAGTAGGATAAAATTTTAATGTATTTTTTTTATATCTAATGACAAAAATTTTAAATTATTGTTACTGAAAATAAATTCATGAAATATAGATGAAAATTATTGTTTTGATGTCAATTTTTTCTTCAAAAATTTAATGCTTTATTAAAAAAATTATATTTGTGTAATAAATTGATTAAATAAAATATTAGAAATTGAAATTATAAATTTACTTTTTTACTCTTATATTAGCAATAGATAATAAAATTATAGTATAACAAGTTAGCAACTTATAGTATTCAAGATTAAAGTGATATAAGTGAGTTTTAAAATTTTAAATTGAGTTTGAAAATTATCTCAAAAAGTTAAAAGTTGAAATTAGACGTGTGGGTATCATACTTTGAAAACTACACCTAAAGAGAAAGAAAAAAATGCAAGAAGAAAGTACCAATAAAAAAAAGACATAATAACAATAACAATAACAATAATAATTTTCTTATGAGAGTTGTACGCATAATACATATGTAGGTGTAGTAAGTTCAAGTTAAAATATTAAATAATAAAAAATTATATAATGCATATGTGGGATCAATAGGTTTAAGTTTTTAAAATTTGAGAGCATAAAATTAAAACTCAATATTCATATATATATATATATATATATATATATTAAAAACTAGGTTAAATGTGACTCTACCACAATTGAATTTCTTTTAAAATTAAAACAATTTATTTGATTCTTAAATTTTATCATCTAATAAATAAATAAATACTAGGCAAAGTATAAAATATTGATAGTATGAAAAGAAATATATTCAAGGAACAAAATATTATAATATTTTTAATTTTATTTATATGCAGTGTCTTCTTATTTTTCTTTTCAATTAGTAGTACAGGGCGTGAATGGACGGCAGGGTAAAAATGTTTATAAAACCCATGAAACACAAAGATAATATTAAAAAATTTAGAAATTAATTTTATAAAAAAAACTATACAAATGATTTAAATTTTTAATGTGAGTCCCAAAGAGAAAAAAATAATTAAAAAAAGAAGCGATAGTGTACATAAGCAGTATATAGATGGGACATTATAAAGAGTACTAAAATCAGTAAATGAATAGTAAATGCCTCACAAGTTTTTATATATAAAGAAGATTATATAAATTATGTGTTAGCTTTTATGAAAAAAATAGAGATGTGGAAGAGAAAAACAATTACTTGTTTGTGTGAATAAATAAGGATATTTTAAAAAAATTAATAATAAAATATTTTTTATGAAAAGTACATATATAATACATGTATAAATTTATTGAGTTCAAATTAAATGTCAAATAATTTATAAAAATCATATAACCCAATCATATATGTATTAAGTTCTAATAAATTTAAAATTTTAAAAGAATAAAAAGTTATAATTTTAAAATTTAATACTATAAATATAATTTAAAAAAAATTGAAGAAAAGAATCCCCCTTCTTGCAACACACACACACACACACGTGTATCATTGCTTTCGACCATTCTGCGTGTTCAGAATTTTTACATTTGTAATGTTGGACAATGACGACCCATGCTGAGAATTTTTTATTTGTACGTCATCGTTTTGGATATGCACATAGGTTGAAAATTTTTGGGTTGATGACACATAAATAAATAATTACAAATTAATGTAAATATATGTATAATTATTTTAATAATAAAAATTAAAAAGGTCATATATGTTTTAAAAAAATTAATAAACATATTCATAAACAAGATGTGTTGAAAAATTCAAGAAAAGTATGTAATAAAAAATTATAATTAAAAATTTTAAAGATATTTTGTATTAAATGATATTAAAATTTAAAATTATTTTAAAAAATCTTATAATAAAAAAATGTTAACCTATGATTATAAATCGTAATTTTTTATGTAATTAAAAATTTTAATTATTAAAATTTATTAATAATTTTAAAATTTAATATTTTTAAGTATAAATATTTTTTCACTGAACTCTTTAGTTTTGATTTTTTTTATATAATAATTGCAAGGAATTGAAACCTCAGGAAATTTGACAACTGGCAAACCAGAAATAAAATATGATTTGGACGTCTGAGGACTGGTAGCCAACAAAAACCTAACACCCTAGTACCACCGCCCACCGCCCACCGCCCATCACCCTTGCTTTTAATGGGAATTAATCTTCTTGGCCTTGTGTTATAACGTCTGATAACAAAATTATAGTACTAGTACTTTCACATTTAAACATATAATAAATATACGTGATATATAATTTTACAACACAATAAATGCAACGTCAACTGTTTTTTATTAAAATAATAATAATAATTTAATACATATTTTATAAATTCGTCTGTTACACTTTTACGTTTGTTGTATATTTTTAAATGAAAAACATAATGTTTTTGATTAATTATAAAATATGGAGAATATTAATTTCCACACAATCCTGTGGACTAATTGCTATAAAATATTAGTGATTGGTGATACAAAAAAATATATGTTAATTTTATTTTTAAATAAATTTATTACACAAAAGTAAAGTTGTAATTATTTTTACTAAAAATTTTAATTATTTTTAATTACAAGTATCAATTTACGTGAATACTTTTTATTATAATAAATATGTAAATAACATCAACATATGTGTGCTCAATTGATATGATGACTTTGCACATTTTTTATCAAGTTGCATTAATCACATGATTTTCAATTCAACTCTTGTTAGTGGTCATTTATTAGTTGGTATTTATTAATTGTGGAGTTTTGGATTTGTAATAATTTATTGAATTTTTTAATTATAAAATATGGATATTTTTTAATTTTCAAATAACACATCAAACTATAGCTAGAACTAGTAAGTTGATTTTGAAGAATTCAGATTGCCTACTCATTCTAATGGATGAGTATTTTTTTTTTTTGTGAATATGAATCCTTTAGATTTAATATTTATTTGTTTAGTTTTTATTTAAATTATTATTTTTTGAAATGAATAATTAAAAATTTTTTTATTCCATATCCTATATCACTTTGAATAAAAAAATAAAAAAATTGAATCTAAACTTTCTGAATTAAGATTAGTAAAAGGCGAGTAGAAAGAAAATAAATAGGGGATTCAATTTTGATTTTTTTTAAACCAGGCATGTTCCATAAAATTTTTTGTCGTGAATATAAAGATTTTAATTCAACACTATAATAATGGCTTTTTGGTTATAAAAAATAGAAAGGAAATGATTAAAAAATTATTTGCTATTTGTGTTGATAAATTAAGTGAATTTTTTGTTTGTTTGTTTAAGATCTTTCAGCAAAATATGGTATTATGTTTTTGAAAAAATAAAATTAATGAAATTGTTATATTAAATAAATATAGGCTAATCTAAAATTTTAACCAATATTTTTAAAATTGGACTCATTATTAAATCGGTGAAATCACTAGTCTATAATTCATTGGTTCAACCACAATTGAATTATAGTCAAATTGGTGATAATTAAATATATATATATATATTTATTTATTTTATATATTAAAAATTTAAGATAATAAATAATAAAAAATAAATATTGATAAATTTTAAAATATGTTATGACTAATTATATATAAAAATAAATAATATATAACATAATATTTAATATTTAATATCTTCAAAATATATTTGCATAATTTTAATAAAAATAATATGAATTTTATTTTTATTTCTCATCTATTATATTAAAATTTTAAATTATAAACAAGACAATAATGATGGTATAATAAAAAAAATATTATTTATTCATGATAATGCTAACAGTCAATATTCGATTTAATTATCAGTTATTTTGCTATTTAAAAATAGAACCGTAATAAAATATTTACACATTAAAGATTTTATATTAAATATTATATATTGTAAACTAAAATACATTCTAGCTCAATAACAAAGACGCATTTACACGTTAAGAAGACCCGAATTCGAGCAATAGCATTGCTAATTTTACTAAATAAATTGCGAATCTATTTAACCAGTAATTTGATCGATTTTTTTAGCTCCCACCGATTCTTGATCAATTTTGCCAAATTTTAAGTAAATTGATTCTAAAGATTAATTGAAACAAGTTACACACCCGTTCTTGATTCAACTAATCAAACTTACTGATCCAGTTTTAACAATGATGCTTTTAACAGATGAAACCCAATCATTCTATTCATTTGCGCCACGTGTCCTAATAAATTTCGATAGGATGGCATCAACAGTCGAACTCTCATTGCGATCATGATCATGTCACGTGTGGGTTGTGAACAAGATAGAATCCCCTGAGCTGATTGCGTTTATGGGTTTGAGTTTGATGGCCATTTAATGAGCCAACCGGGAGCTGGTTTTATGATTTAAACATTCACATATGTTTCTTACTCTAATGAGTTTAAAATTTCAAAGAATAAAAGGCATGACATTAAAACTTTATATTATATAAATAAAATTTTTGAAAAATTGAGTAGATAACTCAACACTCATATATATATATATATATATATATCACCAACAATGTTTCGGCATGTTACTATTCATCATTCAACATGCGTAAAAATTCTCTGTGTTTGTTCTCAAGCATTCTGCATGCAAGGAATTTTTACATTTGTAATGGTGGTCGAGAATGACGATAGATGCTGAGAAATTTTATAGGCATATCATCATCGTCTTGGATATGCACATAGGTTAAAAATTATTGTGTTGATAACACACAAATAAATAGTTAAAAAAAATAATGTAGATAAATATACGTCAAATTATTTTTAATAATAATAAAAGCGATCTATGTTTACTCGAGAAAAGGATATAATAATTGCGAGGATTGAAACCTCAGGAAAATTGACAACTGGCAAACTAGAAATAAAATATGATTTGGACGTCTGAGGACTGATAGCCAATAAATACATAACACCAGCCCACCATCTTTGCTTTTAATGGGAATGATCAACCTGGTGTTGTGATGTTTGATAAGAAAATTATAATATTATACTTTTATATTTAAACACATAATAAATATATGTGATATATTACTTTCTATTTTAAAATAATTGATATTTAAAGTAATTGTATAAAAATTAAAAAAATATTAAATAAACTAAATTATAAAAAATTATAATTACATTTGACTAAAATACTTTTTATTAAAATATGTAAATGATTAAATCCTTTATCTCCTTTTATTAATCCTCCAACAATCTCTTTATTTATCTCCACATTTTTTCTCTTCTCATTGAGGTTAAAATAATAAAAAAAATTATTAATGTTATCTTGAAATTCTAAAATAACAATTATTTAAAGAAAAATCTAAAACATGAATTGTTTTAAAACGGAAACAGGGTAGGTTTACAAAACATAATAAATGCAACGTCAACTGCTTTTTATTAAAAAAAAAAAAGAAATGCTAATTTAATATATAGTTCACAAATTCATGAATTACACTTTTACGTTTGTTGTATATTTTTTTAAATGAAAAGTATAATGATTTTAATTAATTATAAAATACAGAGAATACTACTTTCCACGCAACTGCGTGGACTCAATGATATAAAATATTGGCGATTGAAGTTACACTAAAATATATGTTAATTTTATTTTTAAATAAGTAGTAACTACTTTTATAAAAAAAATTTAATTAATTTTAATTAAACATATCAATTAACTTGGATTTCTTTTATCACAATAAATATGTAAATAACATCAACATATATGTGCTCAGTTGATATGATGACGTTGCATATTTTTTATCAGGCTGCATTAACCACATGATTTCCAATTCAACTTTTGTTAGTGGTCATTTATTGGTATGTATTTGTTGGTTGTGGAGTTATGAAGTTGTAATAACTTATTTAATTTTTTAAAATATAATTTCAAATAACAAATCAATCTACGGCCGAGAATTAGTAAAATGATTTTGAAGGAGCAACTTTTATAAAGTTATTTTTAGTGAATATAAGGATTCCAATTCAACATTATAATAATGGCCTTTTGGTAATAAAAAATAGAAAGGAAATGATTAAAACAACTTTTATTTGCTATTTGTTTTGAGAAATTAAATGAATTTTTTTGGGTTTATTTAAGATCTTTCAGCCAAATATGATATTATGTATTTGAAAAAAAAAAAAGATTAACGAAATTATTCTACCCATAATTCTATTCATTTACGCCACGTGTCTCAATAAATTTCGATGAAATGGCATCGAGGCATCGACAGTTGAAGTCTTCTAACCATCAAGACCATTTCATGTGTAGAAAGTGAACGAGATAGAACCGGAAACAGGATTTTTTGAGAATTCAGAAGATATGTACGTCTTATTTGAGTTATTTAAATAATTTAAATAATTTAAATTTGATATATAATATTATTTTTAAAATTAAATATCATTTTTAAATTATTAATTAAAAATTATATTTATTTTGTATTCTGCTTTTTTAAATAAAAAATTAATATATATATATATATATATATATATAGTTAAAATCATTCAAATTAAATTTAAATTATTCAAATGATCTATACATCCTTCCAGATTTGCATACTCTTTTCTATGTGTTTATGAATTTAATCGCCATTCCATGAGCCAACCGAGAGCTGTTTTTATGATTTAAACAATGCGTATTGTTTTCTCACGAATTTTTTTCAATAAATTTAATTAAAAGATTATAAATATATTAAATTTATTTTTAATACACACTATAAATATATGCATATTTTAATAAAATACATTTATGATATATTGATATGTTTATTTTTTGTGTTTGACATAATCAATCAATTTTTTTAATCTACTCTGTCATTTCTAATAAAAAATTTATTAGAAATCAAAATTTAATTAAAAAAAATTGCTGTATAAGGAGCACAAAATCCGCATCTCCATTGAGGAACGAAGGTCTGCAAAATGGACGAACAATATGATGAAATCGACAATTCCATTTAAATGAACCACCCATCTGGACGAAATTCCCTCTTGAACGAATCTCAGCGAAATCGTACAAGAAGAGAGGCGAAATCATTTGGTGACAATCGGCCTTTGAAGGTTTTCACGTTCCTAATGACCCAAAAAGCTTTACCGTCAGCCTAGATCAATTGGATCTGATTTCATTCGCAATTCCAAACTCGTAAAAATCCATTTCACCTTTGTTCATATCTATCATTACTAGGGTATTTATTAACCCATTAGAAGTTAAAGGTCTGCCCTAACTAAGCCAAATCAAATTGAGTTAGATTAGAGTGAGTTGAGTCAAAAATAAAATTATATTCTGTCTAATTTATTTCAATAATTATTATTTTTTTGTTATCAATATCTTGTCATCTTATATATATATATATATATATATATTATTTAATTCTCTTTGCATACTATTATTTTTATTATCTATCCAAACATTCCCTACTTTTGAATTATTTTTATTATTAATATACATGTTTATTGATATTTTTTTATTAAATAATAAAAATACATATATTTACTTAAAGCTAATTATGTTAATATAGTTTATATTTTGCTTGATAATATCAAGTTATTTTTTTTATTATTAATAAAAATATAAAAATTCTAAAAATTTATTGTTTTGAAATATATGTTTATAAATATGTAAAAAAATATTTTTATATTACAAATATCAATTTATTAAAAAAAAAAGCTTGGATGATCCTAATACGCCTTAACCCAACATAAAATCAAGTATGTTTAAATTAGACAATATTATAGATATAAAAATAAATACGATATCTTAATCGAATCAGATATTAAACCTCCTAGATGCCTGGCTCAACTTTACTTATGAGTCCTAATCCTCACCATTGGCAAGCATTACATAAGTGTATGTTTAGTTTTGAATCTATTTTTAGTCATAAGGAAAGGATTCGCAGTTTTATAACCACCAGAGAACTCTACCTTTGAAAGGAGGAGGGGCTTTCTTTTCGAATTTGTTTTTATGCCTTCTAATGGAGTTGTCAAATCGGGCCATTTCAACCAGTGTGGGCCAATGACTATTGATTATGGGTTGTAGGCTAACTTGTTTAAATTCATATAGTTAAATAGTTTAGGAGATTAAACAGTTCAGCCTATTTAATCAACTAAAAAAGGGGTAAAAATACTTAAAGCACAATTAAAATATTAGTCAAATATAGTTCAGATTTAAAATATATTCGAAAATAAATAATAAAGTGTACTTTAAACATCATCAATAATATTTTAAGAATATTCAATATTAAAAAAAATTCAAATATAAATGACAATTTTAAGCTTGGTCAACATAATTTGAATCTTATGTTGTAACAAAAGTTGAGATTTCATCAATAATACCAGTATCTCTATTCTCACCATATATAGATCTATATATACTACAATACAACAAATTCAAAGTAGCCAAATTTAAACTAAATAGCTTAAGATCATAAGTAAAACAGCATTGCATCTTGATATACCTAAATGATTTTCATACTGCTAAGGATAGGTTCATAACTCATTAACACAACTTGATATACAAAGCCTAATAGAATAGTGTGTGAAATATACTCAGATATGTTTTCAAAACTTGAGAAGCAAAAAAGAAACAAAATGGAATGAAGTTTATAACATAGAAGATTCAGAACAATCAAATGAAGACTTATGGGCCATCGGGTTAGATAATGTAACAAGTAAATAAGTAGAATAAAAAAAAAAATTTACTCTCATTTTTTAAAAATTGATTTAATAATTAAAATAATAATTTAATTAATAAAACTATAAATATAAAAAATAAAAAAAAATATTATATAAATTATATAAATATATTATATTTATGCGGACCAAATGGGCATAAAATTTAAAAAACATAAAAAATAAAATAAAACAAAAGTCGTCAAATCTACCTCGCTATCGGACGGAGTAGTTGCTGATTGCTACGTGCACTATTGGCTACCGCTAGTGGTCAAGTCAGCATGTCAATGTTTCGGATAAGAGTTTTAGACGGAATATTGTATTAAGAGAAGAGATATGCTAGTACAAAATTAAAAATTTATAAATGATAAATTTTTTAAATTTAAGGAGATAAATTATATATGACTTGAGTTTGAGAAATTATGTGCATTTTAATATATATAATTTTTCCTGAAAATAATTTGTCAGTTCTCAAGCGTATTGTTTATAATTTATAATTTTATATTTTTATGATATTTTAAATGTCCGACGTACGAAGAAATCTGAGTCAGTAGCATTCGTGGTTTTCATAAAAGGTTCTCTGCCAATGAGCCAACTACTAACGCCGAACAACTATTATTAATTTCAAAGTATACTAATGCCGCTCTTGAAAGATCTCCCAGCGAAAGAAGCGTTTCAATAATTAAATTCATATCATAGTTTTCCGAATTATGTCATTAAAACGTATCAATAGTTTTTCTAAGAAGTGCAGAAATATCGAACAAAACTAACTAATAACAATACAAAAAGTAATAATATCATGATGATATAATTTTGTTGCTAATAAAAATGGGACAAAAAAGTACATCTTCTAGCATACCTGTCGATAGGTGAAAAATGCCCCGGCTATAATTTCCTTTAATAATGTGAACATTCACCAAACTTTATATACAATTATACACAATTAATATGACAAAAAATGTTGAGATTTGAATCTAAATAAATAATCAAGTTCACATCATACTTAAATGTCCTATAAATGTGCAATGATTAAATTCCAAATATGTAATTAATATCAACAGTAATATTGAAATAAAATCAAGACGACGTTACATAAACCAAATCAAATAATAAAAAGGTCTTCACTAATGTCGCAGTTTGGAATTTCAAAGGATAAATATTTAGCGTAATAATGTGTGTGTGTTTGTGTGTGTAAATGTGCTAGAATGTGCTTGCTAGGATAAAAAGTAGAGGTAAGAAATAAGGGAGGAAGAGAGAAACATAAAATTAGCTGTTTGGTACACATGCATTGGCAATTTAAGGAAAGAATATTTCATCATTTTGATGGAAAATTGTTTTCTTTTGTAGTGTGGTGATGAAAAGTTCAATTTTACAATGAAAAGTAGTAGTTAATGATCAATTTGCTTTAGTAGCATTTATTTTTCTCATAGAAATTTAAGAATATGTTAATAATTTTTTAATTAAAAATTAAAATAAAATATTTTAATATTATTTTATTATTGATAATTTAATTTTGTTGGAATAAAAAAATAAATATATATTTTATTAATTTATCTGAAAAAATTAATATTTTAATATTTGTATTATTGGATGTATTATTGTTATATATACAATTCTCTTTTTCATTATTGCATTGTCTTTTATTAGGAGTGTTCAAAATTGAACTAAATTAATTTGACCAAAATTCAACAAAAAAAAAAAGGTCTAAATTAGTTTTCTATATGTCAAAATCAATTTAATTGATTTGATTTGATTAACTGAACTGAACCAATTAATTTGTAATATACGTGCTTATTATTTATTAAAATTTAAAGTTTCATGAATTATTGAACAATTAGGTTCAAAATTCATAAGTATACAATTAATTTAGTAATTTTGTATTTAGTTGATAGTATAAGAGTGGATGTGTTAGGGAGAATAAATATATGGAAAATAAAAAAAAAATTAATATGAACAAAATAAAAACAAAACTGAACCATACATATTAGAATGCAAAATCAAACAAATCTTTTATTTTGCAAAATTAACTTGTTTGTTTTGATTTAATTTTGATCTCGAATTTGAACTAAACTTTTGAATTCCTTAGATTTTATTTTACAAAATATATAAATAAAAATATTTTTTATTCCTTTTTATATCATACTAAATATAATTTATGACATTAGATTATATTCTATTCTTGTTTCAATTTTTTTAAGAGTCTTTTCACTCTATCAAACGTAATCCTACTGATCTATATCCTTTGAAAATTTCAGTTTAAATCCTATTTCCATCTTTATTATTAACGTTGCTAAATAGCTATAGTTGGCAACCCTAATCACATTTTTTAAGGATTTCCTACAAGACTGGCATAACTAATGAACTATTAGTTCCAATTATATAATCTCAGCAACATTTTATGTCCCGAGTGCATAAAAATGTAGATAATTAAATGAAATTACTCATAGAGGCATATAAAGAAATCGTATACATTTTTTAGTGATTTTTAAAAATATATTTATATTTGTATTCTTAAATTACTTAATATATTTTATCCTTTATAAAACAGGTCAATTTAAAAATTATTCTTCAAATTATATATAATAAAAGAATACAAAGAACAAACATGATTACAGAAACAAGGGGAAAAAAAGAAACCATGAATACAAAAATAACAATTAAGAACACAAACTATAAATTGCTAATGATTGAACAATCGCATATTGATTTATAAAATGTATAAATTCATGTTCCTCTAATTAAGTAGATTAGATTTAATGTTAACTTTAATTTAAATGATATTTTCTTGATAAATTCTTATATACTTTATGAGTGTCATGTTATTCATATTAAATAGGGTTCTTTTTTTTCTATTTTATTATAATTTCTCTTTCATCAACCAATTATCTATATCTATATTTTTTTTATGAAAATTACTAATAGTTTTTATATTTATATATTACAAAATCATTTGATGTGACTTTATATCTTTCTATTGAAGAAAATATAAATGATATAACACTTTTGGAATATATAAAAATTTCCTTATTTTCTTAGCGCACTAGGGTGAAAAGGATTTTGTTTGATTCGATTCTCACACGCTCTTGTGTCCGCTCTGTCTTTTTCCAAGAAAACTTATTATTTTGTTGAAATAATTAGAAAAAGAACAATGCCAAAAAAAATCCAATTATGTTGAAAATATTCCAACGCGATGTTATATTAGAATTATGCAAGTTTTTATTAAGTAGGTCCTACCCGATTTCATTTTTTTTTATTTTTTATTAATTCTAGAGAAAAATCGATATAAAATATATGTAATCTACTTAAATATTGAATTTCATTTGAATATGTAAAATTTCTGAATCTTATATATTTTGTGTTTATTTATTTATTAAAAAAAAAGAGCACACGATCCCTATCATTTCTTTTACTGATAAGGATAACTACCCCCCTCGTGTTGGTTTATAAATAGCAAGAAGCAGCCCCTTCCTATTCACGAACACATACTCGCGTTCTCTTTTCACCATGGGTTCACTAGGCAACATGGAAAACCCGCCCTTGAGCTCCAGGATCTCAACGGTGGTACCGGCGACGCCTCGGACCGAGCAAAACGGTGCGTACGAGCTCCGGTTCATGGATTTGCTCATGAAGCTCCATTACATCAGAGCCGTTTATTTCTTCAGCAACGACGCCGTCCAAGGTCTCTCTAACTACGACTTGAAGAAGGGCATGTTCCCTCTGCTTGACCCGTACTCCCACGTTTCGGGTCGGATCAGGACATCCGAAACCGGACGCCCGTTTATCAAGTGCAACGACGCTGGTGTACGCGTCGCCGAGTCACACTGTGACAAAACCCTCGGCGAATGGGTCGCCGACAACGGGTACTCCACAGACGACCTTGTTCACGATCACGTGCTTGGCCCTGATGTTGGCTTCTCTCCTCTCGTTTTCGTCACGGTACGTGATAAAGCCCTCCTTTCCTCCTTGGTCTGTTGTTTTAATTTTAGGATTAAATCTTATATTTTGCTGCGAAGTTATTCTAATTTAATAAAAAATCAAATAATAAAAATATTTTTAAAAAAGCACATATAAGTTCTTTTTTTTTTTTTAATTTAGTGTACTGTACAGTGCATTAACATTTTCTTTGCATAGTTATAGTGATGGTAAGAGATGTAATTAAGTATTTATTTTATATGTGTTTTTCTAAAATAAATAAA
Source organism: Erythrophleum fordii (assembly GCA_032878935.1). NCBI lineage: Eukaryota > Viridiplantae > Streptophyta > Magnoliopsida > Fabales > Fabaceae > Erythrophleum > Erythrophleum fordii. Next base: position 30,471,465 of record JAVQMF010000050.1, read on the forward strand.
AAATTTTCATTGTGAGAATAAAAATTTTTGCTATAAAAACAAGTTTTAATTGTAAGAACAAATTTTTTATCTGTTGGGTTTTTAAAATAATTTTAAAATTTAAGACTTTTTATAATAAATATTTTCTTGTTAAAATTTTTTTATAGTTAAAATGTTTTAAATATAATTTTTTCTTAAAGTTAAAACTATTATTCTTACAATTAAAATTTTTAGTCTTTATAATTAAAATTTTTCTTTAGAGCTAAACATTTTATCTTTACAATTAAAATTTTTAATCTCTCTATTTAGAAAAAAAAAGACATATATTAAGCAAGTGCTTGACAATATTTCTTGCAATCAGTAGCATGACCACATAACATCTGTGTGCGTTACGGAGGAGCGTTGAGGCTCAAACCAGAGTCAAAAGTAAAATTTTATTGAGATTTATTGATAGATTATTCAATAGAGATTTTTTTTGGAAACTAGCAATAAAATGATAATAGTATTGAGTTATAAAAATTATTCATTTATATTATGTTTAAAATTTGTAATTAAATTTTGTGCTTATTATTATCCTTTGATTCATTTTTAATTGTTTGAAAACAAATTTGATATATATGATGCATGTTGATTTGTTGTTTTGGGTTGTTAATCGGTTTGCTCGTTTCTTGCTTTTAATTATATTAATTAGTTAAATTGATATGTGTCTTATGTTAAGGGGTCAAATCCCTATTTTTATCTGTTGGAAAAAAAAAAGTAAGGTATTAGTTGTTAGTCAATGACGACTGAAACTATATATATATGAAAGGAGAAATTGCATTTTAAAAATGACTTACAGATTCAAAATTAATACATTATTTTCTTATGATATTCTCTAAGCTTTTTTTAATATATGTTTATACAATAATTTAGAACATCTAATATAAAAACTTTTATATAAAATATTTAAATTTAAAAATTATACTTGGTATGATTAAAAAATAGCTGAGCTATATAAATTAATAATATTAGATACTCAACAGCAATTTATGCAATTTTATTTGTATTAACTGGAAAAACAATTGATTAAGATACCACTATATCTTATGAATAAAATCGACAATAAAGTATTATCTGGGGCATATTTATAATATGCCACATCTTATGGCAGAGTTGACACTCAATATCTGTTGCATTAATGCTGAACAAATTTAATGCCTACTGAACTATTACGGTGAATCTTATCGCGCATTAAATACTAGTATATTAAATTAAATGAACTCCTCTAGATTTTATTTATTAAACAAATAATCTTCTTAAACTTTGTGTTATTACATAGAATCTTTTAATGTGTTAAATTACTGTAAGTAAATTAATAGATTAATTAAAGATAAAAAAAATTACTTGCACATAATCTCAAATTTGAAAAGTTTATTGTCAAATTTTAAAAATAAAAAAAAATTATTTGCAGATAATTCAAAATTTAAAGAGTTCTATACAATTTTAGTTTTTTTTTTTGTTTTTTGGGTCAAAAGTACAAAGAAAGCAAAATTTTCCAAACTTATATCAGTATAAATGTATGCATTAACATAATTGTTTATAGATATAGGGTCATAATGTACATGTTGACGTCATTTCCTTTATGGTTCCCCGGTTGAGATTGGCGTGTGATATGTATGCCATTTTGTAATTTCTGGGTAAATTTATGCTGGATTTGGCTAAGTACATACCTTTTTACCTTTTAGGTTTGTGTGTTTTGTCAAAAATGCTTTCACTGGTCATTTGAAAGTTTCAAAACCCAAAGTAAATATGCACTTAGACAGAAGACTCGGGTTTCTCAAGAGACGGCAATGATTTACAGAAATAATTAAGAAAACTTTTGAAACGAGAATGCATGCATGACAAGGTTACTTATGCACAAGAGTTTAACAGGGGTGATTCGAAAATACACTTTGGTAGTGAAGTTTTAGCTTTTCTTCTATTTATTATTTATCATTTAAAATATATATATATATATATAAACACACATATATGTGTATGTATAGGTGGCCATTTTAAATTAGAATATTGAATTCAATATGTAGTAAACTAGAACAAAGGAAAACTAATATTAAACATGTCCTTAATAGGACATTCCTTTATTTGGTTAGGTAAACACTCAGGCAACATTCATTTAGGTTCAAACAACCATTTACACAACACCCATTGTGCAACGAGCATACTCCATTCATTTTAGCTGACACCCAACCATGTTAATAACTACTATTGCGGTACGTTAGAATTGAGGAATAACATATATGAAATTTAATATAAATTATTTGTACTAGTCATCAAGTGCTGGTGACGTTTTAAGGATGTTAATTAAGTGTAATCTCTATCAAACCCTGCTACATAGAGCATAAGTACATATACTATCTATACGCATCTACACATACATATGTAGTTGGATATTATCAAATTAATTAATTAAATACAATTTTGCCAGTAAACTAGTGTATAGCTCGAACTCATCAGTTAAAAAATTGACATACGTTTTGTGTGTGTTTAAATCCCTACTCTTCATCTTACTTATTGGAAAAAAATTTTAAATACATTTTTACTTTAAGTACATATATATTTTACTTGCATATATTTCTGCATCTTTTCTACATATACAATTATTATGTAATTTTCTCATTGCATCAACAAGTAGTATTAATTTTTTTATTATTACTTTTCACACAAGAGTAATTAATAAACTTTCTCATCTCTATAATAATTCACCGATCTCATTAGCAACATCAATATCTGTATTAGCTTAATTTGTTGATTACTAATAATTTAAATTTACACGCAAACTTTGCCAACTAATATATACTGTATAAATTTTATCCCATTTAATAATATATTGCTAATTCCTAAAAATGGAATATATGCATGCATATGGTATAATTATAGCAGAAGCTCTCAACGGAGTGTGCAATACTATTCATAGATATGAGTTTGAATTTTCTAAAGCTTATATCATGAGTATGGTATGATATAATGTAGTAAATTGCTTCCTTTGGTATAAGTAATTGAATCGACGTATCGCTGCTGTTGTGACATATGTAATCAGTTCACAAGGTTCCAATGCGGAGGACTGACAGTGGGCCTTAGCTGGGCTCATATTCTCGGAGATGCTTTCTCTGCTCTCAACTTCATCATTCTATGGAGTAAGATAATGGCGGGTCACGTGTCTCCCAGATCTCTTCACGAGCCGACTCCTGTCAAACCTGAGCTTCCTCCTTCGGTTTCCCATAAGCCTATATCAGTGAAAAGGTCCATCAATGTTGGGGAACACTGGCTAGCTGCCAATCACAGAAATGTCGAAACCTACTCTTTCAACCTCACAGCGAAACAACTTAACCTTTTGGTAACAACAACAACTGCTGCTACTACTTCGTATTTTGAAATTCTTTCTGCTATAGTATGGAAATCTCTCTGTCACATAAGGGAAGATACTTCTGGGCTAAATGCTGTGACGATTTGTACAAATGGATCTAAGCGAAGAGAAGATGAATTCCCAATCAATGGCTTGGTGTTCAGTAAAGTGGAAGCGGATTTTGCGGTTGGGAAATCCGACGTGTCAGAATTGGCGATGCTAATTGGTGAGAAGAAGATGGTGGAGAATGATATCATGGAAAAGCTGGTGGAAGAAGATGAAGGGAAAGAGGATTTCGTGGTTTATGGAGCGAACTTGACGTTTGTCGACTTGGAAGAAGCTGAGTTTTATGAGGTGAAACTGAATGCTCGGAAACCTATTCTGGCGAACTGTACCTTCCATGGAGTAGGTGATGAAGGGGTTGTCTTGGTGCTTCCGGCACCGGAGGAAGATGATAACACAGAAGATGGTGGCGGCAATGGAAGAATGATCACCGTGGCTCTGCCTCCTAAAGAACTCGAACAGCTGAAAGATAAGCTGGAAAGAGAATGGGGTATTGTTTGAGAGTACAATAGAAATTAATTAGCAATATAATAATTGTTTATGAATTATTATGCTTATTTAATTTTAGTTTTAAAACTTAATGATATTCGAGTTACTCTTTAGAATAATATATTCATTCCACGTTATTTTGTTGACCAATTGAGTCATTTAACAGTAAGATCAACGTGTAATATATTTATTATTTTCAATGATTAACTTATAAATTTATTAACTTTTTGAAACTAAAATTAAACAAGTATAGCAATTTGTTAGTTTACTGTGATAAAAATACAATTAGGCGTCTTTGGGAAGGAAGATTCTGAAGAGTGCACCTAGAGGGGGTGAATAGGTGCTCTCACAATTTTTAATGCTAATAATTTAATTAAAAATGTAAAACAGAAAACCTTGTAGATGAACTGAGATCTTGTCGACAGGATCTTAGAAATTTGACTTGTAAAGAGAAGATCAAGGAGGCAGGAAGAGATCTTGTCGACAAGGTTTAGTTCAGTAGCTGAAAAATTAAAAGGCAAGATAAAGGAAGAGAAACACCTGGTGTATCCTGGTTCGGTCCTCAAGACCTACGTCCAGCCCCCTTGATGCACGACAAGGGATTTCCACTATAATCTTACAGTATACAACCACAGAACCTAGGTTTTCAAGCTTACCTAGAACTTTTACAAATTTTGCAGCTCACACTCACACAACCTTCCTTTGTTTCTTTACAAGTGCCACACCATTCAAGACTCTTACAGAGTATCACTAATCAGCACAAATCTCTCAGAGAAGATTTTTACATGCACCAGACACTTACTACAGAGAATAAAAACAGATGAAAAAGGATCTCTTTTTTTGTTCGCTGGTCTGTATATTTACAGCAGACCTCTTGCACTTTTATAAGCATAAAAAAATAACCGTTGCTTCATCTTCTTCAGATTTGAATGTTTGAAATGAGTAGACTTTGAGCAGCAACCAGTTAGCATGATTCCAGCAGAACAGAGAGGCTTTCTCAGCGGGACAGGGAAGCTTTCACAGCAGAGCAGAAAAGCTTTACTTAATTGACTCTGAACTCTTTTCATCATTTTAGCATTTGGTCATCATGTCGAGGAGAGCCAACAGATTTATTTTTTCAATAAGAGAACAGAAGGGAAAGGGTTGACTTGTAACATAGCAGGAGTATGGTCAGAGTCAGCTTTTACCTTTTCAGAGTAGCAGAACATAGATATACTTTCTGCAGACTATATAAAAAGCAACACCAGAAGTTTTACTTGATGGGCTTTTATCTGACTTGGGCTTTTGGAGTTATCAAACACAAAGGGTTGAGAGACTATTGGGCCAACAATCTCCCCCTTTTGATGATGACAAAAGCCAAGTGATAAAAGTTTCTCAGATAATTAAATTAGACCATAACTCCCCCTGAATATGTGTTCCCCCTTAATAGAAGGATTTGTGACAGAGACCAAAGCACAAAGGCAAAAAAAGACATGAAATACCTTTAAATTATCAGTGTATATTGTCTGTTATCAGCAGCATATATAATCAAGATCTAAGTTAAGCATTAGACCAGTAGAGATATGTCCAGAATTTTAAATTTAAACAAATAACCAGATCACAGCAGCAGATATATCCAGAATTTAATCAAGTAACCAGAACAGCAACAGATATATCCAGAATTTAAAGTTTACACAAAATTATTCTCCCCCTTTTTGTCAGCAGCAAAAGGGAGACAGAGTAAAGAGACATAAGCAATAGAAGAAGTACAGCAGGAGGAGAGGGGCAAAAAGACACCATCACAGGCCAGTCAGCAGAGGAAGACCCAAGAAGTTAATGGCGCCGGCAGAGGGCTTTCAACACTTTAAGGGAGTCCATGATAGCAGTATCAATATCCTGAAGCCGATGATCAAGAATAGTGGCCTTAAGATTGACACTGGTCTTGGCAGCCTGGAGTTCCTTATGGACAGCCTGGAGATGTTGAGGAAGAGGGCCATAATCCTCAAGAAGGCTACGCATAGTGCCAAGATTAGCGGTGAGGTCACCCATTTGATCAGAAATTTGATGAAGCTGACCTTGAAGGGTATGAAGGGAAGTAGCAAACATTTGGTTAAGGGAAGTCTGAGCTTCAAGGATACGATAGAGCATATCAAGGGAGGCCGGGGAGGAAGAGGAAGGTGGGGCAGAAGTGGAGGGAGGAGCATGACCAGGAAAGTGAGGAGGAGAGGAAGAAGCAGGGGCATGACCAGAGGGAGGGTGATCAGAGTGGGCCGGCGAGGTAGGGGGTGTCGTGGGGTCAGAGAGGGCAGTGGCATCAGAAGTGCGAAGCCATCGATTATCAACGAGAGTGTAGTGCATTAAGCGAAAGGTGGCTTCAGTGTAGGTTGTGTCAACAAGGATAGAGGGGTAGTGTTTCAAACTGACATGATGATCCTTGAAGACACGGGTAAGGAGCATACCATAAGGAAGACTGGCAGAAGGGTTGGAAATGGTAATGGATTCGGCCATGAACCGTAAAATCCAAGTGCCGAGATCAACAGGCGTGCGGTGGACGAGGCAATATAGAAGATAGACGTCCCGTTTGTTGAGGGACTCTAATGAGCGAGAGCGGGGCAGAAGACATGTGCTAATGATATGGGCCATTATATGTCGTTCAAAGCTGAGTGCAAGGCCATTGAGGCGCCCGGGAGAAAGAAGATCAGGGCGCTCGACCAAAGAGTCCCGGGCCTCGGCATAGGTAACGGGAAAATCCTTGCCCCAAGTTTTGTGGAAAAAATAGGAAGGCCCCGAGAAGGAAATCCCCAAAAGCTTGCTGAGCTTCCTCTTGTTGAGTAATATCCGACGACCCTTAATAAAGGATTCAAGAGACAGACCGTCATTCAGGATGGACAGATTGGCATAGAAGAGGCGAACAAGATCTTCATAGACCTCTTCCTGAAGTTTGAGCATTTTGTGCCAGCCCATGGCCTCAAAAGGCTCCTTGAGATCACAATGGATGGATTGGAGTTTGGCCAGGGAGACGGTTCTGCCGCAGGCAACAGAGCGGCGACGAAAGGTGGATTCATAGCGGGCCTTTTCTTTAGGCGACAGAAAGTCTTCAGCATCGGTGGAATCGCCGGAGTCAGAAGGAACGGTTTCAGGAGAGTCACTTGACGGCCGGTCTGGGGAGACACGTTTGAATTTCTTGCCTTTCCCGGAAGACGAAGGTAAGGCAGATCGTTTGGGGGGACGAGCACCGGAGGTCTGTGGGGTGTTCGAAAGAGTGGGAGGCTCAGGAGGATGAGGGGATGACGCCGGAGGTGGGCGGGAGGGAGAATGGTGAGAGGAAGGTTGTTTGAGGGGGTCAGACGCCGAAGGTTGGGAGCGAATAGCCCGTTGGGATCGCCGGGAGTAGGTAGAGACAGAAGATGATGGGACGGGATGCTGGAGATCATGGTCTGTCGGAGATTGTCCGGATTCAGAGTCGGAGATAGAAATAGGAGTGGTTACTGGAGATTTATAGGCTATCATCTTGGTACGAGGCATGGGGAGGCGACGGAGGAGCAAGATTGGGCGCTGCTAGGGTTCGAGGGGGTTCAGGGAAGAGAAAGCATGTGGTCGAATAGGGGGCAGATGAGACGGGTACTGAAGAGGCTAAGCCATCATATCAGGTATTAATGTCGGGAGAGAGAAGACAATATTTGGCTGACACTTGTGCCTTATGCGCTGCTTTTCATGAAGTTGCAGAAGAGAGAGACTATTGATTTGAACTATCAGACCATACGCCACAGCCTGATTGGAGAAGAAGGTGATACAGTGTTTTTGGCGCGGAACTTCATGGGCAATGGTCATTTGACTTTTTTATGGCCTCAGAGATCTTGTCGACAAGGTTTTCGAAATTTTTAGGAAACATGTGGGATAAGCAGTCATATAGAATTTAAACATTGCTAATTATGCCCAAACTAGTTCTTAACATAGAAAATCGATGTTCTAGTAGAGGTTTGGTAAAAATATCAGCTAGTTGTAAATCAGTTTGAATATATTTTACCTCTATGTCTCCTTGCTGTACATGATCTCGAATGAAGTGATGTTTAACTTCAATGTGCTTTGTACGAGAATGATGTACTGGATTTTTGGTTAGACAAATAGCACTGGTATTATCACAGAAGATAGGAATTTGCTTGTATGTAAGTGAAAAATCGGCTAGTTGTTGCTTCATCCATAAGAGCTGAGTGCAACAGCTCCCTACTGCCATATACTCAGCCTCAGCAGTTGATAAGGCAATGGAGCTCTGTTTCTTGCTGAACCAAGATACCAAAGCAGGTCCTAGAAATTGACAGGTTCCAGTGGTGCTTTTCCTATCAAGTTTATCTCGTGCGAAGTCAGCATCTGCATATCCTACTAGTTCAAATTTGTTAGATTTTGGATACCACAAGCCAAGGTCTTGTGTTCCTGCCAAGTATCTGAAAATTCTTTTTACAGCAATGTAGTGAGATTCTTTAGGATTGGATTGAAATCTAGCACATTTGCAAACACTATAAATTATGTCTGGTCTACTAGCAGTGAGATAAAGCAAGGATCCAATCATACCTCTATATGTTTTTTGATCAAAATCTTTACCTTTTTCATCTTTGTCAAGATTTGATGATGAACACATTGGAGTACCCATAGGTTTTGCATTTATGAAACCATATTTCTTGAGCAGCTCTTTGGTATATTTAGCTTGATTGATGAAGTTTCCTTTCTCGGTTTGCTTGATTTGCAGACCAAGAAAAAAATTCATTTCTCCCATCATACTCATTTTGAATTCTTCTTGCATAAGCTTAGAGAATTCTTGACAGAGAAGCTCGTTAGGACTACCGAATATAATATCATCCACATAAACTTGAACAAGTAATGAAACATTATCATGTTTTCTGATGAAGAGTGTGGTGTCAATTTTTCCTCTAATGAACCCGTTTTGAAGTAAAAAAGTGCTCAATCTTTCATACCAAGCTCTAGGAGCCTGTTTTAACCCATAAAGAGCTTTTGAGAGTTTGTAAACATGATTGGGCAAGTTTTTATCCTCAAAACCAGGAGGTTGTTTGACATATACTTCTTCGTGAATAAATCCATTTAAGAAGGCACTCTTAACATCCATTTGAAATAATTTGAAATTCATAAACGAGGCAAAGGCAAGTAACATACGTATTGACTCTAGTCTAGCAACTGGAGCGTAAGTTTCATCAAAATCAATACCTTCCATTTGAGAGTACCCTTGGGCCACAAGTCTAGCTTTGTTTCTTATGACATTTCCTTGCTCATCAAATTTATTTCGAAATACCCATCTTGTCCCTATTATTGAGGCATTTTCAGGAGGTTTTACCAAATTCCATACTTCATTTCTTTTGAACTGGTTGAGTTCTTCTTCCATTGCAGCTATCCAATCTCCATCGTTTAAAGCTTCTTCGGTAGTTCTGGGCTCAATTTGTGAGAGAAGAGCTAAGTTGTTTTGTTTGAATGAAGCTCTTGTTCTTAATCCTTCATTGGGATCTCCAATTATGAATTGCATAGGATATGAGGAGGAGTGTCTCCATTCCCGTGGAAGCTTCAAATCAGTTCTGGGTAGGTCAGAGTCTATAGCTTCAGGTTGATTTGCAGTTCCTCTTTCCCTGCCTATATCTTGTTGACAAGGTATGGGATCTTGTTGACAAGATCCTTGACTGAGCTCCTCTTCAACTTCTTTGCTTTTCCTTTCTTCTCCATCTGTATCAGTCTTTTCTTTTATATTTCGAGATCTATTTGGACAATCTGCATTTTCCTCATCATCCATATTCAAGTTTTTCTTCAAGGAGTGGTTAGAATCATCAAATACTATATGAATAGATTCTTCAACTACTAAGGTTCTTTTGTTAAAAACCCTATATGCCTTGCTTGTTGTTGAATATCCTAGGAAGATTCCTTCATCACTTCTAGCATCAAATTTTCCTAACATATCTTTACCGTTATTATGTATGAAGCATTTACATCCAAAAGTATGAAAGTAGCCTATGTTTGGTTTTCTTCCTTTCCACAGCTCATATGGTGTTTTCTTGAGAATAGGTCTAATGAGACATCGATTTAAAATATAACAAGCAGTGTTTATGGCTTCAGCCCAAAAGTATTTAGGAAGATCATTGTCAATCAACATGGTTCTAGCCATATCTTGTAAAGTACGATTTTTCCTTTCAACAACTCCATTTTCTTGTGGAGTTCTTGGAGTAGAAAAATTATGAGTAAAACCATGTTCATTGCAAAAGTTTTCAAAGAGTTTATTTTCAAATTCTCCACCATGATCACTTCTAATACTAGAGATTAAATATCCTTGTTCTCTTTGGACTTTTTTACAAAAGACCTCAAAGTTCTTAAAGGCTTCGTCCTTATGAGCTAGAAACAAGACCCATGTAAATCTAGAGTAATCATCAATGATAACAAATGCATAACTTTTTCCTCCAAAGCTTCGAGTTTGTGTGGGTCCAAAGAGATCCATGTGCAATATTTGAAGTGGTCTTGATGTAGAAACAAATTCTTTAGTTTTGAAAGAGGATTTGGTTTGTTTACCCAATTGACATGCATCACATACATGATCTTTTTGAAAATCTAGTTTAGGAAGTCCTTTCACAAGATCAAGTTTTGATAGTTTGGAGATCACATGCATGCTTGCATGTCCAAGTTTCTTATGCCAAATCCAAGGATCATTACAGATGGAGGAAAGACAAGTTATATTTTTGGAAATAGCATCTTTAGAGGTAAGAACATAAATGTTTTCAAATCTTTGTCCAACAAACAGAGCTTTGTTATTATTGTCAGACACGATGCAATGTAAGGATTTAAACTCAACTTTATAACCTTTGTCACACAGTTGGCTAATACTTAGCAGATTATGTTTGAGACCTATGACAAGACACACATTATCAATGCAGCAATTTTCATTCAGACTAATTTTTCCAAATCCGATAATTTTGCCTTTACCTTCATCTCCAAAGGTGACAGAGCCACCATCTTTGTGGGTGAATGATAGGAATTTTGAGTGATCTCCTGTCATATGGCGTGAACAGCCGCTGTCCAGGAACCAGTCATTTTTTGATATCTTCCCTTTGAGACATACCTGCATGTTGAATCACTGTTTCTTAGGTACCCAAATCTTCTTGGGTCCTTTATGGTTAGTGAGTGTTAAGTCTGTAGAATCTGTGTTCTTGGGAACCCAGACTAGTTTTCCAGATCTGTTTTTACACTTATGGCAAGTATGACTGAATTTTTTACAGTAAAAGCATGTGATAGCTGTTTGTATGCTATTACTTTCTTTGACAAAGAAATTTTTGTATAGCTTAACACTATCTCTTTTATTATAGCCTATACCAGTTTTATCAAACATGCACTTCTGCTGTCCTAACAGTAGCTTTAGGTTCTCTTCCCCTTTTACAAAATTAGCTAAATCCTTTTCTAAGATTTTAACCTGAGTTTTTAACTCATTTATTTCTTTTACAGTGGCTGTTAATTTTGCTTCCAAGTTACTTGCGTTCTTTTCTAAACTAGAGTTGATCTGAATAAGATTTTCATATTTTCCAAACAATTTTTCAAAATCTATTAGAAGATCATTGAAGTCATTTTGTAAATCAGAATTTTCTGTTTCTAGAATTACCTCATTCTCAGCAGCCATGAAACACATATTTGCAAATTCTTGCTCTATCTCAGCTTCTTCTTCTTCTTCGTCATCGCTCCATGCAGCCATAGCCCTTTTTTTGACATGTAGTTTGACTGATTTTCTTTTCATGAATGGGCATTCTGATCTGATATGACCATTTCTCCCACATTCATAGCATGTAATCATGTTTTTGGCAGCTTCGTCGCGTCTTGTAGTATTGTTTGAGGAAGCACCTTTGAATTTTCCCATCAATCTTTTTCTTCTAGCATAGTTCTCTAACTTCTTCGAGAAGAATGCTATATCTTGTGCATCTATTTCTCCATCTTCTTTAATAAGCTGTTCTTCTTTTGTCATAGCTTGCAAGGCAAGAGCTTTTCGTTTTTGTTCTAGCTCATGCCTTTTTAGATGATTTCTTTCGTAGGCAATGAGGTGACCACGTAGTTCGTCAGGAGGCATTTCAGCAAGATTCTGGCTTTCGAGGTTATCTACCTTTGATTGCCATATGGGAGGAAGACATCTCAGAATTTTTGAATTTTTCTCCATACTTGAGTATGTTTTTCCTAGGGCCTTCAGATCTCCTACAATTTTAGCAAATCTGTTGAACATTTCTTCAATACTCTCATTCTCCTTCATGTGAAACAGTTTATATTCATAAACTAGCACGTTCATCTTGCTTTCCTTGACTTTGGATGTTCCTTCGTGCGTCATTTCCAGCTTTTTCCACATTTCCTGTGCTGTGTCACAGCTAGAGATTTTATCATATTCCTGGCCACTCACAGCACAATATAGAATGTTGATTGCCCTGGCATTACTTTCTACCATCTTGATATCATCATCTGACCATTCATCTCTGGGCTTGTCGACGATTTCTCCTTTCTCATCTTTCTTTGAAGGAAATTTTGGACCCTTCTCCATGATTTCCCACACTCGATAATCTGTTGATTGAATGTAGATTTTCATTCTTGCTTTCCAGTGGGTATAATGATTTTCATTGAAGTACGGAGGTCTGACAGTTGAGAACCCTTCAAGAAAGTAAGACCCTTCAAGTGGTTGTTGGCTCATTGTCCTGTAAAATAAAAGATCTTTTCTCTAGGCGGTTAAGCACTAAAATCAGTGAGACCAGCTCTGATACCAATTGAAGAGTGCACCTAGAGGGGGATGAATAGGTACTCTCACAATTTTTAATGCTAATAATTTAATTAAAAATGTAAAACAGAAAACCTTGTAGATGAACTGAGATCTTGTCGACAGGATCTTAGAAATTTGACTTGTAAAGAGAAGATCAAGGAGGCAGGAAGAGATCTTGTCGACAAGGTTTAGTTCAGTAGCTGAAAAATTAAAAGGTAAGGTAAAGGAAGAGAAACACCTGGTGTATCCTGGTTCGGTCCTCAAGACCTACGTCCAGTCCCCTTGATGCACGACAAGGGATTTCCACTACAATCTTACAGTATACAACCACAGAACCTAGGTTTTCAAGCTTACCTAGAACTTTTACAAATTTTGCAGCTCACACTCACACAACCTTCCTTTGTTTCTTTACAAGTGCCACACCATTCAAGACTCTTACAGAGTATCACTAATCAGCACAAATCTCTCAGAGAAGATTTTTACATGCACCAGACACTTACTACAGAGAATAAAAACAGATGAAAAAGGATCTCTTTTTTTGTTCGCTGGTCTGTATATTTACAGCAGACCTCTTGCACTTTTATAAGCATAAAAAAATAACCGTTGCTTCATCTTCTTCAGATTTGAATGTTTGAAATGAGTAGACTTTGATCAGCAACCAGTTAGCATGATTCCAGCAGAACAGAGAGGCTTTCTCAGCGGGACAGGGAAGCTTTCACAGCAGAGCAGAAAAGCTTTACTTAATTGACTCTGAACTCTTTTCATCATTTTAGCATTTGGTCATCATGTCGAGGAGAGCCAACAGATTTATTTTTTCAATAAGAGAACAGAAGGGAAAGGGTTGACTTGTAACATAGCAGGAGTATGGTCAGAGTCAGCTTTTACCTTTTCAGAGTAGCAGAACATAGATATACTTTCTGCAGACTATATAAAAAGCAACACCAGAAGTTTTATTTGATGGGCTTTTATCTGACTTGGGCTTTTGGAATTATCAAACACAAAGGGTTGAGAGACTATTGGGCCAACAGATTCAGTTGAAGAATCACTTCCATTATGAAGATGCGAAGTATTAGTGGGGGTAGTTGTGGATTGCAATTTTCATCTTTTGCAATGCCAATTTGTGGCTGTATGCAATAAAATTTATATTGTTGTATGGATTGATTCATGTTTTAGTTGGTAAAAAAATTCCAACATAATGTTAATTGCAATATTTATTATATTTTTATAATTATTATTCAAAAGCATATTTTTTTAATTTTTTTTCAAGTAGTGTTTGGGAATAATTTTTCATCCATTTTATTTATTTTTTTAATTCCTCTTTTCTATGCATACCTAATGCAACATCCTACCAAACATACTATAACATGGGTGGAAAGTTTTATGAATAGTTTGGTTTTGATATCTGGTCACTTGATCACATGTAATGTTTGGTTGGTAGTTCATATGTAATTCTCACGTTCTAGTTGTGGCTGTTCTGGGTTTTAATTCTTCTAAATGTTTCTAGCACCTTACATCCTACCAAACAACTGTCTTGTTGCTTTTCATTTTACAAAGGTAAATGAATTTGTTACGTTACTTCCCATTAAACGACGCGTACAGTTATGGGGGGAAAGGAAACGACATGTACGATTGCATTGTCTGGTTTAGCATGGATTTGTGCTGATTTGACTTAATACTATTATAGCAGAATCTGCACCAAATTCATCACCTGGAAGAGTAACACTTGAGGGGGATTTGAACCAAATTGTTGATGCCCTTTCTTGCTGCTTACTGCAACTGCGGTAGGAATGTAATCACGCTGGGCCTTCTGAAACTCTTCCCTAACGTTTTTGGCAGTATAAATCCTTACCTGCATTTGTTATCTCCCACTAACATAATATATATCTATACAACACAGGAGAAACCCACCGGAATATTAAGCTATATTGATTTTTGACCCATGGAATAGCTTTCTGGTGCTCCCTCGTCATTAAAAAGGCAAAAAAGAGAAAACGTTAGTTGGCAAAGTACCTAGATGGTGCTGGGACAAAGCAATGTATACCATTTACAAATGTATCACATACATTAAAAAATATGCAGAAAGTTCCTTGTTTATCTAACGACACTCTCATCTCTCTCCCTCTCTCTCTCTCTCTCTCTCTCTATATATATAAGACAAGCATAATATACGGGAAAACCTAATATTAAAAGAGATGAGAGAGATATTATTAACTAAGTCTTAATAATGCTGTTTCTACCAGTACCAGGGGTAGTGGCAGTAGCAGAAACGTAATAAAATGCTTACATATTTTCTCTTATTATGTGGCACATTTATTTTTCTTTTTCAACGTAATTTGTTCCTGCGTTACATATGTATTTTTAAATTTCAAACTTCTATATATATGAGCATGTAAATTTTTTAAATTTTCACCCCTCAAAACTTAATCCTGGATTTGTCCCTGACTGGCGCAAAACGTCACTTGAAATGCATACATTGTAACAAGGTTTTCAAAGGTGGATTCAATCAATTTGAGCAACATGTGGCTGGAATAAAAGGAGATGTTAAGCCATGTAAAATGGTTCCAGTAGATGTTCACTTTCGAATGTAAGGTAATGTAGAAGATTTCAACCAAATAAAAAGGAAGGCGCAAGAATATAAAGAAAGCAATCCCTATTCAGAAGACGGTATGACTCAGGCGAGTGCACAGGAATAATAATGATATTCACGAATTATAGCTTTTGACATTAGCCGACAGCTATTAGGGGAAAAATTAAAGAAAAAGGAAAGAAGCTTGTTGGAATAAATTCTTATTTTCATGCCTGGAACAATTCCTCGAGCACAACCTATGAAGAATTCAGGTGTTTACATGTATTGTGGAAGGATCTTGTCAACTTTTCTACCCTATGTGGTTTGGACTAGAATTATTAAAGGGACTTCGGTCTCTTGTTCATAGCAGAAACACTATAATCTCAAGAACATGGTTATAATATAATTTGTTACGGAGACACTTTCTCTTTGGGTTTTATGTCTATAATTTTTTATTTTCTCGTTTTTTTTTTTGTGTTTTTCCTCTTTGTGTTCTCCGTTATTTACTTTAGACAAAGAGGTTATCATACTCTTTTTTTTTTTTCTAAACGTTATAGAAAGTTTTTATTTGTCAATTTTTCTTTTATTTATAACTCATCAATTAATTGACAAAAAAATTAAATTCAAATGCAAAATAATTTGAATATTAATTAATCAATTAAATTAATAACTAATAATTAGTTAATCAATTAATTTCTCTGAGTCACTTATTAATATATAAATCTAGATTTCATTATGAATGGCCTAATATATAATCCAACAATTTACACTCAAAAGTGTATTGCATGACCAAGAAGCAAGAGAGAGGTCTGATCTTGCTATTTCTAAATGGATGATTGATGATTGATGATTGATGCTTGTTTGCCACTTAATGCTGCTACTTCTACATACTACCAACTAATGATTTATGCTATTGTTAGTATAGGTACTGGATATAAGGCTCCTATAGTTTGGAACCTTCGTGATTAATTATATATTAACCAAAAATGAGGAAGAAGTTAAAAGTTTTGTTAATAGCTATCATAAAACTTGGAAGGAAATGGGATGCACTATCACGGTAGATGGGTGGATTGATCAGTTTGGGAGAACTCTCATAAACTTCCTAGTGTATTCCTCTCGGGGAATTGTGCTTTTAAAATCTGTTGATGCTTCTTATGCATCCAAGATGAATGACTTATTGTATAAGCCTTTTTTTTTTTTCTTTTTTTAGAGGTTGTTTTATTTGCTAGACCTAAAAATATAGTTCAAATAATAACTGATAATACTACAAATTATAATATGCTATCATTGGTAAATTATTGGAAAATGAATTTCCCACTCTTTATTGGTCTCCTTGTGCAATTCATTGTATCATCTTATGTTGCAATACATTAATTGGAAAATTAGATTTGACGAGAAATCACTAAGTTCATCTATAATCATTGTTATGCTTTAGATTTGACGAGAAAGCATACTGGCAGAAATCAAGAATTTTCTTGCAGAAAATTCTCACAAAATTTGTATAATAAAAAATTCTTGTAGAAATTCTTGTGAACTTTTCATGGTTTACAAGTTTTTCACTATTCTTGCGATAAATTCTTGTAATTGTTTGTTCTGTAAAATTTTTTGTTTGAGAAAATTATGAGAGAAATATCATAACACAATGGTAGTGGGAATGAGGTGTCAACAACTCTCTTAGAATTTGTTCATGAGAAAAAAAAATTAACAAATATAATTTTTAACTCTAACAAAAAAATATCATGAGAATTATAAAGAAATAAACTTTGAAAATTTTTTATTATTCTCATGGTAAAACATTGTGAAAAAAAAATAAAAAAATTTAATTCTTACAATATTTTATTGTGAGAATAATAAGAAAATTGATTAAAACAGAAAATGTGTTTTATCATAAGATTCTCACAAAATTTTACCATAAAAATTGAGAAAAAATTAAAAATTAAAAAGCTTTTATTCTCATGATAATTTACAATGAGAATTTCAAAATTTTTGCCAAAATTAAAAGGGAAAATACGTTTTAATTACAATTTTTACCATGAGAGTAAAAGAAAATTTTGCAAATTTTTCCTCTTTTGTTCTTTTTCTTTTTCACTTCCTTTTCTTTCTTTTCTTTTCTGCCACCTGAGGCTCTACTCTTCATATTATTATGCATCTTTCTTCTTTATCTAAAACGTTGCTGCTAGTGGTGCTCCGTCTAGTAGTGCACCTATCCTCCTTTATCCATGCGTTGTCAACGTCACTGGTAGCTCATCTAAAATATGTGTCTTCAGTTGAGTGGTCACCTTGAAGCTTCTCTCGCACAATTTATCTACTTCCTTCTTGTGCATCTGGATCATCACTTTTTCCGCGAACAAATTTTAAAAGCTTCTTCAATTCTTGATCTCTATTTCTTGCCCAGATTGGTGTCAACCTTTCTTCTTTATTTTCGTGGAGCTCATTACACATTCTCTCAACATTTCTTAAGGCCTTGAAGCTTGACCAACCTTAGGCTTCATTTTTGTTTGATTTAGCCTTCTTTTTCTCCCTTAATTCTGGTGAGCTACAATGCTTCCCTTATTTCTCTGTGTAGCTTAAAATCTTCCTTTGCAACTTAAATCCATTTAGATTTGAGAGTTTGTTCGGTCTAGCAACATTTTGTGCAACATTAGTAGTGTAAGAATTTAACTCCTCTTTTGCTCAAATTTCAGTTATTTTCTTCCTTATTTTCTCTCCGTTTTTCAAGCTCTTTTGCTATAGTATTGTGCTTGTGTTTTAGCTTTGAAGTAGTGCATCCTTGTCTAGTTGATGGTGCTAGTTTAAAGTGTTATGTTGAGTTGCAATTTTAGTATTTTACTTATCAAAATTTGTGAGCTTCTTCTTTATCATTTATAAACCAAGATTTCACAATTCCTTACTATTATTCTATGCTCCGTTTGGTTACACGTAACGCAATCGCATTCCCTTTACATAAGCTGTACAATGTTTATTATATCATTATATTTTTTATTATATCTATTAAATTATCATTTTAATTATTAAATCACCTTTTAAAAAATAAAGACAAAAAAGTCATTTTCTATCTTACCTACCACTACCTACCTATATTTTACATTCCCTTCCTCATTTTTTCCTCGAACCAAACGGACCCTTAAAGTTTTTGCATCCTTCCTTCTTTAATTGTTTAGGTTGCCCATTTGTGGTGTAACTCAAGCTTGGTGTTGACCATAGGTTGCTTGTGCCTTTTTAAGTCATGGTGGTTTGAAGAATTTTCAAAGCTTGAATAATAGCTTCTTGGTAAGTTGCTATCTTCATAATTGGACTTTTGTTATAAGTTGAACTACCATATTACCATCCAAATTTCATGACCACTATAAGTTTGAATGTGTTCAAGTGAATTAATAAATAGAGTAAATCAAGTTAAAACTATTGTTGAAATAAGAAAATAGTAAAACAAGTTAAGTCATATATTTAGGTTATGTTTGGTACGCCGTATAAGACCTGATAGTATAAGGTAATACAATACATTATAAATTTATAACTTGTTTGGTACATGTAATGTATTGTAAAACCTAATCATGCCTTGGGAGGTGGGATTAGACCTGATTAGATTTTAATGTATAAATACTTATTAATACTTTTCAATTTTAATTCTTCACCTATGGAATATTTATTGGCTAGATTGGATCAATTTTAATTAATACTAATTGGGATCGGGTTAGTTAGGTCATTTTTAAATTTTTAATAAAAATTATAAAATTATAAAATGACCCTAAAAAATAAAATTTTTATATAAACCCTTATAAAATTGCATTTTATCATTAAAATTTTTTTATATAAGTCCCTATAAAATAATTTTCTAAAAAAAAATTAATAAGATTGAGATAAGCTCTGCAAAAACTAATTTAGTATCAAACTTAGTGTAATTGGTTTAGTATGAGACTGAGTTAGATTGGTTTCTTAAACTAGTTAAACCATTTTTTTTAATATTTGGTAAAAATTATAAATTGACTTTTAAAAAATAAAAATTTCATATAAGTCCTTATAAATTTATATTTTACCCTTAAAAAATAAAAATTTTATATAAGTCTTTATAAAATTATATTTTAGCTATTTAAGCTGATATGACCAGACGAGATCAGATTGCTCAAGTCACTAGGTTATCATGCTCTATATGCAACCCTATTCACCCATAATTTTTTTAAAAAGTTAATATAACACAGAAAATATAGTATATTTTTTAAGTAAATGTTATTTTTGTTAAAAGAATTGATTTTTATCCTATCAAGTGTTATATAGTGCATCATCAAATAAATGATAATATTATCTTATACGATACATTATCTTATATAGTATCATACTAAATATTACATAGTCTTAAAATTTTATCAGACTTTACCCTATTAAACCGTATCCTATCAAGTCTTATATTATTAGACCTTATCCTATATATTATACCAAATGGGCCCTTAACGAAGAATTGGCATAATTATGTCAAACTAGTAAACCTAATGCTATAGTAAGAATTAAATTAGATAATGAAATTAAAAAAGTTAAAAACTAGGCACTAAGGTAAATGAGAAATACTAAAGTAATAAATTAATTAGATTGATAGAGGAGTAGACTAGGATAAAGCATTTAAGTACTTAATTATCATATTGGATATATTAATGGATTTTCTAAGCCCTTGAAAATGATAAATTCAGTTGCCAAATAAACTAAATGAATGAAAAGCAATGTATCATTAAGGATGCGATATTAGTAACAACCTTGATAGGAGGTTAATGTTAATACATGCTTATTAGGGTTAAGTAAAAAGTAACTACTAACTATTGGCTATCTTGGTCTAGGTGGTTATGTGACTACTTTTTAATCAAGTTGTTTTTTAGCATTTAATTGTTTATGGAATCTCTTGTATGCATCTATTTATGTTCTAACTATTTTTATGGAGATTTGAATGTTTATGCAAGCTTAAATATATATTTAAAACTTGTTTAGAGTGTTTAAAAGAATTTATGATGTGTATATTGAATTTTAATTTGCACTTGGTGGCTTTTAGAAGTGAATTTTTACTGTCATAAGGTTATTGCTATCATGTTCTATATTGTTGTATTTTAGGGGTTGTTTTGCTTAGAGTTTGGGGTAATTTGGTAGTCGAAATTATTATTAGGACTTAGTGAAAGAAACTAGAAGTTTGGGCTTTAATTTTGATGAGTTGAAAGAGTAAAATTTTTACTTTTTAGTATTTTGGATGCAAAATTTATGTCATGGGACTATTATGCTTTTCTTTTAGCTTTTGGTTGTTGTTTTAATAGCTATTTCATAGCTAAATTGTGCATTTATGAATTGTCAACATATGTAATTAGGCATTTAAGACTTGTTGGAAGTAATTTGGGAATTTGTGGACTTGTGAAGTAGATTTTTAAGTTGTATTGTGCTCACTTGAAACTTTATTTAGTTTTTAATTCACTATTATTGTTGTTATGATTTGTAGGTACTATTTTGGCTAAATTTAAAAATGGCTTGTGAGTTCTATTGGCGAAGTTAAGCATTTAGGATAGTAGGTACAAGTCCTAACTTGAAACTATGAATAAATGATGATGTCCAGGTCCCCTTGGTAGCTTTAAATTGTGTAAAATTTGTTGATTTTATTATCATGGCTATCATGGTACAAAAGTAAAATGTTCAATGTGCAAATTATGTTTCTAGGGTGCAAAGGTTGATGTGTGGCAAAAAGTAAGTTTTTATGAGAGCGTAAAACATGTTTAAAGTGTTTTGTAGTTGTGGAAATAAAATGTTTGTTTTAGCCAACTACCATATATAATTTTTATGAACTGTCCAAACCTCATACATCTCAATTTAGCCTTTTCACTTCCATTATTACATATAATTCCATAAGCTAGTCTAACCATTTCATACTCAAATTATACTATACCATTCATACAACATTCAATCTCACCCATTTTTCTATATATTTGTCATAAGCTAAATGTAATGTAAATAACAACAAATTTCTAACATTCTTGTCAAATTTTTTTATGTGAATGTTGCAAATTTATTTTTTTTTAATATTCTCATAATAATTTCATAATTTTTTTTTGAGAAAATGTTGCAATTCGAATTTTTATTTTTGTATTCTCATGTTATTTTATTGTGAGAAAAAATTTTAATATTCTTTTTTGTGTTTTTGCAATAAAAAATTGTGAAAAAACTAAAAATGTTTGCCAAATTTCATAATTTTTTTAAGGTTATCACAATAATTTATAATGAAAACTAAAAAAAAATTGATTTTTTTTTGTTCTCATGAAACTTTTTTGATGTTCCTATAAAAAAGTTTTGCAAAAATTGTAAACTTTTAGGACTATTTTTTTTCGCAGTCTAAAATTTATGAGAATTTTCATGAGAACAACAATATCCACCAAATTTTGGAGTCTTTTTCATGAAAAGATTCCATAAGAATTTTGCTACTATATATACTTCGTCCAACTCTAACTCACTTTGCCACTATCTTCATTGCATTGCAAAGCATATTGGCTCAAAAAGATTCTCTAAGAATCATGGTAATATTTAAAGAATGGACAACCTTAACATGTGCTAGGGATAGCAAAGCAATAAAATTTGTGGATGTTGTCTTGGATCCAAATTTTTGGAACAAACATGTTAATAATAATGTAAAGATAAGCCTGTTATGGGTATTTTGTATGTAGCTATCCATAAGACTAAAAGAGAAATGATTAAGAGATATCACAGAAGAAAAAAAGTTGTAGAGCCTTGCATGAAAATCTTTGATAAGCATTGGGACATATAATAAACTTTAAAAAAATCTCCATATTGCTAGTTATTGGTTTAACCTAAAAGTTACCAATATGACAATAATGCAATAAACTAGTGTGAGAACACTACCTCAAGAGTTATGGATGACATTGAGAGACTCGTAATAGAATTTTGGAAGACCTGTTGTCAAGTGAGATGAAAATCTTTAGAAATATACAAAAAGATTTTGGAAAAGGACTTGCAATAGATAGTTGTCCAATACAGATTCTGCTACTCTTAATTTGGACAGTTCATATTCTATTTTATTATTATTTTTATTCCAACTGTTTTTTTTTTTGAAGGAAATAAATGCATGATGATTGAGATGGGAAAAAAAAAAATTTTAAAATAGAATTTAAACTTTTTAAATCAAATTTGATTTGAATAGCCTAAGTTTGCTTCAAGAGAGTATCAGGAAATCTCCATGCCTGGTCATTATCACATGATGATGTTAGGTAATATTTATCTTTAGCCACAGCTTATTATCTTTGTTTAACTATTTTTTCTACTTTACTTGTTAGACTGCATATTCAATTAAATTACTATGTAACAATCTAGATGAATGGTGGCAATGCTATGAATCTAGTGCTCCAAATGTACAAAAGCTTGCAATTCGAATTTTAAGCCAAACATGTATTTTTCTGGTTTCAAGAGAAACCGAAGTGTATTTGAGCATATTCATCCAAAGAAATAGATTAAAGCATCAAATACTTAATGATCTTGTTTATGTTCAATACAACTTGAGGCTGCAAAAAAGGTATAAATTTCTTGTTATATTTCTGTTGCTGTTTGCTTTTGAATACACGTATAATCATTTGTAATATTAATATGCATAAATAAATACATACAAGAATCAATTGAAAAATAGGAATTATGATCCAATCAACTTTGACATTTTTGATAAAAACTTAATGCTGATTGGATATTGGAGGAAAAATCACCAAGCTTAACCATTGAGGAAGTTGTGATCTCGCGGCTTGTACCACTCATGAAAACCAACCTGATTGTGGTTTGTGTTTTATAACTGTTACATAACTTTTTTAGTTACCATTTTAAAATTTCAACTCACTTAATTAATCAATTATTGCATAATTAAATTTGGATGAGCTTATTGATGATGATGATGTAGAAGAAAATCATGGAAATGATGGCAATGAAAATGAAGCTGCTAATCGGGACTATAATTGAGGATGGTTAAATAGTTTGACGTTCCTCACACAGAAGCAGATTCACAAGCTTGGGATCCATAAGTTTTTTGTTTTTTCCTTTTTATTTAATGGTACATGCAGTTTTAGAATGAAATATTTTTATTATTTAAATTATATATATTATTTATTTTTAATCGATTTTTTAATAACCTAGTAATTGAACCTATTATCCAGTAATCCAAGCCTTTTACCGAATTAATGACCAAGCCAATCCAAATATTATGAATATTTGAATAAAACACTAGACAATTGTAGTTTTATATATGCAAATATATATGTTTTAGTTCAAGACTTCCCAATTTCACATGAATTGTAACATCATTTTAAATAAGAATTTTCGTAAATCTCTTCAAGTGTCCAATTTTATACCTAATTATATTGATTTTTACCATTGTGAACCATAATTTTTTTCCCCTTTTTAAAGTTCAGAGAGATGATAATTTTAACTAACTTGACTTGGCTTTAACCTTCTAAATCTCTAAGATTTTAGGGTTAAGTTAGATAAGTCCTACTTATATATGAACTTAAATTTTTTTTAGTTTGGCCTAGTCCTATGGACCTTTTAGTTTTTTTTTTTTTTAAATCCTTAATAACTTTTTACTATAAAATCACAAACCACTTATGACTATTTTAAGACTTTATCCTACATAACATATTGAAATTATCAGCAAACTTTTTATTTTTTTGGAATTAATTACACTAAAATTTTCTGAATGTTTAGCTAAATTAAAATTGATACTTTTTTAATTTCAAAAATTATATTCAATTTCCCTAATATTTAAGTTACATTGCAAAGATTTTGTGAAGAGACTCAAGAAAAAATTGAGTAAAATTAAAAAATTATGGACAGATTTAACCATTTGGGTTAAAAAAAGAGAGTTGACCTTTAACAGGCCTGGCACAATTTGGTTTTATGGCTGAATAGGTCTGGGTTAAAAAGGCCTAAATCAAAAATAGATTTTTTTTTTGAAAAGTAACTCTACTTTTTTTAAGGTTTAACCTATCAACTCACAAGAGCTGACCGTTTTGAGTGACAGTTCTGATAAAACTTTTTGCTGGAGCTTTAACTCTTTCATATTATGCAAAGAGACATTTATTCACTTGAGATACAGATGGAAATGGTCAGCGTCTCATTGATTAAGAAACCACAAATGATCGTACTTTTCATAAATAATATCACTTTAAATGCAGGAGTTGATGAGAAAGGTAATAATAGACCAAAAGAAATATTTCAATAAATACGTTTTATTGATTCTTTACTGGGTTCAAAAGCACATAATATACACACACACACACACACACCAAACTTTGGTAAACTTTTATGTACATGTTATAAAATTATTTATCAAAAATATGATAAGTAAAGAAATTTTTATAATTTAATAATATATGATTGCTCTTTTCTTAAAATTTTTTTATGTTATACATTTTTTATCACTTAAAAATTTTGAACTTGAATTTTTTCTTATATAAAGCAAATTATATAGGAAAAAATGTGAAATCCACGAGTAATTCTATTGGGCCCATCTCCTTTTTTTTTTTTTCTTCTCTCTCTAATCTCTCCAGTATGATTCTCTCTTATATCTATTAGAAAAAATTTTTATCAACTCCTGCCATTTTTCTTTTAAGCTGAGCAACATATCAAATGCAAAAGGGACCTACGATGAGCACTTTAAAAAGGTTGAAATGGTTGGAAAGGGAAAACAAATTTTGACGGAAAGGGATCACGGAGCAACTTTTGGAGGTTATTGTCAAGCCGAGAGGCCTCGGCTACCGCGGGTTACCCATCCATTGCTTCGTCTTCTTGTGGTAAACTGTACACAACTATGACTCCGTGTCCTTGGATCTCACACACGAAACGAGGCTTTATAAGAATGAAATGAAAAAGTGGCTCAAAAATTGGTGGTCAAGCTCTCGGGGGTTCTCAACTGTTCCAGTTTCGCTCGTTTCCTCCACTGCCTCCTTCTCCCTCTTTCTCGCGCCCAAAGACACTCCCATCTTATAGGGCTTACCGGAGCTCTCTCACACTGTGGTAGAGAAAGAGGGGGTGGAGCAAGAGAGAGGGAATCAGCGACAACTACTATCACTGAAGAGAGAGATTGACTTGATTTTGAGCTTCAATTTGTGGGTTGACTTGATTTTTTGTTGCTAAGTTACGATGGCTTCGAATTCTGATTTGGTGCGTACCCTTGAATCGATGCTGGGCATTTCGATGGGTGATTCGGTTTCAGATTCGTTGCTAGTGATCGTGACAACCTCGGCGGCTGTCGTACTTGGACTCCTGGTGTTTGTGTGGAAGAAATCGTTGGATCGGAGTAAGGAGGTGAAGCCGGTGGTGGTGCCCAAGTCTTTGTCGGTGAAGGATGAAGAAGATGATTTTGACGTTGGTTCCGGGAAGACTAAAGTTACTGTTTTCTTTGGTACTCAGACTGGTACCGCTGAGGGATTTGCTAAGGTAAATTTGCTTGCGGAGTTTAGGTGATTTCAGCCTTTTTTTGTATAAATTTGGAAATACGTCATAGAATTGTTTCTAGATGTGATTATATGTGCTTGATTGGTATTTTCTTTTGAAGTTCTTTATTCGCCCTCCTGTAGAAGAAGATTTTTCTTCCCTCCTCTGTTGCATCGTCCTAACTCATATGAATCGGATACTGAGTTACTTGTGCTTGTTAACGACGCTTAATTTCGTTCGAAGAAAGGCGGTGTTCCTGCATGCATTTTTGAATGATATGTTGTTGCTCTCAACAATGAAGACTTTAAGTCGTTGTTTGGCTTGTATTTATGATTTTAGGTTTTAGCTTTTCTTAACGCTTGTTGATTCGTCCTGATATTGAGTTCGGGAAATTGATGTTGCAGAAGGAAGATACGTGTGTAACTTCATATTTTCTTTTATGGCCCGAGTATTTTAGGCCTGATATGTCAGTGATATTAATGGCCAATCAAATTACTTTATGACAGCTTTATAATGTGAAGTAAACCTATATTTTTCTCTGATGTATTGGCATCATATTGGAGCCCTTTGGAAACACCTAGTAAAAGCACTGAGGAGCGAGGATGCTGCTGGTAGCATTTTGAAAATAAGTCTTTACAATAACAATTTCTTCAAAGTTGGCTAATTGAAACATGTGTTAATTTTAGCTTGAAAATAATTGTGGCATGTGCAATTTTACTGTGCTTAAAAAAGAATTTAATTTCCCCATCTTTCTGAATGCTTGAATTGTGAACTAATTTAAAGAGAATTGTTCTTTGTTTTCCAGAGAGAAGTTTATCTTTAATTATACAGCCAATCACGTACTCCTGTTATACAACCACTGTGCTTTTATTTTTTGAATTTTTATTATAGGCTTTGGCAGAGGAGATCAAGGCAAGGTATGAAAAAGCTGCTGTCAAAGTTGTTGACCTGGTAAGATGGATTAAGATGAAATCATGGTACTCCATTTTGGTTGTATATTTGTGGGCCACATGAGGGGACTCCCAGCAAGTCTCCCATCCGATGACATATGGTATCATAAAATGAGAATTTGCTTCTGTAGAACATAGATATCGCTTAACTTTTTGATGTATTTCTGTAAATCAGGATGACTATGCGGCAGATGATGATCAATATGAGGAAAAACTGAAGAAAGAGAACCTTGCGTTTTTCATGTTGGCCACGTAAGAGTCATCTTCATAAAAATGTTTTAACACACTTGAAGTTCATAGTGCAGTTGACATATTTGAACCTGACAATGCAGTTATGGAGATGGAGAGCCAACTGACAATGCTGCTAGATTCTACAAATGGTTTACTGAGGTTCGTAGTTATATAACTATTCTAAGTAATTTTTAGATTTATATCTTATTTTAATGGTATTTTGATATGCTTGACCTAAAATGGTTTTTATGTTTTGGCCTTAATTTCAGGGAAAAGATGAGGGAGGCACCTGGCTTCAACAACTCACATATGGTGTTTTTGGCCTAGGTAACAGGCAATATGAACATTTTAATGAGGTAAAAGTTGTTTTTAAATTTTGTTTGATTTTATATATCTGACATTATATTTTTCATCTGATGGTATTCTTTTGAAACAGATAGGTAAAGTCATTGATCAAAAACTTAAAGAACAAGGTAGGTAACTTCATTGTCCCTATTTAATTGTGGCCTCATAGTTATTTAATTGGCATATTTTTCCCCTTGTATCTGTGCTAGGCCATTGGTATCATAGTTATGCAGTGAAACTGAAAAGCATTATATGTTTTTTCATTTTCTACATTTGCTGTAGATAATTTTGTTTACATCCGCCACAAGAAAAAAATTTATCTACTTGTGCTACGTTCTTTTTTCTGTTTGCTTATCATGGGCTATTGCTCTTGCAAAGCATTTAATATGCTTTCCCAGAAGTCTTGTGGGTGGAATTTTATTAACAGTAGAAAAATACTTGTAATTTTTTTTGAACATACTCTCACTAGCAAGCTTTCAGCCTTTCACTTTGTGCTGATTTAATTTAACTATTATTATTATACTCACATATTGTGTTAACGTTTTTGGTACCACCTGTGATATTTATATATTTGTATGTCTGCCAAATTGAGTTTTAACTCTTCATAGTTAGATAAATGTATGGCGAGTACAAACATGTATTGAAGTTCAAATGTTCTGAGATGTATATATAAGATATTAAATGGTTTTAGAGTGATTTAATACTTTTCATGGATATCTTCCGATATTTATATTTGTGTTTGCCAAAGGTGCAAAGCGTCTTGTTCCAGTTGGGCTAGGTGATGACGATCAATCCATTGAGGATGATTTTGTTGCTTGGTAATATAATCTTTTGTCCTCCTGCTATTACCATATCAATTATGTTGCTACTGGAATTGGAATAATGTTTACGATTTATTTTTGGGGACATGAAAATTGTATTAGATGTTTCTACGACTTTCTGGAATTTTAAATGATGTGATTTGGATTTCCCTTTGTAGGAAGGAATCTCTATGGCCTGAGTTGGATCAATTGCTCCGAGATGAGGATGATGTGAATACTGTCTCTACTCCTTATACAGCTGCAATTCCTGAATATCGATTGGTGATTCATGATCCCACTGTCACATCATGCCATGATAACAACTTAAACATAGCAAATGGAAATGCTGTGTTTGACCTTCACCATCCTTGCAGGTGCTTGGAGTTGTGCATGTTGATTGATCGTTCTTATTTCTTATCAAACTGGACCACAACCAAAATGTTCTTTTCCTTTTTTTTCTCCCTTCTCCTTTTCCTCTTGAAGGGTTAGCGTAGCTGTTCAAAGAGAGCTTCACAAACCTGAGTCTGACCGCTCTTGCATTCATCTGGAGTTTGATATATCGGGGACAGGCATAACGTAAGTTATGCTACATTTATCTTGACAAAGGAAAATATTATGGGTCATTTATAATAATATTTTAAGTTCACAATGGACTTCTAAGTAATTTCTTGTAGTATATTACAAATGATTTCATTTTCATAAGTGCATTAGCTGGTGGATTTTAGCGTCATCTGCTGGCATGATAGCTGTAGCTTATTTTCATCTATATAGAAATCATTTGCTAGTGTTAGGTGCTAGTTGCTGGCTTCATATATTATTCTTGTGTATTATAAATTTGTGACAATGCAGGCGAGGTGATTTTTCTTGGTTTCAAATTTATAATACCTTTTATGTACTATTAGTAGAGAAAGAAGGGTTAAAATGTTGGATTTTTGTACTTAAAAAGAATGTAAAATATATACATGTATATATTATATATTCAACTCCCTCCTTCCCCCTCTTTCACTCTACATGACTTTATATTAAAAACATTAGTGTATAAATCTGAAGAATTTTGGGAGGTTGTGTTTCTCGTAGAATTCAGATGTTAAGTATTGATCTGTAAAAAGATATTTGCATATTTAAGGGCATGAAGCTTCTAATGGGATTAGTGGCATGATTGTCTTGTGGGAGCTTGAATCATAATAAGGTTGTAAACTTCAGCAATTAATTATGGAGTCTCTTCTCTAATTTGATAACAAATGATGTGTCGTGCCCCAATTATCTGGTAGTGTAAAGAAATTAGTTGATGACTCTTGTCTGATCTTTCCCAGATATGAAACTGGTGACCATGTGGGTGTTTATGCTGAGAACTGTGATGAAACAGTCGAAGAAGCTGGAAAGTTGTTGGGTCAGAATTTAAATTTGTTGTTTTCTCTTCACACTGATCATGAAGATGGCACTTCACTAGGAGGTTCTCTGCCACCTCCTTTTCCTGGTCCTTGCCTTCTGCGCACTGCATTAGCACGTTATGCTGATCTTTTGAACCCTCCTCGAAAGGTCTTTATATGGTCTTCAATTTATGTGCTTGGCATTTCTTTTTCTTGTCTTATTATGTAAATAAATAGTGTTTAAAATGGGGATTACCTTCCTTTCTTTGTTCTAAGGAAAAATAAGAGTTACATTTATTCCTCTTGTAGGCTGCTTTGGTTGCTTTGGCTGGTCACACTTCTGAACCTAGTGAAGCAGAGAGATTAAAGTTCCTATCATCTCCTCAGGGAAAGGTACAAAAAAATTGTGAATACTGCTATTGCTTCTTGTTTTCAAGTCCAATGTTTTTATTATTCTTGGTAATTTACAAATTTTCATTTTCTAGGATGAGTATTCTAAATGGGTGGTTGGAAGTCAGAGAAGCCTCCTTGAGGTAATGGCTGAGTTTCCATCAGCAAAACCTCCCCTAGGTGTGTTTTTTGCTGCAATAGCCCCTCGTTTACAGCCTCGATATTATTCGATTTCATCCTCACCTGGGTAATATATCTTATCTATCTAAAATATCTAATTTAAACTTTATAAAAGATTTGGCAAAGGATAATATTGCACTGTTCTGATTGTCCAGGTTCGCTCCACAAAGGGTACATGTTACTTGTGCCTTGGTGCATGGTCCAACTCCCACTGGCAGAATCCACAAAGGAGTGTGTTCAACTTGGATGATGGTAGCAATTTTGAAAAGACATGCTTCTTATACAGTCATATATTCAGAGTCTCAACATCTTGGTCCTTTTCTGCCCCCCCCCAAAAAAAAAAAATCTTGGTCCTTATGTTTTTCTTTTTCCTTTGTGCAATGCTTGATCTTGCTATCTATAACTTAAATCTGTATCATTCATTGATGAACAGAATGCCATTCCCCTAGAGAAAAGCCGTGACTGTAGCTGGGCTCCAATTTTTATTAGGCCATCAAATTTCAAGTTACCTGCTGATCATTCAACTCCTATTATTATGGTTGGACCTGGTACTGGTTTGGCACCTTTCAGGGGATTCATACAGGTATGTTGATGTAATATGGATATTTATTGTGTTCTGATTTTAATGTAAAGCTGATAGTTAGATACGGAACAATCTAGAATGAAGAGAAGAACTTCATAGATCGGGATTGGAGAGAAAAATTAGAATCAAATTGATAGTTATGTAATAATCAACCACATATTAAGAACTAAAATGAAAATACCCAATTTCGATTTAATTATAGTTAAAACTCTCATTTTGAAGTTGATTTGATTCAAATTGAAAATTTCAATTTATCGGAATAACCTTATTAACCTAAGTTCATGATAAATAAACCCTATATTCCCAAATTATTAGTTAAGCTCAAATTCCCGAACCATAATACATATGGATCCTTGAACCTAATTATTATTAACGTTTACATTTTCTTAATTTACTCTTTTATCTTTGATTTATCCAGGAAAGATTGGCCCTCAAAGAGGATGGCATTCAACTTGGTCCTGCATTACTCTTCTTTGGATGTAGGAATCGTCGAATGGTAAGATATTTGGTTGGTGCCCTCTCATTCTTAGTGGATTTTCAGAAGTATGTGTGATTTTTTTAATAATCTTGGTCTATAGGATTTTATTTATGAGGATGAGCTGATGAATTTTGTGGAACAAAGTGCTCTGTCGGAGTTGATTGTTGCATTCTCTAGAGAGGGACCGGAAAAGGAGTATGTTCAACACAAGATGATGGCTAAGGTAAGTGTGAGTAGCAGCTTAGCAGGAAGAAATTTGACTTTATTAACTTAATTGTTGCACCAATTTTCTGTGTGCAGTCAGAATATCTGTGGAGCCTGATCTCTCAGGGAGGTTATCTTTATGTCTGTGGCGATGCTAAGGGTATGGCCA
The DNA here is from genome assembly GCA_032878935.1 of Erythrophleum fordii. Classification (NCBI taxonomy): domain Eukaryota; kingdom Viridiplantae; phylum Streptophyta; class Magnoliopsida; order Fabales; family Fabaceae; genus Erythrophleum; species Erythrophleum fordii. Next base: position 30,502,839 of record JAVQMF010000050.1, read on the forward strand.
GAGACGTTCATCGGACTCTTCATATCATTGTTCAGCAGCAGGTGCGGGTTGCCTTTCATCACCCTGCCCCTCCCAACACCAACACTTAGCATAGTGAATACAGATAAATAGAAGTGTCAGCTTTTCTTATTCCTTACCATGTGTATGGGGTATTGATTTTCATATAACGAATTTGTGTGCAGTTCCCCCACCTCCCCCAAAAAAGAAAAAAACTCCTGTACTAAATTGATTTAACTGTATGTATTGTTGCTTACCCCTAACCGAGGAGATTTTAGGCTTAGCTGAAAAACTTTCCTGAATTGCTTGTCAATAAGAACTGGGTTTGCTGTTCCATTCTGTTGGGGATAACTATCATAGTGTAACCGTCTCAGTATTTAAGTTGTCTAGCAATTAAACCGTCTTTCATGATTTTTGTGTGTGGGTATGCAGACTTGTGTGTTAGTGATGCAAAATCATTAGGAGCTTGACAGTGCTATCTACTTGTATGATTTACAATAAAAAGCAGCCTCCACTATTTTTCTGGTGGTAGAAATGAAGATTGGGGGACCTTTTGGTAGTTGGTTCTTATCTTTAATATATCCTCTTCACACACGCATCAAATTTTTATAAATATGCTTTCTTCTGACTGGCCAATTTTAGCTTGTTTATTTTTGGTTGCAAAGCCATAAGTGCTTCATACTCTGGGAAACTTGGTCTGAAACCATGTTTCTGTTTGAATTTCAGGAAAATGTGGACTCATCAAAAGCAGAGGCTATAGTGAAAAAACTCCAGATGGACGGACGATATCTTAGAGATGTCTGGTGATTTTTCTGCGTCTCGATTTGTAGCTGTGCCCTTGCTGGTCGATGTGTTAAACCCAAGATTGGCTGAAGTATATTTTGGGGTTAATATCTGCATTTGTGGAGTTTCAGACCACTGATGATGAAGGCTGAAATAGATTCTACGAAAAAGTGAGATGATTTTATGGACATTTATCTTTTGTTTTGTTTTCTTATTTTATAATCTCATATAATGATAGGTTAGATTTTTCTTTTGAACCAAGATTATTTTTTTAGGGGTCTGTGATAGGGAGGGAGTCGGAGAGATTTCTTGACACATCCAGGTTGCGGTAGGTTATTTTAAAGGTCTTGTACTATTAAATGTAGGTATTGGAAATAATTACAAATTGATTGATGAAACTATTCTTGTGGTTGATTCAACTCATATTTTTATGTTGTGTGCTTCATAACCTAAATCTTATAAGCTTTATATTGCTCAGTAATCTTCTAAAATGGGCCACTGCGAATCTTCTAAATCTTTGTATGCTTTTGTATCTACAAACATAATTACCAGTACCACCAAATGTGTATTGTTGTACTTACCATATGTCACGTGAGCAAGAGAGATGCTAGAGTCACAATATTCTGAATTTTACAGTATTGCAGATAAATCATGTAAATACATTCTTTTCTCCTTTTGTATAAATTTAAATACAAAATTAGTCCAGAAACAACTGCTAGGGTTCTGCAATGCACGGAAGCTAGAAAAGACTCGATACAATTTTTTTTTTCTTTGGTTTTGTTGAATAAAGATTTTGTTCTTTCATATTACATTATCAATACAATTTGGGTTTTTTTAAAATGGAAATTATTATTTTTAGGCAATGATTTAGAATAACTTATTGGATACTATATATAATGTGACTAGCGCATGATATGCTTCATTCATTTAAAAAGGAAATAAATGCTTTTATTTTGAAAATTACAAAGTAGTTTTTTCCCCTGCTATACTAGGTATTTATATGATAACTATACTGTCTCCTCTGCATCTTAGCCAAAAGGCCGAGAAAGGTATTGTGTACAAGTCTCCTTGAATCTTGTAAACGGGAATATCAGATTGAGTTGTTAATATATCTTTTCGAATCCCTAATGCTCAGTTCTCTGTTTTGTCTATTCTGTATAAAATTTTTGACCTCCGCAATTATGTGGAGTTTGTACGAATGTATTAAAAGTTAAATTTAAGTTTTTCATTATGCATTTCCAAATTCAATTAATTTATATTTGCACAATTTTTCTTCATTAAAAACAATTCTTACATACACTTGGTGCGTCACGTCATTTGTATACTCTACAATTCAGATTTATTTTGCACATAAACTTTATTTGTATTGCACGTGAACTCTACCTGTACAAATATAATTTTATCTATTAATTTTTTTAAATGTACCATGTTTCAAGTACACTAACAAAAAATTTCCTCCATCAATTAAGAACAAGTTGACCCTGTAACTGTTTCAGAATTTGATAGATAAAATTTAATCAAATTGTCTGTTTCAAAAAAGATTAAATCGTGTAAACCATATACAAATACATTTAAAAAATTGTGTTCTTTATCGTTTGGTTGACTAATTTTTTAAAATTTAAAGAAGCAGATAATGTGACTAGATCAGCGTATATCACATACCGTTTATTTTGTTTTGTTTTGTATTTTTCCTTTTTAACTTTTTTCTCTTCCCTAATCTAACCGTTTTCGCCGACTCACCTAAAAGGCCGGATAGGATAGGATGGTAATTTTACATATCCCTTGCTTTTTCCTCGTGATATATCACAAATCAATTCTCTGCACTTCTGATCTGCGATTTCCAAAATTTATTTTTAATTTTTTTTAAAATTTTAAAATTTTTATTATTTTAAAAAATATAAAATATCAGATAAAACTAATCTCTTAATTATATAATTTTTTAAAAAATAATATTTTAAGTAAAAAAAAAATCTGAACCATTCAGATCAAATCTCAACGGCCCAGATCAGTGCATAGAAATCGGACCCCTCGATATCACCGTAATATCGGCCGCCTCAATTTCCGTTTTACTACTATAAATATAAATCCCAAAGGGGCGCGTGCTACACCCGATCTTCAGGAGTTCAACAGTCAGTGACTCGGTGACTCTTTCGTCGTCTTCTCTCTCTGTGTGCACTTCGCTTTGTCTCCGAAACCTCTCTTGGGATAGTTTCAGCTATCCCAAGGGATTTTCTGCGTTATTCGGCGTGCGTTTTTTTCCCCTCTTTTCTCCTTAGGTTTTAGGGTTTTTCTTGTTTTTTGTAGCCGAAAATTTGTGTCAGAGAGAGCGCTCTTTTGCATGTCTCGCTCTTCTTTCGGCTTCAACGAGGTCTTACCAATGGTGGAAATTGACAAGAAGAATAAGAAGGTCGCTTTTAGCGAGGAAGACGCTGCTACTCTCATAGAGAAGTATTTCTTTTCTTTTCCTTAATTTTGGTATGTTTTGCGGGCTCATACTGCGTGTATTTGGTTGTTAATATGATTTAGATTTTGATGCTATTCAGGTACGACGCAACCAAGGTTTTAACATTGCTTCAGGAAGTGTCGAGTTATCCTGATGCCAAGATTGATTGGAATGAGTTGGTAAAAAATACGGCAACTGGGATTTCTAATGCTAGAGAGTATCAGATGTTATGGCGTCATCTGGCGTATCACGATGCCTTGCCTGAAAATTTGGATGACGGGGCTGAACCTCTGGTGTGTACGGCACTACTCGCAGTTAAATTTTTCTGTTTATGCTGGTTTGTTGAGTCTTGCTGTCTTGCGGATATTCAAGTAAAACCCTTGCAATTCAGAGTTCAAGATTGGAACTCCCTTGCTTGGAAAACGTGTGAGAGGAGGTTTTGGTGCTGTTTAAGATTCTTTGGGCTTGAACGTACATAATTTAGGAGCACTGAGGTGCAAGATTCGTCAAATGCTCAGTTTTTTTTAATTCGTTCTTATAGATATAGTTAATTTGATAGCTTCTGGTTATTTTATTTGCTGCTGCTGGATCAGTGATCACTACATTAGCATAGTGTATAATGTACTGATTACTGGTTGTCAAATAATTTTTAAGGGTATATATGCCTGTACATGCCTTTGTATATCCACATTAATATTCCTTTGTGCTTTTGGTTATGTACTAATGTTGAACATATTGGCCTGTATATCGGGCTATAAGATCTTTTTTGTCCATAGAAAATGAGTGTCATGCCGAGTTCCAAATATTTGTGACATCTTATGTCTGTAGAAATTTTACACTACGCAGCATATTTAGGAGTTTAATAATGAAACATGGCATGGGTTAACCCACTTCATTATCAAGTTTGTTGATTTTACATGCTTTCAAATTCTGCAAATGAATAAACTTCTGTTATAATTAAAATATACAAAATCAAGGCACCAGTATTAGTCTTTTGTTTTTGATTTTACAATCATTGTACATTAATTGTCTTTTGGAGGTTTTAAAATCGTTGAAATGAAATAGTTAATTATGGTTATAGTGGAAAATGCTGCCTTTCACTATTCCACTTTCTGTGTATCAGACACTATTTCTGCCAATAGCGATCATGGATATTTGTCTTTCTGCCTGCACTGCCATTTTGTTTTTCCTTGTCTTGTTATTCTTGGACGAGTGTATGAATTTTTCCCCCTCACTTGTGTGGGAATTTACTTGCAGGATGATGACAGTGACTTAGAATGTGAAATGGAAACATCACCCCCTATAAACAATGAGACTGCATTAGAGGCTTCGGCATGTGTGAAGGTGGATAATACTTGCCCTGATTGCTATATTTTATCTATATGCCCTTGAGCCCACTGTTTGCACCATTCTTAACTACTTCTTACTTACTTTATTGTCGGATGACTAGGCTTAGTATATAAATACAATAATGATGTTGGCACAATGTCCATAGTTTTGCGTCTTCTGGAAAAATGTCATTCTCCATAAAACCAATCATTTAGACTTCGCAAATTGCTTTCAATCTTGTTAGTCTTGTAATAGTAACAACAATGAAAAAAATGGATTATTTCAGATTAATATCTGAATGTGGAGAGAAGATTGTGCTCTATGATTTGACAATGATCTACATATCTAGATGATAAACACATGGCAATCCAACACATTGTGTATGTATACTTATATAAAAATAAATGTTGTATATATAAGTTGTTATAAAAAGCATACCAAATTGTGTTAGGAAGGTCATTTGTAGAAATCGGTACTAAGTTAAGACTGAAGAGCACATACACAAACCTGGAGTGATATGAATGATGATCATGAAATTCTATTTATGGTCTGGTTCTTCATTTTTTCACCTTTTGAGTAATTTTTGAACCATACTCTTGTTCTAAAAGATGACTATCGAAATTTGACTTTATTTTAATTTTTAATTTTTACTATCCCCTTGGAAATTTTGCACTGGAACTTATTTGACCTGCGTCCATCACGTTTTCTAATTTTTCATGTCTAAAAATTAATATTTCATGCAATTTACTTTTTCAGTCCTTGTTGTGGCTTTTTTTTTAAAAAAATTTATTTATCCCAATGTGAATTGGAAGTATCCTTGCATCGTAGTCATTTGAGGAATTGGTGGACCAACCTTGTGATTATCAGTGGTGCATAATAATAAAATTTTGGTGGTTGTCGCTATTCTGCACTTTATGTGCACTTTTTGGATGTGATGGATCTCCATAAAAAAAGACATGGAAGGGTTCTCTTTATAGTTTGAATGTTTAACAATGTTGATGGCTGTGATAGTTCTTGTTCTCCAATTATGACCAATTTGTTTCCTGGAATTGTTTATTGATTAGGTAATGATAGCTTCTGGTATACTAATAAGTGAAACTGGTCCTAGTAGCTCAACAATTGAGGCTCCAATGACTATAACTATTCCAGTTTGTCGTTCATCTAAAAATCCTGAAGAAAATACGCAGCCCTCTAATTTGATACAAGGGGCAAGTGTTATTTATCCTGTTACTGTTCAGAGACAGACACAGCCGACTGGATCCTTAACTGAAGGTGTAGAAGCTAAGGGAACAGCCAGTGGCAAATTGTCTTCCAAAAGGAAAATAAAATGGTCACCAGAAGAGGACATGCAACTAGTAGCTGCTGTTCAGAAATATGGTGAGGGGAATTGGGCAACCATGTCAAAAGGAGATGACTTCCCTATCAAAAGGAGTCCTACACAGTTGGCTCAGGTGGTTTTTTGATCCTAAAGGCTTGTGAATTTCTGTGGTCATTCTCTATTTTTATCATTTCTTTTTATCATCCTAAAAACTGGCCCCTAGTGTAACATGTTTATCAATAGCCCTATGAGTTAATAGTTAGAAGAATAAGCGAATGGTCCTTTTGTCCATCAGTATGGCAATGGAAATTGTAAGAAAGAAAATAGAAGACAGCAATGGGTTAAGTTCTTAAAAACCATATTCGCCTTTATCTTAAAATTAGTAACACTTTGCACTTAATTTTTTTGTAGTGTATTCAAGTGTTAATTTGCTTATTGCTTTGTTTAGCCCATCCAAAATTCATTATCTGGTTGAACTCTTGAGGTGTTCATTTAACTGGCTTCTAAATGCATGAGATGGTTTGTATTATTTGGCATAGACCTCTTATCAATTATGTATCAATTGTTTTTGTGATCTCTTTGTTCTATGGGACTTTTTAATTAAGAACAATAATCTCATTGTGAAGAGTTCTTTGTAGTGTTGAAGAGTAATGTTTTCTAGTTTCCATATTGCTTTCCTTGTACATATTTAGTATGTGATAAGCACTTGTTAAGTAAGCCTTTCGTCCAGTTAGAGCACCCTTACTGCTGATTTTTTGGACTAAACAATTTTTTAATTAAAAAAATTGATTTTGGCAAGAAAAATCAGATTTAGTATTGCATTTGCATTAGTTAAGGCGTGGTTCTCAAACCCCCTCCATTACCCTTCATAGCTCTTTTTTTTTTATATGTAAACATTTTGCAATTCTCTTTATTTCCACAATCTTTCTTCCTACCTGATAAGGACTATATTGATAGACATTTAGGAAATTAGAACATTTTCTGTTCCCTTTCTTGCCTTGGTAAGCATGCAAGCAATAGAAGTTTACTCCCAACTCCTTCCAACTCTTTCCTCTTTCCATCCCACTACTTGACAAATTACTTCTTCATCCTCCTCCAACACTCCCAAATGTACACTTGTAAGTGGTGAATTAAGAATATCCTGCATCATATGCGCTATCAAGTTTATGTTATCTGGTTTTATGTGGTGACTGGGAAGGTGATGTCACTGAATATATATATATATATATATCTATACAATTTAATCCGTGGTCAATCTACTCTGGTCAGGGTGTCTAGGTATTAGCCAGTTTTCCCAGGTTCGGCAGTGGAGTTCTTTCTTGTTCATAACAATGAAGTCAAAGGTTAAAAAGGTATGTCCTAGGCAATGAAGGAACGCAAAAGAAGGTCTATTGATTCAGGTGGGCTTGTTCAGTTAGGTGCCTGCTATGGTGCGTAGTTTCACCTTTCTTGTGCTGCAAGTCATTAATGCATGTGCTGCCTTATTAAAATCTCCTTGCTTTTAACACACTCTATCAGAAAGTGTTAATAATGAAGTTCTGAACTCATCCTACGCTGTATCTCTCCAATCTGCTGATTTAACATATATGAAGTTTCAAGCAAGTAAATTTCTAGTATGCATGCTTAATATATTTTTTGTTAATTTCTATTGGAAGGGGGTACTTTAAGCAAACTCTAAAAGTGAGAATAGAACATAAAGATTATAGAAGTTGTTAACAAAAATAAGTGAAAAGTTTGTTTCTTATTTGAATTTCACTCTTGCACGTCTTTTTTGGTTTCTCAATTTGATACTTTGTCTTATTACTCTACACTATTTTTAACTTTGCTATTTTGTATGAATTCTATGCTCGAGTACCTAACTTACATGATAATTGTATGTTAAAATAGTTAACAATTAGGCATTCTCTGTCTTCATGGCTTTTTTTTTTCTCCCCTACCCCTCAAGACAGTGCCTTTCTGTTCTGCGTTGTCTCCTTGTGGGGAGAGCTCATAATTTTAGTGGGTTTTTGCCTTTGACTAATGAGGTCTGTATAAATTTTAGCTCATATGTTTAAGTCTTATTTGATGGTTTTAGTCTTAGTAAGATGAACTTTGGAGATTACTAATTGCTGATATTTTTGTTGTGAATTTGTAATGGGTTAGCAATGCTGTTACCTCTGCAATTATTTTGATTACCCTTCATAATTTGTAGCATAGAAAGCTAATAACAATGAATGATTGAACACAAGCTGATTTAGCATATTTTAAATTTCAATTATATAAATTCAAATATACATGTTTAATATATAATTTGTTAATTTCTATTAATGGGTATTTAAACAGAATCTAAAAGATTTGGACAGAAGGAGGAGGGAAAAACATTGTGGCAATGCGCGGTTTTTGCTGTGATTTGGAACATTTGGTTGGAAAGGAATGCCCGTATCTTCAGGGTTGTCTCTTTGTCTTTAGATGACTTATGGGATAGAATTTTTGCAGCCTCTCTTTGGTGTTCAGTTCTCGGCATTTTAAGGAAGCAACTTGATTATGTGTAGAGGGATTGGGCAGCTTTGCTGCATGATTCAGTTTTTATCATTTATTCTTGTTCTTGTTTTGATTTTAGTACTTTATTTGAAGGGACTTCATCCTCGTCTCATGTATTTTTCTCCACTATAGTAAATATAATTTCTTTTTTTTTTAATTGGAAAAAAAAGGAAGACTCCAAGTGAGAACATGAAAATTATGAAGGTTGTTAACTAAGAGAATAAATTCTACATGATATAAGTGAATAAGTTATTTCTTACATAAATTTTTTTGGTTGTGAATTTGATACTTTATGGATTATAACAATAGTTCATTATGAACATTTACTATTACATATGAATTTTATGCTTGAGTGGTTAACTTTTATGGTAATCATATATTAAAATAGATAACATGTATTCATTCTTTATATTTGGTGTCTTTTATTCGTCCTTCGCCTAATTTTAGCATCTCACTCAATAAAGTGCATTTTCTTCAAGGCTTCTTGTAACATGGGGTCTTCGCCTTTTACTACCTAGGTCCATATAACTTTGGGCTAATATGATTACATCTTGTGTGATGGTTTAAGTGAACGGAAAATGAATCTTTATTAAGGTTCAGGAGATTAATTATTGTTGTTTTTCCTGTTGTGATAATGGGGTTAGACGGTTGCTTATGCCCAAGAAACTTAATTTCTAATTGATTTATTGTTGTCATTTTGTCTTCGTTGTTATTTGCTTTTTACTCTACAAATTGTCATGGTATATCCAAATAATTGCAGAGGTGGAGCAATTTACGAAAGAAAGATGGCACTACAAATTCTGGAACAAACTTGACCAGCTCGCAGTTTACTGCTGAACAGCTGGCAACTCGTCACTCGTTATCTTTAGCCCTTGATATGCCATTAAAAAAATTAACTGCTCCTGGAACGACCAACCCTGGTGATTGTCTTTTCTACTTTATAAACTAGAGTTAAATCAAATTCCAGAATTTGCAAAATGTCTTTCCTTCAGTTCTCTCTTATCTTCATCATGTCTTTAACCATCCACTGACTCTTATAGATTTTTTATTCTCATAAACCCCTTTTTTAGAATAGCTCCTGCTGATGAAAATTTAGTCTTTGGACCCATTATTGGAGTTATGCCCTTCATTAGTAAGCTTGCATAAACCACTTAATAGTCACTGACCTATCTTTCTTGTGATCCTGGTCTTTCACAACGTAGTCACTAATTTTGATAATTTTTCAGAACAACGAACTAGATCAAGTAGTTTATCAGAAGATTTCCTCTGTTATAGATGGGATTTTTGTTCTAGTTTATTTATAAAAAGAGGAAACTTTATCCTAAAGGTGAGATGCTAGTGGTTACGAACTCATAATTTCTCCAGAACAGTGAACTAAAATGAGTACTTTATCAACAGATTTCCATTGCCATCATGCAGGTGGACTTTTTTTCTTTTCTAGTTTATTTTTGAAAGTAGAACACTGATGTGGAATATAGAATGGTACAAGAGAGGACGACAAGATATCCTACTGAAGAAAGAAAAACTGGAAGTGAATAGAAAATAGAAAGTTACAAAGCCTTAAACATGTAAGAAAGCTGCCTACACCCTTTGCATATCTAGGAAGACATTCCCTTAACAAACCATGAACAAAATACCACTTACAATAAACATTTTACTTTATATATTTTGTGCCGTACAATTTTACCAGGTTTTTGCAGCTTCTCTGACTAGACATGTAAAGCTTTCTAAATTGACTAGACTTCTTTTGCCTTGATTTTCTAATCTGTCTTCCTCTATGGGATGCACGTCCAACTGCTGCAGATCGCTTCTGTATTGAATATAACTGATTTTATTTATTTTTCACTTTTTTTTTTTTGGATAAAGGTGATATTAGTTGTGTGAAATATTTGTTGGCAATCATGTTCTTATAGCGGTAGCATGCATACAAAAACAAATAAATAAGATGTTCCGAGTTTTGTTTCGTGAATTACCAAGAATTGCATGTACTATTTATGGCTTATTGATTGCTGAGATGACATTGTCAATGCAATTCTTGATAAGGACTACCTCTATTTGAACTGGTTGAAGCTAGGACGTCACTAAACGCATCAATTAAGAACCCTGTGCAGCCTAGTAATACTGCTGAAGCCTCAACAGTTCACAGCAGCTCTGTACAACCTCAGCTTCCATCTCAACAAGCTTTATTGGGATCTTCTGTTTCCCCTGCAAATTCTTTACTGCCTGAAAGAACAATGCTGAAGTCTAATCCAAGTTCAGATGCTGCTGTAAGAGCCACTGCAGTTGCTGTTGGTGCACGGATTGTTTCCTCAGCGGATATTTTGTCATTGCAAAAGGCTACTCAGGACAGAAGTGCCGGAAAAATTTTGCCCACAGGTAATCCTTCAATGAAGCTGTCCATGTCTGCTGGTGCCGTCATCCACCCAAAAGCTTCTATAAATGTACATCATGTTTGCACTGGTGTGTCTGCTACAGCTGTCGCCATTACACCTGCTTCATGCACTACTGCTGTAAAATCTGTCTCCCAATCAGTTGAGAGTACTTCTAATGCTTTGTTAAATACTCCTATTCGACCTGCAGCCGATAAAGTTCCATTAGAGCAGGTTAATGCCGACCAAGAATCGAGAGTCTCTGATTCTACTGTTGCACCAAAGGAGAGGGTCCAAGGTGATGGGGCTCCAGTTATGGAAAGTATTGTTCCAAGTGAGGGAGTTTTAGAAGATAAATCAGTTTCACAAAATCCAGTGGAGTCTGGCAATCAAGGAGGAGTTGTTGAGAGTTCAAAGTCTTGACCAGACTGCTGAGAATCATCACTTGACTGTTGAGAGAAGTCTTGACCGGACCATGAATTTGCCTGTTGAAGTGACTGTGGTTCTGCAATAAATGGAAGTTATGAAGATCAAGGCTGGAAAGAGATACAGGAATATTGACCAAGCAATGTTACAGGATGAAGGCTACAAAAAACTGGAATTGCAGAGCTAGTAAAAACTGGTGTTGAGATTGAGTTATTAGCCTGTGCAAATAGTTGTTTCTTTTATAAATACAATTTGTAATTGTAGTCTTGATGGAATTTTTTGAGTCCCTGTTTCGGAATTTGTAGAACATACATTCCTGTTGTAATTTTTTAAAGTGCTGCTTGTTGCCATGTTACATTCTGACATTTCTTCGAGGGGCTCGGTCACTCTGTTGAATTAGCAGATTGATTCTCCATAAGTGGGGTTGACAGCCGTTGGGTTTTGATTCTCCACAAGAGAGTTTTAGTTGCATAAAAAACACACAAGATTTGGAGAAATTTCAACGACTTAGAAGGGGGAAAAAAAGGCATATTCGGAAACCAGAATTTTGACTTTGGAAATATATATATATATATATATATATATATATATATCATACTGTACGGTTAGCCTTCGCAGCATTGATCCGGATTCCAAAATACTTACATATACGAGAAAATCTGTCTCACGATTCGTTCGTTGTGAAAATAATAATAATAAGTTCGTTGTAAAAACTAGGTTTTTTTTGTTGAACATTCATACTACATGTTAGAGACTTGTAATTATTTTACTTGTTTAATTACAATTCTTAAAGTAGAAATATTTGAGATAATAAAATATTTTATACATTAATATACATGCATTCTTCAAAGGAGACGTTATGGTTATAAATTGATGGTTTTAATTATATGTTACATATACACATGCGCATACATCATAGGAAAGGATTGTTGTTAATTAGATCAGAACAATAAACCCAGAACTACAATTAGAAACAAACCAACTCGGGAAAGGAAATACAACAATATCTTTCCCGTGACTAGAGAACGAAGAACAACCCCGTATATGTTGTTCTATAAGGGGGCATTATCATTAGTTGCTTCTAGATTACTGAAATCTGGATTCACACACGCGAAAATCGATTGCCTTTGCTTCTTTAACTTAACTCCGAACAAAAAAGACCTCAAGGGTATTCGATTGCGACTCGACGATGAGTGTTTGATCGGTGGGTGATTGCTAATTTCAAATGCTTGATCCAGTTCTTCTAGCGTCTTATCGACTTCAACTTTCAGCCTCTTCACAAGACTCAGACCTGCTTGCAGTTCACTAGCAACCTTATTGTTCTCCTGTTTCATATTGAGAACCTCACCTTGAAACTTAGCTGCCTGATACCCACTTAGCTCTGAATCTGCAATGGCGGCTCTTGATATTTCATCTTGGATGTTGCATAAGGATGAATATCTACCATGCAATTCGTCCTGCAATACTGAGTTATGTTCAAGCCAGAGTGATAATTCAGTTCTTATCTCTCTCATGTGTCTGAAAATTGGCCGGATTTCAGATTGTAAGGATAGCTGTTTAGAATTTGAATTCCTATTGTAGTGATCCCTGACTTTCTCTAGCTCTGCTTGTAGGTCCTGGATGGAGTTTTGGAACTTCTGAATCTGATGAACTGAGGTGCTAAACCTCAGCCAGAACTCTAGATTCCCCTCAAGCAGATCGTCGATGTCTGAGCGGAAGTTCTTTTCCAAAGTCGAAAGGGCATGGCGCTTAGACACCTGGTTTGCCCTGAACTTTTCTGCGTCCTCATTTTCGAAAGAGTATTTTATGTTTTCAGATGATTTCCCAATATTTTGTCTGCTTTCAATTAGTTCAGCAGATGTTCTGACTGGATTTGCATCCAAATTTAATGATGAAATTTCAGAGTCACTTGGAAGAACCCCTTCTAGTGGTGTATATTTATATTCTGTGGCAGCGGTATATGGACTTTCATCTGGATTTGTTTCTGGACACACCACCTTCTGTTGTAAAAAGTTAATCTCTTTATCCTTAGTGGCTAGAGCACTCCTCAATTCCCTTACCTGAAGTGCCAACTCGAAAATCCCGTCTCGGTTTTTCTTTTCCACATCATTGAGCTTCATCCTTACGTCCTTGTAGTTCCTTAAAACTGATGTGTATTCCTCCAATAGAATCTTCTCTCTGTCATCCAACCCACTTATAAACATCTGTCTCCAGTTAGGTTCATCTTGCTCGCCACCCCCAAAATCCTGCGATTCTATGTCTAGGTTACTTACTGTCTCAGACAAATCATCCTTGTCCTGACGTCCAAGTTTTTGAATCCTTTCAGAAATAAAATTCATATTTTCGCTCAAACTGGACTTGTTATCTTCATTTCTGGCATCCCCACATGGATTTGCCGTATCTTCTTGCTTCTCCTCATTTGTTATTTTGACATCAGCAGATTTCATCTTCTTGTAAAGTACTAAGTTTTCTGTCTTCTCATCTAGCTTCACATTATGCAATCTTCCGGAAAGATGCTCAAGATTACAATTAGCTTCGGTGAAGTGTGTTTGGAGGCTATTATTTTGGTTTTTGACATTTTGGTTGAGATTTTTGACTCTCCTCAATTCCTCCTCCAATTCTTTTAACTTCTTATTCATATTGTCTGAACCTTCTCTCAACATCTCATTGTCCTCTTCCAAGCTCTTTATATTTTTCTGAAGATCGTCAGTTTCTGATCTCAGTCTCTTTACCAAGCCCGTCTGAGAAGAAACTGCAGTTTCCAGGGTAACAACTTTATCCACAAGTTCATCAATTCTCTCTGCCATTTCTGTTACAGTGAGAGACGTACTAGAATCTTTCTCAAGTTGTTCCTTAATCTTCTCTCTCAGTTGACCCACATCTTGTGCCTCTTCCAAGCTAGCCTTCTCTTCTTCTATGTTTGTCTGTTCTTCTTTGGTCTCAGATTTGTCTCTAACATCTGGGTCTTGGCGACTTATATGCTTAGAAATAAATTGATCTCTGAGTGCTTCAAACTTCTCATGAGCTTGCCTAACCCTTTCATATTCTACTTTAGCTTCTTCAGAAGATTTTGCTTGTATATCTTGCAACTTCGCCAAGGTCTTCTGGCATGATTTCAGAGCCGTGGCTGCCATTAAAGTTCGTGCATCATTATCTTCAATGACTGTGCCCACCCCAAATTCATCCTGCAAGCTACAAACTCTTTTCTGCATTCCCTCAATGTGGTCTTCAATTTCCCAGTACTTTTCATAGGCACGTTCATACAAGCTCCTCACAAACTCCTTCTCAGTCTGCAGTGCCAGAATTTCCTTCTGAAGCTTGTCAATTTCAGCAAGGGCTGCAGCCTTGCTCAGCCCTGAAATTGGAGCAGTAGTAACAGGTTTTGCAGGGCTGGAAATCCTCCTAAGTGGGCTCTTCCTTGAGATTAACATAGATTGGCTTCTAAAATCTCTTTTGGGAATCTTGGGAACTTGGGGAATGCTTGATTTTGGCATTGCTGGATTGCTGGGGTTATTAGATGAAGATGTTCCTGGGCTATTTTCTTCATCTTCATCTTCTTCTTCATCCATGGGATACCGAACTCGTTCTGGGAAGAAAGAGGCAATAGTGCGGTTGGCACTTTGGAGCTCTCTTGACATATGATCATACCTCTCGGCTAATGATTTATAGGCGCGAAAGGACTCTTCCACAAAGCTTATGAGCTCTGGCCTCTTCCTGTAGTACATTTCTGCCCTCCTGGCAAATGAGTCCCCTTCATCATCAAGGATTTTGAGGGTCTCTGCCACCTTCTCCTCCATGTCTGTTATTTGTGTTTGCAGTATTATTAACAGTAAACTTTCTATTCAGAAATGAACCAAAATAAGTGCTAAAACCACAATATGCTGTTTTCCACTATCTGTTTCATCATTCTTTGTGTGCCGGTTTATAAATGATGTTCAGGTAATGGTAAATCATTAAGATTTTCCTAAATTGAAATATTTTTCCCTCAAATCTCTAGAATCGTCAATTTATTCCACATTATATATTTTAGTCATTTAATCACAATATATTGCAAAGTTTTGATTGACAATGAATGTGAGATTTGGAAAGAAATGCATGTTGTTTGCGTGTAGGTTGGTTTCTATCAGAGGACTATTTGACAAAAATCTCCATAATTTCCATATGATTAGGGACATGCATCCTGAATGGGAAGTTGAGAGAAGAATATTTATGTATGAATAAGGCATACCTTGGAGACTGTGTTCCAGCCATTTTGACTGCTTTGTCCTGACATGGCTTGCCCACCACCATGAATAAGCATTGCTTGCTGCCCTTTGCAACATCTTTCTCTAAAATATAACAATCAAACACGTTCAGCCCATTGAAATAAAACCTTGACGCTGACGATGAATAAAATTAACCGTGGTGATATAGATAAACAAATTATGGCACAGAAAAATGGTTGATCGGTGAAACGCTGCGATTTTTATGATGGTGGTGGTTAGAGAAAAATTGACGAATAGAGAAATGATGGTTAGTGAAAATGCATTCTTATGGAGCAGAGATGGAGGGGTGGATACATCACCACAACCACAGGTACAGATTTAAGGTTTGGATCCTTTGAAGAGCTCAATTTTTGGTTTCGCCAAGTTGGCAACCAACGGAAAAGGGCGGACATGGACATAATGATTCGTATCCTAAACTTCTCTCCTTTTGTTTGTTTTTTTTCTATACACAAGTTAGGTAAGCTTTTTAAGGATTTGTTATTGAGTTTTCTAACAAAAAATATAATAGGCCAATTAACATTTTTGAAAGACCTATTCTTATAATATTGAGGTATAAAAAATGTTTACGCTCAAATTTATGTGATGGTAGTTAAAGAAAACTAGGTGAGCTAGACACTCTTTTCTTGGTAAACTGGTTCCCTTAAAAAAAAAAAAGGGACATTGTTTAACATTGGAAAAAATTTGAAGAAAAAAAAAAAGAAACTCCAAAGATTTTGAAGGGAAGACGATTTATTCATTTTAAAGATAGTTACTCTCTGGAAGGTAAAATAAGAAGAATCTCGAGTATTATTTAAACAGGTTATTCCATGCAAATATTTTTAAAAATTTGTTATTTTTTTATGCTATTCAAACGTTAATAGAATAATAGTTAGGAGTGACAATAATCGAGGGCCTTACCATTTTGATTGAAAATTACTTTTAATTCTAAGTATTAGATTATCAAGAAAAGTTTGTTAATTATTTCCAAAAATCACTTTGTTAAAATAAGTTGACTTCTGGTACAGTTGTTACACCAACAATTTAGTTATTAAAATTTCACCAAAAAATGTTTTTAAATTAGTTTCCAAGTAGGAGAAATCGAATTAGTTTTCAGTGTTGCTTTTACATTTTTTTCCTTTGGTTTTATTTATTTTATTATTTTTTAAAAATATTATGAAATTATTTTTTTATATAGTTTTAAAAAAATAAAAGGATAAAAAATTATTTAAATAATTTGTTCTAAAAATAATTTTAAAAATGAAAAAAACTTAGAATGTGATTGGGTATTTGGTTTTGAGACAACTTTTTTAAGAAAAAAAAAATTAATTGTGCTAAAGGTATCTACATATTATTTCATGATATATTTAATAGAATAAATAAATATTTTATCCAAAGGATTAAGCTATTTGCAGTTACTCATATTTTAATTGTCAAATTTTTTAATTAAAATATAATAAGTATATAATATTTTAATAAAAACATAATAAATATATAGTTTAATTAAAAATTATATATTTTTTTTGTAAAAATCATATATTTTTTATATTTTAATTAAAAATTATATACTTGTTATGTTTTGATTAAAAAATTTAATTATAAAAATATAAAATACTGTATATAATTTTTTTTCCTTATCCAAAAGTATCTATACATGTGTTTTTATATGTGCACTTCTTTGCGTGTTATATCATGGATGTGCATGCGTGTTATCTTGTGATCGTGTACATACGTGTGATGTTGTGTTGTGCATGGTGCCACGTAGTATGTGCACGTGCATGTGTACATATACAATGTCTTGTCTACGTGTGGCGTTGTGTTATGTGTATGTCCAATGTGTGTGCATGCATAATATTGTATTGTATATGTGTATGTTATAACTTGTATAATGAGTGTTTGATTGAGTGATATAAAAGAGAAAATAATATAAAATATAAATAAGTGAAATAGAAAATGATTTTTGTGCTCTTACTTTTAAAAAAAAGTGATTTAATGGTTAAAATAATAATTTGATGAATAGAATAAAAAAAATAAAAATATAATAAATATTACACAAATTATATGAACAGGATATATTTAATTTAAAGTGAACCAAATGAAACTTAATATTTTGTATGCTCACATGTACACATGTACATTGTCATGTCTTGTGTATCATATTATATATGTATATATTTGCATGTATGTATGATGCTGTGGTATATGTATATTTGTTGATATAAAAATTTAAAAATATAATTTTATTCAACAAGTATAAATAATATGAAAGAAAATGATAATCTTATATTTATAAAATGTCATTAATAAATTTATTCAATAACAAAATTGTCACCTTGAAATCACCGGTTGTCAAAAGAATATTTTTAAAAGCATTTTAGAATTGTTTCCCTTTTCTAGTTTAAAAACACACCCTACACCATTTCAACACATTTTTAGAACCAGAAAATTTTTCTTGAAAATAGAAACTAAGCATGCCCACAATGTCTAAATTTAATCGTCGGGTTCAAAAAAAAATACTATTTATAATTGTAAATTATGGTTTAAAAAAATTATGGTTATGTCGCCATTACAAAATTAATAGTACACTATTTATGATTTTCTCTATGATAAAGTCACAAACACTTATAACTTAATAGATTAACTAACATGACACAACTAGAAGCCTATTAACCCTTTGCCTTATGACCTATGTTTGTTCATGTCATTTTTTTCCATAAATAATCTCATTTTCCCACATTTTGTTATCATTTAGGAAAAAATAATAATAATTAAGTAAGTCTATATCATGAATTAACAATCACACAAACCTTATTTATATCATATTAATTGATTTATTACATGTTCGTAACTTTGGCTAATGAAAAAACTATTTTGACTGATTAAAAAAAATTGTAAGGGATCAAAATGAAAAATTTTATCTTTTAAAGACCAAGTTGAAAGAAATATAATCTTCTAAAGACTAAATTATTAATTTATTCTTCATTTAAAGTGCCAAACTTCAAAATTTATAATTTTTTTAATATAGTAAGACATTTATAAAAAGAATCATAAATAAATACAATAATCTACAGATACATACAAATATAAAATAAAAACAAATTATCACTTTTGATCATTAATTTATGTTTTATACATACACACAAAGGTTTATATTATGTTAATCATAATATTCGTTGTTAACTACTTAAATGAATAAAGTTGGACATGTTAAAAACTCAATTCTCCTCCATTACAAACCCTACACACACCAGGGAAGAGAGGGAGAGATTACAGCCATATCATACACAGATTATATTATTTACTCATAGATTATGCGGTTAAGCATACAACCAATTCTCACATATTTACATCAAAGAATTGAGAGCTTCAAGACCACACACGCTGCCTTTATCTATTTTCTCTCCTCATTCTCCTCCAAGACCCCAATTTTGTTTCTAGGCACAGAGCAGAATGGCAGTGGTACATCATCATCTCAGACACTGCCAAAAGCTTTACAGCCGCTTTATTCATGAGTCACGTCATCGCCATATCTGCTCCTCATTAGATATGTATTAGCCTCCCTAGATCCAAAATCTATAAATGGTACTCACATCACAATGCATCATTTTTTGTTTTGTTTTCTTTTGTTCAGTTTTTTTCTTCTTTTTGTTTTTTTTTTTAAAAATTTTGCATTATATACAAGAATTCGTGGGTTAAGACCACGATATACGATTTTCTCAAGGTAACAAAGCAACACTTACAGAAGCTAATCAATGATGCAGACTGCAGAATCAGAGTCACAAGTGTTTGTATATCAGCTATTTCGCAGAGATGATAGCCAGTTTTCTACATATTTCAAGCTCTCTGCAGATACAACAAATAAACATGACATTACTTCTACTACCAAAAGGAGGAACAAAACAAATCTGAAAAGATCAAATAATCACCAATAAGCATATTAGTGTTATAAACTACTGCAAGGTGCAAAATAATACAGAATGACCAATAAGCATCATACATGAGTTCTACCATCCCCCAAAGCAGAAAATTGAGAGTTCCTGTAAAATGGAAATTTTACCGATATGTATCATCTTATTTACAAAGTAAGCAAAGCTTCAAAAACTATGCAAGAACATATTAACAAAACTCCTAGATCTAAAGGTCATCTCAAAATTAAACTGAAGAAAAATGTTGCTGCACTTGTGCATCAAATTCATAACCAGTTTGTTTGTTGTGCTTTGGTTTGCTGATTCTAAATACTGGTTCACAGTTTAAAGGTCGTATTGAGCTAAAGAGGTCAAAGCAGAGTAACATGACAGACTCTGCCAAACTGTCAATTTGCTTCTATGATTTTAGTTTTATGGGGAAGAAAACGTGGTGAGAATTATCGAATGAAAGAGCTCTGCATACTTGACACATAATCATCCCTCAACGACACACGCCTCTTATGGGCCTTAAATATTGATCATCACATAACAGTTCCCTGTGTATGGTCTATGATATAGATATCTGTCCTCATACCCCACAACCAAGTGTTCTGCATATCTTCACTTTTCACTGAAAGAATTAACTTTCTTGTTAAGAGAAAAGGGATCTGAGATAAATTATTGACAGCAAAAAATACGATAAAGATTCTAATCATTATATCTGGCTGTCAATATTTGAAAATTTCACCCAGCTAAATCTGTTTGTTCATATCATCATTTACCGTCGTGGAAATCAGGAGCTAATCCTATAAAACTTATCTTTCAGAAAAAAAAAAAAAGGTCATATTATCACTTTACTGAAAAATAAAGATATAATACTCACAACTGTTTCTGAAAATAGTGATCTATTAGGCCATCATGTCTAAATATTACTGACCATGATTCTTCAATTCAAAGTAACTCACCAAAATGAAAGAACGGATCATTTTTAGTGCAGATACTCGCTAGCAAAAGAGACAGAATCAAAGAAAATCCGCACAAACGAGAAAAGAGTGAAAATAAGCAACTAAATGCGGATAATTATACTCATTACAAACTCAAACTCCAGCAAAAGTATCATATGTTGAATACAGATGCATGGATTAAAAATTCATAAACACAAGATAAAACAAAGGAGTAGCATAAAGAAAAGTTTTAAAGATGTTGAAGACAATGCTCTTACCGTCGAAATAACTATCTGGAAAGTTCCCAATGGTGCTCAGTATATTGCTATTTGTATCCTTCACCATGCCACCATAATCGCGTCCATAACATGGAACCAGCACAGCAAAACTGTTATCTGTTTCATCGATACTTGGGAACCCAGGTCCATGAGGCTCCAACCACCCAATTGACCAATCAGAATCGTCAGATTCAGAACCAGAAACACACCCGCCATCAGATGGCACAAGAACAACATCGTATTCCCTGTCTATTTTTCGCTCTTCCCGACTATGCCATTTGCGCTTCATCCTCCTTGACGAAGAACCTATGTTCTTAACAAAAGGAAACCCTAAAGTTTCCGATTCCCACATACCGGAATCGGTTTTAGAATTCACAGAAGCCCCTTTTGAGATTTTTGGCTCTTGATGATGTTTTCTGCTCCACAACCACGATGAGAGATAAGTAGAAGCTACGGCCATTTTTACTCACGCAATAAAACTACCCAGAAGCAAGAATCTTATTGAAGCCAATGGCGCATAGGCTTTTCACTTATTATGTAGCTAGGGAAGCCTAAAATTTTGAAGAAATCGGCCAATGAACACAAACCAACAAAACAGAAATGTTCAACCATCTAATTGAAGTAAAAACTATGCTGACAGCTAAGATATCCAAAATCCCACATTTTAAAAAAGCGTCTGAAGAGGGAGAAAATAGCATTCGATAAAGTCGGCCGTTTTCCTCTTTATAGTTCAAGGGGAAAAATACCTTCCTATATTCTCGTACTTCAACATACAAAACCGGGAACTGTTTTGTGTTGGTTGAATTTCAAGGACAAAAGCGGAAAGTGATGAAATTTTCACCTCTAAGATTTTTTTGCAGCCACAAAAACTGATTTACAAATCAGAAAAATGGTCAATTCAAACTCTTTACTCTTCACAAACACCGACTCCACAGCATAAGATACATTGAATTTACCCATCCTAAAGGGATTAAACGATATTCCCATGTTCATTGAACATAGACACCTGGAAACACCAACAAAAATTAGAAAATCTGGTGGGCCAAAATGCAGTCCTATGGTGCATCTGGGCGCGCAGTCAATGCAATGACAGGTTCAGAGCAGAAAATCAGTCAAAGCAAAAAACAAACCTAGGAATTTTGACAAATTGTTATTTCGAAAACCATCAGATTAATCGAATCGCATCCGCATGATTTGATTCAGTTCTCCAAGAAAAAGCTTGATATTCACTGACACATTACGTCGCCACCGTTTCTTTGAACCAAAAAAATCAAGCATTGAATTGTTTCCGTATAAGAAATGAGCTCAAATGCTAGAATTCCTGCCCCCATCTTTAAGCAATATATATATATGTGTGTGTGTGTGTGTGTGTGTGTGTGTGTGTGTGTCTTAAAACCATTTAAAAAACACAAATTATCACTTCAGGGTTTCTACGAGCACAATTCAATCAGAACCCCTAGTTTCAATCTCCCGGAATGTGTTCACCGTTCGGGGGCAAGAAAGAGAAGAAAGCCACAAATTTTATGCGTCAGTACCGTTTGATGATACCAAAAATACACGTGGCGAGCGCAGAACCCTCGGATTTATTTTTCCTAAGGGTTTTCCAATAATGTCACGTTACATGCAAAACGAATTTGGACATCTACATTTAGAAGCCGTTCAATATCCACATTAAAAATGGTTCTCGTTTTTATAATTCAGTATAATACCTATCATGCTCTTATCAGAGACGAATCTGGCGATGGCCCTGTGATGCTCCCCTTTTTTTTTTTTTGGTTCAATTATACTCAAGCTTATTTTATGCTACAAAAAGCTGCATACAGGGGATGCTTACGATAAGGTTGGAGCGAGTAACCAGAACACAAATAGAAAGTGGCCCACACCCAACACACCACATGCACGTTTGCACCAGCAATTGAGAAAAAAATTGACACAAATTTCATTATAGATAAATTTTATAATATAAAATAATATCATGTTTGGCTTTTATAAATTATTAAAAACGAAGAGAAAAGTATATTACATATATACTTTTATATAATAATTTTTATAAACGTTGAGTATGTTAATTTTTCAAATTTTTACCCAGTCAATTTCAATCCTAGATTCATTTCTCACTCCTGAAATTATTATTCATTTGTATCTATCCCTTTTAATTATTATTTTAAATTAAGGATATAATAATTATTTTTTATATCTAAAATTACATATTTTTTATTTCTATTTTCATACCAAATTTTTTATGTACTAAACAACATCTAAAGAGTGCATGGCACCCATTGAGGAGTCCATCACTCTTTTTATTTTTCTCTTTTTTCATTAAATTTAGTATTTGCATTTAGTTACTAACTTCTCAATTTTTAACTTGGATTTTCTAGAGTAACTATACAAACTATAGTAGGTGAGGGTCTTATATGAATGTATTTGAATCCATTGCAGTCAACAAGTCAATGTACAATGTATAGTTTGAGAGATATAAAGAAATAAAAGGGAGTAGGTAGAAAGAGAGAAAGTAAGCTTCATAAACATTTTTACTCCTTTATGTCATTCTCTTTCTTATTACACATGGTGCAATATTGCAAAGAATCCTAGAGCCTTAATTTCTCTTAAAAATTACAGTATCAATTTCAAAGAATAATATACAAAATGTGTGGGTCCATTATTTAAGTAGATATCACACATTCAAGTGGAAACTACCACTTAAATAAATTCATATATTATATGTCTATCTTTCTTTAAAATTAATACTGTCAATCTTAAAAAGAAATTGAAAAGATTCAAATTAAACAAATCACATGGAGATGATTGTACATAACCTGAGGACAAGTTATTATCCACTATAGCCAAATCCATAAAGTAAAATAAGGATTAACAAATATGATATATACTAAATCAACAAGGGTAACATAAGTTAATATAATTTATGCTTATATCGTGTTTCGTTCATATAAAGGATTATATAAATTTATATAATTAAAACTTTTATTATCAAATATCCAAGAAGAGAATGATAAGTTATGACAAGAAACATTGTCCAACTTTTTTAATTAAAAATTATTTTTTATTTATAATTCATTAATATATTATCATGTCATTATTATTACCATCAAAATACTACCTTACCACTATTATATCTCGGGTTGTTGCCATTGTCATCGTCACTATGACTATTATTACTATATATGATATTTATTATAATTGCTACCATCACTATTTTCATCATTGTTAACATTATTTCCATCACTATTGTTATTATTACATCGAACATTATTATTAACATGTTACCACTACTATTATTATCTTCATCTTGCTATTGCCATCGTTGTCACTACAAATACAAATATTATTATAATGTTATCACCAACACCATTATTATTAGTACTTTCGCCTTGCCATCATAACTACTATCGCTAGTATTGCTACCGTCAATATTACTTCTATCATTATCACTACTTGCACATTGCCAATGCCATCACTATTATTATAATTGTCATCACCATTATTATTTTTACCTTGCCAACATTATTACCTTTACCACTACAATTATCTTCATTGTCACTATCACCACCATTGACTTTTTTTAACTTACTACTACTATTATTATAATCGTGTTGTTGCCATTATTTTCTTAATGTTTTCATCTCCATTATTATTATGATTGCCACCATTATTACCATTATCATGTATAAGTATAATATTATATACTTTTATAAAATATTATTTTCATTTTATCATTAAATACATATTGTTATATACATTAGTGCAACAAATACATAGTAATATAAAAGGCTTTGATAACTTACACAATACAATCCTACTTGATCCTACACAATGCAACTAAACAAGGCCTTCGAAAATTTAGCAATTAAGGTTCTTTTAATATGAACCATGAACTTTAATTCACATATCATCTATGCCTTATATCATGACATGTTAGCAAATTAAAACTCTTAACTTCAAAATATAGCATTTCACTTTCATTCATCATTATCACCCTAAAAACCAAAAAAGCCCCTTCTACTATCCCTCATTTTTTTGTTAGCAAAAATATAGTTTAGGATCTCAAATTGAAAATATTGATATTTAAATATCTTAAATTTTAGAATTATTCAGAAGAGTTAAGACCAAAAAATTCAAATTACAAGAGAAAATTAAAATTTTTGGTCATAGAATTCTTTAAAGTAATCTCAAAATTAAGGTTTTTTAGTTTAAATATTTTCAACTTGAGATTCTCAAAAATAATTTTTTCTTTATTGCTTTTCATATTTTGCACAATGTAGTCAACACAACCTATGAACACAAGGCTACATTAGAGTCACTTGCCAACAAACAATTGACCGGTTTAAGTGAACCACTTTGAAGGATTTTACACCATAATGCAAAAAGTTCTCTTGCTTAAACAATTAAATATCTTAAGCTTACTAAAACAAAGTAGACTTGATCATAAGTTAAAAAATTCACTTAATTTGATAGATTCAACTTTAACAAAATGGATATAAGCCTAAAAAATAAAGACTAATTAAAAAATAGGCCCATTTTGAAAAGCCTACTATGTACAAATGGGTCAAGTTTAAGCCTAGGTTAGTATGAAGACTCAAACCAATATTTTTACATATTAATTATAATATTAAAAAATTTTAATCTAAAACATTTCATATATTATTATTTCTCTTGTAATATATTAATTATTGTATATCATCATTTTTATTTACTTATATTTGAGTGTTTTTATTTCTAACTTAAGGAAGAAATGCCACTTTCATTTTTTTAACCCAATATAAGTTTTTAAAGGATTATGTTTGTATGGAGTTTAGGACTTACTTATTAATTATTAAATTTATAGTTTGTTTCCTAAACTATAATTCTTAATTTTCAATCTCTCCAATTTTTTAAATTAAATTATAAGGGTACATTTAAATAATGAAAGTAGTAAAATATTTTTATATCTAAGTAGAATACTATAGATTCTTAATAAATTGAAGGAGAAAATAAATATAAAAATAGATGATATTATCCAAATTCGAAAGGCCTTTTGTGAAAAGAAAAAAGGCCATATAGGTTAGGCCAGGCTTGAAGGAGGAAAATTTGGGCTTGTGCCTATTTTTGTAACAATATTTTCTTAAAAGCCTCACTAGTTTTTACATGAGTTTGACCAATAATTGGGTTTAGAGTAGAGCCACTATTGTATCAAGTTGTTGCGCATGACACAGTAGGGTATCTCATAAGGACCACCAAGGAGTTTTCTCTCACAAAATACACAAACTAAGAGCTTAAGAGAAAGCTAAAAACCCATAAGAGAATGAGTTTGTCATCTTAGGTTTTGCATTTGAATTCCAATTATACTAAGAATCAAGAACCTAAAATTGATAAGAAATGTTTTATTAGGCTTGTTACCTTTAACATTGCCACTTTTCCATTTTCTCTTCTTCCTTCTACTTTGCCACTGCATTTTCTCTCTTATTTTTATGAGAAAGTTTGTACCATGTCTTTGTCCTTGTACTAGTAAACTTTAGGTCTTCCAATGTTTATATGAGCTAGAGAATTTTTGTACCATGATTTAAGATCTTGGGTGGCTTTAAAATCATTAAATCAATTACTAGCAAGTGACTTTACGTGGCTTTATGCTTATTATTTATGTCATTTACATTGTATAAGTAATAAAAAAAGGAGTTCAAATCCTATAAAACCTTTTATTATAAAGTTCTTATAGGTTTTGGAGAGAAAAAAGTGAAAAGAGAGAGTACTAGAAAATAGAATAAATAACCTTATTTACAATTTTACTTTTGTTTCACTTCCTCTTTGAAATTCATAAGAACCTTACAACAAACAACTCTAGGAAAAACTTACACAAAAATAAGTTAGTAGGTGTACAGTATGTATTTAGAGGGAAATACAGAGAAAATAAGGAGTGGATTGAAAGAACAGAAGTAAACTATATGTACACTTATATTTTGTTGTATTATTATTTTTCCTAAATGCATGTTGCATTACTACAGAAGATGATAATAAAAAAAATGAGGGAAGGAAGAAGAGTGATAATAGTGAATGAGAGTGAAATATCATGTTTTGAAGTTGAGTTTTAATTTGTTGACTTGTGATGATATAAGCCATATATGAAAAGTGAATTAAAGTTATCATTTTGGATTGAAATAACTTTACCTAATATATTTTCTTAGGAACTTTAGAGGATTATGATCTTAATCACCAGTTATATGTCCTTACAAAGATTTGGTACCTTCCTTTTGTCCTCATAACCCTATCAAGATAAAAAAAAAATACATTTGACTTCCCTATCGCTTAGGTCGATGCACTATATTTGTCCAGTCTGAATAGCATTGCCAACCCTAATTGGCCCTTTTTGTTTTTAAATTTTTATGGATATTACAATGTAATGAAAGCTGAATTGAATCGGTCAATTTGACCAGTTGGATCGGGAACCAATCAGCAATCTAGTTCTTTATACCTATAAAATAATAAACCAGTTAAAAATCGATGAAACCAGTCGGTTTAATGGTTCTAGTGGTTCAACAAAGCTTCGTTTTGGACCTTTATTTGCATTTAAGGTTCGTGATTTCCTCCCATATTCCCATTCACTTCTCTTCTTTGTAGCGTCTTCTTCGTCCCCCTCCCCCTAACTCCAACACATAAAACCAGAGGTGCCTAAAAGCAAGTGTTTAATTGGTAATCATTGAGGCTCAAACTATGAGATTCTCATCTTTTCCCATCATTTCTTGGTCGAGTTATTTTCTTTGTGCATTTTCCTTTTTCTTTATTTCATCATTACTCTATTTTAGTTGCGATTTTAGCGTCTTCTTTGTTGCTCTGCATGCCTGTGCTTGGTTTTTGGTTGAGCTTTTCTTTTAACTAGAAAAAAATGGGGATCTTTGGAATTTTCTTAAGCTCTTCATCGTCAACGACTTCATTTTAAAAGCTTCTATTGTTCACAGCATGCTGAAATCACAACTAATCTCTAGGTTACTGATTTATGCCTTTGTTGTTCATGCTTTTGTTGTCGTGATTCATGCCCTCAAACAGAGTCTTAAAGATATTAAAAGGATTATTAAATCCTATCATAACAAATATAATCGACTTTGTTATTCATCCTAATTCATTTTTTCTATTCCTTTCTATTATAATGTTTGGGTTCTAATTAAGCTGTGAAATTTACTTCAGGCAATGTGCTTATTTATTTTGAATTTTGATGGTGTTATATGTGACATGAAGACATGAAGTAATTTCTTATATGGGAGTCCATTGGTTTGATTTGAATTAAGTTCATAACTTCCTCCAATTAAGTTTAATCATGATACATTGTAGTCTAATTTAAAAATACCTAATGCTTTTTAATTAGCTCAAGCTGCGTGCAATCTTCTTATGTTGCATCCCAATAGTGCAACTTATTTATTTATTTTCAGTAATTTGATCTTTTAACTTTGATTTATTTCAATAAACAAGCTGTTTGTTAAAATAAATTCCATCTCTAAGTTGACTTTCTTTAAATATGGATTTTGGATATCAACATTTTAAGTAAATACCTAGACCTCATTTAAGGCTTGACAAAATTGCCCAGTACTCCTTGCTTGTTTTTTATATTGCATTAACTCCTTTATGACATAAAATCAATGGCAATATATATTGTGGAACTTTAGAGGAAAGAAAATGTGGTTAATGTTATGTAAAAAATTAAAATTAAGGGAGGTATAATAACTAATAAGGGATTGAGGTTTATTTAATTCAATTGAATATTTTTAAGTGCTGCCCTTATATTGGGAATTTGCATGTCTCTTTGCAAACCTTTTTTTAGCAATGATCTATTTTGTATTAGGATTTAGCAATGCACCTATTCATGATTTAAATATCTTCCCATGCACCATGTCTTAGAATTTCATTTTAATATTTCTCACATGCAAGTTGTATTAGTGCATATTCTTTTACCTAGTTTTTCTTTTATGATTAAGATTTAAGAGGGAAAAAAATAAGAGGGGAACAAGATAAATGTTAGCATAATGAATAAAAGAACCTTTTATAAAAACCCTTATAGTATGTTGTTGCACTGATTTTTTTTTTGTTATCATATTAATTTCTATTCTTATTGTTATAATAACTTGCTTTTTTGCTAGTGCATTACATATTGAATTTATGGATGCTTCGAATGCTTCAAGTGTTGATGCTACCAACCTTAATACTGTTGGGAGTAGTAATGCACAATCATCAAATAAACAATCAACAATGGGCTCTTTTACATCATTCCGTGGAAAGACTGATCCTACTTGGGAGCATTTTGCTTTTAAGAAAGAGGGAAAAACTAATGTATATACTTGCCTTCATTATTCATTAGTATATAGAGGAGGGGGTATAAATAGAATGAAACAGCATCTTACTAGCATATTGAGTCAAATAAGCTCTTGCAAAAGGGCTCCTCATGATGATCGCTATAAAATAATAGAATTCCTAAAGCAATTGCAACAAAGAAAGCAAATTGAGGATTTCACTGAAGCATATGGTGATGAAATTGGAAGTGGACTAGAAGTTGAAGGAGTTCAACCACCTCCACCTAAGAGGCAATTACTTGCTTTAGGTAAAAGAAAAAGTAATGTTGGGGTTGACAATTATTTTGCTCCAAGGATAACTCCTGGTTCCTAACAAAGTCTCAAAAGTGTATTATCTAGTAAGGAAGCTCAACATAGAGCTAGCTAGCAATTGTTAGATGGACTTATGATTATTGTTTCCATTTAATATATTAAATTCTATTTATTTTCAACTTGTTGTGGATGCAATTACTGCTATGGGACCTGGGTTCAAAGGCCCTTCTTTTAATGAAGCAAGGGTTAATTTGTTATAAGATTGCAAGAAAAAGTATCTATTAGTTATTGAAAGCCATCGAGCTAAATGGTAAAAAACTAAATGTACAATTATAGCTGATGGTTGGACTAACCAAAGGCAAAGAACATTCATAAACTTTTTAGTTTATTCCCCTGCGAGTATAGTATTTGTTAAAGAGCAATTGTTAATCTTTTTAGTTTACTCTTATTACATTTGATTTAATGCATTAGTTTATTCTCTTACAGGTTTAGTATTTGTGACATCTATTGATACTTCAGATGTGGTGAAAGAAGCAAAAACATTATTTAAAATGTTTTCTAAAGTTATTGAATGGGTTGGACCTGCTAATGCTGTTCATGTAGTATCTGATAATGTAGCTAATTATGTAACAGTTAGGAAGTTGATACATGAAAAATATGAGCACATTTATTGGTCACCCTGTGCTACTCATTGTTTGAATCTCATTTGAAAGGGCATTGGTAGATTGCCTTATGTGGCAGATCTTGCATCAAAAGTTTTAAAGGTAATAATTTTTATGTACAATCATATAGTTTTGTTATCATGGCCAAGGAAAAGAGATGGTTGGAGAAAGATTGTACCTCCAAGAGTGACTCGACTTGCTACTACTTTTATCACATTAAGAAGTTTGTATGAGCATAAGCATGATTTACAAGTTTTAGTTGTTGAAAAACACTTCACCAACCATAAATTGGCCAAGACTAATTGCAGGAAAGGCTGTTAGTGCTATTATATTAGATAATCAATTTTGGAATGATTATTATTTCTATACGAGACTTGTGGCTCCAATTATCAAATTGTTAAGAATTGTAGATGCAGATGAAAAGCCCTCTTTAGGTTATGTTTATGAAGGCATGCAAAGGACAAAGAATGCAATAAAGGAGATGTTTAGAAATAAGAAACAACTATATATGCCTTATACAGATATTATTAAGGCTCGATGGGATTGGCACTTAGAGTATAATCTCCATGCAACAGCTTACTTTTTGAATTTTTTTATGATGAAAAATTTTGTGAGAAGAATAGGGTCATTCAAAGTGTTATTAATTTGTTTGATATAAGAAGCTTATGTGGTAATGTTACAAAATCCATTGAAGAAGTGCAAATGTATCGTGACCGTGAAGGAAGTTTCAATTGAGACCAAGCTTACAATACGGCAAAGACAATACAAGCTTGTAAGCATTAATTTATGAATATTTTATTATTTTAATATTTTAAAAGATTAATTATGATTGGTCATATAATTGCATGTATTTATTTTATATAGATATGTGGTGGACATATTATGGAGGTAGTGCTCTAACCTTAAAAAATATAACAGCTCATATTCTTGGCCAAACATCTTTTTCTTCAGGATGTAAGTGAAATTTTAGTTTTTTTTAATGCATTCATACAAAGAAAAGAAATGGACTAGAGCATCAAAGGCTAAGTGATCTCGTTTATGTTAATTATAACTTGTGTTTAAAGAATAGGTATATAAATAATACTCATAATATAATTGTTATTCACTCTTTTTAGCATAATTGAAACTCTATTTAATATTTTCTTGCTTTATTTTAGGTCACAATATAAGAAGAGAAGCTATGATCCTATTGATTATGAATTTATTGACAATGTTGAGTATTGGATAGCGGAAGAAGAAGTAGCTCCCAAGTTTGATGGTATAGATATTGAGAATGAGAATTTTATTTATGAAGACAATGCAATTCCAATAGTTGGTGAATCATTAAGAAAACAAGGTTTATATAATTTTCTATCAATATTTGGATATTATATAAGTATTATTCTTGTACATCATTTTATTTACAATTTATTATACTTGATGATTTTGGAGTTGGACATGATGATGATAATGATTATGGTGGTTGTCCTATTTTAGATGTTAATGAATTGGTATTTGATGGATTTAACTTTAATGAATATTATGACAATTGATTGTTAGTTGATTATTTAAGTTTAATTTGTGATTATGGATGTTGTATTGGATATTAATTTGTTAGAAGTTGAATATTAAATTATGTTAGACCTTATAAAATTTATTTATATTAGTTGTTAGTTATTTATTATATGAAATTTTTAATATATAAAATAAAAAAATTATATTTAATTACCACCAATTTGACTATTAAATCATGAATCAGTATCTTTACAGGTTCAATAATCGATTTGATTTTAAAAATATTGAAATATTATGTTGTGTAGCATAAAGGTTACACAACATGCAATTTGCTCATAAAAAGAATATGTTTACTCCATGTAATATTCATTAACTCATTATTTTTCTTTTTTATTATACAAAATTGTACTGAATTGGTAATGTAAAGTATAAAGACAAAATAATTACATTAGGTTGATAATAATATTGAAAAGAAAAAAAATAACATTTAAACCTATGAATGTTAATACATTTTAATTGAAACTAATATTTCAGTTATTAGATGTAAACAATTTTTTCCATCAATAAAAATGTTAATGAAAATAAGTTATTAACACATTACCAATTAAGACGCCTCTAACTTTACATTTACATATATTAATTTTATAATATATATTTTTAGTACTTTAACATAAAAATCAGTGTTGAAGAAAAATTTTACCAAGTAATGTCTTTTTGTACAAACAAAGTGAAACTTGCCTTGGGTCGTAACAATTTTGGTGAGGTCATAATGAAACTCATAATGGTTAGCCCAACAGAGATTAAAAAAAAATAAATGAAGGCCCAATCCACATTCCCCATTGTATTTCTAAGTCGAGTTCCTCTTTCCTAAGCAGTGGCCCATTTATCCGAAGATAATGTTCAAACACAAGATTTTTCCTAGTGTTGAAGAGACCTCGTTGCACTCCGCAGTTTTAGTTGTCATAGTGAAAGTTATATTACTTATTTAAAAATGAGTTTAATTGATTGGAAAAAAAATCATAAAAATTGGATTCGGACTTAGGCATGAGACCCAACATTGTTTTTCATAAAAAATGAATTCAAGTCCGACTTGGTTAAAGACAAATTAAGTCCAGCCAGACACAAAAAATAATAAAAGAATAATAAGTGAAAAAAAGAAAAAGAAAAAGAAAAATCAATATTACTATGTTTTCCTTTTAGGACTTTTTAGCAGGCTGCAACCCTTCTGCTTGATTAATTATTTGTACTATTCGAAGGATATAAAACAGAGAATCATGAACTGAAAAAAGATCATTTTACTCATTCATTCTTTGTCAGGATTTTAAATAAATTAAGTAAAAAAGAGGGAAAGAACGTGAAAATCTGCGTTGTTATAAATGCGTTCAAAATGGCTAAATTTATCGTTCCAAAATTTCATGCATACAAATATAAAGACTAATTAATTTATCCAATGTTTATTTAGATGTTTGAAATTGAATAATATTACTTTTATCCAAAAAGTCTTCTCCTAGTTGTGGTGCCAAGTGCATGCTTGATAAATTCTTTAGTTTATTAAATAAAACGTGGATGCTAAATTTGGCCTTGTAATAAAAGTTTCGGTCATGTCTATATCAACTAACGAACACTAATGGGGAGTATGCCAACAAATCCATTGGAAGTATCGAGTAATTACAGTAACATTTATATATTTTTTATTTTAAACGAAGTCCTTTAAGATTAATTACAAGAAAAAAATGTCCGTTGCAAATGCGATCTCCACCATCCGCTAAAGCCCATAGATACGCACCGTTTTGATCATATGAAAGTCCACTGTTCCATCCTCTTCTTCCATATATTAGCTGTTCCATTGAGGTGGGAGTTCGCGCGTTTCTTCTACCAAACTTCACGTTCACGTCAGAGGAAGGTAAGCAACCAACAAACTCAGAAATATGATCTAGGCATTTTGTCTACATTACCATCTGACAAAGAACTCTTATTTTTTGCAATTCTTGGGAGACGTTCACCCTTAAAGGTTTCGCAGCAAAGTCAAGGTCATTTTAAGAGGGACATAGGGAGGGGTTGTTTGTTCTAGCTTGTTGGTGATTTGGGTTGTTCTATTTGGTACTTGTTGAAAAAAGTTTGAATTCTGAAGCATTTTAAGCATTTCGGAGATTTTGACTGTCCATGAAACAATGAACCCATGAAAGAATGGAAAGGTTAGAATTTTGAACCATTTATTCTACTCGCAGAATAAATGCTACCAAAATGCTCCACTTTCAGGTTCTTTTGCACTGGATCCTAGCATGTTTTATTTATGCCTCTTAAGAGATGAACAGAAAGCATTAAGAGAAATTAAGCATTGTATCAAAAATATTCATTAACCACAAACTGAAGATGGAGAAAGACATATAAGAACCAAGTAAGCCCTGATACACGGACATATATTGGATATGACAAGATACAATATATGAGATATAGTAATTTTTAAAATTTTAGGATACAATTACAGAAATATATATATAATTACATATATATTCAATAATTTAACACATTAAAAACTAAATACACATGAAAATAATTATATGTACCTGTAATTAATTCTACAAATTTATTATATAATAAATGCATATGAAAATAAATAATTCAAATCTACTCCCCTTCAATAGGATTCACTTAGGTTTTTGTTCTTAAAATGACTTTCATTCTTTATCTTAATAAAACTATTTTGTTAAAAAAATAAAAACAAAATGAAATAGGTTATTACATATCGTAATACACAAATAAAGTGAAGAGAAATAAAGATAGATTCCCTTAAACAATCAGATTTGCAATCAACAAACCCAATAAGGATCAATTAATCCCAACAGAGGAATTGAAAGTATTGAAAAAGAAGACACTCAAGTTTGGAAAAAAAAAATAAAAATAGAAACTTTTGCCATCGGAGAAGAAGGTGCACCTGCCACTAGTCGGAGAAGACGACGGAGGAACAAACGGCTTGTTAGAGAAAATGACGCAACACGGAAGGAGGAGATGAGCGACGATGGGTGATACATGACGAGACACTGCAGTAATCTAGAAAAGCAAAGACGAGGGAGAGAATTGACATATTCGACGGATTAGCCAGATTAAATGAGGAACAAAATGATATCGTTTAATGTCACACCATTTTGTAGTTATTTCAATGTCATTTTAAAACGTTTTGATACGACAAAAAATGTTTCAAAATGTACCAAAAAAAAATGTATATGATACATTTTGTATTTGTACGATACATGTATCTATACCAAATATATATCCGATATGAGTATGCCTCCAAAATTGCCGTATCCGTGCTTCCTTATATACGACAAGTTTTTGAAAATTGCGGGGAGTTCAGAATTTTGTGAACTTCACATTCTGGGATTTCAAGTTTCAGTTTAGCGACAAGAATGAGCAAGAGAGCAAGTAGCTATTAGAGAGAAACTTGGTTGTGTACTATGTCGGTGTTATAATAGCTTTGGCCTGAGAGGTTTGAGCAGGGACTTTAGCAAAGAAAAAATGACTGATCGTAGCTTTGGGGCTTCCTTCAGTACATCAAAACAATGCATATATGTGTGCTCTAAAGGATGCATCAAACCGCACATCGACGGATGGCCTGGATGTTTTTCTTTTTTCTTTTTTTTTTTTTCTCAAAATTAGAGGCATTGAGGAGAGGTGCAGGGCTGAGAACAGATCCTCTGCTGTTGGTACTGTTAACAGTAAAATGGATATGTTTTGATTTTTTTTAGTTTTTATTTTAAAAACTTTATTAGCAGTAAAATGTGTTTTACTGCTAACAGCATCAATAGCAGATAAAAATCAACAGCAGAGGATTCGTTCTCATGCAGGGCTACATCTCCTTGCGAGATGCAGCAGACTCGTGCATATTTGATAGCATTGGCTTACTAATCTATAATATTAGATATCTTAGAATAATTTGAAATTGCCATAAAATCTCTGGAGTTAAATAAATTTGAAATGGTAGATGAAGAATATATAATCCAAAAAGCAATGAGTTTGGCCATTTGGTTAGTATAAGAATAAAGAGAAATGAAAATATAATAAAATAATATTGTATAAAAAATTAATTATAATACAGACCAAATTTAAAAAAATTCAAATCTAATTCATATTATATTCAAACATTTTAAAAATATATTTATTTTTTATAATTTTTTTAAATTCATATCTATTTTGCTCACGTCAGACTGGGGGGACGGACCATCGTCAGATCTAGCCAAACGTTGCGCTTCAAAAACCTTTACCAATTAAAACCCTCTTGCCCCGATCCTGAAAACCGCAGTCATGGAGTACATAGCTGCTTTGTCTTCATCCTTCGTTTTTACTACTCCACCGTCCTCTTTCTCCGCCTACTCTGTTTCTAGAACTCGACCTAGCTTTCCATTTTGCTCCAGAATGAAGGCGAGTCGCGTCTCAGGGAATCCACCTCAGGCCGAGCCCATCAAGCCCAAGGAAGCTAAGCTATGGGGTGGCCGATTCGAGGACAGTGTCACCGATGCCGTTGAGAGATTCACAGAGTCGATCTCCTACGACAAGCAGCTCTACAAGCATGATATCATGGGAAGTAGGGCTCATGCTTCAATGCTAGCTCATCAGGTAATCTATGCTTTTCTGCGATATTTTATTTTTGGGGAGGGATAAGATTGTTCCTTTTGCCATTGTCTTCACTTTCTTTTTGTCTTCCCCACTCCCCCTCCAAAAAAAAAAAAGCATTCTTTGTGATGATCTATGAACACTGCTTTCTTTGCATTAGAGTGAAGTACAAATAAAGATCCAACTTCTTTTAATATTGCAAATACATTTTCATTGTTTACTATTTAATTTTTTGTTCCAAAAAAAAAAAGAGGAAAATCTTTAAAGTGATGGGCGTTGAGTGATGCGTGATTGCGGTCCAGGGATTGATGAGCGTCAGTGATCGAGATCGTATTCTTGAAGGTCTTAATGAGATAGAGAGGCGCATTGAAAATGGCGAGTTCAATTGGAGGACTGACCGCGAGGATGTCCATATGAACATTGAAGCAGCGCTTACTGATATTATTGGGGAGCCTGCAAAGAAGCTACACACAGCCCGGAGCCGAAATGATCAAGCTTCGACTGACTTTCGCCTCTGGTGTCGTGATGCCATTGATAAGATCATCACACGCATAAAACACCTTCAGGTCTCACTGGTGACCTTGTCTTTAAAGAATGAAGGTCTTATTGTACCTGGTTATACTCATTTGCAGCGTGCCCAACCAGTTTTACTTCAACATCTTCTACTGGCTTATGTTGAGGAGGTTTGTTGCTAACTTATATCTGGTTCATGTGCCATCGCTGAGAAATTGATCAAATTACTGTGTCTTACCACCTTCAAATTATGTGAATGATAAGATTTGTTGTATAGCAAAGATCTTATACTTCTGGCCTTGTATTAATTATGAAAATCGCTATGATTTTTCTCCGAGGCATAACTGGCATGTATACAACTTATAAAATTTATTAAGGAAAGGGTAAAAAAAAAAAGGGACTGCTGATGGTAGTATTTACACCCTATATGATGATGATTTCAGCCCTAAGAGTCAAAAAACTTGAAGGAATGCTGAGTCTGGGAAAAGTTGATGTTCTGGTGTTCTTGAGTCACATATGAGATATTCTGGAATTCTATAATGGGATTATTTCATTTGATCGTCCTGAAGTTAATAATACTTTTATTAGCAGTTGTCAGGCCAATATTTGAGTCAACTATCG
This sequence comes from Erythrophleum fordii, assembly GCA_032878935.1. Lineage (NCBI taxonomy): Eukaryota > Viridiplantae > Streptophyta > Magnoliopsida > Fabales > Fabaceae > Erythrophleum > Erythrophleum fordii. The sequence continues at coordinate 30,539,875 of JAVQMF010000050.1, forward strand.
CTTGAAAAAATTTATTCCATTCTTGTTATCAGAGGAATGCCTTTACATGCCCTGACTTTTCAATTAATTTTTTATTTATAAATTAAGAGGTCCATGACAAGTTTTGGGATATAATTTTCAAACTTATGGATTTACTTCAGAAGCATATTTTTATCTTAGCTTAAAGCAATGCTGTCTTTTACAAGTTTTGGCCTCTGACCATTAACTGTAGATACAATGCTTTCTTGCAGCTTGAGCGCGATGCTGGTCGTTTAGTAGACTGTAGAGCTAGGATGAATTTCTGCCCCTTAGGGGCTTGTGCATTGGCTGGTACTGGTCTCCCCATTGATCGATTCATGACCTCAGATGCTTTAGGATTTACAGCTCCATTGAGAAATAGGTATCTTGCTTCATTTACTCTCCTGAAAGCTTATCAACACTGCCATGAAGTCAATTAAAAAGCCTGGCATTGGTACTTGGTGTTCTGTCTGCATATGAATCTTGTTTTCCTTTCTAACTGATTGCATATTGCAATCTTATATAGTATAGATGCAGTTTCAGACCGGGATTTTGTATTGGAGTTTATTTCTGCCAATGCCATTACAGCAGTTCATCTTTCTCGGCTTGGTGAAGAATGGGTATTGTGGGCTTCTGAAGAGTTTGGATTTATCACACCAAGTGACTCTGTTTCAACTGGAAGTAGTATAATGCCTCAGAAAAAGAATCCAGATCCAATGGAACTTGTGCGTGGGAAGTCTGCCAGAGTCATAGGAGATCTGGTTACTCTTCTCACTGTATGCAAAGGACTTCCTCATGCTTATAATCGTGATTTGCAGGTACTGAACTTTATAGATTGGTAGGAAGAAAATATAACTTATCAGCATCTACTATTTTGAGATGTCGTAGACCTTGGTTTCTTGCACACGACATGATTTTCTGAGGGGGTAGTTTGATGTGCCAGTTCACAAAAAAATATAAATGTATCTCCATTGCTTGCATGAATGGCTGTTTGCACGTGTAGTGCCCACATTCATTTGTTTCTTTTTTTAAGCCCTTACAAAAGCCTTTTCTTTCTGGAGATAGGAAGACAAAGAACCAGTATTTGACAGCGTTAAAACTATTCTGGGTATGCTTGAGGTATCGGCTGAGTTTTCACTGAATATTACCTTCAATCAAGAGAGAATACAAAAGGCTTTACCAGCCGGTCATCTTGATGCAACAACACTTGCTGATTATCTTGTTAAGAAGGTAAGTCATGTCTGCTGATTGGCCGTCTCTTTCATAAGGTCTGTTGTTGAAATTAGTATTCTGTAAAAGATATTGAAATTCATGATACTGAAGCATGCATTGTAGCCTGCCTGATAAAATATCAAATCCAAGAGGAATAACAATGTCCAAGCTCAAATTTGAACCCCATCTGAAATCTAGTCCACATCACCTGTTAACCAGCTTTGTCCAGTCACTACTTCCCTTGGAGGAGGAGCAGAGGGGAAGCTTGTCCTCTCTCCTTTCCACCATATCTCTGCATTTGCTCCCTACCAAATTCCATAAGCCTCAATACCTTAGAATATCAGGCAACTGAATCCCATTCTTAACGAACTTACATAAGGCTGCAGTGGACATTGTTACAATTTTCCAATTTCTAATACACATCATGCATTTGTTACTGCTTTTACTCACCTGTCAAAACTCAAGGACTCGTGGATAAAAATTTCTAGGCTTATTACTGCCAACTTATTATGTTCGAACTGTGTCACATATAATTCTGTGTTCTTTTATTTCCTCACTTTTCTAGATTTGCTACAGATTCTTATCCCTTTGTTTTCACATACAGGAAGTCCCGTTCAGGACATCTCATGATATTGTAGGAAGAGCCGTTGCCTTGTGTGTGTCAAAGAAATGCCAACTTCAGGACCTGAGTCTTGATGAGCTGAGAAGTATCAGTACAGTTTTTGATGAGGATGTATATGAATTTCTTGGAGTAGAAAATGCAATTAAAAAGTTTAGCTCCTATGGTTCCACTGGGTCAGCATGCGTAGCCAGCCAACTAGATTATTGGGCAAAAAAACTTGAAATCCGATGAAGGCGGTGATTGTCACGAAATTCTGCCCTTGGTGGGGGCTATTGTTGAGTTTTGAAATATGTGTACTGGAACCAAAAGAACTTGCAATGTTATATTCTGAGGTCAAGAATGCGAACATATCGTTGGTAAGGCTTCGAGTTTGGTAATACGAGGATGATATCTTGAAATCTGAACTGAGTAATCTAGGTATATGGAAAATACTATTATTGTTTTCTGGGAGTTTCAGAATCACGATACTATCTTACCAGGCCTTCGAGCAGAGTGCTGCTCAGATTCTACATGGTCTCGGACAGAAATTTCAGCATGCATTATGGTTTGACAAAAAAGTTCCCCAGTTGTAACTTATCCATTGAAGTTCAATAAACTGGTACCTCAATCTCAGATATGGACTTAGCCTATGGATTTATGGTCTATTTTTGTATTATTTTGGTTATGTTTGACATTTTTTAATCAAACATTTTTACTTCTAGCATAAGAGCGTTCTCTTTTTTGTCCGAACTGAACAAGGCCGTCTCATGATTTATTGTGCGCCTGTTCGTTGATAAAGGATGAGATGAAATCACATATCACACCAAGTGAAACAAAGTGGTAAACGACACAAACTTACACATCCGTACCCAGATCAGCAGGGCACTAATTCTTTCAGTCACACTTTAATGGTAGCAGAAATCCGTATTGACAATTTAACTACACTCCAACATTGGCATTCTTTTTCAACACCCAGGAAAGGAATTTGTCATTTCCTTTTCAGGATAGTTTTTTCCCGCGAAAGGAAGGCGATGATTTAAGACAAAGGAAAGAATTATGTATGCTTTAGCCTGATGTGGCTGGTTTCACCAACCCGATCAATCTTATAGGATCTTTTGCCTGAATTACGCTATCTTATTCTTCATCGGGGCTGTTACTTTCTGGCAGGGAGGAGTACGGATCCTTGGTCACAAGTTGAATTATAGGCTTCTTCCAATTCTTTTTCTTGTCTGGTATCTTAGCATTCAAATCGTCCTGTCATGAAAGTCCCATCGATTACTAAGCTAGTTAGAAAAAGTGGGAACATATAATAAAAAATAATAAGAAAATTACAGCCCACAAGAGCTTGAATCACTTTCATTTCTTTTCGCTTTATTTCTGTCAATTTGAAAGAGAGATAAATATAGTATGTGAAGCCCACCACGTAAGTGAGTCTTACGCTTATCTTTCTTTAAAATTGACAAAAAATAAAAATAAAGAAAATAAAGAAATCTAAACTCGGCCAGCCCACATAAAATTGGCGCCACCTAAAATAAAGGGAACGAGTATTTTCTCATAAGGATGTTCAGATTGCTATAGGATACAAGGTTTGAGCAAGGAGAAATATGCAGATGGTAAAGAGGAACGAAAAGAGAACCCATAATAAAAAACACCAGCAAAACTAGTAGGACAAGGAGTTTCAGGATGGAGAATACCAGCGAGTTCTGAATATCACATAATGGCTTCTTTTTGCGTCTCAGGTTGTCCCTAATATCAGCAGCTTTCTCAACAAGTGCACTCTGGAGTAGTTTTGCACCTTCAGAAGCGATCATGCTTCCATTCTCTGCTATATCAATAGCTGAAGCATTCTTAACATATTCTGTATTTTCTGATTTTGGTGGTTCATCTGCTGCCACTGGGCTCAGTTCTCTGTTTGTGCACTTAAAGCGTGTGCAGCCACATGATGTTCCACAGCTTCCACCAGCAGATCGGCATCTGCATTTATTAGTCTTGCACAATGACTTTCTACTGCATGAGCAGCATATCCCTTCAGATTTATCACTCCTAACCTCAGTTTCGTTGGAGAGGTTCATTTCAGGTGTATTGATTTTTTCTTCTAGCTTGTCATGACTCCCATCAGAGGAAAGAGGCCGAAACAGATTCTGCGGATCAACGGATATCACAATCAACATAGTTAGGCTTCGAAGTACAGAAAAACAAAAGTCGTATTACCACCCATCAAACAAATCCTTTATTCTGACTTTGAATCATGTGTATTCCGAGTTCCTTTAACAGTTCCTGTGTGAAGTCAATGGCACAAACCTGCATCTTATCCTTGGAATTAAGCTTCTCCTTTTGTAAATGCAACTGTCTGAGTAGACAGTCAAGGACATTTACTTGTTCCTTCAGATCTTCAATATCTAAATTTTGCTTCAAACTGTCACTATCTTCGTGCTGTAATGGAGGCCTTCGAATCGCAACGGAGAAAGTTGTATTTATTAACACAAAAAACAAAAAAGAAAAAGAAAAAATGAAAATTGGAAAAAAGCGAGGAATAGCTATATAATGTTGAAAGCTGATAGAAATCAAAGTTATGGAAGCAAAGCTGAGCTCCATTTTGCACCTCAACTTTTCCTGCCTCTGCATCTCAGCTTCTTCCTTCAGCTTTGCAATCTCTTCAGCCATCCTGAATATTCCAAAATGTAGAATTGGGGTGCTTGAACTGATTTGCTTTTTCAATTAATATTCATTTCAAAAAGTATAAATTTCATGTGCAAGTTGTCATATAATGTACCAAAGTCTTATCTCTCTTCCAATCGATGCTACTCGATAAACATATGAACGAGGCGGAAATGGAAGGAGAAATTTAGGCTTACTCTTCAATTTGGGATTCATATTGAGAACATAATTCATGTAACTGTGTTGTGGCTTCAAGCTCATGCTCAGCAGCCTGCACCAGCCACTTTAAGGAAGTTATAAAAGGTTGGGCTGAAGACACAAATCAAGCCACTACTACAAATCAATTATCGCACTTGTTTGGAATATATTTCGAACTACAGAACCGCACTAAAAGATTATCTAAATAAAATCCAAAAGCATTTCCACTCTAGAAATTAAACAGTACATTTTTAGAACACGGATTCACCTTGCAGTCCCTTATATTCAGATATAAATAAGTAATTGAGTAATGATTAACAGGAAGATATCAATTCCAGAACAGAATCTTGAAAACTAAGTTCAAAGAACAAGTTTTATTCCCCAAAATATATGTACTTCGGAGTACTGGAGAACAGTCTTGACATTCCAGACTTATTTCCAGCATATATAAAGTTTTAACAAAATAACCAGTAATCCATGTCAATCTTATCAAGTATGAAAAGGTTAAACAAAGCAGAGTTGATAATTTTGAATAAAATGTTGCACTCCAAAAAGAAAGAAGCAAGAGGAGTTCCAAAGTAGCATTATTTGATGCAATCCCTAACACAGATTATGAACCGCATAGCATTCAAGTGAATCTAGATATCTTAGAAATGGATTTATGAGCAAGTGTCACACTGACTAGTATCACAAGCACACATGAGGCGCTCACCAAAAAGCACCAGAATGTAAAAAGTTTAATGTGCAATTACGGCAATTAATACACTGACAATTTTGAAATACCTGAACTTGATCATTGACTTTTCTGGCACCTACATGAGAACCAAACAAAACAAGTAATTAGGAAGTAAAACCATGTAAATGGGAAGGGGAAAAATAGAAGAAAGTTTTTAGAATAGGAAACAGATTGTTGGTCTTCTAACCAGCAATTCTATTTGATATAGCCTTTCGAGATTCTATCATCTCCCTTAATCGTTTAGTAGCCATAGAAGCTTCTTCTGTCTTGCGTTGCAATACCTGACATAAGGGATTTAGGGGGAAAGTGGAAACTGTAAGAATAATAAAAGCCCCAATAAAGAGAGAGAGAGAAGTATGAAAAGCCTATAGACTAACCATCTTTAGTCTCAGGTTTGAAACCAGTAAATTCTGAACCTCATAATCATTCCTTCTTTTCTCTTTCTTAAGCTGATGATGCAGGGACAAAAAATTCGTAAGATTAATATCTTGCCATAATACAGATAGTGGATGCAACATCCAAGTAGTTTTCCAAAACAACTTTTCTTTTTTCTTTTTATAATCTATGTAATCATTACCTGAAGAACTTCTTTTTCCAGCGAGGCCTTACACAATCTAAATTGCACAGACTCTAGCTTGATCTTACATTGCAGTTGAACCTATATGTGAGCACAAAAGTCAGTACCCAAAGCAGAAGAGAGATGGGGAAGGACTAAAGTAACGCAAATCAGCATATGTCGATCCACATAAAGATGGCACCTTCTGGGCCTTTAAACTCTGAATCTCAAATTGTGACTGCTTTGTTGTTTCATCAACTCTTTTCCTTTGGGTTGAGAATTGGGACTGAGAGTTCAGTTTCTTTTTCAATTCTGCAACCTGTAACAGCATATTATTGCAGCAAAACCATGGTCCTATTACCAGGCTCATTTTCATTGTCTAAATTAATACTCACCTGCACTTCAAGTACATTCAGCTTTTGAAGATAATCTTCTTTAAGCTTTTCTACCCCAGTGTTTGAATCAGATGAATCATTTGCACGTTGCCTCAGTTCCTCAATCTCCATCTGCCAAATCACGCAGTAGCTTTCGTAAGAAAGAAACACGACAATTTTGGTTCTTAACAGAAGCACACTCTAAAGCAGAACATTTCCTTTTTCCTTCTCTTCCGCAGCGAAAATGAGGCAGATTTTTTATTTCTTTCATTTCTTTTTCTTATTCGAGTAGATTAAACAAGGTATTCATAATTCTTAACATGAACAGAATCTCTGGGGAGAAAAATATCAAAACCAAGCAGCACGAGCAATTCTTATAGTTTGCAAAATGTGTACTTCCTGAACCGAAAATGCTGCATTCTTTTTGCTGGGCTGTCCAAAAAATGGGATCCGATGACTCATAATTCTTTTTCCACATTATCTATCTTAGCAAACAGTTAGAACATCATTCAGATCACAAACAAATCTAGATTGATCGGAAAATACACAGACCTGATACGCTTTGTTTTGTCGCTCGAGCTCGTGAATCCTCTCCTTGTACTGTTGCTTTTCATTTGGAGAGGCATCGACTGGACTCGATTGCTTGGATCGGCGATTTGTCTTCTTCAGCATCGTCCCCAGCAATAAAGAAAAAGAAGGATTTGGAAATGAAAGTGATTCCGAAAACTATGAAAGGAGCCAAGAAAAGAGGAGCTAATTGGCAAAATGAACCTACAAGAGCAGAAGATTTTTATGATCGAAATTCGAAATGAATCGTCATGTGCAATGGCCAGCGTAATTGAAGCCTCGGGAGGGAAAGAGGATTGATTCAAATTTTCTGCGAGGGCAAGGAAAAAAATGCAGGGGAAACAGTGGCTAATTAAATTTAACTCCAACTAAATTATATTCTCCAATTTTATAATATAATAAGTATATAAAATTTATATTCTCTAATTAAATTATATATTTATTATATTTTAAAACTTAATAACAAATATATAATGATTTGTCTTTAAATATAATCTTATTATAATTTAAAAAAGTAAGTTACATAAAATATTTTTATTTTTAAAATACACACAAATATATTCTAAAATAAAAAGTTAAATGCACATTTAGTATTAAATTGAGAAAGAAAAAGATATTAAAAAATTATAAATAATATATATTATATTTTTGTAATTATAATTTAATAATATTTAACTGTTTAGAGTAAAAATGCGAGAATTATTTTTTATCCACAAACTTACATTTTTTTTAATTTTTATTTTTGTTCTTGACTTTCTTAATTTACGCTGTAGTCTAATTTTAAATATTTTTAACTAAAATACTTTTTATTAATGAGTTATCCTTTTATTATTATTGTAATTGAAATCATATAATTTAAGTACAGTAAGAACTATATGTAATGAAGTTAAATAAGTGATCAGATTAATAAAACTCATTATACAGTGGAGGGGTGAATTTTTATTTCCATTTTAATAACTAGGGTGGACATGTTTCTCATTATTCTTTTTTTGCTAAATTTATGGTTTCTTTTAGGCTCTATTTCGTTCAATGGAGGGGAGGGAAGGTAATTATGTTTGGACAAATTTACCTTTTATATTATTTTAATTTTTGTAATAAAAAAATTATTTATATCAATAATTTTAAAAAAAATTATAAATTTTAATCTTTATTTTATTTTTAATTTTTGATAAAAAAATTATCTTATTTTTTATTAAATACTAATATATTAAAAAATTAAAAGAGCAAAAAAATAAATTAAAATTTTAAAAATATCTCACCCCTCCCCTCCCTTTTATTTAATTTAACCAAACACCTTATCCGCCTCTCCTCCCCTCCAACAACCCTCAACCAAACACTCCCTTAAGGAGGGGATTCTACACAAAAAGGGCTAAGTGCGGTCAAAGAAACTAAAGGAATTTTAACACAAAAATCCTGTTGAGAGAGGTTGCATACATATGGAGCACCATGTTAATGCATCAGAAGAAGAAACTACTCTATGTCCAATGAAAACTATTCATGTTCCGGAATTCATTTGTCATGCGTTCCCATTATAGGACCTATACTTTGATGAGTAATATTTTACTTTCTTGAATTTAGAACACAAACAAGCTCTTTACTGGTATGATTTCATTGTGTTTCTGAAAGACTCTGGTCTTTTCTGCAAGTACAAACTATAAAGGATTTACTGATTTTAAGAGGTTCTCAGCTAATAAGAGAAGGTAATATTTAGTTTAAGCTATTGTTTCACACCTTTTGGACTTATCTTTTTTATAAACCACAAATCTACATTAATTGCTTTCCTCCACTGTAGTAGGCTGTGCATTTTTTTTTAACCAGTGTGTCTTGCTTTTAAATACTGGGAATTTGGAGATGCTATCCTAAATGATTTTCATTTCTAACAATGGGAGAAACTCAAATAATTAGGAATTGTACATGAGATCATTGGAAAACAAAAACAGAAGTAAATGAGATGCAGAACTGGTGGGTATAACTTTGGTATCTGGAGAGTGACTTGAAGTTCTGAAATGAATATCCTTGTTATTAGAAGGAGCTATGCTGCATAGGATAATAAATATGACACCTTTAATATCGTATATTGCGATGCTAACAAGTTATTACTGATTGAACTGTTCAGAAAAGAATAGATTTTGAATTTCATGTAAAAAAAAAAATGGACAATCCTGCTGCTCTAACATTTTGAACTTCGTTTACTTGCTCAGGTATTGCCAAATGTGACTTCAATTGAGAAAATCAATACCATCTAATATGATCTTTGTGGTGTACTTAGAATGGTTATTGGTGGCCTTAAATCAAAGGTATGCATATTTGTCGTTTGAGTAATTTATTTAGTATTTTTGGCATATTAATAGAAAGTCAATAATAAGGTGATAGGTCTACTGGTTTTCGCATATTATACTTATGTCCTCCTGCATTTATGTCTCGAGGATCTTGACTCTCTCAAAGATTTTAGGGTGTTTTAAGACTGTACTCTGTCACACAAAATAAATAATTAACTACCAAGGGAAAAACTGAAAAGAAGCAAAGATACTAAAAAGGAGAATCAAACAGTTTTACTAAGAACCACAAATTTTGAGAAAGAGGAAATAATTACAAAAAAATTCAATATACTAGAAAATTATAAGTTGTAACTTGCAACTTGCAGAGATATTTTATTAAAGCTTTATACAGAAAGCGAATGGCATGGACCGACAAAAGGTGAAAAAAGACATGGCATCACTTGAATTTGATGCTTTTCCTAATGCCTGGTGTTACACCAAAGGCTAGGAGACATTTTTTTTATTTTTAAATTTCTAAAAAGTTGACTAATCATGGCAAAAAAATATTTCAGTGCTTCATCAACGTAGCGGCAAAGTATTTTTTTTTTCTTGGTAATAAATTCTGAATTAAAAAAAAGTGTCAAGAGAAAACCAACTCATCATTAAGCTTATTTGAATGACTTTTATTGAAAATTTTTTAAGTGTTTCTGGTACAATTTTTTTCTTTTTTCTTTTTTATAAGCGTAAAACGACATTTTTAATTGTTTTAGAAATTATAAACGTTCTCTAACTTAAAATACAAAAAAAAAAATTCTCCAACTTTTTTTTTAAATACTTTCTATTAAAAGAAAATCCGAATAGGTGGAACGTATGAAAGGATACTTTATCAGTTATTATATCTTTAAATTTAAGTACAATATTTTAATTTTTTTTGCAAAAATTTTGTGAAAAGAGACGTTTCATTATTAAAAAAAAAACACTAATCACATTTGGTAAATAAGAATGGTAAAGAAAGAAATAAAAAAGAATAAAAAAGTAAATGAAATCTGTATGAAATGATACTTAAATCTTTACTTTAAAAACATGATAAAAAATAAATATTATTAAGTAATAATTATAATAATATACTAAATATTTTTTAATTTTTCCTCACCTTCTCCTAGGTTGAGCAGAGCTTACAACAAATCATTTTAGGTCTACTCTTCTTAAAGCAAGTACAAAAACTACTAACAAAGGCAGCACAACCCTGTAAGCACATTTCTCAAACATAGAAAATTTATAACTCAAACGTTTAAAAAAAAACAGCTATTAAAAATACAATAAGCCAAAATATTATGTACAATAGCGAGACGACACTGTAAGAATTATTGTGGGTTATAATTAATTATTTTATTTTAAATAAAAATGAGTTGATTAATTATCCATGAGAGATGCATTTTGGCTCACTTATTATTAGTGATCCTATTGTTTTGCCCTAGATATCTAATTGATTAATATGGATGAAAGTGCGGGCTCATAGCTCATAGGCCCATAATGAGTAGGTATTAAAGTTCTATTTAAACTTGGCTAGATCCATTCTGTGTTCACATCAAATACAAACTCCACAACTTACCCCATTATAAATTGTGATAGGAAGTGTGAATCACAGAGAAAGTCATAATCTCTTCAAACCCCCAAGCATTCAGAATCAACGGGGTATCCTAAATCTGTAGCCATATTTTATGCAGATAATCAATTTAGTATTCTAATTCATATAATTGTCTTCAACTTATTCTAACATTTGGTATCAGAGCCTCAATTATATGAATTAGAATCTAATAATTGGTTTGAAGACATGAATATAAGTTTCAAAACTTTAACCTTTTGTAATTTTCATCCATATAAATTTTGAAATCTTAGTTGGATAATTTTCAAAAAATTGAAACTTGAAACCTTAGGGCTTTTGTAGAATTTGAAATATTGAATCAATTAGTATCTGAAATTTAAATTATCATGAACCATATATGGGGAATTTTGAATTTGAAATTTAGGTTAGGGTTTATTGAAATTGAATTTCAATTCTCCCAAATTAGATCAAATTGATGAATGCCTTTTTGAAAATTACACTCTCTTTAATCATATAAGTAAAACCCCTCTACCAATTACATCAAAAATTGTTTAATTCTATGGGAATTTCAATTCGAAATCCATAATTAGGGTTCTTTAAAATTGAATTCCAATTCTCACAAAAATACTTCAAATTGATGAATGATTTTTAAGTATGTTGTTCCTTATGACCATATAAAAGAAACCCACACATTAATTGCATCATAAATTTAGTTGATTATGTTGCAATTTATTTCAAAATTTTCTGCCATGGGAGACGATTTTCAAAAGCTTCATTTACATTAAAATTGTGCAATTTGTGGATTAAGATTATGGCTTTAGCTATGGATATGTTTTGCATGAGATTATGAATAACATAGATAAAACAATTGCAAGAAAAATGCTTCTGAACATGATCTTCATGATAATTTAAATTGGGAAGAAGTTCATGCATTAGAAAGCCTTTAAATCCATGATTAAAATTGGGGGTTTTGGTTCCAATAGATTTAGAATGAGATTATGAATGAAGAACAAATAAAAAATGCAAGAAATAGGCGTTAAAAATGTGAAACCCAGCCTCCCCTGCCCGCGGGTCCTGCGTGACCCGTTTTGCTTATGGGCTGGCCCGCTGGAGGTAGGGGATGAAGCTCTAAGTGTTTTCCCACTCGCATCCTAGGAGAGTGAGGGAGAGTATGCAACGTACAGATGGAATTTTTTAGTGCCGTTTTTTAAGTTGCAATCCATATTTAAAATGTGATTTTTTAAAATATATTTCATAATTTTTTACCACTATAAATATCTTTTATATAAATATTAATATATAAAATAAATTTTAATATTTATTTGGATGATTTTCTGAAAAGTGATGCATTGAAAAATTAATTCATTATATTTTGAACCCTATGCTGATGTTCACTTTCCATATATAATAATATGTATTTGTCTACTCTCAACCTAATATATTTGTTTTAAGAAATATATGTTTATATTTTAATTGTATTTACATGAAACCTCTTTAGGAATGCTATAGAATTTGTTCATGAACAGAAGAGGTATAATATTTCATCTCCTTAAATATTTTGCCATAATTTTGGGCAAGATGCAAGTAATTCCTGTGCAAGGAGTTTTATAAATTATTATGGATAATTAACACAAAAGTGGAATTATTCATATTAATGCATAAAAATTCCTTTGTAATTTGAGGAAGACTTCTAATTATCTCATACTATAATCTGCCCAAAGAGAGTTGTTGTATGTTATAATTAGGAGTTAATGTGAGATAAAGTTAATGGGGAATATATAGGTCTAAAATATTTATCTGCCTAAAGGGGATAGATATTTGAACCTAGTATATTCTCAATGATTAACTCATCTGAGGTTCTGATTTAGATTGTGACCTTGATTTGTACATTCTGCCCAAAAGGGAATGTGCTATTATGTTGGCCTCATTGTGATAGCTTATTTTAATTAAAGCTATATATAAATTGTCCTTATTGTTTGTCCTGATGCATTCCAATTTTGTAGTTACCTTTTCTATGAATAATTGTTCTGCTTCAATTGAGATTTTAACTGGATCAAATTATAACAAATGGAAGCAAGACCTAAAATTCTCCTTAGGAATTGCTGACCTTGATCTGGCACTACGCGAGAGTAAGCCTGAAGTGAATGAGAAGAGTACAACTGAACAAAAAGAGTTTCTAGCCAAATGGGAGAGATCTAATAGACTTAGTCTAATTGCCATTAAAAGGATCATCTCTGAGCACCTACTTAGTGGCTTAAGTGCTAAAGAATTTATTACTGTTTTGGGAGAAAGATACCAAGTATCTAATAACGCTGAGTTTTGATATCTTATAAAAAAGTTGACTGATATGAGGTATGACAACAATGAGGGAGTAAGAGAGTTCATTTTTAAAGATAGTTCACATCCAAACCAAGTTGAAAGCCCATAACATTGACCTAAATGAGAATTTCATTGTCTCACTTGCCTTAAACTGCCTACCTATATACAAATCAAAACTGCCTATAATACCTTTTGTGAGAAATGAACCATTAATGACCTCATTACCAAGTGTGTGGCTGAAAAAGAAAAATTAAAGAAAGAAAAGAGTGATATATCCTGTGAGCTAACCCTTTTTACTTCCCATGGTAAATCCCATTCTAGTAATGATAAATGGAAACATAAGAAAATTCAATTTAATATTCCTCGTAAGAATCAAAGTTCAAGGAAACCAGGCAATGGTCAACATCATGATGTAAGAGGTCATAAATTAACTCTCATTAAGAAAAACATATGGTGTTTCTGGTGTAAAGAAAAAGGGTATAAAAAGAATGATTGCACAAAATTCAAGGCTTGGCTAGAGAATAAGCATAAATTTGGAGGAATTCAAGAACCTGAAGAGACCAAATCTGAGAAAAAGCAAGATGAGAGTAGTAAAGAATCTTAAAATAATGTTGGAGTCAGTGAGAGATGTCATTTTAGCTTTGGCAATCGGATATGAAATTATTTTGAAATAAATTTTTTTTATATACCTTCTTTTAGGAGAAATTTGATTTCTATTTCTTATTTAGATAAATTTAGTTTTTATTTTAAACTCCCAAATTATTGGTTATGGATATTTGGTGAATGATTTATATAAATTATCCTTAGTTTTGACAATATTTCATAATCTTTAAATATTTAGGTCTAAAATTAAAGAAAAAATTTCTTTTATCATTGCACAAGTATTTAGAACATATCTTTAAGGAAATAGTTAAAAGGTTAATTAAAATTGAGATTTTACCTTTCTTAGAGTTTGACAATTTAGAGACCTGTGTAGATTGTATTAGAGGAAAGTTCACTAAGAGTGAAAAAAAGGTGCGACTAGAAGTTTAAATCTTTTAGAAATCATTTACATAAATATTAGTGGACCTTTTTTCTCATATTATTTGTGGTAATAGATTTTTTATCACTTTCATTAATGATTTCTATTGATTTGGCTATCTTTATTTTATTAAAGAAAAATATGATATTCTTGAAAATTTTAAAATTTTTAAAATTAAGGTAGAAAAATAATTAGAAACCAAACTCTAATTACCTCCTCCACTATGCAAGTGGAGTTTATTGGTTGTTACGCTGCTGCTACTCATGTTATTTAGTTGAGAAATTTAATAACAGGGCTTTATATTGTAAATTCGATTGTTCAACCACTAATAATTTATTGTGACAATAGTACTATAACATTTTACACTAAAAATAATAAAATTACTAGTGTTTTTAAACATCTATAATTAAAATATTTAAACTATCAGAAATTTAGTAAAAAATAACGAAATGGTTATTGAATATATAGACATAGATTCTATATTGACTGACCCCTTAACCAAAAGACTTAGGCCCATTGCATTTAAAAGACATGTTGAGAATATGAGCATTGTAAGTTCTTTTGATATATTTGGTTAATGGGAGTTTGAATTTTATATTATTTTCTTGTTATATTGAACATTTTTTTGGGATATTTTTTACATTCATATGGTTTGTGTTCCGGCTAATTGATAATGCATTGAATTTTTGGTATTATGTGTTTTTTAATATATGTATTAATTGTAAAATTTTGAGCTCAGTGTCATTAGGACTACTATGCTCGTGGTCGATGCCATATTAGAGTTGAAGTATGATGGTTTCTTGATAACCATACGGTTTCTCTGGCTTTAAAGCACTTGAGAGAAATTGTAAGGATTGATAAAGAAAATAATAATTTGGCTGTTAGATCACATTGACATATTATTTTCTTGCTGCACTCTACACTAATGACTAGTCGACGGAGTCAGTGACATTTGTAACCATAGAAGGTTTAACATCAGTAATAAATATAATAACTGCCATGATTCAATGTTACTTGGTTTTAGTTGGATAGAGTCGTATTAGATATCTCATCTTGGATCATTTGTTTTTTTAAAATGTGGCCACATTACAAAATTAGTCATTAGCCCGAGAGTCATTTTCAAAATAAAAATTTTTAAAATGAAAAATTAATTTTGCTCAAGTGGGAGAATATAAGAATTATTGTGGGCTATAATCAATTATTTTGTTTTAAATAAAAACGAACTGATTAATAATCCATGAGAGATGTATTTAGGCCTACTTATTATTAGTGATCCTATTGTTTTAGACTAGATATCTAATTGATTAGTATGGATGAAAGTGTGAGCTCATAACTCATAAGGCCATAATGGGTAGGTACTAGAGTTTTATTTAAACTTGGTTAGGTCCCTTCTGTGTTTATGTCAAATACAAACTCCACAACTTATCCCATTATAAGTTGTGATAAGGAATGTGAATCACAGAGGAAGTCCTAATCTCTTCAAACCTTCAAACATTCAGAATCAATGGGATATCCTAAATCTGTGGTCATGTTTTCTGCAGGTAATTAATTTAGTATTATAATTTTATATAATTGTCTTCAATTTATTCTTACAGACACACCTCTAACCCTTTGTGAAGATAAAAAGCCTTTTGAAGTGTTCTTCATTCAATATTTGGCATTTCTTAATAGGGTTGTAAACAGTTTTAAGTTCGGACTTGTTAAAATGCTTTTTGCCAAGATTCATTCATTAAATAAATAAGCATAAATATGATGTCAAACTAATTTAATTAAATGATTGAGCATTGAAAATTAATGCTTGGTTCTTTTAAATAATTTGTTTAAAAATAAAATCGTATAAATATTCACATAATTATATTATTTTATATATTATAAATTATAAATATATATTTTAAATATCATTTAATTCATTAAACTCTTTTATATATACTTTTAATTAAGTTTACATGAGTTTAGCTCAAATTTTCATTTAAAAAAAATGAATTGATGTTCTTCTCATTTTAAACTAATTTAATTTTACAAGTTGAGATTCAACTTGTTTATTAAACAAGCAAAGTTTACATCCTTTTTTTTTTTTAATTTTGTAAATTTGATGAACAAGGGGGGTTTATTTTCAAAAATTGAACCTAAAATTCAGAATTCTTACCCTAAAGATAAAAAATTTTATGAAAGAAAGAAAAATGTTCTCATAAAAAAAAACCACAATAAAAAAGGGTGTGCCTTAAAAAAGACAAAGGCAATAATGAAAGATGTCCCAAAATAAAACCATGCGGACCGTCGACGAGAGAAAATATATTTTTTTTTGTCAAATAATTTTTGACATAAGAGTAAATTATATAGATTTTTAACAATTTTAATTGAAATTACATAACTTCTTATTTACTTTCAAAATATATTTAGATTTTTTTAAGACAATAAGTTACTTTACACTTGAGTTTAATTTTAAAATTTTTAACTAAAATATCTTTTATTAATTTAAATATATATTTTTTAAAAAATAAAAGAATTAAGATAAATTTTATTTTATAAGAGGATTATATATATTTTAAAAATAGAAAGAAATTTTTGTAATTTTAACAAAATTCTTGTGCAATTTATTCCTAATGTAAACCATATTTCTTTTTTTATTTTTGGACAATTATTTTTTTGGGTCAAATTATGAGAACCTTGTCTTGCTTGACTGGGTCCAAGAGGCCCAAACAGCCCAACCAAGTGAAGTCATAAAATGAAATACGCAATCCAACATGAATAGTTGGTCCAAGAGAGTGAGAGAGATAATTAGCACACCATGCACGTGTTTTTTGTCCATTTCATCCACAAGAACAAGCTTCCTACCATCACCATATATGCTGTCTGCGCACTATTATCCACACAAATCATAAGAGGATTTTTCCACTTCCTCTATTTTATTTTTCCATTTAATTCCACGCTTTCGTTTCCATATTCACATAACAACAAACCCCTTATCGTGGTATATGTTGGCAGAGACAAAAGATAAAGTTTAAAAGTATGAATGATAAAAATGATGAATAAAAGATATTGGATAAAAATATATTATTATTAGTTTTTTTTCTCTCTTAAAATTAAAGGGATTTTCTGAATTTTTTTCTAAAAATCCTTAAATTGTAGATATTAATTCCATCACTGACAGAAACGATGTTCGCAGGCATAGAATAAATTATCAAATTAAAAAAAAAAAAATATATATATATATATATATGTATATATATATAACTATTACAAAAATATAAAGAAAAGGAAAAAAAAAAAAGGCAGACACGCATGCCATGTACGTTAGCAATCATCTTCCAGGCGCCACATAAATCAATAACTGTGTAATTGGCGGGCTATAAGAACCAAATTAATCCGAAATAGAGCGTTTTGATTGGACCACTTAGAATAAACTCGCTAATCGGCGCAGGTTTGAAGGAGGTCAAGCCCACCCCGTTTGGCTTTTTTTAACCTCTACACGACTCAGAAATCCCAGATGCCATTAGAGAAAAGTCATTCGGAAATTTCCATTATTTCTTGGTGTGAGGCAAACCTCTTTCTTCTTCCTCTTTGGTTTCTATTTTTTTCTCGTAGCGTCTGCTCCAAATTTCTTTGGAAGCAGTTTGCTGAGGAAATTTTTTCAATTTCCAGGAATTTGGGACCTTCAGTATCAGTCAGGTTTCTTTTTTTTTTTTTTTTTCTTTCCTTCTTTTGAAAAGTAGTTCTTAAATTTCGATTAGTTGGATTTTCTATTTATATATGTATATATTTCTTGAAGAGTTCATTAGGAATGTCGAGTGACGTGCTGATTGGTGACTTATGGATTCTGTCCTGGATCTGATGAGCTATTTTGTATGAACTTAGGGTTTTGCTTTTTTTCCCCCCATCTGGAATTGAATTTCCCTTTTTCTTTTTTCAATGTAATTGCAAATCATTTAGCTTAGTCCAGTTGCTCTGAAATTGATTTGAGACCGGAAATTTGCATTATTCAATATTTTCCCTTTCAAAAAGAAGAAAAGCTCAGGATTGCAGTCAATTTATATATTTCCTTCTCGTGCTCTCTCTTGCAGGTGTAATTGTCTGCCGCCATTTGAAACCTTTTCTATTACGCCGTCCCTTTGATATACACTAGCTTTGGGTTAAAACTTGAAATGATATACTGGTTTCGATCTGGGATATGATATTGTGCTCATTGCCTGACCTGCTACTTCGATTCAATAATGGCCTATCTAGGTTCAATGCAGTTGTCTCACGACATTAGGCCTTACAATAATAGTGGATGCTGTAGTTTTCATCATGTATGTCGTTATTTGATTTTTTTCTTTTTTTTAATGCCCGAGTTTTCATGTGAGTTTAGACTTTAGAATCCTGAGTTTCATTTCCATTTTACTTGACAGAAACCAATGGGTGTTGGTCGATTACATTTGGTTACCATCAATCTTTTGCCACATGGTTTGGTATGGTTTTCAATCATGGATTAACAATTCCTTGCTTTCCACTCTTTAGTCTTTGTTGGATTTATGTTGCTACTTATTTGTTAGATTTGCTACTGCCTGTCAGTTTCATTTGTATTGCTCTTTCTTTTATAGTTGTTGTTTTGGATTTATATGTGTTGGTTTTATTTATGGTCTGAATCCATGGAGAACTTTGCTTATGAATTAACAGAGGTGCGATTCTTCAGCTCTCCATCTTTTAAGTAAAGCACATGCCCCACTAAGGCCTGTTCCTTCCAGATGTAATGTGTTATTGTGCCGCTCTGCACTAATACCAGGTGGAGGGAGTTGGACCCCACAGGTGAAATCTGCTTCTGTTATCTTGAAAAGGTCCCCCTCTCTCTCCTTCTCCTTTCTGTTGAGGAAAGTTTTGACAAATTGCTGACATGCATCTGCATAAATGAATATGGCTTTCAAGATATCATCCTTTCTCATTTTGCAATAAAATTTAAGTATGTTTGGGTCTGCACCCTTTACTTTAAGCTAAACTTCCTCTCCAATGATGACACTATTTCCTATAACTAATACTACAAATATATGGAACATGTTTGTTCTCTATGTATTTTCTGCAAGTATTTTACTTTTCATAATCGTAGTTGTAGCATAAAAAAGATTGTATGTAGTGGTGATTGAGTTTTATGTCCCATCTTCTTGTGGACTAGTAGACTTTCTTTTGATATCTTGGGTACTTCAATTTGAATCTTCTCTCAAAGCACTGCTTTGTTGTCAGTAATGTAGCGTCACACACACTACTGCACGGTTAGGTCTGTGTCTCCTGTTACCCTTCTACCCTTTTTTTTTTTTAAATTTGGCCAGAACTTGTATCTCCTGTTGCACGGTTAGTTCCATGTCTCCTAAACCCTTCTACCTATTTAATGGCTTGTGTTAGAGATATTTTTTGGTGGAGGAGCGGGTAGAAATTGGGCATTTACTGGCTCGAGATTCAAATTTGATTAGTATATGAACTTGTAAACTAATTTTTAGTATGGTATAATGTTATGAATTATTTGCTTTAACTGTTATTATTAAAAACTTCATATCAGCTAGTGCTCTATTTTTTGTTGTGTTCTTGCATCTCTTCTTCCTTTTTGTCTCACTATCATTGAATACATTATCTCCATAAAACTAATTATTTTTAAATATACTGATGCAGGTCATATGATGCTTTACAAGGAAACTCTGTCATGTCTCAGTTGATCCCAGCCCTTGGTGTCATTGCCTTTGCTGTTTTTGGTCTTGAGCCTCTTATGCGTCTGAGCAGGATTATATTTCTCCAAGTAGCTAAAATCTATTCTTATTGGTTATTCATAATTTTGTCTAATTGTGATTGAACACTAATACGATAATTAATTGAATTTTTCAGAGGAATGATAATAATTGGAAGAAAAGTAGTTCGCGTTATATTATGACATCTTATTTTCAGCCTTTGCTGCTGTGGACTGGGGCTATGCTTATCTGCAGGTTGGTTTGGATCAACTATTATTGCACCCTTGTAGATCTTGAAGTCCTATTGGTATTAACTATAGCATAAATTGTTTCAGGGCATTAGATCCACTAGTCCTACCATCAGAGGTTAGCCAGGCTGTGAAGCAACGGCTGCTGAATTTTGTGAGATCTTTGTCAACAGTGCTCTCATTTGCTTACTGTTTATCAAGGTAGATTTGATTTCTGGCTGAATTATGTCCTGAGAAATTGACAAATTAACTAAGTTGCTATTATTTTGTACCCTACAAAAAACATGGTTTTAATGACTTATTGTATGAATTATTTTGCACCTTACAAAAGATATGGTTAGATATCCTTATATTGTTTTGGAATTATTTTTCGTTGCTGGCTGATTAATTTGTTGCAGTGTTCTGGTAGGTTCAGTTGTAAAAGAAAATATAGTATTCTTTTATTTTACTGTCCCTTTTTAAAATTTTTCTTTGTGTTGCTCAATTCTTGCTATTATGTGTATTGGGTCCTATGTTGTATTCAAAAGATAACGTTATATGGTTGTGCTTCTTGATTTCAGCCTTATTCAACAAGCACAAAAGTTCTTTATGGAGGCAAATGAATCCAGTGATGCAAGAAATGTATGTCTCTGTTACAATGTTTTTTCCCCCTCCTTATGATGACTTTATTGCTGTGTCTTTTGCAATTTTCTGCACTAATACTGATGGGCAAGCTATTTTTGTTATGAGAGCATTTGAATGAAGCTTAAGAAGGGATTATGACACAAACGAAGATAAGGAAAGTAATTAATCCATGGGAAATATAAAGTTGATATTATGAATATTTATTTACAACTGGTTTTTCAGTATATGGGTTTATAAGGTTGTGTTCTATAATCATATCATACTTATCCTCATTTTCTGTTTTGGATTATTTCGGTGAGGGAAGTCCCAACTTCCAATATTCTTAATTTCCTTTTCTGGCTCTTGAGAGCATTGCTGAAGTGTAAAATCAAGTATCATTTAAGAAGAAATTGTACTTTAAATGACAGATGGGCTTTGATTTTGCTGGGAAAGCTATATATACTGCTGTATGGGTTGCTGCTGTATCATTGTTCATGGAGCTGCTAGGTTTCTCCACACAGAAGTGGGTAACTGCTGGTGGTTTGGGTACAGTATTGCTCACACTTGCTGGCCGTGAGGTACAGTACGGTTTCTTTGGTAATGTATATTGGAATGGAACATTAGAATCCTCTTTCTCCTGCATCTCGTGGACAATCCTTATATTGAACTTCATCAAATTTCATATGACTAAGTCTGCTAGTATAGTCATTATCAATTGGATAGATTCATCTTGTTTGCTGCCATTCTCACTTCATGTTTTTTATGCATTCAGATATTTACAAACTTCCTTTCAAGTGTAATGATTCATGCAACTCAGCCATTTGTTGTGAATGAGTGGATTCAAACAAAGATTGAAGGATATGAAGTTTCTGGTACAGTAGAGGTTTGTATCTACCTTACCCATACCATATAGATTTTTAAACCTGTAGGGTAAATAATGTTGGTCCATTATATATTTTTCATGTGTGGTCTCCACATTCATGTGACAAATCGAAGTACTGATAGCAATGGTAGATTTTCTTTATTATTTATCTTTAATTGAAATAAGATGTAGTCAAAATTTCATATTTTCTCCAGCATGTAGGTTGGTGGTCACCGACAATAGTGAGAGGTGATGATCGTGAAGCAGTTCATATTCCTAATCACAAGTTCACTGTTAATGTTGTGCGGAATCTTAGTCAGAAAACTCATTGGCGTATCAAGACTCACATTGCTATCAGTCACTTGGATGTTAATAAGATTAATGTGAGCAATTTTGGTTCACTTGCTTGCAAACTTGTGCCAGGTCTTTCTGATGAGTATATTTTCATCCAAAAACTAAGGTTATTTCATGCCTATCTTCTTTATTCAGAATATTGTAGCTGATATGCGCAAAGTTTTGGCCAAAAATCCTCAGGTGGAGCAGCAAAAGTTGCACAGAAGGGTTTTTCTTGAGAATGTCAATACTGAAAATCAGTCTCTTATGGTAAGTGTGTGCTTTGTTCATTTGTTAATGTTATAAGCATAAAATTCCAATATCTTGTTTTCTTCCTTTACTTCAACTTTTACTTTGCAGCTGTTGATATTTTCTGTACTGTGTTAAGAGCGGCATTTAGATAGTTTCTTGTAGCTGTTTCTCTTATCCTTCTGTTTTATTATAGCCTTCAGTTGTCCTTTTTAGAATTAAATTTTATGACTGATTTATTATGTAGTTCTGGTGTCAAATAAATAAATCATCAAAATTATACCTATGGTTTTTGTTCTTTGCCACTGTTTAGTGCCTCAAGTGTCTGGTAGCTCCAACTAAAGCTGAAGAACTTCCTTCATAATCTGCTTGACGATCATACATGTACCAGATTGCTTATAAAAGCTCCTCAATGCTAATTATCTTTTGGCCAAAGATTTTTCAAATTTCTGCTTATGCTATGCTAGGTTTATTCTCTCTTTTATGTTTATCTCTAAACTAATCTAACCATATGAGGCATCTGAAGATAGATGTTAATGCTATTTGTTCCCCCCTTTTTTCTTCTCTACTTTGTTAATAATTGTTTATGTTTCTCTTTTTTGCTTTTTTATCTTATAAATGATCTTCTTGTTGCAGATATTAATATCTTGCTTTGTTAAAACTTCACATTTTGAAGAATACCTGTGTGTTAAGGTAAGACTCAGAGTAGCTGGTATGCTTTATACTTATCAGCATCTTTATAAATGTGAATAGAAAGATTCTTAAGCCTAGTTTTGGTTATATATTGTTTTTTAGATTCCATTTTGAATTGGGGGTTTTCATGTGCCCTGTGAAAAAAGATTTGGACCCAACTGTCCCCGTTGCAATTAATTGTAGTGCTGCATTTCTGTATATAAGATTATGATTCTTTATGTTCAAGTCACTCTGTTTGGGTAGCGGATAAGTGGCTGACTTGAGGTGATTTACATGTAATAAAACAGGAGGCCATCCTTTTGGATCTTCTGAGAGTTATTAGTCATCATCGAGCCCGGCTAGCCACACCCATCCGCACAGTCCAGAAAATATACGGTGAGGTTGATTTGGAAAATATACCATTTGGTGACCCCATTTTCACTCGTTCTAGAGCAGCAACAAATCGTCCATTTTTACTGATAGAGCCACCTTATAAAGTTAATGGTGAAGATAGAGTCAAGGCTTCTACTCGTTCAACTCATCCGAGTGAAGAAAAAGATGCCAAAATTGATGAAACCTTGACATCTGATTCCAAAGGAGATGACAATTTTGCAGCAACATCAACATCTACATCCAGTGCAAACTCCAGGGATAAATCAAAGTCAATGTCTGAAGCACAAACTCAGAATATGGGTTCTGATAGTTCAGTCCAAAAGACCTCCAAAACCACGCAGCCCAAAAAAGAAAGTGCAGGAGATGCAGGAAAGGGGACTGCTGTCCCAGTAAATAAAGACCTTGCTCAAAGTGTTGCCCCTGAAAATTCTTCTGTTTCTTCCCATGAGTTTGGTGGAAGGGGAGATACTGCTTCTGCTATATCCTCCTCACCAAGCAGGCCTCCCTTGGAAGAAAATATTGTTCTTGGTGTTGCCCTAGAGGGCTCAAAACGAACTCTTCCAATTGACGAAGAAATGACTCCACCTCCTATCCCCCCAGAGTCACAAGAATTTGCTGCCCAGCGAAATGGCAGTGGACCTGCTAGCAAGGATAAAATGGATGGTCAAATTTCTACATATCCGACTACCAAGCAGAGTGATTAGCTGGATACGCAGTGTAGATGTGAATGGTTTAGTATATGCCTTTAATTTTTATATGCAAAAGTGATCCAGCCGTTTTTTAAAAGCTGGCATTATTAAGCATTGAATTGCCAATAGCTGATTGCCCATGTATGTACATAATTCAGGGTTTCTATGCTAGTAAGAAATCCAAAATCTTTTGTCCTCTACTTGAACTACATAAAACGTGAGTTAAAGGCTTCTGATTCATTGAGGGGAGCACCTTTAACGATCCAAGGAAATACAGGAAAGATAAAGTGAAAGGCGAAGGTTAGACGTGAAGAAACTGCGCACCATTAAGGCTGACATCAACATTTTAATCTCCTGCCAAGGGGATGAGTTGACGTCCATCCCAAGGGAATTAGTTCCGGATCTATTCGACTTGGATTGGAGATGAGTTTTGGGTCAAGTAAAAAAACACGATTGACCATAATGATAAGAAAAACAAAATTAATCTAATTTCTCAAACAAGTGCTCTCAGTGTTAGCGCTGAAAATGAAGTATATTTTCACGTACATAAAATTCATTTGTGGCTTCCACTAATGCCTACCTAGTATTGCCATCAAGTAAAGAAGTTTACATTTCTAAATTGTAAATACTGTATATCTAAGGAAAATCTAATAATGGACGAGCTAGATAAGTGCCAGATTTCCTCTACATTCATAGGTCTTAAAATTTCAGGAACTTTTTTTTAAAAAGAAAAAAAGATTCTAACAGTCACTACTTGGGGAATGGTGGAGATGCATTAAAGGACAACGTGTACAATTTTTTCAAGCAAAAAATTTACTATCAAGGTTAGTGTTATCTCAAACAATAAAATTTCAAGATACAGAAATGACCACAATTGAACAGGGACATTATTCACATCTTGGCAAAGTGAAACCAAGAAATTTGTCAAAATAATTAAGGCTAAAAGAAGCCAACCCCTTCCATATTTACAGATGGTGAGTCTTGCGTCAGCATTCCTACAGAATCGCTTTCACAATCCAGGGGCAAAATCCGCCTCCTCTTTGCTGCTTGTTCGTCACAAATATCTGGTGTCACTAGGTTAACCATCTGGACATCATCAAATGAAACCTTGTCATCTACTGCACCAGAAATTAGATGCAATGGTGTTGTTGGAGTTTCCTGACAGGACAAGTGGAGAACTCCATTCTTGTTGCTATCACACATGGTATTAGAGTCTTGCAAACTTCCCGCAACAGTGGTATCTTGCAGGTTGCTAGCAGCAGAACCAGCAATTTCTGTAAAACATTCCATGTTTTCCATGGATAGGCAACCTTTTTCGTATCCTCTAGCTTCCTCAGATGACCGTGCTTCATTTTCAGTTGGGCAATTTTCAATGATCCCAACATCATCTGAATCGTCTGATGCACAACTTGTTGTATCCAAAGAAGACTCAGCCTTGTCTTGCTCTACTAGTAGAGGGATTCCTGGTCTATGACAAGTCTCAGCTCCACAACCTCTAGATGCATATGGAAATTCACATGTTTGAGGCGTAACTTGTTGGAACTTAGCATCTGTAGTCAAATACATAAAGTGCTCACTGGTTTCTGTATCTTCCTATTGAAATTAATAAAAAAAAAATGGGGGATTAGATTTAAAAGTCAAGAAAAATTACTAGAAGCGATATGAATCTTTAGGCAATTATATTAGTAATTAAATATGCCCCCAGCAGGTGACATAGCCTAATAGGGTTTAACTCAATAATTGTTGTATTGGAAAATGGAATGCAGACAGCAGACAGCATTATTACAGTCTTTCCAGAGGATGAGAAAACCAGGATACTTATCAGGAGTTCATGTACTTAAATATGTTTTGTAAGAGACAAACTAACATGGCATGAACTAGTAGGAACAAGTAAGAGAGTTTTAGCAATTACTATATTCACAAAATATCAGACACAAGTGATAAAGGAACATCTTGAAATCATTGAAGCACTGCAGCATAAAGCCTAGAGACTTGTGAGAGTTTATAACCTCTCTTCATGTGGGAAGAGGGAACCAGATATGCCCATGGAACATGCAGGCAAAGGCATACATGACCAGGGAGAAGTTCAAGAAATTTCAACAAATGCACGTCCAGAGAAAAACACACCACACACACAAGTGCAGAGTAGGTACCTCCTCCATCGGAAATAATGAACCATTGAGACGATAATCAGATGACCTGTGGTCAAAAGATTGGCATTGTCCCATCAATGCTCCTGCTGCAGCTCCTGGCTCAAAAAGCTCCCTAAGAACCAAGCCTGAATTATTAAAAGATTGAGGATCCAAAGACGATGATGCTGATAATAGAGTGATTTCTATTGCCTGATCAGCATGGGATGTAGTTGATTCCACATTGTTTTCTGGATTACACCTCTGTCCAAGAAACTGTAAACCATTTCTGTTATCATTTTCTGAGTAGTGGCAATCACTGTAGTTGGCAGCAGAGAATTCACTAGCATGGTTCTCCAGAAGTTTAAAGATTAACCTCTGGATTAGAGTTCGTTTGAGATAAGCCTCTGGAGGTGGAAACCAGTCCACATTGAGCTGGAAGAAGTTGTTTTGTTAGGTATATAGGAAACAAAGGCAACCAAAATGAAAGTAGCTATTTAGTCAATTGCAATGCTGAATATATATATCGACAATTGGATGAGCAACAACAAAAATTGGGTGAGATGTGATGTGATGCCTCCTTCTCCCCCATTGTGAGCGTCTCATTTAACTCTTCACAAATATTAAGAGTAGTTATTAATTATAAAGTGCAGTGCAACATCAAATCAGCTGTATTGCCAAAATTGTCCCAACTATTTTGAATTTGAATAAAAAGTAAGAGTAATTGAGACAACTAATAACTTGCAAACATGACATTCAAAGTGACACATTTTAGTACTGCCCAAAATGGAAAGCAGGACAACAAATGGAACAGAGGAAGTACTTAAACTGGCATGATCAAAAGCTTCAGGCCTTCAACTAAACCTTAGAACTCAAATAAGATTTCAAAGATAAAACCAATTTTAGCATAGAAGACTAAGCAGACAACTTACGAAATTAGAGAACTTGGTTAGTTTGAATGGATTGAAATTAGCAGGAGCTTCAGCCAGGAAGAGCTCCAGATAGTGCAGCAGAAAAAGGCCACAATCAAATGAGTTTTCTTGCTGTGGCAACTGTCATGCAATAAGCATTCAGACACAACATTAGAAAAGAACCCTCAACAAGATAGATCAAAGAGGTGTTAGTTATAACACACACACAATCATAAGCCATGGTCATACTGAACTTCCCTCTATATTATTTCCACTTTAAAAAGAGAATGAAGGATTTGGAAAAACTTATCAAATAATAACATTATTCCTCTAAAGTGTAAGGCATAAATGTTTAGCAGTTTATTTTCCTAAATTCCTAGCATATAATTGATTGAAACAAATACCTCTATTTTATAAGGTTTGGCCTTTAACAGTCAAAGATTCATGTTCATCTATAGCTATGTAAGGAATTTTGGAGAAGGAACCATAAAACTTTTTCCAGTAGTTTCCTAAACAAAGTAGAAGCTAATTTTCAGCAAATAATTGGACTTCATCTCATTCAACCTGGAGACTGAATTCTTCAAAGGAAGTTGCTATATGCCATCTCTAAGATTACTACTCATTCAAAAAAAATCTATTATGGTGCTATAATCTGGAAGTAATTAAAATAAAAACAGGCAATACCGCAAGCAGGAGAAAACGCATATTTAAGAATCTTGAAGAAAGTTCTTCACATGTTTCCTTGTGCCTCTCTTTCCATTCTTCCCACAAATAACTGTCAATTTAAAATGGGAAGGATTCAACAAATAACTTGCCATGCTAAATGAAATGTGAACAAATCTAATGTATAGGAAAGGAAATAGTGAAAAGAAATAAACATGGATAGTACAATAGATGTTATTGTTGTGATTTGATTAAGGGAGCACAATAAAAAAAAAATTAAAAAAAAAAAGAGTAAGGTCGCAAAAATAGGAAAGAGGAAGACAAAAGAAGGGGGTAAGAGAGCTACTAATGAAACAGAAAATGGTAATCCAACAACTAGGAAGCACCTTCATGTACATAATTTCTGATTTTCTTGTTTGTTTTACATTTATCACTCATAATCAAAGACAATCAATTGTGATGTATTCTAATCCATTATTAGTCCATCGGATGAAGCAATTTGGAGAGTTCAATTCTAAGGAGAAAACTAGAGGGCTACAATCATGCAGACATTTTATAGTCAACAGTTAATAAGCTTAGATGTGATGCTAGACCGTACTATGGATACTATAATCACTGAAATCATTGTTTCTTCCATATACCTTCAAAATATACAAATATGAACTATAGCACTAAACCTATGTTCTAATAACCTAGAAGCAATTATTTAAAAAACTCCTTTACAGTCTATTTAATTTAGTCAATAGTTTCAGCTCTGGTTTTTATATTTATTGTTGTAGCCTGAGCAAAACAAAAGAGTATAATTTGGATTATGTAAGGCACCCGATTTAAATGACCAGAATTATACAAAGAACATAGGTTATGAACGTTCTTTTCTGTTCTAAGGCCAAAACAGTTCCCTTGGATGGTGATTGGATGGCAGATCAGCTTAGGCATTGATCAGAAGAAAAAATGGTACTAATTTAGATAAAGATCTTGGTCATGGGATAATGGCTTCCAAATTATTTATTTAAGTGTCTTGAATTCATTACTGCAGGAAGTACATGAGGTGTTTTAAACACAATGAGGAGACAATATCTTGACAGTCTCACCCTCTCATAAGCAAGCAATCACATCCTTGAAAGAAGCTCTTATTAACCATTAGGAAGTTCTTATCAATTGCCCAAAGAAAATAGTCAATTATCTTGTCTTGCTGGCTTAATTGCATAATTTCAACCTATTATTGATCACATACTTAACAAAAGCTAATTAACCACGAGGGACTTCTTTATCAATTTGCTCAAGAAGATAGTAAGTTATCCTATGTCATGCCAAAAAAACGTATCCATAATTTCAACCTGATATTGATCACATCCTTGAAAGAAGCTTATTAAACACTAGTAACTTCTTTATCAAGTGCTCAATAAGATAACAAGTTACTTTATGTCTTGCTAACTTAATTACATAATTTCAACCTGATATTAACTCACTGTCAACCATAAGAAAAATCAGGAATTAGCTAGAAGCCTAGAAGAGAGGCCTAATTCAAAAAATTAACTTGCAGTGCATATATAACATCGAACATTTTCTTCCCCTACCAAAAAAACACACACACACACACACAAAAAAGCTTATGTAAGTTTTTATCTTTTATTTGTTTTTTTTTTGTTTTTTCATTTTTTTTTTGGTTGGGGGTGGGATAAGTGGAAAATGCACAGTAGAGAAGTTTTAATATACCTTTGGACAAGGTTTTTCAGACCACTGTGACTTCCTTTAATAGAATCCATATGCAATATGCAGGGTATTTTAAGCGACTTGTCCAAGTCATCATCTGAAACATGTCTCATAACATAAATATTTGAGAATATAGATATTTCACAAGAAAGGCATTGCACAAGCCAATAACTTACCATTAAAACTAACCACTTCACCTGGATGACATATGACTATTAAACTCCAATGAAGACTGCCATCATAATCCAAATTTAATGCTCGTCAGGGCCTGAATTGAGATACAGACAATACAGAGAAGCCAAAATTTGACAGAAATCTTACTTGAAGTTTACAGGTATGAAGATATAATCCTTTTCAAATAAATTTACTTTTCTTGTCCATTTACGAACACGTACAAAAGCACCTTTGCCATCAGAAGCACTTGATGGATTTTTGTCCATATCAACCAGCTTTCGAAAGAAAAAACTATTAAAAAAATGGAATTTATGCCTTTCCTCTTCTTTTATTTGATTCTTCAAATATCTGCCAAAAGAGAGATTATAAAATTGTTACACCATTATCAAGAGGAGTGACATGGACTAGAAATTTTTTTAATTTAATATTTTAATTAATATAAACCTGCAACTCGCAATCCTTTTTAATCTGTACACACAAAATCTATCTAAACGTTCCTCTTTTCATAAATGCTTAAATATACATCTCTAAAATGCATTTTACAGAAGTCATATAATTACACCTAGGTTGGGTTTTAAAAAGATAAAGGAAGCCCTATGGTTCACAAAGTCGTAATTGACACAATTGGAATGCGACCAATGAGGACAAACTAAAAGTAAAAAACTTAACAGACATTTCTTGACGACATCCAGATATCAAAACAGATGAATAAATTTTTCAATTATAACACATGACATGAGCAATAAGTATGTAGTCTGAAAGAAAAAAATACATATGTGAACTTACTTAATGTAGAAATCAATAACTGTGTCATTGATGAATGTGTCAGGTTGTAATAGATCAACATCCCTCTTAGTCAGGGAAACAGCATCTGGATCCCCTTTTGGATATATAACTTCATCAAAAGGCTCATCAAAACTGTTTCAGATGTAAAATCTAAGAATTAGCCATTTTTTTACCTGACAAAAGAATTCATTGCAATAGAAAAGTCAAGAACATGTACAAAGGCAAAAAAAACTCCACCATCACTTATTTTATGAAGTGCAGCATATTTTCACATTATGGCTGCTTCTGTAATTTATCACATAAGCTATTTTCTGCTTAGTTCAGAAGTTTCAACTTTCAACTTAAGGATAACGAACCAGAACATTTGATACTATACGTCATCCTACGAAAAGTGAAGGAACACTTCAAACAGAATAGTGGGCCTCACAGCTAATGACACACTGTATCATTTAATAGCCAAGAGCCCAAGGGACCATAATTTGCTGTACTTCATAATTTTCTTTCTCCAAATGGAAAAGGGAAAGTGATAGAGTCCAATGGGTATAAACAAGATATTATGAGTTCATTGGATATCATGCATTTTCTACTTTAATGCACATGGAATAACACAAAATAGCATAAAAAATGAACCAATGACTCCACTTCACTTTTGCAACATATAAGCATTTGCACCATCCTAAGTCAAACATCTCAGCGCCATTCATTAAATGCAACAACAGACTAGAGAAAATAAAGAACATTAGTAGACAAGAAATGCTAAGCAAAGGAAAAATAAACAGGATACCAGAAGCACCAAAGAATATTATCTAAAACCAATGCCATAGCATCAAGATTTCAATCTATACTTGTTAGAAAGATGAACAATTTTACTTACTTGGGGAAGTAGCATCTTGATCCAAGGAAAGCATTTTCATTCCCTTCCATGTCAGTACTACAAGAAAAGAGTAAACTATTTATCTAACAAATTAAATCAAAGGATGCAAAATGGCATTCAGAACACAAGGAACAAAAAGAAGACAAGGTAAGTTAGGATAATGATAATCCATCACAAACAACCATGGGGCTCCAGACTTCCTCCCTTGCAACTTCATATCAATATCAAACCAATAAGTAAACTTTATCATGACAAATAAAATAATATGACATTTATACACAAAAAATAAATATTCCAAGCAATAGAGTTCAGTTGGAACTCATGATCTACAATCTATCAACTATGGTTGATAGAAACCATCAGTCTGCAGTTGTAAACTTCTAATCTATAGCAATATTTTATACCTTCACCAGCAGATGAGCTTAACTAAAAACAAGGAACATAATAGCAAACTAACCAACCAAACAGAATAAGCACAATTAACAAAACTTACTCAAGAACAATTTTCCAAATATCAGAATATTTCACATTAAGAGATGTGATCTGTTTATGTCTCAGAGACCAATTGGAATCAACAACCGCAATCTTCAATTCCTCAATGCCTAGCATAAGAAAGGTATGCAGACAATCAGCAAAATAAGAGGCCACTGCCAGTAAAAACTTTGTAAACTCATAATGGTAGGAAATTATGTCAAATGTGCCAAGTTATAATGAAGAAAACCATCACAAGTTAATAAACCACATCAAACACACTGACCTGAAGAACTCTTTATATTTTTTAAGTGACCTTCGTTACTTGATAAAACATGAAGCTTTATCATGACCTTTCCACTCTGAACAAAAATACATATCAGGAACTGCAGAATTAATACACAAAATAGAAATATTGAAGGCAACAGAGTTCAGACTGAACTTTTAAACTCACACTTTGAAACAACTGACACTTAATATCAATGAGATCATCAGTTGCCCATTCAAGATTGATGGCCGCTTGGTTTATACATGCAGTTGAGCCATTGATCTTGATGCAGCAATGTGAAAATGTCAACCTCGACCCAATATAATAGTTATCCAGGTATATGACATAATCAGGATAAAGAACAACTTCCATATTCACGTCATCCTGCAGATTGCACGAAAGAAAATAAAAGTTGATACAAAAGCCGAATCAGTGCAATAAAGTAGGTAAAAAAGTACCAGAGTGATAAATTTTCAATCCTCTAGAAAGCATTTCATATTGGCAAATTAGTGTAATATCTATAGAAACAGATGAAATTTAGATTTAAAAATATTTCACTTAACAAAGAAGCAGACATCTGGAATGAATTAAGTAAGCAGCAATAAATGACATAACAAGACAAGAATAAGTAAAGCTGTACCAAATTTTGAAAATGCCAAAAGATTAAAAATATTTCACTTGATGCCTATTTATTTAGCACATACCAATTCTGTTACCACGTCAGAATTGCCAATGCAATGGTTCAATCCAATACTACTCAATGAAACTGAAATAATGAAAATTAAGTTTAGTGAGCAAATTGCAGCTTAATATCTGTTAAATATGACTGGGGCTTGAAAGTATCAATAATGCAGGATAATGATAAAATACACCATTCTCTGCAACATCAGATGCAGGACTTGATGGAGTACTCTCATCCATGCACTCATCAGCTTCTGAATTAGCATCAACAAATTCATTCTGCAAAAAGATTAATCATAAATATGAATATGAGTATACAACTACTAACTCCTTTCTTTAAGATGTAACCTTAAAATATGCGATACAGTACTCTGGATGGAGACCCTGAAGGAGCCATTTCCATCTGGCTTATCCCTAGCAAATGACGGGCATCTCTAGTTTCTTTTGTATCCGGTTCAGTAGAACCATTATCTTTACAAATATCTAATTTAGAACCAAGGTCATTTCCACAACAAATGGAGTTTGATTGTTGGGCTGCTTCCAACTGAGAATCCTTCTCTTTGTTATCAAACTTCTCTTCCAATGTGCCCAGTGGGGGGTCTGAAACACCCTTCTCCAAATTAAAGTTACCATTAACTGCATCTGCATCAATATAGATATCAAAATAAGCAATACTAGCAACATCCTTTTTGCTGACCTTGTCTACATGGGAAACTATAAATATTTGAAGTGAGCTATGTCCAATCACCTTAATTTATAATCAGCTTAAAAGTGAGTCACAACAAAATGAAAACAATTATGTCGTGGTAACAATAACAGAATTAAAGAATCCACAAAATAAAAGACGGGAAAAATAAAAGGAAATGAGGCAGATGAGAAGAAAACCATCTATGGTTGAATGTGGCAAGAAATAAATGAAAAATTCAAAGCACATTTTCTAGCAATGATTGCAACCTTGGAACTCATCTTACTGCTTCAGCTTCAACTATTCTGTATAAGTTTATTCATCATTCACAATCAAGTAGGCCCAGGGTAACTTTCACGAATGAACTCAGGCTAAAAAGTTCACAAGTACGGAGGTTGCCTCTACTTGGGACACACAAACCAACCAAAGTAGCATGTCCAATTCTCTTCTAGGTAAGAGAATAAAGCCCCCATCTTCACTAAGGGCTTACAAATTTAACAACGTCAGCCCAAGGCATCTAGAACTACTCTTCAATTGATGAGAGAAGAGATCAATATGGTAGAATGCGACCTAAATTAGCCAATGAAACTAGCGCCAGATCTCCTTGCCTTGAAAGTAACAATTAGTGACTCTCTAATTCCACATAATAATTTTGTCAAACTCGTGGAGGGAAGATAATTCGTAAACTCATAGGAGTTTACATATTTCATATATATACATACATATATATATATATATATATATATAAAATACTTAAAATGTATCATAAAATATAAATTAAGTATGCTTAACAAAATTATTTGAAATACATAAAAGTAGATATAAGTCAAACAGTTTCAAACTTAACAAAATGAATTTACCCTTTCATATAAGTGGCATATGTATATGCTAAAATCCCAATTTACCATTTTATCCCTAACTAGGTGGCATCTATATACACTAAAGTCCCAATATAACCTTGTCCTTCTCACAAGTTGAGACTGTAAATTCATCACCCAAATCCCAAAACGTACATTATCAAGTCAGGTATGGTTTGTGGCTCAAGAAGAGTTCAACCCATTCAACCTCAACTCACGCCCACTGCACAAAAAGGTTTGACTCTTCCTGCCCAGACAAGTTTGAATCTTTGTGCCCAAACAGGTCCAACTTCCTCTTCATGGTCAGAGCTTTAAGTCGCCAAACAGGTTGGGGGGTTTAGAAAATAAGAAGCTCACTTGCAGGCAACACAGAACTTGCAAACTTGCCAGCCAAAATGCCACTTCACAGAATGTTTATGATTTCAGGCAAGTTCATGGCAAGTTTGCAGATTCTGATCTTGTGTGTGATTTAACTAGAAATGGGCATCTAAGATCATGAAAAAATGAGACTACGTGCTGAATCATGAGTTTAACAACACTGGTTTTCACTAGCACAGTCTCACCACTTGTAAGCCTGTATCAAACGCAACAATTATCAACTTTCTTTAAATACTGATCCCTTTTAGCCATTCATCCCTTAGTCTACTTAAATTTAGTCCTAAGAATCTAATGACTTAGCGTAGATAAAGCAGACAATATTTTGCTTAACATGCACCGTAAGATCAGACCACCTAAAACAAATTCTAAAGGCCTTGGCTCAACTTTGACATTAAGGTTACTCATTTAGCCGCTGAACACACAAAACATAAGTTGAAGTATGCATAACTGTGCTTGAAGATGCTATTAAAATTATCTAACTTGTCTCAATAAAATTACGCATTGTGCATATTTATGAATCACAAGACATTAGATTTGCCTAGCAATGGCGCCACATTTCTCAGTGAAACAATAAATTTCATCAATAGTCAACATAAACGCATGCATTCCCATGAAAAAGAGGGGAAAAGAATATCGATTATTCACATTTAGGCCAAAATCTCATCTTGTCTACTCGCACTCACAGCAACCTTCGTTGCTTATGAGGTTAGTGTCTACCAATCAGAAGGCTTCAGTTGCCAAAAACAAAATAAAAAAAGAAAAAGTAACTTGGCAAATAGAAATTGTTTATTTGGTAGAACGTAAATTCTGGTAATCAGTCTTACCACACCCAGGAAACTCATGGTTCAAGACGGATTGATCATCAAGGCTAGGTCTTCTGAATTTCGAGAGCTGCTTCGCAGAGTCAATATCAACAATCTCGTCCTCTTCCTTCAAAGCGAAAACCTCCAGATCTCTGGGCGGAGACGTGCTCATCGTCCCAGCTGAAGGTTTGGAATCCGTACTCGGAGGAGTTGAATAACTCAGTAAGGGAGCACGAAATTGTTGCAATTGGATGGAGAGAGAATTTCGATGAGTGTAGGGTTTTTGAGGTAATTTGAAGAAAGCCCCAGTTAGAGGGAACTAGTCGTTCAAACCGTCAACGGAAACTTGCTCATGGGGTCTTACTTGTCAAAATGAATCCAAACTAGCCCTCATCATGGGTGTCGCCCGATAAATCCGATCGAAAATAAATAAATATGAGATTAAAAAAAACTCGATAAAAAAAATCTAAATATAAATAGGTTGCCTTTGATTTTTTTTTACAGGAGATTTAGTTTGTATCATAATTATTGTTTATATCTTATTAATAAATAATATTATTAAAAAATATTTATAGTTCTAAATATAAGTAAAAAAGAATTATATAATATATATGATTATTATTATTATTTACTTTTACTTGTTATATAATATATTATTAAAAATAAATTATAATTCAAATAAAATAAATTATTAATTAATAATATTATTAGAAAAACTATCATTTTAAGAAGATTTATTATCTTATATGCATTTTAAGTGGTTTAAATTTTTTATAATATTTTTTTAGTTATTTGGTATTTAAAACAAAAAAATTTTAATTTTAATTTAAAAAAATGGATAAAAATTTATAAATTTTGTTATGAACTTGACTTGACTCATTTTTAAACAAATTTAACCCTGTAATCGAGTCTAATTTAAACAAACATATGGCGCAAGGTTAGGGGCACTACAATTATACCATAAATAGATATTTTTCTAGAACAATATATAAATAAGTTGTTTTGAAATTGTCAAAATTCAAGATAAGACTTAATTATAAGCTGAAAAATCCGTTCAGTCAAAGAAAAATTGATATGCATTCAAAAAAATCTAATAAAAAAAAATCGTTTTAAAAAGGTCTAAATATACAATAAATTGAATTCCAAGTTTTTTTTTTAACTTGGCGCAAATCCAAATTGAACTTATATTATAATCAACTTTTTTATATTATTAATTAATAATATTATTTTACCTGATTTCTCCTTTGCTTCTCGGGTCCCGCACAAGACCAACGTGGGCAAGGCTGCATTCGGAAGCAGCAGCACTCAAAAAGATCAAACGAGGACAAGACAAAACCAAGCATCATGTTCTTGTGGGCAATTCTTCTTTGACCATAATCCTGGGTATTGAATCATAGTGATCACACGTTTAGTTTGGTATCCAAAAACCACGAGTGGATCCCGCAATAATATTTAATACACACACATATATTTATTTATTTAATATTTTAATAATAGGCTAAATTATACAATTTTTTTAAACTTCTAAATTTATGTAAATAATCCATTTATGATTAATTAGTCTATTAATGTTTTGCATATAATTTAAAATTTAAAGAAGTTATCTATTCAAAAAATAAAATTTTAAAAAATTTATTATTATTAACATGTCATGTTCCGATAATAAAATAACATATTACCTAATGATATAAGAGTTATTTACATAAATTTAAAAGTTTATATAAGTATATTATCAAGTTTTAAAGAGTAAAGAGATTATTTACACATAATTCAAAGCTTAAAGAAATTATATGTAATTTAATCTTAATAATATTATAATACTAGGCAAAACATTATTACAGAAAGTACACTATTATTTATGAATCATGCATTATTTTTTAGCAAAGCATTCTAACGTGAGAAAATTGTGTGCATGTACTTTGCAAAGAGATAAAGAACTCAAGAGATATGCTTTGCTGGTCTCATGGAGGGTACATGCCAATATAATCTTCTTCATGCTTTTGTTATAAAAAGAAAAGAATTATCCTTGCTTTAAAATTTTTTTTTTTTAAATGTATGGCTTATTTTTAACCAAGTCTGGAAATATGAAAATAGTATTGAGCAAACTTGATCATAGGCTAAACTTGTTTAAATGCAAGCCAAACTTATGAAAAATAAAAATAAAAGAAAAGTTTGGACTTGGACCCAAGCGAAATGAAAATGGGCCAAGCCCAACCCCTAAGGTCTACTCTTTTTAAACAAGGAAGGCAAATCTTTTTGGTGAGTTGTGTCCATCATCATTACCAAAAAGTAGGATGATAAGTGAAGGTGTGTGTATTGTAGGGTAGTGAGGTAAATTAAAAGCCACATTGTCACTTTATATTATTTTGTGAGAAAAGGGTTGGCTTTCAAAGTTGGAGAGATCCATCAAAGATTCCAATATCATGTTTATTCATTTGTAATTATATAAAAGTGAATGTTTCTTTATACTCTTTGGAAGTACTAATTTCAAAGGATGTGGCTGAGATGGATGTTATGAAAGCAACAAATATCAGCGTCCAGCGAGGCCACGATGGGATTAAGCTATTTTGTTCAGCATCTAGTGAAGCGTTTGGACAATTGGGATAAGGGTTAGATAAAGTAAGGTAAAGTAAAAATATAATAAAATAATATTATTAATCAATAACATAAAAAATAATTATAATATTAGTCAGGCTTTTAAAAAATACGAATTTAACCCATTTTATATTCAATTTAAAAAAAACAAACTTATTTTTTATTGAATTTTTTTAAA
This sequence comes from Erythrophleum fordii, assembly GCA_032878935.1. NCBI lineage: Eukaryota > Viridiplantae > Streptophyta > Magnoliopsida > Fabales > Fabaceae > Erythrophleum > Erythrophleum fordii. The sequence continues at coordinate 30,577,883 of JAVQMF010000050.1, forward strand.
ACTCATGTTCTTTTTTTTTTCCCAAGTCGGATGGACATTTTTAGCTCATAATCAAGTTTAGTATTAGGTTAGAGTTAAACTTAATTTTTTTATTTTTTATTTTTACAAGCTTGACCTATGATCAAATATACTCAAAATACAAATTTGATACTTTTTTTTTTGGGTGGGGGATTTAACATCACTTGTTATTCCTCAAAGTAAATTATATATCACCTATTAAATTATAGGTTAATTATAATTTGTGGATTCATTTTAAAATATATTATATTATTTTCTAAATTATAATAAAATAAGATTATTGCATATAAATTAAAATTAAAATTTAAAAATTACATAATTGTGATGTGATGCTTTATAATTTTATTACTATCTTCATTTTTAATAATGATTTAAGAAATAACGTATTACATTTAGTTGATGTATAGAATATAATTCAAAAAGATTGGACGTGATTTTCTCTTTTCTTATTCACATCCACATCTTACACCATAAATCCACACTTATCTAATGAAAAATGCAGAAATTTTAAATTACAAAACAAACTTTCATATTACATATCATGACAGATATTATATAAAATTTTAATAAAATAATAAGTGAAATAAAAATTTTTATTTTTTAAAGATAATTTGCATTTCAAACATTATATTAAAAATAAATAAATAAAATGTTCACTCACAAAACTTGTAAAGAAAATTATGCTTAATTTTTATGAATTTATTAAAAGATTAAAGGTTTTTTATTGTCAAGTGTTGGTATATTGTGGTTAAATATTTGTATAAGATTATAAATAAAATAAAACTTATATAATTTTCTTACAATTTTACTATCAAGTTATCCAACTAAAATATGATATATATATATATATATATATATATAATTCTCCAATAATAATATAACAAGTATTTAACTTTTACAAATAATTATATAATTCTTTAATTAAACCATACACTTGCATATTGTCAATAAAAAAGTATACACTCATTATATTTTAATTTGCAAATCTAATAACAAAATTATAAAAAATTACATATAGATCTAATCTTTACAAATAATTGAGAGTTCAAGAGCTTAAGTATACTAGTTTTACCATTTACCTCATTTCTTAAATTCAATCATACGTTTGTATTAAATCTAAATTTCAACTGTTTTAATAGATATTACACTAATATCTTCTCTAATACCACAACCATTAATTAAGGTTGCAATGGCCAAATGAATCCTTGCCATGATTAGTATACAAAATGTTAAGTATAAAAATTAAAAAATAATAATAAAATAAATAAATAAATTGATACTCATATTTTTATTTAAAAATTTTAAAAAATAACAAATATCATTAGACAAAAATAACAAGAACATAATAAACATTAGAAAAAAAACTCCCCATCTCTCTCCCTCTCTCTATTTTCATACCAAACATAACCATGGACCAAACGCGCTTCAAATTCAAATATTCAGGTCATTGGAACAAGACAATTCAAAAAGCCAAAGGGTCAGATGTGAATATTTTCTTTTGACTCAGATCGACAATATTTATTCAAAGCTCGAAGAAAACAAAGTCTCAAGAGGGAGAAAAGCAAGGGCCAACACAAAAATAGTATGGAAGTTATACTTGTCAAAAGGAAGAGACTACAAGCAACAAAAGGGATGCAAACTTCAGAGAAAGAGAAATAAATGAGATTACCATGACGAAGTTTCTTTCTTCTATGCAGTTATCAGGGTTCAGCACAGGGGAGAAAAGAAGTAAAATTTTAGTTTTAATATTTTAACAATTAATTTATTTGTTGGTTATTATTCATTCTCTTAAATTTAAATATATTTAAAAAATGTTATATTTGAACTTAAGAGCAATATCAAAATTATAATTTCATTTTCTTTCTTTCTCTTTTCATTCTCTTCAAGATTATCATTGATATCATAATAGAATTTATATGTTTCTTGTCATATGATCTGGAGTGATACTGTCCAAAAATATACAAAATTATTGCGCACCGCAAGACCTTACAAAATGTGAAGCAGCATTTGATATATAAAAATTAACTCAAATTCTTTAAATGTGTTAAATATTCACGAAACCCCAATACATATAGGAAAATTAACAGTACATCTATTGGGGAATATTTTACAGACTAAGGATGATAATCTATACGTTCCAGAGAGTAACGTATAATGGTAATTTGGCAATCGATTGATTTTATGCTTGTTGCATATATTCGGTCTAGGAAATACAATTTTTTTTTTCTCTTTACACTTTAATAAAATATATGCATTTGAAGCGGAAAAATATGGAACACAAAAGAAATGAAGTACTTTGGCCAACCCCAGAGAAAAAAAAGCATCTTCAAATAATTAAGAATCGAACCCTTGAAAATACATCCACCATGATACTCGTGCACTCGATAGGTATTAACATTTTTACATGTAAATCATCAAGAGAAAACCTGTTATGTAAATTTAATAGATTTAGAGCGAGTAAGAATGTTTCTTACAAAACCCAATTTAAAAAAAAACCATACATTTATACATAGGTAATTTTAAGCTAGCTAAGATAATTAAGCAACTCTAGTTCCAATCCTTTCATAGATGCACAAGTCTTTCAATATACCTTATATATACATAAACAAAGAGCCCCATCAAATTCTTCTGGGATCACAAACAGTAGTTTGGTGACCACGCCAGAGAGATCGATAAATGGCAGTTAGAGAGGAAGAGGGGCAAGTTAATTTACTAACTTGTACCAAGATCTCTCATTTATAATTGCCGTTCGACTTAGATCACGCTCATCAACTTAAATTACAAACATAGATAATTATACTAAAACAAAGTGACCAGCTCGGGAGATACTTGTTATTGGTTAGACGGAGTCAGCAGTTACACTCTCCCATTGCAGTCAAGAGTAGGGTAACCTGAATAGAAGCCAATTAACACAAACTTTGTTGATAAGTACAATACTTATATACATAATACGTACACACAAACGCACACGCACACACACATATATATATTATAGTGAGTTTCTTCGAGAATGTGCGTTTGTCAGCTTACCCTAACTTGAGAGAGGTGTCAGACGAATCATCGTCAAGAGGAGGGCCACTATTGCAGCTGTAAACGTTAGTCATTGAATCTGATGACACTCCTTCTTCCTGTATCCCAATATCTGATGACTCCACCACCTGAGCAGGTAGTTTTCCTCTACACAGCATCTCCATCTGCATGTCATGCACCACGCTTTTAATTAACTTTAAATCTAGAATATCAAAGGGAAAATTAGAAGATGCCAAAAATAAAAATGTAGTTCGTTGTTACCTTCTGTTTCAGCTGCTTGTTCTCTTCTACCAACTCCATTCCCTAGATTGGCATATTAAGACGAAGACGAATACACATAAAAGAAAGATATTTGGTTAAAGCTGTGAGATGTACGTAGAAGTTGTAAATTTAAAAACATAGACATCTTGGGCTTAAGTATTTCACTGAATACTATGAACCATACTCACAAGCCATGTGATGTGTTTTAATTTGATTAAACATTAACGAATATTCAACAAACCTTTGTCTGAAGTGCAGTAATCTCACTCATAATCCGACTTTCCTGAATTAATGTAGAGGTTGCATAGTGTTTATCAGTATATATGTAGATATAAAAAATTAAAAAAAAAAACTTGGCACAGACCAGCAATTAAACCAAACTATAGAATGAAATGAGCTCATGTATATTACCTTTGTCTCAATTACGCGGCTGAGTCCTGTTTCAAGCACTTTCTCCAGTTGTTGCAATTCTTCTAGGTCTAGTCCTTGAAGATTTTCACCTTTCATGCGCCTGCTCAAAAAACATATATACTGATTTACACACAAGGGTAATTTATTTATTTTTATTTTAAATTTTTAATTAGTCTTTCTCACTTTTGTAGAACTGAAAATTGAGATACCTTAGCTGCTGCGTTTTTTCAGCAACTTCTTTACTCAATTTGGTGTTATTGCCGTTCTCTAGCTGAAAATGAATATAGAATTGCCAGTTATTGATACGTTTATACAGATTTATATCTGTCATGTATTTGTGTAACTTAAAAGCACTGCATAATAGTACTATAGTACAGAGAAAAAGATCCCATCTATGGATGATTTCCACCGACAGCACGCACCACCCCTCAAACAAGACAAAGATAAGTAATAACAAATTATCTAAAAATGTTAAAATATACATAATTAATTTTATTAAAAATGTTTGATTAAGGCAAGAAACACTATACCCAAAGGCACAATGGTCATAACTAAAAGATAAAGAAAGCAAATGTTTTCAGTTAATTATACCTGCAGTTCTAGAGACGGCCTGTCCAGTTTGTTCATGTCACGAGAGTGCAGATTATACCTTGTAATTATGTCCTTCATACTTTACCATACCAGAAAAGAGATAAAAGTAGAACAAGAAGGAAATATAGTTAGTCACATTAAGTTAATTTAATTTAAAGTTTTAAAAGAATTTCACTTGAAGAAACTTCGAAATTTCTCCAGATACTAAATCTAGTATAGGGTGAATGCTAAATTGTTAATAAAACAAGCATGCCCTAAAGGCTTGACCAACTTTCATACACAATTTCAGGTTTGGTAAAATTGATCACACAAAACGGTGCCGAAATTAAACAAAAGATAAGTAATTTATCAAGTCCACTCATCGAGGATTTCAATTGATGATCCCTTGCATATAACGTATAATAATGTGAAGTATTTACGTTCACTATAAAGTGAACAACATAAGCAGAAATTTTCTTATACCACGCACGTAATAGAAGGAAGCCATCATTCACACAGATCATTTTGGTTTCATTATCAAATACTGAACTTTGAGCTCTACAATATTTCGTTTTGTAATGGTTCATTTAACATTATCATGAGCGGTATTATCTTCTGGAAATGAGGTAATTAAACTGCAGTTAACAGGGGTTGACTATATCAGGTAGGTTATGCTAATCAATAATCACTACACGGACACACAGAGACAGACATTATCATTCTTATGCAGGGTGGCTAAAGGTGCACGTGAACCGTTATCATAAGAAAATTTTCTCACAATTATATGTTTCTAAAATATTAGGAAAAAAAAAACATATATTCAGTGGATAGCCAAATTACTTGTTATAAAACTTACTAGAATTGATCAAAAAATTTTTTTTTTAAAAAAACTTACTAGAATTTATGTGAAGAAATTTTCCCTCCATTGATCAAAGAACTACTAAATATTTGTACCTTTTTAATCAGTGAATCAATCATTTGAACAACCCCCTCTAGAGCGATCAAGAGCTCATTAAATAAGAAGCCTACGTATGAGGGGTCATATAATGTATATAGGCTAACACAGATAAAACAATAAAAAGTCAGAATTATCTTGGTGAGACAGAAAAGAAACTTTGCAAAACTTGTAAACATTAGCCTAATTAAGATCAACTCAAACAAAATAATATTCTTCCTAAAATCAGAGTGATATAAAAATAATCAGTTGATTAGTTACTCACTTTATATAATAATACAGTTCTGAAAGCTATAAAACTACTTGCTTTTTGGTAAAAAGTAAAAAGAAAAAAAAAGTAATAAAAGAAAGGTAATGGATGAAAACTAGCAAAATTAGTTTATGGGGAATTTAACCTTAATTAAGTACAATTTTTTAGGCATTTGTTACTAAGTATTTCAATAAAAATATGATAATTTGAGAAAATTTTCAATTCAGCATTAGGCAATCAAATCTTTCAAATCTTGCCTCACATATTATGCTTTTCTTGAAAAACATGAGATAGCAAATTAAGCCTAGGAATTTTGCCTGAATCTTATATTTGGTTTATATCCATATATGCCAATAGTGTCTACCTAATATGTATACTGTCAAATTTTATTATTTCTTTTTCTACATTATAATTTTCGCTCTCGCTAAGCGCACTTTTAAAAGTAACTTTCTATATCCTCACATCAACTTATTTAGCATGCAAAGCGGACTGTAATTATAGATCAAGGAAATGACAAGAATCTAGCCTCACTTTTCATTCTTCCATCGTGAATCTCAATTATCTCGCTTAGGTTAAAAGCAACTTCTAATTAAGAACCGATGATGTTATTTCAAAACCTATTCCTTTGTTACAAGTTTATAAACATTATGTGCCTTGAAAACGGAAATAAAATGTAATACAGAATGTAATCAAGGTTCTATAGAAAACCACATTAGTTGTATAGTCCAATAATAACATATCCTTTTCTTATATGTTTGTCCTTGTTGCTGACGAAGCTTTTAGTCACTAATTTTTAAACACTACAATAGCAGATGAGAGCCATTTCAATAGTATGTAGAATATATATATACACAATATTACTTGCGGGCCTAAGAGGATAAAACTAGTTCCAACTTTTGGTGTAGATCAAAAGCTAGCATCAGCTTTATTATAAGTTTTCTTATCACTATTCATTTAGTTGGCCCCTATTCATATCTATGACGCCAGCTTTAGATTCATGATCCGTCCAACAGTAGGAAAATAACTTTCCTCCCAGGAAAGGTACTAATATATCACGGGTTCGTTGGAATTAGATTAATCTTATCGTTACCAATTTTTGAAGCACCTAAATTTTTCAACTCATAGAAGCAACTCAACAGAAAATAAGTCCCTTTGTTTCAACTATGCAAATTAGAGTTTTACTTAGTGAGAAGCAGACATCATAAGCAATCTGCAAAATACAAGTTACCATATACCATATTACAATTTTAAGGATTTTCAGTACTAATTTAAGCTAACACATCTTCCTTAAAATATTGGCAATTCTTGATTTCCCAGGCCCCTCTTATATGGCTTGCCTATAACGCCAATGCTTCCTTGTTATTACCCATAAAATTGCACTATAGGCTTAATGCTATGATCAATATTCGCAAGCATGGGTTTATATGAGTCGAAAACCTTTACTTGAGAAGACTTAAGGAGATAACATTCATTTTATTAGCTTATAAAATTGTTCGACCGAACTATAAGCAATCGATTTAACTAATGAATTATAACAGTTTTCGAAGCACGTACATATTCGAATTCCAAAGTATCTCTATTAAAGTAACCAATTATAAAGAATTCAACTATATATCTTAAGTCATTACCTCATCAATTACAAACTTTGAGTTCAAGTTTAACCTCGACTCCGGCAACCAGAACTTCAAATATATATTTTTTTCAAAAGGCCAGAATTATATTAAATTCCAATTTACTTAATTTAGGCCTATTTTGGGCAGAATATACATACATATGCTACGCATTCCAATTTCCATACACAGCAGTCAATATATTATGTAACGCGAGGAGGAAAAGAACATACGGCAAACCAGAATAGGACCAGTACTGTGCAGAAAACAATTTAGATATGATAAGTTTAGTTAAATATAAGGTTGATCTTAAGACATACGTGGAGCTAAATCAAATGCTTAATTAAGTGAAATCTATAGACACTAGAGCCTAGCTAGCTAGAAAAGAGAGTAAACGGACTGGCAATATTGCATGACGCCACTTGATTAATAATTCAGTTAATACATCAGAAAACGCATATGAGCTCGTAAGCATTTAGATATTTACCAGTCCGTAATCTGACAGATAGATTATGGTTGGTCTGAATTTTTTTTATCGGTATATAGAGTCTAAATCTAAAATAAAGTAATAAATGGCTTTTTTGGTTTGCAAAATTAAGATGGTTAATTTTAACTCTACCCCAACTTGTGTAAATAATATTGTTTTCTCGAAGAGCAAACCGGGAACGTAGCAATTTTAGGAACCATAGCAGTTTGTTTTCTTTATTAATTAATTGCCCTCCAACCATACGCTACAATATTAAACTACGAAATTTCCATAATATCAAGAAAGAGAAGCGTGTGATACGAGGATTTTGTTCAGAGACATCACCGGATAACTTCCAAACTCCCTCCCTCTTAATTTCTCTCACACACAGACAAATATGAAGATAGACATAGATATAGAGAGTGAGATGAAGCATATATACATTTTCATACAAGACATAATAAGGTAAAATATATATGTACCAAGTTGTTTCTGAGAAGAGTGAAGACAGTGTAGTACCTGGAGTTGGAGTATTCAAAAAGCTTGCCGGTAGCAGAGAAAATAATGAGACCAACCTCAGCATCACATAGAACCGAAAGCTCAGAGGCTTTCTTGACGAGCCCTCGTCTTCTTTTAGAGAAAGTCACCTGCCTCGCCGTCACGCTGTCAATTTTCTTGATCTTGATCTTCTCCCTCGCCATCTTATGTATAGTATATCTTTCTGGGGGGAACAAAAAGAAAATAAATAAAAATCAAAACTGTTCTTCCCTTTACATTCTCATAGTTATAACCTCAAATTAGACACATAAAATACCAAGAAGATGGCGCGTGACCGATAAAAAAATAGTGTATCTCCAAAATCTGGAGAAGTAGTCAACAGAGAGTCACAGACGAAACCCTAGTGAAACACCCAGCTTTCAGATCTGGGTATAATAGTCAACCCCAGAATAAAGTAACGTCAGAACCAAAACTCATTAGCATGCAGGCATAAAAGCTTTGGATTGATGGGTTTTGATTTCGCCGTTTTGATCCTGATGGATGCTGCTTCATGAGTGAAAACAAATTGGAAAAAGAAGAAAAAAAATTTTAAAAAAGAAAGAAAGAAAGAAAGAAAATGCTATACGAAAATCAGAGTAAGAAAATGGCATCGAGCAAGAGGAGAAGTTAAAAGGTTAGAAAATAGTGGAGACAGAAAAGAGAGAAAGGGAGAGAGAACCTTGATTAGAGGGATGGTTGCTGTTCAAGAAAGGAAAGGGGGGATACCCTTTTATGGCTAAAACTATGGAACTTTTCCACCCAATTAATTATCTTAAGTTTCCCAACATTTTCTTGGCTAAAAATGGTTAACTGGTTAAGAGATTTGAAGAGAAACAACGACCAACAAGAGTCAAATCCAAGATCTGCAAAACTAGCATTTATTCCATAAGTATAATGGTGAAAACTACCTTCTTTTTCTTTTTTGTGCATTTATATTTCCGTACGATAATAGTCACAGCATCTGTCTCCGATCACTTCACTGTGATAATTACCCTGCAAACCAGTTGTGCATCTTCTACAGTTTGGCTGAGATATCTTAATTACCCCACGTATAATAATGAGCTTTACAACTTTTTTTAATAAGTTACACCTAATTTTAATTAAATTATAAATTTTTTATTTTAAAAAATACATTTGACTTTAATTTAATTTTTTATTAATAAAATTAAATTTTTATATAATATATATTTTTATCAAAAATAAAAGTGTTTAATAATTTTTTTATCATATTAAAATAACATTAAAATTTAACTTTATTAGTTATTAAGAATAAAAATAAAATTGATATTATATAAAAAAGTTAAATTGTTAAAAAATAATAACAAATTGAGGAAAGTGTAATATACTAATTAAATTATATATATACTCATATATATTACATGTTTATTTCAAAGGCTTTTTAACACATGTATGTAAAAAATTTATAATATATATAATTATCAAAATATATCTTTCGTGCATTTTATTTTTTTAATGAACTTGAGGATTTTGCGTTTCTTATATTATTATTATTATTGTTGTTATTATATTTAAGGGATGCTTTAATTTTTTTATTTTTATTTTTATAATAGAATTGCATATAATTTTTTTATAATTTGTATAATTTAATTTTTAAATTAATTTGAACATTTTTAGTAAAATTTTGTTAATACTAATTTTTACAAACAAAATTATTAATTTTTTATTTATAAAAAATTTAATTTAATATAATTCTTTATAAATTTTATTTATTTAAATTATTTTTTTAATTTTTAATTGAAATTTTTTGAAATATTAATTTTTTAAATTAAATTATAACTTAATATGTATTTTTTAATATATTTATTAATCAATTATAATGTAACTTGATATTAACTCAATAAAAAATAATAAGTACATTATAAAATAGATTTAAAAACACAATTGACTCATATAAAAATAAAAATAAAGAAATATATAAATTGAAAGAGAAGAAGGATGAAAGAAAAGATTGATATTTACTACTATCTATAATGGCTATTTGATACGTATTGAGGTTTTTTTTTTATTCGTTGTGACATTGTGTTGGTTGTTTTTTTTCTTTTTTTCATCCTCATTTTTATGTTTTTCTTTGTTGTCATCTTCTTCTTCTCGATTATAAATCAGTTGAGAATTTAAGTTCTTTTAAAGGGACTAAGCAAGTAAAATTAATTGATCAAGGGTACAGAAGCTTTATTATAGTTAGTTGGATAATCTCTATTGTTTAAAAGAAGTATTGACATATTTAGCATTAAATACAAATGAATCTATAAATAATGATCGTGCAAGGTTAATAAACTTCTCCTCTTATCAACCGAAACTCAATTTTGTACGCGTTAAGTATATTTTTAAGTTATAAGACATTGTGCACAAATTGTAGCAAGTCGATACAAGCCTTGGCATATGCTACAAAGACATATTGACATATTGACAAAGATTCTTCTAGAGTTGAAATTCTTTACAGTTACATGTTTGATTCATAAGTTTAACCTTACAAATTCATCCATACTATTTGTTTAACAGTTCATACAGCTTCTCAATCTCAAATTCTAGTGACCTTCTATTAAAATCATGGACCAATAAGCTATATATTCTTCTAATTATAGTCAAAATATTTTTTCAAATATCCTCAGAAAAACAAGTCACCCCTTACATCTAGGCAAATATAGTTTGTGCCTGTTCAACTCAATATTTATTCAATTGATACATAGTTATCTTAACCAAGTTGATTATGAGTAAGAACCTAACACCTTTAAAAATACTATTTATACACTCAACTAAATTTGTTATCATATGCTCATAATAACATCTATCCACATTGTATGCACGTAACCACTTGCAAGTTGATATGTTTTTTATACAATTTGTTACCTCTATATGCACTTGTCGTACTTGTGCCAATTATTTGTCAACTAAGTAACACTCGTTCAAATATCAAATGTTGACGAGCTTTTTCTTTAATCACTTATTCTTAAATGTTGTATTTAAATTACTTATAATGTGTGGCAAACAAAACATGTGACATGAGAGGGTGGTTGCCAATCATTTTGCAGGTATGCGATAACTGCTAATACTCCTTGATATCGATTAAATATTAAACAAATACCATACTTGTTCAACACAACTCAATGCCAGAGGTTATTAAGAACCTACTCCATGCCTCATGCATTTCTTATTTGACAATAGCAAACGTAAAAGGTACACATTTTCTTGTCCCATCGAGTAAGCTTGTAATTAACAATATCTTTTTATATTTTCCATATAAAAATATGTCATCAACTTGGATAATTAGCTTCAAGTGGTTAAATGTATTAATGTAAGGCTTAAACATCCAAAACACTATATGAAATATAACTATCAATTTCGTATCCGATATTGTTTATAGGCAGTCCTTAATAACACATTTAAAATATAAACTTATATTAAAGTGTTGTATGACAGACAATTATCTTAGTAGAATGGCATGTGATCCTTTCCCATTCCTATAGACAACTGTGATTTCCTGTTGCTTATTAGATCATATTTTTTTGTAAGACATAGTATATCCAAAGATATCATGCATTTTCTCAGTGACATCACACACAAAGGGATTTTTTGTCACCATTGACATAATATTTGATGATATTATATTAGAATCTAACTTTAGATGATCTTGCAATAGTATGAAGGATATCCATATATGTAAGCTTGCATACTTCATGATTTGCCTGTCATTTTCTCCCTTCAATTGGCAGCTCTTTACTTACCAATTACATCAAATATCATATTTCGGACAATGGTACTCAACATACTTTATTGATACTTGGTACACCTTGAATGTGTGATATGTGTACATTGAGTAAAGTTTTACCACATAACTCATTAACTACTTATTAAAAAATCATACACCAACATATATCTCTTGGTCATTATTTAGATCAATTGTCCCTTCTATTTCAAACATTTTAAATTTATTCACAGCATTGATATTAATTTATGACAAGAAGACAAATGCCTAATCAGAAAACTAGTTCAATGAAATGTCTGGATCCTCATCATCATCATCATCATTGTGACATTGTCATCTACGTGCTTGTTGACATTTAGAAAAGCATTATATTTATCTTTGGTCTCATATTCATCCATTATATCTTTCTAACGCATCTTGAGGACTCAGAGAGCTAATATTGCACATAAATAGTTTAGACGAATTTAGTTAGGATATATGGTCAACCAGTGGCATTTATTGGGTAATGAAAGGTTAAGGTTCAAATGGATGGACATCTTTTAGATAGAAGCTAAATAAAAAAACCTGTTCATTGGATCAATCAATTTGATTTATAAATAGATTTGTCAATAGTTCACATATATTATTTTTCTCGATACTCAAGCCAACATTGCTGGTAGAGATATAAGTTATTAACATTTTTAATTAAAAATATGATAAAAATAAAAAAATTTAATAATAATATGACAAATATATGACTATTGCTAATAATTGTATAATTCTCTAATTAACTTGTATATTTCTTATATTATTATTAAAAATTATATAGCTATTATATTTTAACTAAAGAACCAGATGATAATAAAATAAGAAATTACATTAAATATTATTCTTTAAAAAATAACATTTAAATTAAGCCCAAGCCTATATTTTTTTCTCCCATTTTTAGGCATGGCCATTCCAATTCTCCCTTTGATATTATTATATTTTTTTTGGCCAACTTTTTCATTTGATCATTGCCCACTCTTTTTCCCTATGAAAAAATTAGAGAAAGAGACATTATTTAAGAATTTAGGAACCAAAAGATGTAGATAATTTACTAAGCAACACTTAATATTACTAAATATTATTTAATAATGAATAATAATATCCACTTTCATATTTATCAAACATATTTATCCGTGAATAATATAATGCATATTAATTATAATATTTAATAATATAATTTTTGGGTTACAAAAATTAATTATCTATCATCTATAAATGCAATTTTTATTTAATTTTATCCACTTCAATTATTTGACTATTATTTTCACATTTGACATACATAGCTTAATATATAAATTTTAATTATAACAATACTAATGCTAAAAGTTACATTCTTCTTTCAATTTCTATATATTAACATAAATGCTATTTGTGAAGAAATGATAAAATTAAAAAAAGGAAATATTTAAATAAAGTTTAAAAATATTAGAATAAAATAATAATAAAAAAAGCTCAAGCCAAGCTTTAAAAAAAAAATCCAAATATGACTCAATTTATATGAGTTTTTTTTTTTTTGGAAACCTTCCCTTTCATGCTTATATTTCTTTTTTTAGGTCAAGCTTATTGGATTTGACGAGCTTTCTAACCTACATTCAAATCTAATTTCAATCTTTTAAATGTTATTTTAATAGCACTTCAAGTAAATATTTAACATCATCTGCAATCAACTTTCTAATATGGTGAAAGATACCACTTTCAGGGGTATTGTGTTTTTAACAGTGGCAAATGGTAACACAAGGCAAGACCTAACCTCAAATGTGTCTGAAACTCTAAATGTAAGTTAAGAGCAATCGTTGGTTGTTGTATATTCTAAGGTAGATCAAATATATGGAATCTAAGTAACGTATATATCAAACATATTGTAAAAATATACATGACCAATGGGCTTTGACAACTGTTAAAAAACTAATCGATCAACCTTATTTGTTTAAAAATGAAATTTATAAAGAATTGATTTATATAAGTAACTTTTATTAGTTGCGATGACCGTCTACATTGGTTATTCTAGTTAGAAAAACAATTTCTTTAAGAGGAAAACGTCCCATAACAATCTCTAGCCATTTGAGCGTGATTTCAATATGAACTTGCGAAAGATGTCTTAGTTAGACTTCTAGGAATTAAGCAAAACAAATTATAGATGAGGATAGCAAGATAAAAATATTTATATTTAAAGATTTTAAATTTTAAAATTATTTTAAAAAATTTAAACACTAAAATTTCAATCAAAAGTCTTAAATTATAATTTTTGTATGCATATTAAATTTGTAGTCATTGAATTATTTAAAATAATCTAAAATTTTGTAATATAAATATCTTTAATTATATCTTTTAATAAACAAATAGACAATTTGCATGACAGGACCTTATATATTTACGAATTATAGAGTCTTCTCGAAAAAATCATTGGAGCAAGGACAGAACCATGTGAAATGGCCAACTGAAAATCTCATCGATCGCATGGAAATTCTGTGGTCCCAGTTGTGTTGCCAATTTTGGTGTCTTTTTTTTCTCGCCATTAAAGCAGATGTGTCAAATTGGCCTTCCTTCGAATCTCTTTACAATTAATGGTAAATGCAGGATATAAATTTGAAATATAATAAAGTGTATGGGATTCACAACAAATGAGTGAATCTTACCCACTTATCCCTTCTTTCTTTTTTTCTCTTTAATTTGTCTCTTATATTTATTATTAAACGGAGGAAATTCTCATTCCTCTTCTCCTCATAAAAATTGTAATTCCTTTTATCTTTCAAGATGAATAATAAATTTCTGACCCCCAAAAAAAAGAATAATGAATTATGTTCATTCTTTTTTTTTTCTCGAAAGGTATTTATTTATTCATATTAAAAAAATAAAACTCCAAAGAGAACAAATAGAAGGATTATGATAGAACTCAACCTTGTACAGAGAGACCATAATCAAAAGATGCACAGTATAAACAACCAAAACGTAATATCAAAACAAGTAGTAAAAACAACCTAACTACCCAAATGAAGTTAATAGTTATAAGAAGTAATATAATGTCACTTAGAATTATGGGATTCTTTTAGTTCATGAAGTCTTTTGAACTCTGATTTAGAGTAGGAGTTGATGGTTGGGCCAGTTTATATTCACTTCTTTGGGTACGAAGGTTTTCCTCTCTCTGAGCTTTTGAGATTGATTCTTACAGCATCCTTTGAATTCTCCTTTTGTGCTGAAAAGGTAAAACAAACATCCAATATAATATTTTCTTTGGATCTCATCTTCTTTTATGTTTACTGCAAACAGTGTTCAAGATATGTAAAATAATATAATATAAACAGATTTATTAATAAATATTTCACCTAGAAGGCATTTATTGGCTAAGAGAACTTCTTAATTTTTGAAATATTTAAGAAATTATTATTAGGGTTTGGGGTGTCTTAAATTTTTCTGGGACAATCTGGGTCTCAAAATAAGGAGGTCGTATATTTTGTTTTGTTTTTGGTTCCTTCTCAAATGGAATTATATTACATAGTAGAGAATCTGTTTTCATAGTGAGCTTTGAGTTGCAAGGAGAAAATAGAGTATGTTTTTCTTTGGTTACACGTACAATGCCATTGCAAATAGGGAAGAGTAAAAGATTTTTTTTTTTTTGCTCAACTTGTGATGTTGAATAGAGAATTAATTATGCTCAAATCTTTATTATTTTTGGCATTATAAGTGTTTTATTGTTATAGTCAACTTATTTTTTCTTTCTTTATTAGTCGGATTGTTATACTGTTTGGTTTGCATTTTGAATATTGTCACTATGGTAATTTTTTATTTTATTAATAGTGAGTAGATGTTGGGTTGAATTCCTAGTTAGTGTTAAAGATTTTTTATTGTACTTATTAATTTATTGATAATGATTTTTTTTTTGAATTGGGTCTTATAATTTTTACCTTTTATATTGATAAGAGTTTTTCATATTAAAAATTGTTATATTGTGAATATTTATTTTGTAGTTGAAATTCTACTATCTACTATTTAGAATATCTTTTACTTAATCTATCAAGACAACACTTATGACTTATTTGGTTAAATAATATAAAAAAATTAAAAATTAATAAATGAGATAAAAAATAATATTTATACTTTTATTTTAAAAATATAATTTGATAAATAAAATGATAATTTGATAAATGAAATAATAATTAAAAAAATATAATAAATACTAGATAAATTATATAAAGAGAATTTGTTTACATTGTGACAAAAAAAATAGGCTGTTAAAGATTTTTCACACTACCTAATAGCACCATCAATGGCTTATAACTATTCATAACGGACTATCTAATAAGCACCTCACATGTTAACTGACCCTATAAATATAGAACCTTTCTTCGTTTGGAAATTAATTCACAATCACATCAATTATTTGATGATAATTTCATATTCTCATTGATTACTTGATAAATTGCTAGAAGAGCAATCATCCTTTAAAAGAATAGAAGAGAATAAATAAAGAAAAATCGAATTAGGAAAGTATCTCCGTTATTTCTCGTATAATTTTGTTTGGCAGCAGGATACGTTATTAGCGAGATATGTTGTTCCATCTTTCGTTATTTTGTTTAGCAGTCTGTTTGGCTACCCTCTTAAGCTACCTGTCATGCCCACAGGGACTGGATGGAAGTCCCACATCGGATGGACTTGGGGAGGATGCTGGGCATATAAGCGGGTGCGCTGCACACCCTCATGAGCGCGTTTTTGGGGGAGAGAGTAATGACCCCGTGACAAGTGGTATCAGAGCCTGCCTCGGGTTAGCCCAGGGGGGCCTTCCGGTGGGCCACCCGTGACGAGGGCGTCACGGATTGGCCGTGGGAGCTGTCATGCCCACTGGGACTGGATGAAAGTCCCACATCGGATTGACCTGGGGAGGATGCTGGGCATATAAGCGAGTGCGCTGCACACCCTCATGAGCGCGCTTTTGGGGGAGAGAGTAATGGCCCCGTGACATACCGGATAGTTCTAAGAAATACAATGAATAGTAAGCCACCAACATGGGAGGGAACTCTCTAGTTGAAAGAGATCATTTCAATGCGTTTCATTCCCGTTGCTTGCCTTTGGTTCCATCAGTTGCTAAGGGGTAAGTTCGGAATTATACAATGTTAATTAACATATTTGTTATATTTTTATGATTATTAATTAATAATATTTATTCTGTTTATTTTTTAAATAAGAATATAATAATTTATTTATTTATCTTTTAATTTATTTTTCTTTACATATTTAACATTACATTAAACTAAACATATCCATAAAGTGACTAATATCATCTTAATGAGGCATTTGATTTTGTGTATGCATGCGAGCATTTAGTTTTATGCAAAGTAATTTTTTTTTTATATAGTTATATATAATATGTATTACTCCTTTATAATTATTACTTAATAATATTAACTCTTTTTAATTCAAATTAAAGCAATAGAATATCTATAAAATTAAAATTTTATTTTTTATATTTTTATATTTATTCTATATACCAAATAACCGGTTGCGTAGTCTTATAACATTTTTTTTTTCGACATTATCCCCCCTCATGTTAATATTTTGTATTTTGCCCAATTCACCATTTTCGTATGCACAACTTTTCATATCAAACTAGCACGTACCTTGCAAGATGTAGGAGGATTTAAAAATTTTCTTGTGAGCCCACATAAAAAAAAAAAAAAACATAGATCCTACATAAAAAAGAAAAAAGAGAAAAAAAAAGTATATAAACAATGCATTATTATTTATTAATGTGATGCTATTGAATATTGTATAATAAACCGTGCAAAACCATGAGATTTCATATCTATAAATTATTATTATTTTATACTTTATCCCTTCTATCATCTATTTTTTAATGTTTTTTTTCTTGTTGTGTTATTTCACTCTTCCACCTTTTTTTATTTTTAAATTTTTTCTTTTCTCTCTTGATTTTGATCATCTTTCCTCCCTCATTGATTCTAATTTCAAATTCTGAAATATATGAATATTTCTCCCCAGTGTCCTTCTCTTGCAATTTAATTTGTTTACACTCTGAGTATCCTTCTTTTCATCTTTCTTCTTCCCATTCACATTCACTTGATAGCTTTTTTTTTTTTTAAGATTTTCAAATGATAAAATGAAATCCTCCTTCCCTATTCACTCTTATCTTTCTTTGACTCTCTTTTCTCTCCCTTCCAGATTTCATCTCCTTTTTCTTCCTCTCCGATTTTGTCTTTTCAGTTTTTCTTCTGTAGCAAAGCTTCAATTTCGGCCAAATCTATTTTTACAATCCTAATAAATTTTTGAAAGATTTATTCAAAGATTTAAAAATTATTTAGTGAATTAATTTTTTTGTCTGCTTATTATAAAATCTTTTTATTTTTTAAAAAACTGTAAAGTCTTTCCTTATAATATTTCTTTAAACCATAAATTTTTGTAATCAATTACTATAATTGATAATAATTGTGCGCAGTTCTCAATAACGAGTTTATTTTGATCATAAAAAACACTAAATATATTCCATTTACAGCAACATTGTGATAATATGTCATAACATATTAGTGTACCAGATATGTATATTGTATTATTGTTCTTCAAATTTCACATGGGGCAAATATTTAAAAAATAAAAAAAAATCAGTCCCATAAAGGAATCATTTAATAAATGTTATATTTAAATAGTATTTGATATTAGTAAAAAAATTATAAAAATATTTTATCATACCTTTTACAGTTATATTTTTTAATTTGTAAAGAACATTATTTTTATCATTTATATGGCAATTTATAATTATTATATATAATATAAACATATTAAATACCAGATCTAAAATATAATAGAGATGTGAAATATCATTATATGAAATGTTATTACTTATTAGAAAGGTATTTAACGGCATGTAAGATTTGATGCATTATTTATTGTAGATAATAAAATAGAAATAAGATTACAATATTACACATGGTTTGTTCTTTCTATTATTAATTGTTATTTCTTTCAATCAGGATTGTGTGATTTTAATTCCTTCCGAATCATCATGGAATGTGCTACATCTTGGGAAAGTGTTTCTTGCATGACTGAAACGCCCTTCTCTTAACAAGTGATTATCAAATCGTGGTTTTTTATTTGAATTAATGTTTGTATTTCATTCATTTTTTTTTATTTTTATTTTATTATTTATTTAATAGTTAAAAATAATTATTTTATTATTAATAATTTAAAAATAAAATATTTTAATATATTTTTTACGCCATAAATATTATTTATGGTTTGAATTTGATTATAATCAAATATTTTTTATCATTAATAATTTAAAAATATTTTTACGAATTAAACATTTAAAAATAAATATTTTCATATATTTTTACACAAATATTATGATTATTTGATTTTTTATTTTTATATTATTTTTATTAAACAAAAAATAAAAAAATGAAATATCTATTTATTTTTATAATATATTAAATATAATTATTTTATTTTATCAAAATTTCCTGTCATTTTTAATTTTACAATCTTATTTTCACAAAAATTAAAAAACATGCCTGAAATGTTTTTCAATCAGTTTATGGTTATAAGACGAAAATTTCAGTTTTGCTTCAACAACTCCATCTTTCTGATCGGAATAAAATTCAAAAAATGGAGAAAGCAGAAGCTGAACGCTTGCTTGGGGTCGCCGAGAAGCTCTTGTTCAATCGGGATCTCTCCGGCTCAAGGGAACTTGCCATTTTGGCCCAGGAAATCGAACCCCTTCTAGAGGGTTCCGATCAGATCTTGGCCGTCGTTGACGTCCTGCTCGCCGCCGAAAACCGCATAAACAACCACCTCGACTGGTACGCCATTCTTCAGGTCGATCGCCGATCTGAAGACGTAGATTTCATCAAGAAGCAATACCGTAGGCTCGCACTTCTCCTCCACCCTGACAAGAACAGGTTCTCTCTCGCCGATCACGCTTTCAAGCTCGTCGCCGAGGCATGGGCTTTTCTATCGGATCGCGCCAAAAAGTCGCTGTACGACAAGGAGCTTAGCTTATTCTCCAAGGTTGATTTGAGTGTGCCCGGTTGGGTTCAACAAGAAAAACTGCCGGTTCGTAGAGGCGGAGCCGGGTCTGGTGGTCGGAACCAAGGGTTCGATTTCAGGAATAGTAGCAACGCCACTAGGGACGACAGGGCCGATGAGAATTCACGGTGGAGACCGTCAACCTTCTGGACGGCGTGCCCGTACTGTTACTTGCTGTGCGAGTATCATAAGATTTTCGAGGGTTGTTGCCTAAGGTGCCAGAATTGTGAGAGGTCATTCCATGGGGTTTCGATTTCGACTTTGCCGCCGCTTGTGCCGGGCCAGGAGGCCTATTATTGCTGCTGGGGATTCTTTCCATTGAGTTTTGCCACTGCTAATTCCGGCGGCAGGGAGGCTGCGACTCCTCCAACGTTTTCAAATTGGAATAACGCGGAACCGGTGGCGGCCGCAAGGCCGGTAGCAAAGATGGCGAAGGCAGGGGGTGTTTCGAATGGGATCACTTCAGGTTTGGGATCTAGTGGGCGGAAGCGGGGAAGACCTCGGAAGAATCCTTTTCTGTCGTAAACGAGGTTTGAGTTTATGTTTGGTTCAGATTAGTTGAAGAGCATTTGGCTTTCCGGCTGCTGCAGAGCTAGTACAAGTTGTCGTTGAAAATGCCTTGATTGTAGAATATGAAGGTTTAATGGAAAGAAATTTGTTAATTTGGACGTTGATGCGGTGACAGTTGGCTTACCTTTGCTTTCTCCGGAAGACCAAAGAAAGCGGAAGATGCTTGACCGGAAAACATATAGGTACTGTTGTTTCGGTATTGTATAGTTCTTTACTTGTTTGTGGATTTCTTATATTATTTCAACTGACTGCCTCGTGGTTGATAGTTTGCAACTCTGTAATATTTGCCACATAGCTGTTTCAGCTAGTTTTTTTTAGCCTAGGATCAAAGTTACCCATTTGTTTCAATTTTAATACAAGACCAGCTGGTACTTCTTCTTTGTTTAAATGAAAATGTTTCCCTAAATATACTTTTATATACTGTATATATCAAGCACATTAACATCCTTTTCTATCATCACTCGTCATCATTAGTTGGCGCTGCCATTATGTTTTGAGCAAATTTCTGTAGAAAATATCTTTGACCAAAACCTTATATTGGTCCTTGAAAATAGTATATATATCAATTTGATATCTTGAAGATTTTTTTTTGGTATCATTTTAGTACCTGCAAGTTTATTTCATTCCAATTCTACCCTCTAGAGGGACCAAAATAATATTATACAATCTTTTGGGTATCAAATATTATGAGTTTGAAACAAAATCACACTATCTGGCAGTGAATCGAACAAAATAATGTGATTCATATGGCCAACAATGGTTCCAATAAAAGATCTGCTGCCGGAATTCCCAAGTTGGTGTGATTCTGGCTGGATTGCAGAATCATTTGATTTTGTGATTCCACGGTGATCTGTAGCGAGTCGGTTTATCAGATTCATCGTGACCTGATGTGACCCAGTTGCGAAATCACCCTTGATTTCATTGATTCAAAAACTTGAAAATATTCATAATGGTGCATTTTAGTCTTTAGGTCTTTAGGATAATAAAAAGTCATCTAATTTCTCTAATACCGGTCAAAACTCAAAGACTGTTCATTATTGGATGTCCTATCATAACTTCTGCTTACTACTGTTGGATGTTCAACTTTGTCAGCAAGCAAAGGATGTTTTCTTTCAATCTTCACCTTCTGCATTCTTTAACGCTTCGTTTGGATGGAGAGGGGAGTGAGGGGAGAGAAAAGTGGGGAGCAAGGGGAGAAAAGAGGAAAGTGAGGCTTCTCCTCGCGTGTTTGAAGAGAAAATAGAGGAACGAAAAATGTGAAAAGAAAAAAATATGTTATTTTAAATATGACAATAATGTTATTATTATTTTAATTTTTTACATATATTTTTAAAAACATAAAAATAATAAAAACTAATTTAAAAAATATTTAAATGATCAGAAAAAAATTCTTTATTAAAAAATACATATTTAAAATTAAAAAATATTTTAAAAATTATATTTCAAATTAATTAGGAATAATTTATATAAAATAATTTATAAATTATTAATTAATATATATTAATTAATGTAAATATAATAAATATTTTTGAATTATATATAATATATTATTTTATATATATAGCCAGTGCCAACTTTGGCGATATATGTCTGACTATCATTTGGCTAAACACCCATAGTCGGATGGGTTTTTTTTTTTTTAAATTATACAAATAATTTATTAATGTTAATATTGAAAAATGTATTATTAATTTGTAAAATATATTTATTAAATATTATTTATAAATTATTATTATAATAAAATAAATATAATTATTTATTTCAAAATTTGATAAATATTATATATTAAAAATATTATATGCATATATATATATATATATATTGTTTGCCCAATCAGTTTTATATGCATATATTTCAAATTAATTAAAAATAATTTATAAATTATTATTTTAATATATATTAATTTAAATATAATAAATATTTTTTAATTATATATAATATATTATATATATATAGTCAAGTCTTCTTTTTCTTTTGTTATTCCGGTGTCTCTTCTTCTTTTAGTCATTTCTTCTTTTGTCTTCTTCTTTAAAGAATCTTTCTTTTTCTTTTTCCCTTTTGTCATTTCAATACTCTTTGTCACTTCTTTGTCTTTAGTCAAATCAACTTTTTAGGATGTTGATGCAGGTCGGTGGATTACTCTGATCTTCTGTTGATCTTTCTTTGTTTTTACAATAAATGCATATGTGAGAAGGATAGTCTGATAACTGTTGACATATTTATTTTTTAGTGTCTTCTAATTCATACTAGAATTAGTGTCTGATTCAAATTCTAATATTAATTTTTCTAATTTATAGATTTCAATATGAGAATAATCAAATTCTTCATCTATATATTTATTTAATTCAATAGGTTCTAAGTTATAATCATCAGCTAATTCGATAAGATTCATAGCTTTTGATTTTCTTGATTTTTTACAATCAGTTGCTATTTGTCCTAATTCTCCGCAATTATAACATTGTCATTTTGTAGGGTATTTACTATAATTGATTTTTCTTGGACCCTTTTTATAATATGTTCTAGGTTTAAAGAGTCTCCTAAATTTTGATTGTCTTTGAAATTTTGATTTTGGATATTTCTTAAATTTATACTGATAACGTTTGTAAGGTCTTTTCTATGGCTATTTTCAAACGATGAGCTTTGCTACTTAAAGCGCTCATTAAAGTCAAGACCTTTCCCCTTCAACTTAGTCCAGCACAACCTTCTATCGTTTTTTACTGGAGGTGTACTATTCCCATTTCTAATTTACTGTTCAAAGGATCTCTAATCCTCATTCCAGTATTATCCTATTCACGGATTAATTCATTTATGGAGGATAAGAATTGAAATAATCTATTTAATCTCTGAATAGAGAATTTAGCTACTCATACCTTTAGACTTCAAAATACTTTTATTGATATAAAGGTGGAGAGTGTACAGGAGGATATTGAGAGGAGAGAGCTCAGAATTCTCAGAGAAGAATTTAAAGTAAATTTGAGGTGTGTTTTCAAATGAAACTTACAAGACTTTATATAAGCGAGAGGCATTCCTCTGCCGTTGATATTACAATAATTTTGGCGCTAAAGTTTCTTTGGTGTTAAAGTCTTTGTCGGCTGCTTTGTGTCCTGTCAAGTCAAGTCTTCTTTTTCTTTTGTCATTCCGGTGTTTCTTCTTCTTTTAGTCATTTCTTCTTTTGTGTATCAGAGCATGAGTGTATGATAAGGGAAGAAATATGAAGCTTAATCTCCTTCCTCTTTTTGTTCATATCTGTACCCTCTGCTTTCATCTTTACTGTTTTAAGTACTTTCAATTTTATTGTTTAAGTGTTTTAAGTTTAAGAATTAAAGTATGTTAAAAAGAATAGAATATGAAATAGATCAGAATAATTTATCAAATAGTAGTTTTATTCCCATAAATAATGAAACTTTAGTAGCTTTACCCTTCATGTTAAGTGGTGAAGGTGATAGTTCATAGAATTTAATTAACTGGACAAATATGTTTCTCATAAAACAACTAGGATGTATTGTAGATCCCGAAATGAAAGTAATTTCAACATTAGCAGATCCACCTGCAGAAATAAAAAATATATTAATACTAGTCTAACCATTCCTGTTATACTAATTATTCGACTTCCTAGAGGCATTTTTATTCCTTGTAATTTATGATAAATTACTAATGTTCGATTCATATTTGCTTCTGCTTTAAATATAGCAAAATTAGTATTTACTGTAAGTTTTAATTTTTGATATATTAAATTTCTATTTAATATGCCTAAAATACTATTTGGAACATTATCTATAATAAAGCCCAAGTAATCACCTTATTACACCGCAGTATAGATACAAATTCAGCAAGTCTAGTAGTCGAATCTAGTTTTACCGGAATATTATTAGAATGGTAGAAAAGTTTAACAGAAGAATTTAAAGAAAATGTAAGAAAAATAACAAGTTATAATACACGAAGAGAATTTTACGCTTTACTTAAACTAAACGGGGTTATGGAAGAAACTTTGTCTTTTTTCATGCAGAGGTCTTTTCTATGGTATCCAAACTTATGAGCCAAGATCTTCCTCCTTCAACTTAGTTCAGCACAACCTTCCTTCGTTTCCTGCTGGAGGTGTACTATCCTCATATATAACTAACTATTCAATGGATGTTTAATCCTCATTCCAGTATTATCTCATCATATGATCAATTCATAATGGAAGATAAGATCAGAAATACTACACTTAATTTCCTAGAAAGAAATTGGAAGTTCATACCTTTACTCATCGAAATAATCTTTATTGATAATAGTTGCAAGTACAGAAGGGCTCAGAGGATTTGAGGGAATGCCTTGCCTATATAAAGCCATGTAAGCTTCATTTCTACTCAGAATTCGAAGCATTCTTCACTCTAACCTCTCTCCTCCCTTAAATCCTCTAAGATGGAGTCGGAGATAGATTTATTACTTGTTTTTCTATTTGGATTATTCGTTTCTCTAAATCATTCAGATGGGTACTGAAGTTTTCCATTGACTGAGTTAGATAATTAATTGTAGCAGCAAAACTATTCATTGAATGGTCATCAATTATAAGAAATTAAATGATTTAGCCATTAGGAACCGATCTCCAATCCCAAAAATAGAACTATTATTTAACCTGATAAAAGGAAAACAAATCTTTAGTAAATTTGATTATAAGTCAGGATTTTTTCAAATTAAGTTAGAAGAAAGTAGTAAAAAATATACTACCTTTTTAACTTCTAAAAAACTATATGAATGAAATGTATTACCAATGGGATTTCATAATAGCTCTAGTATATTTCAGGAACATGTCACTAAACTCTTATTACCAATTAGAAATTTTGCTGTTGTCTATATTGATGATACCATTTCTGTTATACTAATTATTCGATTTCCTGGGAGGTATTTTTATTCCTTGTAATTTATGATAGATTATTAATGTTCGATTCATATTTGCTTTTGCTCTAGATATAGCAAAATTAGTATTTACTGTAAGTTTTAATTTTTGATATATTAAATTTCCATTTGATGCGCCTAAAATACTATTTGGAACATTATTTATAATTCTATTGTCAGTAATTAATAATTCTATTGGAGTATCTATTCCTGCTTTAAAATAAGCTTTAATCAATAATTGAACTTTTGGAATATATATTTCTGTTACTTCATCTTTGATATTTAATTTTTGGATTTCTTGTTCAATTAAAGTTTTATCAATTAAATGTATTCTTAATATTCCTTCAGTTAAGGTAGATTCGATTGGATGTTTCTTTTCTATTACTACACAAGCATATTTTTCTTTCTTTTTAGATTTAATAAGTTTTCCTAATTGTGTAATAATATTGGTGTATGTTAAATCATTGGGTGTTAAATCTATTTTTGGGATGTTTTGTTGTATTTCGGCTAAATTTGATCTTATAGGGATTTCTGCTAATCAATTTGCTTCATAATTATTATGACTTCGAGATCAACAGTGATTTATATCCGGGAATAGGGATGACCGAAACCAAATCAGGTTATGGAAAGAACTTTGTCCTCTTTGATGTAGAGGTCTTTTCTATGGCATCCAAACTTATGAGCCAAGACCTTCCTCCTTCAGCTTAATTCAGCACAATCTTTCTTCGTTTTCTACTGGAGGTGTGCTATTCCCATATATAACTTACTATTCAATGGATGTTTAATCCTCATTCCAGTTTTATCCCATCATAGGATCAATTCATAATGGAAGATAAGATAAAAAATACTACATTTAATTTCCTAAAAAGAAATTAGAAGTTCATACCTTTACTCATCGAAATAATCTTTATTGATAATAGTTGCAAGTATAGAGGGGCTCAGAGGATTTGAGAGAGGAGAGAGGTTAGAGTGAAGAATGCTTTGAATTCTGAGTAGAAATAAAGCTTACATGGCTTTATATAGGCGAGGCATTCCTCTGCCTTTTTTCCTATATTCTACTTACATGATTGAGGGTAATAATTGAGATTCTTTTTGGATAATGAACGGCTTCTTTTGTTGTCACTTCATCTTTTGTCATTGTCGTTATCTTCTTTTTCAGATGGCTTTAGTCATATCACCTTTTCTTTTGTCACTTCGACATCTTCTTTTGCTTTTGTCATTTTGGTCTTTACTTTCGGCTGGCTTTTATTCTTGTCGGCTGAGATCTTTTTGATACTGTGTCTTTTTGGGAAATCAGACTTCTAGGATATTGATGGATGTTGGAGGTTCATCATAATCTTTACTCTTGTCTTTATCTTTTACAATAATTACAAGAGTGACTGGGATATTCGGATAATTGTTGGCATATTCTTTTCTTTATATCATCTGAATTTTTCATTTTATTGGTTTTTAGTTTGTCATAAAAGGAAGTAGATAGTCGGCTGTTTCTACTGGTTCTTCTAACGGAGTAAATACAGGTAGTTGGTCCAGTGAAATAGGTCCATTGGGCCTCATCACTGGTTAGAGTTCTATTCATTTCTATAAAGATTGTATCATGTTCTTGGGCTCTTATTTTAGATATAAGGATTTGGAATTCATTTTGATCAATAGATGATTTTTCTGATTCTTCGAATTCAAAGGGTTGTCTGGTGATACTAAACTTAATCAAGTTAATTGAAAGATAAAATTTTTCTGGAGTTATCTCCACAATTGTGGAGTAACATCGCATATACATGGTATACTGAGTAATAATTTAAAAGTAATGTTTGGCGGCTTCTTGGATGGCCTTTGGGAGTTGAGTAAGTTCTTGGAGATTTTTTGAAGGATATATACAGTGTACTAATCCATAACTATAAAGGATGTAAACTAGTTGTGGATTTGTTCCTAGATAGATAACATCTTTATTAATGGAATAATGAGAAATATATTTAATTGTGGATGTGGAAATTTGACAATGGTTTAATTTTTCTATGACCAGTTGGAAATATTGGAATTGTTCAAGGAGTTTGGATTGGGTTTGAGTTTTTGGTAAAGGAGTCGATGTAGAAGCAGAGGCTATTTGGTGGCTTTTCCTTTGGGCTTCTTCTTGGGCTTTTTTAGTTTATTGTTCGAGGATAGCTATAAAGGATGGTGAGGAGGTAATAGGGCTTGGTGGTTGGCTTTGTGGTGTTGATGGAGGAAATGGAGTCGGAGATAGATTCATTATTTGTTTTTCTATTTGGATTATTCGTTTCTCTAAATCATTCAGATGGGTACTGAAGTTTCCCATTGACTAAGTTAGATAATTAATTGTAGTAGCAAAACTATTTGTTTGATTTGTTGTTTGAGAAGAGAGAATACTCAAGTTAAGTTTAAGAGCATTCAATCTTGTTATATGATCATTACTCGTTTCCTCTTGCTGGGGATTACTTGTAGCTTTACTGGTCTAGGAGGTCTGTTCCATCCCTGCTTAGAAAATCAGTAATAAGATTATTTTTTCATTTGATACATTCAATTTCATAATTATAATAAGATAAATCAGCTTGTCATTTATATAACATTTTATTAGATAATTTAATGGTTCTAATTTCTCTTGATAGCCAATGTTTTACTTGGGTATTATCAGTGCGAATAATAAATTGAGTACTAACAATAAATAATTCAAATTTTTCTACTGCTTTAACTATTGCTAAAATTTCTTTTTAAGTTGAATGATAATTACTTTAACTTTGATTAAATTTTCTACTAGCATATCGGGTAATTTATTTCTTTACTTTCTTGGTTTTCATGGTAAAGGGCTACACTCCAATAATTGCCAGATGCATCAGTATATATAATCCATTTAATATTTTCTTGAGTTGGGATTGTTAATTTTGGTAAATATTACATATATCTTTAATCTTTTGGATTAATTGTTCTTTATTTTCATCCCATTGCTAGGGAGTTTTTTCTCTTGCTAATTTGGATAATATTTTGTTAAATTAGGAATAAAATTCCTATCTTGGTTTACTAGTCCTAAAAATGATTGTAATTCTTTTTTATTTGTGATTTTATTAAAATCTTTTATTTTGCAACTAATGTGTTCTTGTAATTCTATACCATTAGAGGAAATATAATGACCTAAGAAAGTTATTCTTTCTTTTTTTAGTTCTACTTTTTTAGGAGATATATTAATTCCTTTCTCTTTTACAATATCCATAAATTGCTTTAAATGCATTTCATGTTGTTTTTTATTCTCAGAAAATATTAATATATCATCAATATAGATAACAGCAAAATTTCTAATTAGTAATAAGAGTTTAGTGACATGTTCCTGAAATATACTAGAGCTATTATGAAATCCCATTGGTAATACATTTCATTCATATAGTCCTTCAGAAGTTAAAAAGGCAGTATATTTTTTATTACTTTCTTCTAACTTAATTTGAAAAAATCCTGACTTACAATCAAATTTACTAAAGATTTGTTTTCTTATATATATATATATATATATATATATATATATATATATGCGTTGCTATAGGCATATGTCCGACTACCATTTGGCCAGACATCCATCCGACTGTTTTGGCAGTCAGATGGGGTTTTTTTTTTTTTAAATTATACAAATAATTTATTAATGTTAATATTAAAAAATATATTATTAATTTTGAAAAATATATTTATTAAATATTATTTATAAATTATTATTATAATAAAATAAAATATAATTATTTATTTCAAAATTTTATGAATATTATATATTAAAAATATTATATGCATATATATATTTTTTGTTTGCCCAGTCAATTTTATATGCATATATATATGTATATATTTTGTTTGCCCAGTCAGTTTTCTCTTGTAATCTCTCCATATTTGGAGAGAAAATTTTTGCATAGGTCCCACGGTACTTTTCCCCTTAGGTTCTTTCTCCCCTTTTGTTTTCTCCTCCTGCCAAACGAGAGAAAATGAAATTTTCTTTTTTCTCCCTTCCCTTCTCTTCACTTTTCTCCCCATCCAAACACACTATAAAAGTTAATCTTGAGGAGAAGGATAATTAGACTTCACATAATTATTTAAGAATTTACCATTTATGAACTTAATTATAACTTATTTAAAGCCCATTGTTAATTATTTTTGTTAAAAATTGGGTTGAATATATTATTTTGAGTATTTTGTTTATAGTAAATTATGCTAATCTTTACTGATGTTTGGTTAAATTATATTTGATACTCATTTTGTTTAAAAAATTACACATAGCTTTTTTGACATTTTAATATATATATTGTAGAAATCTCTATTCCAATTTATCAAATGAGTTAATTTTTTGTACAATATGAAATTATGATTTTATTTTTCATATGATGAAAAGATAGTTAAATAATTTTATTTTTTTTAAATATAAATTTTGTAGAATGTTAAATTCATTAATAAAAAATAAATTAGAAAGGAGTCAAAATATAAGTTTTGAAATAAGAGAAATATCAAGTTTGATTTAGCCAAATCTAAAAAAAAGTGTAATTTACTCTTTTGTTTATATTATTTGTTTATATATATATATATATATATATATATATATATATTACATTATATATTTTCCGCTATTTTTCATTTCATTACTGGCTCTTACAAGTTCAATTGGTGATTCGAAATTTGAATTTCAATTTGACAACTATGCTCTCAGCTACAAAAGTGATACAAAAAATCTGTGGAGAATTAAATTGAAAATGCCATCATCTTTAGAGGACCAAATTAGGGTTTTTGTCAAATATTATTCGTGAACTTGCCAAGTAGGTAGACCCAAAAATCTTAAATATTGTTGCTTCGTTCTGGGTTACTTTCTTCTTCTTTTTTGCCCGGTAAGCTGGGTTACTTTCTTCTGTTTTCTCTCAACTCAAGCGCGACTTTGCTCACTGAAAAATCAAACAATTCCACAGCAATGCCCTGTTCTTGATGACTATTTTTGCATAAAGAATTGCTTTATAAATTTTTACACCTGGTTGAAAATAAAATTTGGGGACATATATGCGTTGTGCTATTGTAAGTGCATAATACTCACTATATAACTAGGTTGTATCCCCATTTTTATATGGATATCGCTCCAAAGTTTGCTATGCATCTGTTGTGCTCCATATGTAAGCTTGATTGCTTATTTCTTTTCAGAGCATCCGTGTCAATCAATATGATCGCTACACCATAAGATAAATTCATGTAGAGGATGCTTCAGTCAGGATATTTCTTAGGCATTGAGAAGTAACTCTTTATTTCCTGTACTTTCAAGTGCAAGCTCATCTTGCGGATGATGAACTAGTTTGAGATAAGGCTTCAAATTTAATGGAAATATCAAGGTTCCCATTGTGAGTACAAAGGCCATTGCATCGCCATAAGTGCTAGGATTTATGATTTCAGATTGATATATACTTCATACTCTTATCGTACAAACACTGACAGTCTACTTAGTAGGAGTGAACATGGAAGAAATAAAAGGGATTTTTCTTTGGGCAGGAAATATTTTCATAATGAACAGAGGAACAAAATCCTCAGAAGAAAGTACATCAGTAGGGTGCAGTAAACCTAAATATCTCCCCTTGGCAATTCTAGTTCTTGTAAGTTTTCCACTTAGCAACTTTATGAGTCAAAGCTTTGTTTTTTTCTTCTAATATGTCTAAATACGCAGCAACCCAACTTTCAAGCATCTTAAGTACATGCAAAAGTATTGGTTTCATGATCCATTCTGTAAGGCTGTCTTAAGTTATTCGTTCCTTCTATAACAGCTCGCAATCACCTTCCAGTAAGACTTGCCCACCAGGAATTACATCGACACAAAAATCATTTGCTAGCTCGGATGCAAGGGCCTTGGCTTCCATCGATATTGGTGTGTTCTGCTATATTTTTTTTAGCTTTATCCACCATATTACTTCATGGTTTAAGTAACTGTTGCTATTCAAGAATTCTGCTCAGAGAATGATGCATCAAAACTGGCTTTAGACCAACAATGAGGGCATGTATCACTAAATTGCCAGACTACAGCAACGAGTGACAGAGCATTGTAAAAATAATGTGCAGTCTCGCATTTTCAGTATTCGATGATGCCAATGATCACAAGTAGAGAGTACTATAGTCCTTATTTTTGAACTCATTTTAAGTGGATAATTTTTTTTTTTAATTTTCATTGAATTTTTGAATTTATACCCATATCTATTTACTCAAAAAAATTTCAAAAATGAATAAATTTTTCTCAAGGTAAAATTTATAAACTTTTTTTATATAAAATCACAACAAAGAACAAAATGTTTCAAATAATTATTAATATAATTTAAAATTTGTATAATATTGTTTGAATGAATTTTTTTTTATTTTTTAATATATTATATTAATTAGCGTGTGCGCGCACAGGCACATACACACACATACACCTTATTGTTCTAGGTAAATATCATATTATTCATATTTGGATTCTTTGAAATACTCAAAAATTTTCTCATCTAGATCTAAGTAGGTAAATTTTACAAATATCCAGAGTATTTTTTCATCCCTAATTATTGAAGGGACAAGATATATGTGAAATTCTCTAGTGTTTGTTATTCTTTGTTATTATTTTTTCAATTAAAATATAAATAGGAATTTTTTTTAAAAAGAATATCTAGTCATATAATGTTGACTTATATAAGAATCTACTTGTTAGTAAAAAAAAAAAAAAAAATTCATTGCTAATGCCTAAAAGAACTGTACATTATGTTTTTCTCATAACATAGCGAGCCAGAATCTATTCGTGGGCATTTGGCAGATCTGAATTTGTCATAGAACAGTACCTTGATGGGTTAAGTAGGCTGGTTTGGTAATTAGAACAAAGCTTACTGCTCTCCCATCTGCACTTACAGCATCTTGATCCTTTCCATTTGTTGGAGGCAGCCGGATTGAGGAACATCTGCTATCTGGGTATCCAAAGCACTTCTGAATTCTGATCTATATCAAAACTTTGTGCCTTCAGCCTTCTATGGGATTTGCCCTACAGATATCAGAGTAAGCCCCACCTTGGGCTTATGGGAAGCCTACTTGTTATGCCCCGACCACCAAATAATTTAGTCATACAAATTAATCCCAAATTTCAGGAAAAGCCCACGAGTTGCTCTCGACTATCTCCTATTAGGGCTTTTTTTCTTTTTCTTTTTAAGACATTATATTTTAAGGTTGAAGTATTTTATATAATTTCTTGAAAAAATTACAATAAAAAATTTTTAATTTGTAAAATTTATTATAGAAGAAGATCTTATTTTCTTTCAAAATTAATTTTTACAAATTTAAAAATACATTTTTTTTTCTAATTTCTTCTGTCACTACCACGTCGCTCTGTCGCTACCACGTAGCTTTTTCAACCCAAAAGTGCTACAGGTCTCACCAACCAGACCAGGGTACGATTTAAGTTTGAGCTGTATTTGACTTTGAACCCGATTCTCTGCAAATTTAGGAACGTGCGCATTGAACATATCTCAATTTGAACATTTTGAACCCTAGATTTTATAATTTTTAATATAAAATATAGTTTTTTAGTTGATAATTATAAAACTATATTTGTTTTATATTCTATATTTTTAAAATAAAAAAATTAAAATTAAAACATATATATAATCTAAATCATTCAAATTAAATTTAAATATTTTAAATAAAATTTACATCCATTTTCTTTCTTTGTACACTAGATCTAGGTAAATTTGACTTTAGACTTAAGACTTGTCGTTGTAGATTGTTAATTGAATCGGCATTTGGTTTAGACTATACTTGATCTTGGAAAGTTTGTCCGGTTCAAAAAAAAAAAAAAAGATATAAGTAAAAAAAAATTTAATAAAAAATGTATCTATTTTTAAAAATTTTGAATATAAAATGAGCTAAATTTAAGTCTTTTTTTTAAGTTTGGCTTGAGCCCAAACTTATCTATATTATAATTATTTATTTTTATATATTATTAATAAATAATATTATTAAACATTTATTTATAATTATAGATATAAGTAAAAATATATATATAATATATATGATTATTATATATTTTTTTATTTTTACTTATTGCATAATATATTATTAGAAATAAATTATAATTTAAATAAAATAAATTATTAATCAGTAATATTATTAAAAAATTATTATTTAAAAAGATTTTATTATCCTATATATGTATATATATATTTCTTTTCAAGTTATTTAAATTTCTTACAATATTTTTTTGAGTTATTTAGTATTTAAAATAAGAAAAAAGTAAGTCTAACAAATAATAAAATATATCTAATGTTTTAAATTAAAAAAAGATAAAAAAATTTAAAAAAAAATAGATATGAGTAAAAAAAAAATTAATAAAAAATGTATCTATTTTTAAAAATTTTGAATATAAAATGAGCTAAATTTAAGTCTTTTTTTTAAGTTTGGCTTGAGCCCAAACTTATCCATATTATAATTATTTA
Organism: Erythrophleum fordii; assembly: GCA_032878935.1. Lineage (NCBI taxonomy): Eukaryota > Viridiplantae > Streptophyta > Magnoliopsida > Fabales > Fabaceae > Erythrophleum > Erythrophleum fordii. Next base: position 30,611,677 of record JAVQMF010000050.1, read on the forward strand.
CTTTTATATATTATTAATAAATAATATTATTAAACATTTATTTATAATTATAGATATAAGTAAAAATATATATATATAATATATATGATTATTATATATTTTTTTATTTTTACTTATTGCATAATATATTATTAGAAATAAATTATAATTTAAATAAAATAAATTATTAATCAGTAATATTATTAAAAAATTATTATTTAAAAAGATTTTATTATCCTATATATGTATATATATATTTCTTTTCAAGTTATTTAAATTTCTTACAATATTTTTTTGAGTTATTTAGTATTTAAAATAAGAAAAAAGTAAGTCTAACAAATGATAAAATATATCTAATGTTTTAAATTAAAAAAAGATAAAAAAAATTTAAAAAAAATTTATAAATTTTTTTGTACACCTAACCTGTGATCAGGTTTAGTTTGGACTCGATTCGTAGGGTTATTTTAAATTTGAAACCTTTATTTGATTTTTTTTAATTTAAATTATTATTTTAAAAATTAAAAGTTAAGATTGTTTTTATTTTTATTTTAAAATAAAAAACATATTTTAAAAATAAGATTTAAACCATACAATTTTAATTTAAACAGCTTGAATTAAAAGAAAGCTTTTAATCAAGGATCCAAATTCCAATAGGTTGGCAGATTCTCGGAATTTCTAGCAGTTGTAAGAACAAAAATGTATCACAAAATATACAATTCATCACAAAATATACATAGTTATGGGGGCGTAGATTCTCTGCTTGGCACAGTGGATAGCATGCCGTGCTTGGCCACTAAAGGACATCGTCCCATTTAACAAATCTCAATCGTTAATAGCATCCAATGGACAACGTCACGCCACATAAGGGACAAGAACAGGTGGAGTAAAACGCAGCGTCAAGAACATCTCCTCCTTCAACCAGTTGCTCTGTTTCATTGAGCGAGAAAGCATCTTTTCAACAGGTTTTTCTTCTCCATCTCCATTGAGCTAAACAGCAACATTGGTTTGAAGGTTCATCATCTTCACCTTCACATTATCAACGGATGTTTCAGCAACGTTTGCAGCAAAGTTAAAGGTCTATGGCTTTCAATGCTTGCTTGGTTCACTTCACCAGTTTCAATGGTTGCTTTGTTCCTTATATGTAGCAACACTTCTGATGGAATATTGCAACACCAATATACTTTGTAACTTAGTGTCGCATGATGTCTCAGAAACCTTTTTAATTGGGTTATGGAGCGGAACTAGTTATAAAAGTCTGTTCATTATCTTTGCCTTTTCTACTTTATATGATTTGGGGAAGGTGTATATGTGTCAGAGTTTTCCTCTAAAAAGTATTTTATATCCTTCCTTTCTAGTATCATCTTTTCCAGTATCACTTGGGTTTGGAGCCTCCTTTGGTGTTGGGTAATGGAGTTCGAGAAAGGGAGGCTAGCATTGAAGACACAGCTTTTGTAGAAGAAGGAGGAGGCCCGATGCGTGCAGGGGGTAAAGACGCGGCGTTGCTTTTTCTGGCTTTTGCTCCATCTATTCTTGTCCCGTGCGTGGCATGATGTCGTCCATACAATGTTACTAACAGTTAAGATTTGTTAAATGGGACGACGTCATTTAGTTGCCCAGCATGCTGTGCTTTGCAGTATGCTAAGGAGAGAATCCGCACGCATAGTTATAGGTATTTGTTGAAAGAAAGGATCATTTTGCCCCAGTTAAGTTGATCTTTTCGACAGCTACTCCTGCACACAGACTACGCTGTCCATTTGCTATTTCCATCCCTTTTGGCGAAGCTTTGTTGGTCACCACAGCTTGCGACGACCTTTTATAGGCTCTTGTCGCCATCGTAGCCTCCACCGGCCACCTGCAAGTGGTAGATACGCCGTCACGAGCGTGAAGTGAATATTTTAAGGACAAAAGAACGCAAATGATGAAGAATGGCAGACACAGCTGCCCCTGTGCGTTTTGATGGGTGAAAGAACTTTTCTTTTTTTAGTTTAGTTGGAAAAAATAGCAAGAAAAGCGAAATAGAATTGGATGAAAGGGAAAGAGGAAAAGGAAGAGAATATATGTGAAGTGGGGGTGTTTGATTGAAAGAAATGTGGGAGTGGAGAAAGAAATATCAAAGGGAGACCAAAAGATTATGTGGTTTCAGTGGATGTCAATACGGAGGAGGAAGAAAAAGATTGATGAAGATGTTGAATGCGGGAAAGAGAGAGAATGGAAGAGAAAAAAAAAACTTTTTATATAAATGAGGGAAAGAACTAAATTTTTTTAGTTGGAGAAAAATATTTTTCTAGTATTTTTTTTAGGTAAATGAATGAGGGCTAAGCTAAACAATGGAGACTAAAGTACACATGAATATGGGAACAAAGATGAAAATGTAAAAGAAAGAAGTAATTTTGTGAATAAAAAATAATAAAAAAACATAAATATTGTTAAATAATAATAAAAAATAATATTTTTATTTTTTATATCATAATAAATATAATTTTAAATTATAAAATTTTATTTTATTCTCACTCTTCTTTTATTTTTATCAAAATCTTAATTCTTAAAATAATTGAAAGTAAATTTGTTATAAAAGAGAATAAGAAAAAACTTATCATACCATGTCCTTCACTAAAGAATCTTATGAACCAGTTAGACTTTCCTCTTCTCTTTCTTTCCTCATATCTATTCCTTCTTCATGTATATCTCATATTTTTAATAAAATAGACAACCTTATAAAAATTATCCATATCTTAGATGAATCTAGCCTAGAAGAAACCATTGGCTCCATTATTAATTCCTATGAACTTTACCATCAAAATTGTTCTTTCACCCGATCTTTTAAGAAAATCATCTCTCCAAAAATTCCACCAATAAAAGAAATTATTCAGGGTACAAAAATGGATTAGTGTGAGTTGCAGTTAATTCAAGCTGAACAATATGTTGGTCTAAAAATTCCCACTAGTTTCATTTCTTACTAGATTTGTCAAGGGTACACACATCTTTACCTTAGAGCCATTAAATTAGTCCTCACCTTTTATAGATGAAAAGGGATAATGGCTATAGCCTGTGTTTCCCTCATTGATACTTCATATACTTCCTTCCAAAATACTTTAATTGGTGCAACTCTTGTCACTCTAAATGGTGACAGTGTCATTCTCACCATATATCCAAACTTTAACATCAAGCTATCAGATTCTACTCTTCCCACCAATCTGAAAGTTCAAGTTCAAGTTCAAATCATTGGTGTAGAACAAGTCCAAAATGCCGTTTCGGCCACTTTCCATTATCAAATGATTTACTATCTATAGAACCACTCTATAGACCTTCAATTCTAAAATTTGATTGATGATGTCTTATATATGATATCTAATAGACCTGATAACACTACCATTATTCATATCCCAAAGCAAATTTCTAAGGACAAATTGTTATAGTTGATGCCCTTAGAATGGGTCACAAATTATGAAAAAGTTCCACGACAATTAGAAAGTATTCCATACCACTACTCCTTTTATACTTGAAAAACTTAAGGATGGAATTGTAAAATTTATCTTCAAAAGCCCTGTAATAAAGGAAGGAACATCCTTGACCTATTTTCGCAAGTTTACTATACATCAATCCATAATGATTACTCTTGTTACAAAACAAAAGTAGAAAAAAGGTGTCATCTCAATTTGTTACTTCTATCCTAATGGTTATTATGCTTATGTTGGGAAAATTAATGGTCACGTTGCATGAGATTGTGATCTCGCTATGTGTGACTCTGGTTGTGACTGTCACATGGATAGTTGGGAAGGCCCTAAAGACAATGAATAAAGGCCTCAATACTTTGTTGTAATAACCACTTAGAAGCTGGATAAAAAGAAGAAGCCAACCTGGGGATTAATATTTTGCTTCCATAAAAAGACAGATCATGATAATAGCAATGATGATCATGATGACTTACCTAAACCAAAATAGGTAGGCATTAAGAATCCTAAGCCTAGACCCATGTCCATCTATGAATTATTATGAGAACTAGGTTATGAAGACCTTCTCCCACAACTTGAACCGGTTATTACACCACAAACATTGCCACAACTCATTTTGTGTATGATGTTTTCATTTGCGTCCAAAGCTTATAACTCAAAATCCCCTTCAATGGAAAGAAGGACTAATCTAAAGATCAATGTTACATACAAGTTGTTTTCTATCCTTACAGAGGTTGCTCTTAGTGGAGCTATAAGGCCAATTTCACAACTTGAATAAGTGCTGAACTGATATGCTCACAATGCTATGGTATAAAACTGAGTCCATCAAAGAATTAATTCTCGCCATGAGTCCATGAGAATCTCTCAAGTCAAATAGCACAAACTCACTCTTGTCTTGATGTACTTTCCACTTAAGTCCAATAATTATTTAACTGCCTACAGCAATAGGTGGCATCACTAGATGTAAAACTGAGAGACTTTATTGTGCACAAATACACATGTCCTATTTTCACACAAAAGGAGCAAGAAATCAGGAGGCTAAAGTCCTAAATTGACCAAATAGAAAAAGGTATGGTAAGAGATCATTCTAAAAGTATTTATGATATGTATCCTTCTTTATACACTCTAGCTTATAATCCTTATCCTTATTCTCTATATGCAATTTATCCTCTTGAAACATACTAGCAAAAATATTTTAAGATGAATTATGGGGTTTTCAGAAAGAAAGAAGATGATCCCAATCTCAGTCAGGTTAGTCAGTTTCAACTAAAACAAAGACCTCCACTTCCAATAAGAATGCCTAGACCTTCCCAAAGACCACAATACTCTACTAAGTCTAAACCTTCTCCTTCTTAGACAAAACCCTTTGAATCGCCTTTAAAACCCTTGAAAATCAGGACACCACCTTCTTTGTCAAAGAAAACTCAATATCCACCCTTAAACTAAAGAAGCAAACAATTAATGTAAATAGAACCTCCACCCTTTCAACTAGAAAACAAAAAATCTTCTGAAACTATTGCACTTATAGCACCAATGACTCATTATAGTTCTGATTCTAATTTTGATCATACTGATGAAATTGGTTTAGAACCAATCAATTTTGATAAGTTCAATGATCATACTAATATCTCTACATCATATATGGTCAACCCTACACCTATTGATGAGGTTAATGAATCTAATATAAAACATGAAGAATATGTTGAGTATCATCCTTATATTGAAACCTCTCTTGACCATGCACAAGTCTAAGCTTGTCCAACCAATGGACCATGGTTTACACCCAATGATGTCCCTCTAGATAAATTGAGAGATAAATTACATGAATTATTAGATTGGATAAACCTCTAAATGACTAGACCAGCTACTAACTTTAAAGCAGTCCTCACTAAATTTACCTCCAAATTCACATAAATTCTCAAAAAATAGTTTAAAACCTTATGAGAGTATTAACAACTTCGTTACACTCGTGCCCTGAGTGCTAATCCATTTCTTGGTTTTATTCACAAAGAATTCCTAGAAGACTTCTATCTTGTTGGTAAACAAAAATGATAAGAGTATTTACATATGTGTTGTTGTTCTTTAAAAAAGAAATATCTTGATTTCTAATATCAAAAGATGGTCAGGCACTATTACATGCTTAATAGTTTTAATGATGTCAACTTTCGGCATACTTCTTATAGTCTCTTTATTAGAAGAACATCAATTTAAACTCCTAAGAGCTATTCAATTACTCTACAAAGATATGATAGAAATCTCTTTAGGAGAAATTTATCAACTTGCTTTTGCTATACCTGAAAAATTATGTAATTGGTATAAGATATTTAATTCTATAATGGAAAGCAAATTGGCACTTTAAAAAGTCTACAAAAAGCCTTATCTCTAAATTAAATGTAAAGAAAAACATAGGTGCTTTTACCCTATAAAAAAAATCTCATTTTCATAAGGATCATTACAAAGCTTTCAGGAGAAAGAAGCATAAAAAGCCTATACAATTCTTTAGAAGGAGAACTATGCAATACAAAAAAAGTAAGGATCACTGCTACATTTGTGGCAAGAAATGTCACTTTGCAAAGCAGTGTCCTAATAAGTCCAAGAAAGACATTAAACTCCTCCAACAACTTCAATCTGGCATTCCTTTCCAACAAGATAAGGAAATTGAAGAACTTTTCTCGGAGCAAGAGGATGCTAATGAATTCATTATCTTTGCCCTACCAGGATTACCTTTATTAGATTTAAATTTCTCTTTTGATTCAGAATGCTCTATTACTTCTGAAAAGAAATATGATTATACTTATTATAGTTATTCTATTCAACCGTGTGACTAGGAAGAACAAATAGAGCCACCAATGCCTTATGTAAAAATGTAGATTCTTGAAAGCAAGTATTACAAGCCAAGTCTGGTCATTGCTTATATGGATACAAGAGCATCTAAAAGCTTAATGAATCTGTAGTTCTCCCTCTTAAGGCTTGGAAAAAGCATTCTAAATATTTCAGTGTCGCTGATAGAAAATTTTTTAAAGTTGATCTTATCACCAAAAAGAATATTAGTATAAAAGTTTTTTCTAATTGTATCATTTAGACAAAAATTCTTAAAAGTAGTCTCCCTGACAAAGATCTCCTTATTGGTATAAATGTCTACTATCAAGTCAAATAATTACAAATTCTACCTAAGAGTATTAGATTTAAGCAAAGCTTCAAACTACACACCACTGTTCCCAAAATATTTGAACTTCATTCATTTCCTCTTGGATATAAAGACATCCACGATCAACTATTGCAATATTGTTCAGGATCTCATGATCAATTCACTCATCCATTTCCACTTTGAAAAAAATCAAGAATTTTTCATTTAGCTTCCCTTTAAGAGAAATGAATATGTTAATCCCACAAAAGCTTTTCATTTTTGCATGAATGCTGATGACTTAGCTTTAGCCAAAGAAGAATGCACGGCATTATTAAAACAATGTCTTATTGAGCCAACTAAATTAGATTGGGTTTGTCAAGCATTTTATATAGAAAGAAGATCGGAGCAAAAACAAGGTAAGAAGAGATTGGTGATTGATTATAAGCCTTTAAATATGTTCTTATAAAATGACAAGTTCCCATTGCCAAAGATAAGCTTACATACTAGTTTTCTCAAGGATATAAAAGTTTTTTCAAAGTTTGATCTCAAAGTTAAATTTTGGCAATTAAGTATTGATCCTATTGAGAGATACAAAATAACATTTTGCATTCTTAATACCTAATACCAGTGGACAGTTATGCCTTTTGACCTCAAAGTGGTGACATCGCTTTTTCATAAGGCCATTACAAAGATTTTTAAGCCCATTATTCACAGTACCCTCATTTGCATTGACGATATACTACTTTATTCTAAAAATGAGGAAGACCATAAATGGCTCCTTCAACAGTTCCTGGATATCACTAAATAATACAAGATCATGTTATTAGCCCGAAAGAGTCAATTAGGCCAAATCTAAATAGAATTCCTTATAATGAATATATCCAATAGACATTATTACCTAGAACCACACATTGCTCAGGAGCTACTCACTTTTCTTGATGAAAATTTCACTACAAAGGAAATTCAACAGTCCCTCTAGATAATCAATTTTATTAGAGATTTTATCTTTCATATGTTTAATTACACAAGCTAGCTATTAAAACTTTTGAAAAAGAAGAATCCCCCGCCTTGGGGTTACGCACAAATAGCAACTATAATATACCTAAAAAATGTCTCTCAAAATCCTTTGCCTTTGAAGATTCTTAATCAAGGGAAAATGATCCTTCAAACGGACACTAGTGATAACTATTGGGGAGCTATTTTCATATAAGAGATTGATGGGAAACAATATTATTGTGGTAATGCGAGCAAACAATTCAAAGACTTTGAAAAGTATTATCATGCTATTTATAAAAAAATTATCGTAGTAAAAAAGGGGATTGAAAAATTTAGTTTTCATCTTAGCCCTTATGAATTTGTGGTTCAGATGGATAACTTGTCATTCCCTAAAATCTTAGAGTCTAAGAAAAAAATCCTACTTGACAAATAGTTGTTTAGATGGAAAGATTGGTTCTCTTGCTATAAATTCAAAGTTAAATACATCAAAGGCTACACAAACATTATAGCATATTATCTTTCTAAATACCAACTGAGTAAACCTTTGGAAAGGAGGATACTAATACCAACTCAATTCAATTTTACCCTCTATAGATCTTCTTCAGAGAGAGATCATTCATGAAACACCATGAGATCTGGATGCTTCTGAACATATTCTAAAAGGAGAGAAGAAGCTATTTAATAAACCTCTTTTCTCTTTTTAAGAGTTATAGGAAGACAATCTTGACAGAAGTAAACTGGGTGATGTTCTTACTTGTCCTTTAATCTTATAGGGATAAGTTCTATATCTTGTCTTTTCAAAACAAAATAATCTATACCTTGTCTTTCTTCCTCTGAGCTTTTCTCTTGTCCTGACTTATTAGGTTCAAGGATTCTTTTAGTATTTTTAAAAGACCTTTTAATGAAAGAACTCATAGATAAGGTGAGAACTTTTGTCAAAATTATATTCTCTACAATACTTTCTGATGTACAGGATCCTTATTCAAAGGCAAGTGCAAAACATATTTATATAGGTAAGATAATCGTAAGAGATTCACTATAAAAGATTTTGGAAAAAGGAAAGCTTTCAAAAACAAGTCACGGAGAAAATTGAGAACTTTGATTAAATAAATTGAAATACAAGTCTCCTCTCCTTGACTACTAAGGAAAGATAGCCTTTTTATAGCCAAAGGCCATTACGACTAGACAAATAACTTTTACAAAAGTAAGAGATGATAGCAGAGATACACTTTATTAAATTTACTTTATGGACTATAAAGCAAAACATGCCTGAAAACATATAAAATCATTTGACAAATTAGGACAATTATTGCATATGGGACAGGCTGACAAAGAATAAGCCTTATCCCTTCTTTATGGATTCTTATGAAGGAGATAAGTTTAGGTCACCGTCTTTAGAATTGTTAATACTATCCTTTTTCCTAAAAAGTGACATTAGCCATTCTTCAACTTTATCAAAGTCATCTGGCTCATTCAGATCTTAGGAATCTTGAATGTGCTTAGCTTGTGGTTGTCTCGGTAGTGACTAAGAACTAGAACCTTGCAGAAAGTTAGTCATTTGTGTTAGAGTGCAAACTTCAGTATTTAGAAGATTAACTTCAAGTAGCTTAGGTTTTTCGGGAATGAATTTTCCAAGGAATAGACCTAATGTTGTGCAAAATACAAATTTATACTCCTAATAATTATTAATTTCATATAAGAACATTTTAAAGTACTTAAAAGCTTTAGTCCTTTGCTTAAGCCATTCAAGAAAGGTGTTCCATTCAGAAGTATGGTTTTTTATTAAAAGCATGGTTTTCCTGTTGGTCCAATAAGAGCGATGGATGATAAAGATACCGGTCAACTTATTAGGTTTAGGATTATTCCACAAATTGTACAATGAGATAATTTTTTGTAGTATGCCACCAATATAATGGTGAAAATCACTCAACGAGAATCTAGAGGTTGGAATTTTTGTTTTCTTCTTAATTAAGAAAATGATAAATGAAAAGATGTGAAAATTCGATGGCTCCATAATGAAAAGCAATGAGAGCCCAAAGGTGCCATAACGCATTATCAGTGATGTAGGTATGAATCCTGAAGAGAATCATGAATGAAGTTTTTAAGTTGAAACAAGATGGGTGAGTAGGAAGACATGAATATCTGAGATACCTATGGAAATAATAAAACAAGGACTTTTCTGCATGTTTTTTGACTTCAGTAGGATTTTTAGGCTTTAGGTCACAAGGAGGAAAATCCTTTTTGGGCTAAGCTGAAGGTAAAAAAGGATGGTGAATAATATAGCTAGGAATAGAATGAGCCATGAAGATGAAAAGTATTAGCTTTACAAGAGTGAGAAGGTTTATGATATTGGGTCTAGAAAGATAATATGCTATAGCGTGCACGCACACACACATATATGGATTGCATGCACACACACACACATATGGATTTCATCTTCAATACTTGGGTCACATAAACGTGTGGATTTTCTCACATCTTCTCTTTCTGTCTACTAAACAATATGTGTAATTGGCTTTTTGTTTTTGCTTTTGTTTTTTGAAAAGGAAAGAGGAGTGGAAAGAGGCTTAATTTTTGAGATTGAAGGAACTAGAGAGAAGCCAAATTCGTCAAATAGCTTATGGCTTTCTCCTGTCCTCTCTCTCTCTTTCTCTCTCTATGTAATTGTGTAGTCACTACAATTGGCTTTTTTTTTTTGTTGCTTTTTTAAAAAGAAAAAAGGTGGAAGAAGGCTTAATCTTTAAGATTAGATGAATTGGAAAAAGACCAAACTAATAGAAGTTAGATTCATCATATAGCCTATGGCTTCTCTTCCACCCTCTTTCTCTGTCCAGTTGTGTAGTTAGTGCAATTGGCTTTTCTTTTAATGTTTTGTTTTTACTTTTCTAAGAAGAAAAAAAAAGGTGAAAATAGACTTAATCTCTAAGATTGGATAGACTAGAGAAAGACTGGACTGGAGAAAAAATTGAATTTTTTAATTTAATTTTTAAAAATGTAACTCTTTTAAAAGAGTTCTCTAATAATTTTTTTCAATCACTATTAAATTAAAAATTTAGTTTTCGTGGGTTCAAAAAATAAAGGATAAATAATAATTACAAAAAATTATTGAAAAATTATGTAAAAAATAATATGCTTTGAATAATAATTTACTTATGATATTATAGAATTTCTATAATGGCTTCCAAAAAAATATACATTACATGTGGACCCCTAAAATAAAATTTGTAAATAATTCCTATGTTAAATTATAAAAAGATGTTGATTATGTGCTATTTATTATAGATAATTAGAAAATTACAAAATCAAAGTATTGCACTTTTATCTTCATAGACTACAATGAGAAAGAATGAGGATCAGCGTGTCTACCACAATCTATGATTTGTTTTTTCTTTTTTTATTTAATTTCTTTATTCTTCCCATCATTTCATATTCAGCTTTTTTTTTTTAAATTATGAATTAAATTTTAATTATCTAATGTTTTCAACATGCCCTTTGTATTTGTTACGTTTATAAAACTGTCTAATCTCACCTCATAAACAAGTTTGATAAATCACGTTATTTTGTCATTATTAAAATATTAGTAAATTTGATTTTTATTTGAAATTAGTCCTTAACCAATGAGGTTAATAAAATGAGATGAAATGTGACGTATTTAAAATATGTCAATCTTTTTTTTAATCATGCATCATGTCATTGTTCAAATACTTAAGGGGATGCTTCCCATAGCGTACTATTAGTTAATATCACTGCTTTCAATCCAATATGTTGTCTATTATTATAATAACTATATATTATATTACACATTTATTAAATATAATCTGTATTTACTGTGGTTATAATTTTTTAAAGAATATTATGTATTATAAATTATAATTTGGTCCTTCCAACAAAAAATTCCTGCCTCTGTCGCTGTTATTTAGATAATAATTTATTCACTGGATATTTTTCCCGACAATAATTCTTTACTTTAGCCTTCGATATTTATCTCCCTTAATGATTAACAAGAAGGTGAAAGATTAGAATGATAGATTTGAGTTGGATTCAATTACACGCGAACCAAGTACAGAGAAGAGAAAGCTGAGAAAGCTACAAGCATTCCCGGGAGAATGCTTTTCTCACAAATGATAAATTATAATGTGAGTAAATCTCATTGAATGATATAAAAGAGAATAAAATATAATAAATAAATAAATTATTTTTATAATTTTATTTTTTAAAAATAATTTAATAATTAAAATAATAATTATAAATATTCGATAATCATTATACAAATTATATAAAAAAATTATGTTTTAACTCAAATGTGGCTAAATTTTTAACAAATATATATATATATATATATATATATATATATATATATATATATGCATACATCCCATTCAAATGCCAGGTACGTCTTTCAATTTTAAGGCCTGGTTTGATAACTTTTTTATAAAAGGCAATTTTTTAATAATATTTTTATTATATAATTTTTAATATTTTAATTAATTATTTAATATATATATATATATATATATATATATATTTTTATGTACTAATTGAGTCTAAATATATGTAGAGGTTGGAAAAGCCTAACGCTCTATTTAAATGAAAAAAAATAAAAAAAAATTTTCTCTCGCTTGGGTTGGAGAGCAAACAAAGAAAAAGAAAAAAAAAAATAATGGTGAGTCATATCAAAAAATTTTTACTCTAAATATATATATTTTTAAAAAAAAAACTATACCTAACATGATTCATTTTTCAAATTTTTCTCTCCATTTTTATTTCTTTGTCCTTGATAAATGTTTTAAAAAAATCACATTTCAATTTTTTTTAAAAAAACTAGCCAAATAATGAAATAAAAAATGGTAAAAACTAATTTTAAAAAAGGTTTAAATAATAGAAAAAAAGGTTTTTTCATTCTAAGTATGTGTTTTCTTTTAATAGAAAAGTTTTTTTGACCTTATTAAAAAATAACATTTTTTATTATTTTTATTTTATTATTTGGCTAAATTTAAAAAAAATTGAAATGTGATTTTTATAAAGTTATTTTTTTTAAAAAAATTATTATTCTTATTTCTTTTTGAATATATATAAATTTAAAATAGTTAACTTATATTTAAAACATAACTTTTTTTTTTAAATATCCTATTAAAAAATTCAAATGACTAAAAGCACTATTATTTTTATAAATTAACACATTTTCTTTTTTTCGAGTTTTCTTTTTTTTCATTCAAACACAAAAAAAAAAATATATATATATATATTTTTTTTTTTTACTTTTCACTTCCTCTGTTTTTTTCTCCTCCCATCCAACCTCGGGGTAAGTGTTTTGATATTCATGTCAATATTATTGTAATTAAATTAAATTTGTTAATATTATAAAAGTAGAATAAATATTGTGGAAGGAAAAAGGAGCTAAAAAATATGACGCCACAGGGTTTGGCATTGCATTTGCCTTTTGTAAAGTAGAATAAATGTGTGATAACTACGAGACAAGGGCAATTAGAAGAGGTGGGGCAACAGACATCTACTTTCCATTTTTCAATACCCGTCATTATATTGCTGTTCCAGTCCTCAGCAGCAGTTACAGAGCAAAAATTCTTTAAATAGTTACTGTTTCTATGCTCTTTGCAAATTCCAAGGGCTAAAAGTTTAGAGAAATGGACAAAGGCCAAGGGGATCTGTGTGGGTAACTGTGTCTGTAGTAAATAGACAAGTATACCCCCCCCTCCCCACACCACATGCTCCCTCTTTCTTCTTTACTTTCGTCCATCCCTTCGCTATTAGTAATTGTCTCTTTCCATTCCCTCCTTAAATTTCTTGCATATCTCAGACAGATCTTAAAATGTAAATTAAGTTTTATTTAAATCATTCAGATTTTATCTTATATATATTTTTATTTGAATCATTAATTTTTTATGTCTATAATTGAATAATTATTTTTAGTTTGTGTTTTATTCTTTTTTAAAATAATTTTTTTAAAAAAAATTTAAATCGTTCAACAATCCAAATCAGATATGCAATCTTTTTGATCCACGCCACACCCACTTCCGTCCTTTCCATAAAATTAATTTCAAAATAAAAATCTTTTAATAAACGAGTATGTAGGTTGCGGGCCCTTCAATTAATACCAAGATGTTATTACGGGCAACTTGAATTTTTAGGAGATAAGTTGTTTTTCTTTCTAATTAAATTTTGAAGGAATTATCTCAAAATATATATGGATAATAATATAATAATAATTCCATCTTTTAAATTTGAACTCTCTGTTAAAAAAAAAAAAAACTTATAATAAAACAATCGATAGTTGAATTTGATCCTCTTCTCTCTTTTCTCTAACCTAGACGCTAAGCTAAGGCTAAAGTTAAAACTAGATTCAATGGCAGCACCGGGTACCTTTGTCAGAAAGAGCATTTCTCCGTATGAGCTCAGACGAGACTAGACTAGACGAGACGAGACGAGAATTCAATGGCTACCGTACAGATCGTTGCGACTGAGAAATCCAAGCCAACCATCTCGAGACTACTCCCGCCTGTCTCTCTTCTTCTTCTTCCCGATGATGGTGACGTTCCTCTCTCCTGTTCCTGCTCAATCCCGTGATTTCCGACACGCTTCTCAAATTTAGTACCCCCCTACGGTTGTCTCCTATATGGATCGTGTCCTCTGCTGTGTTCCGGTATAGTGGCAGCTGCATATTCTTTTGCTGCTGCTGCCGCGAAAGCGATGGTCCAGAGGAGGAAGAGGACAATCTACGGCTGTCCTCCCTCAGGATCATCTTCGACGTCAAATAGAGTAGATCGGACGACTGTACGTCGCTCCATCTTTGATGGAGTGCGTTGGGTCTGTGGGAAGGAGAGACTATGATCCTGTGTTCCAACCTGTGCTTGTTTTCCTTTCCCGTCAGCAATAGCCCATCTTTTCTGGGACCATCACACCCGCTACTTTCTCTCTCTTTGCCAGCCTCGTTTCTTTTCCGCTTCGTGGACATTGCACTGTCTAGAGACCTTCTAAACGGCGCCGTTTTCTTCTGCTGCGTCGTTGTTTCCCCTTCCACGCTTGTTCTCTGCTGCAATATAATCTGTAAGAACCCACCACTACTACCTCCTCCTCCTCCTCCTCTTTCCCCAACCGATGAGTGCCTCCCGGAGACTCGTCGGAGAATTGAGTCTGCATCGACCCGATTCTGTGAATCCGGTTCCGGGCCGCTCTCTATGTCTGAATAATCCTGGGGATTTTCAGAGTTCTGTTGTAACGGTGGAATGGGTTGATTCTGCGGCCAAACCTTAGCCTCCTCCACCAGGAGAATGTCTTCCGGGTCGACCCGGTACCGACAAAGCGGGCAAGTGGAATGTGCGTCCAGCCACGTATCCACGCATTCGACATGGAAGGCGTGCTTGCATTTCGGAAGCAACCGAAGAACCTCCACGGACTCAAACCGGGTCAGGCAGACCGCGCATTCGAGACCATCTTTTTGCCCCCTCAGCGATCCGAATCTGAAAATGGGCAACGACTCAATCACCGTCCGGTCAATGCCGGAGTTCTTTCTGCCTACAGAAACAGGGCCTCTATGTGAATTCCTAGGGGACTCATCCCCGGGCTTACAGTGCTTAACATAGAGAAGAAGGAGAAAGGTAAGAGAAAACAAAGTGGTCAATACCCCCACTACAACGATCACGCTTGGCTTAAACGGAGACCCTTTTCCTCCTCCACCACCGGGATTTTCCGGTGTCGGCGACGGAGGAGATTTTCCTGTACCGGTGTCATCGATAGTCAAACCTAGAGGAGAGGGTGGGGTTTCTGTGTTGGTACCACCACCTGCCCCTGCAATGTTGTGGAGGATGAGGAAGAAGAAGAAAAATCTGGTGAGTGGCTTGAAAGAAGCTGCACCACCCATGTGCGAGCGAGAGTGATGCTCGGGGTTAAAAGTGACTATCTAGTAATTTGAGGAAACAAAGGGATTAACGAATAATATATTTTCATGTATGAGGAAGGATGAGGAGGGAGAGAGCTGAGAGGGGCTATTTTGGGAGAGATTCTATGGTAGGGATTCAGGGGAAAAAGATACAAAGGGACAAGGACAAATAGCGCCAATAGGGGGGTAACCAAACACTAAAATAAATGCAGCTCTTCGCTATAAATATAGAACGAGTACAGTTTATTATTATCACGTAACTGGACAAGAGTCATAAAACCACAGTTTTAATCTGCTATAAAAATTTGATAAACATAGGAAAACGACGCGACCAACCTTAGACAATAATCGAACAACATGGCTAGTGTTGAGAGGGGAGAAATAGAGGGGTTGCTTCTTACATTCCATGGGCTGTGTAGATCTAATTCTAACGGCTTTTCGTTATCAGAAGCATCCATCATGCAGCCCAAGCAAAGAACCTATCCACTTTATATAGCCTATAGGCTTCCCTTTTTTAGTTTTTTTAATTTTTTAAATATATATTATTTTAGGCTAAGGCTATGAGACCCATAAAAGAGCCTTCATGTTGTGTTTGGTCTTCCTCTTTGTATCTGTGTAGTCAGTATAAACTGCTCTGTATTTCAAGTGTTGCCTCCTTGCTGGGTCGTAAGGTTAGGTTTCTCCTGTTTTTGAAAGGTATCATTTGCATGTATTAGTTATTAATTAAAAATCTAAGCAATGATATACCTCTTCATTTGACTGCAGAGAGGACCACCGTCTGCTGATTATAAGTTAATATGTTTAAAAAAATTATATATCATTAATATTTCATTGTTAAACTTGAAAGCTTACAATTCAATAATGCATGAGAAGATTGTAAAAATAAATTAATAATAGAAACCCATACTTTAAAATATCAATCAGCTGGTAGTGAATGGGAAGGATATGTGGGACCTATAACACAGAAAACAGATAGTTTTAAAATGTGCTAGAACCCATACATAGGAAAGGTCAATGTAAATCTCCATCAGAAAGAATCTTATATATCACAATTGTAGGAAGAGGGAACAATATCCTGAAGCTTTTTGCGATGTCAGTAATCAATCATGATTGCCAGTTTTGGAAGTTGAAACTTCCACAACCGGATGGAAATAAAACGAAGCCTTTTGGGCTGCATAAACACTACAGTAGACATCATGGAAAAGACTACAAGTTTTGCAGAAAACGTTTGAAGATAATGTGTAGTTGAATATATAGCGGTTTCTAAAATCTAAACAACAGTTCCATGATGGTGGAAGTGTATGTTTTCTTACGACTCAGTACAGCAGCAATACATGTGGAAAGTATTGTTCGTCTGAATATTTCATGGCTGTTCTGTTTGTCTCCGTATAACAACTATAGAACATTAAAAAACAGTTAACCCTGAAAGATCCTTGTGATCTGACAACTCAGCCTTCGTTATGGGAAACAAAATGACGATACAAGAAAATAAGGGAATGAAAATTATTGCGAAATAAATCTAAACATTATGGACACATTATAATGATCCATAGTTCACAAAAATCTTCATGCACAGAGCTAAACATACTGGGTAAACCCTTATGTGTGCTCAATGACTTTTGGACCTAAATGAAAGGACCTGTTGTTGGACTGAATAGTTGTTGGTGCTAATTGAAGAGATTCTTCCTTTCCATGTTTGCATTTAGATATTCAGTAGGACTTTGCAGGGATAAAGTTATGTATTTGACCAACTTCTTATAACTTCGGAAGTGTACTTTAAAGGTAATTATTTATGCTTCCTTTCTCTGAATATTTTATGAATAGAGTTTATGGAAGATGATTTTGACATGGCACCAACGATGAGAACATTATTTATGATAAGATATTAAAATTATCCATACTTAAAAAATCCAGGCATAAGTTAGAGAATTAATTATTACCAAACAAGGTAATTGCTATAAAAAATATTTTCTGCCGCCTCATAAAATTGAACCTCACACATCCGTTCCCTTTATTCATGAGCTATCAATTTGAAAGTGGCTGTTGGCTGGTGGGGTTCTCCTTTTACAAGGCACTCTTGACATTTTACTAGCTCTTTTCATGTCGGGGTCCAAGCTTCCGGCATTCTTTGGGCAAATGGATCTCTTTCACCTTCTTCTTTGATGCGTTTTTTAAGTGTCCATCACAGACACAACCCGTAATTATATTTAATTTCCTCGGTCCTTTTATTTGACATTGATGCCCGGCGAATGATGACAATAGTTTTGATTAAAAAAAAAAGAAAGAAAGGAAATATGACTTCCATTTCACGTACAATTCATCTGTTCTCAAGGCTTAGAAAATTAATGTAAAATGATTAATAAATTTAGTTGGGTTTCCATTTTAGAACAAGACCATTATTTATAGGTCTTGTATTTGTGGGTATTCTAGGCTGGTGAATGCAAACTACAAAAAGTAGGGTACTTGAAGGGTTGAGGGTCAGCTTAGCAAATTAAGAAGGAGAGGAGAGTAAGTTTAAGTACCTGTTTGGATGAGCGATGGAGTTTCTCAAACCACATTTTAAATAAAACAACAATTTGTTATTTTTACATATCACAGTTCAGCAAACGTAATTTTCAGTTTTTTCACTGCGAAACCAAACACCCTCTAGAATGGTAGCCATTTCATGTCTAGTTTCATCTGCAATATGCTGCTTTGAGTCTCTGCTTGTGCTGTGTGTAAATCCAATGCTTTCTAAGTTTTCACATGATCTGCTTTGTTCCTAATAATGATAAATAACCGATCTTTCAGGTTTACTGAACCAGTTTATACAGTTTAAATGTTACTCGATGCATTTTTTTTTTCTTTCCTTGTGAAGTCAAAAATGGAATCCTATGGAGCAGCTTGCTATTACCTTTGTACTGTTTATAGGGAAAAAAACCAATTGAGCTGAAGATAATAGGTTTCCAAACCTATATACTTTTTCTGTTGGGGAGGAGGAACCCAAGAATAGCTATCTGAGCAGGGGTTATTCTTATTATGAGCTATCTATGCATATTAATTGGCTATTGCAAGCACAGATTCTTCTGGAGACAAGAAGTTTAGTCAGAATCAGATCAGAAGTCCCAAGGCCTTCACTTTCGAGAAGGAAGGGAAAAAGGCAACTAGATAAGATGGTTCAAAAGGAAGCTCAAACAGAACAACTTACTCATTTAGAAAGCAGAAAGAATGGAATCCATGGGAAATGATATGCTACAAGATCTGGAAACAAATAACTCAAAAGCTCAGATCAAAATGGAATGCCAAGTTAAACCCAAAAGAAATTAAAAAGAAAAGAGGCAAAAACTCCGGGGAAGATAAGCCACAGATTAAAGGCAAACCATTTATGAGACCCTTCACCATTGAGACAAGTTAAGAAATGCTTGCTGATTGACATACATTGTCGTCTAACATCACGCTTGTCTATTCAAATGGATCATTTAGACAAATCTTCAATCTATCTATAGCTTAGGAGCTTCTTTTTGTAAAACACCTGCAAACATACATACACATACACTAGTCATTCATTATGACAGCCATTTATGCATAAAAAAGGGCAGCAAAAATGTTAAGTGCGTGTATATATAGCACATGGCTGATACATCTAGCATTTCACTTCAATGATCGGCTGGAGTTTCTTGAAATGATTTCGGCTTATCACCCTCCTCTCCTCGCCCTCCTAAAAGTTGAGAATTGGATCTTTCTATTCTAGTGACCATTCCAAAACGGCCAATCATGTTTTGGGCTTAAACTTTTTTTGGCCCTTAATCATGGACTGGCCTTAAATGGACCGGCCTTTTTCTCATACAGTTCACCAATGCTTGATTCTCTGGCAAAGCATCTTAACTATATCATTTATGCTTAAGATTCGACTGTCATTCTTCTGACTTACGTTGATAGACAAAGCCCACATATGGACGACAACAGATAGGAACTGAGGCTTTCTAGCATGATTCATCAGAAAATCTCATAATTATTGTCCCTCTTTTATGAGCTGTTTGTCTATCTTTTTACTCCGGTGAAAATATCACTTTGATATGTGAACGTGTGGAAGAGTGGTGTGTTCATATAGTGACAATGGGGACGCATGCAGCTTTCAGGACAAAATTGAGACCATCCACTAGGTTGGATTGTCAAGGTGAAAAATTTTGCTACCTTTGCCTTAAAAGTCCACTCCATAATTTGCTGCTTCACTGTTACTTTTACCTCTACTTTTTCTCTCTTCTTCCTTCTTTGCTTCCCCTTTTTGTCTCAATGAAATTTTGAAATCTGAAAACTGGAAGCAAAATGTTTGGGTTCAATTTGCCAGCGGGTCCGTTGTTACATAACCAAAGCGCAGAGTGGGGATGAACAAGTACAACTCAAGTTTGCGACCAAAAATGCAAAGGCCTTCCGTGCATCTTTAACCCCCTAATGCGACTCCAAATTAAATGCAAAATACTTGTCTTAATAAAAAGAAAAGGGTTTTTGAACTGTAAGATGCTTGGCTTCTATCTTTGCCTTGTTTTGGTTATCGATGAATGGTGATTTCAGATATTGAGAGTGGATCAATAGGTAAAGGTGGGGGTTCAACTGAAAGCAGCGCAAGAGTGCAAAGTGGGGTCTAATTCCTATATATTCAGATCGACTGCGATCCTGCAGATATGCTTATTGCTGTGTGGATGTGTCAACGTCATAGTATCAATCCAACTATCAAGGAAAAATTCGGAAGAAATAAAAAAAAAAATTATATATATATATATATCTCAAATTGGCTTAACTTAATTGTTATTAAAGGAAATGATAAAGTGTTTATCACTAATTAAAAGTTGTAGTTATTATTTACATTTTTAGAAATAGATTCTTTTGTGGTGTTATAACCAAAAGTAGCATATTTATGATCCAATAAAAGAGTAAAAGAAACAAGTAGTGGACCCATCTATATAGGGCCTATATTCTTATTATTTTTTCTCTCCGATTATACTTTGTGCAATTACTACAAATGATCCAAATTGAAAGTTGTTGACACTAAATGTCACAAGTGATACCTTAATAAGTGGTTGACAAGTGACAAAGAAAGGGGTCTATCTTCAAAGATGCTGTGACAGGTAATTGGAAAATTGCATGACAAGCATGATAAATATAACAATTCTTAAGAGAACCCCGTTTGCAATTTTCATGGATGATACAATCAAGCAGGTATTTTTCCATCTTCACCATATCTGCAGGCCCCTTAAACAAGCCTAATTATAAGCTATAACAAATTAAAGCACTATCTTTTTTAAATTAGGATTCAAACTACTCCAGTTTCGTTGGTTTAGATTCAAACATAGAGAAGCATATAATATGATACAAGGCTGCAATTCAGCTCAAGGTGATCAATGTTCCTATGAAGATAGTATCTGCAGCAATATGCAATGCATGTATATTACGAAGCTCAATATTTATATTAAATTTCCATAGATAGAGAGTACAACAATTTTTAACAGTGACAGCATAACTTTTTTATTATTAAAGCGCTTTAAGGATTATGTTCATCGCATTTCAGCGAGTACAGCTTCAACTAACAAGAATTCAGTTTACTGCATGCATAGGACATAAAGTCATCGAGCAAAGAACAAGGACCCATGCCATATAAATAAAGGACAGAATATAAATTTTGGCCATTGTCTTAATAATGTATAAAATGATAAAAAAGAATGAGGTACAATGTAAATTTTAGCTAGCACCTTAAATATACATGCCTTACAAGTTGTGAGTCTTTCAATGACAATTTTTGGATCATTTTGGCGGCACAACTGATGCCACTTGGAGTGCCACATAACTATCCTTTGAAATTGTATCTTCTGTTAACTTTGGATTGTGTAGTCGAACAAGTTTGATTCAAATTCAAGTAGTATATTTTCCAGATATAAATGTCAAAAAGTCTCAATACATGTGAATTCAATCCAATCCTTATCTAGTTCTTCTTAAACCGCGTAGTTCCTCATTTATTAAAAAGGGAAAAAATTGGGCCATGTAATTCAAAATTAAAAAAAGAAATGATTAACTTTCAAATTAATAAGTGGGTAGTTAGCTGAGCTCAGCCTTGACCCTCAAGCCTCAGCACGTAATTGAGAAGTTGAGCTGTCTCTGCTGGCGAGGGTGCATACTGCATAGTGCAATCTGAAGTCTCTGTCTGCTACTGCCGTTGTTGCACTGACACCGGATGTTGATATTACCTACCTAATATTTCCTAACTCTGTGGGGGCCCACCCGACATCTTCACATGCTTATTCTCCGGATTTCATTTTTTTAAACAAAAATTTAATTTAAAACCTTAAATTAAAAAGATTTATGATAAATCTTTTTATTTTAAAAAATTTAAAGATAAATAATTTAAATTGTGAAAAAAATTATCATTTATAATATCCTAAGTTAAAAGATTTTATTTTTATATTTTTCAAAATAATTTTAAAATTTAAGGTATTTTAGTCTTAGTTCTCAACTTTAATTTTTTATTTTTTTATCTTTTGAAAACTATATTTCCGGCAAAAATTTATAAGAATTTGCTAGAGGACTATCAATATCCTAATTACCCGTAGCCATAAGCGCGTCAGGGGCTACGAAAATGCTAACCCAAAAACACTACAAGGAAACATGGTTAAACACAAGGGGATATTGGCCCATGCTTAAACGTATCTTATATCAATCAAAGACAATACGTCGATGTTGAACCTAAATTTATTAATTAGTGTACGTACGTATATCAAAGAGAAAAAGTTAATTAGCAGATGAAACCTCAATTTAAGTCATGTCAATTCTCACATTAAGAAGTGGGAGACTTATCTTTTGTCGTATACGAGGATGAACCTTTTGACTTATTTGTAGAAGGGAATGGGAAAAAATACTGCCCACACAACAACAATAATAGGTGACTTATTAGGCAATGTTTTGTTAATAATAATAATAATTATTATTATTTTTCAATTTTATGCGGAATGAGACGAATAATGAATGTGCTAGCTAGCTTGTTTGGAAATTTGCAAAAATCCAAAGCCTTGCATTATTAGTTGCTGCAAAACTGAAATTTTTACTTTCTTATATATACGAGAGCTCACGCTACAGCACTTGAGACGAACTTGGAGTACACAATGTCAGCAAGCCCGAACATGCCCCCAGGGGAAAAAACTTGCATGGAGGCATGCATGTACAACAGTAAAACCCTTCTTAGCTTTGTCCGGGTGTGTTTTACCCTTTTATCTATCAATAGTAAATATATTTCTTATTTTAAAAAAATGGGTTTAATAAATTCCCTTAAAAAATACATTAACACACCAGGAATCTCACCGCACAACTTTCACCAACAGTCCAACAATATCAAACGGTCAGTAAGGAGCAACAAGCATAAAATTATATGGCTTAGTTGTCGAGTCCATGGGTTTGAGAGGTGAGGCAAGGAATACAGACCGTTGGATCAAAAAGGGGGAGGGGGGGGGGGGTTTGTAGGGTGGGAAAGCGATCGATGCTTTGAGGAGACGAGGGTGTATATGATAAAGAGAAAGTGAGAGGACCAAAAGACGTTGTCGGCTAAGTATATTGCTGCCTGTCCTCTTTTGATTCCCCTAACAAAGTTGTCGGCGCCGCCGTAAGAGAGTGTAAGTAACAGTGGCTTTTTCCCTTTGAAAATGATTGCATCCCTTATATTCCCTTTTACACCAAACACCATCACTCTCGGTTTTCCATGAATCATCACCCACAAATTAGCTCTACCCACCACTCCTTTGCCACTACAATACATGTATTAGCTCCCCTACTTCCTTTTTACTCCTCTTCCCTTTTTTTTTTCCCCCTTAAATTAATCTCCAAGGTGGGTTTTTCATGTTGAGGTTGTAGTAGTAGTAGTAGCCTTTTTCACTTTGTTTATTACTTTGAACTTAGAAGGTTATGTCTATATTAAATAACTCATTTTTTTCCTTTTTAACTCACTCCATAATCCGTATATACCCTCAACAGTCAAGTTAGTTCGAAGAAGCTGGCACAGATGGTTAAAGCTAAAACTTTTTATGTTTCGTTGTCTGCAAATCAGAACAAATTAAGGTGTGTAATGGGTGTAGTCATTTCTGGGTTCTGACCCCAACTCTCTCTCTTGTACACACAGGCACTAGTTACTCTCTGAAGGTCTCTCAGGACTCACAGGTCACAAGTTTAACCTTCCTACTACTTCCTGTTCTTTCTTCCACCCTCTGGTGACTCTCACCTCTCCCCCCAACAATTTTATTTTATTTTCTGGCTGCTATCTTTTCAGAGGTTTTAAATAAGAAAAGTACCAGTCTATGTGTCTGTTGGGCTCATTCTCTTCTTTCAAAGTTTCTGCTGCCATTGTATTCCCTTCGCTCGTATCACTATTTTTTTCCCCTCTGTTTTTCACTTTCTGTGTCTCCCATGTACGTACTCTTCCACCCGAAAAGTTGCCTAACACTCCTTACGTCGTAGACCATCGCTACTCTGAATTTCTCATTATCTCTACGTGGTCGTTAACGTTTCTTGCTGTTGTAACCTTCTCTTCGATCAAGGAGAAGAAAGATGCTTCCTTTTAGGGGTTTCTATGGGTTTGAGAGTTGGTTAGATCATAGTGGGTTTTCCCAGGAACCGAGCTCGTCGATCAAGTCCATGGAATTGGGCGCTGGGAAATCAATTCTGACCTCCACATCAAAGGCTGAGAGGAAGTCAACGGAAGCATGCAAGAGCCACAGGGAAGCTGAGAGGAGACGCAGGCAGCGAATCAACGCCCACCTCTCCACTCTCCGCTCTCTCCTCCCCAACACCGTAAAGGTGAATATTCCCCCTTCCTCTTCCTTTTGGCCTTTCAGTCCCTCAAACTCGAGGTATGTCTGGTAATTTTAACGATGTTATAACCGGTGCAGTCCGATAAAGCCTCGTTGCTAGCGGAGGTGGTCCAACACGTGAAAGAACTGAGGAAACAGGCCGATGACGTAGCGCGCCATCACGACGGAGACTTGTCGGGCAGTACTATCAGCGGTGAATCCGGCTCGGATCCTGGAGACTCGGAGCATTGGGCGTTCCCGGGTGAGTTGGACGAGGCAACTCTGAGTTATTGCGACGGAGCTGGGGAGAGGAAGCTAATGAAAGCCACGCTCTGCTGCGAGGACCGGCCCAACCTCAACCGGGATCTAGCGGAGGCGATCCGATCGGTTCGGGGTAAGGCGGTGCGGGCCGAGATGATGACCATTGGTGGGCGAACCAAGAGTGTGGTGATGATGCAATGGACAGGGGGGGAAGAGGTTGGAGCACTAGAACGGGCTTTGACGGCTGTTGTAGAGAATCGGGCCTTGGTGGGATCTGGGCTGGGCCGAATGGCGTTGGGCCACAAACGGGCCTGACATTGTTATGGTTTACCTAGTGAGGGCGAAAGCGGCTTCTTGTTGAGAACTGCTAACATGTAATCAAATCTAGAGAAAGGATCAGATCAGAAACAGCGGAAAATGGAAACCATCTAGTTTATCTTCCTCTAGTTTATACCATCATGCTTAATATTCGCAGTTAGTGCTTGTAACTAGTTCACTTAGTCAAAATTTTCTTTGAAAGATTATATAAAAGAAAAATTAAAAGGCGAAGTTGAATAGTTAGCATTTGGGCACAACCACTGGCTCAGGTAACACAACGGGTCATTCTAATGATCACGATAATCATAGTGAGCCAGAAAAAAAAAATCAAAATGGAAAATAGTTTAGATATGAGTACCAGAGTTGTAATGGCAAGATCCAAAAAAAGAAGAGTCCAAGAGATGACGGTGCCAACAATGAAAATGACGTGAGAAAATGGTAGATGATGTCGTGCTGAGTCTGGAAAGGTTGTCCCATAAAATGGGATAACCACTTGTTAGGTGACGTGTAACACTTGAATGAGTCTATATAATTGAGCATCTGCAATGCCATTTAAGTAACTGTCGTCTGAAACAAACATGCAAAATCCAATAATTAATAACTAAAAGATAAGGTTAAATTAACTTAATTTCAAGCGATAAAAATGGACATGGCATGTAAGGAAGTCGTGGTACACTGCAGTTGCAATAGACAGGAAGAGATGGTGTGGCTAATCCGTGAGCACCAAATTCGTCAGTATTTGTAGTTCTCTACGATTGGAAAAGTTTTCCAAGAAGCAGGTCAAGTTAATAATATATATTTTTAAACTTGGTAAATGCAGGGTCCAAAACCTGTTCAATTGCCCGATCGATGGTCGCTCTTGTAGGTTCGTCTGTTCATGGAGACTCCTCTTGGTGCTTACCATTTTCTACTCCAACCAGCTTCTCTCTGGGTTTTTCAAGAACGATGCCTCGCCCTAACTTTGTCAGTTTTTTCTCCACTCTCATCCTGATCTTAAACTTCTACAATTGAAGGCCCATTTGTTTCGATTATCTGTTGTTGATAATAAGCTATCAATCTAATACTTCTTTCTCCGTAGATCTTTTCTTCTTGATTTTGGTCCTATTTGATTTGTTTACTCTTGTTGGGTGTTCAGAAGAAATGGGCAAAAACTGAAGCAGCATTCTCGTCTTCGGTCGAGTAAGTTGGGGTTTGAAATACCAGCTAAAATGGATTAAAATTCAAACTTAAAATGATGTTAGTAGGATTTGGGCTCTCTCAAAAATTTGAACTTCTACTATAACATTAGAGCAACTTAGTTGTCTGAGGAAACGCTTGTCCTTTTAGGTTGTTCATCGCCATAAATTACAACAAATTCGGCAATTTCAACCAAGCTATCTGCCTAGAAAAGTTCAATTTATTTGTTTGTCTTCCTTATCTGTAGGGGGAAACAACCAGAGGTTCCAGGTGATTTCCTCAGACTCAGTCAAGAGTACAAGGGTCTAAACGTAGGAACCACGGCTGAAACTGATGGTGGCCAGGACTTATTTGGTTTGATGAAACAGAGGTTTCTGAGTTTCAAGAAGCAGAAATATATGTGAGTAGTAGCTAGTTGGTGTTTGTTCTTTGTTGTCTCTGTCCAGGATCTTATAAGCTAAATTGCATTTAGACAGGAAAAAGTTGGATCATTTTCAAGCTCTTGCTGAAGCTCAATATCCAAAGGTGGTAACACACAGGTTTTCAGAGTCCATCTTATTTATTTACTTGTTATTATTACCATCTTCCTCATTTTGTTTTAGGTCAATTCCTGTGGTTCCTCTATGCTACACTGCTCCATAATTTACTAGTTTAACTGAGAGAATGTTCATAACTGATAAATCCAAATACAGTTTATGGTAATTGCTTGTGCAGACTCTAGGGTATGCCCCTCTAACATATTAGGATTTCAACCTGGGGAGGCGTTCATGATACGTAACATCGCCAATCTTGTTCCTCCCATGAAGGTATTTCTATTGTTCCTTCTGATGTTTTTTACGGTCAGATGATTGTCAATTGTCGTAAGCCTAATATAAAATCTCGGCTTCATGTGATACATTTCTTTCTTTTTCATGTTTTGCAGAATGGACCAACTGAGTGTAATGCTGCTCTTGAGTTTGCTGTAACTATTCTCAAGGTACGTACTTATCTATGGAACTTGTGAGTTTTAAAAGAGTTAAAAGTCTGAAGATTGACACTGCAGAACTCAGTGGTCTGTCTCAGAAAAGAATGAACTTCTGGAATTAGATTATATAGAACAAATGATGATGCATCTCCCTTTATTAGGAGGGGGAAAATATTGAGGAAAATGGAGGAAAAGCTGCAAGAGACTGTTCTGCTAAAATAACTTCCTTTGAGGCCACATTTTGTGGTAGATTACACCCTACATAATTGCGTAATTGCAAAATGTTTGCTGCTATTTTCAGGTTGAAAATATTTTAGTTATTGGTCATAGCAGCTGTGCTGGAATTGAAACGTTGATGAATATACAAGAAGATGGAGAACCGAGGTCTGTTTGCTCACAATCGTCTCTTGCCAAAAAGTTACCCAAAAGAAAAAAAAAAGAGGTTCAAAAGTATGGTTTAAGAAATAAAATTGTACGGTATGGCACTAGTTCTCATTAGAATTCACGTTTGCCCCAGAAGCTTCATCAACAAATGGGTTGTTAATGGGAAAGTTGCCAAGTCGAGGACAAAAGCTGCCACAGCTCATCTTAGCTTTGGTCCCCAATGCAGATTCTGTGAGAAGGTATAGTCTTTTACAAGAGAAATTCATACATACATATAATGGATTCTGATTTTCTAAAGTTCCAAATCCTTTGAAGTTGGTGAAGAGAGAGAGAGACTGAGAAAAGAGAATGTACGAAAAAATAAAAGAAATAAGTTCTATACAAACTCTTACTCTTCTATGTGAGTTTCTTTATATTTTGAAGATACTTCATATTTTAAAAGATCCAATTTTTACATATAATATAGTACTAGCTAACTATATTAGGAACCAATAAAAGTTTATCAAAATTAGTATCAAATCCTGTGCAGTTGCATGAAGTCCCGTGTAAAGCTTTTCAACCTGGAAAAAAAAAAACAATAACATGTAGCCGGAGACATGAAGCTACATTGTTTATAGTATATGAACAGCTCCCTCATCTATATATATATATATATATATATATATATGATCAGCTCCCTCATCCATATGTGTGTGTATGTATATATATATATATATATATATATATATTAGATGAGTGTTTCAAGAGACAAATCCATTGACACACATTATGAACATTTTTTCTATGCAAGAAGTGTATGCAAGAATTTTTCCTTTCAATAATTTGCCAGATTACGTAAGGTTGCCTTTATAAACTCTTAGATAACTTGAATTCACTGGTTGTATTGTTTCAAACTCAATCAAATGTACTTAATGTAAATTAAAGGGATGTTTATTGAATTCGTTGCAGGAGTCTATAAACCAATCACTATTGAACTTGCTCAGTTACCCTTGGATAGAAGACAAAGTGAAAAAAGAGCTGCTTTCTGTTCATGGAGGATACTATGATTTTTCAAATTGCTCGTTTGAGAAATGGACCCTTGATTTTAGAGGATGCAATGTTCAAGAAGGAGAGCGCAGTCATGGTGTCAAAGAACAAGAATTTTGGTGTTGACATTGCTGCTTTATTCCTTATCACAAGCAGGCCTCACACCAGCCATGAATGGGGTTGAACTCAGTTTGGGGCATATAACTCATTAGAAGCGTGTGTTAAATGCTAGTCTCTGCCTGCAAATAATGAGGACCCTGGTTGAACAGAAACCATTGGTAGACTTTGCTGCTGCATGCAATGCATTTAACAAAACTTGTAGAAGCAACGTTATGAGGCTAAATTAGCGCACTACTCCCAGTCAAAATACTAAACGCCTGTAATATTTCTCAACTTCATAAGTTATATGAAGAATTTGGGCACGTAAAATAGTTTTTTCTCCGTGTTTAATTGATTTTAGTCATTGCCAGTATACTATCAAATAATTTATGTGCAGACATTCACATTTCCTTTGCTTTTTTTTTTTTTTTTTTTTTTCGTTTTGGATGAAGAAACTTGGATTTTTCATTACTGGGATAATTAAAATTTGTTAAAATCTTTCCACGCACAAATTGGACGGATCAACCCTTACCACAAGCCTATCTATGGTTACTGGCTCTTCTGTCAACATTTCTACCCAATTATTTTACATGCTTTTATAATGAATCATTAAAAAAAGGGAAACAAAATAACTTTTTATTGATCATAAATTATCTTATTATGAGTAAGGGGAAGTCTTCTCATAAAACAATTTTAACTTAAAACAATTTTGAACCTGTTTTTTAATATACTAAACGCCGAAAGGTAATTTTTATAATGGAAAGGATTAGGAAGGAAAAAAGAAAAAAAAAAAAAAAAAAGGGAGTGGGGTGTGGAAGGAACGCTTGAAGTCTCAACAGGTTTGTGGAATCATTTGAAAAAAAAAACAGGAAACGCCCGTCAGCAGCAAAGAAGATATTCACAGCGGAAAGGAAAATAGCAAATAGCTAAGGTAGCAGCTGAACGTGCATCCTGCGTGCACTGACGGCGAAGAACCCATGATCTCGCAGTTCTTCGTTCTGTCACAGCGTGGCGATAACATCGTCTTCCGAGACTGTAAGTGCGTTCTCTCTCAAATAGACGTACTTTTCCTTTGCGATTTTATTTTCTGGTACACTTTATTCGTGGATCTGATGCCGTTTGATCCGATGTTTTCTCTAAATTGTGTTACAAATTTTGTTCTAAGTATTTTTGTTTTAGTTCAAGTGTTTTTTTTTTTTACTTTTTGTTTATCTTGCTGATCCATAATGAACTTATTTTAAACTAAATTCCAGTTATACGTCCAGATCTTACTTGAATCATCATCTCAAGCTAATTACTTCACTGGAAGAGTGAAAAAAAGAAAAAATGAAAGCTGTGTTGTCTTGCATGAAATCAAATACAATGGAACCCGCATTGATTAGTTATGGTTTGAACTTGTTTAGGAATTGCTTGTGGAAATATACTTCAAGAGAAGACTAAGGTTTGGATTGATAAATGGTATAATCTGTATAATTGGACATTAGCATGTTATTTATGTTCTGTCAAGATACTATAACACAATTTTTAGGAATTCAATTTATGTTCTGTGTTATCTAGACAAAATGTCTTATCATATTCACTGTAGCTTTCTGAAAATTTGGACCTCATTTCACTAATGCTAGCAACAGAGTTGTTTAGGAATTCATAAAGTAGCCGTAATTCAAATTTTTTTGTAGGTGCTTCTTGTGGTATTTTCTTATCTTATTTTTGTGATTTAAGCTGCTTGGAATTTTATATATTTTAGGACAAGAAAATTGAATCTTAAGGTATTAAATTATATTGCTGCATGAGATATAAAGATATGGCTGCCTTTAATATGCAAGTGCCTTTGTGAATTGTGAACGTAGTGGAGTTAAAAATAATATGACTAGTGAAGCATGAATACATTATCATGTAAGAGTTCTTATTAATTCTTTATTTATACCTATCCTAATACTTTGGAACTATTGCTATCAAACCCTGAATGCTTATGGCTGCCTATTTCTTTCAATTGCAGATCGTGGAGATGTGCAAAAGGGAAGTGCAGAGATATTCTTCCGCAAAGTAAAGTTTTGGAAAGAGGATGGGCAGGAGGAGGCACCACCTGTCTTTGTAGGTATTATTTTCCTGAATCAGGAAGTGCATTTTAAACTATCATCATCTGATAGTTTTGATAGTATTAAATCTCAATCCTCAAACATGAAATTGCCTTGAAATGAATAATTTGTGTTTTGATGTTCTTATAACTTGGTTCTTATGCAACATATGAATATATATTCACATTATGTCTTTGCTTATCTGGTATAATATGTCAATTTATTCGTGATATTTTTGTTTTGTTTTGTTGATAGAATGTGGATGGTGTGAACTACTTTCATGTGAAGGTTGTTGGACTATTGTTTGTTGCAACCACAAGGATTAATATGTCACCTTCCTTTGCTTTAGAGCTTTTACAAAGGATTGCTCGTGTTATTAAAGATTACCTTGGGGTTCTAAATGAAGACTCATTACGGAAGAACTTTGTGCTTGTGTATGAGTTGCTCGATGAAGTCATTGTGAGCTTCGTATACTCTTTTTTATCTAATTCTTCATCAAATATTTAATAGCATTGTATAGATCTGACAGATCTGTTTATATATTTGGGATTTTATGATGGAAATTTCAAACCAGCCTAAAGTTCTTTGAAAAGAACAAAAAAGGCCTGTTCACAAATAAATCTTTACTACTATTCCTCTAATATAAGATTATTTGTGAATGAGTAAAGTTTCCCCCCAAAACCCTTGCTTATATCAGTATTGATGACTTTGTCTGTACCAGGACTTTGGTTATGTGCAAACAACATCTACAGAGGTGTTGAAATCCTATGTTTTCAATGAGCCAATTGTGGTTGATGCTCCTCGATTGCCACCTCTTGAACCTGCTGCAATTTTTGCGGTATGATTTCTCATGTAGTCTTTTTGAGGCACTTTATGGTATCTTATTTATAATCATCACTTGCACATGTGATACCATTAGTCCTCAAATTTGATTGCATGCAGCAAAGGCCTAAAAGAATGCCAGGGATAGCTGTCACAAAATCAGTCGTAGCTACAGAGCCTGGGGGCAGAAATAGGGAGGAAATCTTTGTTGATATAATTGAAAAAATCAGCATCACCTTTAGCTCCAGTGTGAGTTCGTGTATAATATTGTGACTTCAAATCCATAATAATTATTATTCTAGCATTGCTTCATCTGTCATAACTCGTGAGTGTTACATATTTGCCTCAATAGTTAATGTTTGAAGTTCAACAAAAATGTAGAAATATTTAGTCTAAGTAAAGAGCAATCAAATTTAACAAATTCTCTATTTACAGACTGTCTACTTCTTTAATGCAAAGTGGAAGGGCTTGGCCCCTTTCATTCACTATTCTATATCTTTTCAATGCTCTGATGATTTATCCTTTTTAGAGCTCTAGCTAGCTTCTCAAACTTTGAATTATATCACTAAATATTCTGAGATAATGTATAACGTGGTTTATAATTTTTTTTCTTCATCCAATGTTAAGCTATTAGTTACTGCAGAATAAGTGATTAAAGCCATGTCTAGGACTAGTCTGTGTCAAGTTCTAGAAACCTTAAGGATTGTTTTTTGGTTGATAAAGTGTCGAAGTGTAACATAATGAGTTACATGAATTTTTTCTTGATGCATGTTGTATGCAAGTTAAATATTCCTTTTTGTTTCCTTTATTTCATTTGCACTGTCAAGTAGTTCACTTGTATTTTTACTTATTTTATGTGATTTGTCTAGGGATATATACTGACTTCTGAGATTGATGGCACCATACAAATGAAGAGCTATCTTACTGGCAATCCTGAAATTCGATTAGCTCTAAATGATGACCTCGCCATAGGAAGGGGCCAAGGCCCAATCTATGGTATTATGATTATGATTATTATTTTTTTTTTTTGGGTTTGGCATTTCCAACTCTTTTCTTATTTCTCCAGGTGAACATTTGTGCTTTGGATCCATTCCTATTTTTTCAGTTGTGTGGACAAGTAAACAAAATTTCATGAGAAGTTTTTAGGTTCTGGAAATTGGATACCATATGATGATGTGCAGTTGAACATTTGTGCTTTTGATCCATTTCTATAGCTTTTTAATGACAACTAATATTTCATCAGAGATGATGATCACCTATTTTGTGAAGTTGTCATTTAAGCTTTTGGAAAGAACCACCCTTATTTTTTCGAACTTGGGGTTACTGTTAATTGCTTGAACTGTTCATTATATTCTCACTAATATGAGTAGATATTTTTCTTTGATTAGTGTTTAAAATTTCATGTGTTGTTATGATTGCTTATGTTAACCTCTTTCTAAAGCAGGTTATCAGAGTTCATCTGGTTCTGGAGCAGTGATATTGGATGACTGTAATTTCCATGAGTCTGTTCGTCTTGATAGTTTTGAAATGGACAAAACACTGTCCCTGGTGTGTATAAAAATGTAGTTTCATGAGTAATGAAATTTCACAGTATAAAGGTACTTTACTGGTTTGCTTCCTCTTGATTATTTAATTTAATGGTTGTCTCCTACTGCCAATTGTAGATACCACCAGATGGTGAGTTTCCTGTAATGAACTACCGTATGACCCAGGAGTTCAGGCCTCCTTTTCGTATTAATGCTTTAATTGAAGAAGCAGGGTTCCTTAAAGTTTCGTCCAAACTTCATTATTTTATTTTCTTCCTATTCTTCATTCTCTACTTCAAATATTGAGTTCATTTTTCCACCTAGCACTCGCTAAGGCCTATGAAATGGCAATTGCAGGCTGAGGTGATTCTTAAAATACGTGCTGAGTTTGCCTCAAGTGTAACTGCAAACACTATCAAGGTGCAGATGCCACTACCAAAATATACCACTAGGTATTGTTCCAATTTTTCTCTAAATCATTTGATAAAAGAACAGAATTATCCTAAACAGTGATTTGCTATTGATTAAAATCCTTGTCTAGTGTTTGATGCAATTGATGTCTTTCAAAATTCAAGTCCATGAAATGTTCTTGGCCATGGTTTTGTCTTATTTATAAATTTGCACACCTAATAGGTCAAGCAGAGGGACAGAGCTATGAAAAGAACATATGAGGGGCCAAAATAAAATTACTAGGGCTTTTCTGAAAACAAGTAGAAGTTAGGGGAATTTATCATATATTTTAAAGGTAAAAGAACCTTTTAAATTATTTTAAAAGTCCCCATGGGCCAACACAGTTTCATATAGTGGATGAAATTTTTAGTAAGAAAAAAGGAGTTCAAGGGGGCCATTTTAATAGATCAATATTGAAGGACTGCAACTTTTCTTTGCATCATATATGCTAGACTTTAAACAAAGCAATGAAAAGAAATTCAAAAAAATGCACATTAAGTAGTTTGCAGAGCACTTTGACTTTATTAGAAAGATAAGCAGATCATGATTGTTGATTTTTTTGCCTGTGAAAATACACACATAAAGGTGTTACTCCTCACTAGTATTGTAGTCTCTGATATATTTTATCGTCTGGCATTGTCTCAGGGTTAATTTTGAGTTGGAACCTGCAGCTGTTGGACAAACAACTGATTTCAAGGAATCAAATAAGAAGCTAGAGTGGAGTTTAAAGAAGGCAATATTTCTTGTCAATCGCTAAAAGTTATCTATATTAAGAAAATATGTGCTTCTATTTATTTATTCTTTTGCACTTTTGACTGTCTCATTGCTACTTGAGAGCAAGTTTTAAACACAGTTCTGTTCAGAGTCTTTACTTGGGAAAATAATAACTGATAAGTGCTACAAAACAGATTGTTGGTGGATCTGAGTATACACTACGTGCAAAGCTAACATTTTCTCAAGAATCACATGGTATTTATCTTTGTAGTTGCTTGATGCGCAGAATGAATAGTTTGCCTATTGTTAGGTTCAATTATTGATTCATCCTCACAATTATATAAATATTTTGTTCTAAAGGGAATATAACAAAGGAATCTGGACCTGTTAGCATGACATTTACCATACCAATGTACAACGTGTCACGGCTTCAGGTAAACATATTGTGTCAATTTGCTGAATGTCTTTACAGCTTATTCATTGATGAAAAACTTTTCTATATATGTCAAATTTTCGGCACCCCAAATTGTAGATCAATTTGATGTCATACTAGTATCTTGGCAGTTATTGCCTCACATGCACAAGCCCTTTCAATTATAAATTAAATACTCAATGTGAATGAGAATGTTATTTGCATGGCTTCGAACCATCCCCCCAACCCAAAAAGAAAAAAAAAAAAGAGAAAAAAAAGGCTGATTGTGGAAATGGACTACATTCTACAATGACTTGGGCTGGTGAAATTAGGAATGATACTAATGCCTGTGCTAATATTGCAAGCCCAAAAATTACTGGTTTCGTCCATCTCTGAAGAAATCATATAACGAGGGGGATTCTTATTTGTACAAATGGTACTTCGAACTTGGAACGAGCATGAAGAAAATAACGATACTTCTTTATCTTTTGAGTTGAGTTCATTTGAAGATGCTGAGTGCTTAATATATTTCTTTGATGCAGGTAAAGTACTTGCAGATAGCAAAGAAATCCCAAGCTTCTGAGCCTTATCGGTGGGTCAGATATGTTACGCAGGCAAATTCTTACGTTGCTCGTGTATGATGCAGTCAAGCACCTCCCCTGATGCTTTCTTCTGTCCTTTATTTTCTTTTCATTATTTTGTGTTCTTTTATTATTCATTAGTAGATTACACTCTAGGTGAAATTACACAGGTTGGGTGAATGTTATCCTATACTACCAGCTGTTATTGATAACCTGTAATAAACTCATCACTATTCTTTCTTTCCCACATTTCTGTTGCATAAAAGGGATTACCCAGCCTTATGGAACTTTTTAAGAATAATAGTAAAAGCACTGAGATCTCAAGGAACAATATAATGACTTTGTCCTGCAGCAAATTATGTATGTCGATATTGCATCTATTGCAGAAGAGGAAGGAGGGTGAAGGATAAATAGCAAATATTTTTAAGGGAATGAGCTTTTATCATCTCCTTCCTTGCATGAATAGGGGCTGGAAGGAGGTCATCCACTGAATCTATGCTTGTATCTGTACAGTTGTTAACCGTCTCGCCTTTAATAGAGAAGCTTGGTTTTGTTATCCCGATTGACTTGGGCTGCTGTCATGAAGAGTTTCTTATGCATTGGGCTGTTGAATGCTGGCATTTATGGGGGAGCAGCTCAGCTATTACTGTACCTTCTTTTCATTAATCCTCCTTCTCACGTTCTCTAAATGCTTGATAATGCACCATGGTAAACCAATAAACCTTTTTGTGATAAACCTTTTCATTTTGGTTTTTTAAAATTGTCAAATTTGTGGATCCTCAGCGATGAGCTAAATCGTCCAAATTTGGTTAAACTCCCGACTCAATAGCAGAGCTAAACTTGACCCTAAACCCTGTACCGAACATTGAACTATCTACCGTGGACCTGCCTTTCCTCTGTGCTTTCTGTTTCAACATCAGGGAAGAAAAAACTTTTTGTCACCCTTGAGATTGAAATTCAAAACCGAAAGATGGAGGCTTTCACGACTTATATCACATTGCCTTGTAAGGTTTTCGTCCGCACAAAAAAAAAAAAAAAAAAAAGAAACTCATAAGGACGAGTTCGCCTTTCTGCCTTTCACGCTATAACCCACCCTACATTAATTGTCATGGACATGGATTCCTTCTCAGAAATATTAGTCCATTTCAGGTTCAACCAAATCAGTTCTCATCCTGGAAAAAATAAACAGAAATAAGGAAAGAAGTCATAATATAATCCCAGATAGCCTAAAGCAAGACCCAACACGTTACAATTTAGGTACTCGGCCACTTGACTTAACAATGAAGCGCCAAAACTGTTCCCTTTTGCCACCTCTAGGATTTCCCCAAGTCTACATTCCCTGAAATCCAAAGTATTGCAAGGAGATAAGCATGTAACTCAAGTGTCTAATATAAGCATGGTAAAAGCGTGAGCATATTAATGTCAAACTTTTACTGTAAGACAATTTTTCGGGATTATGACGCTGGTAAGCAAAGTGCCATATTATACGTTTGAAGCATGAATTGCATCCTTGTACAATGAAAGATTTTTGCCCTGAATCAGTTATTCATAGCATGAAGCATTCCGATGTAAAACCTAGTGGCTCAAATCTTCGCGATACGAGTTTCGATTTCAACTTTCACTTATCCCGAAGAGAATGTTATAAATAGAAGATATTAGTTTAAGGACTTGATAATGTTGATATTTATTCTCAAGGATCCTAAACCAAAAATGCATTTAACTAAATATATGAAAAGACATAATTATACCAATGAAGTTTAATTCAGTGAAATTAGAATCGTCTTGAAGAATACAAATTCAAATTTCAATCAGAGACTCTTTTTCACAAAAGAATCTACCTTATATGAGATAAAAATCTTTCATATCCAATTTAGGTGAAAGTGAGTAGCGTATAGCTAAGCTTGAAGAACAAAGTATTTTCAATGCCTTTTCTTTTGTTTCCTATTGGGGGAAGTACAGCAGCACTTTTGTAAGTACAGCAGCACTTTTGTTTTTGAGATAAGGAATAAAAAAAAGTAAATCAAACCATTTAGCGAACGCAAATAATGCTCAATTCATCACAAGGAAGAAAAGCATGTTCATATATATATATATATATATATATATATATATATATATATATATATATATTCGGTGATAACTTCTATACATTGAGTTGCGATCAAGAAGAGAGCCGGCGAAAGAAAGAAAGTGGGGGGACAAAAATGCCCCTCTACACGTTCTGATGAGCAAGAACAAGCCTTGTGCTTTTTATTTTTCCCCTCTGCCACGTGTAAATTCAAAATATTGACAATTTGATAGAGACGAAACGCTGAACATTTACATATAGCCAATGGTAATTCTCTTGGCTTAACTGTTCTTTGTTATCTTCAAGTTCAAAATGTAAATTATGTAAAACTGCATTTGACATTATATAACTTGAGTTGAATAAAAGAAAATTACAAAATGCACATTTTTTAAAAAAATGTTGAGTCCTTTGTATATAATTCGTTAACTATCAAAATTTGAAAGTAAATCTTTTGAATTTTATTTTTTGGATAAATAACCTTTATCATTTATAAATTTGTTAATTTACTAACATAAAGATGACACATTAAATTAAATTATATGGACTTTCCAATTTTCACTTTCTATATAGAAAATCTCCAAATGTATCCTGTTTTTATTAATAAAATAACATTCACTAACAGTAAAAAATTATTTGCATATGATTTTAAATTTAAAAGGTTTTTTTTTTAAGTTTTAAAAATTATTTACATGTAACTTAAACTTTAACAGATTTTTCTACTTTAACCGAAAAAAGAAATTGAATAAAAGCTTAGTTTTAATTTAGTAAAGGGAGTTGGTAGCCAGATCTAGTAGCTCAAGGATGCTTGCTCTGAACCCTGTTTTGGTGCGTTGTTCGCATAGAATCTGACTTCAGGTTTCCATATTTACATGTAAACTACTTTCCAACTTGGGTTTGTTGAAAGAACATATTCCATTTTTAGCGGCCCAATCCGGCAATAACTTACCCCATAGGTTGCATTTCTGTCCTTTTGGGGTCACTGTGTCTTTCTAAAGAAAAATATGTCGTGGGAACAAGTATTCCTCACTTTGTTGTCTTCTTTGGCAACTAGCAACCATGAGCTTTGGAACACTTTCGTCGTCAGCTTCGACCTTTACTTATTCTTGGTTTCCTATTGCCCAAAATAAGTAAATAAATTACTCTCTTTTTCTTAAAAAATATTTAAATATATAATTATTTTTTATTATATAAAAAGATATACAAATTTTTTTAAATTAAAATATGACTAAAATATATTACAAAATAATATTGACTTTTTAAATTAAAAATACAACTTTAAAAAATATTTTTAATATTATTTATTTTCTATTAAAAATTAAAGGTTTAATGTATTCTAAATTTATAAAATTGATTCTTTTTATACAAATAACAGATATATGGATATTTTGGTTTAAAAAATGCATATGCAATTTATTTTTTATAACATAAAAGGATAGCATAATTTATCTTTTGACTTTATGAAAAATGAGTATAAATTTTTAATATAAAAAATTCATAATTTAAGCTTTTCTTAAAAGAAGAAAAAAATAATTTACTTAAAAAAATCTTAGTTTTCATTCCTTTTTTTTTTTTCCTTTGGCTCACTCTCTTTTTTAAATATCGCAATCTACGTATTTAATCACATTTAACTGTATCTTTATTCTAAGCATGGCAAGACATCATTTCTAAACCAGTGTCTGTCTTCTAACCCTTAACCCCCCCCCCCCCCAACAAACAAAAAAACCAAAACACCCACTATAAAAAAAAATCATAAATTTACGCCTAGTCTAATTTGTCATGCATTAAGTTACATAATTCTTTTTTATTAATTTAATTTACTTATTTTAAATAATTTACTTCTACTCAAAAAATCCTATTTGACAAACTCATATAGGCCTGCGTGAGTGTGTCCACTCAACTAGGCTGAAGATTGGTGACTTTGATGGGGTTGCGTTGAAGAAACTCCTAAAACTCATGAAAAATCAAGTCCTTTTGAGCATAAACAACAGAAAATTCAAAGCTAGATATTCATAAAAACAAAACCCACTCTTCTTTAAGCATAAGAAATGATTTTCGTTGAATGTTTCGCGCAATCTTGAATCATACTCCCTCAGCATCTTAGAAAACATATCCGAACCCAGTCAGTGCCCTCTACGAAGATGTCCACAGCGACATGCGCTCTGCACGCTTCCAATTGATTTAAAAATTATGATAAAATTAAAGAAGGAAAGGAAAAAGAAGTTTATTTTTAATCATTAGGTTATTTGACCTCGAGTAAAATGATTTACAACCTCCCCCGATTTATAATTGAGACTATTTTATCGCTGACAGCAGTGCAGTCTAAGAAAGGTTTTCTCGTCGAACACTTCTGTTGACTTCAGATTAGAAGAAAAACAATATAATGGCAGTTTAAACTTCAGAGATATATATATATATATATCCCTCCAACTTTGATGGAATCCCAATAAAAAACATCTTATTTTTAGCGGTTTCAATCCCGCTTTCTCATTATTTCATTAGCTTAATTGGATTTTTCCCTTCATTCTATTTATTTAATAGTTGAATCAGAACTTATGTATAGGATAATGAAAAAATTATGTATTTTATACATATCTCAAAAAATCAGAGTAAGACTCTATAACATTATGCGTCCG
Source organism: Erythrophleum fordii (assembly GCA_032878935.1). Lineage (NCBI taxonomy): Eukaryota > Viridiplantae > Streptophyta > Magnoliopsida > Fabales > Fabaceae > Erythrophleum > Erythrophleum fordii. Next base: position 30,651,438 of record JAVQMF010000050.1, read on the forward strand.
AGTATAAGTAGGTTTTTTGGTCGAATAGTATAAAGTACTTAAAAAGCTCAACTAAATTATTATTCTAAATTTATAAGCTAGGTAAAATGAAAAAAAAATGGTTATCTTTGGATTTGAGAATACAAGCATTTAAATTAAAACTAATTGACCTAACTAAAATGATGAAGGTTGGTTTGAATTATTCACGCAAGAAGAAAATCTCAATCTAGGGAAGATTTTCTTGTCAATATAAAAAAAAAAGTGACAGGAAGGTGTTGAATTTATTGGAAACAATGGGATACTGGGATCTAGAGAGAGAGAAAAAAGCAAAAGGGCGTCCCCCATAACCCGAAACAAGAACATCAAGGTGTCCTTATCAATTTCACTACTTGGCTACCAGCTTCCAAGTCTCATTTTTGCAAGAAAAGGCAGTGTCTGGCTAATACTCATTTCTCATACTCTCATGTAGTGTGGACCCCACTCTCCTCCAACCAGCGGCGCCATTAGTCTTTACTTAGTTTCCAAGTTCAACCACCTCTCTTTCTCTCTCTACTTTCTTCATAAACCCACATCCCCATCCCCATCCCCATAATAAACAAATCCAAAAAACAACACCTCCGACCATATCTCTTCTGCTTTGCTGTGCTCTCTTCTCTACGCTTCCCCCATTCTCATCTGGTCCCTTTCGCTCTCTCCCTTGTCCTTTTTATTATTTATTTTCGATTCGATAACCCTCCCAATATCTAAATCCCACCCAATCACAGACTTGGGATTGGATTCTTCCAGCATAGAAAATTGAGAGATTCAGAAGGAAAGCATGAAAGGTGAATATGTAGAGCAGCAACCAAAGGCTGAAACGCCCAGTATGTTCTCCAAGCTTCATCACCACCCCTTCGCCCACCATCCTTTCCAGCTCTCCCGTGAATCCCAAACCTCCGAAGAAGATGATAGCCGCAGCAGCGGTGGGCCCGCCCCCAACCCCTCCAGAAAGCCCATACACACAGAACCAACATCCGCTGCCGACGGCGCCAGCATTGAGGTTGTCAGGCGGCCCAGGGGCCGCCCACCTGGTTCCAAAAACAAGCCCAAGCCCCCTGTCATCATAACCCGCGATCCTGAGCCCACCATGAGCTCCTACATTCTCGAAGTCCCAGGGGGAAGCGACGTCGTCGAAGCGATTGCTCGCTTCTGTCGCCGCAAGAATACGGGCCTTTGTGTTTTAACGGGCTCCGGAACCGTTGCTAACGTCACCCTCTGTCAACCCTCCACCACCCCGGGAGCTACCGTTACTTTTCACGGCCGTTTCGACATCCTATCGATATCCGCCACCTTCCTGGCCGCCCAGCAAGTGGGGGCTCCGCCGGCGTTCCCCAACGGCTTCACCATATCGCTGGCTGGCCCGCAGGGTCAGATCGTTGGAGGATTGGTCGCCGGCAGTTTGATGGCGGCGGGAACGGTGTTCGTCATAGCCGCTTCCTTCAACAACCCGTCCTATCACAGGTTGCCAGCTGAAGAGGACGTCCGAAACTCGGTCTCGGGCGGTGGAGATGGGCAGTCGCCGCCGGTGTCCGGAGGGGGTGGGGAGAGCGGTCACGCGCCCGCTGAGTCGTGTGGGATGTCTATGTATAGCTGTCAGCTACCGTCCGATGTGATCTGGGCTCCAACTGCAAGACCACCACCGCCTTATTGATGTCGTGGGCTTGGCTTTCACTTCTTATTGACTTCGTGGCCATTGTGAATTAAAGTTAGAAGTTTCTTTTCCGTTGTCTCTCGTCTGTTTTAGCTTTTGAAGTCGTGTTTAGTTCATTAGCATTTTAGTTTCGAATTGAAACAGTTTACATGGCACTAGAAGCAGCTAGTTTTTTCTTGAATTTTTTAAAAACTGGATATTGGTATATGAGGAAGTAAATTAAGCTGCAATGTGCTCCGATTTTTGTTTCAGTGATTATACTGTTATCTCATATTCGCATGTGTTCCATTACATTCATGGCAAAACTAGCTGGAACGTCCGTATCATCTACCTTTCTCTTCTATCTATAATCTACATTACGCGTTATCTCCTTTTTACATGATGTACATCAGGTTTGATTTGGTTGGATAGTTGGGAGTGGGTTTTGGTTTGGAAAGGAAAAGGATGTATGTGGGGTTGGGAAATGGGATATGGATTTTGCTTTGAAGTTTGGGACCGAGCGTATCTGAGCACTGTCTGCAGCAGCAGCAGCTAAGGCATACTTGTTGAGGCATTGGATGAAGATAACAGTAGGGGGATAGCTAGGTGCTGTGTGCGGATACTGCTTTGTATTTCTGATTGGTATTTCTTATCACTGCAGTCTTCCGCTTTCTTGATTTGGATAAAGTGTATGGCAGTGGAGAACATGTCTAGGGTTGTGCCTTCTCAGTTTCTTATCATCAGTCATCTCCTGCTGTTTTTGCTTTTTCCAATACGGTTCTTAAAAGCTCTCAAGAAACCACGTCTGCCCGACTTTATTTCTCCTCTCCTTCTTGACTTCGTATCTGAATCCTCTGTACTTGGTTTTGTCTCTTTCTTCATTCCAATTCCTCTCGCTCTCTCTCTCTCTCTCTCTCTCTCTCTCACTGATTTCTCAATTGAAGAGAAAGATAAATCAATGAAAAGTAAAAGCAAAGATGGAGCTCCTAATGTAATTGAACGCTTGTTATGAGTGTACTGTGTTACTGTTCAGCAACGTTATTGTGTCAGAGAAGGGAATACTGTTCTTAATGAAGATTCTCCTGTAGTAACTGGATATATGTGAAATTCACGGCTGCAATATATCAATTTGATTACTTTTGCATCTCAATTTTTAAAAAATATATATTGTTTCACGATTGATACACTGTTGTAAATACACTCGTAATCGTTACATTTTAGTGACAGACAGGAATTGGCATTGGTTTGTATTAAATGTTAAAGTGAATTATGTTGATTTTTTAATTTGATTAATCAGTATTTATTTTTTCTACTAAAATTTAATTCTCTTAATAGTTCATATTATATATTTAAATTTATATGTTGTTAAAAAATTAACTCTATGTAACAAGAAATTAATTTTATTTTTAGAGCATAATATTAATTTATATGATAATAGAAGTTTGATCTTAAGTATTAATATAATATTAATTTAATTTTAAAAAAAATTGCATACTATATGTGGGAAAACCAATTGAGTGTAATTTTAAAATAAAAATCATGAATTATATTTTAGTTCTATTTTTTAGAAAATTATTGTAATTTGATCTAAATTTTACTTGTTTTTGAAATCCAAGCATGAAGATGATACATATTGTCGGGATTAGGCATACGGGACATCACTCTGAAATTGTTATTTAATTTCCTTATGTATTGAGTACTAGATGCTTGGCTTATCCTTTTAAGTGCGTTAATTTATTTAATTTTTTTTTTTAAATTACACCCCAATTGTTATAATTCATTTTTTAAATAAAATTAATTTTTTATATAATACTTTCTCTTATTCATATTATAAGGTATTGTTTCACATAGTTTAATAAAATTATTTAATTATTTTAAATTATTTAAATTTATTATTTTTTTCACTTTTGTCCTTATTTATATAAGAGAAAAAAAAAAGAAAAAAATTGACTTATCAATCCAGCTTATTAGAGAAAATAACATCCATTTTCTTATGAAAAAACTCACTTACCCATGTCAATGAAAAAGCTTATGAGGATCTCATTTCTCACCATATCTTATCGATCACATTGGAGGCATATGGATCATGGGTTCGATTGCTGTTTTTGTGTGGAGAAAAAAAAAATTTCAAGCCAAAAAAAATGGTAGGCTCCTTGTAAAACAAAACAATTCTTGTCAGAGTGATGATCGCGTGCAACTTGGAGGCTATAAATCGCAATACTCCCTCATGAGCCTAGAGACATTGAACACCTGAACAGCGCCTGTTTCGAAAGAAAGAAGGCCCTTATTTTTTTGAGTCTAGAGATGTCTCCTCCAACCATGGACACTAAAGCAAGTTTCAAGGGGCAAAAGTCAACTGATGGCTTCATGTTTGATTTAAATCTAGAGCCCTGCTTAATAGAAGACGATGATTCACCAGTGAATATCATGAGTTGTCATGGAAGACAAAGCACTGATGTTGCACCCTATTTGTCTGAGTCTCTGGATGTGGGTTTATTTGTAGGAGACATCATTGCCGAGCAAAATCTGACCGACTTGAATGTTACCCCAGCTTCAAATATTCTCATCGACAAAGATGTTAAGCCAGGTAGTTTGGATGGAAACCCTGACGTTGAGAAAGAAGATGCTGAGGAAGAAGACGCTGGGGAAGACGACTTTGAGTATAAGAAGAGTGAATTCCAGAGCATCATCGGTCAGTGGGTTCTCCTTTCATGTTTATATTTTGTGATTTGTATGTTAAGTTGTTGAGCTTACGTTGAACAGGGTCATGGTTTTGGTTAACAATTCTTACTCCATTTTCATTCTGATGCACGCATTGAAAAACGTAATTTGACTGTTATACTTAGAATTTTTGTTATTAAATTAAGTTCTTTCTTTATTTGTTGTTATTTTTAGAATAATGTTAGAATTTTTGTTATTCTTATGTTATTTCAATAATTTTCAATGATTTATAGAAATTGAGTACTCACATTGTTAAATTATTTTTCGTTGTTAAATTTTCTTTTTACATTGAGTAGTAATTTCAACATTTATTAGAATATTTGTTGTTAAATTAAGTTGTACTAATTTCAGAATTTATTTGACATTTTGTAGTTAAATTCTTAGTATGTTATTTCAGTAATTTTTAGAAACTTAGTAGTCACGTTATTAAATTATTTTTAGTTGTGAAATTATTTTGTTACATTGAGTAGTCATTTCAGCATTTAAAATTATTTTTGTTGTCAAATTAACTTGTAATTTTAGAATTTATTTGTAATTTTATTGTTAAATTCTATTTTTACATTTATTTAGTTTTGCCTATTTATAATGTAAGCCAATCCTTACCTGAAGCATCTACCAAGTAACGAAATTTTTTTAGCAATGATCAAAGGGATTTCATTGCTTGTTATCTTAGGCACTTAGTGCATTATGGGAAGCTTAAGTCTGGTACAATAAAGGATCGCATCACAATGTTTAACACCTTCAAAAGCATAATTGAACGTATTTGGCGTCAAAGTTAGAAATACTGGTGTCTCCTCACATAATAAGACAAAAAATTATGAGCGAAAGAGGATTGAGTTAGACCTCAAGCGAATACGTGAGATTCCTTTATCACAGCGGACTACACTTCAATCGTTGGCTTATGCACTGAACACCAACAAATCCTCCTTGATAAGAAAAAAGAAAGGGACTATTTGGTGGCACTCTAATGCCATTAAGCATTATTGAGGGAAGATAACATGGCTACTCGCCTAAAGTTTTGCTTGTCCATGATCGAGCCTAGTAGCATTCCACATGATCCGATATTCAAACCTATGCACAAGATTATTCACATAGAGGAAAAATTGTTCTACACGATGAAGAACATGGTAAACTATTACTTGCTATCAAATGAGGAAGAGCCACTTCGAACTTGTAAAAACAAGAATTTCATCGCAAAAGTTATGTTTCTTGTTGCTATTGCAAGACCTAGATTTGATGGTGAAGGAAATGCAACTTTCTCTGGCAAGATCGGTGAATTTCTGCTTGTGACTCAAGAGTCGACAAAAAGAAATAGTACTGATAAGCTTGTAAGAACAATTGTCACTAAACCCATTACTTCAGTAATGAAAGATGTCAGTAGACAGTTCTTGATTGAGAAAGTGTTACCTGCTATTAAGGAAAAGTGGCCAAGAGAATTTTCTAGTGAAACAATATATATCCAGCAAGATAATGCTCCTTGCCATATTGATGAAAATGATGAAAAATTTTGTCAGGTTGCAAGCGAAGGTGGATTTGGCATACGTCTATTTTGCCAACCACCCAATTCTCCATATTTGAATGTTTTAGATTTGATATTTTTCAGTGCTATCCAAGCATTACAGCACAAAGAAGCTCTAAATAGTATAGAATACCTTTTTCAAGCAGTTGAGAAGGCATTTGAGACTTACTCCCCAAATGAGTCAAACGGGACTTTTCTAACTCTACAAAGTTGCATGATGGAAATCATGAAGAGTAAAGGTTCCACTAAATACAAGATTCCACATATTAAGAAAGGAATGATGGAAAGGGAAGGAAGACTACCTATACAATTGAAGTGTGATGAATTTATTGTGCAAGAAGCTTTGGGTTATCTTAGCTCAATTGGAGCTTGAGAAAGGTGGCTGTTTCTTTTTTGAATAATGATGATATCAAATTTGTTGGCTATTTTAAAAGCTACAGGATGAATATATTTTGTTGATAGAAAGTTAATATTTTTAGGTTCAAGTGACAATGTTTTAGTTTAGGTAGTTAATAGAAAGTTACAATTACAAATTAAGAAAGTGGGAACCAATAAAACACATGCACGGTGACTCACTATCACAATCTCATCTCATCTCAAGCTACTTTTGGTGTATTAAAAAAAGTATTTTTATTGTGTTTAACAGATTGTAAAGTAACTTTGTTAAATCTAATTAAAAAAAATCTTTGATATTTATAGAAAAAGGTTTTCTTATTCCCATCCCCTTTATTATTATTTTGAGCCTAATTTGTCTTATACTCCAGGAAAGAATCTTTCTTGCACCAGACACAATGATTTAACATCGTAGTTCCTTTGTCCTAAAGCCTCTATATCTTCCGTGCTTTAACAATGTCTTTGTCCACAGCTTGTAGGGCAAGCTCATTATTCAAAAAGCCATTTTTCTTGCAATTATGTTCCTCCATATATCAATGTGCTCTGTAGCTTTCCATTCCGTTTAACTTTATCGTTTTACACCACATATATTGTACTACATTAAACCATAGGAATTCCTACATGACAAGAGTCTAGTTATATCAATTGATTTTGTTTGTATAACTTAAGCATGCTGTTACTATATAATGACCTTATAGACATTGCTAATTCCAGGAGTACATCTTGTCCAGCAATAAATGAACTAACACATTTTCAGAATATGATCAATTTGCATTCATTCTTTGACCTCTGGCTAGCAAGAAATGAACCAATAATGTAGTCAAAAATTAACCAGCAATGCAATAACAAATGAACCAACAGATTCAAAAGTGAACCATCAAGAAATGAACCAGTTAGTAACAATTTAACATATGATCGAATTTTGGCATCGCTAATGGAGTAGATTAACAACATAGAACTTTGCTTAATTAGTGAGGTTAACAACAAAAGATTAACTTCCACAGCACTCTGCTTCCACAGAACTTCATAATGCAATAGAAATTAGTCATCAAAAAAGCACTTCCATATACATATACATCAAAGACCACACAAATAAGCAACAAAGAGCACAAAATCTCCATAACATTTGTAGAACAAATACCAAGCATCCACTGAAACAAAAAGCCCTCATTCTCTCACAAAACTCGATGGAATGTATCAGTAGAACAAAGATGGGATAAAAATTCGGAAAAGACTCTCGATGAACCTCTTCATCTCTGCTTCCTTATCAATGTCTCCATCTAACTTAGCATCTGGCAACTTGTTCAGATCAAAATCACGTACTCTCACCTTCGGTGCAATCTTCAATGATCCCTCTACTTCATCGTTAATCTTTTCTACGGCATAGGGACTCAGGCCATCTCCATCGTCACTCATCTTCTTCTTCTTCTTTGGTGCATTTTCTTCTTCTTCCACTTCATCACCGTCCAACAAATTAGCCACCACCTCCAAATCATCGATGAACTCAAGTGCTTCAGCGATGGGATCCAACGAATCAAGGATAATGGTGAATTGGTCCAACAAATTTGGACTGATTGTATAAGGGTCGACAAACTCAGGTTCTTCCACGAAGGGGTCTAGCAAATCAGGGACAATGGCGAACTGGTCCAACGAACCTAGGCTAACTGCGTAGGGGTTTTCAGAATCTGGGGCCATCACCGAACACTTCTCTGGTTTCATGGTCTTGCTCTCCTCTGATTTCTTTGTGTGGAGAAGCAAGGTTCTCCATGGAGTGAGAATAAGAACCACCAAAACGTCATTTCTCCCATCATTGGGCCGCCCAAGCTGCCTCAGAGAGAAGGCTACCTTTGACATATAGACCATCTTCAGTGCAGACCTCCAAATGCAGCAGGAGGAGTAATGAGCTGTGCATTCCTTTTTGGCCTATCAAAATAAAAATCAATGAGCTGTGCATGAATTTAAAAGTTGAACCAATTTTTTTAAAAAAAAAGTGACTTTTTTGGAAAGTCAGCACAAAAGATTACATTATGTCTTATATTTTGGACCGAATAAACCTTCTAAAAAATGTCTTATATATTGGACTGGAAGAAGTATATTTTTATTGAAAATAAAATTATTTTATTATGGTTATCATCATATTAAAAAGATTATCATTTTATATTAAAATTTAATATCAATTTAACTATTTTAATTATTATATCAAGAGTATAAAATTACAGTTTGGTAAACTTTTTGTTTTTTTGTAAAAGATGAATTAAAGAAAAAAAATTTATAATATTCATCAAAATGTTAAAAAAAGTAAGTGTAATTTGTATAATAAAAAAATCAATATAATGTAATCAGATTAACAAATTTATTTTTAAATTTTTAAAATAGTATTTGAAGGTTTTATATTCCTATTTCCTGGTATCAGTTATCAAACTATAAGAGACAAAATTATAAGGAACATAAAGCTTTCCCTTTTTTTTTTTTCTGATAAAAAGGGCCACAGAATGAAATGCTTTTGATAAATTAGCATCCCGGTAAAATAATTCTCCTCCCAACTTGTGCCCTTGCCGATTCGATGTTAAATTGGTGTGAAATTCTTGACGTATAAATAGCGTTATTTCACCCTTAAAAAGTATTCTAGTAATAAGCTTAAATTCATCGATTGTGAAGGTCTTTACAATAATAAAAATTCGAATTCAAAAAAAAGGGAGAACATGTAACGAACAAATGTTCGTTTCTTAGTCGGAAAACGAGCACAAAGCCTCAATATTAAAAGTGAGGGAAAATGCAAGGTTGGGATGAAACCTAAATACAAGAAATATCTCTCACGCATATATTAAAAAAAGTGTTATTTAGACCAAGGACTGTGGCACATACATAATAGTTTTGAAGACGTCTATATATTATCAATGGGTTTTGTTAAGAATTTAATAATAATAATAAATTTGAGATTATTGGATTATAATGAACTAAAATTATAGGTTTTTTTTTTTTATCGACATATGATAAGTGTATAATTCTTTAATAATAACATGATAGGTATATAATTTAATTAAAAATAATATAATTATATATAAAAATTATACATTTATTATATTATTATTGAAAAAATTATATATTTATCATGTTTTGATAATAATAAAAATATAAATAATTGCATATAAGTTTTGAACTAAACTTACATAAAATTTTTTATATTCTTAATATCAGGTTTCCCAATCAAAATATAATAAATGTATAATTTTCTAATAATAAAATGAAATATTATTTAGTTATCTATAAAAATTATACATATATTATATTATTATTAGAAAACTATATACTTATTATATTTTTATTAAAGAATTTAATAATAAATATATAAATAACTGAATATAAGTTTTTCCTATAAATTTTTCCCTTTTTAATTCTATTAATTAAACATTTAAACTATGAGAAACAAGTAATAGGTCCTTCCATCCCACTATTGGCTACCCGTATATTAGCGATGTGAGAATCACGTGTCAGTATTTTTTTTTTTAATTTCAAATTTCACATTTATGGTATACTTAAATTCAAATTTTTTAAGTTTGAAAATAAAAATTGAAATAAAAATAATTAAGAAAATTTTAAAATTTTTACAATATGAGATAATTATCATATAATCAAATAAGATGCTATTACATATTATAATTATTACGTAATTGTTGTACTGTATAGCCATGGACATGATACATGACCAGTGGAAACTTATCTTGCGCTCCAATGAAGTTGGATTGGTATATGGTTAATTCATCATATATAAATTTTTTAATAAGCTCATCAAGAATATTGTAAAGAGATATTGATTTGAAAATTGAGAAATTCTTTGAGTTTTTTTTAACATAAGTCTCACCTGATTACATAGGCTGATCATTGTTTTTCTCGTCATTTGAGAGAGGTTGGTTTTAAACAAAAACACAATTTTTAATAAGGCATTTATTGATTAAACGTATTTAACGTTTGATGGCTCTCACTTCAATTTGTTATTTGTCCACATTCAAGGCTTAAACATTACTAGGACATCTATTCTAAGATACAAAATGCTCATTCAACTATGCCATGGATGTGGGGAGGCATTCAAAAGGCTAGTTTGATAACTTGTGATCATCTCTAATGGCAGGTAAGAGATGAGAATCATATTTCATTAAATCATTATCTTTGGTGGCCAATATAATCAGATTTTCCTTTATCATATCAGATGGTGGGTGACTTTATTCTATATGATTTGGGAATTTGAAATTTTCAAGTACTTTCAAAATTATATTCTACAACATTGGCTTAAAAAATTTCTTAATTGCCATTTCTAGTAACTAGTCAGCAGATAAATTTATTTAGAATTATAATAATTCTGGTCATTATACTGTTACATTTTAACTAGTAGTAATTTTCAAATATAGCTTCAAGTGTTCGTCTTCCGTTTCAATATTATTTTATTTACATGGAAACTATTACAAAATATGTTCTTCATCTCACCTCCATTCTTCGTGCGCACCATATATTCATTGAGAATGTTTGTCCCTTTTATTATTCATCTGATGAAACGGTTAATAATTTATTTTTGCAATTTGGTTCGGTTTTTTATTATCTTCGTGTATGGGTCAAACATACCCACTGGACATCCATGCTTCGTTGTAAATTTGGTTCTCTTAAACAGTCTCAATAATGGAGAATGAGGAAAATATATGGTGGTTATTATCCTAGTAGACTAGTACCTTATGTTATTTGATCATTTCGAAACTGACAGGTCTCTGATAATTCACATTTTAGGCCTGAAAATGCAATCAATATGCTACATCGTCTACTATTGCAACATATGTATATCTGAGCAACGGGAAGGATTCAACGACAACCTCAACTTGCTCAGAATCGATCTATTGGCAATTTGATCGTGTTTGAAAGGTTGGCAACTGATGTTTTGGTTTGCTCCTCATAATCGATGGCAAAGTCACTGTTGCGTTTTGATTTCGACTTGGTTGGGAGTTTTAGTTTTTTGGAAATTATGTTGGTCTGATTAACTGATAGACACATTTAAAGAGGAATGAATAAGTGTGTAATACAGAAAATAATTTTTTTGCAGTTACAAAAGTGAAAGACTAACAATCCTCTAAAATCAATAGTTTAGGAAATGAAATAAGTTGATAATAATAAATGCAAGACTAATAATTATAGGAGATAAATGCATTAATAATCTTTACCAAGATTAGAAGTAGTTAATAATAAAGTAGAACAATAGATATAAACGTGACATGAACAAAGTCAATACTTATGAAACTATGGAGCAAAACACATGGTCCTCTAAGAGTGGATGAGGCAAGATCAGCAATAATACTAAAGAAAAAGAGATGGCATATCAAAATTTATCTTGATTTAATTTTTTAGTCTACGTCTAATCCCCTTGACAACTTTTAAAAGATTTTTTTTATTAAAGAACAACACACTTACAAAGATAATAATTTTTCCTTCATGCTCACCACTAACACTATCTTCCATACTTCCCTATAAACTTTTAGTAGGATTTTATCAATTTTTCGAAAATGTTGTTAGTCTGATTAACTGATGACACACTTAGAAAAGGGATGAATAGGTGTGTAATGCAAAAAATAAAATTTTCATAATTATATAGGTGAAGGACCAACTATCCCTTAAAATTAATAGTTCAGATAGTGAAATAAGCCAACAATGATAAATATAAGACTAATAATTATAAGAGATAAATGCATTAATGATCTTTACCAATATTATAATAAGTAGTGAATGATAAAGTAGAGCAACAAATATAAATGTGACGCAAATAAAGTCAATACTTACGAAACTATACAATCAAACACGTGGTCTTCCAAAAGTAGAGGAGGCAAGGTCAACAATACTTAAAAAAAAGATATGATATATTGAAATTTATCTTGGTTCAGTTCCTTTAACAAATTCTAAGAAATTTTTTTTATTAAAGAATAACACACTTACAAAGATGATAATTTTTTCTTTGTGCTCACCACCAACGTTATCTTTTACACTTCATTATAAATTTTCATTAGGTTTTATATAGCTAACTCTCAACTTAATCACTTGATATTTTCATAGATTTACTAAGATACCTTTTTCCCTTTTGAGACTCTTTTAAGTTTAGGAAATTTTGCTTCTACAAGCTGATAAACCAAAGACTAAGTGAATGTATGTTACAATAATGCTTTAAAAAGCTATACTTTGTTTTTTTACACAAGGTTCTCTACTCTTGCATTTAAATTTGCTTCATCTTTATAGTGAATCAGCACCTCCTAGCCATTTGAGACACATCTAGAGCTCAACATTCTTTTTGGTTAGAGCATGCTCGTTATGATTTTAACATTCAAGCATCATTCATGATATTCTTCTTATACAACTCATTTGTCAACTTGTCATTGATATTATTACATAATTCAAAACATAGATTAGAGAAACAAAACATTTTTATGTAATAATCAAAAGTAGCTGCAACAAAAGTTTTTCTATTTTTATCTTGTATTTACACAAAAGCCATAACTTATTTATCTTTTATACATTAATTAATTTGTCATTTAACTCATTATTGTATTTGGATATAGCTACTCAAAGTTACATATATATTGTAGGCCAAAACATTTTTGATTAAGTAAAATTTACACAATGAGTCAGAGACATCAAATAGGCTTTTATATAAATATTTATTAGATTTTATTATCATCAAAGCCTTAAACCCATGACCTTGAGCCGACATTAACTTGATCAAACTTACACTAAGTTCTTTTGGATGCAATGGCACTATTTATTTTATATCAAGATCTTGTGTCTAATTTTCATACATATCCGCTAACAATGTATGTGTTTACAGATTCTCATTATTGGATTTTGGCATCTAAATACAATTTGTAAGTAGTTTTCCAATTTCTTTGCGAGGATTTCTGAAAGTTGGCTAATGGTATGTTTGGTTAGATGATGTAACAGTGAAGAGAATATAAAAAATGAGTAAATGAGAGTATATGAAATATAAAATGACTATTTTGCCTTTATTTTAAAAAAAAATGATTTGATAAATAAAATAATAAATATAAAAATAAAATAGACATTATATAAATTATATAAAAAATATATATTCATAATACTACAAACCAAACAGAGCTTAAGAGTTTTGTTAACTCGGAATTTTTTGCAGGGTTCTCCTCTACAACAATGTAGGTAGAGATGAATTTTTTTAATGTAGGATCGTATAATGTGGTCTTGTAATTCTAGTGGGTAGTCTTGTTTGTTGAATTTTTATTTTTATTTTTTTTGGTTCAACATGTCAGAGTTATTCAAAAGCAGAATATTAGGCGCAGATAAGACTTCGGGAAAACTGAAAAAGGTTCAGACGAGAAATGTAGACTGCTTTCTAAATATATAGCCAGCCAGCCATGACCAATTGACCAAAGGCACAAGAGGATTCTTTTTTTAATAATTAAAAAAAAGAACGAAAAAATTTGTCGGAAGCCGAATTAATTAATTTTATTAAATGGACAATGTATAATGCTTCCAACAAATTCACGAAACGTAACTCATTTTCCTTCGTAGCCTTCGGCTTCTTTTCTTGACTATGTTCCTCATCCTCTCCCTGCTTTTCTCTCTTTTTCTTTTTCCTTGAGAAAATCGTCCTCATGGTCAAACACCTTGGGAGATGATTATAATCATTCAAATCGTTGCTTCATGCTGCGATCAAGACTAATTCAATTTTTCAACCCATTTGGGGACTAATCAACTATTAAATTTTCCTTTTGCCCTCACTGTTAATCCTTATGATTTCATCTTCTGGTTTAACATTGACTTTGCTGCTCCCGTCTCGGGGAGTTGCGAAGTCCACAGAAAATGTCAAAACCAGAAGTGTCCAATTTGCAGCATTCTAATTAATGATCTTGTACATTTACCAAACCCACTTTGCTTTCTATTGCTCGGGATGCCATTATTAATAATGAGAATATTCAAATGGTTGGGGCTTCAGCCAGTGGGGAACCTCAATTTTGCTAGCTCTAACATGCTTGAGAATCTAAATCTTCTTACAATTAATATTTAATATTAACAAAGCCTTTTCATTTGCTAATCCGTTGCCAAAGTGAGACTTGCTAGCCCAGTATTTTTGTTAAACGAAATTTGTGTTTAATTCGTTTATTGAGTTCTCTCGTAAAAATCGAATACCTAAGGAGGCACTAGAACATACCATATAAGAATAATGTAGTACATTTATTACAAGTATTCATTGAAAGAAGCTGCGTTGAAGAATATTAAAATCCACACAGATGAATATATTATTAATTTTTAAGAGCATTAAATTTAGAGGTGGGAGTTCATTGCATGCATCAAAATAGTGAAGGTGACATGAGAATTTGGATCCATTCCTTTATTGGTAGATAGCAAGGTAAGGTTATGGGTGCACTTGTACATCTGACTTCCTAATAATTAACAAAGATAAGGAATGAAAGGGGACAAAGACACAGACAAGAGGAAAGAAGGCTTTTTTCTTTCTGAATGTGGCCGATGATGATATGATATGATGGTGATATATGCAATATCGGTTGATGTATGGGCAGCCAAATCCGTGGGTGTATGTATGTGCCCAGTGCCCACAATTGCTACTTGCCTCTGCATATATCCTCTATCATACACACCTTCACCTTTCCACCAAGTCTTGTTTTGTCGTCCATGCAGTAATAATCAATAATCTTCTACCCTCCATCTATCTCCATATGAAAAAAATGCTAATTAGCTTCTTTTTTTTTTTTTACTAATTGTTCTGGTTAAAATGATTATGATGATGTAAATTATTTTGAAAGTTAATTTTACTTCATTTGTTCTTATCGAAATGCTCTCTAGAATGGAGTAAGAGAGTTGAAACTGAAATGATAAAGATAGAGATAAATGGTAATGGCGGCGGAAGGGTAAAGAAACAGTGTAAGTTCATTGAATCCGACTTCATATTTCCAAGTGGAATCGAATAAAGTGGGACCACTGCGGTGAGGTGAGGCACACCCTTATCCATCTACCACTTATTCATAAATTTGTGAGAAGAAGAACTGATCCTCTCCTCCGAAATTCTGTGGGTTTTTTTTTTTTTTCAAAGCTTAAAGAATTGAGAGTGAAAAAAAAAAAGGAGCACGGATTAACACAAATACATCTGGTCATGCTTAAGTTTGAGAAAGATGCTACTTAAATTAAAATTTTTGGACAAAAATTCTGTGCTTTTTTTTGGGAGCAAAATTCTGTGTTTTTATATAGAGTAAATTATGCTCTTTTTTTCCTTTGCAAGATTACTAAATTCATAATTTAATTTTTTAAAGTGTAAGTCTCTTAACGTCTTCCTCCAATAATTTTTTATAATTAATTTTGTCCTTCTATATGTTAAACTGATATAAATTTACTGACTTAACAAAATACTTCTGTGTAACTGTTAAACTGATAAAATAAAATGGCTATATTCAGTGTGTCCAGCAAAACAAAAATGAGACACTAAAGTTACATTTCTTGCGACTTTTTACACACTAAGCATGCCTATTTCATTATATAGGAGCCACTTAAGCATCTTGTCAAGTCAAATTAACAATCTTGTTATATTCACGTCAACAAAGAAACTAAATTGATTGAAAAAATATCATTGAAAAGAAATTATGATAATGATACTAAATTAAAAAATGAGACACTAAAGTTACATTACTTGCATGCCTATTTCATCATATAAGAGCCACTTAAGCATCTTGTCAAGTCAATCTTGTTATATTCACGTCAAGAAAGAAACTAAATTGATTGAAAAAAAATATTATTAAAAAGAAATTATGATAATCATATTTTAAATGACTAAATTAAAAATTGTATAATTTTACTAACGAATGAAAAGTAGTATTTTACTCTGAATTTTATCAGAATTCCTTAAATTTCGAGTTTATTTTTTAAAATTTTTTAAAAGTAAAATCTTTAATCAAAGTTATGTCAAATTGATTATGAAACCACTTAGCAATTTCATGTTTTAATTGTTTTAATAAACATATTAATTGTGTTATTATTTCTTCTTATTTTCTATCAAATATAAAAAAAATTTAAATATCATGATATTTAAAATATTAATGCATATATGAAAATTTACATTTTTTTTTTCAAATTTTCACATCAAAAGTAACAATTCATTCTATTCTTTAAAATTTACCATGAGAGAAGCCCCAATAGATTACAGAAACGGTAAATCTAAACCCCTGATGCTTGATTTAATGGTGAAGGGTATAGATAATTCAACCAAAAAAAATTTCAGATCTTTCTTCTTCGCATAAAAAAAAACTCACAAAAAAAAGGTTATTAGAGAATCTAATGGAGAACTTTCAATAGCAACTTCGAGGACCAAACATTTATTCCTTTGTTTAGGCTCCTCCCACCCTCACTTCCTGATCAGCTCATTTTTAAAATTTATAATAAAGGTACACTTATAATTACTATGCTTCCTCTTTCCTTTACCAATCCACACAACAATTGACACTCCTTCCTTTGGAATTGGGAGTCCCTGAATTCAGGATCCGAACAATCTTCTGAAGGGTGAGGATGGAAGGCAAGGTCTCAAATCAAATATATATATATATATATATATGTAGAGGAGAGAGAGAGAGAGAGAGATATGTGAGACACCTCGAAGAAAATTCAAAAAATGCAACTTCAAAGGATCCATTTTCCTTCTTTTGAAGCTTTATGTTACAAATTGGTTATCTGATTGTCCTTGGGGAGAAACTTACTCAATTTATACTAGAATCATGAGTCGAGTAGTCCTTGAACCTTTATGAATTACTCTATTTCTTGTAAGTTATATAAGATAGTCACAATTGAATGTGTATAACTTTTCACTTACTTTAATTGGTATTGACTTTTAGAAAACTATATTTGTTGCCACACATTTATGTCTTATTCCTGAAAATAATCAACTTTAAGTGCAAGAAGATGAACAAACCAAATGGCTCTAACAAAGAATAGAGCAGAAAATGTGATCCAAAGTTTCTAGGTGAGAGTAGCAGAAAGAACAAGTACTCTCCCCAAGCATGTGTTGTTGGTTCAATTGTCTACAATACATAAAGCTCTTGTAACAAGCTTTCTAGAAAAATAAAACCATTCCCAATGGCAAGTTAAGTTTCTATAATGCTTTCCAAGTTGTGAAAGTAGAATTCATGTTGCTCTTCGAATCTTCCTTTAATATAATTCATACTTTGTTTGGTAGGGGGAATAAGGAGGAAAGGAAAGGAAATGGGGGAAGAATTATATCTTTTGTTTGTTTGGCATGCCTAAATAAAGAGAAAAAGAAATAATTAGGAAAGGAAAAAAAATTATGGGTCTTATACCTCTCTTGCACTATTTATTATCTGTCTATTGAGTGACAAAAAGAGAGAAAAGGGAGAACAATTTTGCCAACTTATAAGACCCACATCTCTCTTGCATTATTTGCCACTTTATCTCATATTTATTCTAATTATATGAAACTATATAAAATTAATTTTGAAAACAAAAAAATAAAAAGCATTATAAATAAACAATATATAAGAAATCAAGATACATAAATGTATACTTATAAATTATTTTTGAAAATAATAAAATAAATGCACTAGTAAATATGTTTAATTAGATGGAGAATAATAAAGTAATTTGACTTTTTATTTACATATTTTTCCTTTCTTTTCCTTAATGAAACCAAATGAGAGAAGAAAATATCTTTTTATTTCCCTCTTATCATCCGAAACAAAATGAGTGATAACTTATCCATTTTTTCTCCTATTTCCTTCTCTTTCTTTGGTATTATTTCTTTTTTTATTTATTTTCTTCTTATCATATCAAACAATATATTAAAGTCATCCCTTACTGCATACTTTCCCATTCTATTACCTATCCAAACCAATCTATCTTTTTTTTTTATAATTAAAGAAAACACTACAAAAGATATTTAATGCCTAATTTAAAGATTAGAAATTTGATAGTTCCATTTTTTTTTTTTAATGTAGAATAAGGTTAGAAATTTTTTAAGGTTGAGAGTTTTGACCTAGCTGCATAGACCACTATAAATGATGATTTATTAAGATGTCTTCTTCAATGTTAATTTGCCTTTGAAACTGGGAAGTGATTTGCTTTTTAATTTTGAAAATACCTTTCCACCCCCATGAAATGATAGAATTATTAAACGCCTCACCTTAAAGGATATTCTTGTAATATTTTAGTCTCATAATCTTAGAAAAATATGAATCATGTCAAGTATTGGGAATTTGCCAAACTTACTTAGGCATGACAATCCTATTAAGCAAATGAGTATATCTAACCACTAAACCTCCTTCATTAGTTGTTTTGCTTAACTTATTCTAATTGATCATATGCAACTCCATAGCAAAATGGAGTTTTAAAACAAAGGAATAACACTTTAGTCAAAATGATTAAGTCAATGATAGTTTAAGCAAACTTGTCCATTCCTTCTCAAGGTAATACATTATTAAATTGCCTTTATTCTTAACCCTGGGTCATATAAGTTAATTACTTTCATAGACTAAGAATTATGGATAAATAGTAAGCCATAATTGAGCATCTTAAGACCATAGGATAGACTGTTTATGTCCATGATATTTCCTTTTAAGTATGGGAAATTAGACCCAAGAGATAAGAAATGTATCTTTGGTAAATACTTATAACATTCAAATGATCAAGTATTAATTGATGAAAACAATTGTAAAAGTATAACTAAATTTGAGTAAAGAGATACCACAAGTTTTAGAAAATGAATTTTCTAGTAGGAAAGAGGGATTGACAAGTCTAAGTTTTTATGAGACAAGTGATCAAGATAAAGAAAAACAAGTAGTTGTACTTTGAACTAGTGATCCCAAACAAGAATATTGCAAGGACAACCCCATTATTTAAAATCAATCAAAAGAGTATGCCTAAGCATCAATTTAAGGTTGAAAGGGTCACATTTAGAAGTACTTAATTAGATGATAAGGCGTTAAACATAGATCAAAAGGCTCTATCGTGCCCTACTAAGGAAAAGTGGAGGAGAGCAATAGAAGAAGAGATGAATTCGATGAGGGCAAATTATATTTAGAACTTGGTTAATCTTCCATTTAGTTGAAATGCAATTGAGAACAAATGCTTCTCAAAATAAATCAAAAGGTAAGTGGATCAATAGAAAGATATAAATGCTTAGATAGTCAAAGGTATACACAATAAAAAAGTATAAATTTTTAAAAGACCTTTTCACTTATTGGATAGTTTATTTCAGTTAGGCTTTTCCTAACTATAATTACAAGTTTGGATTTGCATATACATTCTCGAATAAAGAACTAGATGAAAAAATCTATTTAAAACACCTATTAAGTTCGATAGAGAAAAGAATAGAGTATAAAACTTGTAGACTCCTAAAAGTCTATTTATAAACAATGGTATTTACAATTTTATTAAACAATAACTTCTTATAAATTTTAAATGATTAATAAAGATCATTGTATTTACATTAGGCAATTTAAAGGAAATATTGTAATATTATTATTTTATATGGATAATAAGCTATTACTTGAAAATATTTTAGATTATTTAACAGTCATTAAAGAATAGTATTTCTTGATTTTTGAGATAAAAGATATAGGTAAAATAAATTATATTCTTAGAGTGAAAATTTAAAAGAATCATTCAGAGAAATTAACTGTTCTTTCATAAGAAAATTATATTTAGAAAATCATTAAGTGGTTTAGCATGAAAAACTATAAATCTACTAATATCTTTGTAGTGAAAGGCACTAATCAAAATTGTGAGATATGACCTCAAGTTGAATCTACATAGAAAATCATAATGAAAGTCCCTTACTTTAACATTGTTGGCAAAAGGTATACAATGATATGTACAAGATTTGACATTTATTATCAATTAGCCTTGTGAACTGATAGTAGTAAAATCCTAATTAATAGTATTAGAATGTTGTTAAGAAAATCCTAAAATACTTGTAGTGCACTATAAGCTATGCATTGTGTTATTAAAAAAGTAATTATGTTAGAAAAGATACTCCGATGGAAATTCGAAAAAAAAAATCTAAATGCACAAAAGTTAGCTCTCAGATATATTTTTGTTCAATAATAATATCATATTTTGGAACAATAAGAAGTAAACATGTATAGTTATTTATTACGGAAGAAGAGTTTATTGTATGTTTACTTACAATGCAAAAGGCTATATAACTAAAGAAAATTTTGCAATATTTAAGGATCATTAGTTGAACTTTAAGTTTAATATTAATCAATAATAATAGACGATAAGTTATAACCTACATTAAGAGCCTAAGTATTATAATATGAGTAAATATATAGACACAAAAATGATAGAAATGCAATAGAATAAAAGAGTGCTACTTTATCATATGTCTACACATACGACATTGATTGATTCGCCAATAAAAGAGTGCTACTTTGCAATACTTATAACCACATACAAATTCTCTATTAGGTGATATAGGAGCTAAGCAGAATGGTAAAATTCAAGTAAGATACTATATGTCTAGATTAAAATATGTACAGTGTTGATACATAAATCAAATTAATATATGCTCTTATTAAAAAAGAGAAGCACCATAGTATGCAATTTATATTGCATGTATTTAATAGTTGCCATTAAGAAACAAGTAAATAAATCATTGCTTCATTGTTATGCGAGTTCCAAAAAGGAACAAATCTTTTTATTGGTGTCTTTATAACTTTGAGAATATCAAGAAAAGACGAGTCAGTATTTATTACTTTAACATACATCTTATGGTTATGATAATTCAACATAAAAGAATATTGTTAGAAAAGCAGGTGGTTCTAATTTAAGTGGTATGTAGGTGAAAGGAAGATTACCTTAAATATATACACTTATGCTAATGTATAAGGTTAACTAGTTATAAAATTATTATAATAACATCATAAGTATGAATATTATGCATATAAAAAGGTAATTTGAGTAAAATTAAACTCAAGAAATTACATTTACTATAAGTATAATGCATATGAGTGAATCTATGACATTCGAGATACGCAAATACATGTGTAATGTATATTAAAAAATGTGTCTCTTATGCTAGTCCTATAATAAAATTTTCAGTGTACGAGCTTCTAAAAATTATACCCTAGTGATCTTGATAGAGCACTTGTTATAAAAATCCAAGAAAAGTAAAGGTTTTGTATTATTCATTATATCATATACAAGTAAGAAATCTTGGAATTTGAATCACTTATGATGAGTTGACCCACAACCCAACAACCCAAAATCAATTTTAATTAATTAGTTACTTAATTAAATTGGGTTTCAAAAGATGTCTTTTTTTTTTTTTTTGTCTTAAGGAGAGATTACAAAAAGGAGAAAAACTTAAAAAGTATAAAGAGAAATAGATGACAAAATTATCTTTTTCTCTTCTAAAAAAAAAAAAGAAAGAAATATAACATAGAATGCAGTACCTTTCTCCTTGTATAGTCATATTTTCATCTTCTTCCTTCTTAAGACTATGGTGAATCCACTATGAAAAAGTGGCCAAAGTTCTTCTAGTGATTCCAGTCCAAATTGCACGAAATAGGAAAACTTGCAAAATCCATTTATATACAAGTAAGTATCTTGAATCTCTTCATGTAGGAAATATGTCTAAACTTTGTCAACATTTGGAAGCAAAATAAACTTGACTAATTTTATACAAAGGTGATATAATGTATTTTTTACATGTTAATTGAACTTTAATCTTAGTTAGTAATTAATTTATTAAGATTTATTACGCTAATTTCATACATTAAAAAAAGAAAAGAAAAGAAGTTTAAGTGAGAAGTAAAAAAAAAAAAAGTGTGAATTTGATGGGTACCAATAAGAGAAGGAAAATGTAAGAAAAACTAAGCCTATGCATCTAATTAGAGGGCTAATTCGTCTTATATATGATGCCGAAACCTAACCTAAAAAACAAATTAAAATAGTAAAGTTTTTGCCAAAAAAAATAAAGAAAATAAAAGAAAAGAAAATAAGTTTAAGTTTAAAGAAAGTAAAATAAGAAAATCCTTACACATCAAGGACTATGGCAAAAATGAAAAATTCTAACAACAAAGTGTAAATATGGAAAGAAACAGATTCAAGGAGTTACACCTCAATTGAAGCAAAGGCTTTGAATGCTATCAACACCATAAGAGACTTGAAAAATCTTCTTGAAGTTATTGTTGTTAATTTGTTTTATTTTCTATTTTCTTTTCTTTATGAATTCTCTTATGATTAGTTTTAGGATTTTATTTTGATTATATGTAGTTAAGCATTTTTCTTGGTTTTGGATAGACTTATTTATAGATTGTGTTTGATTTTTGAATATTCATGTAATACTTTTTCTTCCAATTAATTTATAATGAATTACAAATTGTTGGCCACTCTTTATGAGTTCAAATGTATAGTGAAACAGATTGAAATGTGAGTTGCTATAAAAAATTATCTAAATAGTAAATTTAGATTTAAATTTTATAGTTTGTAGATCTTACCTAAAAGAGATTGTAACATATATTCATATCAAGCGGCTACATGCTGAGGTACATTGGGGTCCATAGAATTTAATAGGTTTATGTTAGAGCTTATGAATACAAAAATAAATGTTGAACTAGCATAGATACACATATTCTATCTTAAGAAGAAATTACATATGTATCAGTGAATCAGTTGTTAATGACGATAGAAATTAATTGCATGAATTATTCTTTATTCATTTCCAAGAAGTAAACATTAAAATCCAAATTATAGAATCTTTCATAAGTGAAGAATCTAGTTATTTTTTTAGTTGCATTGATTTCTTAATTAATAATTATTTTAATTTGAATTTTTATTTTTTTGGATAATATGAATAATTAAGGAATTGGTACTTAATTAACATTTCTTGTAAGGACAATACTTTACTCATTCTTATATTATTGTGTAACCTATACACTTGCGAAAAATTACCAATGAGTTTTTGGTGTTGTTGTTAAGAAAGGCACAATCAATATCAATTTAAAAGTTATTATTATTTTAAAATAAACCCTTCAAAATATTTTACAAATAATTCTAAATTTTCATTGAAGGACAATAAAATCAACAAGAATTATTTATAGGAGATAAGAACAAAAAGATATAAAGTTATCCAAACCCAATTCCACTTAATGCCTTTCTATCCCCTATTGTCTTTATTGGCTTTCTAACCAAATTATATATGTATGTATATATATATATATATATATCAACCCAGAATGGTAGAGGGAGTCAAGAGGAGGGTGAACCAATTCTTTGCACCTCCTAAAAGAAAGTATAGTGCATTTTAATATGAATTGTTTAGATTAAATTTAGATAATTTAGATATATTTTTAATTTTAATATTTTTATTATTTTAAAAGATATAAAATGTAGAATAAAAATAGTGTAAAATTTAAAAAATAATATTTTAAATTAAAATTAAAATTTTAAAATTTAAACTATCTAAATCAAATTTAAATAATCTAAATCACTTTCCCTATTCGCTTCTTTAAGAAGTGTAGAAAACTTGGACCGCAAAAAAAGGACTTATATCCATTAATGCTTGAACCTTATTTAAATCATTAAATGAGAGAATAAGTGTAAAATTAACATCATTTCTATTATTATTATTATTATGTCAATAAAAAACAGTACACTAAAATTTTATTATTATTTTTATTCTTACCATGTTAAATGGTTTGGAGAAACGGTCTGGCCTTATTGTTTTCATGAGAGCCTATAAATGTCCTTCATTTTTATTTTTAATTAACAAATCTTTTTGCACCAAAAAAAAACTATTTGGAATTTAATCATATCATAGTATCATATTATATATATATATATATATATATATATATATATATATATATATATATATATATATATATATATATATATATATATATATATATATTTACACTCTTTTAAATTTGAAAAGTGAAATAAGGCTAGCACAAAATTTCACCCACTTATATATAAAAAAGTAAAAAGAAGTCATATAAGACATGAATAATATGATTCATACATTTAACTTGGTGCTAACATTTGTTTTATTTTTTTTTGTTTTTTAAATTTGAATAGTAAAGCACAATCCTCATATTGTTGATCCACCTAGTTTTAATAAGGTAACTGCACCAAATTAGTCATCATTTTAAGTTAAAGAGCTCTCTCTGCCGCCAGAAAAACATCTTTCAACTAGAAGAAAAATTGTCAACTCATTAGTCTAAACGTTGTTTTATAATTGTCACCTTGTGTGTGATCTGTTGCTGCTTTCTTCGACAGAACTCCAAAGCAAAAGGATTCTGGGAGCTACAAAGCTATGGCGGTGCAAGGACTCATTTTTCTCACTTTTCTGTTTCTTCTACTCGACAGAACTCATGTTCTTATATTTAATATCACGTCGCAAGCGTGTCTAATGTTCCTACGAATATGGTATCTTTCTTAATATATTGGGCTTTTTAATCTTTTGGGAAAAAAAGAATTATATATATCAAATCTATGAAGTTGCGTCTAGATTTAAAAGAAAGTGCTTTTCTTTTTTCTTCTTCCTGAAAGTGCTCAAGAGAATTTGCATAACAAATAAAAAGTACTGCACGCCTAAGAAAGAAAAGAGAGCATAATTAGCGGGAGCCAACGCATGCTAGTAGCTAGCTTCCTAAATATGTACACATGCTTTTCCCGTCAGAGATCAAAACACACTTTCCTTTTTCTTTCTTTTTTCTTTTCTTTTCCTTAATGATCATCGTTAAGCCCTCTTCTTAGTCCCAAGAAAAAGAAATGACGATGCAATAATGCTAAAATTCTGCGGCCCGAAAAACAGGAAAAAGATTCATATAGAGAGAGAGAGAGAGAAATTTGAAGTCTGGTGTGTGAATGCTGTAGTGAATAGACTTGGGCTACAAGATTCCTGTCTCTTTTTTGGCAAGTTGACAAATGGGGTCCACATTATCTCATACCTTGCTTCCTCTCACCAACATCAAACAATTACAGCTCAGAATTCACTGTTAATGTCAAATCAGTCTTTTATTATAAGATAGAAAGATGCATGATCTGAAAAGTGAACAGAAGAATTCAAATTAATGATATATGAAATATCAACTAAAAATGTTTTTAGACCAAGGGTGTATGGAGTATTTTGTTGACGAACCTGAGTTTAACATAAAATGTTCATTTTAGATTTATCTCATATTTAATCCAATGACGATCGAAAATAAGGACGCTATTGCACTGCGGTATGCGTATCTGTTTCATGGTATATAGTTCAATATTTAGAGAGAGAGAGTTTTGTGGTAAGTGTAATAAGAGCAAGTATATATGGATTTAAATTGAATTTTGAAAACGCATATATAGCGCCATCCAAAATGGCGTTATATAGAATGGTGGAGGTGGCGCCTGTGGGTGGGGCTGGAATATGAGGGAGTACTGCATATCTGCATATGCAGGTCAAGCTTTGGCATGATTGACCAGGTATCTCCTCTTATCCTTATCACTTTGAGTAACAGTAATCTAACATCGCTCTATTCGGCAACCCCATTAAAGGAAAGATTTAAGTATAACTTTGGAAAAGTTTTTAAATAGATATTATTTGAAAAAATCATGTAATTATAAATATATAAATATAAATATTTTTTAATAACATTTAACATGTTATATATATCTATTTATAAATTATTTTTTCCTCAATTTTACTCAACACTTAATCGACTTATCTTGCTAACATTTTTTCAACATCTTTGTGCGTGAGTTTTGAGATGTACAAAAATAAAACCCTTTATATGTGACAGCACTGTTGATTGTGTCGCCATCATTACACTTACTATTCATTGCTCAAAGAAAGCGCACAATCCGCTCTGCAAAGTCAACGAAACTGCAAGATGTATGCACGTTTTGATTTCCTTTATAACACACTTGTGAACAAATTAACACACAAAAATAATGGCTAATTAGTAATTGCTCTGACAATTCTAATTGAGAACTAATTAGTAACCTTTTAAGAGATGAAAATGATGGAGGAAGGGTTCAACTTGGTGGAAAGGCATGGGATTGGCAAGTACCAAATCAAGATTCAAGATTTGTGAAAAAGGCCAACATCTTTAGTTCCAATCATGGAATATGGGTGAATCTGCATGGTTCATGCAATTACAAAGACACCCACAAAATAAAAAACACCAGGAAAAAAGATTTGCTAGTCTTGGAAATTTAAAAGCAAAACACTTACTAAGTAATTTTATTAAGGAAATAATTTAAAATTCCAAAATAAAACAATAATCAACATAATATCAAAATTTTTAAGAGCAAGCAATCTGTTCTCCTTATTGAAATTGGACTCTTAACATTTGATTCTAACTACCCTCATTTTTCTAATTAAAATTAAATTTCAAAAATGCATATGATGAATATGAAATATACTTGCACTTTTTTTGGGATAAAAAATATATTCACAGTTCAAGTTTCAATAATTTTGCTTGAGACAGAATCATTATAGAATTATCTTTGAATCTTAAACTTTCGAATTAAATTAGTCTTGAGCATTAAACACAACGAGTTATGATCCACAAAAACTATCAGGGAATGTCAGGGCAAGACTACCCAATCATGTATCAATACACAAGATTTTTCATTTAAAGCCCGCTCACTAGTTCTACTTCATTTCTGTTTTATTGTACATTCGTTCCCATAAGACGTATTATATTATTCTGAACTTCTTTCTTGCAGTCAATTTGGACCAAAAAGACAAATTGGAGAGTCTTGAGAGGCTAAGTTATTAACAATAGTACAATACGTACCGCATCCCTCGTTATTTACTCGATAAAATTTTCAATCCGTTCTTTCCCTTGGTTTTCTACATGATGCACCATAGTTTTTATCCTTAAAATGGTTAGATCCTAGTCGAGAAGGGTTAGTCTCCGTAATACTACTACCATTATTACTGCTATCTAACTTCCTGCGATGTATTTTTGTGTCAGAACGCAAAAGAGAAACACTTTCCCTTTCAGCATCCACCACTCTGCTAACACCAGTATGGTCTCTGTACAATGGAGTATCTATCTCCACACTCGAACCAGTAGGAGTTCGCAACCCAGATGCATCTGGAAAACCTGAATCATACCGGTCCAAATCAGAAAGGGGTGAATGCCTGAAGTTCAAGGGAGACGATGACGATGAGGAAGAAGTGTCAGAATCAGAATTCTTCCACGTGTTATTCCAGCCACAACCTGATTCGCCAAAAATGTATTCAGATAAGTCATCAGTGCTGGTTGAGTAACGGGTGCTATCAGTACTGCAAGAACCTTCGTCAGAATTGGTGCTGATAAGGGACGAGTTGTCACTCGATGAATCATCTTCCAGAATCCTTTTCAGATGCTGAAACTTTGAATTGAAAGGGTCAAAGGTGGCTGAGCCATCTGGAGAAATCGACCTCGTAAAATATTCAGCAGCAACAGAATTTGTAGGTACACATCTGGATTTCACTGTCGTGACCTTTCCTTTGACAGCTTTACTTTTTGAATCATTGGATACTATGTTCCTAATCAACCTGGGGGCCCTTGGTGAGCACCTACAAGGTGGTTCAGTCAGTCGGAGAAGCAGAAAACATAATTAAAAGAAACCTTGCCACAAGGATAAACTGAAGATCAGTTACCTTGCATAAAGAAGCATGTATGCTCCTTTTGTCAAGACTCTGTCCAATTCAACAGCTGTCACCTAAATAAATATCATGAGGAGATTATTAAACCCATTTATAGAAACAGCAGTTGCAGCAAAACCAACGGATATAAAAACACAGCTTTCCTTCCACTGATTAACACACATCCACAAACACTCTGCAAGTCTTCAAATTTGCATGCTTAGTAGTAGTAACTGAAGCTATGAACAAGTCCTGCGAATTACTCATATCAGATCTAAATGCCCATATTTAAGGTTCTCAAATTTCCTTCTGTCCTGTAAATTGATTCATGAGTCTCAACAAGAGTTAACAAAAAAGTATATAAAACAGAGCTTTGAAAAAAATGTTCACCCAGAAAACTTGTAAAGTTTTTGTCCTGAATAAATATTTTCAGGGAAAAATCATTGAAGTCCCCACTCCACAATGCTTATGTACCCCTATTCATACTTGTAGAGCACTAATGTTTAACTATTGATTATATCCCCCAGAACCAATTATCTTTATAGTTAATTGTTGATTATTAATAATGTCCAAACAGCTTTCCTGGATGACGCAGGCAAAGAAAAAGATGGCTCGTGAGCTGATAAGCAGGACCACAGGCTAACTTTTAAGAATATCATAAATCTGAAAGAAAAAAATAAGATAACCTCTAAAAGAGATGCACAAGATATCAAAACCAAAGGAAACTGAGACATACCACACTGTCATCAACCTTGAACCACTTATTTTGGCTATTCTTCACATAGCATACATAGTGACCCGAAAAGGCAGCATTCATAATATCCAAGTGAACAACTACCCCATAAAGCCTGTATATAGGTGATTTATCACTAGTCCCACTCATGAAAGGGGCCAAGTCGAGTATTTCAGGAAATCGAATAGGCTTATTGAGCTTCCCAAATTTTCCAGACTGCAACACACATGGAACAAATGATATAAAAACTACATACAGGTTAGTAACGTCTCACCTTTGAGTTTAACACATGAAATACCTGAAATCTCTTTAATGCAATTGTAAGAATATTTGGAGCCTCAGAAACTGTCAACTTCTTCTTGGCATTCTCATATGATTTACACCTGCTTAACATGAAAACTGTCAATTAATAATAATAATAGAATATGGAAACTGCTTAAAGTAGTAAAACTCAGACAGACAAGAATCTTGACACTAATTTATAATATTCTAAATGATAGGTCAAAATCTACAAAATAATACACACCAAAAAGAAAGAAAAATGCTCGGATAAGAAACAAGACGACTATAGATTTTATTAGGCGCATAGCCAAAGGCAAAAAAGGACTGAGAGAACAATGCATTAAAATAATGATAATAATAAAAACAGGAAAAGAGAAGATTATCCTGAATAAAAGGCACTTCTACATACAGGTCCAATATAAATTGACAGATGTCTGATGGTGATCCTCAGAGCAATGAGAAGGAGAATAAGTAGAGAAAACTTGCTAAAAAAATAAATAAATAAATCATACGCAATAGGTTTTGAACTATTCAGATCTCATGCTACCAAAGCATAATTTGAAGTATTAGTGCAGATAATGCCAAAGTATCCATATAATCTCAGTAAAGGTGGTGATAGGGTGCTGGCAGTAAACCTTTCAAAACCTACAAAAGGCATGCAAAAGCCATTCTAACTCTCAGGCAAGGGTTTGGCAGGTCCCCTAGTATGAAAACCCAGCAGAACCTTAATTAGACCCAATAACTGAGAATATTTCATATCTCAAAAGCTGCTATGAAGTTCTATTAATCAGTTTCCCTTCTCTTACAGTATTAGGCAATTTCAGTAATTTTTTTCCCCAACTTTCATCAACTCCCATGGTCCCTAATTTAAGGGATCACTTGGACGTAAGTTATATTTGGTCTTATTATGATGTTTCAAATTTCAATCTCAATTGTAGGAGGAAGTCCTCATTCTTATAGGTAACAGGATAAATTTTGCAAACTCCGTTCATAATGACATAAAAGAAAGGGAAAATTACATTTAGAAACCCATATCTTAAAAAATTTCCAATGAAGAATCTTAAAAATCGAAATTACCCTTGAGGACCATAATTATCATCAGGCTTTAGGGATTTATTACTAAGTTTAAGGCATTTATCACTGAGTATAGAAAAATGCTGAACTTTTTTACACCCAGTGATAAATCCCCTAAACCCAATAGTAAATCCCCTAAAACCTAATGTAAATTATGATCCTTGAAAATAATTTTAATTTTTAAAGTCCTTTATTATAAATTTTTCAAGATATGGGTCCTTGGTTATAATTTTCCCTAAAAGAAATGGTACAATTATGAGTATTGTTCAGTGGAATTGCTCTTTCCTTAGATATTTGATGTGATTGAACCCCTAAAGGGATGGCTCAAAAGCCCTAAGCATGAAATTTGTTTATTCAATTTAATGCCAAATCTGCCTCCCATCTAGTGAAAAAAGGCCTATTGTTGTTATTGTTGTAATGCCAAATCTGTATAATTCGCTTTAAAGCCATGCTGAAATAATCTTCCTAGAACAGATATCATAAAAATTTCTTTCATCCAAAACCCTCATTCACTCTTTCCTTCTTGAATCTACCCTGCAACCCTTCAAGCCATCAAACCCTGGCTTTGCAGCTGCTGCTCAAAGCACCCAAGCAGCCACTAATTAGATCCTTAATCACCAATGAGTGCTTGCAAAACACCTTCAATTCCACTATGTTCACACTTCATGAATCTTAAATTTGATCTCATTCTAAATAGAACTTAGTCAGGTAGTTCTGACTAGATCCCACATGTTTTTTCCTTTTTCCCCTCCTCCTAAAGGCTTGTACATAGGACAGGAAAAAAGAAAGAAACAGACAACCATTTCCAAAAGTAGCACGCCAAATATTACATTTAACGGCAAAACTGCAAACTCCAGCAACTTTTCAAGTAATTAACAGTTAATCACAATAATCAATCATGACACTACAATATGTTAGCAACCTAAAAATATGAGAATAAGATAATATCAAAAAGTTTTTAAGAAATTCTCCAAGAATCAACCAACCTGACACAACGGTACTTGTTTTCTCCATCCAGGGTCTCAGTGCTAGTAAATTGTCGTAGAGCCTCCTCCAGGGTTGTTATCTCCCCTTCTATCGCAACAGTTAGATCCATCATTCTTTCCTGACACTCAGACTTCCCTCCACATTTCATGCATTTTATCTGCCAACATAGTATCAGCCTTATGTTCATTGTCATTGCTACTTGTGTCAAAGGATGCTAGGAATATAGGAACAATAGCATTATCTATATTGGAAACAGGCCTACACAGCATTGCATTTATGACTGGGGAAGGAAAAAAACCACAATACATGATTTTATTTATTTTTCCAGATAGAATTATACTCTGAGATAATGTATTACCTTTGATCGAAGGTAACCTCCAAATGTTAGACCCATTAAGGTTGTTTCCTCTTCTGATGAGCCTGACGCATTAACCCCAGCTTCCGTAAGGCAAATAGATTGCATTGTGTCAATAGCATGCCTGTCAAATGTAGCTCATTAACTGAAGGTGAATTACTAAGGAAGAATTATGCTAAATAAATTTACAATATTTCAGAATATGTAAAAGCAAACCTTAAAAACTCATGTGCATCTTCTTCTCTCCCATTACCAAGTTGACTCCCAATATTTTGTAATTGAGAAAGAGTACCCTTGGGCGAGAGTGCAGATTTTGTGTCTCTTGACTTCAAAATTAAACTTTCAAACTCACATGTGAAGCACATTTTCTTATTAGCACCTGAAATAGACATGAGAAATTTAATCCAGTGCAACAGTTGTAATAAATAGTAGTTAAGAATTTTGGCACATAAATCCAATATGAAAACTGTGATTTCAAACATACATGCTTTAGAATGAAGTCCTTGAAGCAAATAAGCAGTAAGGGGAGGTGTAAAAGCTAAGCACTGGAGCACAGCATTAGCATAACAGCTGCAAAGAAGGGATGACAGCAAGTTAAGATGACGGCAAAGGTCAATTCTGCAAACTGTGGAAAAATGATATCAAATCTATGGCAAAATTTTATAACCTAACCACTCATCAATTAACCAAATAGGTAAAATATGCAATGCATGACATTTCAATCATATCATCAACTTGTTATAAGTCCACACACACGCATGCAGCCTTCAAACAAATTTGCTAAGCACAAACCACTTCAAATTACCTGTTTCCACAATTTATAAGACCGAATGGTTGCAACTCCACCTTGTTCCAGTTATAAAGCTTGACAAACAAGTCATATGGAAAAAGACCCTGCAATAACTACAAGACCAAGTAAGTTTACAGCACCTTCAGTAGCAAAAACACATAACAAGGTTTGTTCAAGAAAAACCTTGTCACTGTATCTTCCAGCATTATCACTCCCAACAGCTAGCGGCAAGTGTTTTGATAAATTTGATCCCTTGAACTGATGAACAACTTTCAAGACAGATGTTTTCAAGCCATTCTTAGGAGTTGGAGAATGGCTAGCAATTGGAGAACGGCTAGCAACTTGAGATGAAGTAGTGATGCCAGATTGAACACCATTATTTCCACATATTGTACTGGAATGTATATTCTCTTTAGTTCTAGAAGCTAACTGAGCATCAGCATATGCACGTGGCAGGCATCTCACTTTAACAGACTCCAACTCATGTGAAGTACAGTCAGGGTCGACCACGATGTTATTTGATAACTTAGAGCCTGCTGATTGCAAGTTACTGATGCTTGAAGCATCTGCAAAACCAGAATTTTTACCTACGCTAGATGAGTGATGAACAGAAGAAGACCCAAAGTTATCTTTCCTTGTAGTACCATAATTTATACTGTTGGACCCTTTGTTTTCTATGGATGAGGAATTCCTCCTCTTTGAAGAATCCATGCTGTCATTCTCTGATAATGCTGATCCTACACTTGCCATATTCCCCCCAGAGTTTGGAACATAACTGTCAGAAACGGAACCTTCTTCCTTTTGACCTTGTACATGCAGGGGAGGCAAGGTACAGACTGAAACGTGAATTGAAGATCCAGATACAGATTTCCTATGGCCAGTGGGTTCATTGGAGTGGGCTGGAAGTAGGTCATTTTTAGCATCATCTTTAGTCCCTATGGAATCAAGAATTTCATCCCAGAAACCAGAAGACACAGTATGAGCCTCGTTTGTTACTCCCTTGCACATGCTCAAACTTGAAGTTCCATTCTTTGCAAGCTTGCTCTCTTTACTAAAACCAGCTCTAGTTTGATTTAAATTATGCATAGTAGAAAAACCATCTACTGAATCAACCAAATTAGCAAACTTTGGTGATGATGACATGGTTACACCCATGCTATTATCACTTGAATTGGTATCAAGCATATCGAAGGTGGGATCAACAAAACTATGTCCTTCTGATCTCTCAGGCTCATTTGAGATGACACTCTCACAGACAGAGACATCATCAGATGATTCACTAGCAACAGTAGAAGATGAGAATCCAGAAAATGAGTTACTAGATAATTCAGAATTAGAATCTGTTACACTTCCTTCTGCGAGAGGCTCAACACTATCAATATCATCCTTTCCGCATGAGACTTCAGGAGAACTGGTTACAGACAATGGGCGTTTCTTAGAGACTGTTTTACACCGTGTACCTTCAATCTCAGATTTCTCTTCAAGAATTCTACAGTAGTCTTGCTCTGCGACCTTCTGGCCATCAACCACACCATCACCCTGGCATGTTGTGCGGGAAGGATGACATTCTTCTTTGTGACCTTGACGCCAATGAATGATTTGACACTTACCCGAACTATAAGACATGATACCAAACGTGGAAATATTACTTAACATGAAATTACACCAGATAAAAAACAATAATTTAGAAACCCAGTGATATTTCATATCACTGTCAATCTAATAAATCAACAAATGATCACAAATGTCAAGAACAAATGGAGTCATAATGCATACACCTAGCCATAATAATAAAATCAATTTGAGAAACCCTTCTATAAAGAAACACTTTCTTTTCCAGATGTATTCTGCATGGAATAAAAAATAACTTTTTGACAAGTTGCAACATGATCATTATTCTCACAAGCAACAACCATCAATTTATAAAGACAAATAACCAATTCGTGTGTATGTTGACTATGCTTAGGAATGGACTACCGTGACTGAAATGATCCGCTAGCAAATGCCAACCAAGCCTTCAAATTTTGTTTGTTTTTCTTCTTGTTAATAAGCAAATACAAACTTAATATACGGGGGTCTAGAAGCCACACGAAACTCACTTCATATTCTTATCAGGCCACCCAACAACAGATTATTACTCTATGATCTAAATCAAAGGAAATCAAATTGGGGATCCATACAAGTTACACATTACCAGATCAGATAAAAAGTGCCAACAATAAATTATTACTAATACATGGCGACTCGTGATCATGAGAGTCTGCAAAATAAAACTCCAAAAACGACCGAATTTTATGTAATAGAAAGAGAAACTTGATAAAAGAGGCAACAAATTAAAAATTCGAATTACTAAAAGCCAGATGAAATCGAAGCCACGTACCAGTAGCGAACCGCTTTGCATCTGGCACACCGCGTAGTGGTGGGGCAAAAACACACTGCGCATTGATTATACTTAGAAATAGAAAATGTAGCGTATGCATACGCAGCCTCACTCTCGGCCCGAGCAGCCTCCTCGGCGGCCAACATCAAAAGCCTCTTGATCTCCTCCTGCCTGGTCAAGGCACACTGCCATTTCCGGTGAATTACGAAGCCGACCACCGGTACAACCAAAAACACCACCACAAGGACCAGGCTTGAAAACCCTAGATCCCCGGTTACGCGCATTTATCCTGCACCCAATAAACATCCAGCGAAAGCAACAAACCCTAAACCCCTAATCTCACCACCACACATAGATAGATTCAGCAGCAACGGTGGTGGAGGTGGCGAAGCAAACTGCAAAAGGCAATCAAGCGCTCAAACAACCAGAAACCTTTCTGGTGATGGGACGGTGACGAAGATGGGGCAGCCTGTGACAGTGAGATCAGCGAGAAAAGCCAAATTTTTGCAGGTGAGAAAGGTACCGTATGTTGCTTGCGTTTGCAAAAACCGACGATGTGAGGAAGTGAAGCAGATACTGAAACCCAACGAGGTCCACTGCTCGTGGATTCGGACAAAAGCGAACCTTAATTGTTTTGTATCTTTTCCGATCAGAATTTTTCTTTGGGAAAGAGAGAGAACGCGGTAAAACGTAAATAAGGATATTAAATAGGAACTAAATAGTTTTAAACTTTAAATTGAAATGGGAATAAGAAATTGGTTGTGTGGGGGTGAGGGAAAGGAATTTCGTTTGGAAGCCTGGGCAGGCGTGAATTCTTCGCTTATCAAATATTCGGACCGGACCGGACGGTTCACTGACCAGTTCGATTCGTTGCGGGAAACGGGAATTACTGACTTGGAAGGTAGCCTGGGAGTGAACGTGGAAGTGGGGCCCTCTGAAATACGAAGGGTACGATATGAGTGATTCTGTGATTGAATAGGTTCAGCATCGACGGTGGAAATGGGACGTCCACTGCGGGCCTTTGATTTGGGAATAGCTTGAATATTCAATTTCATTTCACATTTTTTTAACTGTTAATACTAAAAATTATAAAATTATGATTAATGATCAATAACTAGATATTCTTGAGTATGATTCGGTCAAAAACCCCTAAGGAGCGGTTAATGCAAAGCACCAAATGAAGGTCAAGTATTAGTCCAATTCTCAAAATTTTTCTTATTAATTAACGATTTATATTACATGAAACAAAATGAATAATTAAAAAAATTAGATGTGGATCGATATAATAAGAACATCTAAAGTACTTGAATGACAAAGATTCCTATTTCTAAGCCAATGAACTAGTACGTTAATGAGAACAGCTTAATAGAAAACATGTTAAGGGAAAAGATATTATAAATTAAGAGTAAGGGGTACTATACCGCACGCACAAAAACTTTGCAATAAATTTGTTTTATTAACTTTCATTAAATTTCAATAATTTATTAGTTTTATTTACCAATGTCTTTATTATTTTATTTAGTATTTTTAACTTAATTTCTATTAAAATTGTATTCAGTTCCTTCCAAAATATTCTATTGTTAATTTCAAAACCTATGCATTTTATTTTATTGTAATTCAGCACTCTTTTTTATTTGCAAACACTTTGGGCCTTCTTACTCACATAAATTTAAGACTTTAATCTAAGATTTAACTATATTTAAGATCTCAGAAAATCCCTTTTTTATAAGAATTGTGTCCTATCTCGTTTGTCTCTCTAAAAATCCCTTTTTTATAAGCCATCAAGTGTTGTTCTATTATTATATTCAAAGTTTTATATAATTCCTTTATTAAGATTTTATTTTGGCAAAACTAACATTAAGGAAAATCAAACTTAAGACCATTAGAATAATCATAAACACTTTTTCCATTAAGCCACCATTGGTGGTTCCATTAGTAAATGCAAAAGTTTTATTATTGTTTATGGGTTGATGTTCATGCCACTAAACTAAATTTAGGTAGCACCACAAAAAATTAACAAAATCAATAATTAAATTGAAGAAGAAGCTTCTCGACAACAACCACCAATGGTTAAGAATATTATAAGAAACAATTTGAAGTATCATGTAGTAAATCATCCCTTTTAGTGTCTTCGTAAATTCAAGTATCAAATAAACTTTATGCAAAAGTACACTAATTGAAATTAAACTAAATTTAGTTAGCGATAAATATAGAAAAAAAAAATCAATATACAAAAAACTAATTAAATGGAAACTAACACTTTAAGAATAGTTAACTTTTAACAATAATTAAATTAATTAATTAAACTAGTTTAACCACAATTTGACTACTAGATCATTAATTATTTCTTTTACCATTTTAATAAGACGTCTAGTCTTAAAAATATTGTTCAAAATGCAAATCAATCATGGTAAAAGCTAGGATATTAAGATAATTAAAACAAAAATTACAACTTAATTCTATGTTAAAACTTGAACGCAAGCAATGAAGATAGTGAGAACACCTTTGAAGACTAAATTATGATTATATCCTTTTAAATTATGATATTTAACATAACTATTATAAGAGTTTATTTCAATCAATGAATTGAAAGAACAAAACAACAATCAATGACCATTGACTTATTCAACCCGGACAAGGTAGGGCAAAATTGCCACTCCCAGATGGAAAGTATTTTTTTTTTTCTCTCTCTCTCTCTCCCCGTATATATGCATATACGTGGGACTTATGCTACTTGTGCACTATTTGTTGTCCATCCACCAAAATATTGGAAGAGAGATAAAAAGAGATGTCATTGGGTTATATTTATTGTTAATGCTATCAGCCATCAACCATAAAGGTTTAAGAAATGCATTGTTTGGACAAATGCCAATTAATAATTATATAAAATTATTTTTATAAATAAAAGGTAATTATAAATAAACAATAAAAATATAGAAATTAGGATAAATAAATACATACTTATATTAATATAAATAAATGGAGACAAGATGCATTATATTTACAGTAAACATATTTAATCAAATAAAAAATATTAAAGTAATTTTGATATCTTATTTACATATATTTAATTTCTTTTACTTAATGAAACAAAATAAGGGAAAGGAAATGTCTCACTAGAACAATGTGTGCATTTTTCCACAAAGTCATTCAACAAAATTTCAACATATGCTATTTTTTTTTAAACTTTTACATTATCTTTCAACTAAATTTTAGTCCAAAACTAAAATTTTTGTTAAAAAATAATATAATATAGTAAAAAGCAGCCAAAAATTTGAGTAAAATTGACAAAAATATGTAATATAACTAGCCAAACCACCTATGTTTTTATCAAAAAAATTATAACAGAAAAATGGTTGGGCTTTGGCTAACCATTTCATATATAATATTATATATATATATGTGCATAATTTTTTAAAAATTTTGATATAAATATAGAAAATTTAGGTTAATTAATAAATAATAAAAATATAATAAATTAGAAATAATATATTTCAAATATTTATTTTTTATTTATATTATATTATTATTTATATTATTTATATTTATTATTAAATGTTAAATAGTCCTAATAAATTAATTATTATATTATTTTAATGAACAGATATAAATAATGTTAGAATTTTCTATTAATTATGATAAGTTATTAATTATTGTCTATCACTGATATGAATCATTAAAATTATTAAGTATTAATTTTAATTTTAATTTTATTAAATTATTTCATATTAGAGATTTTTTTTAATTTTTATTTGGTTTAAATCCAACATTTTACTTCATAAAACTATACATAATATATAATTTTTATTTAAATTATACATTATAATTTCTATAGGAAAAGTTTTTCCTACAAAAATATGGTGGGACATGTCTAATTATACTTCTATTAAGTGTTTCTATTTTTTTAAAAATTTTATTGTAATTTTTCTATATAAATAAATAAATTATTAATTACATTATTTTTAAATTTTAATTTTTTAAAATTTTAATTATTTTTTGTATCAATTAAAATAATTTACATAAGATATATTAAATATTAATAAAATGATAATAATAAAGTATAAATAAATAATATATAATTAATTGATATAAATTATGATTAAAATTTTTTAAACTCAAAATTAAAAAAGTAATATAATTAATTTATATTTGTTTATTTTGAAAAATGAAATTAAAATTTTAAAATAAATTTAAAACATTTAATTGAAGTATAGTTGGACACATCCATCTTCATTTTCATTATTATTTACATATTTCACATCTATCTCAATATCCATTTATGAAAGCGTTGTATATTAGATAAAATTGGATTAAAAGATATGTATGTAAATAGAAAAGATCCATAGATCTAATAGCTTAAGATTTTAGGTTAAGTGGTGATGCTAGATTTATTTATATAGTTCTTTCCAAAAGTTTGAAAAGAATGCTTAATGGATTTATATAATATTTGCAGCTCTTCTAGGTCAACATAAACACAAATAAAGACAATAGCCAAAGTAAATGTAAACTTTCATTTGTGCCCACTTAAAGCTAAGGACTTAATGATTTGGCATAGTCATATGGACATTAGACCCTCAATAAGTATAGATCTTTAGGCCTTAACATTTTTTGTTTAATCTACAATGAGAGTTCAATACCCAAATTTATAAATAACTCTTATTTACTCTAACATAAAAGTAAATTTTTGCCATAACTACTGTCAAAATAGTCAATTTTTACATCTCTAAGTCTTTGTACCAAAATCTAAATTTACTTGCATTAAAACACAGGAGAACCTCAAACATCTAAAAAAATTGTTTGACTATTGAAAGAAGTTCTATAAGTAAACTTATACCACCTTTTGACCTAAAACTTTAAGTCATTAGGTTTATAGGTCTTGTTTACTTAGATATATCTTATTTAATTCAATTTTATCCAATGTAAAACTTGTTTAGAGGTGAGTTTTTAGATAAATATGCAAAATTGAGATAAAAAAATGAAAATAAAGATAAATTATTAGATGAAAAGTAATTCAATTATTTACATATATATACACACACACACACACACATTAATAATATTAATCATTTCAATTATTAAGAATTAATAATTTATTTAATATTAATTATACAAAAATATTTTTATTTCATTTTATATTTATGGTCATTGTTATAAGTTATTAATTATGATAACTTATAATTCTTATTTATTATTTATATTGATTATTAAGTATTGGTTTTAATTTCATTAAATTGTCTCATATTAATCTTTTAATTTTTATTTAATGTAAATTTAATATTTTAATTTTTTATTATTATATATAATATATAGTTTTTATTTATATTATATAATATATATTTTTGTAAGAAATCTATAAAAAAAAATATTCTATAAAACTTTCTTCAGGAAACACATTTTTTACAAAAATGTGATTGGAAAATGTGTTTTTGACAAAAATGTGCTTGGACATGTTTAATCACATTTTTGTATAAAAAATTTATAAAAGAAAAATTTTTAATTTAAAAACAGTTCAATTTAATTTTTTGAACATGAATAAATAAAAAATTAATTACTCTCTAAATTTTGATTTTCAACAAGTTTATTAATTATGTATATAAAATATATTAAATTATTAATAATAATGAAATATAAATAGATTATTATAATTAATAATTAATTTAATAAATTAGAATTTCATAATCTATATTATATATTTCTAGATTACAAAATTTCATATTTTTTGTAAATAATAATAAGAAAGTTATTACATAAATTATTAATAATCTATAAATTAATAAAAACAATAATAATAATTTTAATTATTATTTTATTTAAATTTAATATCAATTTTTCATAAAAGTATATATTATATATTTGGTTAATAAATTTAATTTTATATATACACACACACTTTCTCTCTCTTTTGTAATATATTACAAAACATCGAATCTTAAAAAAAAAATTAGGTAGCTAGAGGCATAAAGGCATCAATCTATAAAAAAAATAAAAGCAATGTTCGGCCCTGCTAATTTTTTTCACACCTTTATATATAAATTTTGAAGTTTTGATATCTCATTTTATTTTTTATTTTTTATTTCTCATCAATTTTTTAAATTATTGGCCTCCATTTGTTTCTCGTCATTTTTATTTTTGTTGTTAAAATTGTTCATTTCTCTTTCTTTCTCTGATTATGGTTTAACTATTTATCTTTTATTATTTATTAAATTTATAATTTCAATCCCATACCTGTGAGTTGTGCTTGCTTGCTATTTATTTTGGGTTTTAAGCTTTTACTATTTTATTGAATTTATATCTATTTTCTTTGTTTACTCATTCTCTCGTTATTAATAATTTATTTTTTTCTTTTATGATTATGATTATTTGAAATTATGATTTTTTAAGTAAAAATTTGAAAATTTATTTGGTTATATTTTGAAAATTTTTTAATCTGATTTAATTTCTTTTTTGCTTTAAACATTTTTTCAATTTTGATTTAATTTATTCAATTTTCTTTGTTTGATTTGATTTAATATTTTTGGTTCAGAAGCTAGAAGTTGAAAGATAAAGATAAAGAATAAAAAAAATCTGAACGTGAAGACAAAACTATAAACTGAACCCATAAAATATAGAAAACTCAAAAAATTATGAAACTAAATTGAATATAATAGAAATTATTATTAATTACAAACAATCATAATATAAAATAAAATGTGCTCAATATATTTATAATAAATTATTAATTAATGTAACAAATATTAATTATTAATATATGTAATAAAAATTATTAAAAAGATATAATAACATGTGTTTTAAAAAATTTATTGGTCTAAATGTTAGTTGGACATGCCCATAAATGAATTTTTGACAGTATAGAGTCCGACCATTAATTAATTTTATTTATTTATTATTTATACTAATTAAAATAAATAATTAATTTAATTAAAATTATTATTATTAAAATTATTTCCTAAGTATTTTTATTATTGACCTTCTTACTAATATTATATTTATATAAAATAAAATGTTCATCTACAATAAAATTGTTATTCATTAACATAATATGATATGATTTTAGAAGACGTAATGATAAAAGAGAGAAAATAACATTAAAAATATATCTATCAGAATAAATTAGTTACAACAAAAATAATGGTAGATTTTTTGATAAAAATATTTGTCAAAAAAACAATTTCTAACTATTTTTAAAAAGTATTTTTTAATTAAAAATTAATGTCATTCTTGTAGTGTCTACTCCTTTCCTTTTTATTATCCCAAACAAAGTAAAAGATAGTTTATTGGCTTTCTTTCCAATTTTCTTTTCAGTTTTTCCCCTCTCTTATCATACCAAATAATGCATAAGTAGGTTGGTGAACATTAATAATTATTGCTCATTGTCCTAATAACAACGGTTGAAACGTGCTAATAATAATAATAATAATCGTTAGTATACTAGTACAGTTGTTAAGGATAACAATATGTGATTACCAGCACTTTTAAACTACCATTACAGATACTCTGAGTAGCTATTTGCTCAAAGGTGTTAGTGACCATTGTTATCATTAATTATTAGTTATCAATATATTTTAACAATAAAATTATAATAACGGATGTAGAAATAAAAAAAATTATTTTTAAAAATTTGTTACTATTTATTTTAGGATGATTATTACTAAATTTAATAATAAACAACTGAACTTAATAGTAAGAATTTTTAAATTTTTTTTTTTGCCCTTAAACGTAATTTTTTCTATTTTAATGGCTGTTACCAGCACGGTGAGCAAACTAATATTATTGTGTAATTAATTTTTTAACGTGCAAATATAGAATTTGCCATAAATCAAATATTTCTTCAAACCGAAATATCACCAATATTTATTTGTAATGATATGCAGATTTTTCAAATTTAATATTGGATGACAAATATTTTTTTTGGCGAATCCATTTATGGGTAGTAATTTTATTTTGTCAAAATTAAACGAAGATATTGCCATAAATTATTTTATGATTGAACAGTTAACTTAGTTGCATCTTTTTTAATTGGAGATCATTTTCGCGAATAGAGTAAACTTTCAATAAAAAATTAAGTTCTTGAACTAAAAGAGACAATGATTACAATAATTGAGATCTTCAACTAGGCGTAGATAACAAACCCAATTACAATTTCTAATTGAATGACAACTATCAGAAAAGAAAACCAAGTTATAATTAACCCAAAAAAAAACTACAATTTACAAACTAATCATTTTTTTTTCTTTTACAAAGAGAGGTAACAAAAAGTTCTTGCTTTGTACACCTTAATAATTTGACTCCAAGACTATTCGATGTATAC
The DNA here is from genome assembly GCA_032878935.1 of Erythrophleum fordii. Lineage (NCBI taxonomy): Eukaryota > Viridiplantae > Streptophyta > Magnoliopsida > Fabales > Fabaceae > Erythrophleum > Erythrophleum fordii. Next base: position 30,694,271 of record JAVQMF010000050.1, read on the forward strand.
AAAGTTAAATATGAAAATAAAAATGAAAATAAAAAATAATAATTTTATGGATAAAAAATTATTATAATACTCTTATTTTTAATAATTAATAAATAATTAATAAATAATATTAAATAATAATTAAGAAGATAAAATTATAATTTTTCCTAATTTTTCTTTTCCTTCTCCCTTCTCCACGGCATACCAAACATGGCGCTAGTTAATTTACAGGATCCTTACATTACTGAAGGCAGTCTTCAATGTATTTTAATTTTTTTTCTTACAGATAAATTATATTTATTTTTATATATTTTTATAACTATCTTTGTATATTTTACGGCAGGGACATGGTAATTGATTGATTAGAGGGTACAATGTTGTAGTCTTTTCCTAACGGACAGAGTAGGTGCTGAGTGCTGGATTGAGTTTTACCGTTCTATAAAGTAACTTGGATGTAACGGTTGTTTGCAAAGGCATGAAAAATATTTAAATAAATCCTAATTGATTTTAAAGGCATTATATATATATATATATATATATATTAATTATGCGTGAGCAATTAAGCATGCTTAAAAAGTGTTTTATGTGTATTCACTTTCTGTGAAAAACTTTATTTGACGTTTTCAAACAAAATTACTAGGAAAACTTATAGAGGCTTGTAAATTAGGTGGTTTGGTGAGGAAGACAAATCCCAAAGAAGGTGGCCAAGACCGTCTTTTGCAATTGCTCTCAAATATGATGAACAATTAAAATAATTTAGTTTAGCCAACTTGTTTAGTGCATTACACCCTTTTTTATTATTATTTTTTTCTTTCTCAAACTTTGCAGTTTAAGTTATCGCGGTAATCTGCATCTTATTTGATAATTTCAAAGTTTTGTTTCATCCATTCTTTTGTAACTCTTACTAATTTATTTTCATTTGTCTTTGAAATTGTGCCTGATTTGACTTTTCTTTAAATTTGCGGTCATAAACAAACACTTAATATTGGTTCACAGGAAGGCAAATATATTTATTATATTTTTATAATTACTGTTTTATTTATTAAATTAATATTTTGACAATTAAATCATTTTTTAAAAAAATAACTACCAAACTATATGTAGAAAAGTTAAGTAAACAAATGAAAATAGAAAAATGATTTTATATATAAAAAATTATTTTAATATTTTTACTTTTAATGATTAAATAATAATTAATAAAGAGTATTAAATAATAATTTAATAATTATTATGAAAATAGAATATATATATATATATATATTTTTCATACTACCAAACATGTTGTAAAAATTATTTTTTATTTTATTTATTTAACTTTTATATATATTTTTATTTTTTATATCATCCAACCAAACATAAAGGAATAGATAGATAATTTCAAAATAGGAACCAACAGATTTTTATCTCTATTATTTAGATATTTTAATAATATTTTCTTGCTGCTAAATAGATCATATAAGGTTTCTTTTTGGTCAACAATAATATACTGTTTCAACATTAAATGATACGATTTACAAGGAATTTGCTTTCTTGGGCGGGGGTTGGAATAAAGCCATAGATTTGGATTTTACGACCGTTTGGAATGGTTATAGGAAATGAATTTTTATTTAATAATCACTGTAATAATTATTTAATAATAATAATAATAATAATTTATTATTTTTAAATAAAAATATGAGAATTATTTTTTATTTTTATTTAATAATCTATTATATTATATATATATATATAAGCGGTGATTTGAACACTGTTCATTCATACTTTTTATTATATTGCTCATAACATCATATCATGTTATAATGTTCTTGTCATTATTTTGTGATTTGAACGCTGTTCATTCATACTTTTTATTATATTGCTCATAACATCATATCATGTTATAATGTTCTTGTCATTATTTTGCACTATTTATATATTATTTTGTTATTGTTCATGTGCTCTTTTTTTTTTTATTATTTAACACTATTTATCCTGTATCATTTTTAAAAAAATGTTTCTCATGAGACCTATGTTTTTTTTTTTAAATTTTTTTTAATGGAATCCACATTTTTTGAAAAACCCCTGGATTTCCAAGGATTAATGCTAGTTATACATATCAAATGATTCCTTAAAAATGAACAATAAAATATTTCTCAAATAAAAAAAATTAAATAAAAGGAAAATAAATAAATACTATATTTATTTTTACATCTTATATCATTCTTCACTTACTTAAAAAGACTACTTCTACTATATTTAACTGAGGGTATCTAAATTTATAAGCCACATGCATATACAAATATGGCCTTTGATTATAAGGAAAAGACCTTTGACTTTAATGTTAAATAAAAACAAACTAATAATACATATAAAAATAGTATAAATTGAAAATGAAATTAAATTATACCAAGTTGGAAATTAATGTATTTTTTCTTCGTATATAGTTATAAAGATGAACACAGGTGGATTATACCGTTATATTCTTCATATAGAATTAGTGAGATTTGACTAAGAATGACCAATGAAAAGACGATTTCCTTGTTGGGCGGCGAAAATAAATGTAGTTTCATAGAAGTGTCAAGATCAAACAACTCTGTTGCAAATCGATTTAAAAATAAAATGTTTTTCTGACCGTTGAACTGTCTAATTTTTCTTCAAATTTTAATATGTTTTCGTATCTCACGTCTTTTTGGACTGAGACAAGTTTAAAAAAATACGCATGTCACACTCAAAAATTTATAGAGTCCAAGCACTTACCTAACAATTTATTACACAAATCAAAAGGTTGGTCCGTTGTGAAAGAGAAACACAACACAACTCCTATGTTGGAATTTAGATGACAGGTTGTAACAGAAAATTGGAATAAGATAACCGTATATCATATCAAATTCAAGAGGATTAAAATATTTTAATTTTGATAATTCTTTTTATGTTTGTTGTGACATATTAATCGTGTGAATATTAAAACTTTTACAAATCCTCTATTTCAATAGTTTATACACAATTTTAAATAGTTAAAAATGAACTAATAATATACCTAATGTCTTCTTACTAAACACGTTTCCAACAATGTTTGAAAGTGACAAAGAAATTGGTAATTAATAATATATTTAGGTAAAAAACGATTCAAAGCTATTACCATACTAGACATTATTAAATAAAGACACTAATGAATAAATAAAGAGTAAACCTTGATATATATTTGGATATACTGAAATGGTAGATGTGACTTACAGGATAACACAGTTCATAACAAGAAAAATGATTGGTGGGTAGACTTTTAGGTTAATTCTCAGAGAAGGAATTGTTCTTGTTAAATGGATTACCCAACCCATGTGTAAAACTTAGTCTATAAAGTAGATGGATCTAGAATTTCATGTGCCAATTACCCCCTTGATTCATTTAAGTGTTCAAACCTATAATCAAGAAATGTCAAGCTAAGGTAAGTTGTCTTTTTCTTTTTCAGTTCGGGACCACCGACGCAATTATTTTCAACTTGATATGTTTTTATTCAATTTCCTTTCCCTTTCACCCTAATAAAAGGAATCATGGAATCAAAGACAAATACTAGAGTTGAGCCCACGAAGGCTTTATATTGAATTGGTGTTTCTCTAATCTCTCTCTCAATTCTTTTATATTTTTTCAGTAGTTGTATACATTATCTCATTTAAAATACTATTATTAAAAAAAAAAAAAGAGAAAATAGTAGCTTTTTGGTCCATAAACTGATAAAGACCGGAGTTACGGTCCACATTGGAGCCACCACGTGAAGAGCCCTTTTGAAGTTCTCCGTTGAAAGACACAAAAAAGTTTGATTTCCATTTTCACAAAAGAAAAAAGGAAAAGGAAAAAGAAAATGACGGTGAAGTGAAGATTAGTCCTTGGCAAATGGTCTATGTATAATTTTTTACACTCTGTTTCATAATATAAGGTTGATAAAAACGGAGAAGGAATTTTTTTTATATTTTGTAATAGTTAGATTTTGTTTAAATGTTAAAAAAAGAAAACGAGTATATTTTATTAAGATAAGCAAATAAATTGAGAATAATTATTGTCACTAATTTATACAAAATTTATTATATTTTTTTACTATTATTTTTTTAAGAGTATGAAAATCATTTTTCTTTCTCTTTTTTTAATTCTAGTACTTTTTTTAATCTAATTAAACATACAAATAAAATAATATTTGCATTCATTTCTATATTATATCAAATGTAATTATTTTATTCTATTTATATCATTATTTTTTTTATTTTCATATTTAAAATTTATATATAACAATCAAAATGTTAGATATTGGATTGCTCTTTCCAGAACAAAGTCCGTATTCTTATAAATACTCTAATATTAAAGTAAATGAATGTCATTGTTATTTGTGTAAATGAATGTTGTAGGCACATAAACAGTCCTAATGGTTTTTATTTTTTAGAGTCATTTATGAAATATTTTGAAAAAATTATATTTAAAGATTTAAGATTTAAAAATTTTATAATAAAAAATTTTAAAATTAAAATTATCTTTAAATATTAAAGTTTATTGAGACTTACTACTAATATTTAAGAAAGTTACTAATAAATTTTAAAAAATTATAATTTAAGTGATTTTAATAATAACTTTCTCAAATTTTAGTAATAAGTTTTATAAAACACTTTAGCTTTTAGGATAATTTTAACTTTCAAAAGTGTAAATTTTATAAAACTGGGGTCCTTAAATAAAAATTTTTCAAATATTTTCTAAGGTTTAGTGATTTAGCATGAGCCACATGGCATGTATTCTTGGATCCAAATGTTGTACAGATGAGGGTGTCGGCAGGAATCTGGAGATGTGTTGTCATGGGTGGTGCTTTGCAAGGGGACATTACGTGAGGCTCGGCTCGTAAATGTAGTGGGAACAAGGTGCAATGAGCTCGACCCAATCCCTTTTTAGGTCATCCCGGCCCAATAATTTTCTCTTGAATAAACAAAAAGAATTAAATAAACTATTCTGTTTTCTTAAAATAAAAAACTTAAATTACACAACCTCTTTTTTGTTATTAAATATTCACAAATTCTTTGAATACTTACATATCATAGCATTCTTTAATCTAAATAACATCACATCCTATTCATATATTGTAAAAGCTATTTTCTACCTAGCTTGACTATTTAAATTTGATACTATTTCGATTTTATATTAAATTTTTAGAAAATTAAGACGTTTTTGTATTCTACTTATTAAATATTTGTTTATTAAGTATGGGTTATCTAACTTATCTTAGAGTTTTGTTAAGTAATTTATTACTTTATATATTACCATTCTTGGATCTTCTTTTTCAATATCTTATTGATTTTGTGGCAGGCATTTGTTTAATATGTAAAAATTTAGGAATAAAAATAATCTTCTAGGTGAAAAATGATTATTGTGCTTTACTTTAAAAAATTTATAAAATAAAATAAATATTGTTAAATAATAAATATAAAAATGTAATGAACATTTTTTTTAATTTTTTTTCCTTTTTTCTTTTCCATCTTTTACCAAGAAAAGGAGAATGGCAAAGAGAGAAGGAAAGAGAAGAAACTGAGGAGAAGAAAGAAGAAGATAAGTAGAAGGTGCAACTCGACTTATTTAATTCTACTTAGTTTAAGTGGTTGATTCCTTTCAGGTGTGGCTTAGCTTTGTGCGCTAGTTCTTCTTTTCAATCTATTGACGTCTCGTGCTTGGCTATGTCAATGGCTAAAAATTAGTTCTTATATGAAATGATTGGCCCAAGGACTCCTTGAAATTTTGAAATCTTCAGACAAATGTTAAAAAGTTTTAGATTCTTATAATACTCTCGTAAATGCTTTTAATTGAGTCTGGTTTATCAATTCAATTGCAAAAAATAAAATTAGAACTGCACGTTTAATGTTGGCGAAAATATAAAAATCAAGGATTAAGGTCCTTTCGAGTACTGCATGGTGCGGAAAAAAAAAGAAATAGGAGATTGTGTCTACTTAATTAAATGCGGCTTAGTTTCCTATTTCTTTTTCTCTCTGATACAGTATCAGAGAGAAATCCAATCCACTTAATTAGAGATGGGTTTGTTTGATTGTCCTTTCACCAGTTAAGTTGAATCAGCCTTGGCCATGTCAGTGTTGGGCATGGTCAAATTATATATATATATATATATATATATTGAAATATTTTTAAGATTTTTTAAATTAAAAAAACAACAAAAAAATATAAATGAAAGACGATCTTAAAAAAGTTAGTTAAAAATTTTATTATTTTTTAATTCAAAAGTCTCAAATAAAACAAAAATTGTTTAATAATTTTTTCTTTCAATTTTCTCAATTATCACTCCTTCAAAGATACCCTAAAGTGCTTTTTAGTAAATGGATTCTTTTGCATTATTTCAGGAAACTCAAGAAAATTAGATTTACAATGTTGGGTATAAATTTTTAAGGGAAGCTTTTCAAGAATTCTAACTTCCCTTTATTTCATTTATCCGCAAAATATGGGCATATGGTATTTTAGGATTTTCATCTTCCCTTTTTGCTTGCTTTCCACTTTGTCACTCTTTGAAGCCAAAAGACCTCTCCGGCTTTTGTCAAAACAAGTGTTACCTTTCTACCTCCTTGTCTTTTATATCAAAAGTACTGTTGAGACGAGTAGTTGCATTAAGGAGGGCTACAGATTTCCAATATTCAGCCAAACATACGATGAGTAGGTTTTGATCTGACCTGGAGTTGCGATGTTTTAAAAATTAATTCTGCATGATAAATTGAAAATCTTCGTACCAAACAACACGTAAATAATTTTAGTGACCTTTTACCTTCCAGCTTCAGCAGAAAATGTATATAAAAGGATTATCAATCGTACAATCTGGTTATAATGTTGGCACAAGCTGACAAATAGTTCTCTATTACACAATTGAACAGTACTGTAAACTCGTGAATGTGTGGGGGCTCTTCAAAAATTATGTGTACGAAATGCATGGGATTCCTAAAGTTCTTCTCAGCTTGACGTTGACGTTCCTTAAGCCAATGAATGGACAAATAGCAGTTAGCGATTTTCCTTGGGATTTTAACTATTAAGTCCGCCTCATGAACATGAAAGCTTTGAAGATAGGCTAATAAAAGACAGCAGACAGGGAAAATTCATTGACAAGATGAAAGAGACTTGTGCTTCATCAGAAAGTACAAGAGATTTTTAAGGAAGCTGAATCACAGGTAAAAAAAAATTCAACAAATTGCATTTTTCTTCAATTTATTAAATAAAAGAATTATTATTACTTGCTTGATATCTCGCGAGATTCTTGCTTGCAAAGTAGATCTATCTGCGTATTTGCATATTGATATATAATTAACAGTCAGTGAGGCAGAAGCAAAACTAGAAAATGCATGAAAAAAGTCTCCGAGAGCCCGTGACCGACCGCATCTCGTGCAAGTCCCAGGTAGGGACAAACATTTGAGTGCTGTCCATTTTTATTTATCTCCTAGCTTGTCACGAGACACCATTCCTTCTAACTTTTCTTTTATCGCTTATCCACATTTGGTTCTCAATTATGCCTCACAATGCCCCTCAATTAATGTCTCAATCATTCCATCCCAAAGGAGTATGCCACGTTTCTTTTGATAGCCACTGATATTTGGTTTTTTGCACTTGGAAATATTTGCGTCGTTAGAGCAGATTTGGAGGGCTGACCTATACCAAATAACGACATTCTGGAATATCATTCAAGTCCAAAATAGTCTCTTTGCAGTTGCTCTGGTCACGCCTCTGTGTCAGACGCTCAATGCCCTTCTGCTTTGCTTCATTTCGTCTTTCATTGACAATTTGCATACTCTTCCTACGTCTCTCTGTCTTCATGCCCAACCTATACTTCTGTTCTTGGGCAATTGGTCCACGTGGAAGCCAGCTCATTGCATCATACTTTCTTCTACCTCCACCTTAATAATTTCAAGGTTAATTTGGTAACTTCACCGCCTCCAGTTTTATCTACTATATATACACCGCCCTGCCATGCAAACCTCACTCCCATCAACTTAATAACCTAGCTTCATCCTCCCCAAGTCAACCGAACTCGGTCTCCGATCGAGTAACGACTCATTTCCAACTAAACCATGGGTATCATTGTCAAGTTCACCAGCACCTTAAGCCTTCTGTTTGCAATTTACGTTTCTTCCTGCATTGCCCTTGACCCATGTGCTTCAAAACCCGACGACTCGGACCTCACCGTCATACCCATCTATGGCAAATGCTCACCCTTCAACCCACCCAAAACAGACTCGTGGGTCAACACCGTCATGAACATGGCCTCTAAGGACCCGGAGCGAGTCAAGTACCTGTCCACCCTTGTGGCCAAAAAGTCCGCATCCACGGTCCCCATTGCTTCGGGTCAGGCCTTCAACATCGGTAACTACGTGGTCCGGGTCAAACTCGGATCTCCGGGACAACTCATGTTCATGGTCCTCGACACCAGTAGCGATGAGGCCTGGGTCCCCTGCTCCGGATGTGCTGGGTGCTCCGCCACCACATTCTTCCCCAACGCTTCCACCAGTTATGGGTCGTTGAGTTGCACCGCTCCGCTGTGCGGTTCGGTCCGTGGACTCTCCTGCCCCGAAACCGGATCTGCTTCGTGCTCCTTCAACCAATCCTATGCGGATTCATCGTTCTCGGCTACGCTCGTGCAAGATTCGCTCAGGTTAGCCGCTGACGTCATTCCTAATTATGCCTTCGGCTGCCTCAACGCCATCTCGGGGGGTTCAATTCCAGCCCAAGGGTTATTGGGCCTGGGCCGTGGGCCTCTGTCTTTGCTCTCCCAATCCGGGTCGCTCTACTCGGGTGTGTTCTCCTACTGCCTCCCCAGTTTCAAGTCCTACTACTTCTCCGGGTCACTCAAACTCGGACCCACTGGTCAACCCAAGAAAATCCGGACCACCCCGCTTCTGCGAAACCCGCACAGGCCATCTCTGTACTTCGTGAACCTTACCGGAGTCAGGGTCGGGCGCGTGCTGGTCCCTTTGCCCAGTGAGCTTCTAGCGTTCAACCCGAGCACGGGATCCGGAACCATAATAGATTCGGGTACGGTTATAACCCGGTTCGTTGAACCGGTGTACAATACGATTAGGGATGAGTTTAGGAAACAAGTGAAAGGTCCGTTTTCGAGCTTGGGGGCATTTGACACGTGCTTCGTTAAGACCTACGAGACATTGGCTCCCGCAGTTACATTCCATCTTACAGGTTTGGATTTGACTCTGCCATTGGAGAACACTCTCATACATAGCAGTTCGGGTTCACTAGCTTGCTTGGCTATGGCGGCAGCACCCAACAACGTGAACTCCGTTTTGAATGTGATTGCCAACTTGCAGCAACAGAACCTTAGGATTTTGTTCGACACCGTGAATAACAAGGTTGGCATTGCTCGTGAACCATGTAACTAGGTTTTTCTTTTTGTTTTGAATCTGTCTTCTTGTGTTAAAAAAAAAAAAGTTACTAAGCACTGTGGTTTTGGAAGATATTAGATGTAATATCTTGTTTTCACGATCGTTGCCACAAAGGGGAGCGATTATTGTAATGAATGCTCAAATATAATATCAAGGACGTTGGTTTTATTTGCATTGGACTGGAAAACTCTGCCGTCAGCTATGTATTCTCAAAGATGCTTTTATAATCAATTGCGAAAACTTAAAAAGGGGAAATTACAATTAAACATAATAAAATTCAATTATTTATTTTTAAAAAACTTTATATTTTAAAATTATTTTAAAGGAATAACAAGAATTTTAAGTAATTTTTTTGGTATATTTATATTCGTAGGATAATATAACTTTAAATAAGCACTCAAGATGTCGTATTGTATGCCGAGTGTATAAAAATTAATTTATTTGTAAAGAATTAAAATTTTTTATTGAGACCGAAAATTTTAGATACTCTTATATATAAGAGGAGCCATATAGGAGAAAAAGGTGATAAAGTGAAAAGAATTCCATAAATGAATCTCACTCTTATTCAATTACATATTTTTCTACAATTCCTTCATCCAAATTAAAAATTAAGGGAAATGAAGAGAATAAAATGTCCATTACTCTAATTACCAATATTATTAAAAATATTTTTATTCTAACACCTCAAATATTAAGGGTTTGAATCTTTTGAAATATAAAATTTTTTAGAGTAAATAATTTTATTTGATAGTCTTCAATTATAATTTTTTTCGTACATTAAATTTGAGAGAATTGCAGTAGATGAAAAAAGTGTTGCAAAATAACAACGGTAGACCTACTAGATAACCCATTTAAGGGTGATTAGAGGTAGATTGTAGAAGCTGCAAAATAGATTGGTCATAACTATATTTGCACTTGCTTTGGAGAGGCATTCAGCACTATACTCTCAATTATGACAAAAAACCAAAGCATAAAAAGCTGCATCTTTTGTTCCGTAGTTTTTTTTTTTTAACATAAATCACCCCTCCGGCCCTCGTTACATCCCTCCTCTCAGTAGTATCCTGATTGTAGTCATCATCTTCAGGACTCCTTCAACATTCTTGCATGAACAAAATCCGTGTACGTGATTCAATTCCCAGCAAACAAACATCCGATAATATCTCCACCGTAATACACAAAATAAGAAAAGAAAAAAACGAAGAAAAGAATCAAGTTATAGAGAAAGAATTGCCAAACACACAACCCACAAACTAAAACGCAGAAAAATAATCATAAAAAAAAAGAGTATCTCCTTGCTTGATCGATAGTTGTTTGATAGAACCACCTTAATTTGCTCTCTCTTACTGTCTGAACATTCCAAGTCTTCTCTTTATCTACGTATCCTCTCTCTCTCTCTTTCTCTCTGTCTATCCCCACCACTGGTGCACTGCCACACCTTCGTCTCTTAACTTCCCATACAATGCCAAACACTCCCAATAAGCCCTTCGACTATTCCTATGATCCTTCTTCCCCAACTGTGGCTTGCATTCCAAGAAAAGCTCATCCACTAACCTTATAGCCTTACTCCTCACCATCTCTTCCACAACTTCGGCCTCTGCTTTCATCACAACGTACTCTTCGTCCTTCACATTCTTCCTCAGCCAATCCGACATTCCAATTTGGGGCACTTCCTTTCCCGACGAGTCCTCTGTTACTGTCTCTATTTTGTATATCTCAAAATTCTTATTTCTCGTCGGGTAATGCGTCGAAAACCAATCGGTTCTGCTCCCTCCGTCTTTCTCAGGTGACCCCACGTCGATAAAAATCCGGCGAGGGTAGCTTTCAAGAGAGTCACCCATCAAATCCGGAAGGTATCTTGTGCGTTTCAAATACCGGCTTGACTTCTTCGATGCGGATCGTGGAGGCTCCAAGAGAACGTCTTCGAGTTTCAGCAACGCAGCTTTTTTCGCCTCTGAAGCATGCCCAGAAAGCAATTTTCTCTGTTTATGGGGTTTTGTTTCAGCGACGCCCGTTTTCCACATAGCCACCGCAATCAAATCGAACCGCCTCATATATGCGATTTTGAAATTGGAAGGTTTGTAGAATGCGGCGGAGGGACTGTTATTCAGAAGAACGGTGGCAACCCCACCGGTTTTCAGAGTCCGGTCGATGAATCGCAAAGCTGCTGGGAAATTAAAGGTGAAGATGAAATCGACGGTTCCGTCATGGACAGAGCTCTGTTTCTCCAAATCGTTGAGGGGAATGAGGTCGATGTTGTAATCGGTGAGACTCTGAGCCCCAGTGAGGCTTTCTTCGTTGCCAATGCTGAGGAAAACCGATTTCTGAGTTTCTCTGTTCATGAGTCCTTCGTTGGTCAAGTCGCGGAAGAACAGAGAGAGAAGTTGATCGAGGTTGACGGAATCAAAAGCGGGTATGATGGGTTGGTAGTAATGGGGGAAGGTAGAAGAAGAAGAGGCTTTAGTAATGAAGGAATTGATGTATGTGAAGGAAACGAGAAGTAAGGCGAAAATCATGAGGCGATAGAAGATCCTCAAGATTTCGTAGCTGGGAAGTTTAATGATCAAATAAGAGGGTTTTGGTCGGAAAGTAGCGGCGAGGTCGACCGCCATGTTAGACGGCCAAGCCATAACTGAAAATTCCAAGAATTAGTTGTTTGCAACAGAAAGTGTGGTAGCTAGAAGAAACAGAAACAGAACCCAAAAGAAGAGGTAGAGAGAGGAAGAAGAAAAAGAGAGGGTTTAATTAGCGAGTGCAAAATCTGGAGGCGGTGTGATTTCCACCCACAAGGGCCACGCGAGTAGATTGCAATGTGGACCAAAGTGACATGAGCTCCCTCATCCGCTGCACCTCCATTTCTGGAATTGAGAGCCCAGATCGATGATGATGGCCTCTGGCTAGCGTGGGATACTCATGATTCCTTGCAAGTGGGTGGAAGCGAAGGTCATCGATCATAAATGCATGGAGGGAGGGCAGAGAGAGCTCTCTGCTAGCTTTTGTGCAAACTATTTAGCTGTTTTGAGAGGGATGACAAAAAAATGGTGGGATGGGCGATGGATTCTGAGTCTGGGATTTTATATATAGTATGTCACAAAGTTTAGATTTTATTTTGGATTCAAAATAAACGGTTGGTGACACGATATTTAAGTTACACCATCCACTTATAGTTATTGCTTCTTCTTTTTTTCTCCTCTTTCTTTGGCACACCCTACGTTCTCGCTCTTTCTCTCGTGCATGCATGTTTGAGGTGGCCTTTGCTTTAGTGAAAGAAAATCTGCTGCTAAATAGAAATTTCTAGTTTTTACAGAGCAATTTTAACTCTATGTAGGGAACCAATGTTACATCCTACTCGCTTTGCACACGGCAGAAGGTTCTTAGTTTTTGACTAATTTAGGACTTTGTCCCCCAATCTTGCTATATTCTTTTCATGTGTTAATTATTAATTGGAGAACACGATAATTATAACTTTCTGATCATGGTCCATTTTTCATTTCTCACTCCTTATATATTTGGTTTATTTTTTTCATCTTCAATTTTTTTTTAATTTTTTTTTTCAATTTATTCCTTTTTATTTTGTATAGCAAATGGACCTTAAAAGAAAATTAAGCATATAGAATAACATTTTTTCTAAAAAAAATGAATTATATAATTATAAATGTCATTTAAAAACTTAAACAACAATCAATTAAAATTTTTTACCAAATTTTCCTCGTACAAAAAATTCTCTAGGCAAGAACTATAGCCAATTGCATACTGGGGACTGGAAGGCGGCGAGGAACCAAGGCCTCAAGCTGTCCAAGATGCATACAAAGTCTATTGCAGTTGTGAAAGCTTGTGTTTCTTTCTCCGTTTTTATTTTGTACCGAAAATATGAACCTAACAATGGACTTTTAGGTGGCCCAGACCTTGCTCTCAGGAAAATAGTTGGTACCTTTGGGCCTCATTATTATTAACACGCGCGCGCACACACATATATCACACATATATGTATATATTTGTTTGCCATTCTGATTCTTAGCGTTTAAATGAATTCTTAATTTATTCTCTTGGTTTTGAGCAATTGAATTCTTTTTTACAAACATTTTGATGCTTCCATTTGAACCTTTGTGCTATTTGACAAATTAGATATAGACATTTTCAATGTTCAATCACACTTTGTTATTAATAGTTTTAAATTTGCAACAAAATTCTTCATTTCGATTGATTCGGTACCATTTTAGCAGGAGAAAAGGCAGATATTTATTTAAGATTTTAAAAATTCGGGAAGAGTAATAAATAAAGGAAAATTGCATATCATATTTAATTTTGAGCCATTTATAAACACCATTTTAATTTTAAAAGCGAGATCTAAATTTTTGTATCTATTTTTTTGTTAATTTTATTGACCAAAATGCCATATTAAATTCTATCATCAATAATGCATTATTTTTAATGAATGTGAGTGTATCAGGTCATAAATGATAAAGTTTAATATACTATTTTTATTAAATTTGTTAACAGAAAATAAATAAAAATAAATAAATGTTGAAGAATGATAAACTCTTCAATCCATTTTTTTTGTTAAATTTATTAACAAAGATGCCATATCAGATTTTGTCATCAACAATGTATTACTTTTAATAAACGTGAGTATATTAGGTCATAAACGATGAAGTTCAATATAGTATTTTTATTAAATTTGTTATTAGAAAATAAATAAATAAATTTTAAATTTTGAAGATTGGTAATTTAAAAATATTTAAAAAAAATTATTTTTGAAAATAATTCAAAGTCAACGTAAATATTTATATTCTTTTCTTATAAATAATAAAAGGTCAAATAATTTGGCTGGAAGCAATGGACGTAGTGAAATGGTTGCAGAATAGTAGTCAATGTGGCGCGTATTCGAAGGGAGAATGTTCCGGGTTTCCACCATAAAGTTGGCGCGTGCAAGTGGTAGGCGTTTAGACTTTGGATTTCCCACTTGGTCGGGAAAGGAAAGAGACCGAGGATGCTGAAACGACAGCGTTTTGATCTTCTCTCTCTCTTTTTTTTTTTTGTTATACTAATTAAATGTCAACTCACTCTTTTTTTTTATTAATAAGTCAACTCACTACTTAAAATGTAAGAAATATATATATACATGTATTAAGTTATCACATTTGTATTAAAATTAATTATATTAATTATTTTAACGAATTGTACTTAAAAAAATTTTACAAAATGATTTGAAAATTAAAAAAATCATTTTGAGACATTTCAAATTTAAAAATTTATTTTAAAATATTAAATAAAATTAAAAGAACAAAACACTATTTTAACCAGATAAATATCTCTTATATGTTTTATTTCTACTGCATTTCTCGTAGTGTCACATGTCCAATAGGAAATATGAAATGAGTAGTAAGTATTTAATTTGAATTTTTAACAGTTCATTTATATATTATATAGATTAGGTCAAAGAAAAATTAATATATATATATATATATATATTTGCATGACTCCCTCTTTAACTACATAATTTTAGAAAATCCACTTTGATAAGTAGTAGTAGTAGGCTCCGTCTAGACTAAGCCATGCCAGTGATGGTGATGCTCATGATGACCATTATGAGTACGTGGGCGTTCCAAGCTGGCTCCTCGATTTCCTCCAACTGTTTTTTCAGCTATGATTTTTCATGTCCATTGGACTCCCCGGTGTTCATTGTGATTTCCGCTTTCGTTTGACTTTGTTTATCAATTTTTTTATTTTTTGCAAATAAAATAATTTTGTATTAACAAAAACATTTTAATTAAATTACATAATTTTTAATTTTTAAAATATTCATAAATTTTTCTTAAAATAAAAATTTATCTCATATTTTAATCTAATTTTAAATAATTTTAATTAAAATATCCTTAATTAATCTAAATACATTAAATTAAAAATATTTTTAAATTAATAGTATTTTAGTCAAAAATTTAAAATTATAATAAATTCTAAGATATTCTATGTTTTAGAAAAAATTATATATTTTTTAAAAATAAAAAGATCTCTGTATACTTTTATTAAAATTTAAGTGAAATTTGTATGATTTATTCAAAATTCTAATATCATCTTTAAGTATTATATTTAGTTGGCTGATAAAAAAAAGGATACAAATTTAAAAAGTATATAAATAATATAAAGAATGGTTTTTATGTCTCAATTTTTTAATAATTTGATAATTAAAACAGTAATTTGCTAAATTAAATAATAATTATAAGGGTATAATAAATAATAAAAAAATTATATAAAGAAAATACATTTACGTTGTAATAAATCAAATAAATTATTTTATTTTTATTATTTATAATCTTATTAATGCACTCCCAAAATTAAATTATTATATTTGTAAAAATATTAGTTTGTCCTCTTATTCAAAAAAATATGCATCATATAACAATTTAATATTTAAATAAAAAATATAATATTATGGCCCAAAAAAATTAAAATTATAATAGCCCGTGATTACAAAAATATTCTTTATTTACATTAAAATATGATGAATTACCACTTTGGAGATTTATTCTTGTGTAGTTTTGTTGACAATGCTTCAGCTATAGCGGCAGTTAAAGCAGCATTTAAGAGAGGTTAAAGGCCCTTACAATTACACCAATGCTAGAGTCAGCATAGGACACAAGCTATATATGGAGGAAAATTCAAAACAGCATTTAAGACTTGAATTCGCTCGGCTTTGGTTGACCTGGACAAAACGAAAAAAACCAGTTTGATTTAGAAAGAACTAAGATTTGGCTTGATTTTTATAAAATCAGCCTTTTTTTTTTTAAAGAGACTAAAAAGGCTTGAAACTTATACCTACGTGATTGATATTATGATTATGACTATATCATACTAAATATTTAGCCTCTATATGAGTTTCTATTGAGTATTTTACTTGAAAGTCATAAGTTTAAACATAATTTTTGTAATATAACAAATATTAAATATATTAAAAATAATAAATTATTATTATATATTTATGATGTCATTTACTTTGATCACGGATTAAACCAAATGAATCAATTATTATTTGGGTCAAGTTCTAAAACATCAATTTAAGAAACGTTAGACCAAGAAAGGTGTAATAGTAACTTCATCAAGTCAGATATTGACAAGTAATGATCCATGTGTTGGTTGGTTTTTTGTGAAAAAATTGTTATGACTTTATAGCAATTCTTACGTGTATAAGGAATGTCACGTTATTTATATACTCAATAGTTAAAATTTATTCTGTATGTATACCCTACCTATATTATACATAACCTCACTTGTACAAATTAAATTCTGATCATTGATTGCACTTGGTATATCATGTACCAAGTAAACCTAAGAAAAATTTTATGATGTGATGTGCTTGTACGCTTCTGTGCTTATACGATATCCTTAAGTAGTGTTATTCTTGTGCAAACGTGTGCAGAGCTAATCATGAAGGCTCAAAGATAAAAGGACTTAAGTCCTTAGATGTTAGGTTGGCCCTTTTGTCCCTACTACAATGATTGGGCCAACTAGGCTTTCTTGGTTAAATTCATTATTACTTATTAACAACTTACCAAAAAAAAAAGTCTAAAACAATAAGTAATAAAGAATTCAACACACTATTATCTTTTATAAACTTTTGTTTTCATATTATAGAAATATTTCCTATATCGTAACATTAACACTATAAAATAGTTTAGTGTTAAAAATAAACCTATAATTTATTGAATAAAAATGACCTTAACATTAGTTTTAAATTTTAACAATTTAACATTAACACATTGCAAAGCTTAAGTGAACGGGAAGTCGATGATGAAAAAAAGGTGACCAAAAGAGCCTTAGTTTACCAAAATTGTTGACCGACACAAGCCTTATATAGTCGAAGGTTAAAGAAGAGAAAGTAATTCCAAGTAATGAGAAGATGGTGGGTTAAGGGGCCATGCATTGACTTCTAACAAAATCTTTGTATGAAGATAGTTATGAGCAACCATTGATTTTATGATGAGAGCACAAACGAACATTGGGGTTTGTCACAAGCAATGTCCTATGCTTCGCCAAGTATATGGAGAGCCACAAAGGTGTGCCTAATATTAGCCACTTGTATTTGAGAAAACTTTTAGCGAGTTTGTGAATTTAATGTGAATCTTTTTTTTTTTCATTTTGATTTTTTAGGTGTCTTGTAAAAAAAACCTAATGACATAGAAAGCTTGTAAAACAAGAGAGTTAAATCCATGAGATTATTTTATACTTAATGTTTTAGGAAGCTTGAGAAAAACCTATGAGTGTGGGAAAACCTAGCTAATGGAATGAGAAAGAGTATAAAAGTTGTGTATTTATCTTTTTAAGGATACCTTTGGAAGAGTAGTAAAAGCTAAGGGTGCTTGGCTTATGTTAGGTTATTTGTATAAAGAATTCCTTATTATGTAGATGAGAATTGGACATAGAACATTATTGATTTGAATTAGTATAAATTTGTTATGTGCTTTCTCTCTTCCTTATACTCTCCTTATTTATTGATTAAAATATTTTCTTTAAAAAGTAAAATTTAATTACTTAAAAATTTGATGTTGGCAGAAGGAATAAGAACTTTTCAAAAGGAAAAAAATAGTTTTTAAATCCAATTCAACCTCCTTCTTAGATTATTTATAAACTAACAAATTAGATTTATGAAAGATTAGTGTCATTGAAACTCTAATTATTAATTGTCCTTGTGATTTATACAAGAGTATGCTTGGATAGTTGAACTTGATAGAGTTTGCTCTAAGATGCAATGTATTCTTCAATTCACACAATCATAAGACTTTTAGATAAACTTAACATTAGTTTTAAACTTAGCTTTTAATTTTAACAACCTAACAGTAACTCAATAGAAAGCTTAAGTCAATAGGAAGATCTGCATGAAAGAGAGGTGACCAAAAGAACCTAAATATCAAGTATACACAAGCCTTATATAGTCAAAGGTTAAAGATAAGGAGGTAATCCAAGTGATGAGGATGATGTAGTGTTAAAGGCCCACTCTTGACAAAATCTTTGTATGGAGGGAGTTACAGGCAATCATTAACTTCATGATAAAAGTACAAGTGAACGTCAAAATTTGTCGCAAGCAATGTCACAATTAAACAAATTCCCTGCAATGGCCTTTACAGTAGGAAATTTAGATTATCTAGATTTGGATGGTTTAGGTCTATTTATACTTTTTTTTAATTTTGAAAATAAAAAATTTTTCATAAGATATATAATACAAAATAAAATAGTTTTTTTAATTGTAAACTTTAGAAAAAAAATAATGTTTTAACTTAAAAAAAAAAAGATTGGACTGTTTGTATTTTAATTTGAACTGTCCAAAATTTATGAGAGAGAGATTGGTGAGAAAGACAAGGGAGAAAATCTGAATCCATGTCATAATACCTTGCAAGTGTATGAGGGCCATAAAGGTTATGAACAACATTTAGTTTCCTTTAGGTTAAATTAAGCCATGTTGATTTGGCTCTTAGGTTAATTAGGCTTGGTTAATCTAATTTTGTATAAGTATACATATATATATATATATATTGTGGGAAATATACTTATTTCACATATATGATTAGCCAAAGTGTGATATTAACTACAAATAGTAGGAATTCCAACCTCTTTCTTAAGTAAATGAATTAAAAGCTTTGTCGTTTGTTTTAACAAAACAAGTTATTGTTCCAAAATAGATAAATAGTAGAGACTTGAAATGATTACTAACTTGAACAAAATACTTATTTTCTAAAGTTAGAGATGACTTTTACTTACATTAAATATTTATGTTTTAATAATAATAATTTTTTATATTACTGCTATGGGTTTTTTTTCTTAATTATCATTTTAGTTTATTTATTTATGTATTTTAATTTAGTTCCTAAATGTTCAAATTAAACTATATTCATCTTTGACTTTATATATATATATATATAAGTTTTAAAATAATTCTTGAACTTGTTATAGTGTTTCAAAGTTATTTGCTTTTCCAAAGTTAGAGGTGAACTTTTTTTTACATTAAATGTTTATTTGTTTTTAATAATTACTTTTTTATATTACTACTAGGGTTTCTTTTTTGCTTAATTATCATTTTAGTCTATTTATTTATTTTAATTTAGTTTCTTCACATTCGGTTTGAACCATATTCATCTTTGACTTTTCTTTATATTTTAAAATAGTTCTTTAATTTGTTATAGTGTTCCAAAGTGATCCTTAATCTTTTTTAGAGTTCCAAAATTGTCCTAAAAATATAATGAAAAAGGCTAAATATAATACAAATTGAAAAAAAGAGACCAAATTAAAATAAATAAATAAATAAAATAAGGGACCAAAATGATTGTTAAGTCTTTTTTTTTTTTGGGAACTCAATTAGATTTGACACCTTTTTTTTTAAAGACAAATTATTTTAAAACTCTCATATCAATTAGGCTAAAATATATTTTTTATATATTAATTTTATCTTAGGTTTTATTTTGTCTTTTAACTTTAGTTTATTCTAATTTGATCCCTTAACTTGATCTCAAATTTCATTTTTGTTCTTTAAATTTAATTTGTTTCAATATAGTTCTATAATTTTACTTTATAGCTTGCTTTTATTTTTTAATTTCATTTTGTTCCAATTTGTTTTTTCAATTTGCAAAAATCACTCAAAATGTTTTTTTTTTCTATAACACTGTCAAATTAAGATCCTTAATAAAAAAGTTTTGTGTTACTCCTTAACGTTGGAGGAAAGGAAATTTCTGAATAGTTTTTGAAAGTTAAATGACCAAACTATAATAAAATAAAGTTTAGAAACAAAAATAAAATTAAAGGATCAAATTAGAATCACTTGAATTAAGGAATGAAAGTAAAATCTGAAGTAAAATTAAAAGATTAAATTAAAACCAAATAAAATTAAGAGGCAAGAATAAAATGTAAAATAAGCTACTCAGGGAGGGCTAGTCCAAGTGCCCTAGTCCAAGTGATACGGGTGGAATGGTAATATAGATAGTGTTATGAATTCGATCCTTTTAATGTATTATTAAAAAAAAGAACAAAATGTAAAATAAAGTTAAGAAATTAAATTAAAAATTAAAGGTAAAAGTAAAATCTTAAATGATTAAGAAATAAAAAAAACATATTTTTGCCCATTAATGAGAGTGCTTATGACATGTCTAAAATCTAGAGATAGGAAGAGAGACAATTTAAATAATTAGCTGAAAGAAAACATGTTTTTTCGTACAAAGCTCTAAGAGCCTTCGATATATATATATATATATTCAAAAGTTACTCAACTAGCTTTTTTCTTCCCTTTTCTTCCTGTTTTTATGTTCACCCACGACAAAGAGGCATTGATATGATTCTATGGTATAGTCGTTATTCATTACCATTTCAATATATATATATATATATATATTATATTTAATAAACTTCGCGAAAGTTGGGAGAATTTTCCGATCTACCGTTATGTTAACTTTACACAAGATACTGACAAAAAACACGATCTAATGACATACGACAAGGTCAGTGTGCCACGAAGACCTTGATTCTTTTCAACGTTACAAATAAAAAACGGTTGCCCTAGATTTAATGGGTTGGTGGGACCCGTTGACCGCGTTGAAGGACGCAGCAGCAACTAGCCACGTCTGACTAGAACCAGTCCACTCACCCCTCTATATAAATCCTCTATCCCTTCCTTCTTCTCTCACCAACCTATTACTCAAAACTTGTCACTTGTTCGCTCCTCTGTTCAAAGACTTCCCTTGAGCACAAAAGTTCAAACTTCTAAAATTTTTTTGTTAGTAACATGGGTGTTAAGAGTTTTGTGGAAGGTGGTGTTGCTTCCATTGTTGCTGGCTGCACCACTCATCCGCTCGATCTGATCAAAGTTCGGATGCAACTTCAGGGCGAGAAAGTCTCTGCTCCAATCAACTCTCAGCAGATTCATAATCTTCGTCCCGCTTTTGCCCTTCCCTCACAATCCCCTCCAGTGGATGCTTCTTCCTCACTTGGTATGGCAGCTCGTCGTGCTAGAGCTGGACCCATATCTGTTGGTGTGCATATTGTTCGGTCTGAAGGTGTTTCTGCACTGTTTTCCGGCATATCCGCCACCATGCTTCGCCAAACACTCTATTCCACCACCCGTATGGGTCTCTACGATGTGCTCAAGCAGAAATGGACCGACCCGGATAAGGGGAGCATGTCTTTGGGCCGAAAGATTGTGGCGGGCCTCATCGCCGGCGGGGTTGGTGCGGCCGTCGGGAACCCTGCCGATGTTGCGATGGTTCGTATGCAAGCTGACGGTCGGCTCCCGGCGGCTCAGCGGCGAAATTACAACGGCGTGTTCGACGCGATCACGCGCATGTCGAAGCAAGAAGGGGTGGCTAGCTTGTGGCGCGGCTCGGCGCTGACGGTGAACCGAGCCATGATCGTGACTGCTTCGCAATTGGCGTCATACGATCAGTTTAAGGAGATGATTCTGGCGAAGGGGTTGATGAAGGACGGGCTTGGGACCCACGTGACGGCGAGTTTTGCGGCGGGATTTGTGGCGGCAGTGGCGTCGAATCCGGTGGATGTGATCAAAACGAGGGTGATGAACATGAAGGTGGAGCCAGGGGCGGCGCCACCGTACAATGGGGCCTTAGATTGTGCACTTAAGACAGTGAAGGCTGAAGGGCCTATGGCCCTTTATAAGGGATTTATCCCGACAATTTCAAGGCAGGGACCTTTTACGGTGGTGCTGTTTGTGACGCTTGAACAAGTGAGGAAGCTACTCAAGGAATTTTAATCAGGATTACGGTTGGAGTTTTGCCGTCGATTCATTGATTGGATAATGATGAAAAAAATTATAATTATTTACTTTTTTGGGGAGAATTTTGTAGCAGAAAATTATGGGTTATAGGTTTAGATATTCTTGTGCAATTGGATAGTGTACAATTAGGTTTATGGAAGATCAGCGTCGTTGAAAGTTTGACCATTAGTTGTCAAACGAGAGTATGCCTGGACAGTTGAGCTTGATACAGTTTGCTCTAAGATGCAATTTATTCTTCAATTCACACGATCATAATGCTCTAAGAAACAATCGCTAAAATTAAAAGACATCAGAGATCCTTTTCTGGGTGTAACGAAAAAAAAAAAAATAATTCTACCAAGCACGTTTTGAAAATAAAAATAGACAAATTAAAGCATCTTTATATTTTGTAATGAAACAAACCCATCAATTATTTATATATATATACTTATTTATTTATACCTTAGATTTTGATTTTCAATAGGCTTTTAGGACGGTTCTATGAACTTCTCTTCCAAACTACAATTTTCTGCACACTTAAATCGTTTCTCTATACATTTACCGACTTTGTCTATTATTATTATTATTATTATTATTTTGGCCAATCTGTTTTTAATCTTGAAAAATTGTGTTTGCCGATAAACTTTTTGATGATTTAAGATATTAGATTAAGAAAAATGAAAGAAAAAAAATTCTCCTTAATTTAGACCTAAATCTTTTTTTCCTCCTTTAAAATAAGGGAAAAAGATTAAAAAATACTTTTAATTTAAATTAGATGAAAATATATAAATTAAATTTCCCTTTTTTCCCCTTTTTATTTTACTCAATCCAAACAAACACCCCGAGTTTTATCTGACGAGGGCACACATTAGATTAGTGATGTCTCGACCGAAAGAATTTCGGCCAAGGCTTACCTATAAGATGCTTTACCAGCTAAGGACAAGCAAATCACCTTTATTGCATTATGTCATAACCAATTACAAAACCACCAAGCTCGTTAGTGAGCCAGCAACAATCAGCACGTTAGAGTACCAATAGTCGGGCTTATGTCATGAAGATGGTTGACCACTGCCTTTTGCATCGTGCATTTTGGGGTAAACGGACTTGTGCATATCCTTTAATAGGGGTCCTTGTGTCAACCTTATCAGACAAGATTCCTCTTCCTACTGTGCTTCATAAGCCACAAGAAAATATTGTTGAGTACAGAAGCTATGCCACAAGGGGGGAGGCACAATACTGAATGATTGCGATGGCCTCGTATCATCTCTAATTTGTTCTTGTAAGAAAATATTGGCCTTCTAATCATCGTCCTTTATCCACAGTATAAGGCTTATGGCCTTCTGACTTGCCTCTCTCCAAGTGTTGTGGATGCTGGTTCCATCTCTCTAAGTGTTGAGCTGGGTGACTACCTGATTTTCTCATTTTGTCTGAATTTTGAAGTGACAGGCCTTCTTTACCTGAACCTTTATCTAGAATCTGGAAAGAACTCCCCAAGCCTCTTCCTTTTTCTGGGTTTGATACAGAATGAATTTCAGATCCTCGAGACTTATTGGGGTATGGCAGTGGTTGGCCGAATTCAGATCCTTTTACTTTTTCTGGGTTTGATACAGAGTGAACTTCGGGTCCTCGAGATGTATTAGGGGATGGCAGTGGTTGGTGAAATTCTGATCCTTTTCCTTTTTCTGGGTTCTGTGCAGAATGACCAGACTCCCGGCCTTTATCCTTCAAAAAGTTTAGTCTGAATGACAGTTTTGTCAGTGGGTTTGCTCCCTGTTGTTAAAGGCATTTGGATAAATTAAGTTTATCTAGTACTGTCAATTTCCAATACAATATGATTGGCCTAGTTAAAAGCAAAAACGCAACTACAACTCATAAGCTTCGCTGCCTAAGAATTAGTTCGTGACTATTGACGAAACTTTAAATTCTACCTTGCATGTAGTAAATTGATTTCCTCATCCGCCATCTTATTTACTATGTAATATCATATAAATCATGATGATGTAACAAGGATAGCAATGACATGGATAAAAGCAATTAAGATTTGTGTGTTTCCATTTTTTTGGGGGCCGGAGAATTGTGAAATATCAACAATTATTGGCATTTCTAGTCCCCACGATAAAAAATAACAGGGGTGATTACACCATTGAAAGCAAAAGTTAATCAATAACTAGAATCGTCAACAAGTTTATGAAACCTACCTCTTTCTTTGTACCAAATTTCTTGGAACCACTTTGAGGTCGATGATTGCATGGCAAGGATGTTGATTCCAGCTTTCTCTCATTGTCATTTTCTGCTTCACCAAATTGACTGTCCTGTTGTACCAAATACCAAGGTTCAACATAAAATATATGTACTCCAAATAAATATCAATATCATTCAGAATATTTGGACCTAGCTCCCCTGCAATAATGCAGGGGATCAGTTAGAGTGAGAAAGCCCTCTCTTTCTCATTCCAACTAGATCCCCTGCAATATGGTGATCCATTTCCAAAATATTTGACTTATTATCCTACTAAATTAAATTGCAAATCAAGTGTTGGCCTTTGGTTTTGGACCAAGCAAAGCTTGAGGGATAACATACGTCGTCCATTACAATTTGATGACAGCTTTGGGAGATTATGCTTTTGGTTTCTACCAAGAAATATAAACAGCAGTAATAAATTAAAAGAAGATTAAGTACTGTATAATTCTTAGAAGTAACCAGAGGATGCCTAGTTCAAATTTATTGGTCCTTGGCTCTGCAAATCCTACTACAAAGGTCATAGACGACTTTTTTTTTTTGAAGTTTTGATTGTCTCAAATCTTCTTTTATCTCCCTGCTTACACATCCATCAAGTAAATAGAGCTGAACAGTTGGTTCTTTGTTCCTTGGTTGGTATTTTGTTTTGAAACCTCGTCTCAACCCCTCTTTCTTTCTTATTTGATTATATTATAGCTATATTTAGGACTGTCAAAAAGCCAAACTGAATTTTAGCATGATCAAACTCGTTCATTTAAAATAAAAGGAGCCCAAATAAGAGCCCAAGTTTAAAAGAAACCAAAAATTGTGGTCAGGCTTGTATTAAGCAAGCCAAGCTTGAACAATACTATACACATAAAATATATTTATATGTACATAGAAAAATTAAACTAAATAAAAAAATTATGAATTTTTATACTATATATGTGTATATGCATGAAATTTAATAAAAATATATATTATAATGTTTCAACGATGTATAAACTTTTGTATTTATTTATAATCTTCAATAAAATCATATATAAATACAATATATATTAAATAAAATAATACCTTATTATTAATTGAGCCGTTTGCGAGTTTAATGAGCCGAGTCGAGTATCAAATTTTCAAACTCCGCTCGTTTAATTGAACAAGCTTAATATATGGATCAAGCTTAATCTTTTATAATAGATGAGCTGAGTCCAATAACCAAAGTTTGAGTAGTTCACAAATAGCTTGGTTCATTTATACCCCTGGTTATATTGGTAAAAAGGACAAGTATGCTAGAGTTGAAAGTATTCATCAGTCCCATCCATCCAAAACTGACAACATAAGCTTCAAACAATTATTTCATTCTCATATTCGCACTTAAAAGCTGGCAGAGACTATGGAACAAATTCTACAGGTGGGATTTACCTTACTTCTTGACCTGCCAAATTGTGACGTAACTGTAACTTCAGTATCTAGCTTATTCTTCCTGTCAAACAAATTTACCAAGAAGAAGTTAAATTTAAATTATTTATATAATTGACATAGAGTAAAAAACAATGAAGTGAAAAGCAAATACCAAAAAACAGCCACTCTTCCTACACTCTATTTTAGGGGTGCCTAAAGGCCTTCAACACAGATGTGGGAAAAAATATTATTAACAGATTTTTTTTTTCTCATGAAATTGAAGCAAAACCAAGAATGTTAAAACAAGAAGAATATGCAGTAAAAAGATTGTAAGTAATGATGACCATACAGCTTTGTTTCATGATTTGATATCTGCTGGGGTTTATTACAGAAATTCAATGCAGAACCATAGTTTGGTTTATGTTGTAGATTAAGCCGTATTCCCAGATCATTGACCTTCTGCTCTAAACTGGTGAGATCAGCTTCTACCAGAGCCAATTCCTCCAGATCTGCCTTAGTCTTTAACAAGTTTGCGGGTTAATTTTCCAGTGCAGGATCAAAACACATATAACACACTTGAAAGTAACATAGACTAACCTTGTCATCAATACTGGTTAAACATGATAAGATTCCTGGAGAAAACTTCAGTCCTGCTTCAAGAGTTGCCCTAGAATTCTTCTCCTCTTGCAACTGTTCCTGTAGACTTGCCACCTATAGAAAGCAATTTTAGATAACAAATCTTAAATTATATAGGGCAGGGGGCTGGGGAGAGGGCAACATCTGTTAAAATGAACATACATCTTGCTCAAGAGCCAGACGACGCTCATGCAAGGCCTTTTCTTGTTTTTCCAGATCAGATTGCAGCTTTGAATTCTCTTTAACCTTCAACGAGATGTAAAAACAGAAAAGATAATTGCCATTAAGGAATTGTACCACACTTGTAAACAAAATTATCTAGAAAGAATCAAGTATGTACCTCCTCCGCAATTTGATTTTGCAATTCAGTCTTGGCAGCTTCAAGTGTCACAATTCCAACACTATGTATGGTCAGAAAGATGAATTAGTGGACAGAGAAAAGTGAAGAAATAAAAAAGAGCCATCATCACTTTTGAGTAAATGCCCTACATCAAATCACATGTCACACAGCATGATCATCATATGGAAGACCAGTAACATCTGAACTAACAATTAAGTGATTATAAACTTCCAAATAGAAAAATTATAAATGAAACACTATTTTATATAATAATACAAAATATATCAAAGGAAGATCAAAGACAGACTTAGGGACTCCATTTGAAAAAGTTTGAAATTTGAATGCTATAATAGAGAGGCAATGGAGCCAAAGCAAGGCAATTTTTCTCTCCCTGATTAGTTTTCCCTAGCTTTTAATATTAAATGAAAGGAAGCTAATGGGTTGTAAACTTGCAATTTCAGAAACTCCAGGTACAATATGCACATAATATACTATTTTGCTAACATAGATGCATACATAGAAATATACCTCTTCTCTCAAAAAACATGCTGGAGCCCTGAATACTTTTATTAGCTGTCACTCATACTCAGCTTTACTGATTATCTCTGGTAGATTTCTTTACCCAAAGAAAATAAAAAAAATAAAATCAGTTATGCTCTGTGTATGTTTGATGATTTTACCTATGCAAACACCTCTCATAGACTCTCCTCTTTCTTGCACTGTTACACAAATTAAATAGCACATTGACAAAAGCCCCTTACATTTTATCTCCCAGACACAGCATACCTTCATATCACCATAATAATTTTACAATTGTCTAAATTCACGTGGGATGAGAGTTCCAAGCATTTCGGAGCACTTGGCAACAAACAAGATACAGTTCAAACTACAAAGATACCACAAGAATCTTAGAGGAAGAAAAACTACCACAGTTGGCAGAAGTCAATTACTTACTCATCTTCAGTTGAATAATCAATCGATTCCATGGAAAGGTTCTTCCTTGCCTGGAGACATTACAAAAGATATAATAACTTGGACTTAATAGCAAAAAGTCAATATGACTAGGCTCAAAGAAAAATAGAGAACTAAATGAACGTGGAAATTCAACATTGATTGTGAGAGCTTTACCCAATTTTGGGCAAGTGAAAAGCACATAAATTCCAAGATCAAAAAGACATAATTAATCGTGAGAACAAGTTCACTTACAGAGGTACGCCCCCATTTAGTGCGATGCTGAGAATTATGTGCCGGGGCATTGGACATTGTTACTGATTTTTTTATACAAGAATTAGTAGAACTTGAACGATGCACTGTACTTTCATCTGTGGAAACACCTCCATATACTCCGGCAGGCTTATTGGACTGTTCTACACAAGCAGTCTTACTTGGACTCATAAGACTTTCAGAGTTTCTGACATCTTCATGGTGAGGCAGTGAGATTTCACGTGAAATTGAGGATACGGCATGACTGACATTAAGATCTTCACTCATACCTGAGGATTTTGAACTTGAATGATTATGGTCCTGTACAATTAAAGAAATTAGGATAAGTAGAGGAATTTGACACTGCTTCCTCTTCCCATGCTCCTCACGCCAAAAAAGATAGCTACATTCACTACCATTTTCCAAAAGAGGAAATTACAATCTGGATGATGTTGATAGCCAAGCAGATGATGAATTATAGCCAAATGGTATTCCATCTAACAACAGAGAAGGGGGCAAATGCAGAAGTCGTGGCTTCATATTTTCACTGTGTCAGTTGAAGAGTTAGTTGATGAACAATATCTGGGGTAAAGCTAGTGGACAACTCAAAGGGACAAATAGGAGAAAGTGAACTAATGACAGGGTAAAGCTAGTCAAGGAAAATAAGTATCTAGTTGGAAAGGAACAACACTGGCCAAGTAGCAAGCAGCAAGTCCTAAGGATCTCATACTTGAACTCAAACCCTATTAAAAGTCATCATGACGAGTACTCACAGGGATGCACCCTTGTCCAACCTTACTAGGCCACAGCCACGGACTGTTCCCCAAGGGAAGACGCCTTAAACCCTGTCTAAGTCTAAGAAGCTAGTTAGCTGCGTTCTTTGATGTTAGCTTTGGGAGGTAAACCAAAACCAAGGCAGCTTAAGGGTTGGGCCCTGGGTGCTAGGAGCCTCAAGAATACTCAGAAGTTTCAAGGGGGATACCTGAGTGCATTACCTTAAGGGTTGGGCCCTTAGGGTTGAGGAGTCAAACTTTGTTCTCAGGTCTTTTTAGAGTCAAGCTCAAGATGAGGTTTTAAACTCAGGAGGTCTGTTTATAAAGTTTTTCCTCAGAGGCGGATAAGAGCACTTCTAGGACTTTGGATGCCTGTGATGTAGGCATTTTTTATTGTTCTTCTCCTTATGTCTTGTGGCGCCCTGGCAGTCATTAGGGTGCCCTTGTGGTGAACTTAATCTTTGGAATGGGGACATCAGATCACTGTAGGAAAAATGTTCAACCAAAAAAAAAAAATATTTCTGTTTCCAAATAGATAGATCTTATGCTACTTCTGTTCTATTTTTCTTTTGCTGCATTGATTCCACATACGTGAAAAGTTTATGTCTGACCCTCCCCTCTTTTAGTCCAATAGAAGATGTTGTGCTTGAACATTTCTTTCCAGCCCAGGGTCAATGAACTCAGTCTTGATAAATGGGTTATACAGTTTACTTTCTTTTCCTATACTTAACTTTAGTCTAATGGGATGAAACAAATATCCTTAGCTAAAAACTTATTTGCTACAATATTCTTCAAGTTATCATCAAATCAATGAAAAAAAGTCACTAACCTTATCATCAGGCACATGATTTTCCCTAGAGTTTCCAGTCTCGCTACTTGCTTCACTAACAAGATCATCATCTTCATCTACATCAGAGTCCTCTACTGATTCATCTTGTTCATCATCATAATCATCATCATCATAGGACTCAACATCAGAGCCCTCCTCACTCTCAGTTCCACTCTCATCTGAGTCAGTGTACATATCTGGTGACACACCACCTTCCTGCTGCTAGAACATTAATAACTAATAATCCAAAGAGACAGTTGTATAGAAATTTCAATAATAAAATAATCAAAGAAAGAAGCATGCAATTTTCTCAGATAAAGCTGCCTTACTAACAAAGTCCAAAATATTCTTAAGTCTACTCTACTATTTTTAACCTTGTCACATCAAACATTTCATTTGATGAGGCCATTTTGGGTTAAGGGCCCATGTGGGAAGAAGAGAATTGAACATAATACCAGGATGTGAGCTGACAAACCATACTTCACTGTTCCAGTGGGGGGTTCCGTCCTTAGGACCTAGTTTTATTACCAATAAAATAATAATTCACTGTTCTAAACTTGGCCTTTATACTTCACTTCCCAAACCTCGGTCCTTAGGACTTAGTTTTATTACCAATAGAATATTAATTCACTGTATCTTTCGATTATGAAGCATTTTGCTAGTATTTTGAAGGCTAAGTGTATCTTTTGATAAACTCATATAAGGAAGAGTATGTTTATCAAAAGATACACTTAGCCTTCAAAATACTAGCAAAATGCTTCATAATCAACTACATCCTCAAACTTGGAAAAAGCATTACCAATGTAAAAAGGATAATAGGTTTCCTCGGAACTATTTAGAAGAAGACAAGGGTACCCCCATTTTGATTGTTAAGAACAAAAGAGTACAAAAATGAAAAGGGTATGGACATATATCAATCAACACTCAAGACTGATGTATGAGATATATGTCTGCGCACATATATTATAAATGGAAGCTGTGCCCAGAAACAGATACAATTAGACTTACCCCAAATAAGCTGTCATATTCTTCTAATAAAGTTATAACAATTGCTTGAGCATGGTTAGCTGCGGCAGCTGCTTGCAGAAGTTGAACAGAACCATCACCACCCACATCAAAATCATTTTCAATCTCACATTCTCCAACTAGAAGGGCACGAAGAAGTAAGGGTGCCATGCAAGCTGCTACAGCTGAGGAGCTCATTCGGTTCTCAGCCTTGTGGGAAGCTACAGCTTGCATCATCAAGAGTATTCTGACAGGAGTGAAATGAGTAAGTTACATTACATAAAAATAAAGTGGACTGAATAATAGAAAGGTGTAATGCACAAATAAAAAAAAAATTGGGGAACAAAGAAAAAAAGCATAGATCTATCTTGCTTAGCCAATTGTTCAACAATAAATGTCAAAGCTGAACTTTACTTATAACTCATGGAATATACTCAATAGCTTTCGGTTATTGGCATAGATAACAAGATTGAAAATCACTTCCCACATACAATGATTAAGAACCTTATAATTCAGAATTATCATGACACAAGAATGCACTCCAACACTCTCCCATACTTAAATGTCAATTCACATTCCAACTATTATTAAGTTTCTAAACATGGTTGATCCCATTTCCATTAGCTGGTGTGGTATCAAATATGGATGTTTAAAACTCACTTGTTCGAGTCTTGATCATCATCTTTCCAATAGTTTTTCAGCAAGGAAGGGAATATTTTAATCTCAAAAATATAATTTCAATGTGTGGCTTCTTTGTAATTTAATTTGTAATTCTGTCGCTCATTCATACAGGTCAGTGTCTCATAGATTAATATCTTCAACAGGATTGTCTCCTATATGCTGAGAATTTTGCAGAAAAATAAAAAGCACTCCAACATTTCTAGGTCCATTCACTTGAATGATGATCTTTTCAGTTTAATAGATTCTTAATCAATGCTTACTAGTTCAAGATAGTCCACTGAGACATATCATAAACTATCTTTGTAGGTCATTATATAAACCTAAAGAAATATTTGGCACATTTGCAATGAAGTAATGTTTCAAAAAGAAAAGAAAAAATTCAAATCAACATTAATATATAGTTCTGAAATTAAATGACATTAAAGGAGTAATCTTAAACCCTGAAGTTCAGTCAACAAGATAACAAAAATAGCCATCAAACTAATTCACACATGTTCACCACAAAGGGGAAAATAAAAGGATTTCTTTTTGGATTGAATTGGGAAAAAGAAAAGTGCTTAACCAAATACCTTTGCAATAAACAGCGATTTGGCTCGGGGAAGGTTTCAGATATTGCTGCACGCATAGCAGAAACCCTACTAGCACGTTCAATTCCTAATAATTGTGCCATTTTCCAATGGTGAGAAGAAAATCAAACTTTAAAGGAGACCCAAAGAATATTAAAAGGGAAAAAAAAAAAAGATTACAAAGAGATTTAAAATGTAGTCTTTACTCAATCATAATGCTCCATAATTGCTTTCTATAGTAGGCCCAAACAATAGTAAGCATAGCAGAAATCTTTAACTGGTCCAAAATGAAAGACATAAGACTGACCAAAAGAAGTTTTATTCCGGACCAAAAGAAATGGTCAGCCTTATACAGCATCTAAATTGTTTAAGCATCCATTCGTTCATTTTATTTTAATCTTCTTGACAGATGATTACATAAGCACCTTGTGGGTTTGGAAAATGTAGCCTCACCCTCAAGTTTTTCATCAACAACAATAACAACAAAATAGGCATTTTCCCATTAGGTGGGGTCAATTGCATAAATCAAACGATACCATAAAATTCTATCATAAATCTTGTCTTTAGATAAATCATTTAAGTCTAAATTTTTCTTAATAATTTCGCCTATAATTTTTCGTAATCTTCCTCTACCTCTAATTATTGGACTACTCCATCAGATCTAACTTTCTTACTGAGACTTCCATACGTCTTCTCCACACATGTCCAAATCATCTCAAACGCGATTCTACCATCTTTTTCACAATAGGTGCGACCCCAACTTTCTCTTTAATATATTCATTTCTAATTCTATCTTGTTTGGTATGTCTACTCATCCAATATAACATTCTCATCTCTGCAACATATTTTAGGTTTTTCATCACTTTAGAATATTCATATTCATCTTTTATCTCGTAATCACATATTCTACGTATCTGCCTTTAGTTATATTCTATTAGCATAGGTTTAGTTCTTCATCCTACCCTATGCCCTGTATTGTTTCTTCCAGTATCATGTTTACCCTATGAAAGTTAAAACTGTCAATAGTTTATTTATAATATTTAAGGATAATAACAAGAATGTTTCGAGTTTGATTGACAACTAGTTTTATTTCCTCATAATGAGGCAGCAAGAAAAGATAAAATGTAGGTACTAAGATGTATTGAAATTGAAAGTGAAACAATGAGTATCCAAGATAATAATTCATAAAAATTGGAAGCTCCAAAAAGATTGAGGGCCACAGTTCCAAATATTTGGAAGGTAGGATTGTGAAGCTGGCTGAGGGGATTACAATTTATTCATGTACCAATCAATCATTTCTTTATCAGCACAATGAATTAACTTAATCATTTGAGGTTCCTGGCCAATCAATTTTATACAAAAGAAACTTGTTCCTAGGGCTTCTTAAATAAATTGAAAATTGTTTTTACTTGGATTGTCCAATTATAAACCTAGTTGAAGAAATTAGCATTATAATCTATCTAAGAATGAATTTTTTTTTTCTTTTAATATCTTCCTACCAACCAAGAGAATGTGTACTTTGAAAATTGGAAGATTGGCTTGCTCTGACTTAAATGATTCATACTAATTTGCGAGCCAAGATATTAGTTTTGAAGTCTATGAAAATCTGGATAATAAAATAACTCGTACTCACATAGAAACGGAAGAAAAATTGTGCAAGTGTAAGATAATGCTCATTTAACAATTCATATTACACTGTTAGATAGTCGCTTATAAATCTTGTTGTTGTCCTAGATGAATTTCTTGTCTAAAACTAGCAACTTATGCAAAATAGATCCAGGGTGACTTAATAGTTATTAAAAATAAATAAATATAGATGGTAAAGCTAAAATAACACTTACGGCATGCCTCTAACAGTGCCTTGCAACAAGATGCAGGGACTGGAGATGATGGCAATTCTCGTAGTACGTGCTGAAAGTTTATTAGTATAAGAAATTAACTTTCGAGAAATTAACTTTCTTGTTTATGACCTGCAGAAAGGAATCAGCAATTCAGTTCATCA
This sequence comes from Erythrophleum fordii, assembly GCA_032878935.1. Taxonomy (NCBI): domain Eukaryota; kingdom Viridiplantae; phylum Streptophyta; class Magnoliopsida; order Fabales; family Fabaceae; genus Erythrophleum; species Erythrophleum fordii. The sequence continues at coordinate 30,728,031 of JAVQMF010000050.1, forward strand.
CAAGGATACCTTAATACAATCAGCGACAACATGTGCATCCTCTTCTGCAGAGAAGTCAACTTTTCCTGCATCATATGGCATACCCAGCAACATCAGATTTTATCAGTAACTCACGGAAAAAAAAGAAAAAAAATTGGTCCTCTAGCTGGAATACCAGAGAGCTTCATGCAGATCACCCACATTATTCTATTGGTTCCAAGGTTTTGATATTATCTTAAATTATTTTGATGATAACAAAACTTTTAAGTTAAATTTATAAAAATATTAAGTTGAATATTATTTATTTCCTCATTGCATTAAAAGTTATTTAATTTATTTTTTAATAGACAATAATAATTATTGAAAGACAAATAAAATAAATTAAAATGGAATATTGTATTAATAATATTTTGATTGGGCTATTTTATCTAAATCAATTGATTGAACTTCATATTATTTTATTTTATCTTATTGGACTTTATTAATTTACACACTTTGCAACAAAAGAAAAGCTTACTGAATATTCTAAAAAACATGGCACTGCTTAATCAAATCAAAAAGTGACAAATCACTTATAAAATATAATATCTTATTTTGTTACTCTTTATTGCAGCTTTACAAAAATCAAAAGTCTAATATGCTACAAAAGTAACTATTTTTTCTCTTTCCATCTTATCCTCGTTAATTACATTGAATGAGCTTTGAAAGCAAAATTTATATAATACTCCTTTTATAAAACGTGGCCTGCTGAATTGAAATAGCAAAGTGTTTATAATATAATATTTTATTATAATGGTTATTAAAATATTAAAAAAGTGTGTCACAACTATCGTGAAACAAAATATTTTTGTAATATCCTATTTTAATATTCTCTTCACAAGTCAAATATGCTACATTTCAAAAGTGTTCAGAACTTTTTAGTACTTCTCATAAATGACTTCCACCTTTTTATCGTATTCTAATATTTTTCACACAAGCAAATGTGGGTGCAATGCTTTGTGTAGAGAAAAATAAAAAGTTCTTATCCTATCATGCCATAGTTTCACAGATCAAGAAAAATATTTGTCTAGAGCCAAAACCCACAATGCAATTGCAGAGAAGAGAGATCTGAAACCGAAAATGGCAAAGAGCAAATCTTTACCAAAAGATGTGGAAATAAAAATTCCACTATTCTTGGTGCTAGAGACCCAAAACTAAGAAGGAGAAATTCTAAACGTTGAAGACAAAATTGAAAGCAAAAGAGAGAAAAGAAAAAAAAAAGGCAAGGAAAAGAGAGAGAGTAAAAGGTGCAGTCTATAAGCCATAGAGTTATGCACACTAGCCTTTATAGTTGACTACACCTCCTAATATTAAATTTCTCTCTCTCTCAACGGCTACTTTAGAAGCTGCACTCCAAGGGTACATTTTCAAACTTCCATATAAATGAAAGAAGATAAACAAAAAAAAAAAAAGATTGAAGCAGAGAAAGAAAAAAGCCAAAATTACATCATAATTGTCCTTTGTTCTTTTCATGTTCTCTGAGCTTAATATCTGATTTCATCTAACTTGAGAGACTTTTAAAGAAAGAATGTGCTTATTGTAATCCTTTTCTTGATAAGAGTTCTAAATTTATCCTTATATTATTTTGTAAAATGAGTTTAGAGTGAGTTCTTTTAAAAAGAAAGTTTTAAGTGAAGTCATATAAAACCCAATTGCTGTATTAGTTTAAAATGAGCTAGGAAACCTTGCATTGATGGTGAATATGTGTAAAATCATCCTAATTGTAATTTGAAAATTGATTGAAGAAATTTTTTTAGAATTTAAGGGGACTAGATGTAGGCTAATAATTGAATCAAGATAAATTTGGTGGTGTTTCTCTCTTCTCTTCACTCTCTCTTTTATCAAGGTTACTCCAAATTTGGAAGCTACTCCACTTTCTTATTTGAAGGACGTTCCAAATATATATTAGCTCACTCCACTACTTATGTGTCTTTTAGTTGCTATTGTCAAGCAAATTCCATTTTTATTTTGAATGAAACTCCACTTTGTCTCTTGGAGATCGCTCCACTTTCAGTTAACTCACTCTATCTTAACCTCCTCTACTTTTATATATACCATAATTTTACTTAATTTTTTTTTCTATTTACCACACTTTTTTACCTTTAAGTGTGATTATCATATTCTACGTAGGCAAGGGCCCATGCGTGCCAATTACTTAATTAGAGATTTAAGAAAATTCTAGAGAATCCAACATTTTTAGATGTGGCGAGCGGCACGTAGAAAAATTCATTTTATTTTACAACAAGGATGATTGGTAACTTATCTAGTTCCTCTTTACACTTTATGGTTCTCTTTGATTCTCATTATAGGTTATTGGATGACCATCAAAAGAAGGACCTCAGGTTGCAGGTTCTGGATGGGATTTCCACAATGTTTTGACTGAATTCATCAACTTGAAGATCTTAGTGGTCAACTCTCCAGGCCGGGAAGAATTAATCTCCCAATGTCGAAAGGAGGTGCAAATGATATCACGACATAGTTATTGTTTGATATTTGAATGTTTATTATCTTCTTTTAGGTTTTTGTTTAATCCTTTAATGAGTATCAATATATATATATATATATTAACCGACACATGTAAAGGGAAATTATGTTTAATGCACATCATTTCTCATATTTTCAGGAGCATTTGCATGGAAAAGCCCTACATATGATGAAATCTCTTAATGATTTGATATGCTAGAATGACCAAAAGCACACAGTGCAATAATCATAATGGAGGCAATCTATAACAAAAGAACCAAGACAGAAACATATAATTTAGAAACTGCAAGAGTAAAACCACTAACCTTGTTCATATTCCCGTACTCGATATTCAACATCATCAACATCAGCTGCTTGCCGCAAGATCCCTTCTACTTTGACTCCTGTTTTGTAATAATGATTAGACTCGAGAAAAGTATTAACAACCTATGTCATGTGTAGACAACCTATAAGGATCCTAAAAACTCCCCATTAGTCACAATAAACTTATAAACTACTTCTTCCAACCCCCAAGTTGCCCCTACCAAAAGAAGATACCCTAAGGTACGACTTTCAAAGGGAGAAGCTCATGATGATAATCACTTGAGAAACTGAAAATTTTCCATGAGAAAACTACAAAAAAATATTCAGGAAGCATCTTATCAGGCTACTTTTAGATCAAAAATACATCAACAGATATGCCAATGGACATATTCGACATGTAACAAGTGTTTGAGACATGAAAGACATCACAAAGGTTATTTCAACCCCATTCCTATTGATTGATGTTAGTCTAAATTATCACTCTGCATTTCTTTGTTGATAAGTAACACTAATAAATAATATATGGCAAAGGGGGTGAAACTTTTGTACACAATGAAGTATTGTGTTCTGGATTAAAATACATCCAAAAGCAGAGAAACACCAGTACACTCAGAATAAAATGCCTCTTATGATGCATCATGCACATATTTAAAAAATAAAAAACCTAAAAAATCTTTTATGCATAAGAAGAAAAATTTAGGTAAAGAATCGTAAACTTTGATCATAAAAGTCTGATGTGGACATGCAACAGAAAGCAGTTGCATATTATTATTTACACTTTTGGTAAATCACAAAAAATGTAAATATATTACTAAACGCAATACCAAAAACAATTCAGTAAAAAAAAAAATAGGGACCCACCATGCTCTTCTATGAACCTGAGGGCTTTCTCCAGAAAAGATGGAGCTCCATCAGCATCTTCCAGAGCAAGTAAAATTGGCTGGCCAATGACTGTAGATTTCATTGGTTCTCTATCCTTCACTATAAAATAAGTGCAGAAAAATATTTAAAATGGAAGGCTTGCAAGTTACAAATTTTTACAGCGTTAGGCCAGAACATCATCACAAAAATTTTGCAACTGAATTACTAGGCAAAATATCAAAACCAACCCTAGTATACAAAAGAGACAATCAATTGCCTACAAATTTTGAATAAAACCTGGAATACGAAGAAATCATTAACACTGTCGAATGCCATTATATAAATGGATAAAAGTTTTAAAATGTTAATGTCAGAGATCAAACCAGATTACTAACAAACATGTGGTGACAACAAATCCATGCATGATGACAATAAATTGCTTCATGAAGCACTGTACACAGAGCATGTACAAAATTCATAGAATGCACACCAGAAGGTGCAGACTGAGAAGTCAATAACATATCTAAACCACAACTATAACATGATCATACATTGTTCCGAAGAAGTATCATTTGATTCAGTCTGATCAGCCCTGAAGATACCATTTTGCTCCATCACATTAGCAGCACTTGGTGCTTGTGCCAAAGCATTCTCAAGTGCAGTCTTCCATTCGTTTAAATCCTCTGTAGTTTCAGCCTGCAGCATTGACAAATAAATCAATGAAGCAGAGAATGATATCCTTATTATCATTTCTTACTCTATCTTTATCTCAATTTGTCTAAAGTCATTGAGTAAATTATAGAGTAAAAAAAGTAATCACTATGCTTTCATTATAAAACAATATATCATACAGACAGAGAAATCTTGTGAAAACTAATAATAATAATAATAAAGAAGAAGGGGCAATTATTTTCAGAGCATTCTACAAAAATAAATCATCATGAAATATAATGAAACACACCAGAATCCTAAATTCAAAAAGGAAAGGACATTTCCAGAAGGAAAAATTTATTTAAAAGAAAGAAAGAAAGAAAGAAAAAAAAAAGAGGAATGAATCACCTTAAGTGTAAAAGCTCGTCCATCACGACCATCAGGAAAAAGGACAGTCAGAAGCTTCTTATCTGCTTTGACAACAACACTACAAAATTTGACGAAGTAAATTACAAGAGATCAATAAACTTAACAACAGATCCTGCTATGGTGAGAATATCAAGACAACCAGAATGCTAATAATGTCTAGTTTGGAAAAACAAGCCAACCTGCCTGAATTGTTGAGGTCAATGCCACCAAGGGTTAAATTCACTTCATTCCCCTTCTGAGAAACAGCACTCTAAAAAGTAGAAAATATAATGAGAAAGCAATAAAAAAGAAGAGGAAGGGTATTACAACAAAGAAAAGCATCCGTGAATGGTCCATAGGAAGGTACAACTTCAAACTCTATGAATACCAGGTACGCATGTTGGAGTTGCATGCATGTATGTCCTGTGTTAGGTCTCTTTTGTTCCAATATTACTTACCTAAAGGCTTGTGATGCCAAATAAAGACACTATATATTGCCAAGCATGATCTAGAAATGAACAAATTTCAAGTCCCATATATCAATGCTCATCATTATGTTTATATGTGTGTGTGTGTAGGTGTAAAAGCAAATTTCATCAACCTACATAAAAAAGCGTAAAGTAATGAAGCTGCAGGTTCAAGCATTATGTGCATAAGGCCCTCGAGTGATATCGATAATTGATTTCTCCAGTTCAAACCATATCAATAACCGATAAACTTAAATTCCTTTTGCTCATTAAAGTTCCAAACATAACCAAACTTCTAGTTAATGTACTTGTTATCAAGTCAACACCAACCCCAAGATCATTCAAGTTTACGATACATAGAACGACAACTATAGGCCTAAGATTATCACAGAAGGAAAAACATTTGAAGGAAAGATTCTAGCAGCTAAAGCTATAAACATATTTATTAAAATCATTTATAGAGAAGGAAAGTTTATCAGAGAAAGAAAGATAACTTCAAAATAAATAATATTATTCCTACCATATAATAGCCATCTGTCACCCAAAGTACTCAAAACTTTAAAAACTAAATCCAACAACTCTTCCAGAGACATATTTTCATTTTTTAACTTTTTTAAGAAAAATGTTGATGAAAAAATTGATGAAATTCAGAAGCTAAATTCTGGTCTAAGTCGAAAGCTAAAATGAACGAACTTCATGGTCAGCTACCCAAGAGATTTATTCAATGGGAAATAGCTTTTTTCTTTTTTCCTTTTTTCTGGTTGGGGGGGGGGGTGTGGTTGTCAAATTACACATAAAATGTTTACAAAATACAGAGAAACACAATTAAACAATATCCATGGATATGCAAATGGACAAAATGGATGCTAGAACACAATTACTTACCGGATCACTTCTGAAGAAAACCAGTGAAGTGCGTGTTAAGATAAACCACCTTTTCTTCCAAGATGTCCATCCAATTCCTACACATCAAGAATTACGTATTATGCAATAAAGAAAAAATTCACAAAACCCACAGTCACTCTTTCAAGTGTAGGATTTGAGCTTTGTAGTTTGAGTGTTATATATCACAAAAATACATACTGCAATTACGTTGCAGAAGGATTAATAGAAGAAGAAGGATTATAACTCTGATATTGTGGCGTGTAAGGTTCCTGAAGTCCCAATCATCTAAATCAGTTCAGATCGAAGTCTTAAAAAAAAATAAATAAATTGAACTTCAAGGATCATGCATTAAAGAGTTTGTCTTTAGTTCCATGTTTGTAGTTAGTTGTCTAATAATTGCCTGACTTTTTCTTCCACATGTTTGCTTGCTGTTCTTTAGAAATTCCATTTGAGGCTATGGGTACTTAAATCTTCAATTATCAATCTACAGTGTGTGAGAGCACATCAGCATGCATGACATCTTAATGACCATGAAAAAGGGAAGAAAACTATTACACTCATTTCACTCTTGGCTTTTATGTATTCAGGACAATCAATTATAAAAAAGGGAAGAATATTATATGCACTTTTGCCCGTTGCATGAATTTTTAAGTTCCATGAAAGCAAATTGAAACTCGTGAACTAGTGTAGCAAAACACACCTTTTGAAGATAAGAAAAGTGGTCCGCTCTTGAAAATCTGCAGCACATGAAATTACAGGGATTTGAGTTGACATGTGAGAGAAACCACAAAACATAAAGTAAACTCTTGCAAAGGAAGTAATTAAATAATGAAGATACGAAGATATAAAAATCTGTATTCACTTTATTTAAACCAGCTAAATTAAACAGTGACAAAAAAAAACTCATAATTTGCCTGTCTTTCATCATCTTAGTAAGTCCCGATTGATACCCTGAGGCATCAACCATAAACAAATTTTTCATTTTGTAATTGTACAAAATTTTTGTATGATCATGTAGAGAGTCCTATTTTGGAAGAAACTGAATGACCAAGTGACCGGCCCTGCGAATGGTAATAATGGCACAAGTTGCTAACATATAAACTGGCAATAGTCCCATGGACCCAAACTGATACAAAAATCCTATCATTGAATATAACAACAAAAGGTTACCGTGCTGCTGCCACAAGGACGCAGCTGATCTGGCTTTTCAGGCTGAGGAGAGGGAACAGAAGCCCCACCATCTCCCTACAACACACAAAGCCAGATGACATCATTTTACATAATACCTATATTATGAGGCACTATAATCCCTCGTTCTTAATCGATACATTCTATATAACATGTATTGGCCAAGAAAATTAGCTCATAAAAAATGACTGGAAAAAAGCTCGTCATTTTCATTCATAGCTGAAGAAAATTGCCAGACATTTACCTGAGATGCATCTGCATTTTTGTTAGTCATATCTGGGATCCCAAAATGTCAGAATCATAACCTAGGCAATTAGCCAGTAGAGGTCACCGCGTTCAATCAACAAACCCCTGCACCCCCATTGATCAAAATGGCGAAGAAGTTCAAAGATTATATAGATATTACTCAACCTCACGGCAAAACATTACATTCAATCAAACAAACAAAAAGAACAAAAAAATGTAAAATTGTGATGAATCTGCACTGATTGAAACGGGTACCTCGCTGGGTAAACAAAAAAATAAATAATAAAAACTGAAGAAGAGATAAAAAGGACAGGGCGCGTTTGGGGAAAAGGAGGAAGCGCGAAAGTGAAAACAGAGTTTGCCTGCGTCTCTGGGTTAGTGGGTGTTAGCCTCTCTGCCCTCTCTTTCCTCCAACATTAGCCGGGTGGTCAAGCAAGAGCCCAATGAGAGCGGGTCTCCTTCGATTCTTCGGCAGTTGTACACGTCCACCCCCCAAAACGAACCGCCGCGTTGGAGGGAAAATTGTGGACGACGCTGAATCTTGAAACAACAAGGGCCTCTCTGTAATTTCTGACATTCTCTGCTCTCTCTTTTTTTCCTAGTTATTTTTTGTCTTTAAAAAATAATTTTGTCTTTTAATAATTCTTATTCAATTTTTTTTTTTTAATTTTTAGATGACCAAATTAAAATGTTAGATTTAAGAGAACTAAATTCCTTGAATTCAGTGAGTGGATGAATGGACGAGGAAGTCAGAAATAACTACTCAACAGAATTTGTATTTAAATTTATTGGTATTTTTTCAAAAATAATTGCAAAATTTAAGAGAGTATTATTAATTACAAATTACTTAAAATTCAGATGTCTTTTCTATTTTTGGAACAATTCATAAAAAATTTACTGGAGATAGATAAAAAGAAGAAACAAAAATATTTTGAAATGTTAATAAAAAATTGATAAAAATGATTTAAAAAATTATTAAATAATTAAATTAAGAATATTATATTTTATACATTTTAAGGCCAAGTTAAACATTTAATGTTATTTTATGTACGGATTTTCTCATATTGTCTATGCCACTTCCTGTCCAGACACTTGGCATCCGATTGAGTCACAGTGAAATGATAATAAGTATTTATTATTTGTTTAATATTCACTGCATATATGTTTGTATAGATGTGGCATAGATATCAAAACTTTCAAAAATATATGTTAGCACAGATATAACAGAAAATAGATGCTCTCATGCTGCTCATGTAGCACCTAATAATAAGGGGATTCGTTCACAAAAACCCCAAACAAAAAAAAAGGTTTAATAAGCGACATGAGTAAATACAAGGGAGAGCAATATAAGCAGATTCGTTTCTTATGTAACATTTGATGGCTTTATTCCACGTGATATCATCCTCCATAGTATCATCATGCCACAGCATTTGTAACAGAATCCGAATCCTCTGAAATAAAGTTAATGATATTAAACATAAAGTACTAATATTATAAATTTAATATAAATTTTGCTTTGTATATAAAATATATATATATATATATATATATATATAAGAGGAAATGTAAACTCACAATAACAATACTTTATATTTAATATTAATAACTTAGTTAAAATTGCTTCAAAGAATCTGGATTCTATTTGTAAATGAGGAAGGATCCATTTACATTAGAATAAATCTTTTTAATTTACACTTATTTTTAGTTGTTGATTATATCTTCATATAATGATTCATATTATATGCAAAAGGTGACCAATCTTTTCTTGCCTTCTCTTTCTCTACAACGTTTTCTCCTCAAAAAGCAGGTCCCACGAGTTTGTTGGATTGACATATAGAACAATCTATGAAGCGTAAAATCACACAAGGAAAGATAGATAGAAGATAAGAACAATGGCTGCTGTTCCATCTTATCAAGTTAGGATGCTACACATCAATCTTTAGTTTTAGCGATTCACTCATTGATACGAGAAACTTGTATTTCATTTCCTCATCACAATGCCCTAATTGGTTGTGTCCTCCTTGCGGATCAACCCATTTTCATCGTCCCATTGGACGGTGATCCGATGACTGCTTAATCTTTGATCTCTATTCTCTTATTCAATCATTATTTATTAATTATTATTTAATTATTATTCAATTATTAAAAATAAAAATATTAAAGTCATTTTCTATTTATAAAATTATTATTTTTATTTTTATTTCAATATCTAATATTTTACATATTCAGCGAGCAATTAGATATCAAATTTTAAATCATTATATAATTCATAAGTGACTTGGTGTGTATTAAAGTGTATATCAAATTTAGTGTATATCAACTTTTTTAATTTACCTTTTTAAATTAAAAAATAAATCGTTATATTTTAAATTAAGAAATAATAGAAAGTTAAATAATATTTTATTCTTCTCTTATATTAATGGTTATATTTTTTTTTTGAAAAATAAATGAGTAGTGAAAAATTAAATAACTTTCTGCATTCTTTTTATATCAGTAGCTAAATAATTTTTTTAATTTTATTTATATTAATATATAATTTTCTGATCCAAACAAAAATTTAAAAGTTAGATATATTAGTATATATAAACGTAGCAAAAGAGTTTTTGCAAGTTTTGTGTGAATTTCAACAGATTATATAAGCTACAACTCAGCCATTTTAAAATGGATTGCCAATCAGATTGGGGATGATACCTATAACAAAAATTCCTATTGGAAAAAAAAACCCCAGACCATGCCCTTGTGATCATGAGACACTTAATTCTTTAATATATATCGATATATTTAACCTTTTAATGTATACTGAAAAAGTTATCAACAAATAAAGGTGATAAACTTATTGTTAAAAGATTAGTCAAGACCATATTATGGTGTCCATTCTGAATATTATATTTGGTATGTTTAATATTCATCATTTTGTCATTTTTAAATTGTCCACTCCATAAATCTCATATAGAAAAAGGTTAAAAAAACCACATTAAGCATGATAATTGTGAATCTCTTGATACAATTGTATAAATTATTATTGTAATAAAGAATTCAATAAAAGTAATATATCGAATAATATTTTGCGTTACAATGGCAAGGCTATAAAATAATTTGCTATTTTTATATAATTAATTGATCAAATAACTTCATATTATTACATTCATATACTTGATGATAAACTGGACTTTGAACACTGGGTTTGACATTATGAAATGGTCCACCGAAATGTCCTAAAAGCCTAGCTTAATTCTCTTTAGGAACACGAAGAGCATGATAGGCCACGTTGGATAATTAGTTTGGGATCTCATACAACCACGCATTAGGACCCTCTGCACCAAAAAATTTAGAGAACTTACCGTAGGGGCGTAGTAATAAATTTTCATGCGTTTTATTATTATTGTTATACTTTTTAGGATTTAGAAATTAATATAAAAGATACAAATTGTTGTAATTATGAGAATAAAAATTTTAATTGTGATAAAAGTTAAAATTTTAAAAATATAATTTTTTATCACAATTAAAATTTTTATTTTCATAACTATGTTTATTATTTTCTATATTAAACTCTAAATCTTAAAAAGTTAAAAATGTAAATAAATAATTAAAAACATATGAAAATTCACCCGATGCAGTAAAATTCGGAGGATCTGCCCACGTACAACCACATATTCAGCAATCTGAATCATCTCCCGTTACATTGTCTGTATTGTCTCTCCCGTGGCAATTTCCAGTCGTTGATCTCATCTTGTGGCTCAGAGATGAAGCAGAATATGTAAGGTTAAAACATGCATTTTTAGAAGAAAGAAATGACAACATCATAAAGGCGAAAATAGTGCACAGGATGATTCCCTTCTTTTGTTCGTTTCTGTATTCCCTCCTTTGCAATAACTAGCATATATAAATATAAAAACACCAAAACATCCTAAAAAGTCAATGATTTAGAGGTCCTTTAGCATCAAGAGCATCAACACCAAAAGGTCCAACGAACCATAATAGATTGATATAAACCATCTTTCATTAGGGAGAACAATAATCTCAAGTTAAAACCATAATCTAAAGGTCCCAAAAGCATTAAACCTTTTGCTCTACTCCACTAGGCAGAACCATAATCTGAGAATGATATAACTTTAATTGTAAATCAATGATCACCATGTATTAATGGCTGTTTAATTTTGGTGCAGCTTTCCTTTCAAGCACAATTTGTAGTTCAAAAATACCTTAAATTGTATATACTTGTTGAGTGGTTAAAAATTCAATTAATTAATGCCATAAGGCAATACTTGAGTGTTAACATACCCAAAGAAAAGAGAAAATGCAGATAACAAACAAATCTCCAATCCTACATTCAGTCAAAAAAAAAAAAAAAAAGACATAACAATCTTTTAAAAAAATAGATAAGACAGAAGTCTCAAAAATGCCAAATACACAAGATGGACATTTGCTTGGTTTGTCAAGCAAGGGTCGGATTCTATTCAATCATACAAAATCTTAAAAAAAACAAAATATTTAAAGCAAGCTTTGGGAACTCCTATGACCGACTTCCAATCACCCTTAGTTGTGACTCCAAAATTGCATGGCCATAAAAGAAAGAACAGAGCTCTCTTGACCAAAAGTTGAATCTAATGTTGTAGCATTGTGATTGAGGCTATGTAAAGGGAAGAGTAGATCTTCCGTAGCATTTTGATGTGAGGGGAAGAGTATCACAATTAAGGTTGGCCAAATGTTGAGAAAGTCGAATTTGAAGTTACAGAACACGATTGAGGTTGCATTATTTTTGGCTATTCTAGAGGCTTATCTCATTCTTGTCAAAATGCATGGTTTTGACCTTATATATTCTGCTTTTATTTGTAGGTTGCTGGATGAGCTGAATAACTGAGATTTGGCATAGAAAAGGTATTGGAAAGAGCTTTATGGGAGAGGATCCAATTGCATATTCAGAGGATACATACATTGTTGTGTATTACACATGTATCAAATCAGACAGACTTAACAAACTTATGACATGTGTTTTCTTATATTTTATTAATGGAATATTTATTAATCTGTGAATTAATATTAATTAAATATTAGGTTAACTAATGAATTGTATATAAAAAAAATCAAATGATTTAATTTTATATTTTGATACTATATAAATGAATTAAGTTTTGAATATTATAAATAACCTATAATATATCAGACTATCAATGAGTTATTTAAAGAATAAGTTGCAACTTAATCTTTCTAGAGCTAATGATTCTATTTAACACTAGTTAGTATTTATTAGTTAACATAATTTGGTATTTTGATATATTCTAGACTTCTTGAATATTGTAAGTTGCAACTTTTGTTCTTTTCATCTTTCACTATTGCAATATTTCTATTGAAATCTACAATCAAGCAATAAATCTTAACTTCGCGTCAAGTATGATCTATAACAATTCTCCCCAATTTTTAATTCGGCATTTATTTCACTAAGTCGTCAAACTCAAACTTTTTAATAAAATGGGGATCTTTAGCAGGAAAGATCTCCAAAAAGTCTCTAAAATGTCTCACAATATATATATATATATATATATTTTTTGCTTTTTAAAATATCCACTCCCTACTTATAAAGTGTTATTGTGTAAGCATCTTTATAACTCGTTTGGTATACAAAAAAAATTAGGGATAGAAATGAAAATAAAAAAAAACTATAATTTTATACATAAAAAATACTTATAATATCTTTACTTCTAATAATTGAATAATAATTAATAGATAGTATTAAATAATGATCATAGAAGAAAAAAAAATTTCACCAAACTTTATATTTTTTTGCCTTTTCTATTAGCAAACCAAACAAGCTGTTAAGGAACTATAAAGGATTGCCATCCCTTCAAATATCTTGCATGCATTTTAGAGTTTCAAATTTTCGTTGTCACTTATTGATATAAGCATTGGAATTTGTGTTAAAGCCTTTATTCTCTATGCTGAAAGTCATTTTGTTTTGTAGGCTTACATGGATCTCTACGTTAATTTATAACTCTATTTGGGAACCATGACTAAGGCTCATTTAATGTTTAGTATAGAAAATGAAAAAGAATGAAATGAGAAATATAATAAAAATAATCATTTTAATGATAAAAAATAATTTTTGTACCTTTATTTTAAAAAAGTATGAAAAATAAAAATTATTAAATAAAAATTATAAAAATATAATAAACATTAAAAAAAATCCCAAATGAACATAAAATAATTGATTAGTGTATGTTAAAGTACATAATCATTATCAATAACATTTGATTTATGTAGTCTAATATAAGAACCCAAGACTAAGAGTATTCTTGGTGAAGCAAAAAAAAAAAAAAATTGATAGATAAAAAAGTAATATTTTAATTTTAATATTTTTATTTAAAGTGAGATCCAATAATTTTTTTAATTATTTATATTAAAAATAATGAGAAGTAAAAAATGTTTATTTAAATTTAAATTCAAATTCAAATTAGGAACTAATGTAAAAATTCACTTTTTTAAATACCATTTATCCAAACATATTTGTAATAATAAAAAAATAGCGGTTGAAAAAAAAGTAGTGATTGTATAAAGCAAATTGGCAAGTTTGGTTGTTAACCATGAGAGCAATTTTATGGATCTTGATCCTTTGAAGTCCTTAAACATCTTTGGTTGTTAGTTGAGTGCATTGTTGAGATGCAACATGTTGTTCTGAGCAAGCCAAATGCATCATTTCATTAATCAAAATAGTACATTTTGAGACAGGATTGAAAAGCCTCCAGAATGCATAATGATATAGTGCCTTGAGAGGCAAAAACCCTAATAGAACTCAAAACTCCTTCCTTTGATTGATTTGGCATTTTCTCAATCCTACATCAATAATAGATCCTTCGATTTAACACTCTCCTTCTTTTATTTTTGTCTAAAATTATGGGATTTTGTTGTTGATGCATCACTAGTAGGAGGTAGAAGTGATTTGTTATAATGAATGAGGAATCAAAAGATGAATGCCAATAAGAAGTAAAAGGGATCTATTCAGACTCTGTTTTGTTACATTAGAAGAAGATATCAATGCACATCATTTTGTTACAATAGAGTCCTTCCGTGAGGTTCAATTTGCATTGTTTGTTGCATTAACACATCCACTATGGCCATGTCTCCCTCGAATATTTCAAATGCACTATTTTGTCACGCTTCATTCCTTTACTGTAATCTTGTCTCAAAACACACTGTTATAATTAATGAAATAGGTTTGCTTCCTCCGCATGGCATGGCTACATCTGGATGATGCACTCAAACTAACAACCAGGATTTAAGGCCTTCAGAGGATTGGGATCCCAATTTTATGTGTCTAGATCCTTCCGATTAAGAGGACCTTCAATTACGCCTCCAATGCATGGATCCTTGACATCCACATGATCTAATAGCCTTCAGAGGGACATGTCACTAAAGACCTTAAAATGTGCAGTTTCTCATTTGACCATGTAACCTACAAAACAAAGTAAAAATTTAAGTAACAAACAACAATGATTACAAATGAGGTTAAGAAAAGAATAATGGTAGACCACAATAAATAGTAATGCTTGTAAATTGCAAAGAAGAGATCACAAAAACTCTCCATCAATGCCACCACAGGGGTGCAAAATTAGCATGTTTTCAAAATAATAGAGTTCTTATCACAAATTAGCTAATAAATCCCAATTAGAAATCAATTATCACCAAATCATAAATCAACAAGTGAATCCTAAACAGAAATCAGCAAATGAATCCCAATAGCATCACCTTTGCTTCTTTCAATTTTGGGGCTAATGATCTTAAGGAACCCAAAACATAAAAGCAAGCTCTAAATAACCAACCTCACTTAAAATGGTAGTAGCAAACCAATTTCACTCTTTGAAGTGGCCGAATCACATTCCATCATGGCTCCCATAGCCAAATCACCTTCAATCGAAGAAGGAATGGAAGGAAGGAAGCCTGAGGGACGAGGAGAGCTTCCCATGGCTGAAATTAGCTTCAATTGTGGTCAAACACTGAGGATGTTGAAATCTAAAGCTCCCATAGCCAACGTAGTTAAATAAGAAAATTGGATCCTCCAATGGCCAATTCTGAAGTTGCTGCATTTGCATCACATGCACTTGATTGTGAATCTATGACGGTATGACCTGAAAACTTGTGCTTTCCTTTCAAAGATCTATGTTGCAACTCATGATAGGTGGCACTTCTTCTAGTGTTCGATTCAAACTTTCAAGACATACTATTTGGCTAAGTGAAACTGCACATTTTGAGGTCTCCAATAATGTGTCCCTATTAAGGCTATTATATTATGCGGATGGTAAGGATACATGCACTAGGGGTGCAATTAAGGATCCTTTCAATTGGAGGATTCAGGTGCTAATTTTATAATCCATGAAAGCAGATCATTTCAATTGAGAAGATTCGTTAATTACTTAATCAAGTAATTTAGATAATTTAAATTTGATTTATTCAATTTAGATTTTAAGTTTATTTCTTTTTTATTATTTTTTAAAATTTATAATTAAAAGTCATTTTCATTTTATTTTTTACTTACTTTAAAAAGAATAAAAAAATAAAAAAATAAAATTTAAACCATGAAATTCAAATGGATAATTGACGGACGTTTAGAGTACCTGCTTTGGCCACGTTTAGAAATATGTTCAAAAATCACGTTTGCACATAAGTGTGAATTTGTTGCTTCACATAAAAAATGATTTGGGAGGGATAAAACGCGTTTCCAAACACGCGTTTCGTAGCGCACGGAACAACGCCAAAGAAACCAATTAGCTTGCTTCAAACATTATGACCCAAAACCTGACGGCTTCCCGGACCGCCACGCCCTATTTCTCTTCCTTCCCACCATCCCACCCACCGGGGCCGCGTCTGCAAGAGACAACCAACCCCGTTGTACCACCACAACCATAAAAGCACGTGTCTCTTGAGGTAGACGCCAATTATTTTACATAATCCAACAACGTCGATGACATGTGAGACAGACGATAAACCTTTCTAGGGTTCCCTAATCATATGAAGACAAACCGGAATTTGATTCATTTTTAGGGTTTTAATTACGAGTACATGCCTGTAGAATCCGGAGGCTGGTGGCTGGTAGTACTTTTTTTTTTTTTGGTTTTCTCAATTAAGTCGAGTAGTACATTTATTGGGAAGCTCCAATGGAGGTCGAGTTCTCTGATCCAAAATCGACCGTTGAAATCCGGAGGGAGGATTTGAAGAAGGATCGGGTTCGGATCAAGAGGAAGACATTGCAGGCTGTGCTCGAGCAGTGTCAGAGAGCTCTCGAATCACTTAATACGAGTAGCGGTGTCGATGAAGATGAAAAGGATTATGGGGGTGAGGGTGAAGCTGCAGTGGCGGATGAGGATCGGAGCCTTGAAGGTTCACCCTCTGTGGGAGCCGATCGAGAAGCCGATGAGGTAATTGTTTTATTTTACTTCTACATTTTCTTTTGCCTTTTGAGGTTTGGTGGTTGGACGGCGTTTATATTGGCGGGTAATCTGGGTCCAAGAGGTAGACAAAGAGCGGGAAAATGAATTCTTGATTTATGTGGTATTATCTCTTAGTTACAAAATACTGATGTTGTGGTTAAATGCTGTGGATCCTTCTTCAGAGCTTGTTTTCGTAATGTGTTTTTTAAATTGCGTGCGAATCAGTTCATATTAACTGAGAGCTACAGAGATATTTATCTAACAAAGGTGCATGAGGCCTATTCCACAGATTTATGAATTTAGGTTCTGAGGGAGTTTTCTTGGTAGTTAGGATTTCGGTTCAGCGTCTTTGCCTGTTACATCTGTATTCGTGACAGCATTGATTGTGTGTATGAATATGTTTCTCGAAGAAATTTCACAAAGCTGTTCCAATTGTATCTAGACACTAGTGTCCTTAATGACAAATATATGCATTGAAGATACATGTATCATTAGCACTGTAATACAAGTATTCGTCACTGTCATTCTGCTTGACCCTGATGTGGAATGCAATGTTGTCTTCCTTCTATTGTGGATACTTAATAGTGAATAACTCTTAGCAAGATTTTGGTTCCGTATTGATGGTTATTCATCCTAACACAATATACCATGCGCCCAATGCAGTTGTGTGATCTACTCAAATCTGGGTTTGAATGCCCCGCCTTTCTTGAAAAGTTAGAGTGTGCCCAGGCATCAATTTCACAGAATGCAACTGGTACACGTCCAAATCTATTCCTATTTTGAACTTGTTGCTGATGACATTAAAAAGTAATTTATTTTTCATGTTTATTTTGAAGACATTCATATTTTTGAAATTATAGAAAGCTGTTCTTTTTTATGTTTAAGTTTTAGAATGCTTAGAAAATTTATTGGGTTATGACAGGAGAAGGTAATTCTTGGGATATTGTCAGTGAGAATGATCTATGGGAAGGGGAAGATTTTGACTCAGACCAAGAAGATTTTGTCCTCGTTAGACAAGAAGATATAGTGGAGGGAATTGCTTGCTTCATGGCCACGTATTTGCTATCCCTTAAGCAGACTAAGGTATCTGTATATCCACAACTTAGGAGGTCTTATACCTGTTATTTTTGCCTTACTTGGGATTTATTAATAATGATATTCTTTTATAATAATATGAAAAGTTGAAAACCATGAGAATCCAAATCTTTTGGTTAAAGTACCTTCTGATTTGCCAAGTTGAACTTTAGGCTTATTGGCTTCATGAAATGTTAGTCTCTAGAATTTATTTGCTGTACAGAGTTGTCCACCTAAAAAGCTGGTAATGTTTGAATATCAGGAGATAAGTAGTCAAAACCGACAGTAAGCATGATGCTAATGACAAACACTAGAAACTCAGATAGAGACAAGAAAATGTGATGTAGATTGCAGAGAATTAATGCAGTTATCAGATTTTGTTTTTGTGTAGCATCTTAGGTTTGTCATTCCTTTCTGATTATCATTTTTGCAGTTCCTGCTCTTCTCTAAGGATATGCTTATTAATTCTCCTTGCAAACGCATGCTTGAGAAGTTATCCCATTGTATTAAGGAGATAGTCATGTAATAGATGTGGATAATGTCGAAAATTCTGTGTTTGAGCTGCATTGCTTCTGGTTTAAACCCAGAATTTCTTCTGATGCTTCTATAGCCTGAGAATCACTCTTCTTGAATGATAAGTTTCTCTCCCTTGTGTGCCAGTGAAGAATGTGGTTTATGAATGTCAGCCATGATTAATGACGGGAAGCATATTGTATAGAACATACTTGAAGGATACGTTGCCCTATGATATATCTCTCTTACATACATTTGTTGCACTCTTTGCAGGATTTGACTCCTAATCAACTTCAAGAAGGTGCGTTTGATTGTTTCCTTCCTAGGATGATACATTGCCTTTGTTAGTCGTCCATATATTCCAGTGGAAAACAAGGACTAAATAACTCTTTAGCACCTACCTTTTCCATCCGAGATGTTTTTTTTTTTTTGGCTCTAGTTGAGACAATTATAATGTCAACTGGCTAAAAATGAATGATAAAGGACTTCTGAGTTCTTACTTTTTGGTGTGTTTTTATCAGCACTAAGCAAGACATTTTCGGTGAAAAAGAAGAAGGGAAAGCTTCAAAAAGCATGGGATGGGAGCAAAGTTATTTACAATGTTGCGTCCTGGGGAGCTACAGCCATTGGGTAAGGGGTTATACCTCCCCCTATTCTCCCACATTTTTTTTAACACTTCTGTTTATAAAAAAAAATAAAAATTAGGAGGCAGATTGGTGTTTCATCTCCAAAGCCGGGCAATGCTGTAGATATTGTCGTTTGATTTATACGTGACCGAGCCTCCTAGTTTATGCTGTTTTCCATTGCTTTGTGTGTGTGTGTGTGTTTTTGCCTTAAACTGTTTTATGTGTTTGGATTAACTTATAAAGCACTCATAATGCCTCTATAAGCTGATTTTAGTGTGTTTGTGTGTGTGTGTGTGTTTTTGCCTTAAAACTGTTTTATGTGTTTGGAAACTTATTAAGCACTTATAATGCCTCTATAAGCTGATTTTAGCTTAGCTTGTTTTCATAAGCTTCAAATTGAAGCCTATCAAAATAAGCTTTCCTGCAAAAGCTTGATAGTAGGTTAGGCCCATACTGTTCTTATAATTATTTTGGGCAAAACTGTCTTATTTAATTTTTTAACTACTTAAAGAACTTCTTAGAGTGTCTATCCGATCACAAACTAGCTTATTTCAGATTGCAATTATGTTATAAACGATGGAGCTAATTTAATTAGCTTTCTTGATAAAGCAATTTTTTAAGCTAATTATCCAAACAGGGTTTTAGTATATCAAGAGAGTCATTTTGATATAATTAGTCCTCCCCTATTGACCACTTCATTTGGCTTTGTTGACAGGATATACCAAAACCCTGTTATTCTAAGGGCTGCAACAAAAGCTTTCTGGACATCTTGTCATGTTATATCAAAGCTTCTCTGATGTACCAATGAAGCGTGGTAGTGTAGTTATTAACTGTTATGCTTGTGCTGCAATTCAGCTTGGTTTTCCACATGTGCAATGTAAAATTCAAGTTGTTTGCACCATAAATAGGTTGCAAATATCTCCTATTTCTTCAAATGTTAGGCAATTCAAATTCTCATTCACAAACGTAATTTGTCTCCCACACCCATCGCTATCTCTGTTACATCAAAATAACGTAATTTGATGCAAATATCCCCTTATAATTGGAATGTTTCGGTAGAAAAATTCAGAAAGTTAATACCATCGCTACTTTAGATCCCACATCTTCCCTGATCATGCCCGCATTTATCTATGAATTCGTAAATGTATAAGCGTCATTGGTTATCTGCGCAGCACCGTATCCAATTTAAGTTATGGAGGTCAAGAAATATGTAACGATTGGTCAAGACAATGAACAAAAGCTGTAATAGGCAAGCTGGTAATATCAGACAATGCACTTACGACAACAGCCAAAGGCTTAGCAGCATGAAGCTGTTAAAACTATATACTGATGCTAATTTTTTTTTTTGGAGGGTGGGGGGGTGATATTTTTCTGTATCTTTACCCTAGCTTGACAAATATATATTCTCAAATAAGGAGTGCAATTTTTGCAGGAGCAGCCGAGTTGCTGGCTCCTGCTACAAAATTGGTGAACCCCAGCTATTATATACTCAATTTATGCATCTTGCTGGCGAAAAAATTAACTTCTGTTCATAGTTTACCCAGCAGGCTCATGCTGGCACTAGTCATCTCCCACCGTTGAAGTCCACTTTTTACAGGGTATTCCTCGAATGATATTTACAAGGCTGAGCTTAATAATAGAGAGTGTTGTTCTTGGGAGTGGGAGCATCCTTGCAGAGCATGGAACGAACTTCCATGATGGATCTAGGAGGCTCCAGGTCTTTCTCTTGCAATGTATTTCCCAGAAGCTGTTGCATCTGCGAGGCAAAGGTATCATCCAGAATCTGCACAGACAATTTCAGGTAAGAAATAAGAATGAATGTGCATAATTATAGTCTAAAATACATAGATAGCAAGTAAAACAAGGCAGGGAAAGAATGGTCTTTTCAATAAATTGGTTAAACCACTCCTTGAATTAAATGGATCCTTTGTAGTACTGCATGAGATGCACTTGAACAGAGAGATTGAAGAATTTCAAATGTTGGAAGTTACTTGGCCCTACACCCCTCAGTTTATTTTTTTCAACTGCACGCCGTACGTCTACTTGCTAAATGCAGAGAATCTAGTTTACTCGTTCAATAAAGTAGACCCAAGTTCTCATATATTGTCATCCCCTAATACACAGTTCACTTCTCAAAGTCACAGATGTCAGAAAAATTGTATTGAGACAGTTCAAATTGCCTAAATTCACTACAATTACGCTAAAACGTGTCTTCCAAAAGCCAAATTCAGGAAATATTGTTCCAATAGAGCAAATAAGTTAGGAATCTTTCTCACAAGCAGTTTTTTAAAATTAAGCTTTCCTAGCTAACTCACAGAACTCTCTTGTTTAAGGCTAAAAACCTGCAAAGCTGATTTCCATACCAAGGGGAAAATATGGTGGATCAGGTCTAATAACCATACAGATAATCCTCATTAACAATCCTGCAATAAGTCTGCAGCAATGTTCTATCACACCTCCCCAAGAGCCATGGAGAGAAACTTGTCCATTTCTGTATTTCATAATTCAACTAACAAACCCAGCATCTCTGTCATTCTTCTCAACTATGTACAATTTAAAATATAAATTACGTACTACTTACAGATACTGTAATCCTTGATCCTTTGTACCATGATCTGTTTTCTTTTCTGTTCTCCAAGAAACTTAAAATTTCCTGTTAAAATGAGGAATCGGACAAACAATATCAAGTTATGCTCCTGCAGTCACGTTTATCAATCATAAAGGGTCAATAAAACCCCGATGACAATGAATTTACCTGTCCAATACGATCCCAATAACCTCGACAGATGGCAATGAAGACATGAGTCTCAAAGACCGTGTGAAGGTGACTAATGGTATTAGCCAGCTGATCTTTCAGTGGTTGCATTCTTCCTCTTACATCAGATTCTATCACGGTTTCCTTTGAATCTTGGAGAATTTTTTTTAGTTTCGTAGCATTCTGTAACTTTGTCTGAAACAAACATAAAAATTGCATATCAGGGACACAAATAAACGTCACAAGTTGGTCACAAGTTAATTGGCATTATTCTAGTAAGATCAGCAAAATAAAAATGAAATATCTTGCACTACTGCACACATGTAGAAAACAGAAACTTCAAGGTTAGTGTGCACAGGAAATAAGATACAATGAGTTTCGGAACAGTATAAACATGATGTGGCCACACATATCCTGACTGCATTACTGCTCAATGTTCCAAAAGATATCTCCTATTAGGAGATTCAGAGATTACCAATGCCATCAACATGTCATAGGTTCATAACTCAATAAGAAACTTAGTACTTTCATAGAGATACTAACATTCTCTGCAAGTTTTTCCACAATAGCTTGAAGGTAGTTCCTGAACTTTGCTCTCAGCATCACTGTTACTTCGCTAAGTCGTTCACCAGGTGCTGTGTTTCCAACATTTGGCAAACAAGAACCCCATGACTTGAATTGTGATTCTACCCTGGGACGCAAGACATCGAGCATTCTCTTCATGGAATTCAAAAGAATTCCAAGCTGAAAGCAGTAACATAAGTTCAGACAACAACATACACATGTCTGACCATTGCAGGCTTAAGAAACTCTAATCACCTCATCAGGAACGACATATGGGGACGCAGGTCGTTTGGCAAGTTTCTGGACATACTTAAGTCCAAATTTCTTAGGAGTCATAGTTTCCTTAAGAGGAGACAGCACATCTGCGTACTGTTTGTCCAAAGCTTCCACTATAGCCTTTTCAATATCAGCAATGGCCTATTGTCAGAAAAAAATGGGGTCCTATTAAAACTCATATCAGTTTTTTATATCTCATACAATAACAAATTTAGCATCAAGAAAAACAGATCACTTTACACAAAAAAAGCTTTAGAGAAATAATATTACAACTTACATAACTGAATTAACAAAATACTACTCCGCAAGATGAATGTTGAAGGTTTAGAAGAGAAATGATAAATGGGAAAGATGCTGAAATATGAACTTAAAATGGATTAATAACTCCACTGCATGTCAGTGTCATGATTCATATAGTTGAACCTATAACTAAGAGCCTCCTTACTTCTAACTCCTCTCCAAACAAAAAAGAAGTACAACCTTTTCACTTTATTTTAATTTTTGTAAGTACAAGCTTTTGACAAATAATGCAACTAATGAGGTTGAAGTGACCATCCAAGTAACAGAACGATTGACCCTGGATCTCATTGTAGCATCAAATTCACTCTACTTAGTTAAACTATATCATTATGTAAATTAAAAGTCAATTAGACAATGATGCTTACCGGTACCAAATCATGGGCAGAAGAAAAATCAAAATGGGAACCGAATGCATCTCCTACCTTGGCTCTAATTTGTGGAGGAAAAGGAAAAAGGAAAAACAAAAAAAATCTAGGATGAGGAAAGATAAAAGGAAGTTAGATCCATTCTAACGTACATTCTCTAG
The DNA here is from genome assembly GCA_032878935.1 of Erythrophleum fordii. Taxonomy (NCBI): domain Eukaryota; kingdom Viridiplantae; phylum Streptophyta; class Magnoliopsida; order Fabales; family Fabaceae; genus Erythrophleum; species Erythrophleum fordii. The sequence continues at coordinate 30,751,595 of JAVQMF010000050.1, forward strand.
AACCAAGGTATATTCTGGCCAGCGGCAAATGATGACCTCATAGTTTGTCAATGTTTCCTTCAGCCGTTCATACATGTCATCAACAAAAGGAGTAGTAGAATGTTGTGTTCTAACTCCTGACCATTTCACCTGCAAGGGCAAAGCTTTCAGCAATCTGTTGGATAAGACAGCTTGTTAATAAAATTGGCAGACTGCAGTCATACACATGATTAATTTTAAAGCATCCTTCAAAAGGATCTTCAAAACACTAATAAGCAAGAGGTAAGAAACAACCAAATCTGTACATAAAGTCCCGAAGAAGGACGGGATATCACAAAATAGCCGCGTCTTGGAAATACGCACCTTATCTAGTTTGCATGACTCAAGCAAAGATAGGCGTTTATCTTGGATCCAGACAAGAATATACAAGTGGAACAATTCTTTTGCATCTACTCCACCTTTGACAGGACTGATGAGGAAATGAAACGAGTTAGAATTATGCTGAGTAGCACAAATTCATTCTTTGACTACACAAATAAGGCTATACTAGTACCAAGAACATTTACCTAATATTCCAGCTGGTAAGGTCCCTCTGAAAATCTGATGTTGCAATAACAAGTTCTGCTACTGGTGGGGGAGGGCCTGTTGGTGGGCAAGCAATGAGGAAGGCTCGTAATCTACCGCAAAGCTCAGTGCTGTATATGGATGCAGACAAATTCGGTAGGTCTACAAAGCTGTGTAAGAATATGAAAGTAACAATATTAGAACCTTCAACAGACAGGAACACTAGCACACAAGTGGTCCAAATGATAATTTCTGCCAAGGGTCAAGCTCCCCCCCCCCCCCCCCCCAAAAAAAACAAAAAACCAAAAAAAAAAAGAAAAACCCTCCACAATGGGGGCATCACATATGTGAATACATTGTTAATACTAATAAATATGCAATAAGCAGGAACAAAGGCCAAAAAAAAAAGCAGCTAAAGTGCATTCAAATTTGAGATCAAATAACAAAGAATTCCTAAATCCCTGCTTTTCTCTGCTGCTATTTAGATTTTATGAACTACATAAGCCACAAGCCATTTTGTTAGTGACTGTCTGCTTGTCCTGTTCTTATCAGCTACGGTGCTAAGCTTCTAGCTTTACTTTTGTTTTGCCAATCTAATTTTTTAATTGAGATGGACTTTCAGTAAAATTTAGTGGACTTAGCAAGCAATAACTTACTGCTATGCAATCATCCCAGTTAATATGGCATTACTTCATTTGACTATTGTCAAGCTTAGCTATTGACTTCTCTATTGAACAAAGAGGTGATAGTGTAAAGAGCAACCGCATTCAAATTTTTTATCAAGGCAACGTGTTATAACAAACATACGTACATATCCTATTGTGTAACAGTCATTTTAAAAGAATAATAGAATGTTTATACACAGGCATTTTTAAATGACAAGTGATAACTAATAGAGTATTTGGTGTTTTGCATTAGTCATAAATGCCAGTCCTATACACATACATGTAACGTGGCTCACAAATCAAGAACCACCAGATTCCCAGTAACTATTCAATTGTCATTTATCAACCATAAAATCTGACAAATAAGATCATTCATAACCAGTGTATCATGAGGAAGAAAAAGTAGCTTATTCCACATTCAAGGTCAACCACCAAATGCAATTTTGTTTTTGTTTTTGTTTTTGTTCTTTTTTTTTTTTCAATATTTGAACGCAACTTTACTGAAACTACAGTGTAACAAAACAAGACATGATCAACTGTGAAAATTTCAACAAAGCTCAGGCTCCAGCATCTGAACCTGAATTAAAATTCCAACAAATTAAATACATAAAAGATTATTTGATAAAATGTATAATACCTGGGAAGTATATTTTGATTATGAATCTGAATATCAGTGTAGATCTCATTCCTTAGATTTAAGCATAAGGCTTTCATCTTCCAGTAAGCAGTAGACATGGTCATGCTGTCCATCAGACTACCTTCATTATTGTTTGTAATATATTCATCTGTTTCACTTAGGTGTCTTCTAGACCTCTTTTTTGCAGCAACCTGGGTAGATACCAGCAGTCAGTGAAATAAGTATGTTCATTTACTTAGTGAGAAAAGCACGCTCATTTGCTTGCAGGCATCATCATAAAGTTCTCACATTTCTCTAACCTGAAAGTAATGACAGAAAGCAGTTTGAGCTTCAGGAGATAAGATATCATGAAGCAGTTTGTAGAGTTTAACAGCAGGCTCCAGGGCAGGCGCTGCAAGACCAGATGCAGGTTTATAAACCTCTGTGATGCCCGAGAAAGATGATTCATCTAGAGACTTGTAATTCTCAAAAACAAGAGTGAGAATCTGTTCAATTTGATCCTTGGTCTCTCCCAGTATTCGGTTCTGATGAGAACAATCAACAATCATACTGTGTTAGACAAGACAAAAAGAACCATCAAACTGTTGGAAAGAAATACACACTAACACAAAACAATCAACCAATATCAAATTTATAGAGTCAATGTTACATTAGAAGTACTATGAAAAATTACAAAAATAGATTGCACTAACAGTTTAAGTTACATGGTTCAACTCTGAAATTTTAATAGTACCTCCTGGTGGCTCAAAGACGTCTTGTCATTGCCCTTCATCATAACAGGTGTTAGCAGATCATACACCAAGTTAAGGCAATCTGCTGTTGGTGTAGCCACATCCATGACATAAGAAAGATACCTATTTACATGAAAAATTAGGAGCACCACAAGCACAATATATAAAGTAAGAAACATTGCATTTAATATATTAAAGATTTTAACAGAAATAAGAGAATCAACATCACATTACCTTAACTTGGTATATACCTCAGATACCCCATAATATGATGCAAACTCTGATAAAAGCCAATTCCATGGACCATGCAATATCAGGTTCCTCTGCTGAAAGCCTTGAACTTTCATGGCAACTTCTAAGACTAGGTCATATGCAACTGTCTCTGCCACAGAACCACACTAGCCCACAAGAAAGACAATAGTGTTTAACTGTGAGGTCCAATACAATAGAAAACTCAAAACATTCAGATAATAATGTATCATTTAGCAAATGAAAACTCTTAACTCAAGCACTAAATAAAATATCTATTTTCCCTTTTCTGATCTGGCATCATGGACTACAAGATTATCCATAGTTTCTTCTTTTCTTTTCCAGTTTTTTGTTGGGAAGGGGGGTGAAGCAGGCATCTAAAGGGTTAATAGGATGCAAATATTCATTGTAATAGACTCTAGCCATGCAATGAATATCCCAGATAAAAGTAAATACACTTCAAAATAAGGTGACAATTAATCCTTCTCAATGTTATTTGTATAAATTCAAACCCAGAGTTCTTAGCACAGCTTCTCACAATAACTTCTAAAGAATATATTTATACACACACACACACACACTAGATGTCCAAAAAAATTATCATGAGTGAAGATTACCATTCAATATTAAGCAGTTGCTTTAGTTACTGTTTTCTTGGAAGATAATCCAAGGTAAAGGTAAATACCAGGTTTACTATGTGCCCAAGATAGCATGATTGAGGTTCAAGGGAGAACAGCTAACAAGAATTTAGACTCTCACTACTATAGCTTAGATAATATAAACACAATATAATGCTCATAGTATAGCTTACCTTGAGACTATTACTGTCATCTAAACTTGTTGAATAAGTAATATAAAGTTGTATCTTGCCCACTAGCTCATGGTCTGGCTCATGATAAATAGGCCACCAATGCAATTTGTCAGCCTGCATTCATATTAAACATGAATTCTAGCATAATAAACATCAATCATCACAAACAATGATAAGTAGCTGGGAAAATTGCAGGAGAAAATCTTACTGGATCATCAGCAATAGTAGCCACTTGGACAAGAACACGGCCCAAATGCTTCCCCCTAGAATCTTGAACTTCAACAATTAAATCATCTCCTAAGCTATCTGGAAAACTGTAAAGTAATCAGAAATTAATTCAAACAGTACATTCATAAAAGATTAAAAAGACAACAATACTTACAACATATGAGTTTCACTAGATCCAGGTTGCATTCTGATTGCATCTTCTTCAATTGAGCTTTTCAGTCTTAAAAAACAGGAGTATGTTTCTGATCACAAGCGCAGGCAGAAACATTTATAGAATGAAAAAAATGCTCAAGCAAAAACCTAATGAGAAAATTGAGAATTAAGCAGGTAAAATTTTTTATGTACTCTCAGAACATCTAGGTCATTAATCATGTTATAAATAATAAAAACATAAGCGCAGGCAGTATGTTTCTGATCGCATCTTCTTCAATTGAGCTTTTCAGTCTTAAAAAACAGGAGTATGTTTCTGATCACAAGCGCAGGCAGAAACATTTATAGAATGAAAAAAATGCTCAAGCAAAAACCTAATGAGAAAATTGAGAATTAAGCAGGTAAAATTTTTTATGTACTCTCAGAACATCTAGGTCATTAATCATGTTATAAATAATAAAAACGTAAGGACATAGTAAAAGTGGATCAAGGACCTCCAAAAACACCAAAAGATGGTTATGAAATGAAAAATTTTTGACAAAATAATTGTTACTCCAAGATGCAACATATGCCATGAGCTTGTCTGATGACACATAGGAAACACCTATACTTTTTTCTCAAACCATGTACACCTCTGAAGAGATCAAAAATTTAGTAAAGAAATTTATATTTAGCGACTCCTGAACTTTCTAGGTTCTTCTACATTTAATTTTTAAATTTTCAGACAAGCATAAATACTTAAATTTGTTGCTTCACATATAAGCCTATCCCTGCATAAAAAGAGTTGGCAGCGTGAGTATCAAGCACCCTAGGGAAGCATAACTTTCTGGATTCTTTAATTCCCAATTCTAATACATCCATCAGAGAAGAATAAAGGGTTGCAAGTTGCAACAGAGTGCACTATTGCAGAAAAATTGCCAAACTTAATTGAGCCAAATTGTTTGTTAATGTTAAGCACATGACTAAACTTCATGAAGAATCATAAATAAAATATTGAAAAGGAATTTCTCCCACACTATACTATTTATCTTTCACTGAACTTATCACAACCTCCATAGCCCTTAAGCAGAGACGTATGCATTCTTCAAAACATAATGACACTGGGCAAGAAAGTTAGGCCCTGGACAGTGTGCCAAATAGTATAATCTTAGGATATGGCATAATGATATCTTTATAGGTTCCATTATAATGGATCAAGGTTGAATCTTCACATACCTTGCACAGCTTCATAAGATGATGAACTATTCCGGAGAGTTGTTACACCAGCTTTCAGGAGTCCAGACACCTGCTGTATGTACCGGGTGCTGGCATGCATATATGACAAGCTTTGTCGTGCCAGCGAACCATTTGCAGGTATACGTGGTACAAATCGAATTCTTTTAAGGGCTTGCCATCCAGAAGAGAATGACAACCGTAAATTGGAAAAGTGGTGTCTCACAGATTTCATTTTGATTTTAGGGGTCCTTATGGATGAGAGGCTACAGCCAGTTGGGGGGTCCATGGCCATTTTGACTTTACGTACTGCACAGTATAAAACATCTCAACAAAGACTTTCTAGAGAGTAGATGCTTAAATGGTAAAAACCAACATGAAAAACTACCTTGCACCTTCATCTTGCCAATTAGTTTTTTGGGTTTTGGAGCAACACCCTTACTAGAAGGCTCTGAGTCGTGCTTCACCATTAGTTCCTCCTCTGACTGTAATAGTACCTGCCGCAATCTACAATTCAAAGAAATAGAATTCCAATAAGATCAAAAGAGATAACAATGCAAAAGGAGTATAGGAGAAATGGTAGATGAAGAGTATCTTTAATAGAATCAATGACATCAAGGGGCAAGAGAGGGAAGAAGGAGTAGAGAAGAATCTGAACTCACCCAAATGCCTCCCTCAGTAAAGCACATTCATTTTCCAGAAACATTGGAGCTTCCATGCATTGCATTGCCCAAGCATGAAGGCAAAGACGCACACATGCATCATATGCAATCACAGAATGCCATGGCCCAAGAGCACTGAAATATATTTACATAGCTTATAAGCACATTTTAATTAACAACAGAACCAGAAGAAATTCTTGGTTAATCATCAGCAAAATCAACAAGTATGATACCTTGCATGAAAGGTTGGAAGGCGAGCAGGATATGAACTTGAAGATGCAGCAGCCTCTGAACCAGCAGCATTTCTGTGAACATATACATGTCACATCAAAATTAAGATGATACAGGATTGATATATGTTCGTATGTGTAGTGGGAGTCCATGTATTTTGGACAAGGTTAAGAACTCTAGTGTCTTGAGACATACTTTTTTTTATCAAATATACTAACCTAACAAATTGTTCAGGGGTCTTATTTCCACTATTGATCTCTTTCTTATCCTTAACCATAGAATTGAATGTACTTGATTCATTTGTAGTAGAAAACTCTTGTATATCTGCTTTGTGTGGGGCAGTATGCACTCTAGAAGCTAAAATCTCAGGCGTTTGTCTGATTTGTTGAGCAGAACTGCAACAGGGTGGTGCACTTGGAATGTCATCATCATCATCATCAGATAATCTTCCATTCTGTGGAATTTTATAGCAGAAATCATTCAGTTATTCTGAAGTCAGCCATAGCAGATAATATATTTATACAGGGTAAGCACTTGAAAGCTAAAGATGAGGAAATTCTTAGTTGTGTTTGGTATGATTGATTTAGAGAGGTGGAAAACGGCAACTAATCTAAAGTTGTATTGTGCCCAAACTTCAAGTACCTCAACATTTTCCACCAGCAAACTCTTAGGTTATGTTTGGGGGTTTAGGAAGAAATGAAATGGAACAGACATTAATAGAACATAATGAAATAGAATGGAATGGAGTGGAGCTTAACGGAACATACTATTGTTTGGAAGTTTTACAGGAAGATGGAATGATTTCATTTGACCATTGTTTTGGGAGTTATTATAAAATGAATGCAATGGAATGAATAAAAATTATTTTTTTCCAGTATTACCCTTATAAATTGCTAGATAAGAAGTATGAATAAATTCTTAAGACTCTTCTCATACTACACAATAACTAGATAAAAACATATTTCAATAATAATGATGTTTATTTATACTATTATGAACTAGTACAAATGTAAAGATTTATATTTATAGAAATCTAATTCTAATTCTAATAAAAGATAACTTCTAATAATAAAAGATAAATATATAAAATCCTAATCTTATTGAAAGTCACATACCTAATCTTAAAATAATTAAAAACTAACAAAAAGATAAAAAGAAATATTTTATTCACTTTTCTAGAATTAGTGTTTTCTAGAACTAATAATTTTAATATATCTATATTAGTATTTTCATAATTTTACATCAGTTGAATAAAGTTAAAATGTAATCTTATAATTTAAATATTTAAGTTTAGTCATTCCATCATTGAACCCTCAAATTGGAGAGATAAGGAAAAATGAGTTTTGGATGGATAGAGATGGCTTAGCAAGCCATCTCTTGTCATTCCACTCACTCCTAAAAAAAATTATTAAACAATGGTTTAAGTTTTAAATCCATTTCATCTCACTCCATTCCTCCCCTAAAAAAAACTCCCAAACATACCCTTAAGTAAATAATATGGATGAAGAAGAAGAGGTATACTGCACATAAAATGTAATTTCCAGTAAGCAGCAGTTTGCTTGGTCAAATTTGTATTAACTGGTGAAGAGAGTCACCTATGCTCCGAATAATAGTTTGAAAAGAAAAAACTCAAAAACCTTATCTAAATTGCCAAAGAATAATTAATTAATGAAAATTATATGTCTAAGAAAAACACCTACCGTTCTTTTTATGAAATCTAGACTGAAAGAACTACTTTCACTTATTTTCACAGTTAGACAAGTTCTAGATGTTTAAATAATACGTAAAAAACTTAACCAGCCAAATGACAATTATATGAAACAGGGTGATCGGGTTACAACCTAAACCATTTGCCTTATCTAGGACTCTGAAAATGTCATTCTTAATATCTTGGCACATATATCCTTGAAGCCACGTCGCAAGTTCTATAGGTTATATTTACCATGTTATACCTTTTCAGCAGCACATTGCACATTCATCCTTGACGGAACGCTAGAAGCATACCCCTCTGAGACATAAGCTGTAGTCCTTTTCACAGTACCATTGGCACTTCCTACCTGAGTTGTAGAGAATTCGGAACTAGCAGCAGAATCTGATGAGTCATCCTCGGTTAAACCACTCTTCCTCACATTCCCATTAACCCTCACCAGCGTGTCCCTCACAACACCGGGTCTCCCAACCAGTGTTTCCCTTGAAGAACTGACCTCAGAGTATGTGGTGTCACTAGCATATCGAGGTCGCCGTTGTGTGAGGTTCCCGAATCTATGAGCTGCACCTTTGGGTACCCTATCTCTAAGGTCTGAGGGCGACGAATCCAGTGAATATCTCCCACCATAAGCTTCATCGTCCGAATCAGTGTCATTGCCAGAATTAAAACCGCTATCATTCATTTCACCTGGTATAGTAGATACTGGGATGGCATTTGAAGGAAGATGCCCACTTCTGAATTTAGCAGGCGGTGGCAATCCGAATCCTCTGCTGCTTCCAGTCTTTATCCCACTGATAGGATCAATTCGTGATCTCAAACTAGAACTTGAGAATGGAACTTCCTTCTGATCACCAGCAAAAGCCAGAACTTACAAACATTAATAAACATTCCCAGAAAGGCAAGCAATTTATTACAAAACCCAGATTTTGAGACAATACTGACAAAGTAAATGAAATAGAAAGTTGAATAAGGGAAAAAAATAGAGATGAATCAGAGAAGCTGACCTCTCTAACCCATCGAAGTGCATTCTTGTCAAGCCCTTCAGTGAACATAATTGTGGCTGCGTCTTTACCTTCGAATAATCCAAAACCTTGGCTCTCAAATTTAAAAAAAAAAAAAAAGTTTAAGGGGCTCACATAAAAGAAGAAGCTTGGCCAAAAGAATAATACTGTATGTAGTAAAAGACAGTAATTCGGAAGTAGCAGTTTGACATATGAATAAAAACTGAGGCTTTCAGTTTTGGCAGCGGAGGAAGCCAAACAGAAGCAATGCCAGAGAAAGATTCGAGAGTGAATCAGCTTAGAAACACTAAATACATTTGAGGGAGAAAAGAGGTTTGCTTCCGCAAAAAGTTTCTTTGTTCAGCTCTCAGACTGAAGAGACCCACAAATGACAAAAGCCCCTTTGCGACTCTTCGGTGGGTTCCCACTTCCGAATCCTCTCTCTCAAAATATTTTTTTGTTTCCCAAAAAATTTGTCAATCCTTTTGTTTTTTTCCCTTATTCATATGATATGATTTTGCTGGAGTATCACTTGCATTAATTAGTTTTCTCACCAATGCTTGATTAAAAAGAAAAATCAAAATGTTCAGAGTGAAGGGGTTTAAAAATAAAACGACAACGGGATTAAAAGAAGTGGATGACACGATGCCGTCTTGGACCGCAAAAGGCGATACGATTACCAATGAAGTAGGAGAAATCCCCCGACGGGTCCTAATCTAAGGCCACGTAACCAGTTTATACTTCGGCAAAGCGTGATCTTAATTTAATTAACAAATATTTTAATTTGAAACTCGAACGTTGGAGTGGGGACACTTTTTATGGTCTTTTACTATAGTTTCCCGCTTGAAATTAAAAATTAAATAATAATAATACAAAGGCACATGGTGGTGGTCCCACTTAATGGCCATCCCTCGCTTGCTAAAAACCAAACCGAGATTTTACCCAGTTTGTTTTGAGGTGAAGATTCTAGAGTCACAGGGATGGTGGCGTCGTTTTAGTGAAAATTAATGTCCTCAGAGGCTTTGAGAGCAGCTGTGAGGAATATTATCGTCACAGACGAAGACCATAAGGGCAACAATCATAAAGGGTCAAGCCGTGGAGGAACTTTAATTTGAATAAATTTGAATGTCTCCCAATAACAATAAGGATGGGCTTTTTTTATATTCATTATGCCATCATTGTCGCATGAATCCTTAGGCATTAAGCTAATGATTTACCCATCTCAAAGGAAAAAGGGCTAATCATCTTTGAACTGAGAGGACTCAAGATGGACTTTTAAATAATACCCTTTTAGTAGAAATATTTACTGTAGCTATTTTGCATGTGTGAAAGAACTTAGGATGGTCATGGTATATTTATCCACCCCATACCTTTCGAGCAGAAAAGAAGGAAAAAAAAGGTTTAGTTAGGTTGGTCAATACACAAGACAGGCACCCAACAGAGTTCAATTCCCAAAGAGGTCGCCAGTTGTGTGTGAAAGGTTCTACTAATTGTGGCTTGCGAGGGGTCGCAGAATTAAGGACAAACAGAATGAAAATGAAATGAAATTAGAAAATACCCATATTTTTGCTTGAATCGACCCAAATGGGTAGAAAGGAACTTGCTAGAATCGACCCAATTCTTTATTGCCCGATAGGAACAGGCTGAGAGGGACAATTTTGGCTGCTTGTATCTAAATTGTCCCATTCCTTAGCATCTCCTTTTCAATAAGCCCGTTGGATTCTCTCTCGACCTTGCTCTCAGAAACGACAGTGTCCCAGTCAGCAAACTGAAACTCAAGAGACTGCACCCCTGTGAAGGAACCAGGTTCAGTGGCAACTACTCTGTTACGTATTGTTGTGCCTTACCCCATCCGCATGAATCCCAGATCTTCAACAACACTGCAAAAGCTCGTCAAGAATTCTTTTTGGCAAAATTCTGGTATTGTTCATTGCAAACATTTTATGACTCCATCCCGGACGCGAAGTATGAAACTGAGTCCCATATTAAGAGGACAATATTCTAGAGTAGAGTTTATATAAACCTTGAACTTTCTGTCTCTCCTCCCCAAAAAAACATAACTTGAACTTTCAAACTTCATGACTTAATTCCTAAAATATAATTCTTTTAAAAGTCCATATCAGTAGTGTTTTAGCCTTTCGCTGCCTTCCATCCCCTTTCCCTCTCCTTACTTCTTCAACGTAGTACCTAGGGATTTTTATAAACCTTAAACTCTTCAACCATGAGCTAACCTATACGGCACAGCTCTCTCAGGTTCATATCACCACGATACCAGGTAATTCAATAATCACATACTACCTTTTGGTATTTTGGCCCAAACAATTGGTACTTTTTCGCATATATAGTTTGGGGGTCAAAAAATATTATACGATATTCAAATGTAGTTAATATGGCTTCATATCAGATCAAAACTCAACTAGATTCAAGTCTCACGAACAAAAATCTCCATTTCATTATTAACATATGCGATCACCTAACAACAACAATGAATTTATTGCAGGCTGCTTCCTTTCTTTCGACGGCAATTCAAACCCATCTATAACATATGGAACGTGAATTTTGTTAATCTAGCTCAAGCATACAATTCATCAACATTACACTCCCCCAGAAAAACCTTTAAGCTTCGCGGTGAACCACAGCTGCCTTCAACAATAAGTGCTCTGTCGTTGGCAGCCATATGAGCAACAATCTTGTAAATCATCTCAATCTGCAGATAAGGTAAAAAAATATCAGTAAAGCTTAAGATTAAGTAGATTCTGATAAAATTAGTAAATTTAATGACGAGAGAATTGGTATGCTAGGTTAATGTATGTACATCTTCTGGAGCATGACAACGTTCAGCTACTTCTTCAAGAGTTAATGGCTCAATAGGATCTTTGCAACTGAAAACAGAAACATATAGGCAGTATTTAGTGTTGGGCGTAACTGGACAATTAACATGAGGATGCTACACAGATATTGGTTGTCTTTTTAGTATTTTTGAGGAGAGGTGCAAATATTTAGGAAGATGCACCCATAACATTATTGGATTTTGAGCCCCAGTTAGGGTAGTCAGTTTGAGTTGATAATAATGATATGTTCATACACCAGAAGAGGTCCAACAGTTCCTGCTGAAATTTAAAATTAAATCAACCAGTAGACCTTCAGAACTCATGCTTTCACAAGGATCCAAATTAATCTGTTTGGTACACAGAAAATTAGGAGTAAAATCGGAAATAGAAAGCAAAAATGTAATTTTTTGGATGGAAAATGACCCTTATGTCCTAACTTTAAAAAATTCATAAAAAGAAATAGATGCTGTTGAGTAATAACTATAAGGGCATAATGGACATTATTATGAATTTTCCAATTTCCCTTCTTTTTTCCTTTGGTAACCAAAGAGGGAGCCTTTACCAATAGTAACCTAGCTACAATAAAGAGAAAGCTTGTATTTCTGTAGATATCACATCATACCTTGCTTCATTTAGCACTGCCAAGACCCGCTTTTGAAGAGCTAATACTTCACCTGCTGCTTTTTTACCAGCTTCCACACCTAAGATAAATATCAGAATTCAAGAGTTAAATCATAATAAAGAAACTAAATGAATGCCAATAGGACAAATAACTAATTATACATTTTGAGCTTTCGAAACACAACAGATCACTAAATCTTAAAATAACAATGTAAAGAACAAATTTTATTTCTTTTATCTCAAATCAAGAAAAATATATAATTGGGCCAAAGAGATATCAAGTTACCAGGTTGATGATAAGCATTTATGTTGACAAGTAAGGCATATATCCCAACAGCTCGTTCATAGAGTGCAATAAGAGCACCAACTGATCTGGGTGTTACTTCCTGCACAGTGACTGTAATGGACTCTCGGTCATTAGCATACAGAGCTGACCTTGTTCCCTGTAGAAATAAGTTTTAGAATGACATGACAAGAAAAACTAACCTCAATACATTTTAAAAAGATTATTAAATTCAATTGAAAAAATCAGCCTGGAGTATAAGCCGGACCTGTAGCATGCCAAACAGATAGTCACCACATGTCACGCCAGGCTCAAGCTCCCAATCATGACCAGGAGGTCTATCACGGAGCACCTCAATGAATGTCACAAAGAAATTGTGTACACCTTCCCTCAGTTGCTGAATGTAGCTGTTGGAGGCAAAAGTTCATTAGATTTATTTAAATCAACAAGTATATCAAAGCAACTGTTAACTGGAATGAAAACCCACGCATGCTGATCTGTGCTTCCTTTATTTCCATAGACAGAAATTCCTTGATTTACCTGTAAAATACAAAAGTCAGATTCAGAACACGCAACAAGTTACATCCTCCCATAAAATGAACCCATGAAGCATCTATGACTAAAACATTGTTAGCAGATACAACATAACATGAAGCATGAAAGAATCCACCATCCCAGGATGACAACACATACTAGGACCCCTCATTCGAGAATGGCTCAATCAAGTTGATAATGTCTTGGATGTGACACAGGTGGACTCCATCTCACACAGTGCAATCAGAAACTATCAACTAAAAAGCTGGAGAGTCCATTAGGCTATTTCCGTATACATGCAACTGTGAAGTAACGATGAGGCAATCTTCCAGATGATCACCCAAAATGAAAAAAATTTAATCTGATTTGTTGCACCACATACCTGATTACCATCCAAGTCAAACTCCTTGCCTAATGATTCCATGACCAGCTGCTGCAAGTATCTGCTAAATAATAACAGGCTGTCCTTGTATGGAAGGATAACCATATCCTAGAAAATATAAAAGAGAAGAAAAGAAAGCAATAAGCAAAAGTGAAAAAAATCAGATGATCATAGGCTAATCATCCATAAGCATATGATTTTCACCTTGGCTCCCACTCCATCAGTAGCCCAATACCAACATAATGTTAGCAATGCTGCAGGATTATCCCTTACCTGCACAGAACTAATTAGTAATAAGGCATCCTTTTGTTCCTTTTCTTTATGATATGTTAGTGGGGCAAGGTTAAGCAGACAGGACAGCAAATTATATCATATAAATGATGGAACTAGAGAAAAGGTATTTCGCAAGGTGCTGGATCGAACTCCAAAGTCTACAATGGAGAAAAATGATGGAGCAGGAAAAGATGAAAGGAAAAGTTGCTTAACCAATACAACTTGATGAATTTGATCTAAAGATGCCACAATTACTCTATAATCATCAAGACAACTCAGTTCAACAATTTTTAGAGCATCCATAGTCAGATCCCAGCTTCACTGAATTACTAACAAAGAAATCACTTGTTCAACTAAATAGAGTATATAAATATTAGCAAATTACCAAAGGTAGATGTACAGAGGCAGTCATTTCACGCACATAATTACAGTAAAAGAGCACATTATTTATCTGTGCCCTAAAGTCAGTCTTCATAACTATCATTATTCATTTTCAAGGAAATACTAGGATAAATTTTAAGCTGCACCACGCTATTTACCAGTCTTTAACCTAACTGCTCAGCTCCTGGTAAGCTGACTGAGTACTAAAAAACATTCCTGCATGTTCAACTCATCTGGGACACCAAATTAAAACCAGTAAGAAGGGGTATTAGGTTTAGATCTAACTATAATAGACGATATCTTGTGGACGTCAATGCTGATTACTTTCAGTTTTTCTAATTCCAAAACAGATCTGTACATCACTATATCCCCATTAGTTATATTGAGTGAGGCTAGTCACAAGATATAATAAAAATAACATTTGAATTAGGAAAATGCCCAATGTAAAAAGTTATACAAACATATCACTATATGAAGTGATGACTAGTTTCATGCCTAACTTCACATTCAGGCACCTTGCATGTATTTGGCAGAGCTGATAGTGTTCCTGAAAAATATAAGAACAGTAGACAGAAGACTAAGAAACTGATACATACCACAGTACTTCTATTAGCCTCATCCATCAAAGCTGCACCAGCAAGCATTTCTCTAACATCAATCCCCTGAAGCAAGAAACATTTTAATATTGACTACAAAAGTAAAAAGTATAAAAACATCAATTTTCAAATTTAGGATCATTTACCTGAAGGGCAGCCGGAAGCAGGCCAACTGCAGACATCTCTGATGTTCTACCTCCCACCCAATCAAACATGGGAAATCTTGCCAACCATCCTTCAATTCTTGCAGTGTTATCCAACAAAGAATTTTCTTGTGTTATAGCAACACCCTGCATTGTAGCATGCATAAGCAAATTATCACGTTCCACAAACTAACAGCAGACATACAAGTGATATGGGGTTAAGAGCATAGAGAAATTTATAAAAGTGCCACTGCAACCAAAAAGAAAATGACCATAGGGAAATATAGATAATTGAAAGTTGAAACCAAGACTATCTTTAATATTAATAAATAAGGTGCTTTTCCACAATTCAAAAATATTTAGAACCACCATTGCTCTTCACTTGAACGGTAAAATAGACAAAGAAGCAGCAGTTTAGTTAATACTGCTACTAATTGTGATTAATATTATTAAATTAGGTAGTTTTCCACAATTCAATTGAACAGTAGAATTGACACAAGCAGCAGTTTAGTTAATATTGCTACTAATTATGAAGCATGATATTATGGATACTTAAAACCACGATTTTTTAAATATTAGTAAATAAGGTAATTTTCCACAGTCCAAAGATACTTAAAACCACCATTGCTCTTTAGTTGAACAGTAAAATAGATACTGTTGGACTAAAACACAAATATATGTAAGGTAACCAAAATTGGAATTTGAAGTATCTTCACACTAAAAGGGGCAAATGAATCTACATATATTAGCTTGTTGAAAGTAAAAAAATTATCATTCACAATTCTAGCTTGAAAATATACCTAAATTTAGACTATGTTGTTTTATGTAACAATGCAGGGGGGAAAAAACTGAGGTTTAACCTGTTTTGGAAAATCCAAGCCTGCTTCACGGAAGGCCTTCTGTACTTCTAGTAAACCGTTCCTAGTTTCAGGGGTGCCTCCACTCTGAAGATAATTTAAATATTTAAGTCAACAACATACTCTGTGCAACAATAAGGCAATAACAACATAATTAATTAAAAACTGTATTATCCGCATGCAGACCTTTGAAATCACTATTACAAGTGTTGAAGCTAACTCTGGTCCAAGTTGTGCAATCTGATGATCAATTCCAGCAGGATCTGTGTTGTCAATAAATCTTATCTGCCAAAAGTCCAAGTAAACAGCAAGCATAATTCAGAGAGGACCAAAGAAACATTCCCTTGTTTGATAACACTGTTTGCTCAGATTTTGTGAATACAACAAGAAGTAATAAGACCATTGTAGACTCATCAGAAAACCAAGACACGTAATGAGATCACAGATTAACATCATTCTCCAATAATAGAAATTTTAGAATAGTAGGTAATATATCAAGGTAAGAGCATATAGCACAATTTGGATCCCCACATGTCTCAATCCAAACTAAATTATCCGAAGTAATCAGAAGCCCTTTAAAATAGATATTTCTAGAAACAAAATGCTAGAATTTTTAATTTCACCCCTTCCCCCAAAACTACTAAAATTGATTTGCCTTATTAGGTAAAAATTATATGTTTTAGGAATAGCAATCCCACATCAGATGAGTGAATTCGCATGCGCGGTAAAAGCACTCCTTACTCAGTATAATAGACGGAGTAGCAAACATCATCGAATACCTTCAGAGGAGGATTATCAGGAGCCAATGCCTCTGCAACAAACTGTGGTCCAAGAGCAGAACCTCCAATTCCAACAGAGAGAATTTGAGTAAAGCGACCCTCCGGAGACGATGGAGGCTTAATCTGCCAACACACATTGATATAGACAAAATTGAAAAAAGAAATGTAGGATAAAAGTCAAGACATAACTAAGAAAACAAACTTGATATGGAGAACCAAAACTTCAATATGAACTGACCTTACCACTGATGATGTCATTTGCGAAGCTGCACACGGCGTCGAGCGTTTTCTCAATCTGGGTCTCGAGGAACGACTTGGGGGCACGTTTAGGATCCCTCAACCAATAATGGCCGACCATGCGACCCTCATCGGGATTCGCAATCGCCCCCCTTTCCAGCTCCTCCATTGCTCGGAACGCCGCTTGGAAACGGGGCTCCATCTGCTTCACGAACTCGTCCGTGAACCCAACCCGACTTACATCGAGGTAAAGCCCCAGCTCCTTGTGCTGGTACAGCGAGTCAACGTATCTCCGCCAGAGAGCATGGGGATCCTTCTCCAAACCTGTCTTCTCCTTTGCGACGGCCCCATCGTTGACCTTTGACAAATCCGCCGGGACCTCCCGAGCCACGGACTGAGTCGACACGAGACTCAAGCTCCTATCAATGAAGGCTAGTTTTGGACGAGCAGGAAATGCGACCAATTCTCTGCGCAGAATGTTGATTAGCCTCGGAGACTGCTTTTGGAGTTTGAGAGTTGGGGAAGATGAGCAAATGCCTGATATTGACGCCATGAGAATCTACGAAAGGCTCCCAGCTTCAACGATCAAAAGGAAGTGGTGAAGCCTGTGTTAATCCGCATGGTTGCAGTTGTGTCTGATACTTTGGAACCAAAATTGATGCTCCTTGGTGGGAGCGTTACGAAGAGAGAGAGGGGGGGGGGGGGTGAGTGGATTTTGTCTTTAGTTGAACAGCTGAATCATGTTTCCTGGTCGTGGGTGGTTTGAGCTGGCGGCGACGTTCAGCAGTCACACGTTGATTGGTTGGTGTCATATGTGTTGGCTTACTAAAATGGGTCTAAATCTTCTGCTTTATTACGTGAATGCCCTTCCCTTGTCCATTCGCACCGGCATATTCCCCCTGCGATGTAGCAAGCTCCGCTGACTAAAGAGGGTTCGCGTAATTAGTTAATTATTAATTTGGTTATAGCGAACAATGGTGAATAGTGTGATTCTTCTATGAGGTGGTAGGTGCGCCTGCAGCGTGGTGGTCTACCACTCTACTTATAATTAGACAGGTTTTCAGAAATTATTGAGTATTTTAAATTAAAGATATTCTTATTAAATGACTTTAAATTTTAAAATAGTTAATAATTAAAATTTTAAATAATACAGAAAATTATAATTTAAAATCTCAAATAAATTTTTTTAATATTTTAACCTTTTAAAATAGTTTTAAAATTTAAAACTTTTAATATAAATATTTTTAATTTAAAACTCCCAATAGAATAGATGTATTATTATTATTATTATTATTATTATTATTATTATTATTAATTTAGTTTTAAAATTTTATTAATATTATTTTGGTTTAATTTAAAAATCTATTGTTATTAATTTAATCTTAAAGCTTGGACTAAAATGATGTGTTTTTTAATATATTTAAAATAAATTGATAACGATAAGTTTTCAATAATTAAATAAATATTATTAAAATATTTCAGATACTAAAATGATGACCATTTGGAGTTCCTTCTCCTGTCTTCTTTCTTCAATCGTCTTTCCGTAGCAAAAGTACCTTAAAGATAAGAAGGGAGTGTTTAGCAGTTGTAAATTTTGACCTAGTCCATGCTTTGCACAATATATGGTAACCAAATTACTGAGGTTTCAGTACATAGAAGAACCAAAGGGTTAGCTCTAACTACATAAAACCAACCACAAATTATTAGTTTTGAGCGATTTAGACATAATTTTTTGTTGGTCCAATTCTTTTTTTCAGACATTTTCTATTATGTAAGTCCAAACACAACAATACAACAACACAAAATGCTCTTTAAAAATAAGCCCTTGTAACAAGTCTCTTTTTTTAAAATTTATATTTAATTTATATACATCAGTTCAGTTTATTCTGGTTAAGAAAAAAACAATGGTAATTGTTAATAAAACCATTCCTAATTTAACAATAATAATGGGCAATGTCGACAGTTGTATTAACAATGTTCATCCTATACATCTAGCTGACCAGTAAGCAGAGCATGTTCCATCTGCAAGTCATGAGTTTTATATAAGTAGCTCCAGCAGCCAATCTGGTGGTTTCATCACTCTCTCATGCATTTGCACTTCGCATGTATGAAAAATCTGTTGCTTTTAATAATTCACTTACTTTTATATTTGGCCAACTAGCATTTTATATTTGTCCAACCCCCTCGGTAAGATTTCATTGAAAATTACGGGATTCTGAATGTATTTTATCAATATGGAAGAGTGTTCTGTACTAAAATGAATCATCTTCGCTTCTCAAAAAAAATTCCAATCATAATATATATGTGTGTGTCTGTGTGTGTGGGGGGCTTGACATGTATTAAAGTGCATGTCAAAATTTTTTAGTTTATTTTTGAATAAGATTTTGAATATAAAATTAAATTGTAATAGTTTTATATTTTCAAATAACAAAAAATTATATAAGACTTTTCACTCACATCATATGTACTTCTCTTTTTATGTTATATATTGATTTTTGTATTTTATGTTATCTATGTAATAACATAAGTCTTTGAGGCTAATAATCAAAAGGTGCCAAGGCCATATATATATATATATATATATATATAAAGATAGGGAGTTGGGTTCCTTGAAACAGGCTTCAACGATGTAAATTCTATTCTTTTTTTAAATTTCAATCGTTTATTTTTGTTTTTTAAAAGAAACAAATAAAAGATTATTTGATAGAAATTAAAATTTTATCTTCATACTATATTTGCTTCTTTAAAAATAAAAATGAATTATCAAAATAAAAAAATTAAAATTTGAATAGTCCCCATCTATTTCTGGGAAGCAATAGGGAACCCAAGGCTGTGGAAATTGTCATCCTCTTCACTAGTATTGTTGAGGTTACAACAAATATTTGTATTTTGAACTAAAATATTTTTATTTTTCTCAAAAAAGAAAAACAAAATACATATAGGGGTGTTCATGTTATTTCCGTGTAGAAATATAACTAATGCAATAGTATTCAAATCATTTTCCTATGTCCATTAAATGCATAATTTTGATGAAATGTCCTAAATATTCATATACTTTTTTATCTTTTAATAAAAAGCGAGGGCTTATTATTAAAAACACGAATGCCGAAATTACTAATCTCTACAATATTAATGAAGACCATCTATATATATATATATATATATATATTGAAAGGCTTAGATTTAAAAATGATCTAATTATTTTATTATATTATCTATTATCAAATTTTCAAATATAGTTGTTTTTCAAAAATTAATCACTGTTCGATATTTTTTGAAAAGATATGAATATTAGAAAAATCAGTTTAGATTCATCAAATAATTTAACATTCTGAGCAAGACAGATAAAGATAATTAGAGTTTCAAACATTTTTGTTGTATCCTGCAACAAGAGTATCTCTGAAATTCTCAAAGCAGATAATCATTGATCTCTTTAAGAAATATGAATCGACACACCTCAAAATTTATACATTTTATTTTGGAATTCCTTATTTTTTATATGACACACACATACGTACTAGTTTTAATTTTTAGCCACCCAAGCTTTTATGGTTTGGTAGGCACAGACTTTGCTTTCTATGTACACGTACTTTCTCTGAACAACCAGCTCCATGTCCAACAGATATCATTCATATTTAAGGTGATAAGGTGTGTTAGGATCAAAGAGTCTAAAACTTCAATTAGCTATTACGATATCACCTGTTAGGTCCGAGAGTTTGAAACATTCACAATAATATTGTTTTATTGAATTTTCTCGAAGGACAAGAGAAATATTAATCTACCATAAACTAAGCAATATCGATTATTGAATAATCCTCGTCAACTTTAAATTTTAATTTTTAAGTTATTAAATCTACGAATCAATATATTTCTCATTTATGATAATTAGAGTTATTAAATTTCAAGGATCAAGGACTTTATGAAAAGAAATTGGAGGAAGGACATTCCCCCTTGTAATACTCATAGTTTGCTCTCTAACGAACTTGATGTGTGGAATAAAAATATGTTCGGTCATATCCTTAAAAGAAAAAGGCGTATTATGAATGGGCTTAAAAGAAGATAATTACCACCTGCAAGCCTTACCTAGCTCTCTTTCAGATGGAGAAAAAGCTTCATCATGTTCTTGATGAAATTTTCAAACAGGAGGAAATTCTTTGGCTTCAAGAAGCTAGAACAAGATGGATTAATGATGGAAACCGCAATACCAGGTATTACTACATTAAAGCGTTGACTAAAAGGAGGAAAAATAGAGTCATGATGTTGAAAAATGATAATGGGGATTGGGTTGAAGACCAAGAACAATTAAGGGAGTTAGCTTGCAATTTTGTCAAAACTTATTAGATACCCTTGCTGGACCTGTAAACATATACAAAATAATATTATTGTGGCACAAGAGTTAATTCATACTATGAAGAGAATGAAAGGAAAGAAAAGGTTCTTCGCCATCAAAATTGATATTGAGAAGGCTTATGATCGGGTAAAATGAGAGTACATTGATAATATGTTTAGAAAGACTCGAATTGACCCTAACATTCTCCATTTCATTATGGAATGTATCACCTCAGCCTTAACACAAGTTCTCTAGAATAGCTCCAAAACCGATGCCTTCTCCTCTTCAGGAGTAATTAGCCAAGTGAGCTGTTATCCTCTTATATTTTTGTGCTCTGTGTGGAGAAGCTAACACATAACATATATGAAGTGATTTGTCAAGGCCAGTGGAAGCCTACTACAGTGGGAAGAAATGGTGGCCAAGTAACCCACTTGATATTTGCTTACGACCTTATCTTCTTTGGAGAAGCCTCTATACCTCAAATTCATACTATGAACGCCTCAATTTATTCTATAGATTGTCCAGACATAGGGTAAATATTTCGAAAACCAACATTTTTTTCCTCCAAAAATGTTGGTACTTGTTTGAGAAAGGAAATTACTGATTTTTTAGGTTTTAATACTGCCGTGCCGATAACTTAGACATTTATTTGGGTGATCCTTTATCTTACAAAAAAAAAAAATTTTAATAGTGAATAAAGTTAAGAAGAGACTTGCAGGTTAGAAAATGAACTGCCTAAGCCTGGTGGAAAGAGTCACTTTGGCTAGATCTGTTATGGGCGCAATACCAATTTATTAAATGATGGTCTTAAAAATCCCAAAAACACTTTGTACAGAATTAGACAAAATACAACGTAATTTTATTAGGAGACATGAAACTGAGGAACGAAAAACCCACCTAATGGGATGGGAGCAATGTATAAGCCGAGGTTGAACGAAGGCCTGGGCATCAAGAACCTCTTATGTGATGAACGAGGCTTGTTTATTGAAATTAGGGTGGCATCTCATGTTTGATAAGGAGAAGTTATAGGTCTCAATTATTAAGCATAAGTATAATAAAGGCTTACCCATTTCTTCGCTACCAACACCAAACCATCTTGCTTCTCCCTTATGGAAGCACTGGCTTCAGTTTGGAAGTTTATTGAGGCTAGAACGGTGATAGAATTGGTGTTGGAAGCTTGACTAGCTTTTGGTATGATAGGTGTGGGTGGATCATGACACCATCCTAGATCAAGCAGTTGACCGCGACGTGCGCTGAACAGCCTCTCTAATAACTTGGTGGCTGATATGATCAACACGGAAGCAGAATGGGACTGGATCCGTTTTGAACAGATCTTACCTCCTAAAACTTGTCTAAAAATCCTTGCAATCCCACCTCCAGATGTCTCTCTCGGTCCTGATGTGGTTAAGTGGGGTAACGCTGCTAATGATGATTACACGGTTAAGGAAGGCTATAATTGTTAGGAATCAATAGCTGCACAAGGAAGTTGTTAGTATAAAATAAATCTGAGCCGTGTACAAGGACACTGTCCTTGAGAGATATTCCGCCACAAGACGGCACTCCCCAGGATTGAACGGATTCTTCTGCGATGTCGCAGGAAAGCAGAACAGCGGAGATAAGAACTCAGGGACAGAGAGAAGAGGAGAGGAGAGAGCAGCTCGAATATTGTCCGGAGCTGTGGTGTGTGTAACCCAAAGAGCAACGCGGTATTTATAGGCACAGAAAATAATGAGACGTTGGACCATATTGAATTGTATTAATGAGGACGTTTCTGAACGTTGGACGGTTTCCGACATGGGGATTAATAAACATTATATCAGATAAAAAACGGATTAATAATTGTCGGTAAATGATGAGTAACGTTCAGAAACGTTCACATAATGAACTCATAACTGAAGCCTTAAATTTGTGAATTTACTGGAAGGCTATTTGAAAATATTTAATTTTCAAAAATTAAATTCCGGCAACGGTAAAAAATGTCCAACACCGCGTATATTTTGCGCGCAGGGGGGGCAAATCGCCGAATTTCAATTGAGCTCAGCTATGTTGGCCCAGCTTTTTGTGCGCGCGAGCCCACTCTCCTCCTACACCTATTTTGCTCTTCCATAATCACATGTTAATATTTATACCCTTTGGCTTTCATTTGTTTGAGCAATGTGGGACTTCTCTTTTTCTCTTCCCTTTTGACACACACACATACAATTCTTCAACAATAATGCCATTATAAGGGGTAGGTTAGGGAAGAAAACATCCTTTTTTGGAGTCTCATTTGGAAGTGGCCCAGGCTCGAACGTATATGTTTTTTCCTTTGGCAGGTGGCGCTGAACAAATTGCACACCAGAGATCTGAGAAGGATTTGGTTTCACGTCCAAGAAGTTTGTCATGCGTGCGGGGGTGTTGAAAATACTATTCACATCTTGAGGGATTGCACATGCGCTCGTAAAAGGTGGAATGAGTTGCTGCCTATGGAGAGAAGCTCCTTTTTTTTTCTAACTTGTAATCTGACTGTATGGCTGGCTGTTAACTTACAGGATGTTTCTAGAGTGCATAATGATGTGTTGTGGCGGATCACCTTTTGCAGTGAGTTGCTGGACATTGTGGAAAGGGAGAAACAGAGATCTTTTCAATGACCAACCTCGTTCTAACCAGATCTACATGAGAAGAATCCTCCACCTTGCAGAGCAGATCAGTCATCGAACGCCTTCAATGTTAAGTTCGAGCCAGCAAGGCACCAGTCAGAGTGGAATAAGATGGTGACCTCCTGAGCTGGGGTGGGTTAAGATCAATTGTGACAGGGCTTGTAGAGGAAACCCAGGAATCTTAGGAGACACTGCTGGTGGTTGGAGAAAAGGGGTTTTCTAGGAATGGGCGCACCTCAGTACAAGCAGAGGCTTGGGAAGCACTCATGGGATTGGAACTTAGTTGGTATAACGGACATCGTCAGGTGCATTTAGAATTCGACTCACTCCTATTAGTAAAAGCTATCACTAACTCTTCGAACCCAAGACCATCCAGGATTGTGGGCATGATTCAACGCAGCTGGCAAAGGAGTTACGTTCGGGTAGCTAATATGTTAGAAGAGGCTAATAGATGTACAGATCTACTAGTAAAGCATAGCTTGGATTGGCACTCATGTTTGGATTGCATTCCTCCATTTATAAGTATTACCCTTAAAGCTGACTATATGGGGACTTATTTGCCCTACGGTTTTAGTTAGTCGTTTGTTTTATTTAGGCTAAACCATTTTTTCTACCAAAAAAATTAAAAAATATATTTCTCATTTATTGCACTCATTTTCACATGGAATTTTTCCTCCACGTATTGGACATATTGCACATGTAACAAGCAATATTGAGTATTGAATAATCCTCATTAACTTTAAATTTTAAGTTATTAAATCTACGGATCAATATATTTTTCATTTATTGTACTTATTTAAGGATAAGTGTATGGTATAATTGATAATATTTTTATAAGTTGTCATGAATATGTATAAGGACAATATTAAGCAATAATTTCAAAAGTTGTTGTACTTGATATTTGTGAAAAAGATTATCCTAGTTTGTGTTTTGATGAGAAATTAATAAAAAATATAAAAGAATATATAGGGTTTTGGAGGCAAGTACAGTAGAGGGAACTTTAATTTGACGCGATGCACGATCGTATTTGTTATTTCCTGAGATTCATCATACTTTTTTTTTATTAAATGTTATAAAAGACACGGTTGTCCATTTTAAACAAAAAAATTAAAAAGCATTTAATGGACACGGTTGCCTAACAATTGTGTCCATTAAATGTTGCTTTCCTACGTGTCAGCTTGACACGTAGGAAGAGAACACAGAGCAATCGTGTCCCAATGCATGCATGTCAGGGTTAAACTATTTTGACCCTGACATACAAATACAAATTAACACGTGGCAGCGTATGAGTGGAGGTAATGGGATTACATTGCCATGTGTCAATATTTGATTGGAAAAAAATTGATCTTCATTTTTTTTATTGTTTATTTCTTCTCCTCCCAGGTTAAACAATTCTCCTCCTCCTCCTACAGCTTTCATTTTTTCTTTCGTTCAGTGGCCGTTCCTCCATTTCCTCTTCTCCTTACCTATCTGTTTCACCTTCTTCGTGGGATGTTGGGTCATTGTTTCTGTCTCCCTCTAACTTTCTAAGTCATAAGTTTTTATCGGGAGATTGTCCTTTAAAGTTTTTAGTGATTAGAAGAAAAAGAAGATAAAAGGAGTCATCTACACGAGGATAAGAGTCAAAAAAAAGGAAGTGATCCCTGATTTGGTATGAAAATATTAACTTAAAATTATATTTATTTTATAAATGATATGATTATGCTGTAAATAAAATTTAATTACCTGTAATATGTTTTTTATTAGGTTTGTATATATGTGTGATAAGTTTTTTATTCTTATATATTGTAGCTGAAACAAAATACAATTGCAAGATCTGAATAAATGAAAAAAATAAGTTATGGTTATTTTATGTAGAAAGGGGAAAGAAATTCTAAAATTAAAGGAAATAGGTTAAAAAAATGGAAGAAAAAATTATGATAAGAAAAAATAACTATTTGGGGAGAAAAATTTATCAATATTAAAGACTATTAGGAAAAATAAATAAATTAAAAATAATGATGAAGATATCAAATAAAAACTCTAAAAGGTTATAAGTAATGGAGACATAGAAAATTATTATAAAAGAAAATTAAAATTTGAAGAACAAATATAGGAAAAAGGGAAAAAAGTGTGAAAGAATATGATGTAAAAAATAGAAGTGGTGTAAAAAAATATTGTTGAATAATATGGTGGGAGAAAAAATATGGAAGGGACAATATATGAAAAGTTATAATTGAAAAACTATTATGAAAATATAATATAAAAAATTGTTATTAAAAAAGGTAATATAAAAAGATATTACAAAAAAGGAAACAGGAATTATCTATGAATTAAAAAAAGAAAATATAAAATTTATAATGTGGATGAGAAAAAAATAGAAACTTATAATTCCATAGGATATAATTTATATTGGCAAAATATTAGTGTAATATTGAGAAAAATATAAGTAAAAATTTTAAAATTTTTTAAAAAATATCAATAAAATGCATGTAATCCAAAAAAATAATAAACTTGATAATTGATAATTTTTTTACTGTATTTTGAATGTTAGTGGCAGTATTGATTGAGCTGGCAAAATGAATAACAAGAAAGAGGTTATATGCATATATTCAAATGGGCAAATATGTGAAACCGAAGAGGGGGTAATATTTATCGCGGATGCGATTGATGTAATGACTGTTGATTATGATATTTCATTAGAGAGGCTAAAACAAGAAGTTACTGAACAGTTACAACTTGACTCAAATCAATATGTGTTTGACTTGGTATATAGGCATCCAGTGTCATTGAGACCCATAAAGCATTGAGCAGGCAAGTTAAGAAGAGATGTCAATATCCAAGCAAAGTAGGTGGCGAATGTAAAGTTTCCATCACAGTTAGGGTCAGTAGAATTGTATGCAGAAATATCGTCAAAAGAAGTAAACTTAAATGAAGCCACTTAAGCAATAGTTGAATATGTGTCGGATCCACTCCCATGCTCTAGTCACGCTATCATCGCCAACGATCAACTTGCGTTGTTTAGGTCATATTTTGTAGGTGTTGGTTAACATCCAAGTTCATCTTGTCTGCCGAGTGATGATATCTCACACCCAAGTGCGTCACATGCACTAATTGAAGCCCCATTTCTCCTCCAGAGCAGGCAAAAGACATAATGGATGAATTTGAAGAAGAAGAAGAATATGATGCAACTCCTTACGATTATAATGATAGTGATAATACAAATAATGATGAAGATATCAATTGTGTGGATGCCACTGTGAATCCAGCAACCCCCATTAATATTTATGATGACTTGACTGTTGTGTTTCTTGAATAGATAGATGCAGGTGGTGCGAGAGTTCCTGAGTATGCTAAAATGGAAGAGGCAGCGATAAATATGAATGATGGCCAAGAGTTACATGTAGGTATGCTGTATAATGATTAGCGGTCCTTTCATAAGGCAATGAAGATATACTCGGTACGCACACATCACACTTTTAAAGTGTTTCACTCGTCAAAAAAGTACAAAGAATATCGTTGCCTTGAATATGGATAGGGGTCATGCAAGTGGAGGGTTAGAGCCTGTTATCGGAGGAAGAAAAATCATTAGGAGATAACAAAATACAATGGGTCCCATACATGTGTGTCAGCATCATTGTCTCAAGACCACCCTAAACTTGATTATGATGTTATTTTAGTATACCTTGTATCCATGGTAACTGAGAATCTTGGAGTGCCAATTCGAGAGGTCATTGAGCGGGTGCATTCTATTTTTGGATACAATGTTTCATACAAAAAGGCTTGGAAAGGAAAACATCGAGCCATCTCACATGCATTTGGGAATTGGGAGAAGTCTTTTGCTTTATTACCTAGATGGTTGGCTATTGTTCAGCATTTTATACCTGGCTCGTATTATAACTTTATGCATAAAGAATGTATATCCACTAGCGTGGCTAATGGGGAGTCAGTCATATTTCATCAGGTATTCTGAACCTTTAAACCATGCATTGAGGCGTTTGGCTACTTGAAACTGATGGTCTAAATCGATGGGACATTCCTTTATGGCAAATATAAAGGGACCGTACTGATTGTAAGCACACAGGACGGTGAGAGGAATATTATCCCACTTGCGTTCGCAATAGTCGAGAGAGAAACATATGAGGCATGGACATGGTTCTTATTTAACCTCCGCATGCATGTGGTAAAAAATAAGGATGGATTGTGCTTGATTTCTAATCGGAATACTAGTATCTTAGTTGCCGTGGCTAATGGGCGAATAGGGTGGCAACTTCCACAAGCTTATCATATGTTTTGCCTTCGACATTTGGCTAGCAATATCATTAAGAAATTTAGATTACCCTGACTGAAGAAGCTATTTACTAAAATTGGTAAATCTTGCCATCCCGTAACCTCACTTGTATTTGTATTATACCATGTTTCTGCATGGATTTTTCTCTTATTCTTTCTTTTCTTGTACAGGTTACCTATATGAGCAACATAAAGTAGATGAAGAATTAGCCCACATACGCCAATTAGACACGCACGCTACAAACTGGATTGAGGAGATACCCAAAGATCAATGGTGTGGGGCATATGACGTTGATGGCAGACGATGGGGTCACATGACAACAAATTTAGTAGAGAGTATCAATGCAATTTTCAAAGGAGTTAGGTTCCTACCTGTGCTGGGATTGGTCAGAGCAACATTTTATAGGCTAACCAAGTATTGGGTCCAGCGAGCCGAAAAGGAAAATGCATAGCTGAAAGCAGGCGAAATCATATCTGAGGACATCAAATTAAAGCTAACAGTCAGAGCTAGAAGAGTATCAGCATGCGCAATTCATGATTTTGATAGACGAGGGTCTACATTTGAAGAAGAGGAGCCATATGATCCAAATAATCAGCAATTTAGTTGATCTTGTAAAGTTAACTTAGCAGAGCGTGCATGTGATTATGGTAAATTTCAAGTTTTGAAATATCCTTGCCAGCATGTATTAGTAGCCTGTGCCCATGTTCGCGTGGATTACATACAATTCGTTGACCGAGTGTTTCGATTGGAAACTATTTCGAAGGCCTATGACACTGAATTTCGTCCCATTGGTAGTGAAGTATACTGGCCCCATGTTCAAGGCTCGACGCTTATTCCAGATCCAACAATGACACATGGCAAAGGTCGTCTCAGGTCAAGCTGAATACGAAATGAAATGGATTGGCAAGAAAATTCGAGAGATCTACCACGATGTGCATTATGTAGATAGTCGGGTCACAACCGCATGACTTGTCCATCGCGTCCCCATCCAAACCCATAGCCTTTTAGTTTGTCGATTGTTTTTTCTCCCTTCTTGTATTAGAAATGCTTTATATACTACTTTTCTTGTGTTATTTGTACAAAGGATGTAAGACAATTTTAATAAAGTATGTTGTCTTATTCGCTATTTGTTTCAGTTTTCAATAAAGTACAATCTAGCTCTATGTGAAATTAGTTTCATATAAATTTATCCTTGCACTTCTCATATATCGTTAAATATATATTTTAGCTAACTTTGATGCCACTTTGCAGGATAGTATTATGTCTGGCACAAGACATGTTGTTCATCTGGGTCCAGAGGATGACTCTTTGTTGCATCTGCAAACTAGGCACGTCTCTTAGGTGGTGTGGTTGAACATGGTGCATTATTGATATATTGTAGAAATTGAATCTTCAACTGTTTAATGACTATATTGTTTATAATATTTCACAAGTTTTCTCTCTAACAGCCAGAT
The DNA here is from genome assembly GCA_032878935.1 of Erythrophleum fordii. Taxonomy (NCBI): domain Eukaryota; kingdom Viridiplantae; phylum Streptophyta; class Magnoliopsida; order Fabales; family Fabaceae; genus Erythrophleum; species Erythrophleum fordii. Next base: position 30,781,033 of record JAVQMF010000050.1, read on the forward strand.
CGCATTTTTTGACTTTGTCGCGTTGCGCATGGTCCATGATTAAAGTCTCCCCTACTAGCCATAATGCCACACCTTAGAGCCGCTGGCTTTTATGGAGTATCTCACCTCGCAACACTTGACTTTGATACTTCCCTTGTTTCAACACTCGTTGAGCGGTGGCTACCAGAGACACATACTTTTCATACCACCCAAGGTGAGTGTACCATTACACTACAAGATGTCGCTGTACAGTTAGGTCTTCCTGTGGCGGGTCTCCCTGTCATTGGTTCACTTAACTTCAACTGGCGAGCTATTTGTGGGGTTCTTCTTAGAATTAAGCCACCTGAAGAGGAGTTTGATGGTCAGAGATTGAGCATTACTTGGCTCGCCAACCACTTTGAGGCACTTCCAGATAATGCGGATGAGAATGACACACTACAATTTACTCATGCCTACATATTACTCCTGATAGGCGGGGTTCTTATGCTAGACCGGTTGGGACATAGAGTTCCTTTTATGTACCTAACAGTCCTCCAGGACTTCCATGTAGCAGGTCAGTTCAGTTGGGGTTCCACAGTGGTAGCATATCTCTATAGAGAGTTATGCAATGCCACTGATTACAAGGAGGTTAACATCGGTGGCTGTTTAACATTGCTTCATTTGTGGGCCTGGGACCGATTTCCTAAGCTAGCCCCTAAGAGACCCCTACCTCTAGACCTTCATCTTGATATATATGATGTGCTCCCCCCACTTGGGTACAGGTATGACCTCTATTTTGAATTGAATGCCTTTTGTATGGTTCAATTTATATATATAATTTCAAATTAATAGTCATTTCCTTTTACACCTTATAGGTGGAGGGGTGTGGGCCAGCATCTTCATCTGAGAAAATTAGTAATTCATCACTACCGAATATTGTTAGACTAGATGAAAGCTGATGAGGTTTAAGACACTTTCTGTCAGTTTGGTACATAGTGACCTCAATGATACGATATACTGACATATTTTATTTCATTCCTTGTAGATTATATAGCATCCATATAATGCAAACGACGTACACCAGTTGATTCCTGACTATTGTCTGGTCTCCTCGGATATATGGCTAGCATCTGTGCCACTTATTTGCTTCCATATTGTGGAATGACATCATGTTGATCGCGTGATCCAAAAATTTGGTAGAATGCAGCCTGTACCTCGTGCTTCTTATAATTTAGAAAAGGTCCACACACTTACACTAAAAGGTAAGACACATTTGGACTAGTCGAAAGAGCATGAGAACTTCGTGCTTGCTTGGTAGGGCTGGCAAGATACTTTATCCTTGACACCAATATCATTGGAGCTCTTAGATAACTATTCAGAATATATGAAATGATTTTGGAGAGTTACCCGTCGGTAGATCCATCCTAGTAGTGGTGCCCAGAGTTTTGTGGTAACTTTTTAAAACCTAACATAGTCATTTTATTTCATTTTTTTGTACTTATTATATATATAACTCAATTTTCTTTCTCATAGGCTGATGTTGTTGATTGCTTACGAGTACTTGCTACTGATGACCATTCACCGTTAGGTCTTGCTGTGGTCACTGATTGTACTAGCATCCTCGATGCACTTGGCGAGCACCGAGATATGACGATCTCTCAAACTGCTCTTCCTGCACCTCAGTTACCTCGGCCACAGCTTCCTCCAACTCGCACGGCAAAAAGAGTCCTTGAATTTATGTTTACTAGAATACCCATGGTGGATGATCGGCCTTATACATCTAATATTGGCACCACATTTACAATACATGGCCCTTCTTTTCATACATCAACGGAGATGCAGACCCAACTTGATGTCGCTAGACTATCTTCTTCTCCAGGAACGCAAACACAAGTACACCATGACACCGCGGGTCCATCTCCTACCACAGTGACACAGGCTCAGACCCATTATGACACTGCAGGTCCATCTTCTTCCACTCCTCCGGTGCATTTTGCTGATTTTAGGGGTATTAGCTCTGCATTTCATATGCCATGTGGCTCCGTTCCTTTTACATCCCTATTTTCAGATCAAACAATGTCTGCTTTTGGATTTGTTTCTGCGTCTTTTGCATATGATGGATCACAACAAGTGGGATATATTACACCACATCAGCCACTTCCTCAAGTTCAATCTCCCTTATTAAATGTGAATCCCATACCCTACCAAGAGGTAGAAGATCAAGGAAACAATGATAACCAAGAATATGAAGATGGAGGCATTAATGAAGAAGAAGAAGGAGGAGGACGAAGTACAAGAGCCAGAAGAAAAACACTCTTCTGTCCGACGACAAGGCCAACGATTACGAACACGGATTCGATGTGGCACAAGAAGTCATTTCTTTTGAACATTATGCATTCTTTCTTTTTGTTCTCGTGTATTTATTTTTTAGATCATCGTAATATAACTATTTCTTTTTATTAAGTACAAAATTTTACTTCTTTAAATATCGAGTTCAATAATATTAGACTATCGTTATTAATTTCTCATCAAATTCGTCTACCTTCTTACTTATTTATCTAGTTTAAATGAAATTACTTTAATAAATTAACCTTCATTTTCCTAAATTAATTTGATACCTTTCATAATAAATAAAATTTTTTTATTATAATTATTTTCATTCCGTAACTTATTACTTCTGCAATCTTTTTTTTTAAAAAATTAACATAACAATTATGTAAAACAAAAAAAAAATCATTTCAAACACATTTCGTTTCTCTTCAATCATTTTATTAAGTTTAAAAGAATTACCATTTAATTTTTCCTAAACAATGATCTTCTATTTTTTTGTCTCTATTTTTTTATACCACTTAGCCACAATTTTTTTAAACTCTCTCTCATTTAATTTTCTTTATTATCATATTAAACATAAATTATCCAACTAATCAATTTAATTTGGAGGAAATGAAGAACAAATAATAATTTTAAAAAATTCAAAGAATTATAATCCAATGACATGGGTGATGGTTAAAGATAGTTACTCTTTTATTAACTATTTATCCATTTAATATTTTTTAACAATAGTTAAAATTTTATTTTATTTTTAACGTTCTATTTTTTTCTCATGTTTTTATTTTCCAAATTATAGTAACATATTATAACTATTTTTTCTTACCAAAAAGATTTTTTTTTTTAATATTGAGCTCTAGCATACTTTATAATTTTTTTACTCTCTTGCTTATTTATGTCATTTTGAGATAATTTAATTAAACAATTAACCTTCATTTTCTTCAATTATCTTTATGATTTTCATGGTTAATAATTTTTTATCTCTTATCAATATTTTCATTGTGTGGCTTACTTCACCTAACAAGTTTTGAAATTATTTTTTTCACACTTACATAAAAAATATAATTTAATTTAAGAGTCATAGCTAGTCCTAACTTTATCTCAATAATAAACAATTTTATATTATTACTAAAAAAATAAATTATGACTCAAATATGACAAATTATAAATTTTAGATCATTATATATATATATATATTTCATACATTAGTTATAGCTTTCATTATTTGTCCATTTAAGTTCAATATTACTTACCAAGTTTATTTAATTATTTATTAATTTACTAATATTATTGCTGATTATCAAGTTTTTAAAAAAATTAAAATTCAAGCTCCTTAGCCATTATTCTTTTAAATACATTTTATTTTTAAATATTTTAAAATCATGATAATTAATTTTTAAAATTTTTATATTCATTATATAATTACATTATTACAACTAAAAATTTTTCCTAATTTTACAACTTCAAATTTTTTCATTCGAATATAAAAAAGGGTTTAATAGCCAAAGCAAATAACCATGGCTTTTTTGTCCCATCAAATTAGCTTTTTTGTTGTATTTTTATATCTCTTTTTTATTAAAAAAAAATTGGTATTCTATCTTGAGAAATAAAAATGATGGCTAGATATTTGAATAATTTAAAATTTTTGTTATTATTTTACAGTTAAAAACCCCAGAATATATGAGTAATAATATATAATATGATGAAAGATGAAAAAAATAATTAACGAGTTCATGAAAAAAATAATTAATGAGTTCATAATTTAAAGATATTTTATTATTTGAGATGTTTATAAATTTGTAATTAATTGTATTAGGGATAATTTAAAATTAATTAGGAGTTATCAATTTTCGTATCTAATCTATAAAATTGTTATCCATTCATATTATTTTGTTAGGTTTATACTTTTTTATTTTAGTATTCTAGTTGAAATAAAATTCATATTTTAATATTCTAGTACTACACTATGGCATTATAATATAAATATATTTAGAATTTAATTAAAATAAGAAGGATTACTCAAATTTACAATAGTCACAATTATTTTTTAATGCATCTTCTAAGGTAAGCATTATTTAAAAAAGGTAATTAAACAAAATTCATGACTTTTACTGCAAAAAAATATTAAATGAAAAAATTACAACAATCCTAAAAGAATCCTAAAGTAGAATAATTTTTTTTAATAATGAAAAAGAAAAAAATTATATGTAATTCTTTATATCTTTTTTCTTTTCAGATTCTATAATCAAAATACGATAAATATATACTTCTCAAATTAAAATATAATAAGTGTATGATTTTTATAAACAATTGTATAATTATTTAATTAAACCATATATTTGTCATATTTTTATTAAAAATTTATACATTTATTATATTTTGATTAAATAACTTAATAGTAAAAATATCAAGAACTATACCTAAATTTAGTCCTTAAAAATTCAATTTTATGCTAAATAAAATAAATTCTTTTGTATAGACTAAATTTGTCATTATATAAAGTTTGTGCCATGAATATTATATTTATAAAATTTTAGAATAATTTAAAATAGTTTAAAATCAATTGGTATGTCTTAAAACTGACACATGACATATATTCCTTAATTTAATTGATTATACATCTATCACCATTCAAGTTTTTAAAACAACGCTAGGTTAAAATGGTATTATATAATAATAGATTATATAAACTATGAATACTAAATTACGTTAATATGATTTAGAACTTCATTTGTTTATATATATCAAAAAGTTCTTCCCTACTCACTTACACACACACATATATATAACAGAAAAATTCAGAAGTTCTATATCCTTTATCACAAATCTTAAATTTTTTAATAATTTATATTAAATTATGACATAAATTTATATTCTTTAAAAATTATGTTGTTTTCTTGTCGTATATTACCATTTTTTTGAAAAAATAAATTTATATATAATTTCTTATATTTTTATTATCAAAATTTTTAATTAGAATATGACAAGTATAATTTTTATGAAGAAATAAAGAGAAATGTTTAGATACCTTTAAAGTGTTTCATCATTCATACACTCTCCAATAATAAAAGTCCAAATCAATAAAATGAGGCTCTTAAATTTCATTTCTCTAGATTTTTTGTTTTAAATTTTTGGAGAATTTTTACCCTTCAGATTTCAACTTTTTTTTACACCAAAACAAATCTTTTTTTGAGTATTAACCTGTTTAGATAGGGGGTTTTCCTCTCTCAAATCACATTTTGAACAAAATAATATATTATTATTTTTATGTATTATAAATAAGTAGACATAATTTTTAAACTTTCTCAACGTCTATCTAAACTAAACAGGTTATGTATATATGCCAGAAACCGTCCAATAGTGGCCAGACACTGGCAAGACGGCGGCTATAATTGAAGAAGCTTCCTTCAATTATCAAGTCCAGAATCAAAGCCACAAGATAGAAGAATTTTTGGGTCATTAGGCTCCTTCCCTCACGGATTTCTTAGCCACATCTTAAATGCAACACAGCAACCATAATCGAACTCTCTCACGCCATCTTCTCCCCCCCCCCCCCCCTGCTTTCTTTGTGTTCACTGCTTCTATCATTGTTGGCTTGTCCCCTATGTCTGGATACGTTTTAATTTTGCCAAAGAGGCTGCTGGTCTTTGAGACGTGTGAAATCATCGAGAAGAGGATTTACGATCTGAGTTCTCTCCCACCATTTTTGCCACATTTTGCAAGGAACATTGAGGCTAATGGTTATACATGGAATCAACATTGGTTGGGTGGAGATAATATGAATGGGACATTTAGGTCGTTACATTGTAGTCTTCTGAGTCTATTGCATTGGAGTGGGAAAGGGAAGCCATAGGCAACCTTATCCTCTTGATAGTCTCTAGGAGCCTTATGATTTGTACAAGCCACGGAACCATCATCAAGCGGAAGGGATCAACAACGTGGAGCTTATTTTCTTCGATATTGATTAGGTACAGCACCCTTACGTGAACACATCTCTAACATATATCTATATATATGACTTTTTTAATTCAAAAAGGCAAAAAAAAAAAAAAGCATCACATCACTCAATCAAAATTAAGAAAAAAATAAAAATATAAAGTTAAAAATTTGTCACTTACATTGAATCTTAAGTTCTGAAGAATAAGTTTCTTTCAGGGAAAAAAGAGAAAAAATTTTGATATTGTCAAGACGATAAAAGAAAAACGTTCAGAGCTTTAAATTTGTTTTGGAACGATTTTGACAGCGACAATTTTGGAGGAAAAGTATTAAAGGATGCTTTTGAATGAAAAGTATTGAACAATTTGGCAGGATTGATTGGATTTTTTCTGGCACGATTCTCTTTCTTTGCAACAATTTTAGAAGTGTAGGACCCAATTGCTTTGGCGGAGAGAGGGATTGGAGCCGGTGAGGCCAAAAAATCTGCAAAAGTTATTGAAAAGAAATCTGGAGAAATTAAGTTGGTGAGTCCCGTTTTGTTGATTTAAATTCTTATTATCCGAGAGAATATAAATGATGTAATATTTGAAGAAAATTTAAAAATTTTTAAAAATTATATAATTATGTAATTAAATTATATGCTTATCATACTTTTATTTAAAAATTATAATTTTTATATTTTGATTAAAAACTTAATAAATTTATAAATAAATGCAAATAAGCTGAGTTTTTTATTTTTTGGGGCTATGGTATATTACCAAATAATACCATCTGAAATGTCCAGAATATTTCCCCGGGAAATTATTTTGGAACGCAACGCAAAACAAACAGAAGCACATTTCAGGCGCTCGCGGCCCGCCGCGATTCACAGCGACGCACGCAGGGAGAGGACCATTCCATCATTTTCTCCATCTCCATCTCCATTTCGTCGAAAGAACTTATTCCCACGATTAGAATTCGACTCAAAACTCAGCTGGCATTCGTTATCTTTTAGCGTTGTTAGACCTAGGAGTTGGAACACGATGTGGGAACAGTGGGGCGACAACAGCCCCGAACCCGATCAAACAGATCAAGATTCCTATCTTAATTTCGATTTCCTCTCCACCATGTCGAAGCCCAAAGTAATTTAGTAACACTTCTACCTATAGTTTGCTGTCTTTTGAAAACTGATTTATTTGAACGTTTTAAATGTAATTTTAGGGTTATTTCGTGTAAATATGATTTGTTGGGATGTTCTTAAAATGTTTATGAACTTCTGCGTGGTATTTTGCAGGATTATTACAAGATATTGGAAGTGGATTATGATGCTACAGATGATATTATTCGGTCCAATTACATTCGGCTAGCTTTGGTGTGTTCTTTGGCCACGCCATTATTTTGTCCACTATCTTTTTCTTCGATAAATTTCGATCTGAATGTGAGTTCTCCATGGAGGGTTTTGGGCTAATCTTACTATGTTTCTATGCTTGCAGAAATGGCACCCGGACAAACAGAGAGACCAAGATGCCGCAACCTCACGATTTCAAGTGATAAATGAGGCTTACAAGGGTCAGTTGACTTAGTTTCTATTATCTTTTTTTTTTCACTCTTTGCGCTTCCTTTTATTTACTTTTTTTGATATTTAGCTTATATTGATGCTAAAAATGTATTAGGGTTATATATGGGACTGCTCCAATAGTCCTATATAATTTAGGGAATTGTTGGTGATATAAAGTGCCATACGTGGGCATGTCATGGAATTGTATCAGTTCAGTGCAATGTCTTGACTTATGGAAGTGTAAATTATGTCCGAAACCTTAGGCAAGACGAGCTGCATGCTTCTTTTTTGTTCTTCCTTTTGGTTTCCTCTCCTTTTAGGTAGTCTTCAACTAATGACAATAATTATGTAGTCAGATATCTCATTGTTCCTGAGTAGAGAGATAGGAGACCCAAAAATACAGTGAAATTGATTGGTTTATGTGCTATGATTTGGGAAAAACAGTAGGAAGGTAGGGAAGTTTTGGAATTATCTGCATGCATTAAGTACTAAATAGAATTAATCAAAAGTGAGCTTTGCTGGGGCTGGGATGACGCCAATTATCTTTCTTAAGGAGTAATTCTTTTCCCTATGTATGCGGAGGTTAGTTTAACACAATAATTTAATGACAACGTGGCAACTACATTGTTATTGAATATGATGATAAGGTTGAGTATAGCAACCGCTCAGAATGAATGTATTTGAAATTGAAATCAATATCTGGTTCGTCAATGAAGTTTTTATATGTATTTTATCACTACAGATATATTAAAATTTGTTTTGCATGGTTAAGCCTACTTTACAAGCATTTATATTAAAGGCATGTCTCAGACTGCAGTCAATAAAGTTTTCTTGTTGGTTTATGCTGGAAATCTTCAATATACAGGATGCTAAAGTGAAATACTGGGGATCCATCTTTTAACATTAGCATATAAATTAACTGCCTGTGTGTTGAACTTTTTGGAGAATCTGGGGATCAGACTGTTATATAAGAAAATCCAACAACCATAGAGCAAAGTTCTTAATTCAAATTTCATTACTGTGGAAAAAAGGTCAACTAACTTGGTGAGATGCCTTAAATCTTAAGCAGAACTGCCTTCCGCTTTCAGCCATTGAGTTTTTTGACGTTGTTGTTGCTCTTGCTCCCAGTGTCAATAGACTGCATTCACCAAAGCTCGGTAACACATGATTAACCACGTTGGTCCCTGGATTATTAGAATTCACACCTGCTTAACTGCTTACTGTTGCAGCCTTGTACTTTTTACCATCCTTTTTGCATGGTTTAGTTGATTCTAAGTTACTAGCTAGAGCTTGGCTAGTAGGTTCTGATATTACTTCTGGAAGATTTATAAACATATGCGCACAGATTTTTTTACGGTTAAGCATCAACTGAATTCAATTAAATGAGGTCTGAAGATTCTGCAGATTGTTTTTTATTCAGTCTCCTGCCCACGCTAACTGCTAAAAAACGTAGATGAAACTAGTTTGACGAATTATTTGAATCCTCTAACATGGTTTTGGTTTTATTGCACAGTTTTGAGTGATCCTGTTAAAAGGAAAGAATATGACGACAATGGGATGCTTTATGTTTATGATTACAATCTTAATGTAAGTATTTTTAATCCTTCTGACCCTCCCCCCCTCACCCCCCCCCCCCCCTTCCAAAAAAGTAGAGAAATAAATTGATTCAGAAGAATGCTTGATGATGATGATGATTATTATTATTATTCAACGTTTTCATTTCTTTTTTCTGCAGGATTATCTTAATCGTTACAAGGGCCTTATATTGACGTGTAATGGTCTAGGCATAAAGCACTCTATATGGTAAATCAAACCCGCAGCATAGAAATCCTTTCAGTGCATCTGGGCAGTTTTTGAAGGTACCTGGCACTGCATGCCATCCTCAGGAATGAAACCACGAGCTTGTACTAGAGGGCAAAGTTGGCGCTTATGTATAATAGACAGATCGAAATCTACGTGTTGTAACATCTAATGCCAGACCTGCTTTCATATGTGTGTTCATGTCTTCGTACCTTTTGTTTAAGGTGCGAAGATCCTCTAAATTTTCTTATTGTAAATTTTGGAGAGAGTGATATAAAAGAATAAAAGCGAATATGAAATTTACTTCTTTTTGTTCACTTTTTTTTTCTTTATTTTGTTTTAAAATTTACAAAAAAAATTTACAGGATAAATTTAGAAGATCCGAACTAACAAAAATTCATTCTTCTTATGACTAAAAGTTTAAATGTAATCTGCAAGATTAGTTTGAATGTGTTTTCAAGTTGTTTGGTTTGGATGGAAAAATTTGCACTTGACAGGGTTATGGACCTACGGTTTTGAGTGCGGGTGAAGTTTTTATATTTGGCTTTGAATATGGTTCCTCTATTGTTTCCTGAGCAATATATATAGATTTAGGTGTATCAGATTTTAATTTTATTTATTTCAATATTAATCATTTATTTTTTATTTCGATATTTGTTTTTATTTTGAAGGAAATAAAGTGTGAGATGAAGATAATTTTTTAATTTTTATTAGACAAATTAAATTGTTATTTAATAAAAGTTAAAAGATTATCTTCATTTTATATTTTATTTCTTTTAAAATAAAAAATATCAAAATAAAAATATGGATGGTTGAATTAAAAATAAATAAATAGATAAAATTAAGATCTAGACTACTTAAATTTATATAGATAGTTTAGATGTAAAAAAAAACATTGTAGAATAATAACTTGGGGACAACACAATTAGTTAGTTGAAGGAATTTGAATTAGGTCATGCATCATAGTGTGTAAAATTAAAATGTTTCTTTTGTTAGTAATCCTACTTGATTGTCAACTTTGCTCAGAAATCTCCTGGTACCCTAGGGATCCTTGAATGGTCTTTCTCGGAGACAAATTCTTGTATATAATTAAATTCATTCTTTTAGAATTTTAAACATGTCATTAATGCCCTAATCGAAACTCTTAAAATAACTTACTATTATTTCCTCTTAAAATAACGTACTCTTATTTCTTTTGATTAGAAAAAGATATTTACGTACTAAGGCTAGCTCAAATAGTTAGAACAGAGTGCAAGGGTAAGTAAGTAAAGGATTGCAAGTATGTGCGCGTGTACTAGAGTGTTCCTGCGGGGGGGATTGCAAAAGGCCTAAGAGTCGGGTTAGGTTGGACTAAAAATATAAATGAGCAAAACTTTAAACAAAATTATATCGGGCCACGAGCAAAGACATTTTACCCAACTTACCTTAATATTTTTTTTAGTTATTAATATCTTGTCATCTTATATATATATATATATATTTATGTTTATTTTATCTAATTCTCTTTACATATTGTAACTTTCATTATCTATTTAAACTTTCTTTATTTCTTAATTATTTTTATTATTGATATACATGCTTACTGACATTTTTTTTATTGAATAATAAAAATACACGTATTTACCTAAAGCTAATTATGTTAGTATAGCTTATATTTTGTTTGATAATACTAAGCTATTTTTTTATTATTGATAAAAACATGAAAGTTCTAAAAGTCTATTGTCTTGAAGTATATGCCTATAAGTTTATAAAAAAATATTTTTATATTAAGTATCAATTCAAAAAAAAAAATTTCAGACGGCCCTAAACCGCCATAACCTATCCTAAAATTGGGTTTGAAGGTTGACTAAAATATCTTAAAACCGGACATTGGGCATACTGAGATGTCCAGGCCTACCCATTAAACATTAGCGTGTACATAAAACAATTCTTTTAAAAGACATTGCTCATGTGTGCCCGAAAAATGACAGTTTCATTGGGTACATATTATAAAACTGGAAGAACTTCAAGATGACCTTACTTATCAGGATGGCAGAAACACAAGATTAACGCTGTGAATGCCATCATCAACTGAACACAACAAAAGGAAAAACAAGGGACCCTGCTATCTGTTAAAAAGTGCTACTTGAATAAAGGGATAAACATATTCGTGAATCTATGATCTCCTAACGCTGAGCTCGAGCGTTTTTTTCTTTCGTCTGGAGGAGGTTCTAGAGCAGACCTATGAAAGTGGGGAATCCAACCCCCGACGCAGCAGTACCCTCTTGCTATGATCGGGGGAGGTGCCACTATTCCACGAGAAATTTACACAACAGGAAGCTTCCAAAGAAGACTCAACAGTGTGAAAGTGCACCTTTCATTTTTAAAAGGTCTAAATCCAACTGGAAATGAGCTTGGCCAATGGCCTGTATTCTATCATGGATACTGAAATTCATTTCTTCATTTCAGGAGGTAAATATCAAGAGTCTCCCATTACTAACTCATCAAGCAGCTCAAATACATACAATAGCTTTCTGTCTCTGCAGATTAATTCAATCAAAAGTTCCCAAGAATCAGGCCTTGGCTGGAAACCCATCTCCGCCAATCCAAATAGTGCTACAGCAGCATCGTCAGCCATTCCTGCCTTACAAAGATGAACTAGCAATTCATTTGAAGTAGCGTAATGAGGTAGAAAACCCCTAGTTAGCATTAATCCTAATAATTTTATTGCCTCTTTTAACTCACACTTTTGGGTTAAAAAATTTAGCACAATCCTGTAACTAGTTTTGTTCAGATAGACACCCTCGTGAGGAAGTTTCTTGAGCATCTCAAGGGCCTCCCCAACCCTACCTTCTCTGCACAGCCCTCCGAGTATCACATTGAAAGTTACAATATCGGCTCTGCATTCATTCTCCTTCATTTCTTTAAGCAACTCTATAGCTTCATCAATTTGTCCACTCCTACAGAAGAAATTGATCAAGGTAGTGTAGCTAATAGTGTCGGGTTTCAAACCAGAGCTCTTCATCTCAGCAAATATTTCCTTTGCCTCTTGTAGTTTCCCCTCTTTACATAAGCCATTCAACAAGGTTGAGTAATTAATTACATTTGGACTGCATCCGTTATTTTTCATAAATTCAATTATATTTCGGGCTCGATCAGCTTTACCTCCACAGCAGAATCCTTTAATCAAAACATTGTAAGTCAGGGGATCAGGCAAGGTTTGATCCTTTGACACCATTTCCTCAAATAGTTCAAAAGCTTCTTTGAGTCTTCCATTTTGACAGAGGCCATCCATCAAGGTTGAGTATGTAATTAAATTAGGGTAAGACAATTTAGAGCTTTTCATTTCCTTAACAATTTCAAAGGCAGAGTCAAGATCTCCATTCTTACAGTGGTACTTCACTAAGATATTAAATACGCAGGTGTTTGGCTTATAAATTAGAGTCCTCTTGGCATGTAAGAGCAACTGTCGGGCCAAGTCAACCTGGTTTGATTCAACCAGGAGATTGAGACAAGTGCTGATGGCTTTAGGAGAGGGCCTTTCACGAACGATTGGTTGGATGGAGAAAAACATCTGGAGCACTTTTTCATGCAGAGAGGAGTTTGAAAAATGCTTCATGAGGATAATAAATATACCCTCATGAAATTTGCAAGTTTCATAGGTCATTTGATGCAGAACTCGATCAATGGCTTGAAACTTCTTGCACTGTGCAAGCTTTTGGATAATTGTTGCATATGTAGCATTATTGTGATTAAAGCCCTTTTGCTCTGATGCCAAATTAAATATCTTCAAGGCATGCTGGGGATCTTTTTCTCGTTTGATCAAGTTGATGGCAGACTCATGAGAGATATATTTATATTTCCTCCCAATTTCTGTGGGATTGATGTTGAATTCAGGGGGAGCATCTGGTTTAGGGGCTGCAGCTTTTGTAAATTGAAGGGGAGATATCCATGGCAGAGAAGATGTTGAGGATGGAGAGGAGGGGACATAGTTGTGCCTGCTAAAATATATTCGCGAAAATTTCATAAAAGCTGATGACTTTGTACGGAGCCCTGTCAGTTCAAAGTAAGATGTTCATGAGTATTTAATCAAAACAAAGGAGACAAAACAAGAGGGTAATTAAAAAGAATCAGAGATGGAAAGTGTTTAGAGAAAGATGGGATTGAAACTGAAAACACATTTCATTAAGCCATAGGGTCCATGTGAAGAGGACCAATCTCCCTAATACACGAATAAATTCATTCCCGATTCCAAATCTAAGTCCTATTCATCTATTTAAACTAAAAGACAGTTACAATAAAGTAGACACAACCATTAATCCCAAAAGCTAGGAAGTAGTGCAGTAATGGAAAGTCACAGCAGTGGGAAAGTTACAGGCTTAAGAAAGTGGGATTTGACCTAGTCCAAGTCCTAACTACCCATGGTCTCTTGAAGTTTCCTCCCTCTGTGCTAGGCCTAGCAATTCCACGTGATTTTCTGAAATAAGTACGCAGAGGAGGAGTTGTATCACACAGAGGGTCAAATCAACTAAGGCAACATCCACTTAAAACATAAGAACATCAAATGCTACAATGTCATAACAGAGATAACCAAAAAAAAAAGGACTTCAAACAACATTTTTTCCCCCAGCGGGGGGGATAAAAAAGAGAAAAAGATAACGTTGTCATTTGTGAGGAGAAGGCTCGTACATGATCCAAATGAATCATGACCTACAGTGTGATAGCTTTGCATAAATTTTATCAAGGAGAAACATCATTAAAATCTGCCACTAATCCAGCAAAAGACAACAAAAAGATTCATCCTAAATTCCTTGCAATCATCTTCCCTAACCTCAGACTCACACCCAAAAACGTGACACACTAGGCGAAAATTTTCCCTACCAAAAAAAAAAAAAAAGATTTTCAAAATGAAAACCAATTCAATGAAGTTGTCACCAAAATTCATCTTTTAAAGGAAAATTTTTAAAAAATCATTGATCATCCAAGGCAGCAACCCCAATTAGAAATTTATTTTATTTTGCCAAGAAAAAAACAATCTCAAGCAATTTATAGAGTTAAACGAGCAAGGCAAAACCGTGACAGATCACAACTTAAGTTAATACCATCCACATTATATAATACTCCTATTGATGCCAATCTTTGTTAGACCATCAACAATTCCTAAAGAAGCACAGCATAACCAAGATTTTAGTCATGGAAATTAGCAGGAATAGGAGTAAATACAGAAAATGGCAGCAAGGAAAACCCATCTAAAAAATTCCAATTGATAGTAATCTTTTATGCATTTCGTCAAATGACTTCTAGGCACATACCAAAGGATTTTCCCATGCATTCTCAGATTTCAAAACACCGGCTCACAAGAGTGAATGTCTATGCTAGTTACAAGATTAGAAGCACCGATTAAAAGTCAAAGAACCATTCCAAAACTCCAGAGCGTCTCAAAAAAAGATGTAATCCATGTGAAGCCAAGAGTTTCCAATCATTAAGGAGAGAAGCAAAAACAAACACAAGAGCATTATCTAAAACCCGGAACAGGACATCCCAGATTTACATGAACCAAGATGATCCCAAAAACACACAGAAATCCTATCGAAAACCACAACAGGGGAACCGGGATGAAACAGAATTAGAAACGAAACCCTCACCTGTATGGTGATCGATAACAACGACAAGGATTTCTCTTCTTCCTTGCCAGAGTTTCTTTCTCAGATGCTTCGATTAGTTCTATTTTTGGCTCCCCGTGCGTTTTCAGAGTGCCAATCAAAGAGTAGAAGTTATGTGTGCTTGAGAAATCGAGAAATGGAAGACGCTCTTGGCTGGTATATGCTTGAGAGGGTGAACCAGGAAATGAACGGGCTTGGATTCTCTCGAATTCATTTTTCGTTTGATTTTATTTCCCAAGCTTAGGTAAAATCAATAATATCAACACACACACACACACACACACATATATATATATATATATAAATGTAAAATCTTACGTTACTCTTCTTAAATTGTTCATAAAGTATGTTTTTTTTTTCAACTTATGTGGTTTTTTTCCTTTTATAATAAGCCTCACAAATTTTTTTGACTATGCGCATGTCCAACCTAACCACTAGTTAAGGAGTGAAAAGTAAGACTATAAGCACGAATTTTTATATATTTTGTATTTCTAAATTAACAATAATTAAGTTTAAAACCATAAATTTTTTGTGGTATGTATTTTTTGTGGTTTTTTATTTTTGTGTTATTTTTAAACCATTTAAAATAACAATTAAAGTTAACCCAGACAAAATATGATTACAAAATTTCCAAACTAAAACACCCAAAAAGGAAACATCTTAAGTGCTAGGCTTTTATGATAACCAATCTAAGAGAACTTACCAATCTTGAAAACAAATTTACTATTGGTTAATATACTTATTATACAACAGAAGACATTAAAAAAAATGAGAATGACCGCATACAGTGCTGTGCCTCAAATATGTCCATTTAGCTGGATGATGTAAAAGAAAAAAAAAAATATATATATATATATATATAAAATAAGTAGGTAGAATAAGAAATTAATTTTATATTTTTTTAAAAAGATGTTTTGATAATTAAAATAATAATTTAATTGATGAAATAATATGTATAATTATATAATAAATATTATATAAATTATATAAATTTATTATATTTATTTTGTGGTAAACCAAACGGAGACGTGGGTTTACCAATCTTTTTCTAATACACAGTAATACTAAGATTATGTTTGGTAAGTTGGAAAAGGAATGAGAGAAAAGGGAGAGATTAATGGAATGTGAGAAAATGATGTTTGATAGAATGGAGATGGAATCATGAGATGATTCCAAAGTTATTGTTTCATGATATTGTTATTCCATTAGAATTTGGGAGGAGGATTACTATTTGAAATGGAAAAAAAAAAATTATTTAACTTCAAATGACATTAATATCTTATACTACATGATTTTAAATTTTGAAATTATTATCAAAATTCTAAAGATAAAAAATTTTAAATCAAAATGTTAAATTCTAAATTGTAATTTTTTTGCATAGTTAAATTTTTTTATTTTTTAATTCTTAAGAATAATTTTAAAACTTAAAGTGTTTCAGTACAAATTATAAATATCTTTAATTTGAAATTCTTAATTGTAATTTTGTTTGTTTTATAATAATTAGCAACAATTAGTTTTTAAATATTTTTTAACTTCATGAGCATTTTGGTTATTTACTTATATTTTATTTTTATTTTTGTATTATTTCTAATTTACTAAACATTAAAATGAAAAAATATCCTCATTTATTGTCATGTTATACCAAATATAATTTTAGGTCATAATATTCTATTATATATATATATATTTATTTATTCTCCTTTCCATTCCTTTAAAAATCTTTTCACGTTAACCAACATAACCTTAGTGGTCTTTACCCTTCTTCCAGTCCCAACTTCTTCTAATATCAAACCTCCAAGAGTAATTCATTTGACTCGGCCATTGATGTTCAAATGGTTTTAATTCTTAGAATGAATTGGTGATGATGGAAAATTTTTTAACACCATGAGAATTATACTAATCGGCAATGGCATACTAGAAGACACAGAAATTGCACTGAAACTTGAACATATGCCACAGGCTAGAGCATTAGTCAAATTTTCAGCACCATTTAAGCACTCAGAACTCGTCCCATGATAGCTTTGTCATGGAAAGCTTTAAATTGAATTTATCCCTTTCCTTCACAAAAAGGGAGAACAAAAAGATTGCGAGGGAAAAAAATCTAACAGAAGTACGTATTGTGAAATAAACCACATAATAATCGCCAAACAAATGGAAAAAAATAGAGGACATGAACAGAAAAAAATCAATTATGAATAAAGTATATTCCTAACACCAACAATATAGCTTTTGTTTCTGTTGTTCTTTTTCTGATTTCCTATATTGAGAAAATGGAATTAATCCACAAAATCCTTCATTTGCCCAAATTTTCTATCAAACATTTCAATATTAAAAAGATGATTTTACATTTCATGGAGAAACAACATAATTTGGAAAGCAAAACTTTTCTTAACAAAAATTAATAAATAAATAGATGACAGTCAAGCTAAAAATGAGAACTGCTAATATAAATTAATAATAATGTGTCATTGGACAAATCTTGAATTCAAAACTTATGTCCTGCTTGGTAGCATATGTGAAATAGAAAATAAAGAGGATTTTTAGTTATATTAAGTTTGCTAGGCCGAAAAGTAGAAGAAAATAAAAAGTGCTGATGGTGTACACTTTTCTCTAAGTAGCCAAGAACAGATAGCAGCGTTTGGTGCTACATTTAAACAATCAGTTATATACTAATCCTAAAGAAGAGATTATGCCTTTTTGGAAGCACATGTGAAAGAGAAAATAAAATAGATTTTTGGTTATATTAAGTTTGATAGGTTGAAAAGTAAAAGCAAAAGAAAATGAAAAGTGTTGATAGTGTATATTTTCCTCTAAGTAGCAAAGAATGGACAACAGCATTTGGTATTACAATTAAATAATTAGTTATATACCAACCCCTTGAGAAAAGATTAGCGATGTACCTTGATAGCTAATACCATTCATGTTGACAATGAAAATAAAGTAGGTAACAAAACAATTGTTGCGCAAAAGGAGAAAAGAAATTTTCAATGGATTTGTTTGTGGACACATGGCTGAAGCTGTCAATTATTGCTGAATGAGAGAAGCTTATTCAAAAGTCTGTTACAAGGAAATCTTGAGCATAGCTTTATATTAACGCCATTAGCAATGCAATTGCAATGCTTTGAGGTATGAGATTGTTATAGAGAAGGTAACACAAGCCCCTACTTTTGGGTTTAGTTGTGGTTTTCGAAAAAGAGGGGAGGGGAGGAGGCACTTTTAAATTCTAAAGGAAAGTACTTTAATATTTTAATATTTAATAAAAATTAAAAAAAAAAAGAATTACAAAAGCCAAATATAATACTCTCATCTGAATCAAATAATAATTTTTCTTTCCCTTCTTTCCAACTAAACAGAATTCATTAGCCCCTTCTCCCCCTTCATTAACTTTCCATTCCCTTTCTTCCGTTAAACCAAACAAAATTTATTAAAAGAGGGGAGACACTCTAAAGGAAAGAAAAGACAAAAGCCGCATACTCTCATCGTTATCCTCAACATTCATCTCGAGAGGATCAATAAAAGCATTAAATGATAATATTGCTATGAAAAAATAAAACAAATTACAATGAAAAAGACAACATTCATCACATAAGCTTCTATTTCGAGTAGAAGAGGGACCCTAAAGGAAATAAATAGACAAATTTCACAATACTCTTATGCCTCAAAGCATTAGTTGGGGGTCAATATTTTCCTATAACAAATTTTTAGATGAATTTATCTCATTTAGCTACCATAGACAGCATCAGCCGTTTGTCCATAAATAAGACCCATTGAAAATTTGAACCACTATGCAATATTTAGCCCAAAATAACATTTTAGTGATTCTTTTCTCCTTTTGCACAACAATTTATATTGTTAGTAGTTAGTACTCACTTCATTTTTGCTGCCAGCATGAAGGTGTTACTATCATACTTTGATACTAATTTCACATAAGTAATTAGAAGAAGCAAGCCTTGCACAAAATTTTACCTACTATTGCCTATTGGGAGCTGAACACAGGACGAGAGCTGAGAGATGACAATGAAGAGGGTAGAAGTTGAAACGCACCGTTTTAGTAGTATGGCAAGAAAGGTTGCAAGAATTTGGGCTGTTAACATCTTATAAGCCCAATTCTGCCTTTGAAGCTCCGTTCTGTCCAAAATTTTGGAAGCATGCATACCGATCCTGTACAAAGCAGATTAGGCCCCCAAAAAAAAAAATACAAAAAGGAATCAGTCAACCCTAGCGTGAAGCGTCCTAGTCGTCGTCGTCATCATCGTCATCACGGCCGCCAGCTCACTGCGTCACACAAATCACCCCTCAACCAAAAGATTCGTATTCTACTATATATAAACCCAGCGCAGAACGTCCTTCTCTCTCCTATCCTCTATTTTCCGTTTCTCTTTTTCCTTTTTCTCTGTTTCTTGTGGGTATAATTGTGAAAATGGCATCTGCGGTCCCAGAAAACCTAACCAGAGATCAGTACGTGTACCTTGCCAAGCTCGCCGAGCAGGCCGAGAGGTACGAGGAGATGGTTCAGTTCATGCAGAAGCTCGTTCTGGGCTCAACTCCTGCCTCCGAGCTTAGCGTCGAAGAGAGGAATCTCATCTCCGTCGCTTACAAGAATGTGATCGGCTCCCTCCGAGCTGCCTGGCGGATTGTCTCCTCCATCGAGCAGAAGGAGGAGGGTCGCAAGAACGACGAGCACGTTGCTTTGGTGAAGGAGTATAGATCCAGGGTCGAGTCGGAGCTGTCGGAGGTGTGTGCTAGTATTTTGAAGCTGTTGGATTCGAATCTAATTCCGTCTGCTTCAGCCAGTGAGTCGAAGGTCTTTTACTTGAAAATGAAAGGGGACTATCATAGGTATTTGGCTGAATTTAAGATTGGGGATGAACGGAAGGCTGCTGCTGAGGATACTATGTTGTCATACAAGGCTGCCCAGGTAACTTTTTTCACTTTGGATATCCAGAGATTTGAACTCTGAAGGATCTGAGATTAAGAATATTCTTCAGGGCTTAATAGAATTTGCTTATCAAGGTTTTGGGGATTGACCTCGCAACTAATTATGTCAATTCCTCACTTCCTTTGTTGCTACTCAAAATTAAGCTTTAGAAACTGTTATATTCAATCGTGATTGATGAGTGTAATTGGCCCCTCAGATTTTTTTCCCTTGCTTTTGAAATTTCTCCATACTCATTCAAAGTTACTGGTTTTTCCAATTTGGGAGCAATAGAGATTTTGATTTTAAATGGAATTTTATACTTGCATTTCTAGTTTATTTCGAATCCAGTTGGAGTCGAGTGTTCTGATTTTGTGCTTTGTGCTATGTTGTACTCCCAAGGACATTGCTTTTGTGGATCTCCCTTCTACTCATCCCATAAGATTGGGTCTGGCACTCAACTTCTCTGTGTTCTACTACGAAATTCTCAATCAGTCTGATAAAGCGTGTGGTATGGCTAAACAGGTATGCCTCATCTCGTGTTAACTCATTCAAGTACCCCTCTGTTTGCTCGCCCGTAATATTACAGAGAAGAACTACAGTCTTCAATTTATCTTGTGTTCTTTTAAATTGTTGTCAGCCTGAGGTGGTTTAGAACAACTAATCTTCTTATCAAATGAACACTTTCACTTCAATCTTGTCACGTCACTCCTTGACGATACTCCCAAATTTGTATAAGTTAGGTGTCGCAAGTGGTACTTGGCTTCCATCAGACCTACTTTAAGAACACTGATTCCTTGTGAGATAGTAAGAGTAATCTTAGTGCAATTTTTCTGAGGGACAGATTCACTAGGCACTCAGAATCACTTCACTCAGCAAAAGGGTTTTGTCATCGGGAGGTTACACTGGGATTGGATGTCATAGGTGACTAAGCGTCGAGGTAAAGCCAACATTTGCATTGCCTGTATTAGACTTAAGCAAGGCTTTGTGTCATACTTGGCGTTTCCTATGTCAAGTATAGCATGCAAAGGACATCTAGGGGGGATCTTATACATGCTATTTGAGTAACAGTTTTGCTGGTTTTTTGTAAGGAGAGGGAGCACAAATTCTCTATCTAATGTGCTCCTCTTAATTGGTGGAAGTGCTTGAACTAGGTAATTGCCTCCCCTTAACGGGAAGCACACGCTGCTAATTTTAGTAAACTTAACAGAGATATCCGTTTTTAATCATGGCAAGCTTGAAGGAGGCACCCGCTTTTAGAAAGCTTAGCAAGAAGCATCCCTCCTTAGCTAGTGGAAGTGCTTCTTCTTGACTAGTTAGTAGACACATCTTCTCTTGAATGGTGGAGGCACCCCTTCTTGATGTACGGGAAGTATTTGTTAACTAAATGCCTCCTCTTAAAAACTTATAATTAAATTATTATGACTTTTTACTTAATTAAATAAATTAATTTTAATAAATTAATATGAAATAAAGGCTACGTAGGACCAATGTAAAAACTAGAAAGGTTCAGGTCAACTTGATTAAAACCTTTTTAAATTGCCGTCTCTTACAGCAAGGACTAAAGAATGATAATATAGTTTGTTTGGTCTCTGGTTTGACTAATGAGCCACTTTTCTTTGATGTGGGTAAACACCACCGAGTCTTGTGATAAGATGGTGAAAGGGTTGTCAGTGCCTATTCTTTGGAATCCTTTAGTAATCTGTTTTCTCTAAATATGGTGAAGTTATGGATGATTTTCATAACGCATGCCCGCTGACCGGAAACTAGACATATTTCATAGGATAGACCATAGTTTCTACCTTTATGTGCCCCTAATAGGTGGTTTAGGTGAACTACAGATTCCATGAATTACTTATTTAGCAATCGAACAAACACATTTGACTGCTTCTAGTTTCATAGCTCAGGTTAAGGTTATTCTGACGAACTTCTAGACTATAGAAAGGCTATGTTCGGGAAGAATTATGCCAGTGCGCTACATTAAATTAATTGTCAGTTGCCTTATAATTTTTTGCTGATGAAGCTTGCAAGTTTGTCCTTTGAATTGTTCTATAAGAGAAAGGGAAAATTCCGGTTAGGTTCAAGTAAATAATGATTTCACTTTGGTTTATTGAAGACTTTAAGTCGTTATTTTCTTGCTGCCTATCCTCATATTCACACACACGCTCTTGCTCATCTCGTAACATGTCTGTTTAATCTTTATTTCGAGTTAAGTTTTGCTTTTACTTGAATGAGGGCCACAGCAGAAACAATAGGAACACATCCTTGTTTCATTATAAAGTTCACTAAAAGGTGCTAATTTTCATTTTTGAAAGGCTTTTGAGGAAGCAATTGCTGAGCTGGATACCTTGGGAGAAGAATCCTACAAAGACAGCACGCTTATTATGCAACTACTGAGAGACAACCTTACCCTCTGGACTTCAGATGTCCAGGTAAGTGTCGCTAGTAAAGAACCCACTGCATCTTCCCCTTTTGTCTCATGTCCTATTTGTTCCAGTGTGAGTAAAGCTATATTTGGGTTCCTGCAGGACCAGATAGATGAGCCCTGACGATTCTATTCATCCTCTGGAGGTGGGCTTTGAATGTCATTTCTTTGTGCTGATTAAGAGTCGTGTTGGTTTAAAATGGTTGGCAGTCTGTCACATAATGTTTTATATGCAGACCAGTGTTGTGTATAATTAATGGAAGAACCAACTTATTATATATGATACAATCTTATGATTTGGATCCGGCTAGAGATGTAGAAGTAGAATAGTAGAAAAGAGAGAGAGAGGAGTCGCCTCAAGATTAATTGGAGTGAAAGATGAACGCTCGATAAAAGTTTTTTCTTAAAAAAGAAAAAAAAAAGACTAAGAAGCGCGTTGTCATATCTAGCGCCCTTTCCGCAGGGTTTTCTTTTCGTCTTTCAGGTGGTCTCTGTTTTTGGGCTAATAGGATTTCTCACAATTATTCGGGCAATATTTGAAAACATTACTATGCAGATTAATGTCTATTGGGCAATATAATACCGCCAATTCTTATGGCGTCTCTTTTTTTCATTATTTCAGTAAGCACCCTTTTATAGTAGAATAATTATGGTTAAAAGTAAGGGCAAGTTACCTTGAAATATAAAGAAATATCATTTGGGATTCGTTTAATTTATAATTTAACATGCAGTCTAAATGTTTCCAAGAGATTTTATAAGGAAAACTATACTTTATAATTGTAAGTTGAAGATATTTATTATGAAAGATATTAATAATAGAACAAAAATATTCTTATTTAATTATGCAAATTTGTTATTATTTAGACTTTTCAAAATTATGAGTTATTTTCACTATCTAGCTTTGCATTTGCTATCACTTTGCTCTAGTGTTCTTACCTCACAGCGTAATAGATGCATGTAACACAGGATTGATAAATTAATGTAGTAGTGAGCACAAATCTTAATAGTAAAAATTAAAAATGTCACCTGTAATTCTGGAAAGATTCAATAATTACAAATTCATAGTGTAAAAAGTGGAAGTAAGGTAAGAATACTAGAATAAGGTTGTACTAAATGCAAAATCAAGTAGTAAAAATAGTAAAAGTTACTTATAACTTTGAGATATTTAAATAGTAACAAATTTGTATAATTAAATAAGTGTATTTTTGTCTTACCATTGAAAAAAAACAAACTCGTTGGCTCTTTTAAAATAATTTTAAATTTTAAAGTCCTTCATAATAAATATCTTCAACTTATGATCATAAAATGTAATTTTCTCATTTTTTTTTTTACTACCCTGCAAATGGTGATATTTTGTTAGAACTTTTGGTTGAGCCTAGACAAAGTATAGATCCCATTCGTACTTTTTGTATCCTCCAACCTTAAATATTTGTGTAAAAAATTCTTTTAAAAAGTTTAATTATGTAATATTAAGATATAAAAATTATACATTTTACTAAAAAAACTTGATAATAAAATTATAAAAACTGTATTTAATTCTTTTGTGGGAAATATCGTAGCCCCAAACAGAAGCTTTTGGGGCCTAGCACCAAGTGAGCCCCAAACAGAGCTCACTTCGGGGAGACATTTGGTTCACACGTCAGGTGCCAAAAAGCGAGCAGATTATAGTCAATGAATTGCCTAATTGAAAGAGACAATGGCCCACAAGGATTAGGGCTGTTGCATATATTACCTTTTGCTTGTAATGCACTGCACGAGTGTGCCTAACAAGTCTTCAGGGAGCTGCAACGTGGGGCATAATTTCAAAGCCCCACGTTTGGCACAATTATTTAATTTCAAGCCTCATTTGAATCATTTAGGTACATATAACATCACATTAGCATAACTATGGCAGCGACTAATAATAGGAAGAGAAAAATGAAAGAAACTAAGAGAATGCATTATCTTACAAACGCTGAAAGTTATGATACCTTTGTGAGCTGTAAAATCATGCTTGAAGCCAAAATAATCTCTCACAAAGTCTTCCACCATTACATTACAAGTAGTTTCGGTATCGATCGGCACTATCTTTTTGCATCTCTAAATTGTTTGTCATCATTTGCCCACTTGTACCATCTCCACCAACTACCATCAGTGAAAATACTACTTACTGTGCATAAAATTTTTCTCATTTCTAATATATTTTTGTTAGAAGTGCACTCAATCAGTATGGCCACTCACTATAAGATTAATTCCACATCTTGCCTATCAGTTTGAGATGGGCAACATATTGCCTCGATATCATGAATAATTCCCATATTGATAAGAAGCAATATTGTGGAGCTATTGATTGATTAGATTGATATCCATTATCAATCCTAATGTAGCTTAATACTTGCCATAGCACTCATAGAACACAAACTGTGGGATCGTCCCATGTGGGAAAATGTCTTCTCCACAGTGATCTCTTGATTATCTTTACCAGGCAATCATAGGAGTGATTATGTAAGACTTTGCCTTTCTTGTTAGCTTCCTTATTCATCATTCTAGTCTTCACTACATTAACTATGTAATTTAAAACAATTACACAGAGACCTGACATGATAAATGCCAATTCTTCCATGTCTACTAAAAGGCTTCCTAGAGATAAGGAAAAACACCCTTCCAAGATCCTCGAAATCCTTTTGCTTCAACAGTCATGTTCTTTTCCTTCTATTTCAAGGAAAAACAACAAGATTGTTGCAACCTTTGCATTAATTAACTAACCAACTTGCTAAGCAAAGTAACATGATGGTTGATTGCTATATTTTCAGTGAAAAGCTACGAGGTACACAGCACCCTAAATCAGCTTTGTTTCTTATGTCTTGTTTGTATTTGTAAACTTACAGGGTGTCAATATATACTCAATAAATTGACTGAAGTAGGAAATTGAATATTAGCTGCTTGGGATTCTTATTGTGTACCATGGACATAGGAAGGAAATACTTAGAAAACGTGTCAACATGTCTACTATCTGTTTGTAGTCAATAAGCTACGAGCAACCCCAACGATTAAAAAGAAAAGAAATAATTCATATAACTCTAAATGCTAGGATGTATTGATACGTGCTTGTATTAGAATCATTCTTATACTCATGTTAGATTTATTCGTGTCCTTTTAACATTTTTTAAATTATTCGACTTTTTCTTAATTATCTTTCTCCTTGCCATACTAACTTGGGCTTCGAGATCTGTAGCAAAGCCCATGACTTTCCTATGGTGCTATCCCGTATTGTTTTGTAAGATATATCATTAAAATCAACTTCTCATTAAAAAATACCAACCAAATCCAATTTTCATTTATCGACCACCCATTCTAATTTTTACCCCATAATTATTGGTTTTAGCTACCTTTTTGTTCCAACAAGTCTAATGACTTTGAAATTTTTTCCCTCTGTGGAGGCATCTTGAACGGAAGAAATGACATTTTAAGCAGAGTACTTGACAAAAGATGTGGGTCAGAAGTAAATTTACATATATTTTCTAACTAATTTGATTATTGTATATTACTTTTTCGATGATTTGATAAATTTGGTTTAAGAATTCTATACCTAGCTCTGGTTAGACTATAATAGAAATTCTAGGTTCGTGTTGGCTACGGTTTATTTCACTTTATTAGCTATAACGTTGTCTTTGTCATGTTATAATATTATTTTAAAAATTTTATTAATATTGAAATATTTTAAATAATGATAAGCTAAGATATTTCCTTTTTTTAATTTAAAAAATATTATGATTTAGTGGTCTTTATTTTTATATGTTCAAATAAAATAGTTAATGAATTGATGGGTTTAGTCAATTAAGAATTAAGATGCACAATCATAAAATTAATGCTCTTCAGATAGGCAAATGCCTAAGTTTAAACATAAACATTTAAAATTGAGAGAGTTTTTAGTAGAGAAAATACTTCATTGAAGAGATAGGTCGCTCCCTGAGTTTAGTAATATATTAGAAAATTTGAAAAATACTCTTTCTATTATTCTCTTCTTTTGCGTTTATGATTACTGTAAATATAAAAGTTGGATTTCTGCTTCAAATTCATCTAATATAATTAAAGGTTTTTATATCTTAATTCTGCTTCCACTTTTCTCTTTTAGCGACAAATATCATTTTAGTGGAGAGCTTAATGGTTGTATTGTTATTGTGAGTAATTTATGATGTACACCAAAAGAGACTTATACATACTCGGATTTGTTTCATGTATTATGGGAGTTGATTTTGTTGAATTTCAAAAATTTCAGTCATACCCAGATCATGAATCCTTCCTCTACTTCTTGTCCCCAACAGTGTAAGAATTGAATGTTATTTTTGCCAATAATCAAAGAAAGAAGCCACTTAGCCTGTGTTTGGAATCGCGTTGCGGAGTTCAAAAACCACGTTTCCCCGAAGCAACAAAGTGAAGCTTTTAACAAACGGAGCTTGGCAAACGTGATTTTCTCCTCTCTCGCCGCGGAACCAAACATACGGTTATTTAGTAAATAAAACCTCTATTCCCCAAGGATGAGGAGCACACTAGATTATTTAAATCAAATTTATATAATTTATATCCTATTTTTTCAATTTTAAAATTTTTTATTTAAAAGAGATCAACATATAAAATAAAAATAATTTCTCAATCATTAATTTTTTAAAAATATAATTGACGTTAAAAGAATAAAAGTAAAAATTTTAAGTCTAAACTATTTAAATCTAGTCTAGATCTAAGTAGATGAAGAGCATGTACTGTTCTTCACCCTCAAAAAAAAAAAAAATCGCTTGTTTGCTATAATTTTAGACAGTGATTAATGAAGCAGCGTTCAACTTTTCCATTTTAACATGAAGTTAAATAGTTCGGTAACGTACTTAGAATTCCAACGCTTTCCGATGATCCGAGGCATCTAACTCCAGTCACTGTATCTCCAATATGCATCTCTCCCAACAAAGTATTTCTTTTCCTTAATATATACATAATTTATTAAACAAAATATAAATTCACTAATCAAATAGATTTTGTTTGCTGATGCATATTACTTTGACTTAATGAATAATGACATATTTCTATGCCATTGTATAGTGAGTGAATATTAGCATATATTTAATGACACAGACAAAATTATATCATCTAATCAACAATATCATTGACTTCTAGGAAATTTTGAATAAAGCATAAGGATAAGGATACATTTTCTTGGGCCATATAAAATAGATAATTTAGAGACAAAATGGTTTTGGGCTGAACTTCTGTATGGATGACAAAAGGCAAACCGAAGGCAGTTACAGCCCATTAACCATTCTGCTTAACAAAAATATTAGGAGCTCTGGTTTTAGTCAGTCAGACCCAAACCATGAACTAGGGATTGAGGTAAGGGATAGAATAGAGCTCTTGAACTCTAGTTGGTTCAGAGGAATATAGTGCAAAAATTGCAGCAGAAGAAAGGTGAATCCATGTGCAATTTGTCCATTTGAATTCATTACATATCCCAAAATCAACAAACCCTTCATACTTTGGGACAGAGATTTTGGCAAATCTTAATGAGGTTTTTTTCCCCTTCATATTGTTGGAATGAACCAAAATGAGACAAGTAATTTTGTAAAAGCAAATGAATAAAAATTGTAAATGTATCAATACTTAATCTTGAAGAACTCATGAAGTGATAGGAGGGTGATCTAGTGATGGAACCTTTGAGTCATCGCCAATTAGCATTAAAGTTTGTTTCATATAATTAAAATAGTTATGGTGATCGATGATACCCCTTTTTTCTTTTTTTCTTTTTTTTTGGGTGGGGATTCCACCTAAGTCTTTTGGCAAGACACTGACAACTTTAGTAATCTAGAATTTGAAATTTATATGGATGTATTTATTTATCTGCTGCTATTTGTTAAGAACATAGTAATTTATTAATGAAATATATGTCTTGTTTGAATGGATCAAAAGGAAAGGTTCCCGTTAAACGCAACTTTTGAAAGGAACTAGAAAATAAAATTAAACAAAAATAAGCTTTGGTTCAATGGTGTTGAAATCATTTTCCCAAGGCTAACAGATCTAAGTTAAAATCAAAGTCGGAGTTAAATTAACCAATTCTTTGGAATTGAAGGATCTAAGTTTGAATCTTAATTGGAGCAAAAATAATTAACATAAAAAGATTAGTTCAATTAATAAGAAGAGATAGTATTTCTCTTTAATAATATAGTAAGTTTGATTCCTCTAGAAAACATTTTATAACATTAAATTCTTTAATTCCCAAATTGATGTGTGCAAGCGTGCCTTTAAAATTGTATTGAGAAAAAAATAGTTTGAACAAAAGAGCTAGAATACTTTATCCAAAAAAATACAAAGTATGAGTACTGAATACAATTTATAATACACAAGAAGGTATATTTATTCTTCTTCAATAAACCCTAACACGTGCTCCTAATTAAATACAAGGAAATATATATACCGTATTATACTATTTGGGTATATTGAGGGGATCTACTGGTTGCTTTCTTAACTGCAAGGTAATTCCAAGTGGGAAAAACATGCATAAAATAACACTAGTAGCAACAACATTTGACAAAAAATAAATAATTAGCTTGTGATATTATTACTAATTGCTAAATAAGTCATCAAATGTAGTCAAAAAACAATAAATAATTTATAAGAAGTTTTAAATTTATTTTTTGGCAGGTGAAGAGCAATGAATGAAGATGGCGAGAAACAAAAGGCACGCAAGCATGAGTTGGCCCATGCCGTAAGTTTACACAATTGCCTTCATTGGGATCTCCATGTCTGGCAGCTTGGCATCACATTAATTTTCTTGATTATCTTCAATGCTACTATTGTTAATTAAGCATTCACAACCCACACAATGAGTATGAGTTTGATTTGACGAATAATGCAAATTAATTAAGAGCAGAGATTGTTAGCAACTTAATAACAAATTAATTGCGAAACTACTTTCTCTCACATGGTTGAGCCAAAAACCAATCAAGACAAATAAAGGGGGTTGGCCTCCTCAATCTTCCTCCTAATTAAACCCATTATAAAAATAAAAACTTTAATTAATTAATTCCATGGATATTTGGAAAGACTCAATATGGGATATGTGGACCCAATCTCAGTCCAACGGAAACCTTTTTTAATTATTGATTAATATTGTTGATTTTGTCGTGGCTGTTCTAGATACTTGAGGCCTAGATCACTAAATTGATCATATTATCACTTCAAACAATGGAGAGCTAATTTTGTATCTTTGTGTTGCTAGTAGGCAATTTTTTTTTTTCTCACATAATTATATTAGTATAGGTAACTAGCTAGTAGCTTGTTTTAGTGAATCTCAAGGAAGCTTGCTTGAGTAGCTGGATATCATTTTTAAAAAGAAACAAAAGAACGAAACCAATTAATCTAGCCTTAGCCACGTTGCCTTAATTGCACATTCCAGGATTTATATTAGTTAGTGACTCTTTATTTGATGGGGAATTGATTCTACCATATGTTTAAACAGAAAATCAGTTATTCATATTAATAAATAATATAAAGCATCACAATAAATCAAAATAGCAGGTACTGTGATTTAAAACTTTCCTTTTTTGATAATAAGTTAATAGAGTAATCTCAAAATGTGATCTTATTATATTTGAGAAGTTATCAAACAATTTTTTTTTAATATAATTAAGCTTGGTAGCTGAAGTTACGACGTCGCAGGGATTTGATTTCGAACTCAAATACAATATGTAGAAGAAATAAATATCAAGGCAAAAAATAAAGATGAAATCACTAGAACGTTGTAATAGACTTTTAATATCACGAGAGACATTAGATGAGATCCACTGTCATATTTGCCGCCATGTCTTGAAATATATATGAGCTCAAGATGTGAAAATCTCTTGTGATAGTACGAGATATGGAATCCAATAACGTTTCTGGTAGAAAGGTGAGAAGACTCTACAAGCAAAAGGGAACGTACTGTAGCCATCTTTAATTAAAAGAAGAGTTTTTTAGAATGTGACAAAGCTTGCAACAAACACCCATGTGAGGGTGAAACGTGACAGGGTAACCAAAAGGCAGAAAATCACAATATCCGTAGAGTGTATATATATATATATATATATATATATATAATATGACATGCAAAGTTGCAAACTGGTGCATCCAGGCATGCACAAGCACAAGCACGAAGCATAAACTTTGTACAAGACACGTAAATGCACAGAAGGTATAAATATGAGAAATCTGAATCGGCAGTATATCTTGAGAATTAAGAAAGAGCCATGTCCTGATCGTATATGCTGAAAATTAATTTGACCCACCCTCGGGTGTGTAGCAGAAGGTAACAGATAGCCAAGAAAATAAATAAATAAGAAAGGGGAAGATATGAAAATTTGAAAATATGGAGTGGGTGTAAGAGGGACAAAATCATAATTAAGGTTTAAAAAATTCTTATACTACATACTTACATTAAATATAAGTGTAAACATTAAGAATTTAATAAAAACTCATTAAACGAAACATAATTTGTATTGATTCTTTGCATTCAAAGTATAACACATTAACTTGCCAACATGAGTTAGTCTGAGTGCAAGAGGCTCAGACACCTAAAACAAAATATCCTAAATTTGATCCAGGTCTTGTATATGGAGCAAACTCAGTTGGGCTTTACCTTTGCTTTTGGGTGCCTAACAGTATTTCGAGAGATTAGTCTTTCGCCTGTCAAATGAGAGAAATACCCCAGTGCTAACAAAAAAATATTATAAAGATAACTTCATTAACAAAAAATAAATTAGAAAATAATTTTTGCAATATATATCAATATCAAGAAAACAAATATAATTTAACTAAACCTTAAAAAGAAGTTAATGCAATTTAGTCACACATTTATTCGTCAACTTTTAATGGAAGTGCATAGCACATTAGATTTTCTTGTGAAGCTTGGATCTCAGAGTGAAAAGACTTTGGAGCATGAGGAAAAAGTCATAGGAAGAAGAGGGGCCTCACCCATGTCTCTTCCAATCTTGCTTAAGATAAGAAGTGGGTGGTGGGAATATAGACTTTGAGATTTGCACCAAAAAAAGAAAAAGAAAAACTGACATGAAATCTTATGGTATAAGAGTGCGTTTGGTTACGAGAATTAGATGGAATGGGAAGGAATGAAAAAGAATGGAAAGGAATAGAAAAGAATGTTGTAATGTATAAGACTCCATTTGGTTGTTGGAATTAGACCAAATGAAAAAGAATAAAAAAGAATGAAAATGAATAGAAAAGAATCATATAATTTATTATCATATTTGGTATAATATGAAAAGGAATAAAATTTCATTTATTTTTTATGTTTGATTAAATAAAAATAATGTAATAATAAAAAAATTAATTAAATAACCACAATACTTCCAATATAAAAAAATAAAAAAAATAATTATTTTTAATAAATAATAATAATATAATTTTTAATTTAAAAATAATTTTTTAATGACCAATAATTTAAAAAATAAAAATATTTATTTTTAAATGATTTATTAATGTAAAAAATTATCAACTACCAATCCATTCCTTTAAACAGTGACGCTTTCCTTCCAATTTTTGAAGGATTTCACATTCCTTCATCTGCAGGAATCGGACAGCAGAATGGAATCCTCTGCTGGTGCACTTTTGCAACCAAACGATGGAATGTTGTTTGGATTCCATTCCCTAATGCCCTTTTCCAGCAACCAAACAGGCCCTAAGTGTGTTGCTAGTTGCCCATGAGAGGGAAAAAAGTTTAGTTTTAGAGGGAATAGAAAAAAGAAATAAAAAAGGAGAAGAAAAAAGTGAAATTTTAGAGAGAAGCGAAAAAGAAATAAAAAGGGAGATTTAAACGAATAAAAGGGTTGGAAATTTGTGTCCGAAAAGTCTCTTTTGGAAATTTTGTGCTTGAAGCTTATTGAATCCAAGAAACTGGCATCCTAAGTAGAAACTTAGTTTATTATCAGTACGAGCTTATGGTTTTGTGGTCCAATTCAAAGTTCAAACCCAATTTTTACCATTGAATTTTACTAATTATTGCTCATCCAAACTCATGATTTGTGGTCAAACGGCTACAAAACAGGGGATCTTAAGAAAATTTTCGAAGACTTTTGTGTTGAAGGGGATCTTGTGGAACTATTGGTCGAAGTTTTCAACTTTGTCACCCCCTCATGTTTTAATCGGTCACAGATTGACAAGAAATCATGATTCACCACTTCATTTTATTAAGTCCCAACATTTATGTTACAAGTAAACTTGTTAATTTTTTTTTAATTGAAAACTTTAGGGAAAAAAAACAATACAAAAGGTTACCCACTTAGGTAGGTAGAGTAGATGTGAAGGATAGAAGACAAAATCATTTTGACAAGTGAATATTGTAGATGGTACCAATTTTTAACTAAATAGAAAAATAAATTTTATCAGTTTGGTTGTAGCAAGAATAATTGCGCATGTTGGAGCTACAACCACAACCCAATAATGCAATTGAAAATTGAAACGAAAATATTTTTTACACCTAATATGATGACAATTATAGTAATATTATGCATCGAATTGAATCAAATGTTAATTAATAGCAGCATATTTACTTTCTAATATTTTTTTACCAAGTAAAATTTTAATAAATAAATCCACATGCAATTTTTATCTTTTTGAAAATTACTATACATTGAAATAAAATTTTATCATAAATAGAAGAAAAGAGCATGTCTAGTAACTTCAGAGGTTGAGTGGAGAATACAGCAAAGAATGATGAAACATAGAGGCACCAAGCTGGCCAAGTGATCAGCACATAAAGAGGTGTAAGACAGAAAAAGGAGCATGGGATATGATTCGAATTCAAAATATCAATTTTGTTCGTAGTATTTATGGGACAAAAACAAAACTGTAATATTTCAATCTTATGAGTATATTATAGTAAGGTCACATTCAGAAACAAAGTTAAACAGCTATAGCAGGAATTGAAAAATACTAAAAGCGATGTATGATTTATATACAACGTTCCCAAGGCAGACCATACATTATATTAATAGATTGAAAAGAAAATGTGAAATAGAGAGCAGCAACGCCTAGCCGAGGGGATCTGATATGAATGAATCATAATAAAACCAAAACACGTTGGACCGACTTTGTCTTTTAAATCTCTATCATCTCATCTCAATGCTCACTCACAACTCACACTCTCCCTCTTTGCAAAACTTGTACTCAGTTTTTTATATTTTTATATTAAAATATAATAAATATGTAATTTTTAATAATAAAATGGCAACTGTATAATTTTTATGATCCAACTTTATATAGTTAAAATTTTTAAATATTCTTTTACACATATTATAATTATATTAGAAAATTTAATAGCAAAAATAAGATGCCTAAATTTAATTCCTTACCGACTCCCATGGTTCAACGTCTCTCTTTGAAAACTAAAATAAAAAGACACACAAACGGCCTTACATGTGCCATGATTGCTGATATATCAATACACAATGTCTAGGAGGGCATCCCTTTAGCTCATGGGTCTTTTTTAAAAGATACACACTCGCTTACAAACTCTTCTATCTGTCAAAGACTCAACTTGTATATTTTATCAAAGAAAATTATAGTTGAAGGCTTTTAAGTTAAAATAATATATATTAATAAATTTTAAAATTATTTTTAAAGATTAAAGAGTCAAAAATTTGAACTGCACAAACAAATTATAATTTAAGATTCTAAATTAAAATTTGTAATCTTTAAATATTTAAATAATTTTAAAATGTAAAATCATTTAATATAAATATTTTTAATTTAAGATTCTCAATTATAATTTTCTCTTTTATCAATATACGTATATATATATATATATATATAACATACAAAAATTTAATTCATCTGGCGTTAAAATATTACATCAAGTACAGATTTTGGATGTGTGAGTAGATCGCACTAATTCTGTCAACTATTCAGACTTTTTGTTTCTATATCACGACTCTGATATTTCATCTTTTTTGTTTTAGTGCATAAAATTTAATGACTTAATTAGCACATGGTTAAGTTGGGGGGGAGACTTATTAGTTGTAGTGAAGTGAGTGAAGTAGGTAGTAATGATAGTTGTAATTAGCAATTAAGAAGAGGGGGTCCTACTAGTCAATGCTTAGAGCTTATTAGTGTAAACAGAAATATGGTACTTGTAAACCAATATTGGCACAAATTGGAGACACGTCTTGAAGTTTAAAAAGAGCAAAAGTACATCTCTTTTTTGCGACCACAGTCCAAGCATAAAAGACAATATTTTAGCTTTTTATTTCAACATTGATTTTTTTTTCTTTTCTTTTCCTTTATTCTCCTTCTTTTTTCCATATCAAAATAAAATATAAGCTTTATGTCCTTTTGGTTAGAGGGAATTAGATCCTTCTCTTTTTCAATTGAGATATTTTTTGTAATTTGATTTAAAATTTCTTTAATTTATTATGATTCAAAATGTCTCATTCGATTTTTATGTAATTTGTCTTGTAACCACTTAACTGTTTTATGATATTTTCATTTTGATTTTGATTTTAATAAAAATGATCATATAAATATTAAAGCGATAAATAATTTTTCTTAATGAAAATATGTCACTCATACATTGGGCAATTCTATAGTCTTCTAAAAGTGTTATTGAAATTCTTGATTTAATTTTAGTAACAAATTTACAATACTTCAAAAACATTTAATATATACATAGATATTTAAAAAATATTTATTATTTAAATATTTACGTCATTATTTTTGTTTAATATGTAAACATACAATATTATAAAATAATTAACTGATAATTAAATATATTTCACTGAGTGTTGAATGATAAACTCAAAATTAAAAATAAATTGATTTTGAGCCTTATCATAAAGATCAACTATAATTTAAATAAAAAAATGTCCAATTTAATTAAAGAAAAATAATGACACACGGTAAAAATGCAGTGGATTCAATGCATGTGCACTATCCCCACCTTCAGATGCCGTATAATGGTTAAAATTATTAAAAAAAAAAAAAAAACGCCACCACAACAATAATAACTATTTTTCAAATATTTGGTTTATTTAAAAAATAATTTTATTATATGCCGCTGTTAAATATCTTTAGTACATGAAACTTCCACATGAAATTACAACTACAATTGACGAAGATAACTAATGATATAGTATATGCATATTTTACGCTTATGATAAGTACCAAAAAATCATTATAAATGTTGTTAGATAAAGGTATGGGCGAATCATGTTACCTAACGCACATTTAAGTAATTTTTTTAATTATTTATACCAGTTTTTAGAGGAATGAATATTTAAAAAAAAATCTTTATGAAACCAAACAAACATCAAATTAGTCATGGTAAAATAAATGCATTGTGCTAAATTGAATAATAAATTACTTCCCAAACCCTAAGTTGAATAATATATAAAGATTTTAATGTATTAGCTCAAATTTTGTTTTTTAAATTAAACGTGATCTTGGAATTTTTTTATATAAAATTTTGTTTGATGTTGAGTTTAGAATTTTCATTTAAAACAAACTCCCTTTTAACTTTATGTATACGAAAAAATATATAATATATCTCTTAATATATTTAAAAAAATTTCAACTTTTGATACTACTCCCATTCTTACTGATCATGTTTGTTATGTAGAAAAGGAATAAAAATGAAATGAAAAAGAAAATAAATAAATAAATAGAATGAGAAATAACACTTGTGTCTATATTTTTAAAAGAAGTAATAAAATAAATAAATATTATTGAATAATAATTATACAAATAAAATAAAATATTATACAATATTTTTTTGAAGAAACTTACTAGTCCCAAACCTTATCTGTTTGGTCTATTGTTTATTTCAGCCAAAGTGTTGAGAAAAGTTATTGTTGATGATAGAAAGGTAAGGATAAATACTATTTTGTTATAAATAATAGTAATGTTTTACATTAAAAAATCTAAAATTTTAAAACTATTTTAAAAAATCCAATGATAATTAAGGTTTTAAATTATAATTTTTTGTGCAATTAAGTTAAAAATTTTTATCATTAAATCATTTTAAAAATTTTTAAAATTTAATATCATTTAGTATAAAGTTATAAATATTTTTAACTTAAGGTCATCAACTATAATTTTTTGTTTTGTTTTATGTTGATTAACAAAAACTATATTTTTAATATATATATATATATATATCTTTTATTTTTTTATTTTATGGGTGTTTTAGTTATTGATTCATCTTTTATTATCATTTATATACTATTTTTATTTTATCTAATATAAAAATTTGAAATTATTCTCATTGTTTCTATGTTATTTGAAAGATATTTTTTGGTTACAGGATTTTATTTATTATTTATTATTATTTTTCTCTTAATTATTTTAATTTTTTTATTCTACTAAATATAAGTTATAATATCTTTATTGTAAATGAATCATTTGCATCATATATAATAACTGAGTGAGTGATATAAAGAGAAAGAAAGAACATATGAAATTATTACAATTGCTCCTATATTTTTTTTTCCTTCAATTAGAGGATAGGTTTAAATAAATTTTATGTATTAAAATTTTAATATAATAAATAAATATTAGTAAATTTTAAATATTTTTTGTAACAGAGGATTTAATATTAAATTTTTAAAATTTTTAAATTATATTAAGATTATCTTGTATCTTAATTGTGTAGTAAGCAAATTTTATCATTTTATTTTTCTTTTATTCTTTTTTTTTTTTTTTTAACTTATTGGATTTAGGATTGAATATAAAAAGATAAAAATTGTAATTGGTTTGACCGATTTTTTTGTTCGACATGATAAAAAATAAATATAAAAAATAATTTTTACCATTTTATTTTTCTTTTATTCTTTTTTTTTAAAAAAATCATATTTCAACCCCCTCATTTTTTTTATTACCTTCTATTTTTAATTTGTCAAAATTATTTAAAATGAATTATTCTATTATATAAAAAAATTAAAAAAAAAATTGCTTCAAACTGGTTTGACCGATTTTTTTGTTCGATTTTTTACCGGTTTTTGATCGGTTTGACCGGTTTTTTGCTTGATCGATTTTTTAACTCAATCGAACCGGACCAGGGACCGGTTCCCGGTCGAACCGGCCGGTTCGGTCCAGTTTTACAAACATGGGTAGTAAGCGAATTTTATCTTTTTTTTTTTTAACTTATTGGATTTAGGATTGAATATAAAAGATAAAAATTGTAATTTGAGGATGTAAATTTTAATTATAAAAAAATTATATTTTAAAATTTTTATTTATATTGCATAATTAAAAATTTTTAAGTGTAATTTTTTTATAATTAAATTTGTTGTCTTTAAAATTATAATTTTTAATTTTTAGATTTATTTCTAAACTCAAAAAATTTTAAAAAAATACAAATTAATTACTACACGATGAGGATCCGTCCTCCTTCAATCAACCATCTCAATTTTTGAAAGGATCTGAATCCATTTTTGTCTTTTGGGTTATTCAAGTTGGTTAGTATTATGTTTTAAATAAAAAGGAAAGTTTCAAATTTTATTTTGAATGATTTTAGATTTGTTTTGTATTTAATATTATTTAGCGGCATTTTTTTTGGGCGGGTAAGGGAAAGAAAAAGAGGAGGGAACTGACAGCCACGTATAAGAGAGAGACGCCAAAAAGTTGAGAGATGTGACTTGAGAGTTGAGATTTCAGATCATCGCCGGATGTCAGCGAAGTACACGTGTCAGCACGGGATAATCAAGACACACTACACGTCCCATTGGTCTGCCTTTTACATTTACGCTTTTGTCCTTCTATTATTATTATTATTAACTCTCTCCTTTTTTGGTATAACATTTTCTCATTAACTACAATATACGGAATATCAAAGCAACTGAAGGGTATCTGAGGTCAGATGTGTATTCAGTATTCATACTCTATTGACCAACAGTCACACCGTTCTATATTTTTCCTTTTAGAAATTGCTTTATTGAATGTCCCTTTTGGATTTTGGAACAAGTACAATTTTTACCAAATGCTTTATTTTTCATAACTCAAATAAGACATTATTTTAAAAAGAATTCAAATTTGGCACTTGTAAATTGATTCAAGGATTTGGCAAATTAATGTGCTAAGCTATACATATTTATAGGGTCAAAGTGGAGACAGATAAAATTTTGGATAATTATTGATCTTCCTTGAATTTTTGCTTCTGCAAATTTTAAAAGTTCAATATTATTAAAAAAATTATAATTTAAGACTTTAAATTGAATATTTTTATACTAAAAATTTTAAATTTTAAAATCATTCTAAAAGGTTCTTTGATAAAAAATTTTAACTTAGATATTGAAATATAATTTTTTTACACAATTTAAATTTTTGATATAAAAATATTTTACAATTTAAATTTGTTTAATATAAATATTTTTAATTTAAAGTCTTAAACTTTAATTTTTTTCTATTAATCTTATTTAACACATCCTTTTTCAAAGCATCTCTCTTTAGCAAATTCTTTTAATCTTCATTATAATTTTTATAAAATAAATTTTTGAAAAATTTTAGTTTAGTCTATTTAATTAAAAAAATT
The DNA here is from genome assembly GCA_032878935.1 of Erythrophleum fordii. Classification (NCBI taxonomy): domain Eukaryota; kingdom Viridiplantae; phylum Streptophyta; class Magnoliopsida; order Fabales; family Fabaceae; genus Erythrophleum; species Erythrophleum fordii. The sequence continues at coordinate 30,820,108 of JAVQMF010000050.1, forward strand.
ATACTATTATTTTAAAGTAATCTACTTTCAACAGTTTGTCATATTATTTATTTAAAACTTAGTATTAAATTTATTGATTTAAACCTTATTTATTTATCTAATATTATTAACTTACATTAGATTTAGCGTTAATTTATTATTAAATTTGATAGTAAATTTTAAACAAAAATGTAAGAAAGAGAAAATAAAATTATTTTAAAAATTGTTTTTTTCTTAAAATAAAAAATTAAATAAAAATTTTAATAAAATTAAGGTGATAAAAAATATATTTAAACCATTTTTAATATATAGTTAAGGGACAGCCCCTATTGTCCCTTGGACACATATGAAGCAAATTGGTAATTGCTCATCCCTGATTTTCGATGTCTATGGTATTTACCCTCCCATCCTTCCGATTCCCGATATCTAACTATACAGGCCCCTCTCTCTCTCTCTCTGCCTTTTACCCTAAAGAGGCGTTCGTTTTCCTACATAAGGCCCTCTCCCGCGGCTGTCTTTTCAGCGCGAGTTTGAAAGAGCGAGAGGGAGATAAAAGATAAGGGACTGCTTCTGCTTGGTTCTACCCTCTACAGTGTTCTTGTTCTTATTTCCACAGATTTTCATTTCTTCTTTTGATCATTTCGTAAGAGATCTCTACATCTACATCTATTGTCTCTAAAAGACTCACTCTATTACACCTGAAAGCTCCATTTTTTCTGTGAAATTGGCTTTTTCGTTGAAGCGAGAGAGGTTTTGAGCTCTGGCAATGGCACCCAGTTTTGATTGCGTTTCAAGTCTTCTTTGTGCAGAAGACAACATCATATTCGATGATAACGATTACGAGAGTACGATGGGGCTCTTGGAGAATTCATGGCATCCAAGATACCATCGACTCTATAATCCAAGTTGTTACTTTGATGACGCAAATGGGTTGCCGTTACAGAGTGATGAGTGTTTGGCGTTAATGCTGGAAAAAGAGTGCCAGCACATGCCTGCCGGCGATTACTTGAATAGGCTACGGAGTGGGGATTTGGACTCGGGGGCCAGGAAGGAGGCCATTGATTGGATTGAAAAGGTGGGTTCAAGTTCCACACTGTTTGATCTTGTTTTCCTCTCAAGCATGGCCATTTTCTGTTTATACCTGTGTCAATATGGCTGTGGATTAATTCCTTCATTTCACAATGAGTTTTCTGAAATCTGAACACCCATGGACTTAAAATGGTAAAAAAGATTTGTTTTCTGCGAATGGAAGCGTTTCATTGTAAAAGTTTTGTACCTCGCTCTATGTTTCATGGTGATATCATCATTAAGTTTGAGCTGTTTGGATGAAATTTATGTTTTTTCTTTATGTTTTAAGGTAGATTGGATAGATTCAGATGCTTGCTTGATGTTGTTATCCGATTGTTCTTCGATATGGTTTAATTGATTAACAATTGTGCCTGTTGAATAGGTTCGTGTTCATTTCCGTTTTGGACCTCTTTCTGCATATTTATCCATAAACTACTTGGATCGCTTCCTGTCTGTATATGAATTACCAGTAAGTCAGAAAAAAAAAAAAGAACTTTTTTTCCCCCTTATTATGATCGTCACTGGTTTTGATCTACTCTTTCCACACGCAGGAGAGAAAATCTTGGTCAATGCAATTGCTGGCAGTTGCATGCTTATCTCTTGCAGCCAAACTAGAGGAGACTGAAGTTCCTCTGTCTATTGATTTGCAGGTGGAAACCCATTTTTCTAATGCCCAGTGCTTGTCGGTGTTTTGATCTTACTTGGATGAGCTGATCCTTGTCTTTCCTGCAGGTGGGTGGATCAAAGTTTATATTTGAAGCTAGAACAATCCAGAGAATGGAGCTTCTTATACTAAGTACACTTAAGTGGAGAATGCAAGCAATCAGCCCTTTCTCCTTCATGGACTATTTCCTATGCAAGATCAATGAAGATCAAAGTCTCCTAAGAACTTCAATTTCACAATCTATCCAACTTATATTGAATACTGTAAGAGGTACCATCCTGTTTCCCTTTCAAACTCTATATTGCAAAAAAGAGTTATACTTATTCTTCCACCTGCTATAGTCAATGTCTGCAATAACAAAAGATGATAACATGGTGGGTGGAAATTAAATGCAGGGATTGACTCATTGGAATTCAAGCCATCAGAAATAGCTGCAGCAGTGGCAATATATGTTGTGGGGGAAACCCAAATAGTTAACACTGAGAAAGCTATTTCTGTTCTGGTTCAATATGTAGAAAAGGTAAAGCTGCTGCTGCTGGTCAAATAACAAAAGAAAGTAAATGTGAAATGAAATAATGGTTTTTCCGTTTCACTCTTATAATTGGACTTGATTACTTGTAATTAATTGGTGATCAAAATTCCAATTCAATTACTTGGTTTCTTATGTGGCAGGAGAGAATCTTGAGGGGTATTAAAATGGTCCAAGAGTTGTCATCAACCTGCAGCATCAGCAGCTCGTCTAGTGCTTCTTCCGTTCCCCGAAGCCCGATAGGGGTGTTAGATGCAGCATGCTTGAGCTATAAAAGTGACGACATAAATGATGGTTCATGTGCAAATTCTTCACATAATAATAGCCCAGATGCTAAAAGGAGGAAGCTAAACAAAACCTGTGGAGTAGAGCTATTATAGTCATGCTTTTCTTAAATGGGAATTGTGTGTGTTTTATGGAAGGTGCCTCTCCCCTCAAAAGGAAAAGCAAACAAGGACACGGAGAAAGAAATGAATAGAAAAGGAAAGAAGAAGAAAAAAACATAAAAAACTTTGAGCATGAACAAAACCTAAAATAAAAGGTGGCTCATGGGTTGAAGATGGGAGATAAAAGGAATATAAGAATCATTGAATTAAGATAGTTCATGCTCTTAGCATGAAGTTGAGCAGTCAGTAGCTGTTAAATATTTAGAACTCTTAACAGCTAGAGACCTGAGGAAGTGAAGGAACCAAGGAGGGGGATAAATAAGAACGAGTTTTGTTTATGTAAGTACAGTTTGTTTTAGGTCCTGGTTTTTTTATTTGTTCAATTTTAAAGGGAACAAAACAAAAAAGAAAAGAAAAAACGAAGCAGAGGACACTATCATCGTATTGTGAGATATATTTTCGGAGAAATATTTTATTAATTTAATTTTATTATGGTCTACATAATGCTATGTGTCACTGTTCTTATTTTATTAGTTCTTCGATCAGTGTCACGGTTTTACTGGGAAAGTATAAAATGTATCGTTTACTGATGTCACTAAACGGATCCTACTTTACAGAAGGACGTGCCAGCCCTCACCAATTTAGTTTGACTCTTTGACTGCTTGGCTGTCTGGTTAGACGATTAAGGTTGTTTCGTGGCCAATTATTAAAAAACAAAAAAAGCAAAGTTTCTTTCCACGTGGACTAACTTTTGGGTCAGGACAAAATAAATTTTGCTAAGATAAAGGAAAGTTAATTTTAAGTCTACGTTGATTTGTGTTTGGTACACAATTACACATTGATTTCGATCGAATCTTTAGTCGTTATATTATTTGAAAAAACAAAAAAAAGACCCTCCCTCTGCATTAACCCACAGTGTACAGTACACACTGCAAGCCCAAAAAAAGAAGGCGATATGTATACCGATTTCTTTCTAACTTCATGGATGTGAGAGAAGATTTATAATATTTATATTTGACGCATTAGGATTCAATATACTCAATAGAATCCAATCTCTTATGAGATATAGAATGAAACTGTCCACAAATGAAAACCATCTCGTTTTGGCATACGAAATCCTGTTAACTCTAATAAAATACTGATAGCATATGGTGATATAAAGGAGAGAAAAAATGTAAAAATGAGTTAAGTGGAGGTAAGTGAAATAAAAGATTATTTTTATGTTTTTACTTTTAAAAATATAATTTAATAGTTAAAATAATAATTTTATTAATAAAATAATAATTATAAAAATATAATAAATATTACATAATTATATAAAAAGATTACATTCACATAACGTGCTCTTAAATATGACATGAGTGTATTATTTCATAGACTTCTCTCAAATGTTTATGTCAATCATGAAATTTTAGGAACTTAGGAAATCAATGAATGAGAATTATTTTCACAAGCAATGCTAAGACTAAACTAGCAGGGCAGAGCTGAGCTGAAAGGAAGTAAGATTAAACACGCAGGAGCTATGGCTTTATTGTGTGTATGGGCGATCAGAGTAAATGCCAGAACATTGAGAGAAATCAAATAGTCAATAAAGAATTATTGAGCTCCTCGACCGATGAATGGATCTTGAGATTTATATATAATTATAAATATTATTTATTATAAATCTCTAGACAATTCAACAATTGAGAGTTTGAACTTGGAAGACCTTGATCAATCATGTAGAATCGACCTAAGTGCCGTGCGTTAGTCATGGAGTCCTCTCATTATTCTTGGTGTTCAACTAGATTTCAATTATGTATATGTGGCCGGTTCAAAGAATTAGATACGTTTGACTTAATAACAGAGGAAAAAAATTTTAATTCATACATTTGCTTTTAAGTTTAGATTTAAATATTTTTTTTCTTGGAGTATGTTTGAATCTAAGAATGATTAAGAAAAGATAAATATTGATATAAATTCAAATAAAATTATTTAAAATTAATTTTTTTTTCATTTTTCTCAATTTAAACATATGTTGAAAAAGTTTTTGGTAAGAGTGATTGAGACTGAACTAGGCCACATTAGACCAGCCAACAAAAATTGATTGACTAGGCGAGCCATATTGATAAATTTGGTGCAGCCTGATTTGGTTTTATTAATTAAAATTATTATTTTTATAGTGAATTATATACAATTTTTTTTAAGAATAGAATATAATTTTATAAAAATTTATATGCGAATTTTTTTAAATATTGTTTTATAATTTTTATCAAAAAATAAAAAATAAAAATAAAAATGACCTATTCAAACTAACTTAAGCATTGGGCTTGAAATTTAAAACTCAGTACAAAACTCGACTTGGCCTAAAATTTATGCATCTCTAGTATTTGGATAAGATGAACTAAGTTCAACTTGCATTTGATTTAAATTTGCATTATTCATTATCAATGTTTAAATTTTATTTTATTTTATGCTTTAGTATCTTTTGATAAAAAAAACCTCAATATCGTATATTATATACCATCTAATACATATATATATATAAGATATCATTGTACCAACTAGCTTAATCATATTTCTCAGTGGCTTTCAAATGTCACATCGATTATGAAATTTTAGAAACTTTGCAGATCAACGAGTTTGGTAAAATGGTAGAATTTTCCACAAGCAACGCTAAGACTGAGAAGGCTAAGCAAAGTTAAACACGCAGTGGACCTAAGGCTTTATTAAGTGCTTCGACAATCATTTGAAGATGCTGAAGCATTGATAGAAATTGAAGAGGTAATAATTGAGGAAGGTGTTCCATATCTAGACTCAAATTTAGGGTCTTTGAGAATTGAGGCAAAACTATTGAGAATTTCAAATCCTCAACCATTGGATAAACTTTAAGATTTATATATAATTATAAAATATTATTTATCCCAGATCTTAAAGACAATTCAACAAAAGATAATAAATATCTTCTTTTCATATCTTAACCCAAATTTGAAGTCCTTGACAATATTTTACCAACATAAGACTACAGAGAATTTTAATCCTTCGACTATTAGATAAACCTTAAGATTTATATATAATTATAAAATATTATTTATCACAAATTTCAAAACAATTCCACGACTGAAAATTTAAATTTCGGAATGCTTAAATTCTCTATATTATTGTCCATTTTAGTAGGCTCAATGAATCATGTAAATCTATCACCTTTCTAAGTTAGTATTCAACTATGTCTATGTGGCAAATTTAAAGAATTAGGTTTTGTTTGAATTAAGAATAGAAGAGAACAAAAATTCAGACCTCTTTCAAAAAATTTATATCCAAATCTTTTTTTTTTAACTTGGAATATTGGATCCAACAATGATTAAAGAGAGGTAAATATTGATATAAATTTAAATAAAAAAATATTTAAATTATTATTTTTTTTCTCAATTCAAACGTATACTTAAAAGGTATTTGGGTGAGATGAATTAGACTTCAACTTGAGTACAATCGGCGTGATTTGCATTATTTACTATCAAATTTATATATTATATTATATTATTTTATACCTTATTATTTGTTGACCAAAAAAAAGATTCAATATTTTATATTATAGATAAACCTTATATTATAGAGAATTTCAACTCTTCAACTATTAGATAAACCTTAAGATTTATATATAATTATAAAATATTATTTATCACAAATTTCAAAATAATTCAATGATTGAAAATTTAAATTTCGGAATGCTTGAACTCTTTATATTATTGTCCATTTTAGTAGGCTCAATGAATCATGTAGAATTGAGCTAAGTTATATGTTAATAATGTAAATCTCTCACCTTTCTAAGTTAGTATTCAACTATGTCTATGTGGAAAATTTAAAGAATTAGGTTTTGTTTGAATTAAGAATAGAAGAGAACAAAAATTCAGACCCTTTTTAAAAATTTAAATTCAAATCTTTTTTTTTTTTACTTGGAATATTGGATCCAACAATGATTAAAGAAAGGTAAATATTGATATAAATTAAATAAAAAATATTTAAGTTAATCTTTCTTTTTATTTTTCTCAATTTAAACATATACTCAAAGATATTTGGGTAAGATGAATTAGAACTCAATTTGAATATAATCGGCCTGATTTGCATTATTCACTATCAAAATTTATATATTATTTTATTTTATTTTATATCTCATTATTTGTTGACCAAAAAAGATTCAATATTTTATATTATAGCATCTAAAATATCGAATATATATATATATAAAGATATTATTGTACCAAATAGCCTGATGTTATTTCATGGAGTGCTCTCAAATGTCATATCAATCATGAAATTTTAGAAACTTTGCAAATCAATGAGCTTGGTAAAATGATATAATTATTTCCACAAGCAATGCTAAGACTAAGTTAGCAGGGCTGAGCTAAAAGGAAACAAGGTTAAACATGCAATAGATCTATGGCTCTATTATGTGCTTCAATAATCAAATTAAATCCTAGAGCATTGAGAGAAATCAAAGAGTCAATAAGTAATGAAGGTGAATATCTTCCTTCTACATCTCGGCCTAAGTCTTTGGAATCCTTGAATGTATTTTATCAGGGCAATTATAGAAAGTTTGAGCTCTTCAAATGTTGGATGGTTCTTGAGCATTATATATAATTATTAATTATTATTATCATAAATCTTAAGACAATCCAATGGGTCAAAGCTCATTCTTTAGAGAGCTTGAATTTTCTGTGTCATTACCCATTTTAGTAAGCTTGGTCAATCATATAAAGTCAACTTAGGTGTCAAATGTTAGTCATGTAGATCTCTTACCATTCTTTGTGTTCGGTTAGAATCCACCTGTGTCTATGTGACAAGTTCAAAATTAGGGTATGTTTGAATTAACATTTTAAAAAAAATTTCATTTCAAACGTTTTATTAAAAAAATTTAGATTCAATTTTAACCTTTTTTTTTTTAAGAATATGTTTGGATTCAATAATGATTAAGAAAAGATAAATATTGATATAAATCTAGATAAACATATTTATTTATTTATTCTCAATCCATAAGGAGTATTAGAGTTAAATGGTCTAGAGCTCAACTTAAGTGCATCAGGATGGCATTATTAATTATCAAAATTTAAATATTATTTTGTTATATACTTCAGTATTTGCTGACAAAAAAAAATTAATATCTTATTTTGTAGCATCTTAAATATAAAAAATATAAAATATTATTGTACCAAATAGCTTGATGTTACCGTCTTGATTCTGTTCCTTATAAATTTTCGAGTAATTTATGCTATGCCAAAATTACTTAGAATTTAGTTAATAAGAGGTAATATTTGAGTAAGTAACTACTGCAGTCCAAAATTTTTTTTTTGGGGTCAAATGCAGTGAGTACTGGATAAAACTTTAAAAAGAACAATTGTTGTAAGACGGTAGGCCTATGTCTGTGTGGGTAGTGCTTTTATTTTCGATGGTATTGGTTGGACTTGGACCCAATAAAATGTGAAGCCTAACCATTTCAGAACTTAGAAGCCCAGAAGGCCCAAGCGAGTCAACTTAGTTGGGTCTCTCTTAACGGACCAATAACATCACTTTCCGAGGTTCATCGCGCCAAGGCCTTTATTTAGCACTTCTGGGCCCATTCTCTTGCGTGTGCAACGAAAAAAGAAATAATCACGGGTGTAAAAATGTATAAAATAATCGGGTTCTTTTTTTAAAAAAAAAATTCATAGCAAATTAGATTGAATTGTTGTATAATTATTATTTTTTAATGAAAGACTGCATATATTTTAAAAATAGAGGATAGTTCTATATAATTTATTCAATAATTTAATGCTTTATAAGATTACATTATACTTTTTAGAACCAAAATATATCATATAACAATTTTTTTATCAAAATACTCTCAATTAATAAAAGTTATATAATTTCTCTTATATCAACTGAATTAATTATTTGAAAATTTACATATTACTCTTTAATTTGTAATTTAATTATAATTTTGGTACGTGAATTTTAAAATGTAACAATTTACTTTTAAAATTATCACAAAAGAGTACATTTATTGTAAATGAAAGTAGCAACTTTTTTAAAGAAAGTGGATGTAAAAAATTTTTTAAAAAAAAATTTAAAAGTTGATAAAGATATAAGATATTATTTGGTAATTATGAGAGGTTTACAAATTTAATATTTTTATAGATCCAAAATAGTTTAATCTATATTGTCAAAATCTATGTTAATAAGACAATTCTATATAATTTTAAAAAGTTTGACAATAGTTGTGACAAATTCTTAATTATAAAAAATACTTAACTTTTAAAAGACTCTAATAATATTTATCATTCTTAAAATTAGTTATCTCCACAAATATATCACTATACATTGATGATTATAAATTAATTTTGTCAGTTAAAAAAAAAGAATACGTATCTTATACATGTTGCAAGTTAAATAGTCTCTTTTTATTGAACTTTTTCTTTTTGAGTTATGTTTCGAGCACCAACAATCACATAATTTTTTGAAATGTTAATTCGAACCTGTAGATAAAGTTTTGATTTTTATAATAATTTAATAAATAAAATACTATATTTTAATATCTACGTAATAGAATCATAATTAAACCAGGGTTTGAAAGGCTATACATAAAGTTGTCTTAATTCTTTTAATAAAGTTTATCGTAAATTTAACAGTGGAAAAGTATGACTTAAAGGTAAAACGGTAAAATCAAAGGGTACCGTTTGAGGCCACAAGTAAAAACAGATGAAACACGTGGCAGCAGTCGAAAGAATCACCGAAAAATAAGCACACACAAAAAGAAGTTGCACAAAATTCCAATAAACACACGCCAGAAAGCACGTCGGTCAGCCATTTGCGTCCGCGATAGCCGCTGATAAGGGGGCCCCACACGTCTACACGCGTCTCTAGCCCATTGGCCGGGAGCTCCAACCCAGAGCACTAGTAAAACCTAGGGGGGTGGTGGGGCCGTACAAGAAGAGAAAAAGACAGAGACAGGTCGCGTGCTAGGTGCATGGGTCTAGCCCATTTAACAATAGTTTGACCCAAAATCAATCTCTCATCGAACCACGAGCCGAAGCGTGCGCCAATGCATGCGTGAGATCCCGACGGTGATGCGGTGCGTATCGATGCAGATACCACGCTCATCATTTGTTCCTGTTGCCACGTGTGCGACTCTTCCTATGCGTCTGATCCTCATCCCACGGGTGCCTTGAGCGCCACGTGTGAGTGGGTTTAAACAAGTTAAAAAGATAAAGACGGCGTGGAGACTTTTTTATGTTTTATTTTATTTTTTTTACTGCACACCTCTGGTTCTCACTGTGCCGGAGATTTTCCGGTCGGAGATTGCAAGATTTTCTTCCTTTGTTTTTTTTAATATATGTAAAGAAATAGTTGTATTTGGTGCTGTTTATTTTTTTAATCATTATTTTCCTTGATTTAATAATGTCAGGGTAAACAAGAGCACATTATTATATTTGAAAGCGTACGGTTTCAAATCACAACGTTTAAGTACAGCAAATTACTGTTTTAGCCCACTCGCGTGCTTCTTCCTTCTTTCTTTCTTTCTTTCTTTCCTCTGTTGCAGCTGCTGCTAATTATTAGTGTGTGCTCTGTGGCTTTCAAGCTACTGCACTTTTACAAGTTTAAAATAATTACTAAAACATTTTCGGATTAAAAGCATGATAAATTATATTAAATTTAAAATTATAAAAACGAATGCTGTTAACTTACATGTTCCTATCAGGGTTGGTAATTATGAGTTGTAACTACCAATTTTTAAGATATATTTTGTATGATGGATGGAATTCAGCGCAATTGAAGGCATGGAAAAGAAATTATTGTCTTGAATAAGATGCTAGTGTTTTGTACTAATGGTCATGAAGAATAAGAAAGAATCAAGCATACATAGGTGTTCAAGTTGTGATAAATTTGTCAATTGACCTTCTTTCGTCCCTATCACACGCCTAATCGAACATAAACCTAACCAATTGCTCATTTTTTGCAGTATAAAACTTATTTAACACGCATTTTGTTGTGTTAGAATATTTCTTTAAATTGTGTTTGGTTTATATTGACATTGAGCTTATCGGTATTTTCCCCACTTTCACATGCTTTGGATAAGGCGCATGAGGAAACAAAACAAGATCTGGATTATTTAAATTAAATACTTGAATTAAAATAATTTAGTTTAAAAGAAAAAAAAATGTTCACTTTGAGAGATTTCTTGGACAGTGAATGATATATATATATATATATATAAAATCAAGTGATGTGCTTTTTTTTTAATCTAATTTATTTCTGCATATTAATTAATTCATTTTTTCCGATTCATTAAAGACAGACCGTTCGTTCTTTGTTGCAGATAATCACTCTAATTACAACCCTACTCCCTAATATCCCATCTAATCATATCACTTATACTTGCCATTAATTATTTTAAAAGTGCTTGGCGACAAAAACACGTCATTGGGTTGGATTGGGTTTGATTCTTTAATAATAAAAAAAGAAAAGAAAAAAGAAGGCACTTTTTTTATGAGTCAACACAATAATTAGGCTACTATTACAGGTGGATAATTTTGACTTGGAAATACAAATTAAGAATAAACAAAAAAGGCTAAGTAATTAACCCCACTTGAAGCGTGGTAATGGAGAACTCAACTGTACTGTTGCCTTAGTAGAGAGGAGTTGAAGGAACAGTGAAGCCAATAATGGCGTGCCTTAATTCCCAATACTTTTATTAGGGTTTGAAATTCAAAAACATGCACGGAAGCCATAGAGTGGTGAAGAAGGCAGGCTTAGGGTGGGATCGACGGATGATTGTTAGTGGAATTTGCAGTGCTTATATATTTGATTGCCAAGAAATGACCACACGGTTCAACTCATTACATTACAACTCGTTGCTCATTACTACCTCCCCCAACATAATGTGTTCTCCACTATATATATATATATATATATATATATATATATGTTTCTTTGCCAAACACCTAGTTATTATAACTCTTATATGAGTTCCACATTGTCACACACGTGTGATCAGAAATAACCCCACCACCATCCAATGTACTTATTTACCTTATTTATGTAATTTTACTTCTAAGTATTGATTTATTGAACTCTTAGTTTAATATATATTATAATACAAACATTAAAATTATAAATATTAATTTTGTAAATGATTCAAGCTTTTTATCACCAGTTTCATAGTTTATACATATATAAATTTTTTATAATAGTTTACTCAATAAGCATTATTGAATTTGATATTTGAATATCTAAAGTTTATTATATCTTATCGCAGTATATTTTGAATGTGAGGAATAGTTGTCAATACACATTGTATTATGAAAAGATTATATTTGAATATATATCTTGGTTGGACACGATAATATACATATATATTATATTTATTTATTTATATATATGAGACATTAGATGAGAAGACAATGCCTCATAAAATATTACTTTAAAAACACAAATTCTTACATGACCCTAAAAAATGTATTATATAAATATATATTTGCTAGGTATGTTTACTATGAATATAATTAATTCGATTGATTGAGTTTTAGGTAGTGCTGTAGGATGCTTCTAAAAATACCTAGTGGAAGTTCATGGTTGATCACATATATATATGGGACTACTATTGTGGGTTGACTTACATGGGAATTAATAAAAGGGTGGGTATATATGTGTGGACTCTTAGTGTGTATCAATCCAACGAATTTGGGGCTGAAATGATTAGAACCACCCCCACCCCTCTTGTATTCTTACATTTCAAAAGCCGTATGATTCTTCACAAAAGGGAAAACTCTATCTCTCTCATACCACTTCTTCAATGCCTCACTCATGGTGGAATACATCTCAAGTTATATATATTGCTTTTAACATCACATGTTTAAGATTACCCTCTTAAGGTTTCTCTCCACTTTTCTTCCCATCTAAGCCACACTTGTATACGCACAATCACCTATCTCTCAATTATGTCCAACCACTACATATATATGTGTTCCATTAATTCCGTTTCAAGCAACGTTTTATTCATACATGCGATATAGAGTATGCGTACGTTCACAACAAAATGGATTCTTTTCAATGTTAAATAAATTCAATAAAAAGAAAAATAAATAAAATTGTTTTTTAAATCGAAAGCATGCCTGTCTCACGTGTTTTATGATGGAAATCTGTTAAGGAACGAATGCTAAAGATATATAATTGCCATTTTAGCCGACATCAATACATTCTCATTTAAAGGAAAAAAGGTGGCAAAAATTTTTTGTTTGGGAACCATAATTAAGGAGAGGGTTGAAAGTTCACACACACACACATATTCTTTTGTGGGAACAGAAATGTGAAAGAATAAAAAGGTCTTTGATGGGATAAAAGTCCTAGAAAGTGGGTAGGATTTAGCATATAATATAATATAGAGTAAATTATACTAACTTTTTTTAAGATTTTATTAAATTATACTTGATACATTTATTATTTAAAAAATTACACTATCCTATGATATTTTGATTTATATCATAGAAATCTCTTCTTTAATTTATTTTTTGTTTAAAAATTAATTTTTTCTATAATATGAAATTGTGGATTTTATTTTTAATGAGATAATAAAAATAACTAAATTAATATTCAGTTCTAATATTTATGGTTTATTTTTAATATGACAGTAAAAATAATTAAGTAATTGTATTTTTGAAAAAATATATATATTGTATAAAATATTAATTTTATTAGCAGAAAATAAATCTAAAAATTGAATGTAATATTTAAAATAAAATATATTAAATATAATTTAACTAAATTAAAAAAATAGCATAATTTACTCTATAATATAATATGGAAAAGAAGGAGAGATGGATTGCTGGTGTTGCCTTTTGGTCTAACTTTACATTGGTTTGTGGGTATTTTATTATTAAAAAAAAAAGGAAAAAGAAAAGATGGAAAAAAAAAAAAAGGATTTATCGGTTATACTTAATTTATAGTGCGCGGGGCCTGGTGGAGAGGGTATTGTATTAGCTTTCCAAGCGTGAATGTTTATGTTGGAGAATCCATAACCATTTTGGCTCCATCGTCTCATGTCCCAACCCTCCCCCACCACCAAACTCAATTGCACCTGAATGTCCCTTTCCAAAAGGAATTAAAAATAAATTAAGAAAAGGGTCTAAAATACCATTAGCTAGTAAACATGGAAAGAAAAAATATGTGAACATTAAAAAAATTACAATTGTATTGATATTTTAGTCTTCAAAATACACTTATGTTAATTTAGTTCCTTAAAATGTAAGTATCTTATTTTAGTTCTTTGAAAAATATTTTAATTTTAATATTATCATCCTATTAAAACTATCAACATATAATTAATAGAGATGAGTGATATATGTTATGCTTAAAAACGCGTTGTTATTTTCAGAAATTACGTTTCATCAAAATAATAAAGTAAAACTTTTATATAAACATAACTTTTGAACGTGAATCCAAACAGGCACATAATTAATAAGTGCCTAATTATCATTAAAATATATTATGATAGAATATTAAAATGATATGATGTTGTGCTTATTTTTGTCATCTCAAATTTTAATTAAAGATGTGCATTTAACAATAATATCATCTTTACTTAAATCACGCCACCCATTTTTATTAATTTTCTTTAACGAACAATGTGGTGATGATATTAAAAACAAATCATTTTAAAAAACTAAAATAAGGTGATTGAATTTTAACGAGCCAAATTGGATAACAAAATATTTAGAGTCAAAATATTAATTCACTAAAACTTCATTAACTCTCTCTCTCTCTCTCTACATATATATATATATATATATATATATATATATATATATATATAAGGATAGAAATTACGTCTTCATACATCATAATTTTGAAGAATGAAATTATGACTATTTATTTTAAACAAAACAAGTAATAAATATACTCAGGCTGCAGGTTATAAATAAATATGGTTAATTTACTTTAATTTATGGCCCCCACGTAGTTGGTTTTCTTTGTAGGTGCGATCGTGGGAGGGTTTTGCATCATAAACATATACATCATGCCACAAAACATGGAAAACCATCTTTAACTAATCACTTTCCTTCTTTTCTGATCCTTGTGGAGCACGTCGTCCTTTTCTTCTTCTCTTCCTTTATCCTTCTTTTCATCCCTTGTTCTTTTCACAATATATTTGGGAAAAAAGTTAAATTATTATTTTGATCTTTATAATTTCACTTAAAGTTTAATTTAATGTCTGTTATTTAAAAATTTATGATTAAGTTCTTATGGTATAAATTTTTTTTAATTTAATTCCTACTATTAAACTTTTATTAGTATTCTATTAAATTTTGTTTGTATATGCAATTGTATTACATGTCATATGTGTGTGTGTGTGTGAGAGAGAGAGAGAGAGAGAGAGAGAGAGAGAGAGAGAGAGAGAGAGAGAGAGAGAGAGAGAGAGAGAGAGAGAGGGAGAGAGGGGGGAGAATAAATTTTACTTTATTATTTATTTTTATATTTCTTGTTAACTTTAATCATATATATTTACAATATCAAAATAATATGTGGTAATTATGTCATTAAAATTTAATAGGATGTTAATAAAAGTTTAACAATAAGCATCGAGTTAAAGAATTTTAAAATTATAAGATCCAATTATAAGTTTTTGAATTATCTAAGACCAAATTGAAATTTAAATAAAACTATAAGAGCCCAAAAAATAATTTAATAAAAAAGATGCTGTTATATTTGTACTCCTTCCCTGTATTTATTGGTCCTAAAGATGCACAGCTTGTAACAAGTCTTCACATTTGTACTTAAAATTATAGATATAAGTATCATAAGATAGAGAACTTAGGCTGGAAATTACTTCTAATTAAACGGTATCTAATGCATATATAGGATATACTTTATCCTTTAGAGACTTTTTTTTTTTTTTAAGTATGATGTATTATAAAGAATCTCATTTTAATAGTGTGAAGAGTCCTAGTCTTAAAAGATAAAGGACTTTTGTTTAAACACTATGTCGGAGGGGATCATGGTGTAGGTTAGTCTGAAAAATAAAAAGATGAAGGAGCGAAGCACAGGAAAAATTGAGATGATGAGTTGATAACTCCTTTTTTTCTTCCAAAAAAAAAATCTCAAGAGTATTATGGAGTATTCCAAATTAACTAGGACGAACACTAAAGAAAGAAAAAGACTGACTTAATTATCTCTCTTTCCCTAAGCCAATCACTTTTTGGCGCGTTTTTTGTATTTGTTTAAACATTTAACCTCATCTGACGTATTGGTAATGTCAATGGAAGCACTTGAATATCCTCATGTGTATTTCATAATTAAGCATGTTCTATTAAACCATGCTTGCATCACATTAGAACAAGGAAAGAAAGAAGAATGAGGGGGGAAAAACAGAGGAGCCAAGAAAATAATTGACTTGTTTAATTTAACTCCTCATGCCCCCCCCCCCTTTTGTCCTTCTTTGATCCTTCTCTCTCATTTTTCTTTTAGGTGATAATATTTTTGTCGTTATCTACATTTGTTTAAACTTTGAAACTAATTTGACGTATGGGTAACGTTGATGGAGGCATGACTTGGTAAACATTTGTGAAGCATTTCTGAACCAATGGAGGAACTAGAAAAGGAAAATTAAGAGAGAAAATACTTTAAAATGTCTTATGTTCAAAAGGCCATTATATGAGAGAGCCAATGATATAGTAAATAGGGTCAAATGAGATTCACTTGTGCGAGTCTCATTTTCACTGAGTTTTTTTTTCTCTTCTATAAAGAGTTCTCAAATATAAATAAATTTGAACTCTAAAAAAGGAAAGAAAAAAATGAGTTTATTTCATATATATTTTCCATTTCATAAAATGTGGTGGAATATGACAGGTCCATTGCTAAAATAGAATCTTAAACGGCAAGAAGAAAATTTTTCAAATAGACTTCGTTTGTTAAAAATAAATAAATATATATATTAAAGAAGAATATCTTTAAAAAATATATACTTAATATAATTGTATATTTATTCATAAATAATTTTATTTATATACTTTTAATAGATCAAATTGTTTCAAATTTTTAATGACAAAGATTACATAATAATGGTGCCTTGCAGAGACTGATCACTTTACTTTCTTTCTTTTTTTTTTTTTTTCCGGTTCCTCTTGGTGGGTAGTCACCACAGAAGCTCGAGCTAGACCATGGGGATTTGATATTAATTACTTAATTAGGTGGTCCACAAACACTGAGCTCAAGTCATTGCAAATGTCTAACAGGGGCAATAGGCATGATATTCAAAGACGAAAGAAGTGCAATATTTTAAAGAAATTTGGTGAATAAAGTGACCATGATGATAAAATAACACAGAGACGTGCGATGGAATTATTTTTTTTAATTGGCTAACCTATCTATATCTAACCAGCTTTGTATTTTAAAATGAATAAAGGAATTGTTGCTTTACATCTCAATAGGTATGTGGTGTAGTTGTTTTAATTAGTGCCACCAAAAGGCTAGACCCAATGGGATCGGGGAGGGATTTGAATGGGGTTTGTTTATTGTTCCCTCCACTCCAAACAAGAGGGCATGAAAGTATGCATATTATTATTGAATTTAATATGTTTTTAGTGTCTATAAATTTGGGCGCCTATGGATCTTCTTATCTGTGCATAAGATCTCCTTCAGGTGATAAAATCATGGGTCACACACCCTTTTGTATTTTCTTATTGGCGTAGTACCATACCCTGTCTGTTCACAGTATGTGCGCTTTCTCTTTTCAGCTCTTTTATTCATTCATTCATTTAACCACTTTAGTTAATTTTAGGTTATGTATGGTTGATCTGGTTTCTTCATGACAGTTCTATTGAAGCTACGATGAAGACTTATTTAGAACCCATAGCTGTTTCATCAAGCAAATCGAAGCTAGCTCTATAAGAATTCCACATAATTAAAGCTTTTTTATTTTTTATTTAAGGCTGGAATGGGTTGCCTAGTTGATTGATACAAATCATTGACTTCTAATAATTTTGAGGGAGCCGACAAAAAATAAGATAAAAAACTAGCCATTTCATGATAATGTTGTTTAGATTTGTCATCAAGCATACAGTTCACATATCACTATTTTATGGTACTTTTGGACTCTGCGCAACTTCAAAATATCTAAATTTTAACTAACAATGGTAAAGAAGAAAATAAAAAAGAATCTAGATGAAAGAAAAAGTTTTGGCTTTCGTAGGATGATAGATCAAAACAAAAAGGACGGCAAGGTTGGTTGTAAAAAGTTTGAGTCAGTGTACAAACACAAACGAAAGAAAAGTTTTGAGTCAGTAGTGTGAGAACAAAACCAAATCGCAAAGCATCTACCAATCAGTGTACAAAGTGATGGAAGCAGTGTCTGAATATTTGGTGTATACAAACAAAGTTAAATTAGCGTGGTAACAAAGTTACCCCTAAGTGAATGCAAAGGTTAATACGATCGAGGTCGTAAGGAGTCACCTAAGGACAGGTTTGAACACTTTTCTAGAGTTGGGATCTGTGTTATTAAGTGTCCTTTGCGATTGATAGAAAAGTTAAAATGGCTTCTGCTTTATGTATATTTTTGCAAAGATGTATATATAAGAGCAGAAACATATATAGGATGGTTAATTATGAAACTAAATTTGGGTAGAAATGAATAAGCGAAAGGGCCAAGCATTGATGACTATTTTGATGGGTAATGCACAACGATCCACATATATATATCACATCAATGAAAAGTATAATTGTACTGCGTGGCGGGACCAAAGCTTTTTACCCCCTCGAAAGCCCTAAAGTGTGAAGGGCATTGATGGTTAATAAGGAGAGAAAGAGTAGTGTCTGGTGGTGGATGAGTGAGTTTCAGATATGATATAACATAGCATTTGCTGATGAGTGGGTCCCCTGCAGCTTAAATCTGTATAATTCATGGTTTGAATGGTCAAGCTACAAATTATTGTTGTTCATTGGATACCATCCTCCTTTACCCTCTTATAATCCCCCTTCCTGATCTGCTTTTATTATATTTCCCTATTTATATTTGCATGTTCTTACGTCTCAATTTGGTCTTTGCCAACCTTCTATTTTTTGAACAATTCTTATATATATTTAGTGTGTTATGTCATTTATATATTTAATAATTAAAATTTATTTTATATATATCCCACTTATATTATGTATAAATCTCACTTGTATAAATTTAATTTTAATTTTTAATTTTCTTATGTGTACCTAAAAAAAATTTATTTTTTGACTGGGAGTTACACGTTTGCAGACAACAATGCATTAAGATTCGTTCCTTGATCATTTAGTATACTTGTAACATATAATTGTAATTTTTAATGACAAACGAGCATTACCAAAACAATTTATTTTGGTGACTTGGAAGCTCAAGATATCACTTTTTTAAAAAAAAAAAAAATTGGGATACCATTGATAGTTCTTTTTTTGGTATTGAAGTTAGAGATATCTTAAGGTTTGTTTAGGTTAGGTTCTTTCTTGACGGGTTCTATGGGTAGATTTCTTTTTTAAAATGACTTATTGCGTATAATATTTTATTCGTAAAGTGTTTTTTTATAAGACAAACCAAATTTAAATTAATTACAAAACACTATATCTTGTTTCAATTAAATTTCTTGGTGCAATCAGCCAAATTAAAAAAAAAAAAAAAGATGAGACCTAAGTTTATAGAAAAGTAAGAATAATTTTGTAATTAGCAATTTTTAATAAGAATATTTTTGCCTATTTTTTGTTAATTCTACTACTTCAATTTTAAAAAACAGGTTCCAATTTTTTTTGGCCGAAAGCTTCCAGATTCTTGATTACCTTTTATAATAGATAAAAGGATTCTACAAATAATTTTATGTATAGCCGAAACGCAACTAAAAACATAAAAAAAAAAAAGCTTTCAAAAAACATAAAGAACTTTTTTTCCCCTAAAAAAAATACCAAAAAAACTTTTAAATCTTAATATTTTTTGACTAAATATTGAATAATAAAATACTTAATATGAGTATTACTCAAACAATCTATATCGTGTTTAAATTCTCTCGCACACATATTTTTGTGACATGAACTCTTAGGAGGCCATTTGGCATGGAGGCAAGAAATGGATCCTATTTTTATAATTGTATATAATATTTGTTATGTTATTATAATTACTATTTAATATTATTTATATATTTTTGTTACTTTTTTAAAATATATGAGTGAAAGTTAATTTTATATACAAAATTATCTTTTTTTAATTTCATTTTCTATTTCTAACTTTATGCATATCCAACTGCTCCTTAAATTTTAATACATTTGAATTGGAAAGTAAAATAATATACAGAAATTTGGATTCGATATAGGGTTAGTACGGAACACAAAATAAAAAGAAATAAAATAAAAAATTAAATTTAATAATAAAAAATATTTCTTATATTCTTATTTTTAAAAAATAGTAAAATAATAATTATAAAAAATAATAAATATTACATATAATTTATAAAAATAAATTATCTTTCCTTCAAATAAACTAAGGATGTTCATTGGCCGGATACACCCTAAGAGCCCGCTCTAATTCGGTCTAATCAGTCAAGTTGGGTCAGGCCAAAAATATAAATGGACAAAATTTTAAATAAAATTATATTAAATCGGGTCAGGCCACAGGCGAAGGCATGTTCCGCCCAACCTGCCCAAATAGTTATTTTTTTTTAATTATTAACATCTTACCATCTTATATTTCATCATATTCTTTTTACATATTGTAGTTTTTATTACCTACGCAAACATTTTCTACTTTTTAATTCTTTTATCATTGATGTGTATGCTTTCTGACATTTTTTTTGTTGAATAACGAAAATACACATATTTACTTAAGGTTAACTATACTAGTATAGCTTATATTTTGTTTGATAATACTATATTATCTTTTTATATTGATAAAAATATAAGAGTTCTAAAAGTTTATTATTTTAAAATATATACCTATGAGTTTATAAAAAAATATTTTTATATTACAAATATTAATTTATTAAAAAAAAATTTGGACAACCCTAAACTTTTTTAACTTAATATAAAATCGGGCCGAACCAAGTTATAAATATAAAAATAAATTTAATATTTTAATTAAATAAAATATTAAACTTATTAGATATTCGGCCTGCCCCTAACCATATATAACCCTGAAACAAACCAACCCAGCCGTTATGGATTTGGGTAGGACGGGCAGCCGAAGCGCGATTCATTTCGAGGGGTTAGATAAGGAAAATGGGTCTCCAAACAAGTATTTACAAGTGTCATTACGGTGAGGTGTGAGGGTGTAATGGGTAATTCGCATATGGAGGCACATGATGAAGGGATTTCCGGTTGGGAGGATGGTAGATTCGTCCAGGAAAACGGGGACAAGGCCAACCAGACTAACCAAACTGTGTGGTTAGGTTTTAACCCAAGGACCTGGTCAACATCACCCTGAGTTAATTGAAACACACCCCCCCCCCCCAAAAAAAAAAAAGGAAGAAACACTTCACAAGGTCATGATGCAACCACCGACGGGGCCACGGAGATAAAGAGCCAAGTAAGCAAGCAAAGGTAATGCTTCTCTGTGTGCTTCATCATTGTACACTTATATACCCTTGCGTGCACTCCTCAGCCCTCGCGCACGCACGTATGAATCAAACTCATTTTTTCTTTTCTATAATAATAAATTATTATTAATTGTTATTTGATCCACTTCAATCAAAGGGCATATATGTCAATGTATTTTCTATATAATTCAACTCTCGTGCTACCTTCTGGTTCGAGTCTCCACTTTGACTGTAGCCATTCACGCTTCCTCTCTTCTCTTTCCTTTTCAGCCTCCCGCTGTTCTTGCTCTCTCTCTGCCGTTGGATTTGTCTTCTCAGATTTAGCTGCGATTTCAACCTCTCCTCTCTTCTGTAAGTTCTGGCTGGCTTCGTCTGATGGTGTCTTATATGTGTCTTCCGTGATTCGTTCATTTTTGGTTATTAATCCAAGTATCGTATACTCTGCATCTATTTAAGCCCTGGAGTGATTTCTATTCTTGTAGTTGAATCTCAATTATTTCATGAGAAGACTTCATGAGGAAATTGTTTCCTTTCAATCCTCAATCTAGTCTTAGCTGAGTTTTGCCTATATATATATAGCTTTTTGCCGTGGGATTTTATGTTTGATTTTAAGGAAAATTGCACAATTTCTTTTTCAGGGTTTTTTTTTTCCTTGGTTTTATTAGTAGTATATAGCCTAGAATAGAGTTAAATCATAATAAAAATCGAACTGGGGGTTGCTTTTTTGATTGGGTTGCAAATTAAATTGGATCAAAATCGTTTGCTATTTTAAATATGTACGAATTGTGAAACAATTTCTGATGTTAAAATTCTATTTCAGGTTACTAAGGAGATTTGGCCAAAGCGGTAGTTCTTTGAGGATAAGGATACAACAGCATGCGGTGGTGGCTTAGTTTGTCTGTTGATGTATTCCGCAAAGTTATTTCCTTGCACCTGTATTGCAAAGTGATTCTGTAATTTGTATCGTGCGATAAAAAAAACCTTTCAAATTCGTCAGCGCTTTGTTACTCGCTCTGGTTTTCCATGGGATCCAATTTTTTTGTTGTCGTTCCTTGCTACGTCCGTCAGATCAGCTGAAGGATAGCTATCCCATCTCGCAAATTCTTACGTTCAGCTAGGTCTTCGTTTATTTGTAGCTATCATCTACTTGTTGCTGTTTCCATTTGTGTCATTAGCCGTTACGTTTTCTCTTGGAGTATACCAGTCTTATCGTTATCTGTATTTGGGTATTCTTCAATTCTACATCACCGATTCACTAGTGTGGGAGTGTTAAGACTCAAGAAGATTGTCGTTCTATCATTTTGAAGGGTTGGAAAGTAGTTATGGTGTGCCAAGCAGCAAGTCAAACGAGATTTCGGGCATTGAAACATGAAAATGGAACTGCTGGGAGCTCCACCATTATAGTTAGAGTTATAGCGTGCTTTCAACCTCTCCGAGAATGCCAGGTATGTAGCGAAGGATTGGAAAGATTAAAGAAATGTTTGAAAATATTATTTTCCTTGGTTATATGATTTCGGTTGTTAACATGATGTTATAGGAAAATATCAATACCTATTGATTATTGTGTATCGTTATTTTCCAGGCTGAATACTTCCGTCATTTGCTCAAACCTGTCACGTAGTTTAGTTTTGCCTTTCTCTGTTTGGGTTAAGCTGGTGCTAGTTGTTTTCCTTGTTCGTGAAAGAAGCAGATAGTAATAGATAGCTTGTGTGCTGAAATCGTTTTTCTTCAGGTATATTCTGCATTATTATTCATTCTGCGGGATTTGCTTTAACTATTTCTCTTTTATTTAAGTTAGTTGTTAATCTTTTTGTGAATCTTTTTCCCCCTTATGGGGTGAAATCCTTAGGTGATTGTTCTGGTTGAATGGGAGAAGATTGTGGAACCTGGATACCGCAGCTAAATTTTGATTGGCAATCACCCAATTCGAGGTCCTTTGGTGCTTCCCTTGACGTGGGGAAGCAAAATGATATTTCTGCATTTATGAACTCTGGCATAAATATGGTGTCCAAAATTTATACAATGCCAGATTATGCGCCCTCCACGCCACCACATTTGCAGTTAGGACAGTCTAATGAACCTCATGGTTGGCCCTACTGTTTGCCTCACTTTCGACAGGCATTTATGCCTGCGCCAAACTTCACTGTGGAGGACAAGCTCCCTGCTGGCCTTGGAAAAGGTGTTAGGGAGGAAACTGCACCCAATGGGTTACCAGGCTTCCCTCAGAAACAATTCATTGTTATTGACCGGACGGTTGATCAAACAACATTCGTGTATAAGTCTGGGTTTGGGAGGCCCATTGAGTGCCTTGCTTCTTGGCATTCAAAACTGCATGGTCCTAGCTATTTGAATGGGAATGAACCTTCTTTGAGAAGAGATTTGAATCATCTGAATGGACCAACTTTGACTGATAAGGTTGACAAAAATCTGGGAACTGAGGTCCAAAGTGAGATGCATGAAGACACGGAAGAAATCAACGCGTTGCTTTACTCTGATAGTGATGGTTATTCCACTGAGGATGATGAAGTTACTAGCACAGGGCATTCGCCCAGTATAATGACCACTCATGATAACCAAGACCTCTTTTGGGGAAGCAATGAAGAAGTTGCTAGCTCCGCTGGGAAAACAAAGAAGCGGAAGCTATCAGATGGTGGGGCTTATGATGGCATACAACTTATGGACAGTGCCAGTTCTCTGAATCTGAACAGATCCTTTGACAATGGAGATGATGCTGAATCAAGATGTTCTAGTGGCTACAGTCAAGGATCAGGCAATAAGAAGATGAGAAAAGAGAGGATACGAGATGTTCTGAACATTCTGCAAACCATAATTCCCGGTGGAAAAGAAAGGGATCCAATTGGGCTTATTGATGAAGCAATACTTTGCTTGAAATCCTTGAAACTCAAGGCTAGAGCTCTAGGACTCCATGACTTGTAAGTTGAAGATTTCTTAGCCCCTTGTGTTATTACTAAAGTGGTATATTACTATTAGATGATCAGTTCTGGTGTGGTGTTAGTTGTTAAAGGAGTCTATAGAATAAACAAGGTCAAAGTGGGATATGTCTGGAGTTTGCATTGATCACAGGAGATGTAAAGTGTGAATCGAATATGGTGGGTGAATGAGAGTGTGAACTCCACTCGCCTTTTCCTCAATGATTGAGTTGGAAATCAGGTGGTTTGAGCGGTGTAATTTATGTATAGTGTGTAAAGGAAGGGGGAGGTGCTCAGCATATTATGGCGCAATAAAGGAAATGTGAATCATTAGTCCATGTCTTAGGGTTTAGAGAAAGTAGTAGCACTCACACAAGGGCGTGGGATATGAGCTGTTTTGAATGAGAAGACTGGTTGTTTCAGAAAAGGACCCCAAAAATGAGAGTGCACGCCTCTCGGCTGATATGGGACCCAATCTTACTCCCCTCTTTTTGTATTCTTGTCATTGTTAATCCTTTGTGGGTTTACCTTTTCTCTGATGTACAAATTCTCACTAGCTAAGCTCCTTCCCCTTTTATAAGGTAACTTGGGGAGGGCCCCCCTCATCCACAAAATTTCCACTTTGATGGTACGGTTATGGAACTCGTCTGTGGGAAACACTGATATTTGTGTTTGCTCTTATATTGCTGTTGTTATGGATTTATCAAATATGGTTGTGTTGTGTTTATTGTATTTGTAATGGGTGTAAGGTTGTTAAAGAGTGGATTGATAATCTTGGTTGGATGTAATTCATTATATGGTTGGTGTTACTGTTGTCCTTTTGCCTGTGTAGTTACGTCGCATGCACGCATTTATGATATGGGAAAGCGATGTGCTTTTATTTCCCATTTTACTTTATAACAATTTTATTTGGATGATTCCTATGTCGATGAAAAGTTTTCTCTTTCTCCATGGAGATAGTGTGGGGATAAGGGCCTGAAGAGTGAGGGACCACAGAGTTGAATTATTAGATAGTAGGAGGTGATGCATATGTGTGCATTAGAGAGGCACGGGCCTGGATGTTTCGATGAGGAGGTATCAAACAGCATAAAGAATCTTGTACAGTGTTTGTTTTGAGGTTCATTCCTCCATTTTCACTGTGCTAGCGCAACTCAACCATTTGTGTGTTTTCCATCCTTTCTTTTGTGGTGGATGACAGGTAGGCTGGGCTCTAACGCTAAGCACTTCTTTTTCTTTTAGGTTTTAGCTCTCAAGTCAAAATCTATTTGCCAGTTCACATGCGCATTAGATCTCGTGACCTATGATATGGTTCTTATTCTTTTGTGGTGTTCACTGTTCACAGAATAAAGTCCAACGGCTCTTCTCCTGAGGCCTATTGTTAGATTATCGGGCCTCGTCTTGGACCATCCTCCACTAGCGAAGTAAAAATATAGATGTCCACTAATCACATTAACAGTCTTGACCAAAGGAAAAAATATATTAACGTTTTGACTATTTTATTATTGATTAATCGAAGTGCATTATTTTGCTAATTCTGGAGTTGCTAAACCGTTTTTTGATTAATTTTGATTTTGACTCGAAATCGAATTTGTTTTTAGATTAATTTGCTAAATCTGGAGTTGCCAAGCCCAAAGCTGAATCATAATTTTGTAAAAAAAAGATTTCCAACAAGGTATCTGAGATGTTGAAATTTTTTGCAACAACTTCTATAATAAAGACACTACGAATTATGCCAGATAATTTGCCGCCGTAACATATTCATCTGCTGCTTTTGTTTGAAAGTTTAAACTGGGGGGTGCTTGACGGGTGGGTGGGTGTATATTCCCCTACTGAACAGTCTGATAGGAGGCACAAAAAAGAAATGCAGATGCATGATTTTGAGCTTTTTCCGTTTTTAGTGGGCAGAACAGCAACTTACTTGAGAGGAAAATGTGGTTGGTCTGAATATTTATGACCATTCCATCTCTCACAAGGTAACGTGCTTGAGATTGTACGTAACGTTCTCCATTCCTATTTTCAGTGGCTAAGAATTGGAATCAAACACTAATAAAATAAGATGACGAAAGGGAATATGGATGGCAAAAGTCAAGCGGTCATCGCTCAACCCATACCTGATTCCGATTCTCCGTCTCTTTCCTTCCTTACGACCCTCTAATTTTTTTTTTAAATGAAGAAAGCCTCAAATTAGGTTGCAAGAGCATAGAAAAAAGGAAGATGAATAGTATCCACAGATAGAAAATTTCTAAGATGAAATCATTAATAAAATTAAATTATATTAAATTGAAATTTTTTTAGTTAGTATCCTCTGTACAGTACAGATACAACATAGCACAGAATTCCAACACAATATTAATAGGATTCTCATATAGACTATTTTTGTATAAACAAAATTCACGTGAAGTTGTTTAGGAATGTTTTTCGTGTGATTTCTTTTATATAAAAAGAATAAAAAATAAAATCAGCGATAACCTTATATTTTCGAAAACACTATATTCTCTAATTATAGTATAATTAATTATTAAATATAGACTAATATTTTATTAAATAATTATTTAACATAATAACTTATTTCATAATTAATCATTTTTAAAAGAATTATTTTTTATCATTGTGTAATTAATGAGTATGATTATATTAATAAATCTATTGAGTAATATTTAATAATGTTAGATATTTAGTAATATATAGTAATTATTCTGTCATAACTAAGAAAACATAGTTTTTTGGGGACATAAGATTAACACTCTAATAAAATACTAAATTATAAAAAAAAATGATGGTAAAATTTCAGTTAAGTTTTATTCATAAGCTCATTGGCTGGACTTTTTTCATTTTTATGCTGACAGGTAATATTTTTTAGAGGCCGTTTCCTGACAAGTGGAACGTGCAATTTGGGTCTCAAGCATGATTATACTTAAGCACGATGTGTAGATGAACGCGAATGGATGAATGAAAAGGAAAATAATGAGAAATGATTTTTTTTATTTAAAAAATTTAAAAATAAAAGAAGATAATAGAAAAGGGGAATAAGTCTTTTTATCCCTCCTTCATCAAAAAATTAATTTTTGTTCTCTTTTAAATTGGAAGTAAAGAGAGGAAACGCCAAGTTTTATTTATGAATCAACATTTTTATCTTTTAATTTTTATAACCTAATTTGCTATAATTTTTTAATCTCAAATTCATATTTTCGCTCCAAATCTATTCTACTGTCGAAGATGTTTGCTCCTTCATGCAAGTGGCTTGTATTAAAAATCTGAATATGAATATTTAATTATCATCTTCAAATTCAAAGTTTTGTATGAAATTTCTATCCTTTCTTTCATTTTGTAACTATCGATTTTCATTTGATATTATCTCTTCAGCTACTGTAATTGGATTCAAATATTAACATGTTTGTGAGAATTTATTCAATTTCACTTGCTTACTGTGTTGGATGGAATTTGGCAATAGACGTAGATAAGAATTTGAGAGAGGAAAAGAATGAAAGGTCTCATTAGGATGTCAAGATGATTAAGATAAAGATTCAGATAGCGATATGTAGGTAAATTATCAGGGAGTTTAGTTTTGGCTATAAAGGGATGGTAAAACCATGTAGGTAATCTAGGAATCTATAATATGACTTGTAATATTTTTCGAATGTTTACCCCGTTATTTTTGGGAGTCCTCTATTAATAAGGTTTTTTTTTTTAAATGTATGCTAATAATTATAATTGGATCAAGTGACTTTTTGAAGTTGTAAAATGTTTTTCTGTGGCAGCTTATCATGTTCGGTTATCTAAAATAACTCTGTTAAGAATAATTCAATGTGTCAGTTTATTACATATGACTTGATATCTTCGTAATACTTACCTATCACCATTTTTTTTTTTTGCTTTTTTCTCTCATTGTGCAAGCACAACTTCCTTTATGTTACTGTAAAATTATAGTATTATTGTTTTGAAAGTATAAATCTTGTGTTACTATAAATATTATGGATTTGGGGTTGCAAAATTATTTATTTGCACTTAAAATGCTATTGGAATGCAATTATTGTTATGCACATTAAGTTTTATTTTGTTGTAAATAAAAAAGTTATATGATAATTTAGTATTTATAATACTTATCCTTCTAATGTTCTCCCCAGAGGAAATTTTTGTCATTTTAGTATTAAATTTTTAAATAAAAACAGATAAATTTATTCTGTTTTGTTTTCCCTTATTTCATTCCAGTATTTATGAAACTTCGAAGCATATAAGGAATAAATTAATATCGGTGTTAATAAAAATTAATCTCGCACCATTGAAAATTTTTTTATAAGATGACTTTCTTTTTGTAAAAAATCCACTGTTTGATTAATAAAATTTGACATTAATTTAAAGTTGTTTCATATATGCCCTACCCATTAATTTTAAAATTAACGTAAAACATATATTTTTAATACGAGAAACTTTTAGTTATTTAATTATATATTTATAGTTATTCAATTTTTATAAAGTTTGATATATGAAATTATTATAATTATTATTTATAATCTAACAATTTGATCAATCGAAAACATAATTTAATGTTCAAAATCAATATAATTTTCACTTTTTAAATAAAGGTGAAATTTAGGTCCAATTGATTGGCTTTTTATTGCAGTGGGCTCCAAAGGATTGGGAAAACTTTTCTGATAAGCAAATTATTTGAAGAAAATTTCGGTATAATTTTTAAATATTTACTACTAAGTTATTTAATAATAACAAGCATATCTATTTTATAAAATAATGTATGATTCTTATAAGTCAATGCCTTAAGTTTTTAAAAGAATTTCACATATATCATATTGTTATTAAAAATTTTAATAAATAAATATGAAAAACTATGTGCAAGTCCAAATTGTTTTTGGTACTAAAGGCTCGTGAAAAGAAGATGGCTATGGAATCCCTTTACAAGCAGCGTTTGGTTCAATGTTGCAAATGATTTTGGGAATGAGGGAAAGAAAGTTTTTGCATTGCATTATAGGGTGCGAATTTGAGAGGGGTTTGGAGGCGAAAAGCAGAAGGTCCCTTTTGCATCTCAAATACTTTAATTAAAAGCCCATCTGCATATGTGATGTAAAGGCTCACATACTATTCACTATTGCTCAATCTTCTCCATCGTATGATTCTGTCATAAAGGGACCTTCGTCCACTAGTAGTAGTGCTCGCCCGCCCCCTTTGATGATCCCACCCAAGTCACTTGAATATGGGACAACGAAAAATATGAAACACTATATCCCTCTATTTTGATGATTCTTGGAAACATTGTATCCTAAATTTGCAATTTGGGGGTGGTTTGGGACGATGAAGAAGATGAAACATCATGCCCCCACTTTTTTTTAGGCCAAAAAAGAAATGTAGATTTTAAAATTTGTTTTAACATGTTTAATTTTCTTAGGGTAATTTGGTGATTTTATCTACTTTGGTTTTTATTCCTCATGTATTTTTTTTTTTTGGGTGAAAAAAAGGGGTCAAAGACCTAACAAAGAAAAGAAAAATAACAAAAAAGAAAAAAGAAAAACTAGCAATCAATCTCATGCAGAGACGCAACTTCTTAACAAAAGTAAAGAAAGTTCCATAGGAGAGGAATATATAATATGAAACTTTAACTCCTTAGACAAGCTAAAGAAGCAACCTAGTTAGCACAAGAGTTGTCCTTCAAATAGATGCGTTTTATCTCCACCTCTTAATCCTTGCCAAAACCACCTTCTAATTCTGTCCACCAGATGATTATGACCTCTAATCTTAACATTAAAGCTAGTAACAACATGAACCATTGACAAGGAATCACTATCCATATTAACTTTCTTGAATCCTAAATTATAAGCAAGTTCAAGGCCATCTAACAACTCCCACAATTTTGCAAATAAGGCATCATAAACTCCTAAATTATGACAGAATCCCCTTAGCCACTCTCTACTTGACCTTCTCAAAAAACCGCCACATCTTGCCATATCAGAAGATCCCTTAACAGCACCATCTATGTTGAGTTTAACCCAACCATGTCTAAGAGCTTGTTGTTTGATCCACGACATATTTTTAATAGTTGGATTAGCATCCCATGTAAATTCTTTGTAATGATAGTTTTTAATAAAACGCTAAATAACATGGTTAGCATTATCAAGATGTTAAAAGTTCTTGGGGAAAACTTCATGATTTTGCCAATTCCATATGAACTAACATGTAAGCCTGAATGTTATTGCTTATTCTACTCTATCAAAATCCTTACCATACTTACTTAGTTAAAGTACACCTTCTGTTTTAGATTTAAAGCAAAGAATATAAATGCTTCACCTAGTCTCAAAAACCTTCTCCAAATTTTAGTAGAGACGTGGTAATCTTGAAGCACATATAACCAAGACTCTTCAACCCAACCACATCTCATGCATAAGCCATTAGAGTTAGACCACTTCTTTCCTAGTTTCTCTATTTTAAGTTTATCGTGGGCAGCCATCCATAGGAAAACCCTAATCCTTTTTAGTATCTTCAACTTCTATATAAGATCCCAAACTTTCTCAAGCATTTGGTCATCCTTATTTTTCAGTGATCAATATGCAGTGGCAATGATAAATTCACCCCACTTATTTAGACCCCAACACATACTATCCTCACTATCATCAGGGTTAAGGACTAGAATTACATAAAATTTTAGTAGTGTCACTTGTGATAGTAAACTGATATGATCATCGAGCTTCCACTTTCTATCACCTCTAACAAAATCAAGTACAAACTTTTGGCTATCATTCCCCGTCAAGTCCTTTAAAACTTTCCTTTCAAGAGATCCTTCACCCTTTAACTGTTAATTTGTCCAGAATTGTATAGTCCTTGCATTTCCAATCTCCCAACAAACATGTTTAGAAACCAAATTCCAAATCTTACTCATTTCCTTCCATAGGCAAGAATCTATAGAGTTAAAAGAAATTTCACATATTGGATCAACTCCTCTACTTGCCTAGCATCACTTGAACCTATAGATTATCTGGCTTGGTTGTGTAAAAGCTATGTTCATTCTATCCAATATCTTAATACCCGCACCCCCCTCACCCTTGCTTTTACACAACATTGACCACTTACCAGGACACAACATGCTAGCATTTTTCACCAACATCTTCTCCTTATATATAGCTCCTTTCCTTTTTTTTTTTTTCAACATCATTCAAACCAAATTTAAGAATTCTTTCATGTTACATTTGAAAAAAAAGTCATATTATTTGTCACAGAATTCACTAAAGTCAATCTTCTTGCCATTGACAAACATTTCTCCTTCCAACCATATAGATATTTTTTTATTCTCTCAATCAAAAACTTATATTTTGATATAGTATTCTCTCTATAAGTGATCATAGCTCCCAAGTATCTACCTAATTCATCAACTTATGAAAGCCATTAAAGTTACAGATATCATTCTAAAGATTTCTTTTGACTTTAGGAGAGAACAAAGTATGAGTTTTTTTTGCACTAATTTTATGTCTGGACATATAGCAAAAGATGATTAGGCATTCCATTATGCACTCAATATGCTTCATATTAGCTTTAGGAAATAAAACAAGAATGTCAGCAAACATTAAATGCAAAATTAAAGGCCTTTTTTTGCTAGCATGAATTGGTTTCCATTTTCCTTCTTGGCATCTATCCATAATCAAATGTTTAAATGTGTCAATTTTTTAATTCCCAAGACAAAAAAGTAAAAGGAAAGAAGGTCACCTTACTTTATAACCCCATACAGGATAAAGGATTCAATCTTCTCTCCGTTCAAAAGGATAGTAGTTTTAGTGGTCATCATATAGCTCATGATTATCTTGGTTAATTCCATAGGACATTGAATTTCTTCAAGGCAACTTTTTTAAAAATTCCAATTTACCCTATCATATGCGTCTTTAAATCAACCTTAATTATCATATACCCTTTCTTTCCTCCTATCCTTCTTATTGAATGAACTAGCTCTTTGGTAATAATGATGTCATCATGTGTATTATGTCCAGGAGCAAAGCTGGCTTGGTAAGGAGAAATAACATATAACAAGATCCTTTTTAACTTGTTAGCCATAACTTTGGAGAGGCATTTGTAAAGCACATTACAAAGTGATATTAGGCAAAAATGAGTGACTCTTTCAAGTTTTTCCACCTTGGGAAAAAGTAAAACAAGAGTACTATTAATGTCAAC
This sequence comes from Erythrophleum fordii, assembly GCA_032878935.1. NCBI lineage: Eukaryota > Viridiplantae > Streptophyta > Magnoliopsida > Fabales > Fabaceae > Erythrophleum > Erythrophleum fordii. Next base: position 30,852,372 of record JAVQMF010000050.1, read on the forward strand.
AATTTTTTAGCATTCTTCTACATCTCCTTCATAAAATCACACACCTTTTGCCTTATAATCTCTTAATTTTTTTGAAAAAATAAAACAAGGAAATCATCTTCACGTGAAGCCTTCATACTCCCTATTTGAAACATTGCTTTTTCAACTTCAAGATTATGAATATTATCCTTCATCAGTTACATCTCCTTATAATTCATTGCCGACCACTGTGACTAGGTATTTATCCACCTACGCATGTCGCTAGTCTCACATAATAGGTCTTGGAAGTAGTAAACCATAATTCTCGTAACATCTTTATTATCCTTCACCCATCAATTATTTTCATCTTTAGGGATATTAACCCTATTCCTTCTTCATTTAATAGTTGTCTTTATGTGATAATATGTTATGTTTCGATCTCTATGTTGTAACCATTTTGATCTTGATTTCTAAAGCCAAAACATGCCTTTTTAAACTATGACTTTCTCTAATTCCTCCCTCAACCTATTCTCTAAATCCTTTAAAAAAGGATTACTCCTATTTTAAATAGATCTTTGAACCTTGACAATTCTGTTAAGGAGCCTCAACTTATGTCATTTTATATGACTAAAAAATTTTTTATTCCAGATAAAAAATTCGACAACTAAGTTCTTACTACGAAGTGGTATATCCTTTGTACTATTCCAAATGCTGGCTAAAAAATTGTTTAAAATCCTTATACCTAATCCACGTGACTTTGAAACAAAAAGGCCTTTATGCATAATTTCTATGCTGACCTTTAAGTCTTATCAATAAGGGATGATGATCAGAGTACAATCTAGCTCCAACCCTAACAGTCGCATCTTTGAATTTAGTCTTCCACTCACACTACAAAAAAACATAAGCTTGGCCATGATTTTTTAATGGCCTTGACCACGGTTTTAATTGTGGTAAAGCCACATGGCCACAGTTATAGAATTGGTGGTAAAATAGTTGAGGGATAAAGATTTAACCAAGGTTTTTTGTAACCATTGGTAAGACCATGTTTATTCTGTGTCATAAACTGTGACTATGCCTTAACATAGCCATAATTTTGTGTAACTATGGTTATGCCCATGAGTATATAAAACTATGGTTATGGCTTAACGTAGCCATGGTTATATAACCATGATTGTGGTAGGGAATAGCCACACTTATATAATTATAGCTAGGACTTATTATACAACTGTGATTAATTTTGTCTTAGATTAATCAACAATCTAAATCATCAACTATTAATTGTCATAGCCAACTTTTTTTGTCATAAGCTTGTAACAATAAATTTTAATTGATATATTCAGCAATTAATTTCTAATAATAGTTTTCAACAACATATTCAATAGCAACAATGATGTTTCAATAACAACAGCCATAATCTCATTAAAATAAAAAAAATATATTAATGGTCCATTAATTTGCAAACAAGTTTATTTAAGTAATATGTCCACTTTTACAGGAAGTGACTATCATTTACTAGTTGATATTCACCGTCCCGATCACTTGGTCTTTAAAATTTCAAACAAAATATTAGTTGTCATTGATATTTATGGCTGCAATTAGAATATAAATTTAAAAAATTACCTCTCAGCCTTGTAAGACTACAAGCTCTGGTGGTAATATACCCTAAAAATTTTGGAATATGAAAGTTATAGTTGCTTTTATTTGTCGTTATCACTTAATAATTACAATATTTTTAGCTTCTACTTGTTGTTATCGCTCGTCTCTTTTAGCTATTTGTATTTTAAGTTAAGGAGCCTTATTTTGCAATTCTACGTAAGAAAGCTCAGATGAACTTTAATGAGCTTGACATCCAAACACTTGGAATGGAGAAACATCAAATCACATTCCTTAAATTCAACCATAGTGCTCCTTGCTTTTCAAGACTCAGGCTAATGAATCATCACTTGAAATTTCTTGAAAATAGAAGTCTTCAATTTGAAACATTATAATCCATTCTTGCAAATTCGAATATAAGGTAAAAAATCAGTTGAAAAATAAAAGTTTTAATCAAAATCAAAAGTTAGCACTCATGTCATTCAAACACTTACATAGATAATTTTAGTTTTATCTTTGACACAAGATCCATCATCATGTTTATGAACTGTAGTCTATACATCTCCCTATGGCACTGGACCCTTACACTCAGCTTCTTACAAAATTGAAGACATATGTGATATATCTTAAGTTGTATTTAAACTTTAAATGACTTATTTACTAAAATTTCCTTACCATCTCGACTTTTTTCATGCAAAATTTATTGAACCACTTGTATGTGACATGGTTAATTTCATTTTATTTTGTTTGTTTATTGCTGCAATTCTCTAATTATTAAGAAAGATATAAAATGTAAGTAGTATATCTTAACTATGTTTATAATGTAAGAAATAGTACATTTGAAGAATTAAACGTGATTACCTAAAATCTCTCGCTAGAATGTTGATTTATGAATGATGCCCAATAATTCTTATTATGCCTTCTGAGACATCTTCAATTATTTGCCCTCTAGTGCAAGTCTTATTTTTTTTTATATAATTCATAACATGCATGTTGCCACTTAACTCCCAATGATTATAGAATATATTACTTATGTATGTCATCAACAACAAATTTAGTCTACAAAATAAAGTATCACAGTTAGTGAAGCTATGAATTCAATGTGATAAGAGAAATGAATATTAAATGTGCTATTACCTGAATAACATTGGTATATACATGATCTTTGTACTGTTGAAAAATATTTCTCCAATTCTGATAAATAAGTGGAAATGATTTAAAATCAATCCTAACTATATTTAGAAAAATAGTTAACAATCTACCGCTATTTTCAATCGATTTGAGGGCAATACTATGACCCTTTGCCTAGAATGAAGGTACAATCATTTGCCCTTACCTCATTTATGGAATTAAAGTTAGTATACAAATGAGAAATAAATAAATTAGCACTAAGATACTTATTAATTTACTTACCAATAATTTTAACTAACCAATTTGACCTCCATGGTTGTCGTGTGGGCTATGCAAGCTACTTGTGCTACTCTTAATCATCATCTGCAAATAGATCCTTAACCAAATCTAGTTAGAAGTCGGGAATATTAAAAACATTTGAAACAAGTGATGTTAATGAAGTAGGTGGATTAATATGATCTAAATAACTTAGATACACCTATCACTGATGGGCAAATTCAGTAAAGGACTAGTACTGGGCCCACCAACCCTGCTTGTGCTAATTGATTTAGACTTTTTGAAAAACTTTTTTATCTTCTAAATTCTTATTAATGAAGACAAAATAATATATAAACTCATATAATCTCAATAAAATAAAAATATACAAATAATATATATATATATATATATGTAAATAATATATATTTTGTAAATAATCTAAATTTTCATTTTGTAATGTTAATAATAGACATTTTGAAAATAATCTAAATTTTTATAAATATTCAATTTACCTCCATCTTGTGTATTAATTGCTTTGTTTAATATAACACACACACATATATTTAAATCATTTCCACATATTTTAAATAATTAATGTTATTTTAGTTTATCTTTCTTTTTTAATGAAGTTAATATATACAAAATTCTCAATATATATATATATATATATATATATATATATATATATCAAAATATTTAACTTAAACTGATAAAAAATACTACTTATAACTATTGTCTATTTTTTCAAATGCAAATAAGAAAATATTGCTTTTTAAATGATGGATCATTTTTTATTTCTAACAAACAATTTTCCTTTTTGATATATTAGCTACAATAATATAAGATCTTTCATCTAATTTTAAAAGAAATTCAACAATCAACCACATTTTATCCAACTTTCAAAAAAACAAAGCACTAATGCTAAAAAAAAAAGATCCAGAATCATAAATTAGTATAAAAAAATTGAATAATAATTGCAAAAATAGAAAAACAACTCATAGAAATAGTGCCACACAAGATGATAGAGCTTTTATGCTAAAGATAAGAAGTAGGAAAAGAGTTGTAGAGGAACGACACGAAGAAGTGCACCAACAGCATAAAGAAGCAGAATGTAGAGAAGATTTAGGGTTAAAATGCAGTCATGGTTTACTAAAAATTGTGGTTAGACCTAAGACTTAACCATGGTTTTTAATAAACCGAGTCCAATCATCCTGGTTTAATCTTAGTTCTTAGTGAACCATGGTTAAGCCACCCGCAGTTTAGGAAAATCTTGGTCATTTCTTAAGAATTGAGTCATGGTTTACCTAAATTGTGGAAAAGACACTATGGTTCTTATGAAACTGTGGCTAAGCATCCATGGCTTAGCCATGGTTAACCTAAACCATGGCTAAACAACAATGGTTAACATGAACCATGGTTGTTTTTGTGAATTTAAACCATACTTTATCAAACCATGATTAAGTTATAATTTAACTACGGTTTAATGAAACCGTGGTTGAATTTTATTTACTTAACCATGGTTATAATAACAGTGGTTAAGACCTGTTATATCCATAGTTAATCTAATCATGGTTAAGCCATGATCCCTATGCTTTTGTTTTCCTATTTTGTCAGCGTTACAAAGCACTTGATCTAGTCTCTTAAACATTTGTTGGTGATTAGGGCATTTAAGGCTCTTCCACATAAATCTAAGACCCTTAGAGCCAATATCTATCAAGTTGTAGTTCTGAATCCATTCAAGAAAAATGCTGGCATCTTCTATTATTCACTGTAACGCCTCTCTTTTGTTCATTCTCAAACATGATATCATTAAAGTCACCTACAAGCATCTACAAAGTAAAAATGCTAGGAGCTAAATTTGCCAAATTTTCCCACAAGACCTTCCTTTCATATTTATGAGGACTAGTATACACGGTCATAAAAACTACAAAACGAGAGTTTCGAGTGTTCGTTCCTCTTACTTCAATAGAATATTGCCTATCATCTTGCTTAATCTAAACTGATTGCATCTCTTTGGAAAAGATCTTTCTACCCTTTCTTTATCTCTGCACCACAATCCAGGGTTCGTAAGCTGCCTTCTGTGATGACATTTTTGCTATATCACTAAGTGACATTTACTCTTTTCTTTTCTCTTCCCCCAGCACAGTTACTGAATCATTGTTATTGTGCATCTGTTCAATCATGTTCTCCTTTTTCCTATGACAATGTTTTAAGTCCTAACCATATTTTCCACATTCGAAATAGATTAAGTGCATCCCCTTATACTAAATTTTCTTTTTATGATCCTTAATCATGTAATATGGCAGTAAAGGTTTCATGAGATCCAATTCAATGCATATGCAGGCAAAACATCCTCATGATTTGTTAACACGAGTATCATCAATTTTTAGTACTTGCCTAATTTGATTTCCCAAATTATACAAAATTTTTTTATCATAGTATTATAGAGGAAGTCATGCCGCAATTTGACTAATTGTATCTATATCAAGATTAAAGTCATTTCTCTAACGTTGAATGGCTAAGTAATGGTCAATAACTAACAACAAACCACCCATTAATGCAAAATTATAATCCTTGGTAACCTGGAAATTTGCTAGAAAATACCCACTCTCAATATCAACCAAATCTACCTCTCCCATTCTTCCCTAGAGTTGTTGAAGCTTTTTTGCCTTGTAATTATAACCAACCATTCTTCCCATCAACTTGATAATCAGGGTCTTTTACCATGGTTTCTCAAGCCTTTTTAACTCCTTTTCAAAGAAATAAAAGTCTGGCAAATCTCCCTTCATCTTAATCTCCACCCCACTCCTGAGATTCTTAATCCCAAATACATTTGTCTCATCCTTTTTCTTCTCATTGTCAGAGTAGTCCAACTTTGTATCACTAATATAATCTTCCTTTATTCACTATTTGTTTCTCTGCATTAGCATATCTTTAAAAAATGACTTCCCTCCTGTAGTTAGTGGCTGCTCTCCCTCCTCACTCACCATCCAATCTTTTTCTTGAATCACCAAAGTCAAGTCACTTGAGAATTTTCCTACCACTTTCTAAACTTTTTTCCTACTTCAAGAAAGGATATTTGCCTCCTCTGTCAAAGGTCCATTGTGCTGCGCCACTGTTAGAGAATCGTGAAAGCTGCTCATCTTGATTTTATAAAAACTTTTTCTTCCTCTTGTATTCTTTTTTAAAACCAAACATACAAATGCAATGGCTCTCCCTTTCTCTCTTTTTCTTTTTCTATGTTATAACAAATATAATAAGATCTTGCCTCATTCACTACGATGTGAATGTTTTTTTTTATATAACTTGTGCAATATCTATTATATTTTTATAATTATTATTTTATCAATCAAATCACTATTTTAATTATTAAATATTTTTTTAAAAAATAAAAATCATTTTTTATCACACCTACCTTCATTTATTCGTTTTTTATATTTTTTTTACCTTTACATCTTTCAACCAAATGGGTCATACAAATAATTTGATTCAATTACGTAGTTTCATTATAATTACTAGATCAAAATCTAATTACGTATTTTCTCAAATTGATCTCTTTTCTTTTTGGGTCAACAACCTTAAATTGTTGGCACAAAATGACCTGAGCCTGTTTTCTTGTGGGCACTTTTGGCCCAACTCACATGTGAATCCGTAAGACAAAAAACGAACAATGCAAAAAGACGGGATGACCGTTCTAGTTTAGACATGCACGTTCAGCATCGTACGCCGCGCACTGTTTGATCTTGCGCGCTAATACCACGACGGAAGAATCTAACGGACCAACGGACTCACACTTACTGTGAACCTGTCAATCAAAGGCAAAACAGTAAGAGGATCAACGACGCTTAGATATCACGCATCATCGCCCCTGATGTACTTCTGCCCTTACATTAACATAGCTCGTTAACATACGATGTAATTATATAAATTTCTTCCAAGTTTCTACACCCCACAGAGGGCAAATAATAATATGAAAAAAAGGTGGCAAAAATCGTAAAAATTGATAATCAGAAAAACGAAAAGAAGAGTCTCTGCGTTGAGTTGCGGATTATAACCAATTTAGCTGCAATTGATCACTGCGATTTTTGGAGTCTATCGAGTTTGGTTTCACTTTCCGTGATTTCTCAGAGCTTCTGCAATGGACTCGATTCCTTTTCACGATGGCAACATATACAATTTGCTCGAGACCCGAAGCCTCGACACTCGTCTAGTATTTTATTTTATTTACCTTTTTTGGTCTTCAATTTCTTTTCTGAATTTCGAAAGTAATTTTAAGCTACAAATTAGCGTGGAATTTTTAATTTACAATCTAGTGGATGATAAATTTACATGTGTGGATCATTGGGATGTGTTCTTCATAGTGTTATGGCTATCACGATGGGTTAACAATTTGAGAAATATAGTTTTTTGGAGTACCGGATGGTGTTCGTTGAATTAATTCGGTCGAAGGTTATCTGAAATTTGCATGTATAGCATTTCTTTGGGGGTTAAAGGGAAAGGCATGGGATTGTAACTGGAGTGAGTATCCAGCTTAAACCAAGTAGCGTTAAGAATCCCCACGAATGTGGTACTTTTCTCTTTTTTCTTGAAAAATGAAAATACAAGTTTCGCTTTTTATAATTTGCCAAAATGTTGCCGGAGAATTTAGTGGCTATTTTGGTGAAGAAGAAAGGTTGAGGTAGTGAAGTGAAATCCACTTGATCGTAATTCAGGGACGGAGTTTGGTAAACCTTACAAAAGCGGAGGAAATTATGTGGATGTCTTGCTTAGAAGGCTTTCTGTGATGGACTTGAATAGCTCTTTTTCCCGGGTTTGAATCAACCATTGAACTTATAGGGAAATGTAATTGTAGAGTTAGGAATAGTATATAATTTTTTGGAAAGTATATACCCTTTCTTTGAAACTTGGGGTGTGAGATCTGATTGTTTTACGTGTCAAAACCTGTCCTTCTGATAGCTATGTACAATTTTAAAATAGTATTATAGAAATTAGGAATGATTGTCCGTCAATGAATCACTGCTATTTGTGATGGCTTTTACTGATCATAGTATGTGATGATGTGTTATGCCATGTATGGTTTTGACTCTGGCAGTTCTAAGAAATTGTTTTTGTTGCTTGTTTAGGATGTTAATCACAGTTTGCGGATGCATTCCTCATTGATTAGGAGGCTTTCTCAAGAAAGAGAATTAGAGGTTGGTTTGATGCTTATTTTGTTAGTATATAATGGAACAAAAGAATTCCAGGGAAGATTCCATCTATATATTATTTGTCATCTATGTATAATATAAGAGACCCAGTAGGTACTTGAAACTTGAAAGTAAGATGCATATTTTTGACCTGGGTGTTTGCAGAATGGGATGAAATGCTAGAGGTTGGTTTGATACTTATTTTACTAGTATATGATGGACAGACTCGGTAGAATCCTAGGGAAGATTCCACCTAGATGTTATTTTTCATTACGTATAATATAAGAGATACAGTAGCTACTTGAAAGTAAGATGCATATCTTTGAAGTGGGTCTGTACAGAAGGGATTGAACTGATGAGGCAATACTTCATCTTCAGTTGTGACATCTATATATATATATATATATATATATTTTATCGCTTCTTCTGTCCTGAAGTTTAACTTAGTATTTGGCAAGCCCTAATTATTGTATTAGTTTGCAAAGAGGAAGGATGTTTGAGATTGGGGAAGGTCTATATGGGACACTGGTATCATTGACTCTCTTCCAGTATTTCTAGCTTTTTGGAGCATGTGATGTGCATTTTATTTCTTGATTTTAATGTGCTGGGTATCCTTTTGCTTATTATTCAAACAGGGCCATCGTGGTTGTGTTAATGCAGTGGCTTGGAATTCCACAGGTTCACTATTGATATCTGGATCAGATGACACAAGGGTATGATAAAATTTTTTCAATTGTCATCTGTACTTAATCTCGTGTTTGACAGTAGATTAAATGTAAAACAGAAAAAATAATATAAAACTAGCTACAGATTGTGCCAGAAATTCTTGAAATCATGCAATCTTCTCTGGAATATACATTTTGTATTTTAATAGAAAAATATCGTGAATCAATTTATTCCCTTTATATGGGGATGAGGATGTGACTTGTATCTATATGAGTTCAACAATGTGCAATCGGACATGCTACGGTCCCCCATCTGAATAATCTCAATCCCCTCCCCCGTGATGAAAGGGGGGGGGGGGAGAGGAGAAAATCTGCAAACAAAGAGCTAGAAACAAGAGAAGGAAGGAATCACTTGGGTTACAACTTTATTATATATCTCATTTTAATATCTCCAATTATTTCTTTTGGGTGTTTTTCCATAATTTATGGACCTTTCACCTTTAAATTCCCTTTTGCTTGCTACAGGGGATTTTTACATCTCATACCTTTGTCCAATGCATGTTTCTTGTGCTCACACCTTATAATCGTGTTTCATTTTTCTGCACAGTTTCTTTTTTTCTTTTTTTCTTCTTTTCTTCTTTTCTTTTATTTATATTTTTAACTGAGTGAAGAGGCTGATCAAGGAGGAATGAAGTTAATAAACGATTGAGATTCTTTTGTTTAAAAGAAAAAAAAGATTAATAGTTTTTTTTTTGGGGGGGGGGGGGGGAGGCTGTTGTCTGATATGTGGAATAATTTGAAATAATTCATAATTAGTTTCATGGGTTCATTCTTTAAAGACAGAAAACAGGCTAGTAAAGCAAATGATGCTACTCCCCCCCCCCCCCCTTCTTCCAACTACAAGTTAGTGTTGTCTTTGATGCAGTAGGCATTGAATTGTTTCTGTGAAATCTTGCAGATCAATATTTGGAGCTACTCTGGTTGGAAACTTTTGCATTCAATTGACACTGGACATTCTGCGAATATATTCTGTACTAAGTTTGTACCTGAGACTTCTGATGAGCTTGTGGTGTCTGGAGCTGGAGATGCTGAAGTAATGTCATGATGCATTAAATCTGTGTGGTTTATGCCATTTTAATTCTTATATTCATATTTTGTTTTGGCAGGTCCGGTTATTTAATTTATCTCGGTTAAGCGAGAGAGGAGATAACGCCATTGCTTCATCAGCGCTTTACCAATGTCACACTAGAAGAGTGAAGAAATTGGCTGTAAGTCATGTGGCCTAAAAAAGTCCTAAAATAGCATAGTTTCAAAATGTTACATAAATGGGGGTAAAGGAATTTAAACATAATTTGTGTAGGAATATCAAGGCTGATCTACTTCCTTTAAGTTCTGATGTCTTCTATGTTCCTTCTATTGTAGGTTGAAAATGGAAACCCAAATGTGGTATGGAGTGCCAGTGAGGATGGGACCCTGAGACAGCATGACTTTCGGGAAGGCACCTCTTGTCCTCCTGCAGGATCTTCCCACCAAGAGTGTCGTAATGTTCTAGTAAGTAGTTTATTCAGTTTTAGTCATCCTTGCCTTTTTTTTTTTTTTTTTAAATGTAATTAAATGTCCAATGCTATAAAAACAGGTGGATTGTTGGGTTGAAATATCTGATATTACCTATGTATATGTCTGTGCAAGTGTATGAGAGTCACTACTAAAAAAAGGAGTTTCTGCTATATCTCTAATATCTGAAGTTGTCAATGAAAACTTTAGTTGTTTCTGTTGTAAATTAGTTTATCTGCTATTGTGAGGCATGTTGGTCTGACTAATTGAACTCTATCTACTATATTGAAAGGCAATTAAAGTTGAAAGGCAATTAAAGTATTCTCAGAGAAGGGTTTGAGTAGTTCTGTAAGTTGCCTCGATGGTTTTTGTTGTATGCCATTATATTCCTTTTACCATGGAATAACTTTGTAACTGAAGGTTGGAGGAATATATCAGAACCTTCCTTACAATATTGTTAGACATAATCGGATGCTAAAAACTGTTTGTTTTGCCATTTATCGATTGTGCATTTTGTTAACTAAATGATTTGCCTAAGTTGCTCTTGCATGGGAAAAAATTATGCAAACTTACATGTCAACATGATAGGAATTCAAAATGTTTCTTCAACCCATTTATCTTCTGGTTGTTCAAATTATCATGGGTTATTAAAGGAATATGATATAACTATTTATGGGCCTTCACTTGATAGCTTAAACTTTTGACTTGAAGTAGTTCTTTACATGGTGTTGGAGCCTTCATGACCAAGAGGTCCAGAGCTCTATCCTTGTTGTCCCATCTCTTAGTTGAAAATTAAGTTTCAACACAATATATGATAGGTTTGTGCTTTGTTCACACTTGAAGCCTAAGGGAATTTTTCGTGAGGGGCATGTTAGAGATTATAATAAAACTATTTATGGACCTTCACATAATAGCTTAAGCTTTTAAGTTGAAGTGGTTCTTGGCAGGTTATTTGTGTGTGTGTCCTTAAACTATATGTGCACTTGGGAACTATGACTAAAAATTCTTTCAGGAAATCAATAATGAGAACTTTATCGATAGCTCAATACTTGAGATCATGGTTTTTTGCATTTTCAGTTTTATGATATTCTCATTATTTCCTTCTCTCAAATCTTTTGGAGATTAAATCGCTATTAGACAGATGATAGTTGGGGTTCAAATTGTCAATAGTCTTGTCTAGAATAATAGAATGTAGTTCTTTGGCTTTTCATTTTTCACTGAAAGTCAGTAAGTAAAATTGTAGATTATTAACCATTGTTTGCTAAAGCTAGGTTCCTTGGAAATTGTTTAACCATGTTATTTAATGCTTAATGTCAGCTTGACTTGCGAAGTGGAGCTAAAAGGTCACTTGCTGATCCTCCTAAACAAGTCCTTGCTCTAAAATCTTGTGATATTAGTTCTACTAGGCCACATTTGCTCCTTGTTGGTGGGAGGTAAAGCTTCTGGTGATTTTTGTTTTGGTTGTTCAATCCCATTGTTCTATTTTCAAACTGATATCCATTTCTTTATTGCTTGCAGTGATGCCTTTGCACGTTTATATGATAGAAGGATGCTACCACCTCTGAGCTCCTGTCAGAAGAGAATGTCATCACCTCCTTGTGTCAATTATTTCTGCCCAATGCATCTTTCTGACCGTGTTAGTCCTTTGGTTCCCTGATTTCTTATCTGTGTTTCCAGCATTTATATTCAGTCATATTGTTCATCTCTGTTCAGAAAAATTTTCCCCCTGCCAAACTATTTTGAAAATATTTCCTGTACTTTGAAAATATTTGTTTTTAAATAAAATTTTGAGGCTTTTATTTTTTTTTATTTTTTTGTTCCATTTTGCATGTTTTAGGAGAGAAGGCTCTCTTACCTTTGCTTAGGTTTGTATCAAATTACTGAATCTTATTTAGATTTTTTTTTCTAATCCCAGTCCTGTCAAACATATGCTTTTTAATATGTACTCAATTCCTACAGTCAATAAGTTCACAGCCTCTTTTTGTCCTTTGTACTGTGCCTTTTCTTTTGGGGCATGATTGGTGGGGATAGGATTTTCTTTTTGGTACATGTTTCATATGCAAAACAAAGGAATAAATTGAAGATTTCTTTTGTCTTTTTAATTAATATGCATTTGGTTAGGTTTGATTGATGATTAAAGTGTTGTACTTGCCTAAAGTGTTGGTATTAGTGCATGTTATGATACATATAAACCTTGTCAATAGTTTATCAGGTATTAAAGTAATATCTACATCTTTTCTTTGTCTTAATTATGGTCAATATTCTGCATAATTTATCATATCCTCTTATCCTTCACATGTTATGCACCTGTAAGTCATTCTGCTAGTTTAATCTGAAAGTAATGTTGTAGCTCAAACTGTGTCTCCTTTCTTCTAGGGACATCCAAGCTTGCACTTAACTCATGTTACATTCAGTCCTGATGGAGACGAGGTTCTCCTGAGCTATAGTGGAGAGCATGTTTACCTAATGAATGTGAATTATGGTATGGTGTTTTACCTCAAACCCTTCTTGTTTAATCAATGTTATACACGGTATAGTGTTTTCATCTGAAAAAGTATTACTGAATGTGTTTTCTGTTCGTTGACATTTGTTTGGCCAAATTAAAAGTACTTTAATTACCCATCAAACTGAGTGAAGGGCTGCCATAGGAGGGGGAATAAATTATTCTTGCATGGTATCATCTTAGGTTATTTTACCATGCTTTTTATTGTTGCAATCTTTAAGTCACATATAGGGTTATAAATGGAATGAAAATGCTATTTAGTATTACAATCAGTTGGTTAGTTGTTGAACAAAATTTGAAGTGGGAATTTTTTTTTTTTTTTTCGGGTTTGAATTGGTTTTCAAGAGGTCAATTAAATCCTTTTTTCTCTGAAAGATGCCTTCAATAATGTGATTGGATTCATCAATCTTTCGGATATGTTGTGATTTAATCCTATTTTTCTCTGGATGTCTCCATGCATCTTTTTGCAAGCCTAAGTAGCTGCTTTTAGCATTTTGATTCTTATATAAGAATACCCTAAATGGGAATCCCCTTCCTGAAACAATGTCTCTTTCTATGCATTTATCTTTTTCCCCCCGCAGTTGGGCTTGCCTTGACGAACTGATATGTTATGTTATAGTCTAGGGCCTGAATGTGGTTGTTACATTAGCAAATTCTACTCTGCTAGCTTTCTTGTTCCTTTGTTTAGACTATACAAGTTGTTGATAACAAACATAACTGTAATATGCAGCTGGGGAGAATGCAATGCAATATACTTCAGGAGACAATTTGAAGCTAATGAGTTACTCTCCAACAATTGATGGGGTAGAATTGCAGCTTCCTGTCTTCCCAAATGGTTTTCCTATTAAAAAGAACGTTGCTGCAAAGGTATCCAGTATATTATGCTTGTTTGATTAATTTTAGGAATATCTTGAGAGTAAAGTTTGGTGGAGAATTATTACCTAAATAAGAATATTTTGCTTTAATTTCCTTGCATCATACTTGGTTGACTAATTGGGTTTTACAGCTTGACAAGTGCAGGGAACTAATTCAATTTGCCAAAAAATCTTTGGAGGAGGAGAAATCTTATTATGGAATTCAAGCATGTAATGAAGTTTTGGATGGCCACAGTTGTATTGTTGGGCCTGCACTCAAACATGAATGCCTGTGTACCTGTGCTGCATTGTTGCTTAAGGTTCTTTTTATTATTAAGCTGTATCGGGTCTTTTGGTTATTATTTTTTTCATAATTTTTTAAAAATATTTTGAATTTCTTTTTCCATTAACTTCTTTATGTAAAATGTTATATAATTTCCTTCACCATCCAGCGGAACTGGAAAAATGATGCTCATATGGCCTTGAGGGACTGCTATAATGCTAGAAAAATCGATAATTCATCCTATAGAGCTCTTTACTATGCTTCAGAAGCATTGTCACAGGTAATATGGTTGTATGTAACTGCAATTTTAGAATGTCATTAGTTTGGATCTTTTATGTGTCATGATATTTCCAGATTGTCTCTGCACATTAAGCTTCATATTAAAATATGACCAGGTAGTGGAATTATATAAATGAAGTTAAGATAAATGAATGTGTGTTAAGATTAGATGCTGGTATCTGGTTTTTATAGAGCTGGTGTGGTAGTGATAATGGAGTGGGAGGTGAAGCAGCAGTATTATGAGTTTATTCTTGTTCTTTTTCTTTAATTGAATATTTAAAGAGGGCCGTTTATGTTGGATTCTTGTTGAATCTGTAGACTGTCTGTATTATTCAGCGTTAGGGGCGAGAAGCCAAATAGTAGAATCAGCAAATCGAAATTTAAATACAGATCAGAAAATGTCAGTTAATAGAGGACCATCTGCTTCAAGAAACTGCTCTTTCAGCATTCTGGTTAGTGACTATGCAAGATAAGTTGATGTTTAGAGGTATTAAGAATATATGAAAGCCTTGTAGGTTAAGAAAAAGTGTTATATTGTAAAATGTTATATACTATGGATTTAGGAAAATCTTGTAGGCTATAAAGCACAAACACACCTATTTTAAAGTATGTCATGTGTCCAACACTGACACTCTCACAACAAACTGTTGACATGTATCTCACAAACGTATGGATATATCTGAATCAAAAAAATATATTTTATTTTTTCCATGCTGAATGTGACTTGAAATGGATGACCCTGAAAAGGGAAAAAGACAGAAAAAAGGGGGGAAAAAAAGCAGAATGAAAGACTAAAACAACCCATCTTGATGATATAATTAAAGTTTTTTTCTTTTTTTTTTGGTTGTACATGAATATTTTGAATAACATAGATTAACAACTTTTGATTTAGTAGATTTGATTTAGAAAATAATAATGCCATGTGTTTTTTTCCTTTAGAAGTATATCACTAATAGAAAGTGTGTGTGTGTGTCGTGGCATGTCATATTTTATATTTTTTCAAGTTTGACGTGTCAACGTGTTTGTATCCGTGCTTCATAGCTTGTAGATTAAGGAAAGAGTTACATTGTTTAGAGGCTACACGGATTTAGGAAAGTCTTGTGGGTTACAAAAAGATTGTAGTACACCCAAAGTAAAGAGTTACATTGTTTGCATGACCAGAGTGTTAGTGTATTAGTATAGATAGAGGTTGAGAGGTCATGTTATAAACCCACCCCCATTGAATTTTTTATTAATACATTTTGTTTCATTCCTTCCTTTTCTCCCTAGCTTTTGCTCTCTCTATTTTCTCAATAATTGGGATAAATCAAGGTCCCCGAGTTTTATTCATTATTTTGTTTCATGTTTAGCTCAAGTGTGTGTTTATCAGTGGTAGTTCAGATTTTTTAGCTTTGGGACTGAGAGGATATGCAGTCCACTCACTTTTGATGCATCAGCTGTTTTTCAAAAGCTGATTGATGTTGAAAATTAATTCATCTAAGTAATTTTATTAGACACAGAATATTGAAGTGCAAAGACAAAGGGACTTCTAGGTCTTTCTTACTTGAATTAGTAGATTTTCAGTCTATTCACTTGTATCAAGCATGCTTTTTGACTGCAAACCCCCCTTTAGTTCTAAGACACATTATAATTAGCTCCTAATGTCATTTCATTCCAGTTGGGTAGACACAAAGAAGCTTTGGATTTTGCTGTTGCTGCTCACTTGTTGGCCCCATCTGTATCTGAAGTTGCAGAAAGAGTGGAGAATGTAAAGAAGGATATAGCTTCAGGTGTGGCTAACATTGTCTTGCATGTCTGCAGTAATTATAAAGAACTTTTTACTTCAAATTTCACTCTTCAAGTATGACCCCCCCCTTTTTCTCTGTGCAAGCAAAATTGTTGATATCTCAATTCTACTCTTACAATAATTGGTAATGAAGTTTGAGTGACCCCTGGCACAAAAAGGAAAAATATTTGTCACATCGAGCCATAGTGACATTGTGTAGGGCAAGGGGGATTAGGGAATATATCCCTACTGTAATTTACAATAATGTTACTCATGCTTAGTGCACAAAATTTGTGTAGTTATCCATTGCCCATTATGTGCTACATGGGATAAATTCAAAATGTCGCATTCACTTGAAATCCCCTAGAATTTTAGGGTGAGCACTGATGACTATCTTAAGAAAATGCAAATCGGCGGCCTATGTAAGGAGGACAATCCCTGAGCATGTGTAGACATTTTCAGCGGCCACAGAGCATTAGGTCCGGGTACTAGATTGAGAAGATACAGCGCACATGCCTGGTGATCCAATCTTATCAGAAGACAAAAGCAATGAGAAGATAATTTCCAAGTTGGATGAAAAATTAGATGCAAAGATAATGGTGTATTTAAAGATAGAGATTTGATTTAGGATGATGTAGCTAAAGCTAGTGGAGTTGAGGTCCTGAGGTCCTTCCCATCCATTTTAGGGAATCATCCAGTTGGACCACGACAATTCCAATGCTAGAAGAGGGCAGTAGCATCCTCCTCATTGTCTTACTGATGAAGAGAATGCAAAAACAGAAACTGAAAACAAGGAGTTTTTAGGGATTAGAGTATTATTATATATTTGTGCAGTGAAGATAAACCCCTTGATTAAAAGAGGATAATATTTAAATCTATTTATACTATGCATAGAGCCTTTGACTCCTAAACTTCAAATTTGACATATTTATGATTTAATTATTTGATATTGTCTTTTATGTTTGACACATTTGGATTTTGGATTATTAGAGTTATTATGAGTTATGTGTTAAAGTATTAAATATAGTGGTTTTATTTGTACATGACTGTTATTTTAAATTTTAATTATATTAAAGATATTCAATATGATGTTTGCTGTGCATCGAAATTGCCCTGTCCAATGCACCGATGCACCATGATCCCTTGAAGTAACAATGCAACTTGTGCTGTAGATAACTATGCATCAATTCACTGAAACGGAATCCTCTATTTTACGAAGGACATTGATGTTAGAAGAAAAACAGCAAGAATTAACGTATTAAAAAAAAATTCAGTATTGTTTTTAAGTATAAAATGCCATTTTTTCCCTTTATTTTGATTTTCTATGGATCTAATTTGGCCAGCTGAAGCTGAAAAAAATAATAAGACAAATGATGGAGCATCAAGGTTTGAAGGGCGAGGTGGAAGAATACTATCATTGACTGACATACTTTATCGATCGGAAGCTAATGGTGATGCTTTGCAAGATGGTCCAAGATCCGAGAGAGATGATTCTGATTATGATGAGGAATTGGACTTAGACTTTGAAACATCAATATCAGGCGATGAGGGACATGATGTTGAATCCAATGTTCTTCATGGGAGTTTAAATCTTAGAATCCATCGAAGAGGTGACTCCAGAGAAAATGCTGGTGTAAATGGCTCATGTGAATCACCCTTATCATCATCACAGAATGATAGAGCATCTTATCAGGTTTATGTTCATGTCATCCATTTTAAACTGATTATTGCTTTATCATCAATGTGATCTTTGAAAAGTCATGTTCTCTTTTGTTCCATGGGTCTAATGGTGGGTTCAATTTAAATATATATATTTTGCTTCCTTTCTCAATTATGGAGAAACTGGATCCTTTTCAGTACTGCACCGTGTGCAGTAAGAGAAAGAATGACACAAAGAAGTAGAAGTATGTTTGGAGTTTACTTTCTCCTTTCTCTCTTCTCTGTCTTAAATTGACAGTCTCAATTCACCCTTTAAGTTGAGAGGATCTGAACTTGGGTTTTGGAATACGACATAGTCCTACATTGAAATGTATGTGGGAAGGGCAGAACAGAACAACCTTCAGGTTGCAAAGGCTTTAGAACCTAGGAACTGTTCACTGGAATTTAGATATAGATTTCATTCATAAGCCCATTTAATTGCTTCGTATAGGACAATAGGTGCCTTTTATTCATCTATTGCCCTACTTTTATTGTTTTACTCTATAAATTATTTTTCCATTCCGGCTCATTTTTACACTTTTGTTAATAAATCAGCCTGAAGCAGCTGTTGATATGAAGCAGAGATTTGTTGGCCACTGTAATGTTGGAACTGACATAAAACAGGCCAGTTTTCTTGGTCAAAGAGGTATGTCCCTTTATAATTTATTCTATGAAAGTGAGGATTGCCTATGGGAAGATTTCTGTCATAATTTTATGCTAAACACACATTGTAAAGATAGGAAAATTTGTTTCTTCTCTTTTCTATTTCTTTATATTGTCACATGGTGATCTTGTCTTGTTGAAGTTGTCCAAGAAATGTGTCATTATACTAAAAAGAATTGCTTTTACTTTGGATGCTCAATATCTTTAGCTTTTACTATCAAGTAGCGGTGCAACATATGATTAATCTGATTTTGCATGTGATTTTGACATCTTTGTAAGTGATAAATTTGAGTTTGAATGCCAGCTGCCTGAGTTTCAATTTTTATTCATGCTTGTTTTTCTTGTTTATGTATAGGTGAATATGTTGCCAGTGGAAGTGATGATGGAAGATGGTTTATTTGGGAAAAGCAGACTGGTAGACTCATAAAAATGCTCAATGGTGATGAAGCCGGTACTGTTGTTTTCCTTACTTAAAGGTTTGGGATATTAGTATTTTCCTCTTATATGGTTCTGAGATAATTTGTTTCTCCCTGCAACAGTTGTAAATTGTGTACAGTGCCATCCATATGATTTTGTTGTGGCAACCAGTGGTATTGATAGCACCATTAAGGTCAGAATGATGGTTCTATGATGAATGGTATCTTTTTGGTTAACTTTATTGATCTCTGAAACTTCCTGCTGGTCCATTATTCTAGATATGGACTCCAAGGGATCCTGTTCCATCCTCTGTAGCTGGTGGGTCAACAGGACCAGAAACTGCTGATTTGTTGGTTGCCATGGAGAAAAATCAACGAAAATTACGTCGTAATCGTGATTCTATCCTGTAAGGCTCTCTGAATCTTTTGTTTGATATGGGAATGTTAATGACTAGCACACTAACATGTGCGTCAATGAGCTTTACTAAATTTTATCTTAAAGATGAAGACATTTAATAAAATTATCATTTATAATATAAAAAGTATTGCTTCTATCTATTATATATACAGCATGAAATTTATATACATATATATATATATATATATTATTTGTAAGTCCACCAAAAAAGAGACTTTGACAAACATGTAAATATAAAAATTTACGCAATAATATATCTACTATAGCTGCCCAAAGTTGCTGTCAGTATCATTTACTGCATCCTAGAATATGATAATTTAGTTAAGAATCATATGCATAATACTGGACAAAGTATTATTATTATTTTAACAAATCTTTTGTGGACAGAAAAACAAAATCTAATGTAGATACTAATAATAATGGAAGGTAGTTTCCTTCAATAACAAAGAAAATGACAGCTGTAAGTTATTGGGCCTTTGGTATTGAAGACCTATAACAGAAGAAAGGAAGTAAAAAAGAAGAGATTTGGGCCTGAGGGGAGCGAACTATTAGAGGGGGTCAGAACCTATTCTAGAAGAGCCAAGAAAAGAGAGTCAAGTAACTAACTATGCAGCACACAGTGGGAAGGGGTGTGAGCTGGCAGAGAGAGGGGCGAAGTGGTTACAAGGGGGATATATTGTGAGGGTCCTGGAAGAGGGGGATAAGCAAGAATTGGCTCTTTGGTGGAGAGTCTCTAGCCTCTTGAATGCAAGAGGTCCCTCATGTATTTGATGCTATTTTCTTTTCTACTTAGTTCACTGTTTTCACTGTAACCTGCCATATTTCCATATCCAATTCTTTGTTGGACTGGAGTATTGCAGTTTTGTTGCATATATTATACTAGAATTCCTCAGAGTTCCATCACCCAGTAAAAGAACTTTTTATTTGCACTAAACAATTATAGATCATTTGTACTATGTTGTACACAGTATCATGGCAACATTTCCTCAATTAAGTTATAAACTGATCTTCCAAACTTTAGTGTCATGGCTCTTTGACTAATTTCTTGCCTTCAGTTTTGTGTCATGGGTGTAGTAAACAGTGCCTTATTATGGTATAGTACAATATTTGGTACTAACAGGGTTTCAATGCATGTTGGTGTATAATTCCATGTCAGAATAGTACAATATTTAGCAAAACATGACTAGATTTTATATTGTTATTGACTGATTTGGGACTAAGACACCAAAAGGTCCCTGAGCCATATTGGTATAGATATATCCATGTACTAGGTTGATGTTCTGGTAGTTTACTTACAAGCGTAATGACTTGGAAGTCTGTTTGGAAAGAAATCGATGGTGACAATGACTGGTAATAAATATTGATTTAAATATCAGTTGATTTGATTCATCATTCCACTCTTAATAGAGGGAGTCATACTCTGTAACATGCAGTTTTAGATTGCCAAATTTAATTAATGCTTCTTGACTTCATTGCAATCTTGTGAAGTGGACCATACTTTTGTCCTTGATAGTGATCCTGGTGATACTGTTATGCAATTGATTAAGGGTACGAAAATTACTTTGTTGTCTGCTACCTGTAGAAAAGTGTCCTCTTCAGTGAACTTGATGTGCTAAATTAGAACCTTTGTCCTCTGTTTCCATGCTACATTAACTATCCTATCCCTTGATGCTTCTATAACCCTTCATGGGGGACAATCTGTTTAGGATATAATTCATCTGGAAAGTAATTGTGTTTGTTGCAGACCGTTGGATCTTTTAGAGCCATTTAGAATGCATGAGTTTCCTGAAGGATCATTGCGATTGCGTCCATTTGAATGTGCCCAAAGCTAATTATTCTGTGGTTTAACCAGCCGGTAAGTCCTGCTTTTTTCTTTTCTTGCACCTGTTAACGTTCATGTTTCTTGTATATCATAGGAACTATAAGTAGAGGGTTGGGGGCGAGCATGTACGACGTATGCATCCAGCAGTGCTAGAGCAATTTTTTTATTTTTTAAGATAAAATTATTAGATGGATGAAATTATTCGGATAAATCTTAAGTTTTTCTTATTTGTGGGTTCAATCTACTTTATCTGCTGTTTTAAAGTATACTATCTACTATCAATTTCTGCGTTTTGTTTTACTAACTCATCCCATGATTATAATTCACATTTCTTTTTATTATAGGTCTCACGTCTCAACTACTTACTAAGATTACAACTCCTTTAAGGAGTTTTTACTTTCAATGATCACAACTTCTCTATTTTCTACTATATTTGTCTTTGTAGGCCGGGACTTTCTCCTATTCTCTTTGCTCACTTATCGTATCATTTTATGGTCCCTTATTTCAACACTGATAGGCCTAACATATGTGTCCTATATTGGCATCGAAAAGCTACTACCACCGGCTACTATTGAGCTCTGGTGGGATGCTAGCTATTCTCGAGTCATAAGAATTGTGAGCTACACATCAACAACAACAATAAAGTCTTTTCCCATTAAGTGGGGTCGATTACATGGATCAATCGACGTCATAAACACTTATCATAAATTATATTTTTAGACAAATCATTTAAATCTAAATTTCTCTTAATAATTTCTTTTATAGTTTTTTTTTGTCTTTCTCTATCTTTAATTATTGGACTATTCTCCATCTCATTTACTCTCCTAGTTGGGGCTTTTATAGGTCTCCTCCCCACGTGACCAAATCATCTAAGTCTCAATTCTACAATTTTTTTCATAATAGGTGCGACTTTCACTTTCTCTTTAATGTATTTATTTCTAATCCTATCTCGTCTAGTGTGTCCATTCATCCACCGAAACATTCTCATCTCTGCAACATTGAACTTATTTTCTTGTAAACTTTTTATTGCCTAACACTCAGTTCCATACAACAATGCAGGTCTTATAACTGTGCGGTAGAATTTATCCTTAAGTTTGAGTAGTACTCTTCTATTACAAATAATACATGAAACACTCCTCCATTTCATCCATCCCGCTTGAATCTTATGTTTTATATCTTCTT
The DNA here is from genome assembly GCA_032878935.1 of Erythrophleum fordii. Lineage (NCBI taxonomy): Eukaryota > Viridiplantae > Streptophyta > Magnoliopsida > Fabales > Fabaceae > Erythrophleum > Erythrophleum fordii. The sequence goes on from JAVQMF010000050.1 coordinate 30,874,600, forward strand.
CTATTTCCCCGTTATGTTGTATGATGGATCCAAGATACCTAAATCGTATAACTTGTGGTAAAATATGTTGTCTAATTTTTACTTCTACGCTAGAAGTGGTGTGTTTCTTACTAAATTTATACTTCATATACTTCGTTTTACTTCTACTTAAACAAAATCCATGAGTTTCCAAAATCAGTCTCCACCTCTCCAATTTCTCATTCATTTCCCCTCTCTATTCTCCAACTAGGACAATATCATCTATAAAAAGCATGCACTGTAGCACTGGCTTTTGTATATATTCAGTAAGCACATCTAAGACTAAAGTAAAAATATAAGGGTTTAGAGTTGACCATTGATGTAGACCAATAGTTATTGAAAATCTTTCGTAAGTCCATCTTTTGTTACTACGCTAGTTGTAACCTTATCATACATGTCTTGGATTGCTCGAATATAAGTTATACGAACTCTTTTTTTCTCCAAAACCTTCCATAGAACCTCTCTTGGCACTCTATCATATGCTTTTTCTAAATCGATAAACACCATGTGTAAATCTTTTTTATTCTTTCTATATCTCTCCATTAATCTTGGCAACAAATATATTGCTTCTATAATTGACCTTCCTGGTATAAAACCAAATTGATTCTCCGTAACTTGACTCTTTTTTCTTAACTTTCACTTAATTACTCTTTCTCATAATTTCATAGTGTGGCTCATGAGTTTAATTTTTTTATAATTTGCATAATTTTGAATGTCTCTTTTACTCTTATAAATAGGGATTAAAGTACTTTTCCTCCACTGGTCTAGCATTCTCTTAGATCTTATAATTTTATTAAATAACTTTGTGAGTCAACTTATACTTTTCACTCCCAAACCCTTTCATACTTCAATGGGTATATTATCCAGTCTAACTGCTCTGCCATTCTCCATTCGCTTTAATGCTTCTTTTACTTCTACCTCACAAATCTTACGATAAAAAGTGTAATTTCGATCCTCTTCTTTAGTGTCTAGCCTATTCGATTGCAATAAAATCTCATGCCCTTTATTAAAAAGCTTATGAAAATAACCTTTCCATCGTTCTCTGATATCTTGTTCTGTGACCAACACTTTTCCTTCTTTATCCTTCATGCATTTCACTTGATCTACGTCTTTTGTCTTTCTTTCCTTACTTTTAGCTAACTTGTAAATACTTTTTTTTTCAATTTTAGTACCTAAAGATTAGTATAACCCATCAAATGCTCTCGTTCTCATTTTGCTCACTGCCTTTTTAGTGTCTTTCTTAGCTACCTTATATTTTTTTCAATTTTTATTAGTCTTACATAATGACCACACTTTATAATACTCTCTTTTAACTTTAATCTTATCTTGCACGCTTGCATCCCACCACCAAAATTCTTTATCCCTAAGTCCAAAACCTTTTGATTCACCTAATATTTCTTTTGTCACCTTCCTAATCTCTTTAGCCATTCCATTCCACATATCGTTAGCACTTTCTTGTATTTCCCAAGGTCCTTCCTCCACAATCCGTCTCTACAAATTCTTTTCTTTATCCCCTTTTAGTTGCCACCACTTAGTCCTTCACACCCTATCTTGGTCTTTGTTTTTTATTTTTCTCTTAACTCTTACATCTATAACCAAAATTTTATGTTGAATAGTTAAACTCTCTTCAGGTATAACTTTGTAATCCATGCAAAATTTTCTATTCGATTTTTTTATAAGAAAGAAATCAATTTGAGAACATACCCTTTCACTTTTGTACGTGATAAGATGTTACTCACGTTTTCTAAAACAAGTGTTAACTAATATAAGATCGAATGCTAATGAAAAGTTTAGAATAGTTTTACCCTCTACATTTACTTCCCCTATGCCATGTCCTTTATGAACACCCTCGTAACCTGAAGATACACTTCTCACATGACCATTTAGATCCCCTCTTAAAAGAATCTTTTCTCCTAATGGTATTTCCTGAACTAAACATTTTAAATCCTCTCAGAACTTTACCTTATGATATTCTTTTAACCCTACTTGTAGTGCATAAGCACTAATAATATTAAAGACTTCTTTTTTTACTATAAACTTTAATGCAATGATTCTATCTCCTAACCTTTTGACATCTACTACGGTATTTTTTCAAAACTTATTTACAATTATACCTACCCTATTTCTAAATTTAGCTTTACCAGTGTACTAAAGTTTAAAACCTGAAGTATTTAATTCTTTCGCTTTTTCTCTTATCCATTTAGTTTCTTGTAAACACATAAAATTAATCTTCCTCCTAATCATAGTATCTACTATTTTCATAGCCTTACCCATAAGTGTACCTATATTCTAAGTTCCAAAATGAATCCTACTCTCATGAACTAACTTCTTTAGCCATATTCGTTTACGAAAATGTGGGAACCCTTATTTTTCACTACACCCAGGCATCGATGCAGCGGCTCTTGCTCACTTGTCACTGTACTCGAGTTATACAGCGCGTTACTTTCGGGCAACGACCTAGCCTTACATCTAATATATCGATTATTTATGTCATAGAAATTCGACAAAGTTTTACGTTGGCTGTCGACTGTCTAACACAACCTTCCTCTTTTTTTTGGGTTTGGGACCGACTATGAAAAATAATTTACATCAAAGTTCGTCATAGGTAGAGTTTAAGCTACACATCAATGGAAACAAAAATTAGAATACTGTAGAACGATGTTAAACTTCTCACAAAGACTGTATGCATAGGGAATAGACCTGTCCTTGGACTGTTAGCTGGATTCGAGGGCTCATGTTGTGTTTGTCAGTGTGTGTGTGAGAGAAACAGGGATCTGACATTGCTGGTATGGTGATGAGAGCTCTTGGCAGAAGTTGCAGCAACACTCTTGCTAGCATTTGGGGACTTTGGCATTCACAAGGCATTGTCCAAGGTGGTAATTAGGAGGTTGTGTTGAGCTAAATTGCATTGGCTGGAAATGACTACTAGTTCCAAGAAATATGTTTTGTTGACCTGCTGGGTTACTTCCTTTGTCTGGGGCATCTTAACATCCCAAAACCCCCGCAATATTCTTTTGTAAAAATTAATGTGCAAAATTCACTTGGAATCTGAGAATGGAATCCTTGGTTGTTGGTTTAACTATGGCTGCTTTGCCAAAGGTTTAGATGGTAGGTGATCGCAAGATATTGAGAAACTAAGGTTGATTTTGATATAATGAACTTGCTATGTTGCCTGTCCAGAATGTTGAACTAATTCTGCCTTTTCAAAGAGGTTCCTATGTTTTAGGCCGTGTTAGCCCAATCATTCTTGCTTCTTCTTCTGCTTCCTTTTTTTCTTTTTTTTTTTTCCTTTTTTTTAAATGTGATCAAATTGAAATATTATCTGTCCTTTTTTTTTTTTTGGGGCACCATCGCAGGTGCTACATGTGTACACAGAGTGGTGCTGATTTGTCATGTGGGTGTATGATACGGATACACGATTATCGGCCGAAGGAACTCCAACCATGCAAGGCATTTTAAGGACCAACAGAATAATTTGGAAGATTGAGAATATATTATGGCTGTATTTCGGGATTAATTTCCTAGTACATTATTTTTTTAAATTTTTTTTGTACAAATTTGTTAGTTGTCATGGCTGCTGGTGTTTATGTTTTGTTATAGTATAAGGCGGTCTCGGTATTGGAAAGTTATATTCCCTGTATATAATACGAGTCAAAGAACTGGTTTTAAAATTTTATTAAACGAGGATGTTGAGCATATGATTAGTGTTCATGTCCCCGATACTTCCACTCGAGATTTTCTTATTGTATCTGAATACCGCTTGCTCTGAAAGTTGTCTTACAAAGCCCGGGTAGCAGGAGATAGGTAATCAACATCTGCGTGGAGTATGTGATTTCACTTTTGGATGCTTCATTTTTCCAAAATGAGGAAGACAAACGTGTCAAAATAAATGATTCGTACAAGTTTCTAATATTGTACAGTGTAGTCATACGAAAAATTGGACACTCTTGAGCTGTTTGTAAGTAGTGCAGATTTTCAGGCTTGCCCTCTTGGCCACCCCAAATAGGCATCTTATAGATTCCTGGCGTAATTGCATTTCAAAATGATCTGAGGTCTCTCTTTCTTGACGTTTGGGAAGGCTTGGTTTTGAACGGGAACAATGATTTTAACCAGGAACAATTTTTTAATTAGACTCCATTGGCTAGACATGTTTAAACAAAAATCGTGTCAAATTCCTAGTCTCTTCTCGTACGTGTTTTAAGGCTAGAGTATTATGATGATTGTTATTCTGGACTCAAATAATCATTCTGCTATAACTGGCTGCGGAGGGGAATTTAAAAGTATAGTCCTCTTGTCTGGGCACCTGGAGTACAGAAGCTTTGGCAGCGTTATATTCTCCAACTGTGGTGCATCATATGTCCTAAGTGTCATTTTGTGACTAGACAAGCTGATAAGTTAGTTTGGACTAGTATTAATTCTGGTAAATATATTATAGCGGATGGTTATCGATTGTTATCCAATGTATCTATTTCTCCACTTTTCATTTAATTTTAGGGAATGTGACTCCTCATAGCGACTACGTCTTCCATTTTGAGTTATATTGTTTGGAAGCTTTTGCGCAATGTTGTTCCAAAAAACCTCTATTCTTCATGCTCATCACATTCCAACTGAGGATTGTTTTCTTTTTTGCCGCTCATCCCCAAAAACAATTAACCACTTATTTTTGTACTGTACTTTTGTCAGAGCAATTTGGCTTCGGTCTCTTTTATCCGTGAGAGGTAACTAGATCTAACCGGCTAATATTTCTCATTAGATGCAAATTTGGTTATCCCAAACCACTTTAGTCACCCATCAAGTGAAAGATTATACAGTGGTATTTGTTCTAGTGTTATATTGGATTCTGCCGAAAACGCAAAGTTTTTTAGGAGGCTTCAATTTCTCCTGTTATAGCTATTCATCTATTATCTCGATTTTTATTGCAATTTTGCCATACAGATGAGGCAATGCCAAGGAATCAGTGATTTTGTCCCTTCCGTCAATCTCCAATGTTCAACCATATACCTGCTTATGAGGGTTGGCGCATGTTGTTTTGGTTTGCTCCGCGTAAGACGCAATAGAAGTATTGTGTACTTATCACAACTTGGTTTGGGACTACTTTATTTTGGAAATGGTCTTGGGATGATCAATTGCATCAATCCAGGACTGAAGTTTTTTCTTTTTTTTCTAATGTTGCTAGGTGTTTTTTTTTTTTTTTGGTTTCTTCTCCAATAGGAGCTTGTTCAAAATCCTCATATATGTCTCTTGTTTGTTTTTGTATTTATTGCTTCTCATCACGACTTCCTACATTCAACTTTCTCAGCTATCAGCAGGTTTACAATATCTTCGTGAGGACATTCGACGACCGGTCTAAGGTTTGCTTCTCTCCAAGTTTGGATGTTGCCTGAGGAAATTAAATTGACACTTTACAAGCAATGTAAAGAAGAAATTAGTTTCCTCAATATTGGCTCTTATAATGTTTGTTTGTAGTTCATGATTTTTTTAGTGTATCCCCCAAAAAATAAAAAAATTGGTGCATATGGTTTGAATGTTCTTATGGTTATTAACCCCTAAAATAATATGTGGGTTGGAGACTTTGGTGGGTAAGTTCAGGAGTTAAGAGGGTAGGAGAAGAGAAAGTTAATTATTAATTGTTTTTGGCTCTCTATTTGGATTATTAAAATTTGTATATGTGTGTGTATATATGTGTATAGAATAGATCTCTTACAATATTACATATGACATAGTTGAAAATAAAAAACTAACGAGCTTTCAACATTAAAAGTTATTTGGCCCCAAACCCTTTAATTTATCTCAGTTGCATGGCATCAATTTTATAAAGAACTACAAAGGATTTAGATTCACACACACACACACATCAATTTTTTTTTGGCCAACCATATACACACATATTTGTATATATATGGATGTGTGTATAGATAGTGTTTTTAATATAGAAAGATACTATAATCATTCTTTCAAAATTTTTTAATTTGGGAGAATTAAAAATATTGAAGGATGAAAGTTAAGGAAGGCCAATCTAATTTTTTTTTTTTTGTTTTCTTTCCTTCAAAATCCCAAACAAGGGAAGATTATCATATTTCCTTTTCTTTCTTTCTTTCTTTTTTTTTTTTTCTCTCATTTCTCCTATCCCAAATATGTCGTGGGTGCATGACCCATTTAACCATTAAGGAGGCATTTGGTGTATATGTTGATCTTGATACACACAAGCATTTTATATAAAAGATTATAAAAATTGCATACTACATCATTTTTAGTTTTGTTAATTTTTAAAGAATATTAATTATATCATTTGAATAACAACTTTTGATTATCATATCAAACATTAAAATATTAAGTATCATGATATAGTTAATGTATTAAACATAAAGAAGGGGGAGTCCTGGTCACACACAATAAGATATTTAATGCAGATGAAAGTGTTATTTTTATAGGCTATTTAATAAAGGATATAAGATCTCATTACACCCAAATAGGTTAGACACTACAAAAATAATCAAAATTTTACTTTTTATCGTAAGATTTGAGAGTTACAAGTAAAAGAAGCCTTACAAAAGGTGGAGATTGATAGAGCAATAGGACCAGATAATATACCTATTAAGATGTAAAAATGTTTAGGAGTGAAATATATAAGTTAGCTTACAAAGTTGTTTAATAAGATTATAAGATCTAAAAGAATGTCGAGAAATAAAAATAAAGATATACAAAATTATATAAATTATAGAGGAATTAAATTCATGAATTTCACTCTGAAGTTATAGAAAAAGGTTATTGAGTGGAGATTAAAGTAAGAAATTCAAGTTACAAAGAATCATTTTGGTTTTAAGCCTAGAAGGTCAACCATGGAAATAATATACTTACTGCGAAAATTGATAGAGAAATATCAAAGAAATCAAAAAGACTTATATGTGATGTTCATTTATTTGGAAAATGCATATGATATGGTGCTAAGAAATGTTTTATGGAAGGTTCTGGAAAATTTTTTTTTTGTATTATTTATATTCTAGTAATTTAGGATATGTATGATAGGGTTATAGCTAATGTGAGAACACAAGGTGGACCTATTGAAGATTTTTTTTATAACTATTGGCCTACATTAGGGTTCAACTTCAAGTCTCTTATTTTTTTATTTTAATTTTAAATATACTCACTGAACATATTCAAAAGTCAGTACCACAATATATACTCTTTGCAAATGATATAATTTTAGTTAAACAGTCGAGAAAAGAAATAAATGAGAAGTTAAAGATATAAAGATTAGCTTTAGAAACATATGAATTTTGTTTAAGTAGAAGTAAACCGAAATATATGGAATATAAGTTTAATAAAAGGTATATCAATTCTAGCGTAGAAGTGAAAATTGGAGAACATACCATACCACAAGTCACTCAATTTAAATATCTTGGATTCATCATACAATATAATGGGAAAATAGAAGAAAATGTAAACCATAGGATTCAAGTTGGATGGATGAAATATATGAATGTTTAGGGTATTATTACAAATAAAAGAGTACTACTCCAATTTAAAAGTAAATTTTACCATATAACTATAAGAGTAGCAATATTATATGACATTGAGTGTTGGACAATAATAAGCCAATAGGAGAATAAGTTTAATATTGTAAAGATGAGAATATTATGTTGGATGAGTGGACATACCAAACAAGATAGAATTATAAATGAATAATTAGAAGGAAAGTTAGGGTTACATCAATTGTAAAAAAAATTATAAAATCGTATTTTAAATGGTTTGGATATGTGTAAAAAAAATTTATGAAAACTTAGTAAAAAGAGTAGATTAAATGAAAAATTGTTCAATCATTAGAGATAGAAAGAAGTCAAGAAAAATTATAAGTGAAATTATTAAAAAAAATTAAACTCGAATAATTTATCTAAAGATATAATTCATAATAAAATTTTATGACGTTGTTTAATTTATTTGATCGACTTCACCTAATAAAAAAAACATGTTGTTGTTGTAGTTGTATGATATAATTAATCATAATATCTTATATTATGATAATATATCAAACTGCTGCAGAGTTTGTGATTGATAGCATAACTTAGTTGTAGTTGCATTTGGGTGTTTTTTGTATGATTTGTATATCGAAATGCAAGTCAAATTAGTGATACATAAAGTTTTCAAAATACCCGAAAAAACAAAAAACAAAAACAAAAACGAAGGCAGAAAGTGAAGATAGGAATGAGGCTTGTTTGTTATGGGAATATGATTAGGGGGAAGCATCATGGTAAGGAAGCCTTCGAAATGTTGGCTGCTACAATTTAAGTGTAGTAGGAATAATCAATAGGACGTGCTTGTTTGTTGGCCCTATTGTTTCAGAATAAGAATGGTAACTTAACAAAGCACGTGCTCTGCAGGCTAGACAGTAGTTCGTGGTAGCCACTCCTTTGCATTTTTGTATTTTGTTTTTTTTTTTTTCTTTTTGGGCCAATGGACTCTGAGAGTATAACTAATTTATATCAGATTTAACTAACTAGAATTGCTTGCCTGTGGTAGTTATGACCAAATCAATCAATAGGGGCCACCCCTACGCTTGGGTTAGCTTCCCTCCGCCATCTAGAAGAATCTATTTAATCTACTGTTGCATATTTGGTAAGACATAATTTAAATTAGAGTAAATTAAATGATTTTAAAATATTTCACTTTTCTTAATTTAATTCTTGAAAGATAAAGTCTTTTAATTTAGTCATTAAAAAATTATACACCTCTTAATTTAGTTTTCTAATACTTTTTTTTAAATAAAATAAGTTCTTTAATAAAAAAGAACATGATTTTACATGACTGTCAATTTATCAAAAAAATCACAAATACTTTTCAAATGAAGTATTTTGATTGAGAAAAAAAATATTTTGGAGATTAAATTGAAAAAATTTAACTTTGAAAAAACAAATTGAGAGAAAAAAATTGTTTTTCAATAATTAAATTAACAAACTTTATTTTTTCAAGAAAGTGATCTTTCATGCATTAAATCATTAATTCTCTTTAAATAGTTGTGTTGATTCTTTAAAGTTTGCTAAAGTTTTAATTTGATCAGTTTAAAAATTTGTAATTGAGTATTTATAATCTTCAACAATTTTAACTTTCCATTAAATCTCTATCACTACATCATTAAATTTTGTTGACATTGCAAATCATGTAATATTTAAATCCTCTGAACATGCATGATTCATATTATTCCACGTTCACGATATTAGATGTCACACAAATGAATGATTTCTTCTCAACTATTTATTTTTACCTCTTTCATTAACATAATTATGCATGTTTAAGATAGTAAGATAATAATGCATGATTAATTGTATCAGCAAAAATCAATGTCACAGGAATCGGAGTTTATTAACGACACAGGTCAAATTGAAAAATATTAAAATTATAAAAACTAAATTAAAATTAAGTAAAACTCTAATTACTAACAAAATAATATAACCTAAATCCTCTTTTGACTTGGTAGTCAATGCTGAGGAACAGAGAAGGAAGAATGATGTTGATAAGGTGAAGCAACGATGGTTATCACAGTAAGAAGGGCAATAGTCACTTGCGCGTATTCTGTTTTGTGGGGTATTTAGAAGACCCGTAGAATTAGGGGCAAGATAGACAGACAGATACCCTTGATTATTGACCATGTAATGTGGAAAATGTGGCGGCTTACATGGCCTAGATAAGGTTCTCCTTAATTCCACCTACACATTTTTTCTCTCTGTCTAACCAACAATGCATTACATAATCTTCATCTACCATTCTCTTAACGAGCCTACGCCTACGAGGCCCCATGACCATGACCCTTTTTGTAGTACCAATATCCTAGGATGAATCGGACCTATTAATAATAAATTAATGAGATATTTTTTTCCTTCTTAAACTAAAAGCAGAGCTTGGGAACGAAGAACGTTGCAATCTGTGCCTTCATTATTAAAAGCGACACGAAATTGCGAATTCAATATTAAAAACAAACTTCCCAAACACGGCCACACGGAAACTCGAGTCCATCTATTTATATACCACACAATATAAAGTTCCTTCCAAACTTGGTTTTGTGTGGCCATTAGGATTTGCCTGTTTATCTTCTCTCTCTTGATGCGAAACAAGAGAACATGACGAGCAAAGGACAAGGTACCCTGGAGTGTTGCATGTGCGGGGATCGTGGCTTCTCTGATGAACTTTTTCAGTGCAAAGTCTGTCATTTCAGATCTCAGCACAGGTTGGTACCTTACAATTTCTTCCTTTTCTAATTGGGTTCTCTGTAATTCCTCTGTTCTGTCTTCACCCTTCAATTCCAAGCTTCTTCGATTTTGCAGATACTGCAGTAATCTGTACCCGAAAGCCCAGTCTTATGGAACTTGCAATTGGTGTTTGATTCAGAAGGAGGAAATCACGGAGAAGTCGCCCAATTCTTGTAATTCCTCATCGTCTTTTAAGAACAATAATGGCAACACCGATGATGAGAACAAAAACAAGAAAGTCAAGAACGGTATTGATGGTGCTCAATTCATTGCAGGGAAGAGGGGAATCCAACCCAACAAACCCGTCAAGAAACAGAGATCGCCGGAGGCGAAATCGCCACCGTCCACATCGCCGCCGGTATTGGTTTCGACCCGCAAGAGGATTATCACTAATGGTGATTTAGAGGAAAAGCTGAGGAGGACCAAGCCAGAGGATATATCCAACAGAAATGGTATCACAAAACAGGTCTCTAGGAACAAGGTCAGAAGGTATAAGCTTTTAGACGAGGTTATCAGTTAGATTTAATAACTGTCAAAAAAAAGAGTCATGGTTTGATTTCTGTTCTCTTGTGGGTTTTTCTTTCTACTTTTACCCCCCATACAATGTACAGAAGACAGTTGAAATGAAATGAGTCATCATAGACAAAGGTTTTCGTTTCGCTTTGAAAGTCGCCATAATTTGCAACAAAACGTAGGACCCAATCTGCGAATTGGAGTTTTTTATATAGGTTTAACAGCATCATAGTTGGAAATGAGAGAAAGCAAAACATAATAATTAGCAATTTTTAACCATTTGTGAGAAGGTCACTAATGGGAATAAGTTAGATTGTGAATAAAATAGAGTGAGGATGGGGATTAGACATGCATTTGGATTGCCCAGGAAACACGTCTTGCATGCCAAAAAGTCCATAGGAGAGCGTTCTCATGAGTTCGCTGGAAGCTTCTAGGCAACTTTTGTGTACGCGCTTTTAGCTGGGTCTTTGGGCCTTCGCACGCAGAATCAATCATATATCCACTCTATTTAACTTTACACCAATCGCTGCGAGATCCGTTCTAATTTGCTTTCCCGTTAAGAATATTTGGCTGTTTTTGGAATTAGATTGCACACTATTGCCTTAGATTCCTAGGAAAAAAACTATGGGTGGTAATTTTATGTCCTATTATGAAGCCAATGATTTAGTGGAATAATTAAATGGGACTTGCTAAAGTGCATATTGGAAGCGTATGCCATCGCACACAATCCAATTACCATTTGTTACTGCTAAAAAAAGAAATGGAAGATCCCCGTTTCCACGGGATATTACTGTTTTAGCCTCGATTTCGTCTTGCTTTGCTTTTTCAATATGAGTGCATTTGCAATTAGCTCATGAAATTTGCTTATTCAGACCCTTCAACTGACTTTAACGTGCAAGTTGGAACATTAAAATCACACGGCACTTGGATTTTAAATTTACACTTGTTAATAATTAAACAACGGAATTTAATGAATATATACAGTATTGTGTTTGGCAAACTAGTATCCTTGTCTACGCTCTCATTATTTAGCGAAATTTGTCACCATTTGAGTTCACACACTAGAAGTAGATAAAATAATTGAAGGAAGACCAAGGTGTTAGCTTAAAGCCTGGTTCGCCCAGTTTTCTGAGAAGGAAAAAGAAGCTGATTATTTTTCAAAAAGTTTTTATTTTTGAAAAATTGAGGTGTTTAGCTTTTTTTTATTATTATTCAAAGAAAAAAAGTTACTTCTGAGAAGTAGTAGAAACAATTTTGCTGGAAAAAAAAAAGTAGAAAATCGAAACTTTTTATTGAAACCAGAAGCAAAAAATTATTTTTTGTGAAGTTAAAAGTACCCCCACCCAAGATTACTAATTATCATAATTTTTTTTTTATTTATTCTCTTGAATACATTTCTTTTTAAGCACTTCGGTAGTAAAAAGTATTTCTTTTTAAAAATTTACCAAACAATACAATTGATAAAATCATTTAGTAAATAATTTTCAAACATATAAATTGTTTGTCTCACAGTACTTTTTATAACAATTTCAAACAAACCCCTAAGTGATATTGTGACATATTATTACAAGTTTATATTTTTAAATTTTGCTTGAGATTTAATTTCGGCGCATCGCTTATGTATACAAGAATACTCAATATTATATATAAAGTCGTACATAAACTTACTTGATGAGGTTAATTTTAAATAATTGTAATGAGCTGTTTTTGAGCTGCTTTTTATCATAGTGAGCTGTTAAATGATAACTCCAGCCGCAAAACATCTTTCCGCGTACAAATAATAATTACAATAGGCCATTTGTAACGGAAACCAATGATTTATTAAGGGACAAACCAAACACTGGGTGGGTAGTTAATTATCAATAATTAAGTGTGATTAATCACATACTTATCTCTCTATATAGAGATTCAGCCCAAAGAGAATTGATTCCCAGTGGATTGAACCAAGGTGTCATAAAATATAGATAATCAGTTCACATTTCCATGAGGTGGTCAAAAGCTAGACATCTTGTTAATTACAAGGCTGATAATTGCAAAGGACAAAAAGGGGAGAAAATCAATGTCAATGGTAAATAGCTGAATGTAGTAATGATAAAGGGAAACATGAGATAAAATGGATGGCAGAATATGTAATAATTAAGAAGCAGAGTACGAACATGCGTTTTTGTATTGTTGACAGCAATCTCTAAACTTGATCTTCCGCCATGCATCCATCATAATCTTATCGTAAGGATTTCCCATAATATATTATTCATTATTATTGCAATGACGTGATGCCATAGAAAACAACACATGGGCGCACATAAATTATGGCAAATACTTGGGTTTAGGACGACGTCACATTCATTATAAATTCCGTTCATTTAAAATAATTGAAGTTAGTGATAAGAATCTATAATATGACCAGCAATTCTTTTTTCTTTTTTTTTTTCTCTCTTTTTTAATGGGAAACTACGTATCAGAGACTAGGGAAGGTTCGTGATGACGAAGAGTTCAAAAGATCAATAGATAGGAAGTTACTCAACAAGCGAGAGCTCAAATATTTTTTGTCATTGATTTTGAAGGGTTGGCTCTACAAGAAAAGAGAGAGAGAGAGAGAGTTGGGCCTAATTAATTAATATAGAAATGTTAGGCCCTAACCTTTTCTCTTTGAATATTACAAGCCCAAAATTCAGGGGCCTAGCTTTGCTCTTTTAGAGGCAGTCTGATTAATTATTGGAATGAAGGAATATACTATATTCGAGTGGATTCTTTTTCTCTAACTAAATCTAAGAATATTAATCACATAAATTTGATTTTTTGAAAAAACATAAAGTCATAAGATCTAAATTGCTTCTATCCTTTTAAAAATATTTTCACTACCATGCATCCAACGATAACTCTTTTTTTTTTTTTTCGTGGCAAGATTAACTTTTTTCGTGGTCTTAATATAAGAATGACAGCACACAGGGTGAGAGCCAATAGTAGTGCTCAAAGTATTGAAGGAAAAGAAAGCAACTTTGATCTAAGACTGATCCAAGGGCAAAATAAAGGGTTGCACCAACCGACCAGATTGATGCGATAACATCATCGGATTAGACCTTGAAGATGAAGTTAGTGGCCGTAATTCATAGTTAATTCCATGTGTTATCTATTCAGACATTGTATTTGGGCAGTAGTTTTTTTTTTTTTTTTTTTGCGTTTTGGTGATAAACTCAAATAAATTCAGAATGATGCTTTTGTAGAATGATATAAGAGAAGAAAATGAAATCTCATGAACCCTAAATTTAACTCTAATTCATGTGCAAAAGTTAATATAAATGCCTGACCCACCCGTAAGTTGTTTGATCCAAACCAAAAAGCAGGAGAACCACAGAGAACAGCTTTCTGTACACAATTATTTTCATCAAAAACCGAGGTATGCGTTTGACGAATGTATTCGTCCATTACAGACGATAGGAGTTGCAGTAAGGAACAATTTAGTGGAGTATTAATTATTTTTTTAAAAAAATTTAATGTAATTATATTTATTATCATTTTTAGTCTAAAAATTATAGTTGACTTTCTTTTAATTTATTTTTTATTTATAAAATTTATCTCTTACACAATATTTATTTCTTTTAAAAATCAAATTATTTAATTATCTTTATTATTATATTAAAAATAAAATTATAGTCTTGCATTAGAACTTAACACCAACTTAATTAGTTATTTTATTATTATATAAAGAATAAAATTATGACAACATTATATTATGTAAAAAATTAATATTTTGACAAAAATAAATTAAAGGAAATGTTTCTGAAATATATATCAAAACATTAAGAGAGTTAAATATAATTTTTAAATAATATTTTTAAAATTTAAATGATTATTAAACTAGTGAAAATATTAATTAATAGTTCATTGATCAAACTGTGATCAAATCAATAATAATTAAATATATTTTTTAAATTTTTATATATTGAAATTCTAATATAAAAATAAATATTAGTAAATTTTAAATATTTAATTATTAATTCAATATTTGTTAAAATATTAGGGAAATTATTTTTTAATTGAAAATAAAAAACTACCTATAATTAAAATTTAAGAATATTTAATATTAAAATTTTAAAATCTTTAAATTATATTAAGATTCCACTTATCATTAAAATATAAAAAATAAATAAGAAATAATAATTTTGACTTAACACCTTGATATTTAAGAGAAATTTTACTAAAAAATGAGACATAATAAGAGCAAACATAAAAAATAGCCAAATATATACTTGTTATTTTTTTAATTCTCTTTTTTAAAAAAATTCTCTATATTTCAAACTCACTCTTTTTTTTAATGTTTTTTATTTTTAATTTATCAAATTTATTAAGAATGAATTATTTTATTATATAAGAAGAAATTAAAAAAATGTCACTAACCAATTTAAATCAATTTTTAATTAACTAATTTTTTTGGACTAATTGAATCAGACCTGAGATTAGCTCCTAATTGATCCAATTCAGTTTTTAGATCCATGCTTCAAAACAATAAAAATATCAAATGTAATTTAATTAAACTTAAAAAGAGTAACTTACTTTTGAAAAATGATGACAATGACAGCCATAGCTTAAAAAAAAAAAAACATCTTTAGAACTATTTTGTTTGTCATGTTCGACAATGTTGTATCAACCGCAGCCACAAGTGTTTTAAATTCCAAATCTTCTTATTTTGGCTATGCATCATAACACAAATTCAAAGACTAAAGTAAATTATATATTTAGGTAATGCGAAACCTGAAAATTAAGATGACATAGTCTAATCTCAGAAGTTTCTAGTGTGTTTAAATATCTAGGTTTTGATTGACCACATGAACGAATCCTTTCAAGTCATATGCACTAATTATTGTATATTCCAAAAGGTCAACATCTTGAAATTAATTTCTAATATTATCAAATCATAAATTTGAAATCATGCGAGCCATGGTTGTAATGTCATGGTGTTTTGGAGCAACAGGGAGTCAAAAGTAACCATAATTACATACTCGAATAATTTACCCATCATTTGACACGATTTATAATCAGTAGATTTAATCAAACAGGATTAGCGTTATATGGTTGTAGTCTCCTAAATCATGGCCCCACAGGTACAGATCTTTTAGAATAAAATCTACGCGCACTGTCACGTTTGAGGTTGTTTCTTCAGTAGGCACCTAACTTGTTGGACGTATTAGGTAGTAGCTATGGCATAGGATGTATTGGGAAATTAAGTCCGAGTTACTGTAGTATTTGAGGATTGAGAGATCCAAAGGGCTACGCAGTCAAACACTGAGTGTACTGTGGCTGGCTCCACTTCCCATTTCTCAAAGTTCCAAAACAAAAGCAACCAACAGATTCTGCTCCCACGTTAGCCATGCCCTGCTTAGCCAGTCACGCCACTGTGTATTCTCACTTTGTGGGAGCAGGAGATGGATCCCACGTTAGCCACTATTGCTAAAAAAGAATGATCTGGACCATAATGTAACCCAACTTTACTTTCATTATTAGAAACATCTTTATCTTATCCCGTCTTCACAAATGTTCTTTCTTTGTCTTTTATCTGCTTTTTGAGTCTCTGTATTCTAGTTTTATTCTCCATATATAAAATTTAGTGTATTTATACCCTATGATTAAACAAAGCAGGAAGCAACCTGTTCCCAGTTAATTAACTAAAAAAATTATTGTTGTTGCATAGATTCTTTCTTAATATTTTCTCTATTTTTCGCAGTTAATTCTCTTTCTCGCTCTCATGTTTGTACTATGTCTCTTAAAATTTAAATTTAAATCTAGAAGACTAAAGTGGTCAACTATTGACACGTAGTTACTGTTTGAGCTATAATTAGTCAATTATCTTTGTACAATTAAGCCGTTATATATATATATATATATATCTGTCCTAATTTATGACTTTACCGTACTAAACGCAAATAGATTGATCGAGATGTCCCTACCTATATATACACACATACACACACACTACCAATCGTGGGCAATGTGAAAATCGCGTAGGGAGTAATATAGGATCATTTTCTGCTCATGATTTCAAATTTGGGAATTAAAAGGTCGAAATAGTCAAGGAGGATTAGGTATTTTAAAAATTGTTAAAGGCGAGAGTACGCCACTAATTACTTCCGTTTGAGGGATAGCTGGCTAGATTAATTTTTAATTCACTCCAAATGGTCTTGATATTAATTAGACTATGCATGACGAAAATGAAGCTTCATTTCAAATTACTACTATAAAGTGAAAGAAGGCTTGATGTTTGCAAAGAAAAGGGGAAGAACGGTGAAAGCGCGAAAAAAAGAAGAAAAGTAAAAGAGACAATTGGTTCAATGAATAGGCCCCCAGCACTAGGACTCATTTATTAAAGAATGTGAGAAAAAATAAGCCCGATCGAGAAGTTAGCACGCCTTTGCATGTAGGGAACATTAAAATATCAGAAAGCAAAATTCAAAAGATTTGGGCGTCCAAGCTTTGATTGACTTCACATCTTCCTCTCATATCTGTAAATCATTTCCGACTTTTAAACCTCATAACTCCCCGTTGTAGTTATGGCTTTTGCCGCTCTCTCTCTCTCATCCGTTTCCCACTCTTTCCCTTTATCACACGAAACTACACACCCACCTCAATAATTATGGGCTTCCTCTCTTGCAATGCTGAATCTGCAATCGCCACCTGTGATTCCCACTATTGGGATTTCAAGAAGAAAAATTCCAACCGAAGCAGAAGAAGAACACAGAAGCATAAGCTCGTAGAGATCAGGGAGTTTCAGTACTCGGAGCTCCTCGCCGCCACCAATGGCTTCTCCGCAGATAGCTTCTTAGGCAAAGGCAGCCATGGCAGTGTCTACAGAGCTACCCTCGACGACGGCAAGCTTATCGCCGCCGTCAAAAGAACTAAGTTCTCCAAGCCCCCCGTTACCAACCTCCGCAACCACTCCACCAACTGTACCGGTTGCGCTAACTGTACAAGCCCCGCAGAGAACGAGATCGAGATTCTCTCTCGGGTTCGAAATCCTCGCCGTTTCGTCAACCTCATTGGGTTTTGCACCGACTCCAACGACAACCAATTAATTGTCGTTGAATATATGCTCAACGGTTCGCTCTACGATGCCTTGCACTCCACCAACAGACCGCCCGGCTGGAGCCGCCGAGTCCAGTTCGCTTCGCAGGTGGCCAAAGCTGTACAGGCGCTCCACTCTTCGAACCCCCCGGTGATTCACCGAGACATAAAGTCGTCCAACGTTTTGATAGACGAGAAGGGGAAGGCGAGGCTGGGTGATTTCGGTCTGGCACTGAGGGGTCACGTGGAGGACGTTCGCGTGAAGTGCACGCCACCGGCGGGGACGATGGGATACCTGGACCCGTGCTATCTTGCGCCGGGGGATCTAAGCACGAAGAGCGACGTGTTCAGCTTTGGGATCTTGTTGTTGGAGATTATCAGTGGCAGGAACGCCATCGATTTGAATTACAGCCCGCCCTCCGTGGTGGACTGGGCCGTGCCGTTGATAAAGCGTGGGGAGTGCGTCGGAATCTGTGACCGGCGGATTGGGAGGCCATCGGACACGGCGGTTATACGACAGCTGGCGGTGTTGGCAGCGAGGTGTGTGAGGTCGACGGCGGAGAAGAGGCCGTCGATGTCGGAGGTGGTGGAGTGGCTTGAACAAGTGAGGAAGAGGATTCATGGGACACCGATATGGAGAGGTCTGAGGCGGCGGGAGGAGAATAATGCTGAAGTGTGTGATGGGAGTGAAGAAATGGGGAGGATAGCAAGAGCCGGAAGCAGAAGGAACGGGAAAGTATCCAGTGTGGGTGGTGTTGAGTATGAGAATGAGAGCAGTGAAGCTTCCATTGGAGTGTCCAGGTCGAGATCAATGCCAAATCCGAATTTGAGGAGGAAAGCAAGTGTGGGAGTGGCAAGGCTGAACAAGTCCAGGTCCATGGGAGGTTTTGCAAAGTTCACGTCTTTTCTATGATGGCTGTTTTGAATGCAAAGAAGGTCCTATGAAGTATAAATTAAGACTTCACGTAGAGAAAGAGAAGATGGAAGTGGTACCCCTTCAAAATCAGATTAACAACCCAGCAAAGTTGTTAGTGATAGACGAGATCGGCCATTGGATATATGAATCTGGGGGAGGATCAACGTTTGTGCTAGTGCCTGCGCCTACCATGTTTATTGATTGTAACTTGGTTTGGTTTTACTGGAGAAACCACGATTAAATATATATGTGTATATTTATGAATGCCATGGGAAGCTATATATGGACCTATAGATGTCCAAGCTTTCTCTTGGTTGTGGCAATAATATTAACATCGATGCATACTACGTGGATGCTTTCTCAACATTCAACAAATTTATCCATTTTCCTTTTGCTCACATTAAATTACAGATAATAGGTTGGTTTGCTCGGTTGAGAAGGAGAAAGTGTGTACTGTACAGTACAGTACAGCTAGAGACACCATAATTGCCCTCGCCAAATTAGAGGAAGCTCTCCTCATGGATTTTTGGATAAAGCCGCCCAATGCACTTCATTATATTTTCACGCAAACCCAATTTCCCCATTTTACCTGGCCCAACGAGCTCAGCACTGAATCTCCTTTTATTATTTCTTCATTCTGCACATATATATATATATATATATATATATATATATATATATATATATTCCGCTTTTATATTTTTAGTTAATTCGTATAACTACCTTAACTCAGCTCAATTTATTTTTATTTCTTCTTTTTGATACTATGGTTGAGGATGTATTTGATTTTTTTGTTAGACTAAATATCTCTTTTTTGAACAGTTTAAATTTTACATCAACTTGGTAGCTTTTAAAGCTGCTTCCCAAAGATTAATTTTCTAATTTTCACTTCATGAGAACAAAGTAGGGTCACCTGCATTAGGCACACAGCCCCGAATCCGAATTTAACTGGTGTGCAGCTATTATTCATGCTTTGAAGTTTCTTAAGAGTCAAAATCTCAATCATCTTCTCTTCAGCTCCAGATTTTTTGGTCAGCTCAGCATGCTTCTCACCAAGATTGCTTAGATAAAAATGGGTCCCGTAGTGACAAGTTACTGTTGTGCAGTGAACGTTAGACAGATTGGCCCAACTAATTTGCGCTGTAGGCTTATCATGCATAAGATTAAAAAAAAAAGGTCCAAAAGAAAAATCTATTTGATCATTTTAACTTGTGTGAGGAGTGAAGTTTGGTTTAGAAGAATTTGGGCCTATATAGAGTGTGTTTTAGCAATTTAGAAAATCGGGATTGAGCAAAGAAACAAATAATATTTCCCACTATTGTTGTGCGCTCTTACGTCCAAAAATGTTATACGAAGGTACATAATTAGATTAATTATTATTTATTGTCTTTTAACATTAAGCTTGCCTCTTAATGAATAAAGAATAGAATAGCAAAGGATTATAATCACTTCAAAGCAAATTGATCACTTGAGGGTATGCATAGTAGAGTAGAATGATTTTTAAAAAATGGAAAAAGAATAGAAATAATAATAGAATAAAATTTTGAGAATTAAAATTACATTTGATAAGAGATGAAAGAAAAAAATAGAATACTTCTATTTTGATTTTTGGTAGAGTAGTGATAAAGTAGAAATGGAAAAAAAAAATGAGAATAAAAGAATAAATTGCTCCTTAAAAAATAAAAATTCTTAATGTGTGATTATGAACAATGTTTTTAAAATTGAACTGATCATATTGAACCAATGAAAATATTAGTTTATGATTTATTGGTTAAATCGTAATTAAATTAGTAATAATTATATATATATATATATATATATATATATATATATATATATATATATATATATATATATATATATATATATATATATATTTTATATATTAAAATTTTAATATAACAAATAAATATTAGTAAAATTTAAATATTTAATTACTAATTCAATTTTTTTAAAATATTAGAGAAATTATTTTTTAATTAAAAAAAAACTACTTATGATTAAAAATTAAAAGTATTTAATATTGAACTTTTAAAGTTTTTAAATTATATAAAGATTTTATTTATTATTGAAAATAAAAAACAAAAAATAAATAGTAATTTTGGCCAAATACCATAATATTTAAAAGAAATATTGCTAAAAAATTAGATATAATGGATAACAAGTATAAAAAATAATAATGTACATGTTTTTTATTTCTCTTATATATATTTTTTATTTCTCTATATTTCAACACTCTTTTTCCAATATCTTCTATTTTTAATTTATCAAATTTATTTAAGATGAATTATTTTATTATATATAAAAAAGACCTTAAAAAAAAATATATCACTTACTGGTTCAATTTGGATTGATCCGGTCCAATTTCAATCGATTTTTTACTATTTTAATTAGTTTTTGACAAACTTTTTAATTGATCGATTTTTTGAGTTAATTAAACTAAATCAAGAATCGATTTCTAATCGAACCAATTAAACTAATCAGTCCGGCCGGTCTAATTGTAAGAACCATCGTTATAAAAATTATTTGGGGCAAAAAAAAAACATCTTTTTGTCCTACTCTCCAAGCATGGATGGAAAGCACAATAGCCATGCACAGTGATCAAGTATGGATGGAAAGCACAATAGCTATGCTTTTAGGAAAGATAATCACATCTTCCAAACAACGCACTAGGCGGCTTCGATTTCCTTTTCGGTTTTTTCGTCTATTGTTTTTCATGATACCAAACATAATCTGAAAGTTTGATATCAAGATTGCACGGGAATTAAATGGTAGAAATTTGTTTAAAGGTGCTCAACGTTTTTATTAACTTGCTAACTGTTAATTATTATTCGCTAAAAGTAGTAAGGCAGACAAGAGTTTAAAGCATATATATAAACAGAAGCAAAAGAGAAAATTCGATGGATGCTCCTGAAGTGGGGAGAGTGTGGGATGAAATGAAGTATAGAATGATGGCCACATGAATGAATAATACTTGTCTTGATCTAAAACGGAAATTTGGAATTATCCCAAAATCCGTGTGCCCAAAAGCGATAATGGACAAGAACCCTCATTATATAGAGAGTGTACGATCACGTGGCTGTCTCACGCAAATTGCAAGGAAAACCACCTAGGATACGGGAATTCGGTCGTAAAATGACCTAAACGGCCTCATATCTGCAAATAAAGTGAAGCGTCAAAATTTTTCAGTAAATTAAAATTATATAATTTTTTTTATTTTCAAAATCTTTATAAATTTCTCTTAAATAATGAATGAATTATACGAATATTTTTTAAATTTCATTAAAATTACATAATTTTTTTTATTTTTAAAATTTATATAATGTTTTCCTAAAATAAAAGTTACACTATAGTACTATATAAACTTCCTATAACACAAAAGTTACACTATATAAATCCCCCCTCTATTTATATAATGCAAGGAGAATTTGAGTAATTTTTTCTTAACAAATACAAGTTCAAAATTTTTCATAACGAAATTATGAAAAAACTACTCAAACTTTTCTTGCATTATATAAATAAAATGAAATATGTGTAATTTTTAATAAAACTCACGAGAGTGGTGTAATTTATTCATTATTTAAGAAAGGTCATTGTAGATTTTTTTAAATAAATAAAAAATATATAAATAATTTCAACAAAATTTAAAAGAGCAGCTAAGTTTGAAAATAAGATAGAAGTCTATATAATTTTAATAAAATTTTTTAAAAAAAAACTGTGTAATTTATTTTTTTATTAAAAAGAAAAAGTAAAGCTTACAGCCTTACAGCAGTAGTCTATTACAGTCCATAATACCTTGTAAGAAGAAAAAGGAAGGATGAGTTTTGTTTTTGTAATTTGGGAGGTTGAAAATGATGAGAAGTTAATAAAGGGTGATGCAGAGGGAGGGGACCCCAAGAGCAGTGAAATGAAATAACAGGGGAATGTGAGGGGGTTGCATGCACTAGAGAAAAAAGGCTGCCATACAAAAGCATGGAAGTGGAAAACCCAAGCTCATAGAGGCAGAGCACACCCCCGGCCCCTCCCTCCTCGACTTGTCACCATCCTCTTCCTTTTCACCTGTTTACCCTTTTTACCCCACTCTCACTCACTCCCGTCACCAGAAATTACCGCCAATCTCACTCGGTACCCTCAAAATCCAACTCATAGGTCATGATGCTATCCCTAACGAATAAATTCTTACGTGTGCCAGATCCATCAAGAATCAGAATCGCTAAACTTCACATGGGCCATCAAATTTTGATTCTTAGACGTACATGCACCCGGATCATCAGCCATGAATGTGTCAAATAATTAGAATTAAGAATGGTGCAACTGCAAATACTGAGATTAGCGGAATCGGAAGAAGCTTCTAGTTTTACGGGTATTGAATCACGTGGCCTGCCTTCCATCATTCCTTTTCCTTTTCGTTTTTGTTTCTGGTTTTTTCTTTTTTAAATTACCATACCATACACCACATGCTTCCTCCACTGTTTAATGTTTTCCTTCTTCCCTTTTAGCTACTAAAAATAGTGTCTCGTCAACGACTCCCTCTCAACTTGCAATGTCATGCTCTTAAGTTGCACAACACTTCCACACGGACATTGATATCTCATTTGATACATAAAAAAATAAAAATAAAAATAAAATGTGATTTTATAGACCAAAAAAATAACATTATATCTTTACTTTAAAAAATTATAAAATTAAATAATAATTATAAAAAGACTGATCTTTATTCTAAATTTTGTACTTTGCTTTGGTAACCAAACAGGACGTTGGGAGTGTCTCTCTTGAATTTCTCAGATGCCATGTTTTATAACTGTTGAAAACGTGTTAAAGAGAAAACAGATATGAAGCATTGCACTTGGCCTAAGAGTGTTTCTGAACCATACTTAGTTTTCAGTAGTAGTGTTCAACTAGCTAACTACAAATCATTTATTATAAAAAAAAAAAAGACAAATACCAATTTATTCCTTTAATTTATTAATTTATAAGTGTTTGGTTCACTATTGAAACCTTGGGAATTATTTTTCTTAGTTTTTATCTTTCAGCTATTTAAAACTTGAATATGAATAAAATAAATAAATTATATTATATATTTCCTTATATCAATTGCTATAGATCTAGTATATAACAATTATTATAAACTAGTTATACTAACGCAGGTAGATTTTTTTGCTGTACAAAAAGTTATTATACATCAATTGCTTATATATATATATATATATATATATATATATATATATATATATATATATATATATATATAATATATATATATATATATATATATTTTGTTGGTAACTGAATAATTATAAAATGCATGCGGTCTGGGAAATTTACACCTGAAACTTCTAAAGATGAGACCAAATCATACCTTTGTTCTTCCTATGAATTATTTTCAACATGTGTTCGTGGGTCACGGGCTCTGCACCTTGGGTCGCCCTTTGTCTACAACAATAATGCTTTTCATAATTGCTTCCTGTGTTACTCCATTCACAATGCAGAATTATGTATATATATGTTTCACATGATTTTTTATTATCAAGTTTGAATTCTAGGTACATTTAAATCATTGTATGGATGGCATTATTTACTTTATATATATATATATATATTCAGTTTCATTAATTTATATATGATGATTTATTATAGTTTTTGGAAATAAATAGTAATTATGTATAAATTAATGAAATATAGTAATAAAAAAAATTTGGGATGTGTTAATTAATAAATAATATTCCATGTTCAATAAAACAAAAAAATAATAAGCCATGTAATTGTAATATAAAAACGAATATAATGAAATGTGGTCAAACTAATCCTGTAAAAGCTGAACCCGATATTTACATACAAGAGAAAAAAGATGCAATTTTTATTATATGAATTAGATAATAGTTATCTAAGATTTAAAAATAAATATCCATATATATAGGTCCTAGTTAATAAAATTAAGAGGATTGGTAATTAAATTATTTATTGTAATTGAAATAATGGGATATCTAGATACTCTACATTTAACAAATAAATACATGGTGTACACTTGGACAAAAAGTGGAGAGAAGAGAAAAAGTGAGCCTTACACATGCTTTCGCCCATTCGTGTTACTTTTTCTCCTACTACATGCAACACAATACTGCAAATGATTCAAAGGCTTAATAGGGAGGGAATAGGGGGTAGGAATGTAGGATGACTTTAGCTTTCATTTTTTGATACATTAGCAAGTATAAAATTCTTTATTCTCATTGAATTCTTGGAGTCAAGTTTATTTAATAAAAAAAAAATTAAGATAAAACAAGTTTTTCTAAAGTTGAGACTCATTTACATATAAGTTGTTTATGTAAAATTATAACAAAAAGGTAAAATGTGTTAAATAACTATTTATGTAATTCAAAACCCATAGATGCTATTTAGATGATTTTTTTATTTAATGTTTTTATATGATACATGGATTAACATATGTATAGGTGTTATAGTAAATTTTACTTATTTTTTTGTGAGAAATATTCAAATTTTATAGCTCTCCCCTTTATTTTAAAAATCTATATTATCTTCCTTTAAAATTAAAATATGTGCTGTACTGATATTTTTGTAATAAAAGATAAGTTATGATTACACATATTTTAATCAAAATATTCTTATATTTATTATTTATATAATATAACAAATTTTAAATATGTATTCGTGTAATATAAAAATATTCAAATTTTTAAATTTAAAATAAGCTAAATTTATATTTTTTAACACAAAATAAATAACAATAAAATAACAATTTTTAAAGGTGTTTTTTAATTAGTTGTATTTTCATAAAAGAAAACAATATTATTTTTATCATATTTTTGTTTTAGGAGAATCTGTATATATTTTTATAATAAAAAGAATTATATTATTTAAACATTTTAAAATATGCATATATATATATATATATATATATATATATATATATATATATATATATATATATATAGTCCGAAAGGAAATGAATATGATCATAATATCCAAACTCCATCTGTTAAAATATTAACAAAAATTTGTATGCCAAAATTTAAAAAGATAAAATTTTGGGAAGAGTATAATTATAGTGCCCATGCCTATATGGGAGATAGGCATGTGGGCGGGGTTAGTTGCAGATAATGCTTTGGGAAAAGCTTACTGTCCGCATCACATGGGAGGGGATGATAGTCAGAATGAGAATGAGGACATAGTAATTGCATGAACCGTGGAGTGGCATCACCGTACCACAGTTTACCAACCGAAGGGACAAAAACATAATTTTTTTGGTGGGCGAGGGGGGTGGGTAACGCAGATCCCAATCCAATCCCGAATGATCATAAAGAGAGAACCAAAAAAAAAACGGAGTAGTGGGGAGGGAGAGCGCGAGTGACGTCACGTCCTGTCGGAGAAGGAGGGCACCTACGCAGCTCCCACAAATGCCGACACCCTAATTTTTTCCGATCCAACTCTCCTGCATGTCCTATCCTATGTTATGTTTATGCTTCCTACGTTTTAATCCTCTGATACGTGTACATGCCTCACATGACGAGACTTATTTGAGTACTAAAATCTCATGGCAATGTAAAACGGTAAAAAGGAAAATTGGGTAGGGAGTTAATCAGGCTAAGAAGAGGGTATGAGTCAAAGTAAAAAAGTGAAAGGAGAGAGACACAGGTGGAATGGAAAGCATTTGAAAGACTTTGGAGAGAAAAACACCTCTCCTCTGCAGACCCGGAAAATTGATGACCATACATCCTCTTCCCATCTCTCTTATCTTCTCCTTCAAGCTCCAACAACTATATTTTATTACTATCATTACAACTCAATCTCTCTTCTTACTTCATCAATTAATTATGCCGTAGTTCAACACCTATATAAATATATATAGTATTTTTTAAAAAAATTATTTATTAGATATATTTAATGCCATTTGTTTTAATAATATAATTAGAACAACGAAATGACAATTAAATATACACCTTTTTATAAATACAATCTTAGTTATTTCCCCCCAGGTGAAACTGCTTCTCTTTGGGTCATCGGTCGTGTAGATCTTCCCAAGTCGGAAGCAGAAAGCAGATTCCAAGTAAATAGAAACATTTTGAAAGCAAATTAAAGGAAGTGAAGGCAGATATGGAATTTGAGGGGCACGAAGAGCAGGAGGAGGACATGGAGATCCCGCTGTCGCCACCGGGTTACAACTCGCTGGGCAACGACTCGGAGACCAGGTCCCAAATGGGTGTCTCCATCGTCGGAGGCGAGGGCGGCGCGTCAACCGTTACAGCTGGCAGGAAAGTTGATCCCACAGTAACGGCCAGGTACCGAGAATGCCAAAAGAACCACGCCGTCAGCCTTGGTGCCCACGCGGTCGACGGCTGCGGAGAGTTCATCGCGGCTGGAGAAGAAGGCACACTGGACGCGCTAAAATGCGCCGCCTGTAACTGTCACCGCAATTTCCACCGTAAGGAGACGGATGGCGCGGATATGACCCCGTACCAACAGCCGCCGCCGCAGTCGCCGCTACCGCACCACCCGTACCACCAGCAGTTTCCACCATACTATCGTGCGCCGCTGCCAGTATCTGGGTACCTCCACCACCATCTGACGGCTCAGCCGATGGCGCAGCAGCGGCCGTTGGCTCTGCCACCTCCGGCGTTAAGTAGAGATGAGGAGGATATGTCGAATCCGAGTAGCAGCGGAGGCGGAGGAAGTAGTGGTGCTGGTGGTGGGGGAAGGAAGAAAAGGCATAGGACGAAGTTCACGCAGGAGCAGAAGGAGAAGATGCTGGCATTTGGGGAGCGGGTTGGGTGGAGGATCCAGAAGCATGATGAAGCTGCGGTGGAGCAATTCTGTGCGGAGACTTGTGTCAATAAACATGTACTCAAGGTTTGGATGCACAATAACAAGAACACTCTTGGTAAGAAACCCTAATTTCAATTCTTTTTTTTTTTTTCCTTCAATTCTTAGGTCAAGATGGTTGGTTTGGGCATTTTTGTTATCATGATCCTCTCTCTTCTAATTACAAAAACTGGGGTTTAGTATCAACGAGGTGAGAGGAAAAGAGAGAGTTAAAAAAAAACACATTAATGGGGGAAATTTGTACTGTGAAATTTTAATGGAGATCTAGCTAGGGTTCCTTCTTTTTTCTCATTTCGTCAATTATTCAAGTTCATTTGGGTCGGATATGATTTCGGTTTGATATTAGCTAATCCTGAACATTAAACAACAACCTTCAGTTCGCAGTAAGCATTTTAGCTTAAGGAAAAGGATTAATGGTTAACACTAAACATGAACTCTACATCAATTACCAAAAGAAAGTAACTTGAAGTAATAGAAGAAATATGATGTGCAAGTATTTATCATACTATTTGATATTAAGTTAATTTCATGTAAATGAAGAAGCAGTTCAAAATTTACTTCGTGTTCATTTGACATCTGTCATCTTTAACTGCTTTGTCTCTTTCTCACCGCCTCAGCTTTACCTGTTTCTTATTCATACGAATATCCGAAATACAATTATCTGGGGTATTCCGCTGGGTGCGACCGGAACTGAAAAACCCGAACTATTTGAAGAGATTTATGATCCAAGTGTGACACATTTTATGTTCCTTTTCGCATAATTCTCGCTTGTTCATATGTAGTACTTGTTGAAGAAGAGATACCTCGTCCTCCATTGATTGTTCAATAGACTTTCAGTTATTGATATTCCTTTTTTGTGATGGGTTGCTGTGACTTTATTTTTGTCTGAAAAAGAAGAAGACTCTTAAAATTTTATGCTTTGAATACAATATTCCTGCATATGTCTGATTGGCGGGTGGCATGAAAAGAGAGAAAGTAATGGAAGAAGAGGGGAACTTAACAAATAACAAGGAGTGGATATTCACGCGGCAAAGTCGTACACTGTTTACCTGTAGCGTCTCAGATCGCAGACTCACAGTCTTGCAGATGTGCAGACTCTTCTGATTATGATGAACACCGTATCTTCATGCTTCCACATTCACTTTACTTTTTTGTCTTTTTAAATGTAAATATTCCTTCAACTATGATTCATTTGTAATTACGTTCTGAATTGAAGTACTTAGCAAATATCTAATTCAACTATGACCTAGTTACAAAATTTTCATAAACTACATGAAAAAACAAGAAGTACCCTCTTGCACTTTCGTATGTTTGCATTTCAAATCCAGTTGTCCACTTTCGAATTAACAGAATTTTCACATCGGACTTTAGTTATCACCTAGTATAATGTTATTGGTTTGGAAAAAACACCTGAACAATTTTTTTTTTAAATCCATACTTCTTCATTTGAAATGCAGCTTTGACCTCTATTTTTCTTTTTCATTTTTTTTAATTAACTATCCACGAGTTATTTTCAAGCTTATAGGATTATACCATGTCATATGAGGAGTTTAAACTCTTTTAATAGAAATTATAGGACAAATGAATTTATATGCAAACATATGAAAATGAAGAAAGGATGTTGGCTAATAAGTTTACAGTGGAGAGTTATTTGGAAATGAATCATAATTGAAGGGGTATTTGCATTTTTGCTTTTTTTTTTTTCCTTGTTAATTATATATGGGAGAGTCATCTAGCAACAAATGACCCCGAACGGGTAGGTTTAGGTTTAGGTTTAGGTTTAGGTTTAGTTTCAATTGTTGTTTTTAGGCAGTGGGGCCTCCTGTCTGTGTCTGTGAGCGTGATGTTCTCTTCAGTTGAAATAAATACTAGCATGAGGGGGTTGTCTGTTTCTCTGTCTTAATTGCTTTGCTACTTGAATTATAAGCATCAATCCAAACAAGACCATTTCTTCATCTGTTCATGCATGTTTTCTAGTAAGGTGTTCAACTTCTTTTTCTTATTCAGTTTATTTTTTTCTAATTTATATAATATATTTGCAGTTTACTCAAGTATTCCAATGGAATCTATATATGTCGAGCTTGAGCATAAGATGTTCTAGAATGAGGTGATGGCTGCATGAGTGCATGAATGCATGTCTTTTCATTGTTTCGAAAAAATCATATAGATGATCTTATTTAGGACTCAGACGTATAAAAGAGTTGCAAATTAAATAGTAGAACCTATGGTTGGACTACTTAATTAACCAAGAATAGTTTCTGATCTCACCTATTATGAATCTCAGTATCGTACTTGAGATATGGCCCTAGTTATATTTAATAAAAATATCGGGGGTTTGGTTTATTTGATCATGCAATTCATATGATTTGGTAATAGCGAGTACGTCGTTATAATTTTAGGTATGATGAACAGCTCAAAGGTGGAACTTGTAAATGACGTTGGGCGAACAAGAAAAAAAACTTTCTTTCCAAATACTATTACCTTTTATTTTCTCCGTATTTCTTACTACTCTCTCCTACTCAATCCAAGTTAGTAATTAGTCACAAACATTTGGGAGCTTTTTAAGTTCGTAAGTTACTATTTTCTTAAAAAATAAAAAAGAAGCCTTTGTGGCTATGCATATGATTCTTTGCAAAATCCCCAGTTGGACTTTTTAATATAATAAAGCTGAAAGTGATAGGTGAAATATGGAGTGGCTTCTTGATTGAAGCAATGTTCACAGTCATTTCCCAGTTAGAATTAGTAATGAATTTGTTGTATATAGATATTCTCTGGGATGTTTCTAAGACCAGAAGTTTGTAATTAATTTTTTTTTAATGCAGTAGTAGAGATTTAGCAGTATATAAAAGTGAGAGAGGTTACATGCAATTTTTCTAATAATAGTCAATGGTCACAAAAAGAAGTGTCAATTATATTAGATTAGATGATAGCTAGCTACTAGCCAGATGCTTCGATATAGAAATGACTGATTTTGTTTATCAAAGTGTCACAGAGAAACGCATAGGTATTCTTGTAGAAAAGCTGTTGATAAAGAGATAACGAATTTGGAACCTGAATCTTATTGTTGGTAGATTTGGAGTAACTAGGCTATATTAAAACAAACAAAAATTAGTAACAAATTGTCATGTGAAAGTATTATCTGATCTGATTGGCTTTTCTTGGAAAGCTTCTGTATTCACGCAGCATAAATATATTTCTTAAACAGCATAAGGCCAACGGTTTCATGGAACGTATTGTAAATACTATGATTCATAACTTAAACACAATAATATGCAATGCTTTCTTGCACTGCCGGATTTTATTTTATACACAAAACCAAAAGATTCTATTTTATACTGTGTACCAAAAGGAAGAGTAAATAAATTGAATAAATGCTGAATTAGAGAGAGAGAGAACTACATAATAGTGGAATATATGATGATAATAAATATATAAATACATAGATTGTTGAAAAGAATGTCGAATCCACTATCATATTACTGATAAATAAAAATAAGAAACACCAGCCACTAGTCGTACAAGTACTGGCATCGTTTTGCAGTGAAGTTACAGGTCAGAAGAAAAATCAGAGGAAGAATAACAAAATAGAGAAGATGGCAGAAGACTAGGGATAATATTACGGGTGAAATCATAATAGTGAAATTATCAAATACTTTTAAAAATTAAAAAATAATTTAAAATTAATTCATAGTATTGTACATAAAAATGACTTATACTAGAATATCTGGCTTGGATAATGTCACTTTGAGTTTGCATTCTAAGAAGTAAAAAAACTCGTGGCTTGTGGTCCAAATGATTATGTATGGGAGCACATACTCCTTCGTCTCTTCATTAGGTTAAGTGTTAACACATACTATAAAGTGTATCTTTGTACATGCTTTCTAAGATATGGGTCCTACCCTGTTTAATGTTCTGGGTATGAAGTTGTCTCATAAATTAAAATAAAAGGAACTAATTAATGTACGGAAATTTAAAGTGTCATCGAAGATCATTAATATGGAATTAAGGAAAGTATAATTAATCTAGTTTATATTGTTCATCTTTGTTCTTGATTTCCCTTCGATTTTAAATTTTAAGGATCCGCAATTGTGAGAGTTGTTATGCAGACAGGGGTGCTGGTTTGATGTGTAACCGGTTCAGGGCATGGGCCCACATGATGTTTCATTGAGGGCCTTGAATACTCAGGTGGAGTTGGGCCGTCCATGTCAGAGCTATTAAGTACACATCTCTCCATGAACATTAACTTAGTTATTTTTTGTATTATATTAAAAATAAAATTAATCTCATATCGTGTAAAAAATTAACTTCTTTGACCATGAATAAAAAATAAAAAAGGTTTAGTAATATATATCAAAGTTTGAGGAGAATTTACTGTAATTTTTAAAATAAAAGAAGTATTAAGTATAATTTTACTAAATTTCAAAGAAATTAACGTAAATAAAATAATGACACAAAGCATAACCCATTAATTAAATCAACAGAATATTGGATGGTGATTTTCCAAATTTAAATATATGCCTCATTTCATTGGTAAGTAATAACTGTTAATGAGTTGCGAGTTGGCTTCTTTTCATACTTTACCTGATGATGCGGAAGTTTGAACTTTGAAACTTAAATATCCACTCTGACGCATAATGCATTACTTTTATAGTGCAGCAAATTACAAGTATGAACTTTAAACACAGCCAGCGTCACGACGTATAGATCAAAGATGTTCCTCATTGAAGGAGAAAAAAAGCAAACATGAAAGATAAACTCACCATGCCCACCACAATATTCATTCAACCTACAATAATAAATGAATTTACTGCTACATCTTATAAAGAATGAAACAATTTTTATTTCGCAAAGTAATCTATGAACTTACATATCTTATCGAATTTTAATTACCAAACAATGAGTTTCAATATTACAACATGTCCACAAACTAGACAAGCGGACTTCCATAATATTCAGCTGAAAAGTTCCATGCTTCGGTCAATAATTTATCAACACAGACTTCATCTTCTGTGACACGATGCAAGAGGGGGGGGGTTTGATCCTATGCTGTGTACATCAGTGAGCCTGCAATGCTCCTTGAATATATTTAACAGCACTATCATATTGCAAAAAGCCCATAAACCAAAATTCATGGTTGTCAACAGAGATAAGCTGTATATATTTCTCATATGGCTTTATTCTGCTTGTTGATGGATTCGCTGCTCTCAGCTGATGCAGCGGAATGACCACCTATTTATCCATGAGAAGGAAATCATGCATCATACATCCACTACTGAAAAGCAAAATATAATAGAAAAGGGAAACAAAGAACAAAGTCCCTGCTGAGAAGACTCTAGTTTCTAGTATAATT
This sequence comes from Erythrophleum fordii, assembly GCA_032878935.1. Taxonomy (NCBI): domain Eukaryota; kingdom Viridiplantae; phylum Streptophyta; class Magnoliopsida; order Fabales; family Fabaceae; genus Erythrophleum; species Erythrophleum fordii. The sequence continues at coordinate 30,907,529 of JAVQMF010000050.1, forward strand.
TAAAAACACTTGGCAAAGTCGGGCAACTTAAATTATTGTGTGTCCAATTATAATTTGAGAAGAAAACCAGAATTAGCCATAGATTAATCTCTTGTGGGATCAATTTACTTAGGATCTTAAAATACAAGTAGGTGGTACCAAGTTATAGAAATAAGTAAATGTAGAAATATGATAAGCTTCAAAATGTTACAGAACTTTATATGATGAACTGTTGGCCAACTACCAATGAAAGAAGTACTTCGAGCACCAAGCATTATTTTCATATAACTAAAGAAAATATTACACCATTGACATATACCGATAATACATTTCCTTAGTGTCGCTTCCCCATTCCTTGAAAAGGTGTGTCAGAAAGAGCATATTCTCGCTAGCTAATAAAGAAGGAATACACTTTATGACCACATAACAAAGCACACAAACATGGCAGGGCGCAAAGCGGAAAGCGACATAACTTGCTTCAGGACAAACAAAGCACACAGCGGCTCAACTCTTTCGTAATCATGGACGCAATTACAGAAAAGTTAGCACCATCATAGCAAAACAATTTTTATTTTCTAGTTGTAATCCAATAGTTTATTAATATTTAGAAAAAGAAAAATTCATTTTTCAATTATTATAAGAACACAGAAATTTCAACAGAAAGACAGCACAAGTTAAAACACACGGAAAATCTCAGTCCTCTCCGATTACTTTCTAGTTTTAGCTCTCCTCAAACCCTCCACCCCAAACGATCAGAATAATCATGTACTATGGAGATAACTTGACTCTTGATTTTAGTTTCCAATTGCTATATGTCAGCATGTTGGACCACTTTTGCATTTGTAAAATCCTCGGTGCTAAGAAATCCAAGATAACTAAAATTTTGCAAGTGCCTTATCTAATTAGTGAATTATATAAGCCTACTTAAACTGCAATGTTATCTAAAACCCGCATTACGGCACTTGAATGATCTACCTTCTAATTATTTCAGTTAAGTCAGAAATTACTACTAATATACACAATTAGATAAGCAATGCTAAGTAAAGCCATTCAAAGATCATGTCATCAAATCAGTTTGCTGACTTGGGAAAGGTATGACAGATATTATATATCAGAGGATCATAACTGGCAGAAAACCTCCATCATACCTTATAATAACTCCATTGTGTCTGCTCACCCATTTTGTAAGAAAGTGGATTGTCACTACAAAATGCCAGTTTTGCTGTTGACAAATATAAAACTCCCATCACAGGACCAGCTGAAGTGGACAGGTAGCATGCATATGTTTTTAGAAGTTGCTCCTCCGGAACAGTCTGAAAAGTTTGTCTAAAAATCTTCTCATAACCACCTTCTGCAAGAACTTTTGTTCCCTGAGCAATTCTCCCTACAGCAGCATCAGCAAAACTGGGACCTGTTCTCACTGTTTCATAGAAAATCAACATACATATAAGGGATGCAAAGGAACTGCTGAAAAGCAATAAGCACCATAGTCAGAAAAAAGTGATAACAATAAAATAAGCACCTAAAATTGTCGATTGTTCGAAAGAATCAAGATCTAGAAGACCAGCAACTTAAAAGATAAATTTTCATGGCACTCTAAATATATGAGAGATGAAGAGCAGAAAAGACGAGGTTTACCAATGATGCTGCCAGCATCCAACTAAAATCAATATTACTGAGGATTCACTCACACCATATCCAATAAGGATAAGAGAAAAAATGACACCAAATACCCATTTCACAATCAACTTTAAAAGCGTACCAACACATCCAAATGCCGTCGTTCCATTCTCTTTCCAGTTTCATCTTGCTTTTGACAAGGTTGATCAATTATGCACTAAGAAGCTTACGGGATTTGAGGGGGAGGAAAAAAAGCCCGTGGACGTCGTAGTACAAATATAACAAATGATCAACATGTATACAGAAATTTCTGAGAATTGACCCTAATGATGCCAAAAAGAGGAACAAAATAATAGGGATGGTGCATACAGTGCTGCCACATATTCCCAGCAAGATCCTGGGACTTCTTGGTAGCCTCTGCCGCTTTCTTTCCCCATTTTCCTAGGACACCCTTCACTGAACCTAAAGTATCTGCAGATAAACAAAAACAGTCAGCCACTCTGAACAACCGCAAACTTCGAACTTATACACGGACTGCCATATCAGTGAGCATGGTATGGTTAATCAGGGATACGAATACTAACTCTTGGCAGAAGAAGTCGGTGCCGGCGCGGAAGATACGTAAGGATTGGAGTCCTTAGGCATCTTAGTAGCAGCGTCACCGGAAATTGGGGGGTGAGCATCGGTGGTGCTACGGATGGGTTCTTGGGTAGCCGTTTGGGACGAAGCGACGTCGTTGGAGTGGAGTTTGAGATATGGAGCGTAATCAGAGGAATGAGAATGTTCGAGCTGAGGGTGGGGATGGGATTGTGATGGCTCGGGGTAGTGGAGTTGATCAGCAGATTGAGCACTCATATTTTCCGTCTTGATTCAGAATTCAGATACGCACCCTATATGCGAGGAGACGATGCTGATGCTGGAACCAAAAATGGAGATTTTCCTCCCTTGTGAATGCAACGGAAGGAATCTGCAAGATCCCCTTTTTCCTCGGAGAAAACAAAACGGTAAGAAAGAAATAGAAAATTAGCAACGGACAAGGGATTTCAATTTCAAATTCACTTTCGGATTCGGATTGTCAAAACCGTCAAATGGATTTTTGGATGGATGTACTAAGGCCCAGGATTATTTCGGCCCTATCTCGAGCAATCTCAGTGGGCCTGCGCCCAAAATAACATCAATTAAAACATCCATAAAATTCATGTATAACGTTCCATCCATTCATTTTAATGAGATTATATACAAATAAAATAACTCCGAAAAAAGTGGAGTTCACAGGAATAGACTCTAAATAATGATATTATATTTTAAAATTTTTAAGTATATTTATTACACGTAAAATAATTAAAAAATAAAAAAAAAATTTACTAAATAAATATGTCAATAGATTATATCACTGAACCTATTATAATAAATTTTTATACTATCTTTAACTTATTTTAAACGTTAAAAATTGTATATAAGAACTAATTTATTATATATCACAATTCAATATTGAAGAGGGCTCTACTTGATTTTGATTAAAAACATAGATAATTTACCCAAGTTTAAAATGATTATATTTATAGAATAAATATAGTGAATGATATCAGCACACCCTTCCATCCATCATAGCTGTATTAAGACAAGGTTCACAAGTTTTCAATTAATGATTAAATGGATCATTTTCTATATTTAGCAATATAGTAAAAAAATTATATAGAATAGATTAAAAAAAAAAAGTGAGCCTTAAATGCATTTTCACTCTTTTATTATTCTTTTTTCTAAATATACAATGTATTACTATAGATGATAAAAATCCTAGTTAATCACACTCTAAATCTTTTTCTCGTAACATTAAAAAAAAAAAAAAGCGATACTTGCAAAGGATTTCTTTGTTCTTTCACTTCCTTTGCATGCTTTTTTTTCTTAATTTTTAATGAATCTTGCACCTCTTACAATATTGTACCAACCATATGACTCAACAAATTGTTACAGCAGTAACCAAAACAAAAATTGATAGTTAGAATATTCTTTTTCAAATTCATACAATATCAACGAAAGATAAACCTTGGAACTGGATATCATGAACAATTTTCTAATGTTGGGTTAAATATATAATATAATATAGAACTAGCCTCCAATGTAATTCATAGATTCTTGTCCTTTGCTTTTTCAAGTGAAATTTATCACTGTTACAGCGGACAAATAAATTGGGCCCTTATGCCCCAAAATTACGAGGCTACACGTCGCTAACTATAAAGGATGTCTTTAATGATTTTTCAGTTTTTATTCAAAATTGAGAGGGCGTCCTCTAGCTCTAAATTTCTCACTTCCCAAACTCGACCTTAAAATGATAACAAACGTTACTATAACCCGTTTCATATTATTGTAAAAGCAATTAATCAAGATTATTGATTATGGGACTCAACATTCAATTTAAGTTTTACAAGTACATCTAATCATCTATCCCTTTTAAAATTCATTTGGAGTTACGTGGAATTCTCACTAACGACTTCCTCCATTTCGGGACTTGAATTTGTCTGGTTATCCTTTTTTGCCATTGAAGTGTCATATGCTAACATAGCTTAAGAGTTGAAAGGCTAGTCTATTCCCTAAAGTATCGCCTCAATTATTGCTTTTTCTCATTTTAAAGTTCAATGACTTTAACCCTCCAGCAGCATGAGCCATTAAAGCTTGTCAATAAGTTGGGATCAAATCATAAAGAGAAGCCTCTTTATCAGATAAATGCTCAGAGGAATTTTCACAAACATGTAATAAGCATCCAAAAATAAGCAACTTACGTGACCAAGGTCTATGATCTATTCATCTTGTCTATATTAGCCCCATTGCGAAGATTCCCAGAAAAATAGAATGATGAATAGTAAAAAATTCGGTGGCACGGAAAAATTTTTAATGTTGGGCTTTGCTAAACGGAGCAAACACGAAAACAAACTATAAAGAATAGATGAACGGTAGATTTCTTAGGATTTTTCTTTCATATAAATCTGCATGAATTGTTCGGGTTAGATGGATTTTGCATTATTTTCTCTTTAATGATTGAGATATACTTCTTTTCACTGGCACAAATGACAGAAAGATTAAATTCTTGTGTCAGCCAAAGAAACAACAAGTTTTGCAACAAAGCATGTAGCTGTCTCGCCCAAGGTCGGTGGCCTATTTAAATCTGAAATTTACGTGGTATAAAAATTAGAGAAAGAAAGATAGGAGTACTTACAAGTTTCATACCTTTGTTTTTTGGAAGTTCCTAAAGAGAAGTTTGCTTGGTTGAAGATGGAAATGACATTTTGAAACTAGAAAAAGATTCTCAAAAACTTAAAGATTAAAGACCCATGTGGGAATCTCGAATCTTTTTTTCTTGCCCCACCCAACCCCATTAGCCTCTTTACCCTTTGATTCATCATTTTCTTTGCCCTTAGTAAAAAATGAATGAAGAACTTTCTTAATTACCATCAACAAGACTGATTTTGTTTCCATTTAAAACACTGACATATTGAGCTTATTCTCACACAAATCCAGTTTAAGGATGTTTGTTAATGCTAGCTTGGGTTGCCATTAATTTTAATCTTTTAATTATGGAGTTTAAAACTTCTTGTACAGAGGAAAGTTCAGGGTTAATTTTGAGACTAGCTTACGAATAACTTGTGATTACAAATGCTGCTTTAGTTGGCAGGAATGAAATATTCACTCATTCCAGGAAAAAGTGAAGAGAAGCAATTGCATGCGGTGGCTTTGCTAAATCCTAGGAGATCCCATTTACATATTTGATATAATGTCAAATAGTTGTTGAACTTGGTTCACAAAGTAAATTGTTAAATCTAGTATATCAAAAAGCAGAAAACACCTAATTTCTCACCACAAAGTCCGTCTTTTTAAACAAATGGTAAGACCAAAAATAAGTAAACAAATGACAAGGCATACGAAGACAAAAGAAAAAAAATAAATACGAAGAATTTTAAGTGATAAAACAAGTTTAAGTTCAGTCTTTGAAAGTTCTTTGAAGTTTGAACTCGTAAAAAACACTTATAGAGACAAATAACTTCATAATACTACATGATTACTTCCGCACTTAAAAAATTTAGAAATACTTGTCAAAAAAAGTCAATAAATAAATAAACAAATAATAATGCATATGAAGACATAGAAAAATAGAGCTACGAGGAATTTGATAATCAAAGGAATTAAATAGACACAAGATAATGAAATATTTGCTTTCTTAAAAATGGGTTTATCCTTTTTTCTCCGTCGTGTTGAATGAAAATAGAGATACATAGCCATCTCTTCCAACAAACGCGGTTTCAGCAGTTTCACTTCACATAGGTTATCTTCAATAATATTTTCAAAACTAAACTTGTTATTGAATTAATAAAAGTACTGGTTCGCGGTTTAATAATTTAATAATAATTGAAGAAATAATAATTATATATATTAAATATTAAAATTTTAATATAATAGATAAATAAATTTTAAATATTTAATTATTAATTTTATTTTTTTAAATGTCTAAAAAGTCATGTTTAATTAAAAAAATAAAAATTACACATCATTACAATTTAAGAATATTTAATTTTGAATTTTTTCAATTCTCAAATTATATTACTTATTATTAAAAACAAAAAAGAAAAGGGTTTAGAAATTATAAATTAGAAAACATAATTTATCTAATGAAAAACCAAACCAAAAATATAGTTATAGATAATATATATATATATATATATATATGTATGTATATTAATTTAGATATTTTTATGTTATACATATATATGATATATAATTATTTATATTTCATTGATATATTTATATATATTAAAAATGTGTAATATTATTAAAAGAGGTTGGTAGGTCAAATGACAAAAACAAACTTAGCACTTGGTGACAAAGTTGCATGCTTGAGTTTTTGCTGCTACTTTTGCAAAATAATTATTTAATTTGGTTCAACCAGTAACTAGTCTACCTTTTATGATTTTTATTAATTTTTGACCGATTCTCAGGTCATCTAAATCTAATAACTAACTGGATTAGACTAGAGACTGATTCTTGATCCAACTGGTTAAAATTGGTTGATACGATCTAGTTTTCACAACAACAGTCCTGAACTTACGTCTTCTTCCCAATATATCAAAGACTTGGGTTATTCTTTTTTCTTTCGCATATATATATATATATATATATATATATATATATATATATATATATATATATATATATATATATATATATAAAGGAAGTATGGTGGCTCGACTTACATGTAACACATGAAACGAAGCTCCAAATGCACTTTTAATGGTCAAGTTGCAAGCCTCATTCATGTACATCAATATCATATGAAGTACTTGCAAAATCACTTTATACTATAATTTTTTTTTCTTTGTTTCTTGTTGAACATATAAAGTTACGTTCATAAAATGTTGTGTTTAATGGAATTTCTACTCTACATATAACTCATGAGGAGAGACACTAAGTGGGAGCAAAAATAGGCATATATACTTTGATTTCAAATTTAACATAAGAAGCTCAACAATGAAAGAGCAATCAACATGTGGAAAACATAGCAAAAGGAGATGAGTATGTTTTTATGATGCAAAATTTAGTGATTGATCATTTTAGGAAAGTTATTCTTTATTAGGAATCCTTTTAACATTAATGGTTAATTTTCAAAACTCACACACTTTATCTTCTAGAGAGCATTAGTTTTATGATCATGTATATTTATTGGCCAAAACTCACTCATTGTCAATAACGCCCTAAATGGCAAATTAGTAATTAGTAAAAGATTAATGAGAACCACACTATTTAAGAAATAATATTTTCCATTCAAATTTAATTCACTTTATCTTATTTTTAAATGATATTTTAATTTTTTTCACTTGGTCCAAATATAATTTGCCATAAGTGTGTTTATATATAAATTAAATACATCCTACAAGAATCATAATAGTAAGTCCTTTTACAAAAATAAGTATTACCTTCTATACTTCGCTTGCAATGTCTTTAGCTTTATAAAATATAAAAATTCATGAATAAACATTAAATGTTTATTTAAGTTCTATATCACATGTTTGTCAATCTCATAAAATGTATATACAAAATTTTCAAAGACAACATACCAAAATTTGGAATTTTATTACTTATGTATTTTAACTAAACCCATCTAAGGCATGTGATTCTTAAACTTTTTTAGATATGTCCTTGTATTTAAAGGATTAGCTGGCATTTCCTTTAGTTGATTGTTTCTATAATCACTTAATTAGATTTAATCACTTTTTTAAGGTTAAATACTTGATGTCAATGTGCCTGTTTTGACTTATACTTTTATTATTCTTAACCAAAAAAATAGTAACTATGTTGTCATAGTATGTTCTAATGGGCCTAAAGATTGAATCTAAAATATTTATGCTTAACAATGAAATTCTTTAATCATATGTCTTATAAAATTGCCTTAAAATAGAAAATGAATTTAGCTTCCATAACTATGGAAGTTTGTTTTACACTTCTCCATGAAATAGGTTCCCCAACTAGCCAAAAAAAAAAAAAAGTACTTAAGAGCTAATTTCTTTGTTACTAAATATAAGTTCAGATAACCAACAACCTTAAAGTTCTTAGTCTTCCTACAAATAAGCATGTATCATTTAGTATCCTAAACACATCTTATAACCTTATTTGTACCTTTCCCATGGTTAATCTTTGGATCACATTGATACCTTCCCAACATGCCTCAAACATGCTATATATCAAGCTTTGTATAAAGTTGTGTATATATAAAGCTTTTAAATGTTGAAACATAGGAAACATTATCCATCTCCTTCCTTTCTAGCTCATGTATACCATCTGTTACGCCGTATGTATACATGTAAACCATCTATAATACTACTTAATCTAACACATATCATGTTCTTTGATATTAAAACATGTAATTGAAGCAATAACATACATGAACAAGCCTTAAAGATGCATTTTGAATGTTTTCTATAACATATGTTTGGCATTCCAATGCTTAACTCTTTGAGTTTTTTTAAAGAAGTGTAAGATTTTAACATTGAGATGTTGAACTCTATTTTTTTTTTTCCTCCAAAAAGTGTAGCACCTTGCTTGCCTCGCCAAGGTGATGGTAATTCATTATTATTCATGATCCTTTCACATATAAGGTCATGTTTCATGTCAATACTCAATCTATATGTATTTTACATGTCACAACCCACAGATTTAGTATGTTGGAACAAAAGATAACAAATCCCCTTACCATTACCAAGAGTATTATCTCTGACTTTTGTAGAAATTTCGGCAGAGTCCCCTCTATAATTTGGACCTCCCGATATTTCTACAACCAGTCAATTCAACAATACATCCCAAAATATATCAAAATATAGACATCTAGGGAGTGGGGATATCCTAACTATGATTTAGTGGAGCCACATTCTATATTGTTCAGAACAAAACAAATTCATAACACAAAATACACCCACATGAACAATTGTGGGCTTGCCAAAAGAATTTGCAGGAGATCTACAACTAGTCGGCAGCTCAGGGTAGGCTAGGGTCTTCAACGCTCTCTGAAAAATAAATTTAAGAAAGAGTGAGTTTGAAACTCAGTGAATAAATAATGCCGACCCTTAAAAATCTTAAGGACAAGGCCTGTAAAATATCTATATATCTATATATATTCATCATGCGCAAAACAAGCCTCATGCAGATCGTTTCTTAAAATGCATCAGAAGTATCTAAGCAGAACAAAATTAAAAACAGACGCAGAGCACACAGCTTGCGGGGAAAATAACCACAGATGCAAAGCACTTTGCTTGCGAAATACATAACTCCACATGTGGTAGCTACTCACACGGGGCTAGCAAAACCCCTGCTAGCTGAGGTTCAGATCATGGTGCACCAAGGCTAACAACTACTGCTGTTAGCTACAGAGTTCTGAACAGATAACCTCTACTTCTTAAAGTAATACTTTTCTCAATTTAGCATTTCAAACAAAGTACCATTCATACCAGTCCAATATATATAAGTTTCCGGATAACTCAAACAATGTAAATTTGCAAAATTTCACGTTCAAATCAATTTTCGAATAACATAGATATGACCGAACATTTAAAAATGTCCCTCCATAAATAGATTTCCAAATGTCAGAACACTGCAAGGAAACTTAGTAAGAAAATAAGAAATAGGAATTACTCACGGTCCGCATTACTTACTCACCTCCTAAGATGATATCAACATTCCCTGCCCACTCCACAGCTAACTCAATCTCCTGAGTATCCTACAATACCCGTTCACCAGATTTTAAAATGTAAATAACCAAAAATTGTCTCATTAGCTTAGCCTATCTAAACAAAATTCTAGGAAAAGTAAGGAATATTAATGTCTATTCTTCATTCCCTTAGCATGGTATGGATATGTACAAATTTCAAGGAATTAAGTCCAACATTTTAAAGACTTAAATTCATTCAAGAGAGGAAGCAAAAATCAAGAATTTGCAATTAAGAAACACAATAGAATTTGATTTTGGATTTTATACTAGAAATTTCATCCAAAAATGGAAGCAATAAAAGAGACGGTCGAATTTCATTCTTGCATAATGGAAACCAAGATTGCTCCAACCAAACAAAAAAAACAATCTCTTACACCCTCTCTTTTTTTTTTTCGGCTAGCCACACACACACCAGAACGCAGCACAGAACGCAGTACAGAATGAGCAAAACAGGGGAGGGAAAACGCTGTAAAAAGGGACCAGAAATACTAGACTTACAGCAGCAACTCAGACCTGGGAAAGAAACTGGTTTCTGGCGTTAAATCCCCCAACCAACAGTAGCAAAATTCGAACCAGAAAACAGCAGAAAAATGAACCCAGCAACAACAGAAATAGCGAGAACAGAGGAGAGAAGATGAAGCTTTGTTTTAGCAGAGTTTTGCTTCCTTTTTTTCTGACCGAATAGACAGGAATTCAGTGCTACAGAAGGCAAGAAGTAATTTACATTAAAGACCAGCTAAAAGTGGATGAGAAAGGGCATTTCGGATATTGCAGAAGGAGGAAGAAAAATTTATACGTGGCAGCTCAATCTCCCTTTGAAAAGTCAACCTTCCCACATGTATAACAAATTCATGCACGTTGGTTTCATGCACGTCGGGTTTTACAATCTCTCCCCCTAAAAAAAATTCGGTCCCCGAATTTATTTATATATATATAGATACTAACCTTAGTTCTCAAATAGATAGGGGTACTTTGCACGCATTTCAGTCTTTACCTCCCACGTAGCCTCCTCTGGTGTGTGCTGACACCATAGAACTTTCACGGATGAAATCTCCTTAGAGCGTAACTTTTTCATTTGTCTATCCAAGATTGCCACAGGAGTTTCTTCATAAGTCAAACCTTCACCCAAGGAAACATCTTGATTCTGTAATACGTGAGAGGGATCATGTAGATACTTTCTTAACATAGAAACGTGAAAATACTGGGTGAATATTAGATAACTCAGGCGGCAACGCCAGCCTTTGGGCCACAGTCCCAACTCGCTCTAGGATCTCATATGGCCCTATATATCTCGGGGTCAACTTCCCTTTCTTTCCGAATCTCATCACACCTTTCATGGGAGACACCCTGAGAAACACATAATCTCCAATCATGAATTCCAAATCACGGCGTCGGTGATCCACATATGCTTTCTGCCTGCTCTGAGCTGCTATCAATCTCTCTTGATTACTTTCACCTTTTCTACGGCATCTTGTACTAACTCAGGCCCTAATGATTTAACTTCTCCAGTTTCAAACCATCCAATGGGAGATCTACACCAATGCCTCGAAGGGTGCCATCTGTATGCTAGCTTGATAATTATTATTATAAGCAAATTCCACTAATGATAAGTAGTTATCCCAGCTACCACCAAAGTCCATAACACACAACCTTAACATATCCTCTAATGTTTATATAGTCCTCTCAGATTGCCCATCAGTTTGAGGATGAAAGGCTGTGCTAAGATCCAATCGGGTACCCATAGCTTCTTGAAAGGCTCTCCAAAACTTAAAAGTAAATTGGGGTCCTCGATCAGAAATTATAGACATCGGTATACCGTGAAGTTTCACTATTTCATTTATGTAGAGCTGTGCATACTTCGCAACATTATACGTTGTCTTTACCGGGAGAAAATGAGCTATTTTAGTGAATCTGTCCACAATCACCCAGATAGAATCATAACCCTTTACTGTTCGAGGTAGTCCCGTCACAAAGTCCATAGTGATCCTTTCCCACTTCCACTCAGGTATCTCCAGCCGTTGATGTAACCCTGCAGGTTTCTGGTGTTCTGCTTTAACTTGTTGACATGCCAAACAATGCAAAGTGAAGTTCGCTATATCTCTCTTCATGCCCTCCCACCAGTATACTTGCTTCAAATCTTGATACATCTTTGTAGAACCTGGATGGATCGTATACCGGGAATAATGAGCTTCTTCCATAAGGTCTCTCCTCAAATCTTTCACATTTGGCACACACAATCGAGTACCGAACCATAAAACGCCATTTGAATCTAAAACAAATTCATTTTTCTTTCCACTTTTGACGTCATCCACTAATTTACATATCTGTGCATCCTTGGCTTGGGCAGTTTTCAACCTTTCAAATAGAGATGAATAAAGCTGTACATGAGCCAAAAACATTCCTGGCTCTTTAACCTCAAATTGGATTCCTGAACGCTCAACCTTATGGAGTTCTGAAATTAGCGGTCTCCTCACTTCCGCAATGTGGCTCAAGCTTCCCATGGATTTCCTGCTCAGGGCATCAGCTACTATATTAGCCTTACCCGCATGATATAAAATAGTACAATCATAATCTTTGAGCAACTTCATCCACCTCCTTTGCCTTAGATTCAGATCCCATTGTTGGAAAATATATTTAAGGCTTTTATGATCTATGTAAATTTCACATGTCTCACCATATAAATAATGTCTCCAAATTTTGAGAGCAAAGACCACTGCTGCCATTTCTAAATCATGCGTTGGGTAATTTTGCTCATGCTTCTTAAGTTGCCTAGAGGCATAAGCAATCACGTGACCATGCTGCATTAATACACATCCCAAGCTAATCCCAGAAGCATCGCAGTACATAACATAACCTCTAGACCCCGAAGGTAATGTCAAAATTGGCGCAGAAGTCAGACAATCTTTCAATTTCTGAAAACTCTCTTCACACATATCAGACCACTGAAATTTCACATTTTTCTGAGTTAATTTCGTTAATGGCGCAGCTATTTGGGAAAAGTCTTTAACAAACCGCCGATAATAGCCCGCCAAACCCAAGAAACTACGAATCTCTGTAACTGTAGTGGGTCTTGGCCATTTTTGAACCGCTTCTACTTTACTTGGATCTACCTGCACCCCATCTTTCGAAATTACATGGCCTAAAAAGGCAATTCTTTCTAGCTGAAACTGGCATTTAGAAAATTTAGCATATAATTGGTATTCCCTTAACACCTGTAGTGCTATTCTCAGGTGCTGTTCATGCTCTCCATGACTCTTGGAATAAATCAAAATATCATCGATGAATACGATAATAAATCGATCTAGAAATGGTTTGAACACTCGATTCATCAAGTCCATAAATGCAGCTGGGGCATTAGTTAACCCAAATGGCATTACTAAAAATTCATAATGACAACATCGGGTTCTGAAAGCAGTTTTAGGGATGTCTTCCCTTCTTATTCGCAGCTGATGATAACCCGATCTTAAGTCAATTTTTGAGAAATATTGAGCTCCCTGCAACTGGTCAAATAGGTCATCTATACGAGGCAAGGGATACCTATTCTTCACAGTCACTTTATTCAGCTGTCTGTAATCTACACATAAGCGGAGAGAACCATCCTTCTTCTTAACAAAAAGTACAGGTGCACCCAAGGGGATGTACTAGGGCGAATAAAACCCTTGTCCAACAAATCTTGCAATTGATTCTTTAATTCATTAAGCTCTAAAGGTGCCATTCGATAAGGAGGAATAGAGATCGGTTGAGTACCTGATAATACATCAACACAAAATTCAATTTCCCTTTCAGGAGGTAACCCTGGTAATTCTTCAGGGAAAATATCAGGGAATTCTTTTGCTACTGGAACCTGTTCCAGTACTGAGACTTGTAGTTCCGTATCTCGAACCATCGCTAAATATCCTTGACACCCCTTTTTCAAGAGTCTCTGAGCTTTTATCATTGATATTAAGTTGTTTGGTGCTTCACTTCGATCACCTTGAATGACAAGGGGAGATTTACCAGGAAAGTTACATCTCACTAACTTAAGATGACAATCCACCACTGCATAACAGGACGCTAACCAATCCATTCTGAGTATTACATCAAACTCAGCTATCGCAAGCACCATCAAGTCAACTAACGTCTCACAATTGGCCAGAGTAATCACACATGTCCTATACACCCTTTCAACTATCACAGATTCCCCCACTAGGGTTGCAACAAGTAACGGGCACTCTAATTTTTCAGAGTCCTTACTAATCTTCTTTGCAAAAGAGGGAGATATATAGGAATGTGTGGAGCCAGGATCAAATAATGAATAAGCAGAATGTGAACAAACTGTAAGTGTACCTATTACCACAGCATTGGATGCTTGGGCATCCTGCCTATTTAGTGCAAAAACCCGAGCCTGACCCCGTCCTGCAGTCGCCTGGCCTCTGCCTACTACTGTCCCATTGCTGCTACTTCAGCCGCTCTGAACTGTAACTGCACCGGCACCGATAGATGAAGTCCCTGTTGAGAATTGCCTAGTGGGTCAAACTGATCCCTGACTAGAATCAAGGTAACGCTGCGGACAATCTCTCACCAAATGTCCAACTTGCCCACAACGAAAACATGCTCCCGTCTCTCTATGGCAAGTGCCTGAATGTATCTTCCCACAAATGGAACAAGGACCTCTAGATGGACGAGATGGGATAGAAACTGGGGTGGACACTGTACTAATCCTTCGGAACGATCCTCTGTGCCTGTCAGTACCAGTAGAAAATGAAGTCGGATGTCCCGTGAAGGATTGAGTAAATTTCTGATAACCCTGAGGTCTAAGACCATAGGAAGATCCAGCCATAAAAGAACTACCTCCCTGTCTCCCATCACTGTCACGCTTCCTCTTTCTCTGGAAAGTGTCCTCCTCCTTATCTCTCATTTCTATCATGCGCACACAATCCACTGTAGCTGAATATGAGGGAAAAAGGTTCATCTGTGGGGCGATCACCCTATACAACATACGGGGTAGCCCATTCACAAATCGCTTGATTCTGTCTCTCTCGGTAGGAACTAAGTGTGGGGCATAGCGAGACAACTGTGTGAACCGAATATCGTAATCAGAAACACTCATGCCCGGAACCAATTTCAGACCTTCAAATTCTCTGGCCCTAGCATCCCGAACACTCTGTGGTAAAAAGCGATCCATAAAGAGCCCCTTAAATTCTTCCCATATCATTGGAGGAGATCCGATTGGCCTTTCCCCCAGTAAAGTCTGATACCATATATAAGCTGCGTCCTGTAACTGAAACCCAGCAAACTCAGATGATTTTGCACTTGAACAACTCAGAGCTCTGCATATCTTCTCAATACCATCAATAAATTGCTGGGGATCCTCCTGGCTTTCCGTTCCGGAATAAGTGGGAGGCCTCAATTTTAAGAACTGGGAAAGGGTTACTGGGACCTCCCTCTCCTCCCTCATCGCCTGAGGCCCAACCGGTCTTGGCGGTACTGGTGGTGCTACTTCCTCCACTGGGTGTGGAGACTCTACCCTATCTGCAGGTGAGGCCTGCCTAGGGGGTCGATTAGTTCCTCGACCCCTACCCCGACCTCGACCACGGCCTCTGATAGGTGGGGTAGTTTGTTGGGCTGATGCACTCGCAGAAGCCTCATCTACAGCAGCTAGTCTATTAACTGAACGAATTCTGGGAGGCATATCTACACTACAACAAAAGAACAAATATTTAAATCAATTTCCAGATTGGAAGTAAGATATGATCATATTCAATAAGACAACACACTTGAAGGAATAACTCAGGGCACCCTATAAGATTTTCAGTGGCACCTCAAGTATAGTTACGCCCGGGTTCATAACCATAATTGAGATCCCACCAAAAACTCTTGCTCCACAGGACCACAGAAAGACCTAAGCTCTGATACCAACTATCACAACCCACAGATTTAGTATGTTGGAACAAAAGATAACAAATCCCCTTACCATTACCAAGAGTATTATCTCTGACTTTTGTAGAAATTTCGGCAGAGTCCCCTCTATAATTTGGACCTCCCGATATTTCTACAACCAGTCAATTCAACAATACATCCCAAAATATATCAAAATATAGACATCTAGGGAGTGGGGATATCCTAACTATGATTTAGTGGAGCCACATTCTATATTGTTCAGAACAAAACAAATTCATAACACAAAATACACCCACATGAACAATTGTGGGCTTGCCAAAAGAATTTGCAGGAGATCTACAACTAGTCGGCAGCTCAGGGTAGGCTAGGGTCTTCAACGCTCTCTGAAAAATAAATTTAAGAAAGAGTGAGTTTGAAACTCAGTGAATAAATAATGCCGACCCTTAAAAATCTTAAGGACAAGGCCTGTAAAATATCTATATATCTATATATATTCATCATGCGCAAAACAAGCCTCATGCAGATCGTTTCTTAAAATGCATCAGAAGTATCTAAGCAGAACAGAATTAAAAACAGACGCAGAGCACACAGCTTGCGGGGAAAATAACCACAGACGCAAAGCACTTTGCTTGCGAAATACATAACTCCACATGTGGTAGCTATCCACACGGGGCTAGCAAAACCCCTGCTAGCTGAGGTTCAGATCATGGTGCACCAAGGCTAACAACTACTGCTGTTAGCTACAGAGTTCTGAACAGATAACCTCTACTTCTTAAAGTAATACTTTTCTCAATTTAACATTTCAAACAAAGTACCATTCATACCAGTCCAATATATATAAGTTTCCGGATAACTCAAACAATGTAAATTTGCAAAATTTCACGTTCAAATCAATTTTCGAATAACATAGATATGACCGAACATTTAAAAATGTCCCTCCATAAATAGATTTCCAAATGTCAGAACATTGCAAGGAAACTTAGTAAGAAAATAAGAAATAGGAATTACTCACGGTTCGCATTACTTACTCACCTCCTAAGATGATATCAATATTCCCTGCCCACTCCACAGCTAACTCAATCTCCTGAGTATCCTATAATACCCGTTCTCCAGATTTTAGAATGTGAATAACCAAAAATTGTCTCATTAGCTTAGCCTATCTAAACAAAATTCTAGGAAAAGTAAGGAATATTAATGTCTATTCTTCATTCCCTTAGCATGGTATGGATATGTACAAATTTCAAGGAATTAAGTACAACATTTTAAAGACTTAAATTCATTCAAGAGAGGAAGCAAAAATCAAGAATTTGCAATTAAGAAGCACAATAGAATTTGATTTTGGATTTTATACTAGAAATTTCATCCAAAAATGGAAGCAATAAAAGGGACGGTCGAATTTCATTCTTGCATAATGGAAACCAAGATTGCTCCAACCAAACAAAAAAAACAATCTCTTACACCCTCTCTTTTTTTTTCGGCTAGCCACACACACACCAGAATGCAGCACAGAACGCAGTACAGAATGAGCAAAACAGGGGAGGGAAAACGCTGTAAAAAAGGACCAGAAATACTAGACTTACAGCAGCAACTCAGACCTGGGAAAGAAACTGGTTTCTGGCGTTAAATCCCCCAACCAACAGCAGCAAAATTCGAACCAGAAAACAGCAGAAAAATGAACCCAGCAACAGCAGAAATGGCGAGAACAGAGGAGAGAAGATGAAGCTTTGTTCCAGCAGAGTTTTGCTTCCTTTTTTTCTGACCGAATAGACAGGAATTCAGTGCTGCAGAAGGCAAGAAGTAATTTACGTTAAAGACCAGCTAAAAGTGGATGAGAAGGGACATTTCGGATATTGCAAAAGGAGGAAGAAAAGTTATACGTGGCAGCTCAATCTCCCTTTGAAAAGTCAACCTTCCCACATGTATAACAAATTCATGCACGTTGGTTTCATGCACGTCGGGTTTTACATTACACCTATAAACATTCAGTTGATTGATCATTTCATCATTAAATCTACTAAAAACAAATTTTAATCAATCAATTTTCATGAAGTTTGGAGCTATTTGAGAAATTCCTAAATGTATCTAACCTTTACAAATTTAAGGTTTTTCTAAATAACCTTAAATTTAACCAAAGATAATTTAGAACCCGAGGCTTTGATACCACACATAAGCTTAATTCACATCAATACCATATGAATTCTTACAAAATTGTATTGTATAGTAATCTATTTTAGCAGATGTTGAATATAAAAAGTTACAATCATGAAATTCTCGGTATTCAATGGAATTTATACTTTCCATGTAATTGATAACAAAAGACACTAAGCAAAAGCAAGAATGGGCATAAATACCTTTAGCCATGATCTCAAATTTGGTGTAGAAAGCCTAATGGTAAAAGAACAATTAACAACTAAAAAATATAGCAAGTGAATAAAGAAAAGTATGTTCTTTTAATGCAGTTTTATAGTTAGTTAAAATAATTTAGTGATAGATCCCTTTAAGAAAGTTATTCTCAATTGTGAACCTTCTCGACACTAATGGCTAACTTTTAAAACTCACATACTCTATTATTAAAAGAGTGTTAGTTTTATAATTGTGTAAATTTATTAGCCAAAACCTATTTTATCATCACTAACTGCCTAAATGCCAAATTAGTAATTAGCAAGAAAATAAAAAAGACCACACCATTTCAAAGGGGAAATTATTTCATTTAAATTTAATTAGCTATATCTTATTTTAAAATTATATCTTACACAGGTCACTAAAGATGATTGGAAGAGTAAGGAATGAATTTCAAAAGAAGCCTACCTTGGAGGATTGAGAGTCATTCCATTTGTAAAGTGGGCCTCTAGGGACAAATTTGTAATTTTCGTATGTGGACTAATTAGTGACAAGTTAGTGTTTGGGCAAAAATCTATCAAGTGTGTCATATAAACACAAAACACAGTTAACTAATATTTTTGAAATTAGATCGGTTATTGAACCGGTAAAAATATTAGTTCATAGTTCATTGGTTCCAGTGTAGTTGAATCGTAGTCGAATTGGTGATAATTAAATATATATACGTATATTACTTTATATATTAAAATATAATATAATAAATAATAACAAATAAGTATTAATAAATTTTGGAATATATTATGACTAATTATATATAAAAATAAATCAAATATGATATAATATTTAAATTTTAATTTGTTTATATATTTAAACTTATTTATATAATTTTAATAAAAATTAGATAAATTTTATTTTTATTTTTAATCTATTATATTAAAAATTTATAATTATAAATAAAGCAATCATAGAGACACAATGATAAAGATGTAATTTATTAATTTAAAAGTTAGGGGTTTAAATAAGATGATTATTTTGATTTGTTGAAATAAAAATATAATAAGTATTTATATTAAATATTGCACCTAACAAATAGAAGTGTTGGCTGGTTCAATGGTAAAGGCGTAGGTGATCTACCTGGAGCCAGAGGGTTTATATTAAATATTGCATTTGATCTATGAAGGTATTTATTGGCCCAACGACAAAGGTGTAGCATTGGCTAACCTAGAGGAGTAGGGTTCGAGACGCCATAAACACAATTTTGTGAAATAATGCATAAAAGATACTGTAGACCGATTTAACCGCGAGTTTAGAGTTGGTTTTCATCCAAAATCGATCAAATCAACCTAGTTTTTGACTAAATTTGACCGATTTTAAGGCACTTTCAGATTGGACAGATGGTTGGTTCACCAGTTTTACGATTAAATTGGCCGATTCAGCCCGGTTCTAATAATAATGTATTTAATTATCACTAAGACAAGTAACTTTGGGTCAATTGTAAAAAGATTTTCATTAGAAAGGTTTGACTAGTTGGTTAAATGTTTGGATTTTTGTTAACTTGATAAATCCAATCTAAATACTAATATAAAACTTGTGAACCAACCGATTCGATCAAGTTCTAATAACAATGCATTTAAGCATCACTAAAGCAAGTAATTTTAGGTCAATTATAAGAAGAATTTCACTTGATGGGCTTGACTAGCTCATCAAATATTTGGATTTTTGTCAACTTGACAAATTCGATCCAAATCCTAATATATGTGTATATATATATATATATATATATTATATACATTAGTCCCAACTTTTTTCCAAATTAATGTGTAAATAGGCAGCTTATACCAAACAAAAAAGGGGATGAATTCTAAACCCTAAGCCAAAAAAGACACCAAGATGTGTTTTAAAAATTATTAAAAAATAAAAAGTATGTGAAAAGGTTTTAAGCCGTATAAATAGAAAAAGTAGAAACTTAAAATGGTTAAATTACTGGTTTAGGCTATGATTTTTAAAAACTTGTTCTTAAATATTATTTATTTACACCTTATTTTTAAAGATTTATATTTGAATATGAGATGAGTTGAATTGGAATGTGTATGAATGTACTAAAATTTAGGAAAAAATAATTCTTTTTTCTCTTGTGAGATATTTAAATTATTAGTGAAATAAAAATATATCAAAATATCTTTAAAAATAATATTATTGTTTTATTAAAAATATAACTTATTAAGAATATATATTTAATTTTTTTCAATATTATTCATTCTTTGCTAAAAATCATATATATTTATTTTAAATTTGTAAAAGTAAATAATTTTTATTGACTAAATATATATTTAATATTTATTATATTATTTAAGTAATAAATGTTAAAAACTTTGATATATATATATATAATTATAACTTATTTTTTATTAATGAGAAAACGTACTTTTTTTTAATTTAGAGAACAGTAATGTTTTAAATAAAGATAAAAATTATATAATTAAAACATTTTAAGAAAAAAAAATTTACTAAAAATTCAAAATCACATACATTCGTCTAGGAAAAAAGATTAGATTTCATCACCCGAATGAGAAATGATGTGGAGTGGACGGACTGTACCGAGTCAAAAGTGTGTGTACTTCCGAATCATCTTGCGAGTAATTGTCCATCAACACTATTTCAGGGAGGAGAAAATCTATTAACTATCTTATTTTTAAAACTGTTTATTTTATGTTTTATATCTTGTAAATAGAATTTTATTTTTAAAATTAAACTATCTAAATTAATCTCAACAATTGAAATTTCTTAAAATAGAGATTATTACAAGGGATCTGTTTCAGATTTTTTTCTGTTTACTATATACTACAAATCTGACAGGTATGTTGACTGTTGGTTAACTGCGTTGAAATATAAATAAAAATTTACTTTTTTGGATGATAAACAAAATATATACAAAAATGGTTAAATTCAGAAAAGATATATCACACATATGTGGAAGATAGTCATGGAGGTTGGTTGTGACTAGCAGAATTAAGTAAGTTAAGGATAAACCGTGAAGCTGGTAGTTAAATTTTGGCCTTTGGGAGTTTCGGGGAGAAAACTAGGCATAAATAGCACAAAATCAAGGGCCTGGGGTAAACATAAACATGCCTGAAGGAAAACTGTAAGTTTAAAGAATTAAAAATGAAACGTGAAAGAAAGGGGGGAAAAAAGTACAAAGCTTGTAAAGGGAAAAGAAATCCACAAATAATGAAGGAGAAGTATGGAGAGCCATTGGATGGATATTTGTGATGAAAGAGAGAGGAAATGGAGAATCCCAATGCTGAGAGACACAGACAGCAGAGCTCACTGTTCTTACTCTCTGGTGACCAATTAAAATAATCCCCCCAACCTCCCATATCATCTCTCCCTCCTTCCTCTCTCTCAAATCAAACCCACAAATCTACTAGGACTCCAAACTCCACGAACCAATCAAAGATTCGATCTTTTTGATCAAAAGTTCAAAACCCCCAGATCAGGAGAGAGTGTGGTGCGCATGAGGGTTAATCAGGTTGAAACCTCCCGAGACGAACACCGATCGTCGATCCTGGATCTTGCAAGGGCCGACATCACCGAATCATCCAGCAAAACCCGAAACTGCGCTGGTTTTCCGGGGTCTGGGTCTGGGTCAATGGAGTTTCAGTCGCCATACCCAGACCAAGTCCTCGAGAATGTACTGGAGAACGTGCTTCACTTCCTTACGTCCCGACGCGACCGCAACGCTGCCTCATTGGTCTGCAAGTCATGGTACCGTGCGGAGGCCCTCACCCGATCCGAACTCTTCATCGGCAACTGCTATGCGGTTTCGCCGCGTCGCGCCACCGCCCGATTCACCCGGGTTCGTTCAGTCGCGATTAAAGGGAAGCCGAGGTTCGCAGACTTCGATCTGATGCCGCCCTACTGGGGGGCCCACTTCTCGCCATGGGTCACTGCCATGGTCAAGGCTTATCCTTGGCTCGAGAAGGTTTATCTGAAGCGCATGTCTGTGACGGACGATGATCTGGTTCTTCTGGCTGAGTCCTTCCCCTGCTTCAAGGAGCTTGTCCTTGTATGCTGCGAAGGGTTTGGGACCAGTGGACTTGCCGCCGTCGCCAGCAGGTGCAGGTAATTTTTTTTTTTAATAAATAAAAGGGGTAGTTGGATCTTGTTACTTAGTTGATTACTACGGGTATTGATTGTTTACACTTAATCGATTATGGGATTAGTTTGATCTAGTTTATGTTTAGATAAGAAAATTTCTAATACTGATGGAATTTTTGGGTGTACTATCCAGCTTTCACGGCATTGTTCTGTGTTATGCTATGGAAATCACATTAAAGTGGACTCTTTAGCATTCTGCCTTTGAGCTTTTTGCAATTTATTGGATGGCTTAGGCTGGAGACATTTGATGGTTGGAAAAAGAGCGGTGAACTTGTTTATTTTGTGTTGATTTTTTCTGTTTTTTTCTTTTCTTGTTTCAGACAGCTGAGAGTACTTGATCTTGTTGAATCCGAGGTTGACGATGATGAAGTGGAATGGCTATCTTGTTTCCCAGAAAGTCAAACCCATTTGGAATCTCTTGTTTTCGATTGCTTGGAATGCCCAGTTAATTTCGATGCATTGGAGAGACTAGTGGTTAGGTCACCTTCGTTAAAGAAACTTAGGTTGAATGGTTTCGTTAGCATCTCTCAGCTATACCGCCTCATTATTCGAGCTCCGCAGCTCACGCATCTTGGAACAGGTTCATTCAGAGCGTCAGAGGCTGTAGCTACTAGTGATCAGGAACCAGATTATGCCTCTGCATTTGCAGCTTGCAGATCCTTGGTCTGTCTATCTGGATTTAGGGAGATTTGGCCAGATTACCTGCCTGCAATCTATCCAGTTTGTGCCAATCTCACATCTTTGAATTTCAGCTATGCTAATATTAACGCTGAACAACTCAAATCAGTCATTTGCAACTGTCATAAACTCCAGTCGTTATGGGTAAGTGTTTATTGTGTCATTCTGATTTCTGATTGCATTGTCGTTATTTTGGATTTGAAGCTTACCTTTGCTTTTATTATGCAGGTCTTGGATTCAATATGTGATGAAGGCCTTCAAGCAGTGGCTGCAACTTGCAAGGATCTACGCGAGCTTCGGGTTTTTCCTGTAAATGCTAATGAGGATATTGAGGGTCCAGTTTCTGAGGTAGGCTTTCAAGCAATTTCTGAGGGTTGTAATAAATTACAATCGATTTTGTATTTCTGCCAAAGAATGACAAATGCGGCTGTAGTAGCCATGTCAAAGAACTGCCCAGATCTAGTGGTGTTTCGTCTTTGTATTATTGGGCGATACCGGCAAGATCCGGAGACTGGAGGACCCATGGATGAGGGCTTTGGTGCTATTGTTATGAACTGCAAGAAGCTCACTCGACTTGCTGTATCTGGTTTATTGACTGATCGAGCTTTTGGTTACATTGGGAGGTATGGGAAACTGATTAGGACACTGTCAGTTGCCTTTGCTGGGGACACTGACATGGGCCTTAAATATGTGCTAGAGGGATGCCCTAATCTGCAAAAACTTGAAATCAGGGATAGTCCATTTGGGGATGGAGCTTTACGTTCTGGTTTGCCTCATTATTATAACATGAGGTTTCTCTGGATGTCATCTTGTAAACTGACACGCCAAGCTTGCCAAGAAGTTGCACAGGCACTGCCCCATCTGGTGTTGGAAGTGATCAGGAGTGAAGAGGAGAGAAATGTGGATGATACTGTTGAGACATTATACATGTATCGGTCTCTTGATGGACCAAGAGACGATGCTCCAAAATTTGTTACCATCCTGCAGTAGACTTTAAATTCAAGAAGTTGTTAGCTTCTTTTTATTTTGGCTGCTGAGTGAAATTGTAGAGCAGGAAATTTTTTGTATAAACCTGCCAGAAGATTTATGCTGTCCATGTCAAACAAATCTGAGCTAGCAATTTCTGTTTTTGGCCTGGGCTGCTGTGATGGAATGCCGTGAAGAGCCTATTGTGAGAATACATATCTCTTTTCGCATTATTGTTTGTTGCAGAGGACTTGGGAGGGGGCTAGGAAAAATGGGAGAGGTTGGGGGGAGACAATGCAGAGGATGAATATCTGCAGGTATTGGACCATCTGATGTTGTATCGCTACACTTTAAATTTATGTCTTTTTCCTTTTAGATTCATCTCATCATAAAGGAAGACTGCCAGAGGAGGGGAAGGGAGGGATTTGCCAAAGCTGCTCTGAGGATTGGTTACGTATAATTAAAATTCATCTTCTAAAATAGATTGTCCCATGAGAACCAGATTCAGAAGGATCAAAATTGAAGGTTTGGAGAGGTGACATCCTCTAACTTTTCCACCGTAGCAGTAGAGAAGCAAAAGTATTCACTTTGTAAGAACTTTAGTTTGTTTATTTTTGATTCAAATGGTAGTTAGTTTAAGCTGTAGCTGGTGAGAGCTAAATCCCCAGGCCGAATATACATATTCGGTCTCTCCCTATCTCTCGACGTTTGTTTTTTTTATTTCTTTCTTTTTATTTATTTTCCAGATGTGTTGCTGTAGCACCTGACTGTTGAATTTATTGTTGTTGTTAGCAATTGTGAGATTGTTAATAAATGCCAGAATATGCATGGACCATATAAACCATATACTTAGTGGGACTGTGTCTGTGCCTTTCCTTTTCTGAATGTGGGATGATCAATTGACAGTGAGGCCCATTCATTATGTGCGGAAAGTGTTGTACAAGTACACCTCGCAGGACCCCCTTTCTTCCCGTGGTGTTCCATATTACATGCTGTGAGGATCCCTTTTCTTTTTAGGTTTTTGTGTATCCCTAAACCTCTATTGGAACCTTGGCATGAGACTGCTGGCTCGTTCCATCTTTCAGGAACCTCATGCAAGCTCCCCAAGTAATGTGAATATTTGGTCTGTGGATAGTAGCTGAACTTGTTATCAGCTTCGGTTTCTTTGTTGAGTTCCTTCTGCTTTAAGGATATGGCTTCTACAGGGTGTGAGTGGGACCAATAAACGAATTATTTGTCTCGCCTGTGTTTGCGTGATCGGCTTGAAAAGTATTAAAGTAGTCTCTGTTTATAATTTATAGAAAAATAGATTAATCTAATTATAAAGAGAGGTGAATTCACATTTTTTTTTATGTCTTTCTAATGTTTAGTGAGGGAAAATACTTAGTCCAAGAACGGACTTATTCTCTCTCATTATTAGGAGGAAAATCTTGTTGGTATTCAATTGGCAGGACGTAAGAGGGTAAAAGCAAAGTTATCATCAAAGTGGGTTCTGACTGCAATTGAATAAGCGATGGGGAGCAACGTATCGGGTTTTTTTTTTTTTTTGGGTTTCCCCTCTCTAACCATTTGCAGTTGCAGCAGGTGGACATTTTCTCTTCTCTTTCTCTCTGCCTCGACTCTGGCCTTATATGATGAATCAGATTGCTCAATCACTACGGCTTATCCATATTGCTTATGGTGGGAATGGTCCCCTGGAAGGCCACTACCATGGAATAGTAGCCTTTGCTTTTCAGATATTGTCCTTTTTCTATTTGCCTTTCGTATTTCTCTTCGACTAAACCAACCATCACTGTCCCGAGGAAAAAATAAGAGAAACTTTGATAATGACCCTACAGAAGGACAATGTTCCACACATCCTTCAATTATGGCCTTCAGATACGTTAAAATGTTAAAATGACCCAAGTGATGGTCCTGTCTTACCTACTGGGCAGACCAATCCATCACTTTTTGAATTGAAAAATTCATCAAATTACATGGTCCTGAATGAACAAGCACAAGTTGATTTGGTTATCACATGCATTATACTGTTTGCTAAGCGCGCGCACATAATGATAATAACAATAATAATTATAATGAGTTGCAAATGCCAAAAAGTTGAGGCCGGTTTGGGTTGATTGGTGAAGACCCATCTAAGGTATGGCCCACCACCTGATCATTTGAGTATGTGGGCCACGTGTACGGTATTGGGGCTGGGATACATTAATGACCTTGTGCACATTAAGATATTCTATAATCATGCATTTATTAATAATGATATCATGGTTGATAAAATAATGGTGGAGAGGCAGAATGCAGAAGCTAACGTACAAAATAACAAACAAGGAAAACCAACTACCATATGGCAGTGGAAGTGGGTGGTGGTGTTGGTGGGGGTTAAAGGCAACTGAAAAGGTCGGTGAACTCAGAAGAGGGTAAAATTTTGGTTTTTTTACTTTTTACAGCTTGTGATATTTCTGTTAAGCACAATTGATGGCTGATCTAAGCCCAGGTCAACCACTAAACTATGCTTCCATGTGCTATACCACTGGATTAAACACTTCCACTGTTGCCATTATCCTCCTTTTTTTAAAAATAATATTTAATAATGCATTCTTTCCCAACACTATTTCCAGGATTGATCTTCGCTTTATAGGCCTCTGGATTGCAACTTAAAAGCAAAGTTGGTTGAATTTTCAAGTTATACGATGAGTTTAAGAATTATAGCATACTTGGTTAATGGAATATATTATTCCTGTTTTATATATATTTTATATAAAGATATCATATGTAATAGTTTTAAGTAATTTAAAGAAAAACTATAATGTTCACTTATCAAATATCACTGTAATATTTAATTTCTCTTTTGATCCTCAAACTGACATTTCAAAATGTGCAGATAGCTGAGAGTGAGAGAGAGAAGAAAATGTTATTTGGAGGCTCTGTTTTGGAAACCTAATTTGGTTTGAGCAGAAACCCATGACACCATAATATGTATCACGGAGGTCGAATTACTTTAGCCTTGCCATCACCATTAGTTCAGATGTCGCCCATTCAAAGGATGAGACATCCACTAATGTAAATGGCTTTTGTCCATAAATCATCATCCATAAGACACCAGTCAAGTCAGATTGTCGGATTTTTTTTAGATAAGTTGCTGATTTTTGCTCCTCAAAAGGCTAATCATAATATAGATAAACTTTCAAGCAAAGAAGTATCAAAAGAGAAACTATCATTCTCCTGCTTCAGTATCTTTGTCCATCCCTAACATGATTTCAAATCTGTAGGATGACCGTTATTTCTGCCATGTATTATACTATACGATACCGTATTTATTTTTATTTTGAAAGATTGAAAAAACAGAAATTGTTCTAGCTCTAAAATAAAGTACACTAACAATCCAAATATTTTTCCGCATGAACATGACTCTATCTTACCAATTAAACTAAATCTTTGTTAACACTGTATAGTCTTTGTATCCACACAAAGAAAAAGCAAACACATTCTTGATATTTAGAAAGCCATTAAGCCTCCTCAACTTGATGGGGGGGCCCCTCCCTAGTACAAATCGACAAATGGGTGATCCAGCTCCATGGAAGGTTGGTCTCAGTCTAGGCCTTGATATTGATGTCATTATGTGTCAAATTGCTCTTCAAACAGAACCATTAACTTGTTATATCCCATGAGTTCGATCAAACAGCTTCCCCCACTCGTGGAATATCAAGAACAGAGGCTTCAAAGCCTCAGAACTTGAAATCCATTAATTGGGTTATACGCTTTTTTTAAATTTTTTTGGGTTGACATGATTTGAAAGAGAAAGAGAGAATCTTCCAATCATTTCTTTTTTAGAACTCTTGTAAAATAATTCCACGCCAAATCATCTTCTTGGTAGCTTTCAAGAATGACATGTAACAACTGTGTGCCCTCTTGTGCGTTTGAATTTCGATCTCAATCTCTGATATCATTGAGGTTTGAAAAGAAAGTGGTTGGTATGGTCAGTGGAAAACCTTGAACCAAATATGGCCTCTCAGATAAAGCAGGGTGTCAGGTTACAGCTTCGACTTGGTCAAAAGGATCCTGAAAAGAAATTTGCTGATTTTCAGTTCATGGTGGTCCCCAGTTTGGCAGGATCCACTTCATCAACCTAACCCATACTGAAAAATATCAAGAAGCGTCCAAATTGTTGGAGAACCATCCAGCGATTTGAAAAGAAATGGGACAATTAATACTATATTCCCCTTTATATTTCAGGAGGAGCCACTTTTGGTGTTCCCTGTCCATCAGTACCTAGACTATTCAACCATTAAAATACATTCTCCATTTTCATAAGCCTTCAACCAAAATACTGAATATTGAACCATTAAAATACACCCTCCATTTTCATAATCCTTCATCCAAAATAGTGAAATACCCATGATGGGCCAAAAGATCAGCATTTGATCATCTGGGTTGATATAATTAAGATCCATTAAAACTTCCTGCCATTATACAAGTTAGTCACAATACTCAGTTAAGAACTCTCTAGGCACTTGGCAGAAAAAAGAATTTCAAGATCTTAGAAAATTTGAAACTATTGGTTCATGACCAGGTGACTGAGTGAAGAAGTTTCAGGGAAAACATGAATTTGCTGGCTTCTCAAAATGTGTGTGTAATGTTTTTCATCCTGCGGTGGCAAAAATCTTGGCTACAAACTTATGGGGTTGGAGAGGGGGGATCATCCATATCAATTATTGAGTTATCGGAAAAATGCCTTAGGCTAATAGAAGATTTGGATATTTTCAAGTGATAAGTAAATGATAAATGATAAAGTACCTCGAATAGAAAAAGATTAAAAAAAAGATGAATAAAAAGAGAAGAAATAGAACTCAAATATTTTTACTTTTCATGCTATTTTTTCTATTTAAAAAGTATTTTACTATCTCCTCAATTGATTAAGATCCAAATTTACCAATAGATAATGTCTGAACTGTTCCATCGTGTGAATGTCTGCTTTTGGTTCATTATATCTATAAATTCATCAAAATTTTGATTTCGATTAATTATCCACGGTAGGTAGCGGACTGAATTGCAAACCAGAATAAATGAGTACGATTCCGCAATCACTGTCACCAAACACGGTAACTCATGCAGATCTCAAATAATATAGAATAACAAAACAATGTTGACATTCACATTATTGTTACCATATACAGAATACTGCCATCCAGATAATGACCAGCGTTCTATACTTGCCATTAAATGAATAAAATTCGGGTTCACTGATTGAAACTATCATGATATCAAACGACTTATTTTGCGATTTGCATGTACACAGTATGCTGCAATATTCCATTGCGATTACACATCCCCACCTACTTTTGCATTATTTGTCCGTCTAATATTTTGCCTAGCATGATGAGAATTAACGTTACAAACAACAGTGCAGCATCTATTATATTTTACATGCTAGATGTTGAAATAGCATAATCAAGGGGCCAACCGCTCAATCTTCCATGCTCGTTGTCCATTGATCTCGTGGGGGGAATAGCGCAACCTGTCAATAAAACATGCACAAAGAATCCATAAGGACTTCTCATAGGAAATATTCCTCACGCAGCATGTGAATACAACAGCTCCTAATAAAAACTGTATACAGAAGAATACTGTTGACAGCCCAAATAAAAGATTCAAGAAACAAATAAAGTTCATTTTAACAGCTGATGGCGAGGCCCAAGATTAATGGTTTTGTAGTAGTTGTGGAAAATCAATTTATAATTGCACACCTCCTGTTCGTCCATGTTATAATGAGTAATATACATAAAAATGAACCTGTCATAAACGGGGAAACAACCACCTGTCATGCAAGCGAGACGGCTGTCCTTGCCAGAACTCAAAAAGTCGTGGGGTTAGCCTGTATCCTCCCCAGTTTTTGGGTTTAGGAATCAAACGTCTGCAAGCAGAAAAATGAAAGGATTATTTCCCAACTCAACTGGGGTTAACAAATGGGAGGAGAAATGAGTTGTTAAAAAACTGTACTGTTGGAGACATGAGATGATGAGCTAATCAGATCTCAGATTCATTTGAGAAAGATTTGGAAGAAAGTTCAACTATTGCACACAATTGAACATATCATGCATGATACAAATTATAACCATAAAGTTGTCAAGGAAATAAGGGCAGAAACCATCATATGGGATTCTACTAGGTATCTTGAACAGAATACTAATAATGGTTTGTTAGGAAAACAGAGAGTGAAAAGGAAATGGAAGAATGAAAATCAACAATGAATCTAGACATGATGTATGAATTCATACATTTCTAATATTCACTCTCTCCATTTTTTCCATTGTCCTCTTTTTTATTTCCCAAACAAAGGCTAATAGTCAAAAGCAGATGTTCAAAAACTTACCCATCAGCAAATTTTTGCTCCAACTCTTTGTACTCCTGATGAAGAACATTTCTTCCAGGTACCACCGCACTCTGAAGATGAAGGAACTGGTAAAGATCATTTTTTGCATTCAACAACTATCAGAATTTAGAACAAATAAAGTACAGCGTACCTGCTTGCTAACTATTGCCCCAATCTGACTTCCTCTAGGACGGCTATGGAAATACTGTTCTGATTCCTCATCTGAGACTTTCTGAGTAGATCCCTCCACTCGTACCTAGGAAAAGGAATAAATAAATAAATAAATAAAACAGGATATTTTTAGAAATGCCCCTCATCCAGGAAGGTGATCAATGAATTATGTGGTATGCCTTCATAAAGCAGAGTTATATGCAGTTCAGGTTATTTCAACTAGAGACCTGCTATAAAACATTATACAAAGTTACAAACCATCTCTCCTTCACCTTTGTTAACTTACAATAAAAAGCTATTAACAAACATTGCCGCTTTGCAGCAACCCTTTGTGAGAGGGAGTAAAACCTCATAATACACACACACACACACATATTAATGACCATTATAACATGAATCAACAAATACAAAAGTCAAAATCAAACTAACAATTAAGATAACCAATTTGTAGCTCTCACTCACTTCAAATCATCGTAAAATATATCTCATGTGGTGCCTAAATAAAATAAACATTTCACTCTCTAACAAGCTAGTCTATAGTTCTATAAACATAACAGCAATTTTCTGAAATCTGCCGATGTAAAAGGTAACTGGTTGTAGAGGGAGGGGGAAAAAAAGATAGAGAGAGTAACAATCTAGACAAGTATATTGTTCAAGAAAAGAAGATAGAGCAACATTGGATTCTCACTAATACCTTGCAATGTAATCTCAAACCAATCAAAATAAAGCTGCATGAAAAGTTCATGAATTAAGCTCTCCAACTGTCTGTAACAAGAGTGGTTTACAGAGAAAAAGAATTTTGCTTGTATGAGAAGAGAAAAACTATTGTTTTAAACCTAAACAAAATGAAAAGAAGGCATACTCATGACCAAACAAATCCAGCACCAAAGTCCTTGAGCTGAAATTTACCAAAAAGTCCTCATAGGGGTAGATTGTCAAGATTTCAACAGCTAGAGGTAGTAAGCCTCTGTGTGGATTTTAAGTAAAAGCCAATGAAAGAAATGGAAAAGAAAGTAAAAATTGGGCCTTTGAAGTTAGGTTCTTGATTTTTGCATTCCTATGTTTCTTCTTTCCTGGACATGTCTCAAAATACTTGCTTTGACAACCTTCATGAGCTTTAGACATTAGGTCGATAAAGGAGATTTTAATCCACTAAATTAGACCATCTAGAAGAATTTTAATTATCCACATGTTATATTTCACTCTATATATCAAATAGTGTATTTTTCCTGATTTTTTTCTTAGCAAATTACATGCTGGCATGATACTGCTCTGCATCAAAAAGGAACATGCATGATCAAATCCACATAAGGACAAATCAATATGCAGCATAGGGTAGAATAAAAATAACAGTAACCTGCCGGTTTAGACCTTCCCAATAGAAAAGAAGTGATGCATGGGGATTTTCAGATAGGTCATGTGCCTTTTGGCTTTCATAGTTTGTGTACCTGAACAAATTAATTGCAGCAAGTGGAAAATAATAATCATTTTCCAAATAGTGTTGTTAAGGTCATTCTAAAGTAGAAACAGCAGATTATTACTGACCACACAAAACCATCCTTGTCCACACCCTTTAACAATACCATTCGTGATGAGCTGCAGCCAAATAAAGTAAATTCAATTGCAAATTAAGTTCAGTTATGCAACATATTATGTATGTATATTAGTTACAAAGGTCCCTACAAAGAGTATATTTCATTCACAAGAACCCACTGACCTATAGGTGAAGACTGAGAAAAGAAAAAGTAACATGAACAATAGAGAAGCTGATCTTACGGTTGTCCATCTTTCCCTACAGTTGACAAGGCCATAGCATTTGGTTCCCTCAAGCCAGCAGCCAGTGCATCATCAAACCATTTACAAAACTGCAGGTAATGAATGACACAATTATCAAACATAAGGAGGACGTTGGAGGGTTGAGAAATAGCCATAACCATCAAAATCTCTGTTTTGAAAATTACTCACAAATTATTAAACTAAAATAGATGAGGGTAAAGCCGTAAACCACAAAAGGACAGAAAAGAGGGGGAAAAGATTTACAAAAAGGTATTATTTTACATGAACTTTACCTGGTTGATAGGGTCTGCCTCCACCTGCTCTTCAAGAAACTCTGGAGAGATATAGTTCTCTCTTAAAGCTGAAATATCAACTTGACGAGGCTTGCCAATTCGAACACACATGGAAGTTCCAGGATAAGGTGGAAGATGAAGCTTACATTTTTCTGCAATAGCAGGCGGGACAAATCTACCTCCTAGAAAGTGATGAGGACCACTAAACTTCTTTGCACATAATTTTGGGGCTGTCAAAGAAACCTACAGGAAACTTAAAGCACATTAATGAGATTGTCACTCAATAGAAACTAACTCATGTTTGTGAGAGCATATCCAAATTTTGGTGTAAGAAACAATGAAACAAATGTCTCTGAGAATCATACCAACATATCAGGTCTAATGCCTTTACCATCAACATCTCCTTCTTCGACATGCCATCCAGACGGAATGTCTATGGAGACTATAACTGATCTTTTCTGACCAACTTGATCATGATTATGTAAAGAGACAAGCCTCTGGATCAGATCATCAAAAGGAGGCCTTGGGGCACCTGAAAAAATTTGAAAGTTACTCATTCCAATAAATTACAATGAACGGGGTCATGCATTAATAATGAAGAAAGTCTATTAAATCTCATGACTATGTGAAATGAGTCCAAAATTCAGAAATGAACTAGGAAAGGTAGATGAAAAGTATCATTTATAAATAATGAATAACTGTAATTGTTCTTGCTTTGTCATCAAGGCCTATTTATCTTGAAGGCCAG
The DNA here is from genome assembly GCA_032878935.1 of Erythrophleum fordii. Lineage (NCBI taxonomy): Eukaryota > Viridiplantae > Streptophyta > Magnoliopsida > Fabales > Fabaceae > Erythrophleum > Erythrophleum fordii. Next base: position 30,940,753 of record JAVQMF010000050.1, read on the forward strand.
AAATATGTAAAATATATTCTGATGATTGATAAAGTGAGTCCTTTTCAGATGATAAAATGATTAGAAAAGCAAGGATACCAACTTGCTTCTTAATTTCAAAATTTTTGGAATTCTAATAATCAATTGTGATATAGCTGTGCCATTATAAGTTTGCATAACATAAAAAATAAAATTTTTACGAGCCAAGTTGTATGTGGTTTGATGGTTTCTATAAGGGATTCACAAACAATATTTAAAAAAATAAATTGTAAATTACCACGGAAAGAGAATCCAAACATAGCATCTACTAGAATGTCAAAGTCCTTTGACAAGTCCGATTGTAGATCTTCCACTGATAGGAATGGGATCGATAGTGATTCAAGCTACACCATCAGCATTTCAAATGAGACTAGCAGCAACTCATAACAAACCACCAAGGTAAAGAAATAATTGGCAGGGAGATACAAGATACAAATGAGTGGTTTAAAAGTTTCTCAGCTGGAGTTCCTTCCCACCTGAGTAACTAATCCAGTATAAAGAGGCTTGGGGGTACGCTTGGGATAGCAGACAAAGGGCTTATAACCAAAGTGATAAAGGTGACGGGCAGCCACCAGACCATCACCACCATTATTCCCAGGTCCACAAATGGTAAGTACACGACCATGCTCACTTGGTTTGTAAACCTGTGGAAGAAACTCAATTTCAAGCACAAATGTTCCACAATATTTATGGGCCGGCTTTCATAAAGAACACGATTCTCTCACAGAATGCTTGGTATAGCAAACGATAGAGTTGCAGAACAAACAGTCAAAATATTCTAATCGCAGAAAACTCGTGATTAAATTATAGAATCACGAGTAGTTTATAGCGTACTATAACTAACTATCAGGTTTGGTTCCTTTAAAACTGCCTACTTGAATTTTCGACATTCTTATCCAATTCATTCCCACCATGAAATGAGTACTACTACAAATAAAACCAAACAGATAAATATAAACACCTAATAATTACCTCTGCTACGGAGGTGGCAACGCTCAAACCAGCCAATTCCTACAATTGCAAATGCAACACGAACACAAATCGAAACCATTAAGCAATGACAAGAAACAAAATTATACAACAGAAAGATAAATAGAGAAGCAAGCGCTACTATGAAGATTGACCATCAACTGGTCGACACTAAATCCAAGAGGACCCATGAGGGTCTCATCGATCTCGGCAGCTTCCCGCTGAGTCAGGTACGAAATAGAGTCGTGGCTCTCCATGGTTTGTCCCAACACCGCCACTCTGGCCCCTGCAGCTTCAGTGGACGTAGTACAAAATACACGAATTCCCGGGGTACGAATTGGGTTTCGAATACCCTGAAATAAAAAGCACAGAACTTTTAATTTGGAGAATAGTAGTTTGAAGAGTTCACAGAGATATTGGGATAAAGACATTGATGAAGCGGAGAAATGGCCTACAGAGAAGAGTTTAGGAGAGAAAGGGGAGGAAGTCCCTTGGTTGTTGGCGTAGGCGAGAGCGTTTTGAGTATGAGCTAGTGCGGAGTGTGACGACCCGTTCGAAGCTAACTTAGCAAGATCAAGAGGGTTGATCCAAGCTGGCTCCAAGGCCGTGCGGGGGCAAGGTATAAACATGTCATCGTTCTTGCCTTCGTCAACAATGAACGCATTGGCTTATTCTGTTGGGCTCGGCTTGTTCTGAATCCGTACACCCCTCGCCCCAGCTAGTTATTTTGCCCATTCCTCACAAGATTATTCTACATTGCAATGTCTGCCTTCTCTCCCATCCTTTTTCTTTTCTTGTTATAAGGAATCAAGTAATATGAATGGCTTATATCTTATTGTTAAGTTGTTTAATTAAAACATAATAAATATATAATTTTAATAATAAGAATAATATAATAAGCAAATAATTTTTATGAATAATTATATAATTCTTAATTAAATTATATATCAATTATTTTATTATTAAAAAAATATTACATTTATTATATTTTAATAAAAAATCTGATAATAAAAAATAGAAAACTATATATAAATTTAATCCTAATAATCATAGCTACATTTTAAATAACCAACAACTTGTTATGTCTTTCAATAATTAGCATCGTAGTTATTGAAACTGGCAGACAACTGAATTACTAAGTCATCGGTTTAACTATAAATGTATATAAATAAATTGTTTGTATAAAAAAATAATTATTTTTTTCAATGCGAATTTCCCTTGATTGTTTGGTTGAATTGTCTTATCATTTCTGTTCAATTACAAAAATAGTCTAACTTTAAAACTGAACCAGTTCGATTACCATTCATTCGCTGAATTGATCTATTGAGTTCAACTTCTAAAAATTATGACTAGTATTAAGTAATGCATTTTAAAATTCTTAAGTCTATTAAAATGTGAAGCATGTGAGATCTCTAAGGTAATCTCCAAGGAGGAGTTGGAGCTGTAGTAGATATCCAAGAGTGTTTTTTGATGTAATTCCATGGGTGGTCAAAAAGTTTTATAATGCCTTAGTAATGGTCTCAACCAATTTTTTAAAAATTAGACCGATTATTAAATTAGTAAAAATACTAGTTCACAATTTATTGATTGGATTATAGTTGAACCGTAGTCGAACCAGTGATAAATAAATATATTAATATTAAAAATTTAATATCATAAATAATAATAAACAAATATTAATAAAGTTTAAAATATTTTATTATTAGTTATATATAAAAATAAGTCAAATATAACATAATATTTAAATTTAATTAATTTTTTAATTTTAAAATTTGAGTTTAAAATAATTTATCTATTAATAAATATAATTATCAAATATTAATATGTTAAAATAAATACTAAAATCAAAATATTATAAGAATTAATTATTCAATATATTAATTATTTTTATTTTTATTTTTCAAAAAATGCCAACAACCTAGGAAATAATTTAGTTATAATAAAATTTACACCTACAAATGCAAGGGGTAGTGCAGCTGCAGTTTTGGAAATAAATGTATACTATATATATATATATATATATATATGTATATAAAAGTTTACATATAAATATCAAAGTAACATTCAGACTAAATGGCTCGTAAGCCTTTTGGAAAGTTGCAGAGACAGATTTGAATCCCACAATGCAACTAAAAAAAGCGAAGAAGCAATGCATATGATAATATATATATATATATATATATATATATATATATATATATATATATATATATATATATATATATATATATATATAAGTTTGCCTACACAAAGTGAAGAGGTATTGTGGGTTTAATGGCAAATGAACGTTTTGGAAGCACACATACATGTGGGTTCGAATCCATTTATTGAACTTGGAAGATCTTTCTATTGGACCGGTTCAACTCGGTCTATATGCACCAATTCTGATCCAAAATTGACTGGTCTAAGAAACATCAGTTTTGAGGAGTGTCTAAACCAAACTAGGGTCCAGTTCCCGATTCAACCGATTGAATCGACTGATCTGATATGGTTTTAATTACCTTGATCACAATTATCAATAATAATACGAAAAGGCAATCGAACATACATACCTGAGGTTTTCAAGCCCTTTGTAAGCTAGCATTTATAGATATTGTGGTAATTTTCAAAATTTAAGTAGTGACAAATGGTGTGACATATTACATCGTCATTTTATTTTTATTTTTTAAAGAAAGCCAAATCAATAATTGATAATTATATCAAATTTGAATCACATCTCGTCAAGACATAAGAGTTTGTCTTATGAATTATAATATTAATATATTATACCTATAAAGAGTGTAAGGGATGAGTACGAGTCTTTCATAACATAGGCGAAAAACTACACTTACAAATGTACGAAAAATTGTAGTTAAGTGGTGAATTCAAACAACAAATGGAGAATGGCTAAGTTATTAAGTAATTGATTAGTTGTATTAGTTGTGTTATATACACATGGCACTGCTAGTTATAGAGTCATTTAGCATCAACTGTTTTATACAGTAAATGTATCAAAATTGGAAAGCTATGATTAGACGGATGCATTTTCTCTTCCCATTTAGTTTGCTTAAGTTTCTTCTTCTTTTTCCTTTCTCATATCTAACAAAATTTATTGCCCCCTCCCAAAAAAGTAAGTACAATCCATTGTTTTGGACTAAGTCTCCTCACAACACATTATCATATTATGAATATATCATTGTTCGTTTTATGCCTGAAGGACATTTGGCATTCATTGTTTTTTGATGTTAAAAATTCTACTCCATCATTTTTCCAATTATGATGAATGACATAAGAACAACCGTAGGACAATCTTGTAGGAATGCGGAAGCATAAATAACTTTGAAATAAATAAAAAAATCTCGACAAAGCATTGATTCATTGTAATTTATTTCTCAGTCTTATATACTTTTTGAACTATTTCATTAAACTCATCACCATTTTCAAATTATCATCGTTTGAAACAAAGAAGAGAAAATTGTTTTATGAATAACTCAAACACAAGCATTGTTTGGGAGAAGAAGTAAAAAAGGAAAAATTACCCAGTAACTTAAGCAAATGATAAGTAGGAAAAAGATATAAGGTTTGTGTTGATTTCTTATTTTTAGAACAATTTTTTGTTTTAAGAACAAAAAAATTAAAAAAAAAAACTTATTTGATAATGTGTTTTTAATATAGTGTTTTGTAAAACAAAAAAATAGAATTATGTTTTTGAAAAAAGAAAAATTAGAACATTTTTTAGATGTTTTGTAACTTTTGTTTTGCAGAATCAAAAAAGAAGAAGGAAACAACGATTTTTCAAAATAATGATTCAAATAGATTTTTTAATTTTTTTTGTTTTCAAAATTTGTTCTAAAAAATATCTATTTTAAAAACATTAAAATCAGAATAAAATCAAACAGGCACATAGTAATTTAGTAAGTAATGATGTACCTATTGTTAGTATTTGTATGGCCTTTGAACTCATGATTCATTATCCGTTAAATACACAATTTCAGTAGTTCAACCCCATATGCCTCAAGAGATTTGTAATTATTCACATCATATTTGGCTTGTAGAATTTATTTTTTTTAATATTTGTTTCAATAACTTTAAACTTAAAATTAGAACCATCGATGAGAGTCAATCCAGCCTTAATTAACTTTACTCATAATAGGCCCTATGGCTATATTAAAGATTTTTGTGAAATGAGATGTTAATTTGTAATCCAATATTATCATTTAAACAGCTTAGAATTAGCCTTATAAACTCCATTCTTTTGTCTATTCTCAAGGCTTGTGACCTACAAGAAGGGAGTGGGTTGAGTCTTGTTTCCTCTCTCCTTCTATTTGTCAGGTCCGTTTCCATCTTTTTTGAATGATGTTCTTTGTTTTCGGCCCCAGAAAAGAAAAAAAATGAGTCAATTTCTAACGATTGGTTCTAAACTTAAAGGCCACTCCAAACATTCAAGTTAGCTCTAATGGTCAGTTTTAGTAAACTTAATCTTTTTTAATACAATGATACAATATGTTTTGATGTGTGTATATGTATAAAAACATATCCAATAATTTAAGTGATTTTTTTGTGGGAGGTGAAAAAAGTCATTAACTTATTATTTGATAAAAATTATATATATATATATATATATATAAAGTTATAAATGCCCTAGGATTTTTTATTGATTTTTTTCTTTCATTTTCAACAAAATTATAAAATTTTCTCAAAAAGAGAAAAAAAAAGGCCTATAAGCTTAGACTAACCTACTTTTACTGCTAATGCATAATAGGAAAGGGTAAAAAAAATTCTATTTAAAACAAAATATTATTTTACTAGCCTAGTTATGTATATTTTGAGAATAAATGAGTCAATTTAAAAATCTAATATATTTTTACAACCCTACTTTAAATATATATTTAACAAACTTGATTGTACGAAATATAGTATAGTAACAGTGATTATATAGATAAAATGATTATGGTGACATAAAAGATGAGTCGTGACCAAAATAGTAAGGAGGGATATTTAATAAGATTAATACAAATTCAACCTATCAAGAATAAAATGAGTTCATGAATTATATATGTTATTCATATATAAAATCTTAAACTAAATGCAAGTGTCTTTATTAGAACTTTAAGATAGAGATTTGTGATGTTGTTTTGGCATCAATTTTTTTCTTTGGAATTTAGGTTTTAATATAAACTATTTTTTCAATTATGAAAGTAGCATAAGACTAAGGATTAAACTTAAATATAGTTATTTATATTTATATTATTAGATTTTTTAATTAAAATATAATAAATGTATAATTTTTTAATAATATAATAAATATTTAATTAAAAATTATACATTCATTTGCAACACCTATACACCTATCATATTATTATTGAAAAATCATATTGATAGCAAATTAAAATATAAAGAATTGTCTGTGAGTTTTCTTTATAAGACCCAAAAGTAGAAAAAGGAGAATATAAATAAAGATTAAATTACTTATTAATTAATCACAATGTTACTGTTATGATACAAAATTAGTAGTAGGATAATTACATAATTTGTTTTGAATTAGTAAAGGTAGTTTAAACATTTCGTAATAACCAAAGTTAGTTAATGGAATATGTCAATTGTGGGAGACGTGAGTTGTAACTGAGTTCATCAGGAGTCCATGTATATGGACTGCTGACCGTTAGCATGAAAGCAAAATATACAAATCTTTTTTATCTCTTCTCTTACTTTCTCCTCTCCCTCTCTTCTATTCCTTTTTTCTTCCTCTTATACTTTTCTCCATAAATCTCCTACTCATTCTTCCAAACCTATCACTAGTATCAAAGTAAGATGACCTATGGCAGAAGTAACCAGAACATAGGTGACTATTTGGGAAATAGAAAAGCACTTGAAAACAGTAATAAACTAGAGAATAAGAGCTTTGGAGCACCAAGTACTTGGTCTTCAAGAGCTAATATGTGGTCTGTCAGTTCAGTTCACTGAAATCGCTCATCAGAGTAGGGATTGAGGTTGAATTGAAGCTCAAACAGGACAGTAGGGAGTTACAGAATATCAAGTCCCTACTCGCTTCACTAGAGTTGAGTTTCCTTGTTTCACAACCAAGGATGTCAACGGGTGGCTTTCAAAATGTAAAGATTTTTTCTCATAGCCGTAATATCGGAATAAACTAAGGTAACTCTTGTTACACTGTTAATGGATGAAGTAGCTTATTGATGGTATCAAAACTTCGAAAAAACTAGGAATGACATAATAACTTGGCCTATGTTAACTGAAGCTATTAAAATTCATTTTGGATCCATTTTCGAAGATCTAATGGAGGAGTAGATGCATATGAAATTAGACAGGGTCCCTTAATGACTTTTAGTAAGCTTTTGATAATTTAGCATGTAATGTAGATCTAACTGAAGTACAAAAGCTCAACTGCTATCAGGTAAGTTTAAAACTCGAAATAGTTATGGAGGTCAAATTGTTTTATCCCAATACCTTATTAGATGCCACACAGTTGGCCAAACTACAGGATCTAAATATTAAGCTACTACAAAAGAAGAATGTAACTCCAGCATCTGCATCACATTGAGGTTGGCAAAAGGGAATTGGTTTTGCATTGAAAAAAGAACACGATAGCTTGGAAAGCATATAAGAAGGATCAACGTGGAGATTCAAAAGGTCCTCAAGGAGCTAGTAAGAGCTATCAAGGAATTTTAGACAAAATAACACTACAGTTTCAATAGAAACTTTCTCCAGCTAGAGTAGAATAGCATTGTAGCAAAAACCTATGCTACTTTTGCCATAAAAAATATTCTTTGGGGCATGAATGTGCTCAGAAAAAGAAGATACAAATATTCTTAATGAAAGTTGATGATGGTATTACAGAAGGAGAAACTTAAGTAATCGAGGAAGTAGGGGAACAATTTGGTAATGCAAAAGAAGCAAAACTTAAGGAACCTCCAATCTCATTAAATGCCCTACAAGGAACTGTGGCCTACCTAACTATGAGAATCAATGGCACTATAGGGAGGAAGATAAAACATATATTGATAGATATTAGAAGTACTTATAATTTTTTGAATGAGAAATTCAAAGGCTAAGTTAATGCTAAACTAGTAGATCCTATCCAGGTTATAGTAATAGGAGACCACCAACTTATAGAAACAACTAAGTGTGACAATTTGAAGTGGTGTACTCAAGGGATAGAATTCAAGTCAGATGTCATTTTGATTCCTTTAGTCGGCTGTGACATGGTCTTAAGTATGCAATAGATGAGGACCTTGGGAGTTATTCAGCTGGACTACATCAACCTGATAATGGAGTTTGATTAGTTAGGTAAAAGAGATAGGATTAAAGCTTAGAGAGATCCCAAGCCACAAATCATCAAGGAGGCTCAATTGAATAAATTAATGGTAAGAGAACCAGAGGCTTGTATACTATAATTAATTCAATAGGAATATGGCTTGAGGTGTTATATAGTGAAGGTAGAATTAGTGCCTCAAATGCCAGGCTCTATCATTTACTTACTCATAGAATTTCTAAAACCTATTTGAAGAGCCAAAAACCTCACCCTCTCATTTAGCAAATCATGATCATTCTATTATATTTAAAGAAGGAATAACACCATACCACTACCCTACCTTCCAGAAAGATATTATTAAAAAAATGATCTCTGAAATATTAGAGTCAAGCATTATTCAAAGAAGTTCATTTCCCTTTGCATCTTCTATTATGTTGATCAAAAAGAAAGATGGAAGTTGGAGATCGTGTGTAAATTATAGAGCATTAAACAAGTAGACCATGAGAACTAGATTCTTAATCTTTTTGATTGAAGATTTATTAGATAAACTTGAAAAAGCTATGGTGTTTTCAAAGCTGGATTTGTGTTCTGGATACCATTAAATTCGGATGAAGGATGAAGATGTTTACAAGAATGCCTTCTAAACTCATGCTAGACAGTACGAGTTCTTGGTAATGTCTTTTAGCCTTACAAATGCATCATTCACCTTTTTTCAGGGAATGATGAATGCTATCCTTGAACAACACTTTAGGAAATTTGTGTTGATTTTCTTCTTGACATCTTTGTCTATAGTGTCAGCCCATAAGAACATGTTAATCATTTAAGGATTGTCTTCACTGTCTTACAAACTCATCAATTCTTTGTCAAGCTTAGTAAGTGTGCTTTTGCTATTTCTTAGATTGAGTATCTCATCCATTTCATAACTCAAGGAACCATTTCTACTGATCCTAAGAAGGTTAAGGTAATGTTGAAATGGCCTATTCCTAAATCTGCTAAACAGTTAAGAAGCTTTCTCTACTTATCAGGGCACTACCAACGTTTTATAAAAAATTATAGCATCATTGCTAGACCTCTTACTGATTTATTGCATAAAGATGCCTTTGGATGGAATGGGGAAGCTAAATAAGCATTTCAAAAGTTAAAGATAGCATTGACTTTTACCCCGATCCTAGCCCTACTTGATTTTAGTCAACCATTTTCAATAGAGATAGATGCATCAAGCATCGGTATTGGAGCTATTTTAATTTAAAGGAAGCACTTAATTGCATTCTCAATAAGGTCGTGTCCCTTAGAAATCACCTACTATTAGTATATATAGAGAATTACTAGTTGTGATTTTTTGAGCTATTTTAATTTAAAGGAAGCACTCTATTGCATTCTCAGTAAGGTCTTATCCCTTAGAAACCACTTACTGTTAGTATATGATAGAGAATTACTAGCTGTGATTTATGCGATGGAGAAATGGTCACAATATCTAGCCATTCTTCCCTTCACCATTCTTATAGATCAACAAAGCCTTAAATTTTTGTTAGAACAATGGCTCTCCACTCTAGCACAGTATAATTAGCTAACTAAGTTGATGGGATTACAACTTACCATATGTTACAAAAGGGGCTATGAAAATGTTGTGGTGAATGCTTTATCAAGAGCAAGCTATGGAGAACTATTCCATATGTCAATTTCAACTATATCAACTGAACTGTGGGATGTCGTTAAGCAACAATGGCTAACAGATCCTCTTCTTTAGAACATAGTCCACTAGTTGAAAGTTAACCCTTCCACATTTCCTAAGTACACATGGGATGGTCAGATTCTCTTTTAAAAAAAAATAGGTTGGTAATCAGTAACCATTCCCCTATCAAAGACACCATTATGCAATGGTTGCATTCATCCCCTCAGGAAAAGCATTCAAGAATCAAGGCTACATGAAAAAGAATACAAGGTCTATTATATTGAAAGGATATGATCCATGACATTCAAAAATTTATTACTCAATGTGAAACATGTCTACTTTGCAAATATGAAACAACTGCTACTCCTAGATTATTGCAACCTCTTCCAATACCTCAGGGCGTTTGGTAAAATATTGCCATGGACTTTATTGAAAAGTTGCCTAAGGAGGAAAAGGCACAATATAGGTGGTGATTGACCAATTAAGCAAACACGCTCACTTCATTCCCTTATCTCATCCAATATACAGCAGCTACTTTGGTACAAATCTTTCTTGACAATATATATAAGTTGTATGGGGCACTGGAAAACATTATTAGTAATTGGGACCCCATATTTACCAGTAGATTTTGGCAAGAGCTAATGGCAAAGCTAGGAGTCACTCGGTGTTTATCTTCAGCGTACCATCCTCAAACAAATGGCCAAAGTGAGGTCCTTAACTGTTGTTTTAAAAATTACCTACGTAGCTTGGCATGCAATCTCCCTATAAGTGGATCAAGTGGTTACCACTTGCTGAATTATGGTATAATACAATGTTTCACATAACAACAAGGTCCATACCTTATGAAGCAATCTATGGACAACCTCCACCAATTCACCTATCATATCTTTCTCAAGATTTCGTGGTTGAAGCTATATAGATTGAAGCTTCTGTGTTTGTGAAACCATGATAAGAAACCTTTAAAAAGACTTAGAGCTAGTTGTTCATAGAATGAAACAACAAGTGATCGAGTAAGAATTGATCTCCACTTTCATAAAGGAGACTGGGTTTTCTTGAAGCTCCAACTATTTAGACATACATAAGTGGAACAACGAGCTTCGAACAAGTGCACACCAAGGTATTTTAGCCCATACCAGATCCTCTCTCAGGTGGGTGCAATAGCTTACACTCTTAAGCCACCTCTTACTTCTCGAATTCATTGCATTGTGCATGTTTCATTACTTAAATGATGCCTGAATCCATTTAGACCAGCAAGAGCTCTTTCGGATGATTAGGGACCTTCAATTAACAAAAGAAAGCCTATAAAAATTTTAGATCATTGCTTAGTGCAGAAAAGGAATTATGTCGTTATAAAAGTGCTAATTCAATGGCAAGGCAAACTAGAACAAGAAGCTACATGGAAGATTTAGTTCAAATTGTAGAAACAATATTCGAACTTTGCTAGGTTAATTCACCCTTAGGGTCAAGGGTAAGGATATCGGGGGGATTTGTTATGATACAAAATTAGTAGTAGGGTAATTGTGTCATTTGTCCTGAATTAGTAGGGGTAGTTTAGACATTTTGTAGTAACAAAAGTTAGTTAATGGAATATGTCAGCTGTGTGAGACGTGAACTGTAACTGAGTCTGTTAGGTGTCCATATATAAGGATTGCATTGTGTTAGCATGAAAGCAAGATATAAAGATCCTATTTTTCTTTCCTCCAATTCTCTTATGCTCTCATCTCCCCCTCTTCTTCCTCTTGTGCCTTCCTCCATATATCTCCTACCCATTCATCCAGACCTATTAGTTACACAGACAAATATTCAAATCAAACCATTTATTGTTTTTGTTAGCACTCAAAATATTAGAGTTCAACTGATGCTACGGCTAAAGGATTAGTTAAGAAAAATAGATAATTAAACTTACAGCTAAACTTGGATAGTTGAGAATCTCTAATCAAGAATGATGAACTAGCAAGAAAAGTGAAAACATAACACATAATCCAGTTAAAGTGATATCTATGAACTAGTACATAACATGATCGACACGAAAGAGGCCACGAAGTAGAAGTATTGTAGGATGTGAAGATTGGTTAAATGTGGGAGCAGTTATCAACCATGGAAGGAATTACAAATGAAGCGGGACACACAAAGAATCATAAAATACTAGACTTGCATATCATCCTTTCCATTTAGTGCTTTGTTTATTCATTCCATTTATTTGTTTTATACTTTTCTTTGGAGTTTTACTTTAACTTATCGCCTTCATATTTGGCCAATTAACAAAGTTGTGGTTAGACTTTCGAAGCCTTTTTATCTTTTTTTTCTTCTTGTTATTACTCAATATTGCAAAACTTGTTAATGTACCATTATTATGTAATATTAATTATCACAATTTTAGTTATCTTTATCCTTTTTTTTTAATCTTTGTCCAAAACCTTTATTTTATAAACTTAATTATGTTTAAGACCTAAAAGAGCTTGTATTTAAAAAGTTGGATTCTATCTCTATTATGCACTCAGTGAATAAAGATCGAAAGTATAGTTGATTCTTTTTTACAATTATACACTCTTGATTAATTAACCGAGGATAATTTTGGCAGCACCAAATTTTTTATCAAAAAAGAATAATAATTTTAAAATAAAGAAAGAGAATGACAGAAGCTAATAATTGAGTTAGCAGGATAGCAACAAAGTTAAAACGAAGTGACAAGATAAATAAGACGAAATAAAAGTTAGCAGTGAAAATACTTAAAAAGTAAAGTGATAGATAAAAAATTAGTGTAGAATATGCCTTGTTAGCTACCCAAGGTGGCCTAAACTTAGCCTTTCATATGATTATCAAGAATCTCACTTTGGGTACTTTAGTGTCACACCTTGCACATGAATAAGCATAACTAACACATTTAACTATTTTGAAATTAAAAAAACTTTAGATACAATTTGTATATCTTTATTATTAAATTATTTAATAAAATTATGACAAGTATCTGATTTTTTAAAAATAACAATATGATTTTTATAATTCAACATCATAATATTAAATTATTTTAAAAAATTTATTATATTGTAATTATATTAAAAAAAGGACCATGTCTTTGTGTAGTACAAATGTTGAATTAGACAATACACCACCTTTGATTTCATTGGTTTGTCTTTGTCATTGTCTTTGTTTCCCAACCACTAAACTGATTAGTTTTCCTTATCCTTCCCATTCATTCTGAAGTTTTTATTTTCTTCTTAATCTTCTTCTTCTTCTTCTTTTTCAAGACTTGCCAATTTGCATAGAGGTGGTTCTTTCTACACATGGCATTGCCAGTTACTGCTATATATAGTAATAAATAAATGTATAAGAATTTAAAAGCTATGATGAGAATGATGCATTTTCTCTTCTCATTCTATTTGCTCAAGTCTCTTCTTTCTTTCTTTCTTTTTTTTTTTTCTTGGTATCTTACAAAATCAATTGCAAGAAAAAAAAAAGATAAAAAGTAAAACACATTGTCTTTAACTCAGTCTCCTCATAGCATATTATCATATTATGAATGTCATTAATTGTTTTATGGCCTAAGTATAGATTTGATCATAGATCAAACTTGTATAAAAATAGACCTGACTCATAAAATAATAGTTCAAAAATAGAGTTAGGAGTTGGTACTATTCATCAACATTTTGGCCAAACTCAACCCACAAAAAATTAAATTTAGTGTTTTGATTAAAAAATACAAAATATTATGTGATATTAATTTACATTTCATTTCTTATAAGATATTATGATTTTTTTATATTATGTAATATATCATTTCTTATCAATTTATTTATTTTAGATATTAGTAATTTTCATCATATAATATTTAATTTATTTTTTTTACTTTTACATTAAACATTACAATTCAATATTTAAGAGCAAAAGGAAGGGTAGGAATTAGAAAAGTAAAAGAAAAGATAAGTGGGATATAAGTGAATAATATTTAAAAAAAAAAAGACAGATAAGGTTTTGAGTCAAACTTTAAAAAAATTCAAACTCAACCGGTATTTTATTCAAATTTTTTAAAAATAAACATTTTTTTTAGGCTCATATCTTTTTTTTTTCTTTTTAGGTTAGATAAAATTTTCAACCTATGATCAAGTCTATCTAATCACATTTAGCATTCATTGTTTTTGGTTATTAAAATTCTACTCCATCTAAGGCTATTCATGGGTACGGCCGGGTTGGACATCTAGTATGCCTGATACCCGGTCCGATTAAGACATCGAACTTGTTTTTATGCCTGTGGCATGACCTGACCCGACCCAAACAAGCCTTATTTTATGTTAGGTTATGATTGGTTATGGCCGCCCAGAGCTTTTTTTTTTTTTTATGGACTGATATTTATAATATAAAAATATTTTTTTACACGCTCATAGGTATATACTTCAAAATAATAGACTTTTAGAACCCGCATATTTTTATCAATAATAAAAAAATAACTTAGTATTATCAAGTAAAATATAAGTTATACTAATATAATTAGTTTTAGGTAAACACGTGTATTTTCATTATTCAACAAAAGAAATGTTAATAAGCATGCACATCAATAATGAAAATAATTAAGAAATAGGGAGGGTTTAGGTAGATAATAAAAATTGTAGTATGTAAAGAGAATAAGATGAAATAAAAATAAAAAAATATATAAGATGACAATATATTAATAACTAAAAAAAAATGTAACTATTAGGGCAAGTTAGGTAGAATATATCTTCGCCCGTGACTTAGCCTGACCCAATATAGTTTTATTTAAAGTTCTACCCATTTATATTTTTGGTTCAACCCGATTTGATTAGGCCGGGTTAAGGCGGGTTTCTAAAGCCAACCGGGCTAATAAACACCTCTAACTCCATTATGTTTACAATTATGATAAATGATAGAAGAACAACTTAAAAAAATTTTGTTGGGATGTCAAGTATAAATAGCATAGGTTAAACAATATTATGATTGAATCAATCTATTTGACCAAAAAATCCATAAATAAGATTTTGGTTCATCTAACTCACAACTCGCCAAAAGAAAAAAAAAAAAGATTAAGAATCAATTGATAAGATTAAAAATTAATAAAATTGTAGAAAATTGTCCAATTATAGTATTAAATTAGTTAGAAATTAATTTTTAATTTTGTTTAAATTAGAGTTTAAATATTTTATGATATAAATTAGTTATATTCAACAAGGTTTTGAAAATCGGACTAGATCAACCTGAAACGAGTCCTTAATCCGATTTGGTTAACCCAAAAAATCAAAGAGCCAAATAACTGGTTAAGAACCAAACCAGTTAAAATTGGTTTGAACTAGTTTATAGTAAAATTCTTTTGAAATATTTTTTTTTATATAATAAAATAATTCATCCTAAATAATTTGACAAATTAAAAATAGAAGGTAATAAAAAAAAAGGAATTGAAATATAATTTTTTTTAAAAAAGTGAGAATGTAAAAGAAGTAAAATGTGCAAAATTGACTATTTTTTATACTTGCTTTCTATTATATTTATGTTCCATTTCTTAATAATATTTTTTTCAAATATCAAGATATTTAACTAAAATTATTATTTATTATTTTATTTTTTAATGATAAGTAAAATCTTAATACAATTTAAAAACTTCAAAATAATTTTTGTAATGTCTTAAAAAATATTGAATTAGTAATCAAATATTTAAAATTTACTAATATTTATTTCTTATATTAAAATTTTAATATATAAAATTTTTAAAAAACATATTTAATTATTAATAGTGTCTTTACCGATTCAATGATCCAATTTTAAAAACATTGATATTTAATGGACTTTAATATATTTTATATAGATTTATTGTCATATGTAAAATATTTTAAATAATTATTATATTTTTAAATATCTATATCTTTTTTAAATAATATTTCACGATATATTCACTAACTTAATTATATTACTTTTTTAGATTTATTTAAAAAAATGATTTAACATCAATTTAAATATAATTAAATCATTGGATTATGAGCCGCTTCTTATTTTGATTTAATGACTATTATGGTTCTTAAAACATTAATACAAATAGTATTATTGATTCTTAACTAATAGGAAGGGGAGGGGGGAAAAAAAGGAGAAGGAACTATGAAATTAAAAGAGGAAAAAACAAAAATCTTGGCGAGGCATTGGCTCGTCTAAATTCAATTCCCAGTCTCACATATCTTCTGAACTCTTTCGATGAAACTCATCACGGTCTTCAAATTATCAACATCTGAAAGGAAGGATGAAGGGAAAACTATTTATATTAATAGCTCAATCACAAGCACTGATAAGGAGAAGAAGTAATTGGGGAAAAAAAAGATCTATAATAGAAGAAGATGATCAGTGGGAAGAAGAGATAGTGACTTAGTGAGTAATGATGTACCTATCCTTGGTATTGTGTGGCCTTTAGGATGATGAATCACCACTGGGTCAACACATGATTCTAGTAGTTCAACCCCATATGGTCTCAAGAAATCCGTTTCTCCTGCAGTTACGAGATCCCATTATTTACATTGTATTTGATTTGCAAAATTTACTTTTTTTAATATTTGTTTCAGTGACCTTAAACTCAAAATTTAGAACTATCAGTCTAATATTAACTAGCTTTACTCTTATAAGTTCTATGGTATTATAAAATCAGGCCTAAAAGCTTTTTGTAAAATGAGAAGCTAATTTGTTAACTCAGCTCGACCTTTTTCTTAGTCTTGGCTTTGGAGGTTTAATGTCAATGGTTGGCCTACTTTTAAAGGCTAGTCTAAACTTTTAGAATTCGCTCTGAACATTTTCTTTCTAAAACATAGGGATACAATATGTTTTGATGTGTGTAAATATATGAAAAAACATATTTAGTAATTTAAGTGATTTATTGTAAGATGCGAGAAGAGTCAGTATTTTTTTCATTTGATGAAAATTATATATATATATATATATTAAAAAAATGATAAATACACTAATTTTTTTTACAATAAAATAATTTATTTTTTTTGCAAAATTTTTTCTTTAAGTATAACAAAATTATAAATTTTTGCTAAAAAAGAAAAAACAAAACCCCTAAGAGCCTATTCTGCTCCAGTCTTAGCCCCAAGGCTAAATAACAACATGCCAAAGATCCTATTTAAAATAAAATATCACTTATTGGTTCAATTCTATTAATTTTTTTAAAATTAAATAAATCGGGTTTAAGAATTCAGCCCATTTTGACAACCCTAATTTACACAATTAAATTGCACATAAATGAATATTTCAGTTTTAAAATATTAATAAAATAAACTAACTATAATTTATAATATATAAACTGGTAACAACAGAAAATAAATTAATTAAGCATCTCCATAAGGGGATCAATACTGTAATAATAGTAATTATATATAAAGAATGATTATGGTAATGATAAAAGATGAACTCACGAAAAAAATAGCAAGAAAATTGATATTTAATTGGATTAATAAAAATTCAACCTATCAATAACAAAAAGAGTTAATGAATAATACATGAAAATTAAATATTAACTTTCATTAAAATCTTACACCAAATGCAAGCGTCTTATTCAGATTTTTAGAGATTTATGATGTTGTTTCAGCGCCTTTTTTTATTGTAGGTTTTAATATCTGCTATTTATTTTTCATTTTTTTTAAAAGAGGCATAAATTCAGAGAAAAATAGAACTGGGATCCTTTGTATTAGCCATTTTAAGCAGTAACACCTTTTTAAGTGCTGTCTTTTAGGGAGTAAAAATGATGTTGGATATTAAAAGTTATAATTGGGAGAATAAAAATTTTAATTATAGAAAAATTATATTTTAAAAATTTTAATTATACTATACAATTAAAACCATTTATCTTAATCTTATTAAAAAAGGGTAGTGGATTAAAAATAAAGAAAAAGAATGAGAGAACGTCTGGCAGCCTGCATCTAACAAGGAGCACTATGTTATTGACTACGACGACTGAAGAGCGACATGGCGACAAAGTTAAAAAGAAGCAACGAAAATACCTAGAAAGTGGAGAGAGGGGCAGGAAATTGGTGCAGAATATGCTTTCTCGGCTACCGAAGGTGCTTTAAACTTAGCCCCTCCTATGATTATCAAGAATTTCACTTTGGGAACCTTGGTGAGTGCCACACCCTGCACATGCATAAGTTTTAACTATTTCAAAATTTTAAATCTAATCCTTTCAGATTCAATATACTAAACGTTTCTCTAGTTGCCACGTACCTTCTCCTGAAGACCCGGCATTCCCCCTGACAATATCGCTCCCTATATTCTCAAAATTCAAACATTTTAACCCTTTCAACTCCTCAAGATAGATTTCAGATTTCAATACTGGGAAATTGATTAGAACAAAATGAATTACCTGTGAGAAACCAAGAAGACCATCAAACGGTCCTTGCTTGATGATGAAATCCTCTATATATTTCAGGCATTCATCAAAGTTCGTGTACTCTGTAAATTCCTATTACAGCATAACATGAATAAATAAATGCACAAATTATTAATTCGCAATTAAAAACCCCATACAGTTGTACATCCCCAACCAATTAAAAAGATAAATCATAAGGAGAACCTTGTTGAACTGGAACCACTCATGATAAGGAGGATCGAAGATGCCTTCGACGTCGGATTTACCCTGGCAGGGAAAGGGAGCATCAGCGAAAACGAGATCCAGCTTTTGGAGTACGGATTCGGGCCACTTGTATATCTGTTTCTTAAGGATTTCTGCACTCGTTCTGAAGCCATGAAGGCACAGTACTCTTGGCTTCCGCACGTTCATTCCTTCGTCACCTTCGCTTCCCATTTTGTTATTCTTCTTCCTCAGTTGATAATAACAAATAATTAAAAAGAATGGAAACGATGAATATATATAGAACGATGGGCGTGTGTGGGTGGTCTGAATTTAAAAGCGCGGTTGAGAGTCAAAAGGGCTATATGTTGTTGGGTGGACCTCGACCATGTGATTCTCATTCCATTTCGGCTGCTTCCCGTTTTAAACAACGAGACCTAGGGCGAGTTGAGGTCAGGTCAAACGACGACGTTACACAACGAATAAATTGGGTTACTTATTTTTATTATTTTATATATAGCTATATACTATTTATCACTTGTGAACATCAACAACGCCCCCGTTCATGCCCCTGCGGGAGCCGCGTCGTGACGTGATGCTGTTCCTGACGTAAATGAGCTTCTCACTTTTTTCTAGAAGTAGATAGGTTTTACCATTTTTTAAAAATAAATTATGTTCTCCACCTAAAAAAAAAAATTACATTTGTTTAGTGATAATGGGTAACTAATTTTTTTATGTCATCGTATATATCATTCTCATCTTAACTTAACTTTAAAGTGATTTCTAAGAAAAACCTCTAAGACAATATTCAATATTTTCCTTTTCATTTTCCAATAAAACTTAAAAGTTTTATTTTAAACAACGCTGGATCAGAGCGCTGGAAGGAAAAAGATTTGAAAGTTTAATTTGACAGGTCCTTAAATGGCCGTCAGATTGGTAAATGGCAAAATGGACGGTGGATTTGTGGAGGGACAACGTCATTGCCATGACTCATGAGCGAGTAATTAAGAAAACGCGAATAGTGTGGTGGCAACCAAGGATCGAGTCTCTGCGAAGTGCGAACTTACGCCGACCCTGATTTCGCTGGCTTGTCGTTGTCTTTGTTTTCCAATCACCGATTCGGTTCTTCTCACCCTTCCGAGAGTTTCTATCTTCTTCTTCAATGGCGGCCAATTCGCATAGAGGTGGTGCTTTCTACGGTGATGCGGCCCCTTACCGATCCAGGTAGTATATCTGTGCATCAAACCCTCTTGAGTTCTCTTTATACCTGTTCATTTTGTTATGAGAGATCCTATTGTTGTAAATTGCTATTCCTTCTTGTTGCCTGCGAAGATTTTTCATGGATTGGTATTTGATACCTATATGCATATATTGGGATGTAGAGAAGGGCTTAGCACGAGACCGGTTGCAGCTTCCGATGAAATCCAATTGAGCATCGATCCGATGGAGTTGGACGACCAGATCAGCGGTCTTCACGGCCAAGTTAGAAGGTTGAGACATGTATGTTCTCGATTGAAAATGTTCTCTTTCTCTAGTTTTTTTTTTTAATTGATTTTGTGATATATTCTGATAAACAATGCTTGATGAGGTATCAAAACCATGCATTAGACTACATGTGTAATGCTCCACGTCCCTCATTTACTTTGCGGTATAATGACAAATTGTTATGTGCAGTTCCAATTATTCAAATTGACGAGCAAACAATTTACTTAAAACCGTGGGAGTAGGGGTTATTCGTGGGTACTACAGATGAGACGAATCTTTTTGTAGATTAATGAGTTGAGAGAACTGTACTATTTTATGCTTGAACACTATTGAGAAAGGTGCCAAAGATCCACGGGTTGAGAAATCAGGAAAGATTTTTCCATTGATAAGCCAACTGTCAACACTTACTGTCACTTTTATATGGTGATTCTTGATTTATGTGTGTTCCTTCAACTTGCTCCATTAGTAGGTTACAGCCTTAATGTTCTGTGTGATCACTACCCTGTCCATGCTTTTTGATTATGCACCCACTGATGCAAAATGGGAAATAATAAAAAAATTATTAATTATTTATAAATTATGAATTAAAGATAAAGACGAAAAATAATATTTCATTAGAATTACTAATAGAAACTAATATTTAAATTACTTTATTAGTTATTTTGTTATTCTTAGTGATCTTTTTGTTAGGCTTTAATAATTATTTTTTGTTAAAATTAGCATTTAATATTATCTTTTATTATTAGAAGTTATCTTTCATTAGGATTAGAATTTGTTATTAGCAGTTATCTCATGGACTCTGTACATGGTTCATAGGAAATTAGGATTACATATCTTGTTATTGATTGAATAATAAGAAGTATTTTCAAAATATTTACATCTCTCCCTCTCTTCTTCCTCTTCCCCCTTTATTTCTTCTACATCTCCCTCCTTTCTTTTATTTTTTCACTCTCTTCTTCCTTGTTCTAATATCTCTTCTTACTCACTTGCCTACGTGTGTTACATCAATTTGGTATCAGAGTCTAACCACTTCCTGCTGTCTTCTCTCCCCCCTTTTCCCTTGTTTTACATCAATTTGGTACCAAATTCTAACCACTTCTTGCTGTCTTCTCTCTCCCCCTTTTCCCTTGTTTTACCTCAATTTGGTATAAGAGCCCGGTCACAACTCCAACCACGTTTTCCACTGCCTTTCATGACCACACTGCGTTGTCATGCATCGGTGAAATCTTTAGAACAAAATGCCCAAATTATCCAAACTAAGGTGAATGACTTCCAAAAAAAAAATGGACCATCAATTGGTATCAAAGCCTTAACCACTTCCTGCCGTCTTCTCTCCCCCCATTTTCCCTTGTTTTACATCACCTACTTTATATATATATATATATATATATATATATATATTTTCAAGAATGGAGACTGACTTATTCCAAATTGTCTTATCTTAATTTTCTTTATTATTTTTTAACAGATGTAAACACATTAGGTGGTAAATTAAAATTACTTTGAACCTCTTGAAGATGAAGATTACATTTTGAGGTTGCATTATTCTCGAGAAGAATTACATGAATATATTGGGCCCATAAATTTTTGTTTTATGCATGTCTACCAAAGGGACCCCCCCTTCCATTACGCATTGCCCCTTGGGAAATACTAGATAGACTCTCTGATAATTGATGCTTTTATTAGGTAATTGTGGAAACCTGAAGCTGAATTTTCAACTTAGTGGCAGCTTGACATATTGTTGAGTACCATCCTGCTTATTATTTCTCTTTCATTGGATCTAGTTTGATGAAACTTTATGATGTTTTTAAACTTTTGTTTCCCTTTCTGCCTCCTTATGTTCTCATACAGCTTCATATTTTTCTAGTGCAGGTTGCTGAGGAGATAGGGACAGAAGTGAGATATCAAAAAGACTTTTTGGAACAGCTGGTACATCATCCGTTGGAGAATATGTCGTTGACATGTTTTTCATTATTTGTTGCTCAAACAGAAGATTTATTAGACATTTCAATTTCTAACAATGGAAATGAGGATTACAATTGCTTGCCTGGTTTTAATCAGGAAAAATGGATATACTATTGAAATTTTAATGTGTCGTAGGATTTTGAAAAGCAAAATCACTAACCATCGCAGGAAATGCATTATTGTATCTCGTTTAGAAAATTGGGATCAATTTGCTATAATGTCAAGAATTGTAAAGCAGAAAATTTTGTCACACACAGCTATCTTATTCCTTTTTTGAACTGACTCAGAAGAGCAAAATAATTCTATATGTGGATCTTGATGCTTTGTGGATAGATAGGTAGGATTGTCTTTATAGTAGGTTGCGGTAAGATAATTAAAGGATGGCAAAGGATATTATGAGATGAGATGTTATAGCTACCTTCTGGTTTTGCTTTATAAAGATGGATTTGCTTGACTTTATATAATATTTCACATGTGCCATTTTGCGTGGTTCATGGTGCACTTGAAAACTTTAGATTACTGTGTGTGTTGGCACATTCTGTGACTGA
The DNA here is from genome assembly GCA_032878935.1 of Erythrophleum fordii. Taxonomy (NCBI): domain Eukaryota; kingdom Viridiplantae; phylum Streptophyta; class Magnoliopsida; order Fabales; family Fabaceae; genus Erythrophleum; species Erythrophleum fordii. Next base: position 30,963,213 of record JAVQMF010000050.1, read on the forward strand.
GATGAGACCAGCTACGGCAAACTAGCCCTCAATTTAAGTCTTTTCTTCTTCTTCTTCTGCTGGTTTGCCAAACATATTTTATCACTCAATTTTTGGCTCTGTGAATTTTCTTCTTAATTAAGTCCTGGCATGGTCTTAAATTCATCAGAGTCTATATTGGATCCTTTATCTCAGTATCAAGTGCCCTTCAATTGTTATTATTTAAAAAAAAAAAATCCCAAGTTTCCTTATTGCCCACCACATAATAGTATTGTTGATAATTTATCGCCCTTTGTTTATTTGGTTGGTTTCTGTCATCTAATATCTGAGTTGTTTTTGTGCATTTGGGTTGATTTCATGTTTTATCTTATATGTAACGAGATATTTTATCTTTTATTGACTGTCTCTAAGTTACAATTCTTGAATGACGAAATCCATAACTATATAATCAATATTATCATTTTGGTTTATATAATTATGTGTCCCAATCTTTAATGTTACAATGGGCAATGCAATCAACTGTGTGCCATGGCTTTAGGGTCCTTTTTTGCAACAACGTGCCACACACAACTATGGGTGAGTTGAAGTACTTTCCTATAATAGACGCATAGTGAGGAGAACTCCTTTAGCTGGATTTACCCTTGGGTAGCATGTTGATTCTCAGTTATCAATCACATTCCTTAGTTTGCAACTTCAAAGCAAAAAAAATGGTTAACTGTCTTGTTGGTATTCTGGTTGTATCTGTTTCAATGCAGGAAATGACAATGATAAAGGCTCAAGCTGGGGTGAAAAATAATTTGAGAAGATTGAACAAGAGCATCGTCCAAAATGGTTCAAACCATATTCTTCATGTGGTTGTTTTTGCGTTGGTATGTTTCTTAATGGTGTACCTATGGACCAAAATGCCCAGAAAATGAGGACTCGAAGGGCTGCCCAGCTTCTAGGTTGAAAAGACTTGCTACTTCAGGGCTTCTCTGGACCACTCACTTGATGCCTGATTCTGTTGTAAAGATTAGCTCCTTGATTCTTAGGAGTTCACATATCTGACCCTTTTTTCTGGATATACGTGATGCTTAGTTAAATCAAGTGTTCTTTGTGAAATAAGTGGAATGTCTTGCCCTTTTTTCCCCCCAATATAAAACATTTTTTGTTTTCGTTCTGTTGGTCGTAGAATTATCTTTAGGCATCTTTCTGTCAATTAACGCTTTGGAAATAGTCTTGCTTGGTTTCCTTCTATCATTTATATTTTTGTTATGTTTTTTCGACTTCCATATGAAATCGCGAAGGACGTTCTTTCTGTTCCCATGGCATCTCAAGTTTCTATGGCTCGTCAGAATTATGAAGATTAGTGTGATGCTGCAATTAACAAGCAAATAAAGTGAGTACTATTATTCCTCCCCCCCCCCCCCCCCCTTCTCTCTCTCTCTATCTTTCCTTTTTTAAAAAGATCGAGTTTTGTTTCAATTATCGAGTGCAAATTTGGAACTTTGCCTCTTAGATACTTACAACACTATTGTCACTGTAATTGAGGCTGGGGATTCGACTAGGTTCTGATACAATTATGGGTTCTGATATCAGCTTCGACACAGCATTTAGGAGAGGATAGAGGCGATGTGGCAGCTTCTTCATCGTCCATCGCGCCGACGGCTCTGATTGCCTCTCGAAAATACAAAAATTGTGAAAGAGGAACATAGCGTTTCACCCTAAATGGAGTGCTGCATTTCATTAAATAACCTCCTGCGATGTGGCGAGCTCCTGAGCGTGCGATCGAATAGATGGCCATAAATTGAGCAAAATGAGCATTCATGTTCACACCATAAATCGAGCGAATCCGCATTTCAGGACGCGCATATCATGCTTCCTGGTTCACATTCAAGGAGCTTAGAAACACTCTATGATTACACTCATTGAAATATATTTATATTTATTGGATATATAATACAATAAATAATTAATATATGTTCTTTTAAATTTAAAATCAATTAAGTTTATAATTTTCAATTCAACATAAATAAGATTGAAATAAAAATTCAAAACTTTTTTAATAGATTATATTTTTAATAAAAATTAATATTATATTTAAAGAAAATTTAATTATCTTCAAACTTCAAGGGAATTTGTACATTTTTTATAATAAAATGTATAATTTAATCATTCAATTTGCCCAGGTACATAATACATTCCATTTGTAGACACCCTCGCTGCGGCAAGAGCAAGGCCAACCAGAGATATATTAACAATCTATTTACATATGCTGTACAACTATAAGAGTTTTCTCAGTTAATTATTAGGCTAGATGAGTAAAGGGGCAAAAAATACAATATTGCAATTAGATCCCAAACTACAGAAACTTGGAGAGAAAATGGCTCCCAGGCCAACACAAAGGGGATGTCATGTCAGCAAGTAATCCACTTTGCCCACATCTGCTTGTCCTGGAGATAGTATATGTAAAAACCCCAGCCAAAAGCAGTCGAGATAGTGGTATAGGTGGTGTCAGCCTGTCAGTAGGTTGGTCAAAATGCTTTACAGAGGTTGTTAGCCTTCATGTTAGATGAACCTTGCTGATCTATTGGACCTGTTGGACCACACAACCTGCTTCTCTTGGGTTCGGATATCCTCACTTGTGAAATTGCAGAGGCAAGCACATCAATCAACACACAATCGTCCTGATCTTCTGAATTGCAACTCTCGGAGGATGAAAGCGGGCTTGAACCCTCACTAAGGGAGCCATCGTCTATCTTGTTTCCTCCCGACCCGGGTTCAGGGGCAACAAACTGGCGGCAAGTGGTTCCAATTTGATGCTTCAGTCTTGTTTTGATGGGCAGTTTTTTTAATGTAGGTTCTGTGTAGAATAATATCCATGGATGCCCTGAAATAAAATCATTGAATGACAAATTAATATGCAGACGGGTTAAAGACGTCCACTATCAAACAGTCTTCAGACGTTTTTGTCTTGTATTCCCCCCCCACCTTTTCTTTTCTTTTTTTTTTTAAAAAGCATCATCCATGTTGAAACATATCAAAAGATTCACAGTATTAAGTACAGATACATGTGTTAAGTGGATAACAGTGTCACTATTTCCTGAAAAGACATACAAAAACATATTTTATTTAACCAAAAAAGGGGGGGTGGGAGGGGTAAAAATCAACCAGGAGAGCTCGTTCAAAACCTAACAATCCTCATATTAAGAATCCTTTGGATACAGATAATTTTCTAGAGAACTTGGAATTTGAACACATTCTTCATTACTTTTATTACTTCAAATTGACAACTAACTTATATCAGAATACGCTCAGTTATTAGTTACATGCGTTATCAAAGAGGACAGATAAAGCAGGCAATATTATCGTAAACTTACTAAGTACTTCATCAGCCGTTATCCTTGCTGAAACATCCCTTGTCAGCATCCTCCCAACAAGATCTCGGGCAGGCTTAGATATCAAGTCCCACATCCCATTTTGGAAATCCAGTTTGACATTCTTAATAGCCTCAAACACTGCTTCCAATGAATCTCCTTGAAATGGAAGAACGCCAACTAACAGAGCATGCAGAAGAACTCCAGCACTCCATACATCCACCTTCTCAGAATAGCTACCCAACAATACCTCTGGGGCAACATAAGCAGGGCTTCCAGCCAAACCAGTCAAATTCTGACCTGAAATACAAATATTTAACTAATGAGTAATAACCAAGGTTTTGGAAACATACTAGAGTTGTCTATCAATAAAAAACAATGATGTTGATTGCATTATTTGATGTTTCCAAACGTATGAACATAAAATTCAAACAAAGTGGACCTATTGTAGGGAGGAGTACTTTGAAACTGATATAAGCGCTCTTCTGAGGTAGACTGCAAGCCCACATAAATGCAAATGAAGAAAATACTTCTCAAATACTCACCAACAAAGAAAATTTAAGAGAGAACCCTTTTGACTCTATCCAACTTTGACTCCCATGATCAGGTCAGCCTATGAATTGTGACATTAATAAACCAACGTCCCAAGAAAGCAAGGAGTTATGCATTTGCTTCCGAAATGTAATTAATTTTGAATTTGATAACTAATAAAACTGCTAAAATGCAATGTGTTCACAACTGCTGTATCAGTTGCAAACTCATTATGGTGTATTCCTTTAGACTTTCTTTTTTTTTCCCTCTCTTCATAAGGTCAACAGAAATCATAAATATTCAGTTACACAAACAGGTAGACATAACACATAAACATATCACGGGAATGTGTGCCTCTGCCTGTGCATTTTATTTTAAGGATACCAACTCAGGTAGAATTTTATACCAGGCAAATTGGGCAAGGGTGAATATTACCATTAGAAATTCTCATGGCCAGGCCAAAATCTGCAAGCTTTATTTTTCCTGATGTCATTATCAGGATATTCTCAGGTTTGATGTCTCTGTGCACAACTCCCATATCATGACAATACTTAATGACTAACATCACTTCCTTGAGTACAATAGCAGCCCTCTGCTCTGTATATGGGCCCTCCTTAACCATCCTATCGATCAATCGCCCCCCAGAGCACAACTCCATAACAAGATGGAAACAGTCGGCTTCTTCATACACTGCCTGCAGAGTCACGACCCCAGGATGTCCAGATAAGTGCTGCATTATCTCCACTTCCCGATGAACTGTTTCCTCCCCCTTCCTCAGAGTCTTACATGCATATTCTGCTCCACTAAGCCTGGACCAACACAATGAAACAGATCCAAATTTGCCTTGCCCAATTGTTTCACCAAAAACATAATCATCCTCAATCTTTTTCTTCCTGCCCATCTGGGTAGCGACATCAATGCATCCTATCTTCCTCTTGAGACCTCTTCCAGGCGTGATCAAAGATGATGTCCCACAAGGCGGAGCGGTGGCAAAGCCTGCAAGCCTATTATTACAGGAAGCAACCGGATCTACATCAGCATCTTCTTTACACCTCTTCTTCAACCTGGAACAATCTTCTAGCGAGTAATGAGATTTCAAATTTGATGATGGAGATCCATGATTCCCATGATGGGAAGTCAAAATTTCTGGCAGATTTGAGGATGCATCTGTCTCACTTCCTTTTCTTTTCTTCCTCATAACATCTGTCTAGGACAATCAGCAGTTTTATACCATGAAGCTGTCCTATTTTGCCGCAAAATAAGGTCGCAAGGTTGACTCTACAGTCAAATGCGTGTAGATCAGCTCCTCCAATCCTGTTTAATATAGTCACACCTACTGATAGATTGCCCAGAATCAGCGCAAACCAGAAGAACACAGCAAAACAGATATATTAAACATCCTACGCCTTTCGTACAACTCCGAGAAAGTAAATCGAAGCCTGAAATCCTTTTAGATCATAATAGCGCCAAAAAACACCATTACTTCAAGCCAGTAGATAAAAATATTTACTTCTCCCGATTGCACAATAGACAGACAAAAATCAGAGAATTTGATTTCCTTTGGGAATTACAATCAATGTGGTTTCATCCTAAGCAATTCCTCATTGATCAGACGAAGAGGAGTTAAAAACTGTAATTAATCTACTTTACTCTAAACGCACACGGAATTGACCCGACTCTTAAATAGACATCTGAGACACCATCGTAGAGAAAATAACTAACCTTCATAATCATCCCTTATCCTTCAAATTCTAGAGATCGGGTTGATCTGTTCCCAAACAAAAACGAGAATGGCAAACCAAACCACAAAACGCCGAGAATGTATTAGGCATGAACACAAAGGAAAAGATAGGAAATCTGGAGCAATCGCGGAGAATTTGGGGCAATCCGGGGCAGAAAACCCTAAATATCTCCGATCACAGATAGGAGTAAATTCTCGTGACTGTACATATTGGGGCTATAAAAAAGACAGAACCGGTGGCCTTAGGTATATTGGGTATAAATTAGACAACACCTATTCACTTTATATGGGCTCGATTTTCCTACAGTCTTTCTTCCTTGAGGGAGTTATATGGTGTGAGCAGCACGATGGACATTGCAACGAAGCGTCGTGGATCTAGCCGTATACCGCTTAGAGAACCCATCAGGCATTTGGGTTTTCGATGACGTGGGAATCGCGTTTTTTGTTTCGTTAAAGAAACCGACAATAAAGGGTACATTCGTTAAAGAACACATCTGTTTGTGTATGATTAAAAAAAATCATTTTAACTAATTAAAATAGTCAGGTTCACAACAAAATTATATTATATTTTTTCCCTTATCCTAGCTTTATTCAGAATGCGTGGCCTACCCCAAAAACAACAATATATCATATTTATTATACTTGCCAAATGTTTATTTATATGTCCAATATACATATTTAATATTACTAATATGAAAATTAAATCCTACCTCCAGTAAAGGGGGCCTAATCACAACAAAAGTGACCGCACATTTGTTTTTTACACACACATATGCATTGAGTATGTTTTTTTTGGACCAGGCTCAAATAGATCAAAACACCTAAGAAGGTGTGTTGATCATATTTGTAGAATGTTTGCTTGTATTAGTGAAAAAAATAGTTAAAATATATTAAATAATAGTAAATTTAAGTACAATATTAAGGTTTTTGGCATGATTACAAAGGTTTCATCTAAATTTTTTATAAGTTTATTAGAGAATTTTAATTATTATATCATATTTATTAACTCGCAAATATTTTTAGTTAAATAAAATAAAATATATAAATCTGGTATAAAAGTATTTTAAGTATTTATTATTAATTCAAAAATATATATTAAATCTTCAATTGCAAAAAATAATTGTAGCATCTTATTTGTTAAAAAGAATTATTATCTCTTCTCGTATAAAAATAAAATAATATGTTAAATGTTTTTTTAAAGATACTTAATATAATTGTTAATTAAGGCATTTGAGGCAGAGTAAAGATCAGAATTTGTTTGAAATTGCTGTGGATTTTTGTTTATTTACTTTTTCTAAATGGAGCTTTATAAAAAGAAAGTTTGACAAAACTATTTGATATAATTTTTTTATAGATATTATTATGTTTAAAAAATATTTTAAAACAAATTTCTTTATTATCAAATTATTAAAAGAAGAACATATAGAATTGACTTCACACTTAATATTATTTGTATAGACAAATAATTTTTAAATATTTATTATGATTAATTTTAAATACATTTTTTATTTTTGTTTGACCAAAATATAAAAATAAATTCAAAATAAATTATTGAAATTATTAAAATATTTTTAAAAATACATACAAAAACATATTAAATTAAAATAAATATGTCAAAATAAATATATGAAAATAAGGCAATAAATGAGTATGCAAAGCATATATGATATATGACTATATGAGTAATATGGCAATTAATAATTTTGAGGAAGAAAAGTTTGATTTAAACAAGAATAATTTTTTGGTTTTATTTTTACTTTAAAAAAGTCATAATTTTTTTATGATAAAAAACTGCTTCTACTAATATTTAAAAGCAAGTTTTAAAAATTGTATCAAACACCTCAAAAATTAAAAATAAGTACTTTAAAAAAACCTTATTTGTCAAATAAACAATACCAGAAATTATAAATTTATTTGTCATATACCTAAATCACTATTGATTTTATATACATTATTCGTGTCTTTTTAACATATTGAGAGTAAAGTCACATATATTTTTTAAATTATAAAACAAATTGTTCAAATTTTGTAAATTTTTTAGTTTGTCATAATCAAATTTATCATTATGAATTATTTCACTAATAATTATAATAATATCAAGAATGTCTATAAAAATAAATAATATATATTATTTTAAATATAAAACATATGTTTTCAAAATTTAGAGATATGTGAAATTACTGCTAAATTTAAAGTTTCAAAGTATTTTAATAAAAAAATTTAATAGAATGATAATTAATGGAAAAAAATTTATATTCACTTTATTGTATCTTTGATATTAGAAAATATGACAAATATATAAATTTTTAATAATAATATGATAAATATATAATTTTTATACATAAGTATATAATTTATTTTTTAAAACTATATACTATTTATTATATTATAATTAAAAATTATATAATAAGAATTTAATAATAAATATATAAGGAACTATATTTAATTTTAATTTTTATTAATTTTGAATGTAATTTTTTAAAAGATTATATTTATATATAACTTTTTATATTTTTATTGTCATATTTTTTTAATTAAAATATGATAAATGTATGATTTTTAAAATAATAATATAATAAATATATAATTTAATTAAATAATCATATATTTATAGATAGAAATTATATATTTATAATAATATTATTAAAAATATGTTTACCATATTTTAATTAAAAAATTAATTAAAAAATATAAGTAAATGTGATAAGTTTTTTTTAATAAAACAAATTAATAACAAAATTGGGATATACTATTCCGCGACCGCGTGGCGAGAACGCATTCAGGCAGTGATGCGTGGCAAGAGGTGGGGGGACTGGGGTTGTAATAGAGGAGGAGCCAGGGAACTATCTCTACACCAGTGCGTGCATCAAGAATGGGTCAGTTTGCGCAGATGTTAAACCCTCCAAAAACCCACAACCTTGAAATTCTGCCCCTCAATTCCTCTTTTCATGCACTCTCTTCGTTTTCCTCCTCCTCCAGAATCAGTTTGAAGCCACAAAAGTTTTCAACTATCTCTGCCTCGGTGATGCGAAGCCAAAATCAAAGAGAACCTCAGCATCAATTGTCTTTGGTGGAAGCTCTGCTCAATAGTAATCGTAAGGAAGAAGTTCTAGGCGATATTAGAAGCTCCCTCTTTAACTGCCTCTCCGAAACCAACCTTCATTTGACAATTCCTGGTCTCAAGTCCAAAACTAGAGGCAAGGTAAAACGCTGCTGAACCTACTTTGTATATATGGGAAAATGCATTTTATTGAAAAAGTTATTGTCTTTTTCGTCCAAAAGAGATTTGCTTTTTGAGCGGAAGAAGTTTCGATAAAGCCAAAAAACGGGGATGCAAAAAACTAAAAAAATTGTTTTTCTTTTTATCGTTTCCCCGGTATCTTACTGGCGATTCTAAAATAACTCAGTATATGTTGGCAGGTTAGAGATATTTATGACAGTGGAGACTATCTTGTTCTGGTGACAACTGATCGGCAGAGTGCATTTGACAGGATTCTTGCATCTATACCTTTCAAAGGCCAGGTTTGATATACGTGACCTTTTTTTTAATCTTATTAACGGGATGGTGTATGAGAAGTGTTGCTTAATTGACTCTGAATGGAAAAGCTCGTGACTAAAGAGGATGCTGGGAATTTATTTCTACCTGATAGACAGATAATTATCAAAAAGCAGCTAGTCTTTGATGTCACAAGAATTTGATTCGTTGGTCTTACACTTGTCAGGTTCTTAACGAGACAAGTCTGTGGTGGTTTGAAAAGACTAAGCACATAACTTCCAATGCAGTTGTATCAGCTCCGGATAAAAATGTTACAATTGCAAGAAAATGTTCGGTGTTCCCAATTGAATTTGTTGGTGAGTTATTTGCCATTTTGTTGAGTAAATGTGTTGCTTGATTGACTTTTTGCCCCCCAACTGGTATTTGGAGTTGGATGGCCTAAAAGAAACCGTTTTTATGTAAGAAAATGATGGTATGTCTCTTTGTTACACATACGCACACACACACACACACATATATAGAACAGGTATTATGTCCTGGAAAAAGCTTGACAGAACTTTTTTAGTTTTGTTATTCTGGAAGAGTAATACACAGATATTAGAAAAGGATGGGGACAAAACATCTGCACTCACAGTTTCATAATGGATTAAATGTATTTCAGCTAGAAATAGGCATGTTGTGCTCTTTTTTGTTATTGATCCTCTTTTACATGGTTGTCATTATTTAAATCTTGTGAGAAGTGAGATGTTGATTCTAGCAACCGTTGATTGAGACCAATGCGGCTGTGTTGCAGTTAGAGGATATGTGACTGGAAGTACTGATACGTCTCTATGGACAGTCTACAATAAAGGCATCCGAGATTATTGTGGCAATGCTCTTCCAGATGGTGGATTTTCTTTCAGTCTTTGTTTTTTTGGGTTTCTTTTTAAAGCTGTTTTACTGTTAATTTATAGGCTATTAACGCATCACAGGATTGGTAAAAAACCAAAAGCTGCCTGAAAATATAATCACACCAACAACCAAGGCTGCAGATCATGATGTTCCTGTAACCCCTGACGAGGTATGATACCTGTAATATCATCTGTTACTATCGTATTAATTGTGATTGAACTTACAGTAAGAAATGAGCTTCACAGGCAAAAGAGAAGGACAGAGAGAGCAGGACTGAGGTTAGGCAGGAAAGGGAGACAATGTTTTGGAAAATTGTGAACCTGCTTTCCATCTGGCTAGTAAACTAACTTAAAATAAATGATATAGGGTAGGGGGCTATTTCGCTGATATTTTCTTGGATTAGGTATTATCCTTGTGCACAGTCCATAATGTAGTTTTCCTTTCAGGGTGGGTTTATACTTTATATTGCATTTGTGATATTATCATGCCTTCAAAAACATCAACCAAGACTAAATATAATTAAGCTAGGTCTGCTTAATAGAATAGATAGATTTCTCTGCTCAGAAGCCAATACTATGACTCAAGAGTTTTAAGTCTGGACCAACTTAGGAAGTAGGTAATAGGAAGCCTCATTGAAAATCAAAGATGATTCCTCAATTACTGGTGGATTAATCATGCAATATATTTTCTTTGCGAAGTTCAAATGCTTGACTAAGATTGCCATATGATGCTACAAATTCAGATAAGACTTTAGAGCTTGGGGTCTTATGACATCATATCATGAACAGTTTATCTTAAAAAATTATTGAATGATGTAAGATTAGTTTAACTCTTTTAACTGGCGTCCATAGATTATCTAACTCTATACAATTAATTTAAAATTTGGCATGTATGATCAACATGGTAATCTCTTGTGATTCCATGGCTAAATTGACGAAATTGCATTCTAGCATGAGTTACTCAATGGTGTAAGTGTTTCATGCATTACATTGAAGTCGATAGCTATAAATATGATAAACATCAAACATGCACACTTACAGATATGAACTTTTTTTACTGAGGTCCAACAATTGACTAATTTCTTTTAATATACTAATACTTCTTCTATGGTGCATTTCCCTTGCAGATCATTAAAAGTGGACTCATGAGTTTAGCTGATTATGAAGGAGCAAGAAGAAAAGCATTAAGTTTGTTTGAGTATGGACAGGTAATGATGTGTTCTATGAATAAAAAGTGTAATGTGAGGTGTTTATAAATAAAGGTTGGAATGGTTATTTATGCACTCAAAAAGGAAAAATGGTACAAAGATAATATGGTTTAATTTTTCTATGCTATCTGCATTTTGTCATGTGACAATTAGGATGTGCTTTTATATTTCAATATGATATATGGTGTGTGAGTATAATAATATGATATCAAATTTCACATATTTTCCTTTCAAATGATTGTACACCATTTTGTTTAAGCCCTTTGATGCGTGGTTCTTTCTAGGGAAAAATGTAAATAGCCTCCTTCAACTTTGGGTCATTTACAAACACCATTCTCAACTTTCAAAACCAGAAAATACCCCCCAAGCTATCACCATTTAAAATTTAGATCCTTCTCTCCAGTTCTTGTTAACATTGTTAATTGATATGCTACTTCAAACTCTCTTATTTGTCATGTGGCGTGCTTCCAATTGGCCTGCAACGAGATCCCATCAAAATTTTCATCCCAAATCACTCTAAATGCATTGAAAAACCCTTCAAACAAATATTCTCTAGTTATCCAAAAGCTAGAAGGAGCTTCCAAGGTGTAGAACTCAAGTTGCAAACTAGTGGGAGCATGTTACGTGACAATTAAAATTGTCTAAAGTTGCACCTCAGTCAATGTTGTTAATGGGAAATTGGATAGAAGGATCTAAATCAAGGGTAACAGTTTAGGGGGTATTTTTCGGTTTTGAAAGTTGAGGGGATGTTTGCAAATAATCCAAAGTTGAAGGGCCTTTGCATTTTTCCCTTCTTTCTGTTATGGGAAAACTTTGAAGGCTTTGTTTGTTCCACAAAAATAACATTTTAGGAAATATTATTGTATTTTCAGATATTTGATGCAAATCTATTAGCACTTTATTTTCAACATGAATGTAAACATTATTTCAAAGTGGAATGCCATTTTCCTACAATGCGTTCAAACCTTCATAAGCCTATGAAGTACATTGGGCATAGGGATTTATCTATTCTTGAACAATGGAGAGTATATGTAATTATGTATTGAAATATATTGAATATGTATATACATATAAATATTACTGAAATTTTAATATCAGAATTAGCTGACATTATGATAAACAGCGTTCATGGAATATGCATAAGCATAATCCTTTACTTAGGGGAACATGCAATCATGAATGTTAAAGAATTTAACAAAGGTTGTTCATTCCAAATTATGATCGACATTTGAGTAAGCATCTTTATTCTACATGATAAGAAGTCTTATGGCCAAGCATCTTCATTCTGCATAAAAGTACAAAGTAACCTATCTCTGTCATCATTATGTCAAATCAGTTCTACTGCATTATTAGTTTACAGGAGAGGTTATCATCGTAATCAAACGGTAGGAATACCAAATTTATCATTCTCATTGGCATTATCAGTGGAAAGTGGTGGTCCGCAAACAATTTTGAAACTTAAAGGACTCCTGGCTTCCTGCATGCTCTCCATTTATTTCGACTGACGTCTCCTGCTGTATAAATTCCACTTTTCTATGGTTGAGAGACAAATTTGTATATAGAGTATCATTGACAAGTGACAACTGCTTGATCATATCTTCTGTTCGATCAAGGGACTTAGTGTTGCCAAGTCAATCATTTAATGTCCTCTCTTGAGGATGTGGGTGCTTGATCAATTGATTGAAAACTCAGCCATGTGTCCACTATATATATTTGACAGAGGTTAATTTCTTTTTGCCCTTGTTACATTGCTGTTTACTTCACCATTTGCTTGACTTCGCAGCATGTGGCTTTGGAACATGGCCTCATATTGGTGGACACAAAGTATGAATTCGGGAAGGCAAATGATGGTTCAGTTCTTTTGATTGATGAGGTTTAATTTATTCTGGACCACATTGAATATTATTATGCATTCACACATTAGTTTATCAATGTGTGATAAAGTTTCTTAATTTGCATCTCTAGGTGCATACTCCTGACTCAAGTAGATATTGGATTGCCAATTCTTACATGGAACGCTTTCAAAATGGTCTTGAGCCTGAGAATGTTGATAAGGTATTTTATTTGTCTCATTACGTCACTTGTTTTCTTTGGCCCAATGCCTTATGCTTTTATTATTAATGTACAGATTTAGTCAATGTATCAGCTAAAATCTATTCCTGACACCTTTGGTCTGTATGGATGAATTACATATAGGAAGCAGTTTTCTGATGTTCAAATAATTAATATGTAGGAGTTTTTGAGATTATGGTTCAAAAGCCACTGCAACCCTTATGAAGATGAGGTAATTTATGCTGTCTAGTGCTATTGAATTAGAGTATAGACTTTAAATATGCATCAAATCTCACTGCTGGTGGATTTTGTTTAGGTCCTTCCTGATGCCCCTGAAGATCTTGTTTGTGAATTGGCTTGGCGGTATGTCTAGTAGTGCTTATTCCTTTTACACTAGCTATACTTTGCTTTGAGCTGAATATTTTAAAAAAAATAACCCCTAATATATGGTTTTTCTCTTTTGGATTGATAATTGCTGCTATTAATAAAATTAGACTGTGAACATGCTTTTGACTAGCATATATAAACTGCCTACGACTAACATATATGAACTACCTGCACCTGCGTCGTCAAAATATATTTGTGATGATCAGCAGTTGATGCCTTGGATTCTAGCCTATAGCTTTTTTCATCGAGTGACTGAAGCTGTTGAGCTTTATGTTTATTTAAATGTTTCACTAAAAGACGGGTAATAGAAATTTCCAAATTCAGCTTCCTTTTTTGTTCCTTGACAAAATATACTGTCTCATAAGGTTGACTTGAATAAAAATTAGACTAAGTTACACAGCTTTCCCCACAAGACGTTAACACCACCACCCCCCCCCCCCCCCCCCCCCCCCCCAAAAAAAAAAAAAAATGTTTCACTAAAAGACGGGTAATAGAAATTTCCAAATTCAGCTTCCTTTTTTGTTCCTTGACAAAATATACTGTCTCATAAGGTTGACTTGAATAAAAATTAGACTAAGTTACACAGCTTTCCCCACAAGACGTTAACACCACCACCCCCCCCCCCCCCCCCAAAAAAAAAAAAAAATGTTTCACTAAAAGACGGGTAATAGAAATTTCCAAATTCAGCTTCCTTTTTTGTTCCTTGACAAAATATACTGTCTCATAAGGTTGACTTGAATAAAAATTAGACTAAGTTACACAGCTTTCCCCACAAGACGTTAACACCACCACCCACCCCCCCAAAAAAAAAAAAAAAAAAAAAAAAAAAACAGCAATGTGGATCGGTGCAATAATATCACAAGTCGTTAGCTTGTTTTCTCAAGACATTGGGTGATTAATTTGGTTTGATTGCATGACATATCTGTGGTGGTAATGCCTCTGTCACGTGAATCTACTTTCTGTGATTCAACTTTTGGAAGATTTTGATTTGGCTTCTTTTTTTTATAAATACCTTATTTATGGAATTGGGCATTGTACTATTTTTCGTGGCAGATACATATTCTTGTACGAGACTATAACACAATCAAAATTTAATGTGCTTTCAACCGAGGTAATTCATAAACAAATATTTTATGATTGTATCATAGCATGCAATCAATATGGGTATGTAACTTACATTTTTCCCTGCAGGAACCAATACATGATCGCATATCTCGAAATGTTGCATCTGCGCTATCTTCTCTAAAGTAGCTTTGGAATTTTAGTTTAGGCCCTAGTTCAGCTCTGTATTAAGGACCTCTTTCTGAAAAAAGTTAGTTGTAACAAAAAAACTCCTTTTAAGCAACCCTGTTATCCAATAGCATTTATCTTAATAGTGAAAGCTAAAAACAGAAAGAGAGTTACCTTCCATCATTTTAGAAATCAAGTTTGATTTAATATAGTCATAACAAATAGTTTTCAGATTTTTTTAATATCTTGTATTGTCCTTCCTTTCTTCTTAGATGAACGAAGCTGTTTTTGAAAACAACCAAACGATTTGCTTTGTATATTTCTTGTGACATAGTATACAAGGAACCGCTACTTGTTCCTTTGACATGTCATTGATTCCTCAAATCAAATTAAGTATTTGGCACAAATTCCATTATGCTCTGAATATGATAATTTTGAATAAATTATAAGTTTCTCTTCTGCATGTGTATTCAGATATTTCTTACCTATTGAAATTTGTAATCGTCAGGTGCAACGGGAGTGGATTTATTTATCTCAAATTTTACAATAACCGATCCCAAGGATGGCCTTGGTTATGGATATTTTCGGTATTGATGGTATTTGTAGGGACGTACACAGGTTCAGCCGAATTTATACAAGTCTTGATGTCCAACCCAATTTGGCACCAAGTCTAAATTTTCAGTCTTGCAACTCGGCCTAACGTAGGTATAACCCAATTATATATTGGGCCCGGTTTGATTTGGACTTTTTCTTCTTTTTTTGACTTTTTATAATTTTGAAAGATTATAAAATTTTAAATATTCATATCTTTGTAATTATTTAATTATTTTAAATATAGGATTATTCGTTTTAATATTTTGGAGATTTATACAGTAAAAATGAAAAAAAAAAGTGAATCTACAAAAAGAAATAAGAAGAAAATGTAAAGATTAAAGGGAAGATTTCAGAAGGTTATAATTCAAATTTTGTCTATTTGGGTCACCTTGTTTTTTTTTTTTTATTTAGGTAATTTTTTTCATACAGATGTGATACAAAATGTTAATTTTGAAATTTTTACTTTCAAATTAAAAAATTATACATTTTTATTTTATTTTTTTCATCTAAATATAATAATTATATTTATAAGAAAGTTGACAATGATTTTGACCTTAGTTATTTATAGTTTATAAATATATATTTTTAACTAAAATTACAAAATAACTTCAAAAAAAAATTTCAATTAAGTCTATTTTTCTTTTTAAAATTTTATACATTGCCTAATCGAGCCTGGCAAGCATAGCCCAGCCAATTTACCCAACTTGGTTTGACCCCCCAGCCTGGCAAGCATACATCTTCAAAGATGCATAGCCTAGCCAATTATCATATTATGTTTTGTCGATTGCTTGGCCAGTAACAACGGGCTAGCGTATAATCTCAAATGGGATACAAAATTAAGATAAATATATCAAATAGATCAAAATAAATATATAAAGGTTAGAAAAGAAACAAAAGTAAATGAGTAGATAAGAAAGCATAATATGATAATTAATAATTTAATATTTTTATCTTAAAAAATAAATTTCTATTTTTATCATTACTACTAAAAAAGGCAACAAATTTTCTGTTTCTTTCCATAGCCAAAAAAATAGCTTCAGCTGCTGCATAAAAACATGCTTAAAACGTTGCTAAACACTTCAGAAATTGAAAATAAATATTCTTTGAAAAATAAGCGAACTTATTGACATATAAGCAATCACATAAAGGCTATAAATCATATTAGGCTAAATTAAAGAAACACCCTTCGGTATCAAACTCTTTTCCGTTAATAAGGAATCAACCAATGAATGAAGGAAACTTCTTTCCGTCCCCAACCTTCAATCTAAACATATCCAAAATGCACAAATCAATCACAAAGAAAGAAATGCAAAACCTGCTTGTATTTTAGCAAGCAATGAGGAATAATTCAATGAACATCATATCACCTACCCATTGAAGGCTTTAAGAATGGTAAGGGTCTCATTATCCATCTCAACTTTATCTTCGTCTATCATTTTAAGGATGTGAACGGGTGGTTTGTGAGCTGAAAGGTGCATTCGAAGCAATATTTTATACAATGATAAACTTGCCAGACCAGAATTGTGGATATCTGTAATATACTCATTTGCATATTCAAAATTCCCATGTTTCTCAAAATACTCCGCAATGGCCAACAGAAGTTCATGTGGCGGCCTCCAATCGCAGCCTTTCAACGTAGCAGAAGCTCTCTTCATGGTAATAACGGCCTTGTCCATTTTCTGGCTCTTTACATATCCTTCCACGAGAATCTCCCATGTCTTATAATTTGGACAACCACGCCTCTCCAATGTGTGAAGATGTAATGATTCGGCTTTTTCCATCATTCCATTCCTCATGTATGCACCCAAAAGTACATTGGATACCCTAATATCATAGTTCTGACAGTTAGACTCCCATTCCATGAAGATTTTCTCAGCTTCTATGATGTCCCCAAGCTTAACCAAGCATGATAGTACACACATGTAGTTGACACATGTGATTCTACCACTAACTGCCTTACTAGCTTTCCATAGCCGCAAGACTCCCTCCTTTTCCTTCAAAGATGCATAAAGCGTTATGAGGAAAAAGTAACCAAGGCGGTTACAGGTAGATAGTTTCTTTTCCGCATTTCTAAGAACCAGAATGGCTTTCTCAGATTGTCCTGCTTTCATGTAAACATTGGCTAAAGTAGCAAGACTGCTCCATCCCACTTCAACATTCTCATCATTTCTCATCTCTCTAAAAACCATCTCTGCAGCAGCAACCCCATGTCCTTCCCCCTCATTACAAGCATTCATCCAAAGGTTGTAGGAGAGAACATCGCAGGGTATTTTGTTTTGCCTCATTTGCTGGATAACAAGGGGCACTTTGTTGTACTCATTTGTGGCTAGATACAGTTTCATCATCTCATTATAAGGGTGAGGGCTTACAACTAGCCCCAAATCATAGAGCCTTTGCATGAAAGCCTCGGCTTTATTCGTATCTCTATCTCTTACATACCCTCGTAGAAGTCGGAGACAGGTAGCCTTCTGTGAAGATATATCGGGTAAACACAAAAAATATTTTTCAGCCTCCGTTAGACCATGAATTTTCATAATTAACTCCAATTTGGCACCATAATCGGCTGGTGACATCCGAAAACGCTTCTGGTTTTCCATCCATGTCAGTATCTGTCAAAGAAAATAAATAATGAATTTGAATTCTCACTGTACAGAACGGATTCTGCCTCATTCAATCATAGATTGCATCATGTTAACATGCTCATAAGCGACCAAAAGAAACCACAACCAACGACGGCACGCCATGTGATGCTGGGAAGTTTCGAGGACAGAGATACATTTCTGGCTTGTTTCCTTTCAACACTAACATTAAACAAACAAGAATTATAGAAAACGCTGCCTATAATACCAGGAAATCGAACCTCAAGTGCGTGGTGATAGCGTTTTGATGAGGACAGTGTGTTGGAGATGCGTCTGAGCTCGGAAGTTGACAACTTGTTGCCTTGGTCAACCCAGTTTTGAAGTACGGACATTGTTCTTGGATCAGAGGATTCGAGTCCCAAAATCTGTTTCTTCAGGTTGTCTTTCTGCGTTAATTTCACATCGAACGCAGAACCGCGGGAAGCTAGGGGCCTCCATAGACTTTGAGCGCCTAATCGAAAGTTGTAGCTGCACGAAAATCACCCTAAGTGTCAATGCGTCATCGCCAGAAATTGGAGAGCCTCAGAGAACCAGTGCGACCTACCGTCTGAGACCGGCAAAGAATAAACGGTTCGCCGCCATAAAGCTACGGCATTGTCGATCTTGGCCCTTCTATAAGACTCGTTACTTCACTTCCCTTCACAGAACAAATAGCATACAAAGTTTAGACCGTGCATTTATGTGGGTCCCATAATTCTGACGGTCCAGATTCACGGGAAAGAAGGCATAAATTCGCAGCTAAACCTGACGCGGATGTAAACGACAACGTTAAATTTTCTTGAGCCCCAATGCAGCTGCATCAAAAGGTTGCGCTAAAACCCCTAAACCCCAAGAGCCTAGATCTCATATGCTTCATCGGAATCTGTGAGCAAATCGGAGTTTTCCGATCATCGTTGAACCAGCATCACCGCCTCAGAGAGCTTCATTTCTTTCAACTTTAAAGCTATATTCATAAGTGGTTGAGTGAATGCGAAGGTTTAGTTGGTTAACGCCGGTGAGTATTTGTCATCCGAACATTGTCAGCAGTCGAATTTCTGTATCGTTTCCTCTGCGTCATCTTGATTTCGTGTCCAACGCAGTATCGGCGTCCATTGCTTTCATCTATGGCCTCGGAACCGCTTGTTGATAAAGGAAAGTCCATGAGTAAATCATTGTCGTTTAGCCAATCGTTGTTTCTCAGGCGAGGCACGTTTTCAAATTTCTGTCTCTCTTAATATTAATTATCATTTCTGATGCTAACTATGGCAGTGGTTTTCCTTTCTTAATTAACCTTAATCTTCTTTTTCTGTTTTTTTTTTTTTTGTGGGTACCGTAACAGCTTTGATGAGCTGCAATTTTGCTAAGATAAATGACCAGTCTGCAATTTCAAGAATACCTTTAAGATGTCGTTATATTCATGCCACAGGTTTGAATTAACCAAGAATCACCATATTTTCAATACTTAAATTACTTCTCAAATATTCAGACTTTCATTTCATTTCCTTCCATGCCTGTTTATTCCAGCAATCCTTTCTTCTATTGAGCGAGACTATTATCAAATTCTTGGCGTTCCTGAAAATGCCAGTCAGGACGATATCAAGAAAGCATTTCACAGAGTGAGTGCTTGTTGGAAAAAATTCCTTCTGTTGTGAGGCACAAGTACTATTTCATCAAAGCCAGCTTGGTACACTTGAGTAGGGATGAGGAAGTAGAAGCATGACGCATTTAGAGAGAGAAAATCCAAAGACTTGTTGAAAATGGATTTTATAACAGATGTAAAAAACAATTAAGTGATGAAATGAATTAAAAAACAATTGAAGCTATTTAGTTACAAACATGGAGAATATAGTTTTAGTCAATATGACAGTATAACATGATGTCACGAGTTTCTATTTGTGATCGTGTAGATGTTAGAAGAGTAATACATGAAGGCTTAACGAGTTTACACAATACGGTCAACATGTTACAACTTGAAGTATTTCTGTTCTGAAGCTTTATTCAATATAACTAGTTGAACTTAGAGCATATTAACAACAGTTTGCTGGAGGATTATAGTTCTATTCTAAATTAATACTGTCATTCTGCATCGTAGACAACCATGCTTGAAGATCTTTTCACTTTTACTGCATTATGACGCACTTCTCTGCCTTTTGCAGCTTGCTAAGAAGTACCATCCTGATGCAAATAAGAATAATCCATCTGCAAAGAGGAAATTTCAGGATATAAGAGAAGCTTACGAGGTCTTTATTATAGGTTTTATAAAACTGTCATTTTCTTTCCACATTTTCTGACATTTCAAAAGTAATTAATTAATGGCATGATACTCTCACATGCCTTTTTGTAATGTGACTTCAGACCTTGAGAGATTCTAAAAAGAGGTCACAGTATCAAAAGGTGGTTTTTCCTGTCCCTCTGATGATGATTAGTATTGTTGTTGTTGTTGTTGTGGTTGTTTTTAGTTACCCTGATTATGGGTGGTCTGGAATTATGTTGATCGAAGCTCTTTTAAAATTCTGTAATTCATAGGCTTCATTCTTATACGATATGTTTAATGAACTAACTATTTCTATTATTTTCTCTAATGAACTTCTATCTCAACTGAAGATGCGAACTTCTGATTCAGAGAACATAGAATATGATGGAGATGCTGCAGAAAGGTTTAGAAATGCTTATCGTTCTCACTTTTCTGATTCATTTCATGGAGTCTTCTCTGAGGTAATTTTATTGGTCTTGCACTTACTGATGTCATTGTTACTTAAATATACATGTACTAGATAAAATTTTGTCTCACGCTTGACAGATCTTTGAAGAGGCGACCACTCATTTTGCATCAAACATTGAGGTCAACCTAATGTTTTTTCTCAGTTGTTATGTTGAATAAGTTGTTACATATTGAAGTTAAACCATTTCCTAATTGTTTTGCTGATAATAGGTTGAGATATCACTTTCTTTCTCAGAAGCTGTGAAGGGGTGCACGAAACATGTGTCTTTTGATGCGATTGTTCCCTGTGATTTTTGCAGTGAGTAAAGTTTATATATACTTGGAAATTGGAATCAGGAAAGCCCTGAGATAACATTGTATATAATAGAATCATTTCCAAATTTTTCTTCTGCAAAAGAAATGTTATTAATGTTGTCTGTATATCCATAATGATTGCAAAATAAGTTAAAATCAGAATCTGGCATATGTTCCATCATAATAAAAAATTAAAGGCAAAGAATCAACTTCTTGTTGTATTGAAATTTTGTAGTTTCCCAATCTGTTTATGGCATGTAGTATAAGGCAGGGTGATTAGCAACCTTTAGTAAAGCAATCCTGTCGAACAAAACATACATTTTGATATCTTAGGAGCCCAATTTTTGAAGGTTGGAGCTATGAGGAATATGGCTCTGTTGATATTAGAATTAAAGGAGGGGGTTAAGAGGAGAGATGAGTCACATGAGACTATAATCAACAAATAATAATAAGAGCAAGATTTACTATAAACTGAGGAAACGTTCAAAGTATGCACCACTGAATAAGTAAATCGATGCCCCAGTTGACATGTCTGTCTGTAGTAATTAGTTGAGGCAGTCTGTTTCTTGTTCCCCTTTACATAGTTTTGTTAGAGACTGCTGAGCTTTTTAATAATGCAGATGGGCAAGGCTATCCACACAATGCGAAGGCAATTGTTTGTCCAACATGCAGGGGCGTAGGCAGAGTAAGTGCCTTAAAAGAACAATATTGATGATGGTTATGGGATAAATCGTATCAAGGAAGATTTGGGTTGTGAGACTATTCTTTTTGTCTTTTTATTGGTTTTTCAGTTCTTAACATGTTCATTCATTCTTGATTGTAATGTATTTTGACCAGGTTACAATCCCTCCATTTACGTCAACTTGCATTACTTGTAAAGGATCAGGCCAAGTCATCAAGGTCTTTTGTCATCTTACATCAAATTATCTTGTGTGGTTGATCTCTCTGTAAAAACTGTTTACGTATATCCTTGTGTAGGACCATTGTAAGTCGTGTGGAGGATCTGGGGTGGTTGAAGGCATCAAAGAGGTTAAAGTTACTGTACCAGCAGGTTGGTTTCTAATGCTTGTGATGAAGCTACCTGCAATTGTAGCTTTGGTAGAATCAATCATGAATTTGCCCTAAGGCTTATTCGGATTCATATTTCTTTTAACTATATTCTGTCAATCCAATTCCAACCAGCTTTTTATTCTCTCTTCACCATTTTAGGTTGATTTATATTGAACTATATTGTATCCATTCTTCTGCATTATGAGACAGGCGTTGGGTTCAACTATTATAATGTTAAGAATCAGAATCATTTAAAAATGGAGAAGTATCTGCGGTGCAGAATTTCCTGCTTAGATTTGTTCTACCATCTGTGTAATAAAAAATCATTCATTGATTTTATATTTTTATTAACTTTTTTCTTGATCTTATCATAATCTTTCATGAATTATTAGGTGTGGATTCAGGAGATACAATTCATGTGCCAGAAGCTGGGCATGCCGCTGGACGTGGAGGTCGACCTGGAAGTCTATACATAAAAATAAAGGCATGCTTTTTCATCTTTTTTTTTTCCTCTTTAACTTTTTAATTAATTCAGATTAATTCACGGGCTAAGCTGTGCTGATTTTCTGGTTTATGAATCTGTAAATTTACCTATCTCTGCATTCTTAAAAGAGGAGATAGTCTCCATCAAACTTATAGGTAATTTGATAGATGCTTAATTAGAAACGTGTGATTGCAGAATCTCATAAATATTCTTTTACGTTTCTTTAATTACAAGGTTATGAATTCTCAACAATTTCATCTGTCTAGCTTGTAAAAATGTTGAATTTTATTTCTCAAAGGAATTTTATTTTTGTTTCTTCATTATTATTATTATTTTTCCCTAACAGCAAGCTGTCTCACTATGTTGGTATTCAGACATTTATATTGTTAATGTACACGGAGGACTTGATTTTTTAGCATGCATGACTTTCTCGTCCTGCAATATTGTATTTGTTCAGTACACTAACATATCTCATGGAACATTTATATTGCTATCTAGAGGTTTACACTTTACACTGTCGTTTAAAATCCTAAATCTTGAACAAAAAGCTTCTGATGCACTAATGTCTATAGTTGATTGTGTTGTAGTCTATTTTATTTTGATAAAGGATTATTTTTTATTCTTATTTGAAATTTGCTTTTTGGGCAATATAGGTGGCTAAGGATCCTGTCTTTGTCAGAGATGGTGCAGATATTTATGTGGAGTCTAACATCAGCTTTACACAAGTGAGAATCAAGTAGTTTTTAAGTGATCTGTCAATTGCATTTGCCTCGGGCTCACTTGTTGGGTACTCCTAAAATTGGTCATCTAGCCCTCTCAAGATGAACCTGAAGCTGCACTACACCTCTTTTAGTTTACATATATGTATTAATCTGTTTCATGTCCATGTCTTGTCTAATTTGACTAAATTAATGATGTGCTTGTCTTGTTACTGGGGAACAACTTGGAAAGACTGCAGAATTGAATTTACATAAAGAGAAGTTATGTAAAGCATACACACGACAAATTTACATACATATCATAGAAAATGAAGAATGTGTTCAAACTTATTCCATACCCCCTCCTCTTTTTCTTTTTTCTTTTTCTTTTTCTTTTTTTTTTTTCCCCACTTTCCACAGATAAGGACTAAGGACGAAAGAGAACATAAGTTATTAGTTAAGTTAGCTGTTCTCTCTTAGACATTTATGCCATTGCTTGTATTTTTCCAGTAAGGTCAACTGTACATATCATCTTTGGCACAATATAGATCTGTGTGTCTGTGGATCCAACTATTTAGCAGTTTTATTGATAGAATAATGGTTTTTTTTTTTTTCAGGCTATTCTTGGTGGTGAAGTTGAGGTGCCTACTTTATTAGGGAAGATGGAAGTAAAAGTAAGCGTATAATTTATTTTGTCAGTATATTCTTTCATTCAATCTGAAATTGTAATGACACAGAAAATTAGCATGCCATTTTCGTTCTTTTAATTGGAGAATAGATTTATAAAAGATTACAAGGTATAAAAGTAAGACATGGTCCTGCTATTACATGCAAAAATCCATTCTAGAACTTGTTTGCTTTGAATTTATTCTACAAACTTTATATAATTTGTATATAGTTTATATAATCTTTTTCTATTGGGGGGATCTACTCTGATAATGAAAAAATGATGTAAAAGCTTGCCCCTTAAGAATGGTGTTTCACTAAATAGTCAAGGAAGTTACAGTTTTTAGACTTGTTTACTAGGAAAATAATTATTAACAAGCAAAATGAACTTTTGATGCCAGCAAAATTGGCCCACTTAATAGTTAGTACATGCAAGAGATTTCAAATCTTATATAAAATTATTACATTGTTCAGGTTCTCTATTGGATATGAACAGAATATAGATGTTGCAGTAAAATATTTTGGGGGCTGATTTTTTGGAATCCCAAAATATCCTCAAGTTAAAAAAAAAAAAAAAGATTTCTGATTTCAGAAATAAGAGATTGACCACTGTTGTTTAAGTACATTCTCCCATATTTAATTCAAATTTTCTGTTTAATTTTCTTTCTTTGTTCTTATTCATAAATTTTAGATTCATGATCTTCAAAAGGTGCATATGTTCGTGGGGAAAAATTATCCTGACGACCTGACTTACTACTATGCTTGCCATAAACAAATTATGGCTTTAAACTTGCCACAAAAATAATTTCACATGGCTGCTAGTTGTGACCCCATTTTTTGTGTTGTGCAACTATGTTCCTCACAGATACCTAAGGGTGTTCAACCAGGACAGCTTCTGATATTAAGAGGCAAAGGTATAAATGCATAATGAATTGTCCCCTCTCTCGTGGACAATTGTGGGTAAACTTAGCTATCTTTCTATCACCCATTGCTTGAAATGTACATTTACGATAGTAGTTGTTGTTGCAGGACTTCCAAAGCATGGTTTTCTTGTAGACCATGGAGATCAGTTTGTGCGCTTCCGTGTTAACTTTCCCACGTAGGTTTTTAGTGTCAGTGCCTTAAGAAATTTGTTACTTACCATGTAAAGAAATGATGAAGGCCCCTTCCTTAGAATGTTGGATTTTATCACAAATCCTTGTCAATGTTGATTAGTATTATAGCATCAAGGGAAATGGAGTACTTTCTTGACATATTTTTTTCCATGTTAGTCGTCTGCTATTGGTATTTGCTGAGAAGGAAAATGGGAAAGAAGTCCAGTAATTGGCCAGTTAGCAGGATCATAGTGCTGCACCCCTTTGGTGTTTTAAATGCAGTTCTAAATTTTCTACATGTTAGTGTTGGTTGGTTCAGTGATTGATTATTACTATAGGTTTAACGTTTGCTGCTTAGAATCATACTCAGTTGTGAGGAGAGGTAAATGATCATAATGAATTTCTCTTCAATTGATGTTTTCTGTGCCATAGTCAATTGGTCATCTTTATGCGTAAGCATTAGCATGCTGACAGCTTAGTTGCATCATCTCATTTCTGATCTGCTCATCCTTTTTTTAGTGCAATTAATGAACGACAACGTGCCATTCTAGAAGAACTAGCAAAAGAGGAAATAAAAGAGGGATGCAACTCACAGGTTGAAGGAAATTGGTATGTTCCGTCTATAAATTAGTTTTTGAGATGTTGTGCACGTTTTAGTTGCCTTATGCCTATGTAAAATTTGACGGTTACATGACTAATTGGATGGAGGCATATCACCAGTACTAGCGTACTACTGTTGATATATAAGAATTTGCCCCTCCATTGGTATCATTGAAAATTTTGGCTAGGATGCTAGCTTTAATTGATTTTGTTTAATAGTATCACTTATACCTATAATAAGTTTTTGCTTGAGTAACATCCGATTGTGATGAAGATCCGAAAATGGATAACAGGCTTCACCAGCAGCTCTATACTGGTTGAACTTACAGGTGGCAGCAAATTCTTGAACATGTGACGGGTCCAAAATTTATGTTGGAACTATCCATGCTGATATTAATCCTTCTCTTCATCAATAAAATGTTGAGCTGATAACTTGTTCAGAGATTATTGCGATGCTTCTTGCCAAGGAAAAATGTGATTGCTGCATTTTTCATCGTTACAGATTATGTTAGTGAAAGGTATTAAGTTGATTACTCATCTGATACTCCTTTCCAGTAATTTCTAGCTTTTTTTTTTAAATATTCAAAGCTGATGGAGAAAGATCTTAATTCTTCAAGTTTTTAGAAACCTATTTATGAGATATTTACATGAGACGTGGAAATGTAAAATTCTCATGTTTAATATGTCATGAGTCATAACCAACATGGAGACTATGAATTTTCTATTTATTTTATACCCAAATGCCATATAAACAGATTGCCTATTACGTCAGAAATTAAATTGCTCACTTGTCAAACACCATTGGATATTTATCCAAGACAAGCTCCACCAAAAAAAGCTTGTGTCGACTACGTGGGCAGAAGGCTAAGTGCTCTGGGTCATGTTAGCTACTCTGACGGGTCATAATTGCTCATCTATGACATATGAATTGGTTTGTGTACAGCAGTTTATTTATGAATTTTTTTAAATAAAAAATCATCTACTTATATTGAGGTTAAGGAACAAGCAATAGGACAAGAAAAAGGAAATTTCACGATGTTCAATTCCTCGTGTCTCTGTAACAGTTAGGTAGTTAACGGGACTGGATGATCGAGTACCTCAACCCTTTCTTGGCAATTTAGCAATTTAGATTACTTATGCTAATTATGCGCTTTGTTTTGTTGCAAGCAGGGCTAGGTAAAGTGAAGAAACTGAGATCTATTTATGACATTGAATAAATGGGCTGCAGACATCAAAGCTATTGGCAGAATAATTCTATTTGTTGGCGCTCAGTCTTTCTTTCAGGTATCATCTCCAATGAAAATAGGTGTTAACCTTTATACTTTTCGAGGATCATCTGCTGATTTGTTCACATCTTGAGGTTATCATGGAATTCAAGCTATTGCCGCATAGTAGGGAAGTCTTGATGTAATTTTTTTTTTGGAACATTATTTTATGTATGAAGTACACTTGTAATTTCTTGTTTATGTTTTCTTCAAGCTTAAAAGCATGCACCTCTAATTAAGTTCTGAAATTTAATAAAATCATTCCCAGAAGTGTACAAAGAGCTGCTAATGCCAAGTTCCTGACAAAGAGCAAAATTTGTATGAACGTGAGAAAAACAGAAAAACTAAGGGCATGTTTGATTCTATTTATTTTTTGTACAAAGAGAAGTGTACAAAGAGCTGCTAATGCCAAGTTCCTGACAAAGAGCAAAATTTGTATGAACGTGAGAAAAACAGAAAAACTAAGGGCATGTTTGATTCTATTTATTTTTTGTACAAAGAGAAGTGTACAAAGAGCTGCTAATGCCAAGTTCCTGACAAAGAGCAAAATTTGTATGAACGTGAGAAAAACAGAAAAACTAAGGGCATGTTTGATTCTATTTATTTTTTGTTTTAATATTCTTGAAACAATTTTGTCAAATTGTTTTCTACAACAAATTTTGAAAATTAGAAAAAAAAAAAACCCTATTTGAATGAAAACGATTCTTTCAATGCATTCTCTCTGTGCCGAAATTACAATATTAATAAAAATTGTTCTTTTAAGGTGTTCTCCTTGTATTTTCCTAGTTTAAAAAAATAAGATACTGGAACATTTAAAAGATTTTTTTTTTTACTTTTAGCTCTCTAAAATACTATTATGTTTTTAGGGTTTTCAGGACAATGAATGAAAATAATACTATCAAACAAGTTTTTCGATTTTTTTTTTTCAGAAACAAAAAATTATCTCTCAGGATAGGGTTCAAACACGCCTTAAGCATTTATTGTTTTCATAATAAATTTGATGTAACGAAAGCCAGCAACAGCAACTGCATTGCTCAAAGCTTGGTCATCGTGCTTCCTAACCTTAACCATTCGCTTCCACAGCACTCCCCCCCCCCCCCCCCCCCCCCCCCCCCCCCCAACAAAACAACAAAACAAAAAGGGAAAGAAGGAAAAAGAAACCCTTTGTGAACTGAGAGACGAATGGTTTGGAGATATTACTTTGACTGTGGTAGCCATCACTCTATCAAATATCAAATATTGTATATTAATAATTTGTCGTTTTAAGTAAATATTTTTGTTACTTGGCAACTGGGAGAAGTTTAGTCGTTTGTCCATGAAGCGAATATGTACTTCACCTGAGGAAACTATGTCCTAGAATATGAGATCTTCGTGAGAGAATTTCAAATGTAAAGAATTAAAAGCCTTTCGCTAGAATTAAACGGGTTTAGTGCAAATGTCAAAGATCTTGAGAGTGATAGGTAAAACCGTGACAAATAAAAATATTAAAAACAATAGACAATATTGAAGATAAAGATAATCGTATACTGATGACAATGTGAGACGCCAAACAAGAAAATGAAGAAAATCTATGTAGCTAGTAAACCGTTTATTCCGGACTGGTTTCAAAAACAGAGTTTAAAAGTTGAAAGTAGAAACCGCTTCCTAATCTGATAGCAAAGCTGTAACAACAGTCATAATCAAGGATTAGTTTGGGATGACTGGGTTTCAAGGTTAAATATCTTGTTCTTTTTCTTTGCTTGTTTCATCTCACCATAGATGTAAGACACGAAGCAGCAAAGAGAGAGGAATTCGCATCCCCTGTTGCCGCTGTGCTACAGCAGAGGATGCTGTGACTCTCCAAATAGGGTGTCCCATTTTTGTTTTTTCTAAATTGAAATATCTCTGCTGAGACACCCAGAGGATTTATCCTCGAGAGAGTGCCAGAGCAGTACCCTTCTCTGCTTGAAAACTCTCTTTGTACAAAACAACAGCAAACAGTTGTGGTATTGGCAGTAACACGAAAATTATGACACCAGACATCAGGGATGAAGCACAAAAGATGACTCCGATATCTCCCAAGAAAAATGCCTGCCATATTATGGCACTACACACCAGAACAGCATAATACGCAACTTTTCCAAGCTCAAAATACCTGCAAAATCAAACACCCAAATTCACAATACTCGGTATAGAAATAGGTTAAGATTTAGAGCTGTAAACTTGTAATGAATTTAAAAAATAAATAAAAAGAAATAAACAGAGTCTGAGACAGAGCAACCTTAAAGTCATTATTTTTTATCATCCCTATGGCGCAGACCAGAGTAGCAACCTCACACACAACCAATTGAACCTCCATCACCAGCGCGTAGGTGATAGGCTGCTTTATCTTCTTGTACATCAAATTCACCAACGACAAAAGAAACCCATATAAAACCGCGGCCGCTGCTGTTATCGCAAACCCCATTGCATATTGCTTACTTGTCCCACCCCTCAGACAATCCCCACTCGAATGCAAGGCCAAAACCGCTGCCACGATAGTCAGCAAAACGACGGCGTTTATGGAATACGGCGTGAACTTCTGCTTCACCATAAGATAGGCGAACATGGCAATGAGAAGCGATGATGAGCGAAGAAGTAGATACGGGAAGCCAGGCTATGCCGTGGCATGGAGGTAATTTTCGAAGCTGGTGAGGATTGCCATGACGGTGGAGCTCAGGTTGCATTAAGGAAATAAAGCTCTTCTGCTCTTGCAGAAATGGAAGAATCAGATTTATGGACGTTTTGAGGTTTAACTAGCATGGGTTTATTGTTTATGGAGTCGTTGTATCGATAAGCATATATTTTTTTAATAGTAATATAATAAACGTATTATTTTTTGAAATTAAGTGCAATTTTGATAATTTAATAATATTTTAAAATAAATTTTATATAAATTGGAATTTTATTAAAAATTTCAATTTTAAAAATATAACAAAGCCCAACTAAGTTGAATTCTATTAACAGAAAAGTATGAAATGCTATTTTAACAGAAAAAGTTTATTAGAAGTTCTGATTCGAGGTTTACCAATTCCTACGTAAAATAACGCACAAACTAACTTTGGGATAACTAAAAAAATAGTCGAATTATATAATCTGTAAAAATAATAACTTAAATGGTTCATTATACCAGAGATGATTACAGACGCGCCTTTTTTTTTTTTAATAAAGAAGTTCTCTCAAATAACTGAATATGTATATAAAATGCATATTTGGCGAATCAAATTGGTGGAATGCAAAGTCTATGATCATATATTACAAAAATAATTAAATAATAAAACTATGCATAACAAAATAAGCACTGAAATAGAAGGCGTGTTAACTAACCAAACTTCGATATGTAGTGAGCCACGTGGCTGTCTGGACTACTTTAGGCCTACTTTGACCTTATCCAACTTCAACGCCCAAATTTGAATGATTTTATTTTTTTAGGAAGAATTATAATAAAAAATTATAAAAAAATAAAAAAAATATTTTTTAAAATTTATTATTATTTATTTTAAAATAATTATTATTAAGTTTAATAATAAATAATTAAACTTAATAATAATAAATTTTTAAAAATAAATTTTTTTATTTTTTGATACTTAAACATAATTTTTTTATTTTTTATTGGTTAGAATGTCGTGCTCCATAGTTCATAGAAAAATTATTAACATTTCATTAACTTAATAATTAACTTAAAAAAGAGAAGGTATGCATTGATTGGAGCAAAACAAAAAACATCCTCCGCATAAATCATAATGGAAGTGTCAATTCAACTGGATGTACTTGTCACTGGGAACAGTGAAAGTTTACAACCCACCACCTTGAAGCAAATGAAAAAAGTGGCCGCAGACAGACATGAATAAATGGAGTGAACAAAAGGCCTTATTGACCCACAACACACACACACCCACACTTTAGTTTTCTCAAAAACAAAAAATCATGAAGCAAATGGAGTACCGATGGCTACAGAGATTAAGCATAGGATGAAGGCCCAGACTCATGACACGCGGCTTCACAGACCGGCGCCGCAGGAACCTTAAGGCGCTTCTTTTTCTTTTTGGCTAAGCAGACGAGGCCAACTAAGAGGAATGCGAGGAAGAAAGCACCACCTAGAGAAGCGCACAATGCGATGACTGTGGTGTGGTTGTGTTTGTGTCCTCCTGAAGGTGGCGCTACGATGTCGTTGGATGATGGTGGCACCACCTTCAACGGTGGTGGCCCATAAGTTCCCGCAAATACGGGAGGCGATGGTAATGGTGACGGGGAATATGGACCATTCTGTGGCTTTGGTGGTTTAACAGGACCTTGTGTGGGTGGTAGTAATAAGTTATGTTTGGGTGGAGGTGCATAAAACGGTGATATAGGAGGTGGGGAATGAGAGCCAGGTGGAGTTGTCTTCTGAGCTGGTGGTGCATTTGGTGATGGAGAATTTGGTTTTGGTGGTGCTGCTAGTTGAGGGGAGGGTGGCACAGGAGACGGACCATTATTGTTAGTTGGTGGTGCTGCTGCTGCCGTGTGGTTTGGTGGTGCGCCCTTGATGGGAGTGGCTGAAGGAGTTGGTGGTGGCAGTGGTTGAACGGAGGGTGGCACCGGAGACGGACCATTATTGGTAGTTGGTGGTGGGGGCTCTGCCGTGGGGTTTGGTGGTGCGCCCTTAATGGGAGTGGCTGAAGGAGTTGGTGGTGGCAGTGGTTGAACGGAGGGTGGCATCGGAACGGACCATTATTGGTAGTTGGTGGTGGGGGCGCTGCCGTGGGGTTTGGTGGTGCGCCGTTAATGGGAGTGGCTGAAGGAGTTGGTGGTGGCAGTGGTTGAACGGAGGGTGGCATCGGAGACGGACCATTATTGGTAGTTGGTGGTGGGGGCGCTGCCGTGGGGTTTGGTGGTGATCACTTTGGATGTGGTGGTGGTTGAACGGAGTGTGGCACCGGAGACGGACCATTCTTGGTAGTCGGGGGTGGTGGAGCGCCCTTAATGTGAGTGGCTGAAGGAGGTGGTTGTGGCGGTGACCACTTTGGATGGTCATATTCGTAAGGTGGCGGTGGCCGTGGCGGAGGAGGATTGTAAATGTAGCTCATTTTGCAAACAGAGGAGTGAATATTGGCAGAATTTGTGAAGGGCAAGTGGACAATTAACAATTGATGTGCATCTGAAGAGTCCAATTCATACTGATATATATATATATATATATATATACGGTAGTACTAGTAGCAATGATTGGCCTTTATTGTACAAGCTAGAGTTTTCAAATATAAAGGAAGAATGCGTGCCACTAAATTTTTCAATGCATGTTGGAGCATGCCATATATTATATATTCAAAAAAATTATATTTAAAAATCTATAGTATATAAAATTTATAATAAATTTTTAAAAAATTAAAATTAATTTTAATTATTTTTAAATTTTAAAAAATTTATTATCACTTTTAAAAAATTTACTATTAAGTGTAAGAAAGTATTAAATTTTTTAAAAATTAATTTTATTTTTTAAAATCTTTGATTATAAATTTTATATGATATAGTTGATTGAATATAATTTTTTCTTATATATTACAGGTTGGTATACCGGAATCCAAGAGCATTGCGTGGTCCAAATTAATAAGCCTAATTAATAACAAGAAAGAAAAAAAAATCCAAAATTTGAAAAATAGTGATAGTATAGGCTGTAAAGGAATAAAGCATTAAATATATTACTAAGTTGCAATTGGTCGTTCTTGAGAGTCATGTAGCAATTAACAAACACATAATTAGCCCATGTGATTTTAGAATCTGAGGACTATATTATATACGCCAGAGGAGATAAGGTTGTTATTCATTCATCTCCTCTCAAATATGGGCTATATTACACTAGGGTATAATTAATATCTTCCCCCCAAAGTAACTCTAGTGAAAACTTCTTACTCTTTTAATTTCTATTTCCTAGCCCGGAAATTCTTAGATATAATCACATTTTGGCCAAATGAAAAAGACTGGAGGGATAAACTCACGGAAACTTCTTATTAGACAAAGCGTTGAAGTCAAAAATGAGTATACCTGGTTTTTCTTTCTTTTTTGTTTTTTGGCATATTTTACACGCCAATTTTACAGAAAAATACTGCCATGAATAGTAATGAACAGTTCTTCAATATTCATTTTATGTGTGTGTGTGCGCGCGTTGGAGGAATACAGATCAGAAGGCAAGTTGTGATTCTTTAATTTAATAAGTCTGCTGATAACAATCATGAATACTGCAACCGCTTGACAGCCTAGTAATCATAATCATGATTCATATATTTATTTATTTGGGTGTGTTTTGGCCTAGGGTCTTTGCAAGCTTTCTGGTCAAGCATTCTCTCATTTATCAACGTTCTGAATAACAAAATTGAGACGTGAATATGTTGGTTTTATATATCTTTGTTGACTATGGAGTTCATTAGGCTCTCAGTAATAAAGTCTGAAAAGAATTAAACTTTATACGAGGAAATTTAAGAGATATATCATGCAATGGATTGTTGACAATAATAGCGACAATGAAATAAAAGTGACGGAGGATTCAATTCTAGAGAAAACCTTTTTTGGCTCTTTCTGTAAGCGTGTGCCTTTTGTAATTTGTTATGTGAGTTTTTAATTTTCAAGGGATTGCTGAAGCCGTTTTCCTTTTTTTTTTAAAATAACA
The DNA here is from genome assembly GCA_032878935.1 of Erythrophleum fordii. NCBI lineage: Eukaryota > Viridiplantae > Streptophyta > Magnoliopsida > Fabales > Fabaceae > Erythrophleum > Erythrophleum fordii. Next base: position 30,996,829 of record JAVQMF010000050.1, read on the forward strand.
GACAACATACAAAACCTACTCGCTAGTCTAAACAAAAGAATACTTCCAGCTGAAATTGAGAAAGTAAATTAGCCGGATACAACAAGAAACCAAAAAAAAGGAAATATCCGTGATAAACCTCAGATATTTTGCCGAAAAACCTGCAAAGTTGCTAGAATTTGATGCGATGATTACAAAAGACAACACTGAGAACGTAAAAACAACAAATATGTCATCAGAAAACTTTGAGGATTAGCAAGTACTTGCTAATGAAGAATGAAACACAAAGCATGCTGAATTTCCTCCAATAAAACTGTGAGCCAAGTTTGGTGATATTTATCCATTCAGACCCACTTTCGAAACACGGCATGGCTGGATCTGCTTTTTTATTTTTTATTTTTTGGTAAATGACGAGGCAAAGCCAACAAAGAAAAATTACTCTAAACAGTGACTACGAGTCCCTACTCCAGACGGGCACGACCCAGCTAACCCACTGGGGGGTCTTCTCCAAAAGTTAAAACCTTCGCTTGATTGACAGCAACATGGGTAAAGAAGTCAGCACTCTGATTTGCGTTCCTTGAATTTGAAATATACATGAATTTCACCTTCTAGTCACGTTTTAGGACAGAGCAAATATGAAAGAGAACTTGATTAGAAGTCTTCAAGTAGTCAGAGCCCTTCCCAAGGTTTTCCATAATGTTTGAGCAATCTATCTTCACCACCAGCTCATGACAATCGTAATCTCATGCCAGATTAAGACCCAGAAAAACACTCCTGAGTTCTGCATTAACACTCGAGCAAGATACAAGCTTCCTACGGAAACCTCAAACCCAATCACCACTAGCTGCAAATAGAGCTCCTCCACATCCTGCTGCTTTTAATTGTGTATTGTAGTACTTTTTTTTCCATTGAGTATGTTATAATTAGATTTGATGATGGTACAGACTCGAAATTAGACTCAAGCCAGCAGGCCCTGAATCAATGAAAAAAGGGCCAGCCCAATCCGTGAAAGAAAACAGCCAAGATGAATATACAGAATTACGGATCGATTTGCTAACTTGCTATCACATATCAAGGTTCTTTATCTGTATAACTTAATTGGCTAGACTCGAGATAATGTGGGTAGGTAGGGTCGTAGGGAGTCTTTGATGTGTATTTTTTTTCTTTTTTATTCATGCAATCCCACCGTATAAAATTGTTGGCCACATTTGACTGCTTTTATAGAAAGATTCTACATGTAAACTTACTATCTAATGGATAATATATATATATATATATATAATAGGCTGATTATAATATGGGAGGGATTCGAAGTTGGGTCAGGTTTTTTTGAAAAAGAAAAAAGTAAATCCACTTCGTTTTATATTTGATTTTTTTTTAAACATTCTTGTCTTTTTATCAGCCATTTTTTGCTAGGCTTATATTCAATTTTTTTCCTTTTTTTTGAAGCATGGACATTTTAATCAATGATAAGGTTTAACTACAATTATAGGCAATTCCAATATAAATAGTCAATTTTCTCCGTGTACCACACGCTACTATCAATTTCATTTGGTTGACTCAACTTTGTTTTGGGCCCAAATGGAGGTTCAACCCAATCTGGCTTGGACCAGTTGCTTGGTTCAACCCAATCATAATTTATACAAGAGGAGTGCGAGTAAACTTGTTAACATCGCAATTTGTAAAGAAGTGAGAACCCTCCATCTGATTTCAGGCCCAAAAAAAGAAAAAAGAAAAGAAGAATCACCCACCTGATCGTCTGACAACTCGTGAAAGCATCGTGGTTCGTTTATTCTCTAGATTAAAAATCGGGAGAATTATGAAAAAGGATCCAGGAGTAAAATTTACTTTAAAAGATTTGTTTTCATTGGGTTGAACTATTTTTTAAAAAAATACAATGATTATAAATCTTTTAAAGTAATATTTTTAACTCTGCTCCTTGATCGTAATTCTCCCTTAAAAATTCCTTTCCGCATAACTTGATGACGAAGGTACAGCCAAGCTAGCGTATGGCTGTGGGAGAAGCAGAGCATCCCCTGCTACGGTCAGTGCTGCCACAGAACACAGAAGAGCAGCATCAGCTACGAGAATCGATCACCAAGTGTCTGCTTCAACGAACATATGTGGAATCAAAGAAGATCTGGCAAATAGCAGGTCCTTCCATCTTCAGCCGCCTCGCCATGTTCTCCATGACTGTTATTACTCAATCTTTCGCCGGGCACCTCGGTGACCTCGATCTCGCTGCTATTTCTATTGTCTGTACCGTCCTTATCTCCATCAGCTTCGGTTTCTTGGTAAATCCTCCTTCCTCTCTGTCTCATTCTTCGAGTTGTTGTGAATTTCACCCACATTTTGATAAATGGTTAATTGTCTTGTCCAGCTCGGCATGGCGAGCGCGCTTGAGACCCTTTGTGGCCAAGCCTACGGCGCCAAACAGTACCACAAGTTGGGCATTTATATGCAACGTTCCTGGATAGTTCTGTTACTATCTTCGATTTTGTTACTGCCAATGTTCATTTTCGCTACGCCCATATTGAAGTTTATCGGGTTACCCAATGGAGTGGCGGAGCAATCAGGTTTGGTGGCGATTTGTTTGATCCCATTTCACTTGAGCTTCCCCTTTCAGTTCACATTGCAGAGGTTCTTGCAAAGCCAGCTGAAGACCTCCGTCATAGCATGGGTTTCAGGGGTAGCTCTTGCAATCCATGCATTAGTAAGCTGGGTTTTTCTTTACAAGATGAAAGTTGGAATTGTTGGGACTGCCCTTACTCTTGATTTCTCATGGTGGGTGTCAGTTGCGGGTCTCCTCGGCTATGTTGTTTTTGGTGGGTGTCCAGAGTCATGGAATGGTTTTTCTGCGGAAGCTTTTGTCGGGCTCTGGGAATTTTTCAAACTTTCTGTGGCTTCTGGGGTCATGCTTTCGTAAGTACTTGTCCCTGGCCCTTCTCACTCTATAATTTGAACCTTTGAAAGGGGATGCGATTCTTAGAAGGCATGAGTGCAAAATTGCAGATTGGAGAACTTCTACTGCAGATTGTTGGTTGTAATGTCCGGGTATATGCACAACACCGACGTCGCGATCAATGCTCTTTCCATCTGGTAACTTCCTATTTATAAGCATTCTCTTTGAAACTATTTACTCAATTACTTATCTCTTTTCCAACCTTTGGTCTTATTTGGCAGTGTAACTATCTATGGTTGGGAATCCATGATACCACTGGGATTCTTGGCTGCAACTGGGTATGTCACTGGTTGTAAGTGTCCCTTTCTCTTTCTGTCTCAGAACATACTAGATAATTGATGATTGTAAGGGAAAAACTTCAACTAGATTGAAAGATTTATGTTATGGTTGCAACAAGACTAAGTTGCACCAACTATAGATTTCATTAATGATTGGAAGATTCAGCTTCATGAGTAGGATATCTGTCCTCTATTCTTCTAATGGCATAAAGGTTCACTAGCAGATGATTTTTTGAAGCAGGTTGAGCGCTTGATGTCCAAACAAAAATTCTTTCAGTTATAAACAAGCACGTTCGACTTCAATCAGCCATAATTTTTAATTTGAGTAGTGTTATGGAGCTTATTGGCTGACCCCCACCTAGTGAGAAAATGCGTTGTTGTAGAGTTATGGGGCCTATTACATATCAACAGAAAGCTTCTTCCAAGCCCATTGTCATTGCAATTAGGATTTACAGTTGAGGTCAATTTTGAGCTCAAAATCTGTCCATTTAAGCACATTTTACGTTTATTTAAGTAATTTTTCTAATTTATTAGTATTTGTCTGCAATTTTTTACTTTTCTTGTTAATTGGGAGACCTATTACGTTTGGCTATCATTACTCTATAAGAGTGCTGTTTATCCATTTTGTTAGCATCCTTGAATAATGTCACAAACTTTCTTCTTAATTTGAGTTTAAATTTCTGCATTCAAAACTTGTTTTATTTCATACTAGTTCACTGCGTAAGTAGGCCATGACTCCATCTAAAGCCATCCCTTTTTCTTTTCTGATAGAGATGGACTGATGATATCCGCTGATAGAAATTTGCTTCATGTGAGTGTTATCTATTATAAAAGAGTAAACCTTGATACATTGAATGTAGTTCATATTTTATCTATTTCTGTTCTTGCTTTCTACTCGGTTGCTGATATTTGACTTGTTCAATTATAGTAGAAATCAGAGAGTTGTTCTTACATGATAATGGGGACTGTTGCTGCAGTCCAGTTGGTGAATAATGAGGGCTCAATACAGCCTTTCCTTTGATTTCGGATGATATAGATTTTCAGAAGCATTGTTGGCCCCTTCCTCCAATCCTCCTAAACTTTTTTAGATACAATCTATTGGTAATTGCTTCTGCTTTTAGTAATGATATTTGAACAATTAGATCTTTGGATATCATCGTCCATATAAAGTGTATGTCACCTTTTGTTGGATACTCTAAACTATTTTCAAGTTTAAGAAATGCCATAAGCTGCTTGAGATCGCCTCTGGAAAGTGTGAGTAAGGAAGTTGATGCTTGTGGTTTGGGAATGACCAATGCCTGCATGCTAATAGCTTTGGAAGTATCTGAGAATTATAAAAGTTCCCAAACACCTACAGCATTCTTAATAGCAAATCTAAAAGCTTTTGGCCGTCCTCTAGTAAATTCGCCAGGTGTATCAGAAAGTTTTCAAGACTTATTCTATTGTTTCCTTTAAGTTCACATCAAACTTTTCAAAAGTTGATTTGGTTTCATGGGATACACGTAGGCGTAGTTTGAGGGAAACTGGAGAATTATGCTTTTGTTCTATTTATGATGTGAGCATTACATCATAAATAGGTGCTTATAGCATCGATTGATCTATATAGCCGACCCCACTTAGTGAGAAAAAGTTTTGTTATTGTTGTTGTTGTTGTTGTTGTTATTGTATGATGTGAGCATTAGCTAATGCTGGTATATTGTTTGACCTTTGTTGTCTTTTTTCTTGCGCCAACTCTCTTAGTCTCAAGACAAATGATTACAGAAGTAAACAATTAATTCATCTGTTTACTGTAGATAATAACTACTAGTAGAAAACAAATTATTGTTCTCTCCTTTCTAAAACATTTAAGATACTTCTATTCAGGGTGCGTGTATCAAATGAGCTTGGAGCAGGCAATGCAAAAGGAGCAAAATTTGCAACTTTGGTATCAGTGGTGAATACTGTGGTGGTGGGATTTATATTTTGGTTGACAATTATGGTGTTTAATGAGAAGCTTGCCTTGATCTTCACAACAAGCTTATCTGTTATCAGAGTGGTCAATAAACTGGCAATCTTGTTGGCTTTTACGATTCTTCTCAATTGCGTTCAGCCGGTTCTTTCAGGTTAGAAATCAGACACTATTAACTTTCAATCTTGTGAACTGGGGACACAATTTCTGACATGGAGCATCTAGAAAGAAGTTTATAAAGCGGGTTGATCGTAAAAAGTTCAAAAGAAAACCCAAATTAACACTTTAAAACAGACATATAATGCCAAAAGAGTTTTGGACCTTATTATATATCTGTAGAAACTCATTCAAACCCAAAATCCTTCATTTTTGTGTGTTTTGTGATTGTTTTAGTCTTTTTTGCTTTTTTTTTCTTTGTATTTTATGTATTTTTATTTATTTTTCAAAAATTAATTAGGACAAATGTATTTGTTCAGTTTGATGACAGTTTTTTTATGAATGAAAATTTTGATTTTTGATCTTTAAAATTTTCCATTCAGTTTTTCTATTTTTGCATGTTTTCAATGGCGTAAATTTCTAATGTCTACCTTATGCTGGCATGTATTGCTTTGCAGGGGTAGCAGTTGGATCTGGTTGGCAAGCATTAGTGGCTTATATAAACATCGGCAGTTACTACTTGGTCGGGATCCCTCTTGGGATTCTCCTCGGCTGGTTGTTACCTTCGGGTATTATTGTAAGTGTACTGTTGCTAGAAGTTACCACATTATTATTTCATTATACCGTAGATGTAAAAACTGCAGTGCAAATTGAGGAACTTAGTACTGAGTTATGAAGGCTGTACTTTATCCACTGCTCATTCAGGTTTTTATGCTGTGTGTCACTGTCAGGGTATCTGGACTGGAATGATGAGTGGAACAGTCGTTCAGACATTCATTTTGACAGTTGTTACCATGAGATGCGATTGGGAAAAAGAGGTAATGAATCTTCGGAACACTTGGAAAATACTATGTTTTCAGTTCTGGGATATCATAAAAATTGTAATAGCTGTGTGGTTACCTTGTCATTCATAGGCACAGAAAGCCCGGATTCTTATCAGGAATGAAACGGCCCTCAACCAATAACAGTTGGAAAAATTCTTGTTTGTTAAAGAGAAGTGATTTCTATTATTATTCAGCGTGTCAATCTGAAAACGAAGATTCAGATTTGTCGTCAGAAAAGTACAAAAATGGGGTAATGTCAATAGTGCTGGCAGTATTTCATATTTGCTTTGACTTTTCCCACTCAAATTATTGCATGAAGTATTGACGATCTCATTCTACAAAATATCATGTTTATTTTTCTGGAGGTTGGCACGCTATTTTTTTTTTTTGCCTTCTATTTCTAAATATAGAACGTTAGGTACACTTACTAGTCTTTGCCTTTGCGAGGGACAAATGCTTTTGTATCTTGTGACGACATTATTCTGTGTCAGTTTCGTGAATTCTTTCTTCTCTATTTCGTTTTACAAACTGAGGTAACAAATATCAGAGCATCCCTTTTGCGTACGTTATGTGCATCGAGTTAATGTGCTGGTGTTTGTTGTTAATTAATATCCCATCTGTATCTACCTCTATTCAAATAAAATTTTTCCAGAATAAAAAAATGATATAATTTCAATAGTAGTCCTCGATTTAGTGTAACTTTTACATCGTATGTTTTTTTAGCTCAAAAAAATAATTCAAAGCATATGTTTGGCCGTTGCACGTAATGTTCGAACAAATGAGGATACTTCAGCCAAACAAAAATAAAAAGAAAATAAAAGGTTAAACTCAACCTTCATATTATAATTTTTTTAAGGACAAAATTAAGATACAATGTCTAGATATTTATTACGAAATTGTCTTATAAAAATATAATAAATAAATAAATTTTATAACTCAACATGATTGATAAAAGTTCCTCTACATATTATAATTTTTAAAATTTTAAGTACTTTTTACTTTATATTATTCATGTTACATATATGGTTGTTGAATTGGTAGAATAAATAAAAGAAGATTGTCATTGATATCTTACACTCACGAGTTATCTCTTTTTATAAAACAGTTGGAATCTTACTTAGAAGATGCAAACTAGCTAGGAAGGAACTCAAGGCGTTAGGTTGAGTTTGTCTCCTATCGGTTAATATATTTAAGGATGATTTAGACTAGAAATTCAATCTTATGTTTTATTTAATCTTAATATTTCCAAATTCACAGTTGTTAAACTGACTACATTAAATTCCAACCCCTGGTAACTAGAAAGGATATTTTGCTCTCTTTTTAGGTCAAAGAGGATAATAATTCCGCTGCCTGGTGCATTATTGAGGCCAGAATTCTAAGTGGAAAGAAGTGATTGTGGTGTGAGGCCAGCTGAAATATAACATATACCTGCCACTCAACCTTGTTTGAGATGGCGATAACTGAAGAGTTTGTTAGGTGTATTACTATTTCTATCAATTAAAATTTATAATTCTTATTAAGTCTATTATATATGTGTTGTTGTTTTTCTTTTTTTCTTTTTTTTGTTCAGTTGACTTTATTTTCCTAGCTTCCCAAACTCTAGTGCCAAATGCTTTATCATCATGTCATCAACCAAATACGCCAAATTTGTAATTACTAATTACGATCTATTCAAATGGTTTCAAGTGTTGAAAACTAAAAACTGTAGTCTGGAACTTTAGATGACCGATCTGAGTTCGAATTAATCTGGGCATAACATAACATATATCATGCATGATTGATTTTTGATTTTTATATTTTAGACTTATTGGAGATATTTTGTTCTTCTGTAATTAAAAAGGGGCTAAAACATGCCAAAGAAAAAAAGAGCTAGAATCTGGAGTTGCAGTTGCTTGGCAAGAAGATCCCAACAAGGAAAAAGGGAAATGGGTAACGGAAAGTATTAAGCTCCCATTGTCCACGTAGCTGCTCTTCTATCTGAACGACGACGACATGAGACATCTTTGCATCTTACATAATATTATTTAGTTTCTGAACCGCAGCAATTGAATCACATCCAAAGAGATAAATTCATAGACGCACCCAAGTTCCCTGACAAAAGAATGAAAGAGAAATGATGCCTCAACTACGATATTTAATTATTTATTGATAGTTATTGGGCGAAAAAGAATGAAAACAAACAAGAGAGGAAGGACAAAGCCGAAAAAGCGATGGGCTTCTGTTGATTAGGAAAGGGCGACAATTAATGAGAAGCTCAACCATCACGGGACTCTCGTTTGATTGGCCAAGCTTTTGGGAGTAGAAAATTTACTTTCCTTTAAAAAAAAATACTTGTTTTGATAAAGTATTTGGCTCAATTTTTTAATAAAAATAAATTGCTTTTAAATGATAATAAAACTATTTTTTTCTTAAAAAATAGAATTCCTTCTTTAAAATAATAATAGAAGTAAAAAAAAAATTGTTTTATTGAATATGAGAATATCTTACTCAAAATCATTTTTTATCATAATTATCATTTATAATTATTTTTACCAGATTTACTCTGCTATTCTTTATTCTTATTGGCATACAGCTTCTATAATAATATATTATGTATTTAAAAAAAATAACACAAAAAAATGTAAATATATATATGTGATTTATTTCGTGTATATATATATATATATATATATATATATATATATCTTTAAATACAAGTCTTGCATTGGCTTACAACCGCAAACCATTTTCATTCTTGCTCTTGTAGATCTGACAACTGACAACCTGGCGAGGTTGCCCATTTTATCGTTTCACGTTTTGTTGGTGGGCAGAGAGGGAATTTTCCAAAGCCAACTCCGTAGCTAGCTTTGAATTTGTTTTTCGTGCACAATAATTCTTGAAGATGACAACTGCGCTTCTCCTCATTAAGTGATTAACACCATTTTTGTATTCTTTCGATAAAAGAAAAGTTTTTTATTATGATTTATTTTCTTATCTTGAATTCTTGAATAACGACTAATTAGGTCCTGTCCTGCAAGATGGCAAGGGACAAGAGGAATTTAAAAAATGATCAAAAAAATGACCAGTGAGTCTCATAAAAAATATTTAAGAAAAAAAATAAAAAAATATAAACAATAAATATATGGATATATACTATTTATTTACGAATTCAACAATATCATGACAAGCAAAGAAAAGTTACACTATTTATAAACCACAACACACACAAATTTTTATATAATATATAAGTTTGTAACAATAAAATCAACCTTGTCATATTAATATTTTATATGTTTATTATATTTTTTATATTTTAATTAAATAAAAATAAAACAAATTTAAAACAAATCATAATAAATATTTAAAATTATTTATCCATTCAAATAATACCAATTACAAAGTCAAATTGGTACACATTTTTTTTTAATAATTTCATAGCCAAAAGTAATTTTTTTAAAAGATTTACCAAACGTAAACTGTTTTTTAACTATTAATAAAATGTTTATCAAATGATTTTGATAAACATAAACGGTTTGTTTTTCACAGTACTTCTTATGAAATTTTATTTTAAAATGAAAAAAATTCTACGTTATATCCAAACGGCTCATTAATAGTCAATTATGTTACATTTTCAACAAGTAGCCAACATTATTAATAGCAATAAGTTCAAAAATAGAAACTGGGATTAGGTCAGGTGATCAATTATATTTAAATTTAATTAAAAGTATAAAATCGAAACTCAAAATAGGGTGGAGCTTAGCGCTCCTGTGTGCACTTGCAATGTCAAATTAAAGGAAGTGGTAAGAAAGTAATAGAGGGCAACGAGGGCCAAAGACTTTAAAGCGAGTCCTTTAGGTATAATTAGATGACTTTTAGGGCTAGAGCATCATTACTCATGAAGAAAATTAACAAAGTGAATTGCAATCTACCTAGCCACCCCGTGTTTCTGTTATCAGTCTCCAAGAGTTTTAGAGCGGGTTGCTTGCATTTTTTTTCTTTTGTTCAAAATGGTCATCTAACAAAGGGCTTCAAAGGGAGAATTTCAATATTTTAACCACTGACTGCCTTATTCTTTTTAATAATATTATTTATAGTATTACATATATATAGTTATAATATTTCTTATAAAATTTATAATATTTAACTCGGGCATTTATTAATTATTATTATTTTATTATATTTAAATTTTTAAAAATTAATTAAATTTTATTATATAAGTTATTTTTAAAAAGTAATAGTAAAAAAATTAATATATTAAAATATTAATTTTTATAATATTGTGTTTCAATTTTTTTTGATACATTAATATTTAATGATTATATTTATTTTTATGCTTAAATTTTAAAATTAAAAAGTTAACTAATTTTAAATATTCTATTATGTTTGATTTTTTTATATATAATTAATAATAAAATATTTTGAATTTTATTATTATTTTACGTATTATTATTTATTATATTAAAATTTGTATATTAAAACAAATAAATATATTTATTTAATTATCGAGTCTGGTCAAACAATAAATCATAAATTAATATTTTTATTGGTTTAATCATTCTAATCCGTACAATTTTACAAAGATTTTCTAAATCACACCTTCAAACAAATAGCATATAGCGTTGGCAGGTTGTTTGGATTTCCTATTTTCATATTTAATCCTTTTTCCTTTTTAAAGGGTAGAGAGTAAGAAAAGAGATGGAGTAACATTTGAACCCTTTAACTATCAAGAATTGCAACACTTACATGTAAGGAAAGAGCTCCTTGAACTAATACTATCAAATGTTCACGTTAATTTGAACCCGACCAGGGGAAGCGGGGAGGCTGAAGAGGGCAGTGCTCTCACGTTTGTGAACGACACCGTGGTCATAATTTTATGACCAGAGGGCACGATTCCCGACCCATGGAAACCGTGAACTGCGAAGAAGATGACGATCTTAGGCAATCTCTCCTACCAGAACCATCGCCAAAAGAAGTGCAACTACAAGATCAAACTCAAGAGAAAGAAACACTTGCCAGAAAGTTCTGGGTTGAAACGAAGAAACTGTGGGTCATCGTGGGTCCCTCTATCTTCAGCCGCGTGGCCTCATTCACCATGAACGTCGTCACCCAAGCTTTCGCCGGTCACCTGGGTGAAGTTCCGCTTGCCGCCATCTCCATCGCCAACACTGTTATCGTCGGCTTCAACTTCGGCCTCCTCGTACCTCCTAAAATCCTAACAACTAGCTACAACTTTCTGATTTAGATATCGCAAATATTTTCCTTTACTTGGTTTCCTCTAATTAATTTTGAATTTTCATGTAACAGTTGGGTATGGCAAGCGCGTTGGAGACGCTGTGCGGGCAGGCGTTTGGGGCAAAGAGGCACCACATGTTGGGAATTTATATGCAAAGGTCATGGATTGTTCTGTTCCTCAGTTGTTTTTTACTATTGCCCTTGTACATATTCACCTCTCCGATCCTGAAACTATTAGGACAGTCAGAGGAGGTGGCGGAGGAGTCGGGGATTGTGGCGGTATGGCTCATACCCTTGCACTTCAGCTTTGCGTTTCAGTTCCCTCTGCAGAGGTTCCTGCAGTGCCAGCTGAAGGCAGCAGCGGTGGCATGGGTGTCTCTGGTGGGTTTAGTAGTCAACGTGGTAACAAGCTGGCTCTTCGTCTATGTGTTGAATTTTGGGGTTGTGGGGGCCGCCATTGCTTTGGACATATCGTGGTGGGTCTTGGTGTTTGGGATGTATGCCTACGTAGTTTGTGGGGGATGCCCTTTAACTTGGACTGGTTACTCCATGGAAGCCTTTTCGGGACTCTGGGAATTCCTCAAACTCTCTGCTGCTTCTGGGGTCATGCTCTGGTATGCTTCTTTACTTTACTTTGGGTCAATACAGCAATTGCGTTACAAGTTCCCTTGTTATCGCAGCTTGGAGAACTGGTACTACAGGATACTAATACTCATGACTGGTTTTTTGAAGAATGCTACAGTTGCCGTGGATGCCTTGTCCATATGGTAACTTCATTATAATTTGTTCACTTTGATTTTTCTTTAGTCACTGCTCATTTTACATAACTGCATATCATGGTTGGGTTTGATTTTGCAGTATGACAATTAACGGATGGGAAATGATGATTCCTCTGGCTTTCTTCGCCGGTGCTGGGTACCCTTTCCATCCCTCTTTCCTCAATCGCTTTCTTGCTTAAATAGTCTCAATAATTAGGTCTAGAAATAAAATAAAAAAATTCTTACCCAAATAGAAAAACATACTGTTCGTAAAATTACGGAATATTCTAATGGGAGTATATTCAGTACATGAACTTTAACTTTAGATCTCAATCTCATTTGTCTGCCCAAAAAAAGAAAAAGATCTCAATCTCATTTGAAATAGGTATATTAAAAGGAAAAATATAAGAGCCAACAAGCTAATTTTCCTAATATAATTAAAATAAAAATAATATTACGTATATAAATCTTGCATTAATCAATAACAAGTACGCAAAACTATATAGTATATGTTTAACATTCTTAATGTCATATCAATTATATACCCTTTTATCAAGAGATGTAAAAATTATACAACTCTTTCTTTTATTTTGAAAATATACTTTTATCTTCTAAAATCCAACTATAATTAAAATACCTTAAAAAAATAATATTATTTTTAATAAAAATTATAACTTATTAAAAATAAATTTAAAATTTTATTTCAATATTATTTATCTTGAGTTGAGCACTATAAATTCAATTTATTTCAAAACTTCATCAAATTTCTAAAATTACTTATGTATATATTTAATACAAATATTGTTCTTGAAATTAAATTATTATCTATAAGATAGTTAAATTTTTAAAAAATTATTTTATGAATTTTTTTAATAATTTGTTTTTATTAAATAAATTTATAAATTGTCAAATTTATGAAATTTATTATCTTATATTAATTAAATATATATTTAATATTGATTATATTATATAAACAATAAATATAGGTTTATTCTGGCCAAAATAAACATAATAATAATTTATCTCTTATTCTAAGAACGATAATTATAATATATTTTTTGATTTAATATATATATATTGAAAATAAAAAATAAAAAAATTGAGCATATGAAGGAAAAAGGGTTTATAACAAAAAATAATAATTTGCTAATCATTTCTAATAGTTATCTACAATTCAACCTGCCTCTCTTGAGTAAAAGACGAATTTGGATCATCTCCCATAATAAAAAATCCCGTAGAAGAGAAAATAAAGAGATATGTGAGGCTACACGAGTAGATCGCGTTAGGCTTCGCCCCCTCTCTTTTTCTTTCTTGCAAAATTTGCTTTATAAGAGACTATCCTATTTCATAAGAAACGTCTTTGCTTTTTATCCTATTCTCTGTGCGTTCAGAAGTTATGGCCTGATTCTATTTAATGTTTTTACATATATTTTTTAGAATAAATTTTAAAAACAAAAAAATTAAAAAATTTATTTGAATCATTATTTTAAAAATTATGATTTTTTATTATTTTTTAATTTATGAAGTAAAAATTAACAAAGTATCTAAAAAAATATTTTAATTTTTTTATTTTCGAAAATACAATTATATTTTTTGTTTACAAAATATTTTATCAAAAATACATTATCAAACTATTTTTTTTCTTAAAAACAAAAAACTGTAATGTTGTGCTCTGTTCTATGTTTTTTTTGGGTCGCATGTTTCGTCTTGATATTTGTGCTGCATGTTGGTTGCCTGTCACTAGCGTCATTCAAAATGTAGGAATTTGGCAGCCAAAAGTCTGACGGGGCATTTCGTTGGATAAGTATTAAATATATAAAATGTAAAATATAAATAAATAAAATAAAAAATTGCAAGTATTTATTCATTTAAATAATAATAATAATAATAACAATAACATAATAAATATTACAAAATTAATTATATTATGATAAACAAGCCAAACCGGTAATAAATTTTGTTTGATTTGCAATAATCCAAATACATTTTATTTATATAATTTATATAATATTTATTATAATTTTATAATTATTACTTTATCTATTAAATTATCATTTTAATTATTAAATTATAATAAAAAATTATTTTTTATTTTTATTTTTTTAATATTTTGTTCACTTTTATATTCTTTTCGTTAAATCTTCTAGTCCAGTAAAATTGGCCGTTCATGAATCATGAACACATTTATTAACTTGTACTTACAATTTGGTGGCCAAATAAATCCTTTCATCAACGGCTCACTGCGTTGTCAGAATTCATGTGGTAATAATGGCGCTGTTCCATGTGTATCTAAAGGAAACTCACGCTTTACGGATCTCATTTGAGACGTTTAAGTTTGATTTAAATAGTTTAAATTATATATATTTGTTAATTTTTAATTTTATAAAATATAAAATAAAAAATAATTTTATAACTATTAATTATAAAAAAAATATGTTTTTATCAAAAAAATAAAAAAAATTATAAAATCTAGGTCATTTAAATTTAATATAAATAATTTAGATTGAGATGCATATTTTTTTCGGATTCACAAAGAATCCGGATTTGAGCTAATATCAGAAAGGAAGTGCTCATCTTCATTAATAATTTAATATTGTTGCTGTAGCTTTAGGCCCCTTTGAGTTCTAATAATTGCACTGGTACAACATCTCCTTTCAACTTATGATCTGTTGTTAAATATTCACACTCTTATCGGCAGACCCCACTTGAATGAATAATGTCCAGGGTAAGGGTGGCGAACGAGCTAGGAGGTGGGAATGGAAAAGGAGCAAAATTTGCAATGCAAGTATCAGTGGCACAATCAACGGTGATCGGACTCTTCTTCTGCATAATAATAATCGTATTCCATCACCAATTTGCATACATGTTCACGTCCAGTTCTGATGTGCTTAAAGCCGTTGATGACATGGCTTACCTCTTAGCCATCACCATTCTCCTCAACAGTGTTCAACCCGTCTTGTCAGGTCAGGACCCACCCACAAAGAGTCCACCAAACTTGAATACTAAATCAAGGACTACCTGGCTGCTATATTTGTTTTTGTCAACTAGGTTTATCAAACAAAACGATATATGATCAGAAAGATAATATACACATGGATTAGTGAGGTGACCACACATTAATTTTTTGGCATAGAAATTTCTGATGCTTTTGTTACTGACGAGATCTTTTAAATTTGATTTATAGGAGTGGCTGTTGGCTTGGGGTGGCAAGCGACAGTAGCATATATTAATGTAGGGTGCTACTACGTTATTGGGCTCCCACTTGGAATTTTGATGGGTTGGGTCTTCAATCTTGGTGTGAAGGTATAATATGTGCACCATATATTTTCCATCTTGTCTTGCCTGCTAATTGCCAGACACTTGAACAATGAACGCTTATGATATTTCATAAGTTTGTCTGCTAATTGATGTGAGATGCAGGCTATATGGGGTGGGATGATCTTCGGTGGAACGGCCATTCAAACGGTGATACTGTCCATAATAACAGCACGATGCGAATGGGAGAAGGAGGTAACCTACTTTTCAACATCAAATAGCACTAAATCTTAGCACCAACAATCTGCAAGCATTTACATTCATATATAAGCAGATCCAATGTAGACTAATTTCTTTGTTTGTGTTCTTGCATTTTCAGGCTGATATAGCCACTACGCGTGTTAACAAGTGGTCAAGCTCTAACCCAAATTAATCATCATTTAGAGGCCTCATTTTTAACACCATACTCAGCTAATGTATCTCCTTAGTTTGGTTGCCTAAGATTACGGGCTAGCTCGAATTCTTTCAGTTCAGTCTTTGAAAATTGTAATTCAAACTTACGATTATTCGTTCGATTTAATACAGATTGGTTTTCATTATTTTGCTGTTAATTTTATATGGATTATATAAGGAACAACAAGAATAGGAAGAACAATGATAAAAGCACATGATAGAAAAATTTACAAGACGCTGTAAACTTTGTAAATGCATGCACTATAGAAACTAAAGTATTAAAATATATCAAATTAATTAACAAGTTTCACTGGTTTATAAACTAAAACCAACACAGACTCATTACCATTTCATTCAATAGTTTGTATTGTTGCATCCGACCATTTAGTTTGAATAGCTAAGCTACGAAGATAGAGCTGCAAACATTTATAATAATGCACGTGGTTAATCATGTATAATCTAAACTTAGATTTTCAGCACAAAAACAATAACTTCTAACCATTAAAAAAAACATCTTTCCACTTTGCACACATACATCGGCCTGATACTAAATTCATACCCATTTCTATCAATACATATATAAACGGTCGAAAACTGAGCCGAAATCTTTTTGTTATACAGACTACAGATGTACAAATTTTGTCGTGGTCATTTACACAAAGGCCAGTGGCAAAACTCCGAAAGCAACTTTTTCTGAGGCCCAACCAAAAAGCAAAAAGACTAAAAGAGCGATCCCTTGGGATTTGGGGATTTTGAAGAATACCGTTTGTTATCCGACCGTTGGAACAGTTAGAGGTGATCGGGTCATGCCCACCCACCCCGCAGAAACCCGAATCAATTGCCCTGCTTCTAGAAACGGGTTGGTAAACCGAGTCCACTCGCCTGACTCGTTTCTCCCCCTCGTCTTCACCGTCAGCCACTTTCCCTCTATCTCCTCCTTCTTTGTCACCACCATTGTCTCTGTTTGCTTAATCAAATCCCAGAACCCATCATTTCTTTTCCTGTTCACAAACAAGAGTACCAATCTTTCCTTGCTATCCTCCAATCTTGTCAAATAACTCACCAACTCTGCCAATTCTCCCACCTCCAAATTCTCCACCCTATTCCTTAATTCTTCTACCCGCAAGAAAATCTCATATTGAACACTTCTATAATCTTCACCCACCAATCTCACTATTTCATAAACCAAATCATTCCTCTGAAGCTGTAATGACTCTGGTACTCGACTTATCTGCTCTACAAAACCCACAAGACTTTCTATTTTATACAACAATTCCGAATTCGATAGCCCCAAATGCTTTCTATCTTGTGTGCCTTTCTTGGCATTCTTGGTGTTGTCGCTTGAGGACGAGCTCAAGTAGTAACCCAAGACCCTCGAAACCGATAAATTCTGTTCTAAAACACCTGCGTACCATCGAACCCACGAGGACAATTCCAATGATTCGACGTCGGAATCGTCGCGGAAGGTGGATAGGTTGAGGAAATTGTGGCCACCGTAGGAAGGGTAACAGGAGAGGTGATCCCTGAGAGTGAAAGGTCCCCTGATGATGACGTTGTGTAACGTGAAAAGGCATTTGAGGGCCACCGTGACACTGCGCGTGCGGTGAAGTCGGTCCATGAGAGCGTTTATGCAGACACGCGGTAGAAGGTGGGAGCCGTGGCCCGTGACGGAGAAGACGGCGAGGATTCGGGCCTCCGACGGAGGAGTTGAGGGGCTGTGGGTCGTGGAACGGAGAATGGGGACGCGAACAGTAGATACGTGGCGTTTGAAGGATAGAGATGCTGCGATAACTGAGGCTTTGTCCTTGAGAATGTAAATGAGATTTCTTACCCTTTTTTTCTGTGCCATGGTGGAAAGAATGTGAGGGAGATGAGGATGGAGAGTCAGAAAGGATGATAAAAAGGGGTTCGAGTTCAGAGGCTCTGTATTTTATTGGAAAAATACAGAGTCAAATGCCCTAATTCCGTTCTGGAAAAGAAACTCCATTTGTCTGAGTTGTGTATCTCTCTCTATTAATAAATATAAAAATAATGAATTTGATTAAATAAAATAAAATTTTAATACAAAGATTAAGAAGGAAAATCATAATTGATGTGCTTAGCACTGCGTTTACCTTGTCTTGTTAACGCGGGGAAGCAATCGTATTTTCTAGAAGACCATTAAAGACATTATCTATTTAATTTGAACATTTCAATATGTCGTCACTTTCGTTGAAATGATTTGTTCGCTTTTTTGGGGGGGGGGGGGGGGGGGGGGGGGTGTTGTTCTCCCTTGTCTCTTTATAAAAGTTTTTATTGAGCCTAAATTCAAATCACCGCGTCATATTTGGATATCAATGTATTAAGCAACATATATTGGAGATGAAAATTGCAGTAGTTGGCAATTGTCATTGACATTTAAAGCATACAAGAAGTCGGGCTCCATGACCATTTTGTTTTCTCACAGTAATAATTTGGAAGGGACTGTTTGAATACAAACTTTCACTTTTCCACAACTTGACAAATCAATTTTAAGTTGCGCTCCCATAACTAATGACATGAAAACTAAATTATGCAACACAATTAATGGGATGGATCGTAGTTTGAAATCAAAGGCGGATACGATCCAAGCAAGATTTTCTGTGGAGTTGATGGGCTTGCTGAAGCTGCAAGTAATCCCTATATGCAATGGCACGATATGCTGGGGGATGAACCTCGCAAACCAGCTCGGGCGCAGGCTCTACAATGGTGTCAAGAGGTGGTCCATGAGAAGTACCTATTGAAATTCTTGTTGCTTTCTTATTCACCACTGCTCGATGTACTACGCTCTTGTATTTCCCATTACTCAATATCTGACCACAAAAGCCAACCACATATACGCTCTCAACTTTTTATTGGGCTCAACTAGAAAGCTGAAAGCATAGTTGTTTGGGAGTGTAGTAATTTACCTCCATGTGATCACCGATGTTGACAAGGAAGGAGTTGGGTAAGGGATGGACTGGAACCCACTTGCCGTTGTGTTGGATTTGAAGCCCGGACTGCTGATTTTGCACGAGGAGGGTCAAAAGCCCATGGTCTGCGTGTGGCGGCATGCCCATTGCAAGCTCCGGATTTGGACATGGTGGATAAAAGTTTATGACTAGCAATTGGGAGCCCGATTCTACGTTCATCTTCTTCACCATGTAGTTTTCTTCTAGGCCCAAGCTTCTGGATATTCCTTTCAGTAACTCCCCGGCCACTTCCCTGCTACTTTTGCAGTATTCTTCTAGTACTTCACTGCAAATATTGGAGAGAGAGTCAAATTCCGAAGGACAATATTATTGGGCTTCTTAAAATGTGTGATCTATAATCTGCCGCGATTCCCTACCTCCTCTTAAGTTGTAAGTACGATTCCATCTACCCTTTGCTTCCCCTCCCCCAAAAAAAAAAAAAAAAAAAAAAAAAACAAAACAAAACAAAACAAAATTCCACTTATCAATCAAGTTCAACTGATACGAGATATAATCCCCCCCTCCCCCATAAAAAAAAGATGTTACGAAGCACAAAAATCTAATAATTTTATAATTTGACTGGTTTGTATTTGCTTTTCTATATATATATATATATAACTCATGGATTAATACTGTTTATTTGCATTGTTTAATGTAGAATTTATAATGTCTCATTATTACTGTATACGTACTATTTTATTACTATTTTGCATTATTTATCATTGTTTATCCGAGTCATATTTTTATTATTTTTTTCCATAAAATCCATATTTTCTTTTTTTATTATTTTTTGTTGTGGAACTCACATTTTAAAAAAAAACTCTAAATCTGTAGGAGTTAATGATAGTTAACCAAGAAATCAAATACGCAAAATTTATAACATAGCCTATTTCGTTAGTATTTTTTTTTAAAGAAAAATTTATACTAATGGTTCTCTGGGACATTTTAATCGGGTGCTAATATAAGCATTACTCCCACCCCCCCCCCCCCCACCCCCACAAAAAAAAAGTGCAGAAAAAATTCCTCTTATAGTTCTGTGAGGTACGTAGAAGAAAAAAAAAAAAATATATATATATATATATATATATATATATCCATAGTGGTGAGGACATTTTGATATGATATCCATAGAAGTGGACCAACCAAACAGAGAAGAGCAGGATAGGAGGGACCGGTACTAAAGAGCAGTGGTCAAGCCACAAGTGGAAGTTGTAACTCGGTTTTCAGGATGCTTGCACCCTGGACTCAAATGAATGGAAAGATTCTGTGGAGAAGACAAATTTGTATAGTTTGGACATTCAAAACCACTTGAGTTAGAAATTAATCATCCCATATGATGCTTGCATGGCCTTTCTTCCGCTAAGGCTTGAATAAATATTTTATAACGTACACGTACGTGGACCAAAAATGAAACACACTCAACCGCCCTCCAAACTTGAGATTTCGCAAGCAATCCCTTTTCCCTTTCACTATTTGGAATACGCACAGTATGATAGAAAAGCGGAAACAATGACAAACATTCCACGAAGCAAGTGGTTGATGTTAATTTTATTCATTTTTGCAGCTATCTTGGCAAAATGGGGAAACAGGAGGCGGAGACTCACACAAAACATGGAAGCACATTGCATTATAGGCTGCTCCCATCTGAATGTTAAGGTGAAAAAGCTAAACCGGGTGATATTTTTAAGAGCACAATAAGATAGATGAGGAGAGCATTCTAAATAAATTAAATTAAAGCAGCTTCAGGCTGCAGGAGTGTGAGATTGCAGGAGTAGGGGGTTAAGTATAATACCTGAAACCGGAGGGCTTAGTGGGGGCGTGGAAATGAGGATGGACATGGAGTTTTAGATAATCTCTCCAGAAAAGAATTTTGTCGACCCTTACATTGAAGCTGGTTCCGTATCTTATTGGGTCAAATACTTGCCCTCCTGCGTATTCTCTTTTTTCCTCCTCTGTCAGGTCAAAAAAGCTCTGGCTTCCTCTCACCACCTCTTCCCTTACTGTCTCCGACACCCCGTGGTTTATTAGCTACATATGAAACAACCAATTAAGAATTTGTTAAGATATCAGATACACTCACACACACACACATATGAAGGCTTTGTGATAGGGATAGATATAGATATAGATATGAAGAATTAATTAAGAAGGAAAGGGTTTGTGATAGTGATAGCTAGTGAGACCATGAAGAAGCCCCAGTCACGGCAAGCATCACCAAGTCGTTGGATGGCCTTGGAGCGGTCAGTAGGGCTGAAGGAGGTGAGGTGGGAAAAGTCGATGGTGGGAATAGTGTGAGTCTCAGGTTCAGATAATATGGAATCTTCTGGACTTTGAATGCACACATATTTGGAGGGTAAAGAGCTCACACAATTGGATTCAACTAGCCCTTTCACGCTAAACATCTTTGCTTACTCTTCCATGGTTTCCCCAGATTAAAGCACTACTACTTGGTATATATGCATCTTCTGTGTTCTCATAGAGCAGGGCTTTTATACACACAAGTAGTGCGTGATTATTGCTGAGGTATATTTTCGTCAATTTTGTTTTAAATTAAATTTAAAATATGAAGTGCATGAAGTTTAACGAAGAGGGGATTACAGTGGGACAAAGGCATGTGGCCTGCATTACATGAGAGTCACTTGAGAAATGATAATGAAGTAATTCACGGAAAGCGACGGACCACCCAAGTGAAAACGTTAGCAAAAGGAGAGAAATGGGACTGTGAAGAAGTTGATCTGTTGTCAAAATATGAGGAACTAAGAAATAATTTTAAGGAAAGGCAGCTTAAGTACGGAAAATAGCCACGATTAATTTAGGAGGGGGGGGGGAAGAATCCAAATTTTGTGTTGATTTTGGACAATACGCATGATCTGTTGTCAAAATATGAGGAACTAAGAAATAATTTTAAGGAAAGGCAGCTTAAGTACGGAAAATAGCCACGATTAATTTAGGAGGGGGGGGGGGGGAGAATCCAAATTTTGTGTTGATTTTGGACAACTTGGCCCAATTTCTTGGGCAAACCCACCTCTCTTTCAAATTTTTTATAAATCTAATATAACTTTTTTATATATAAGTACTTACAATTTTTTATTCCAAACAACGTGAGGCTTTCTTTAAAAATACTCATTTTTTACAACATGATCAATATGTGAGCATATAGAATAGCCATCGGATTCGGTTTCATATAGGACGATCAGAAATTCTAGTCCAATTAATGCACGCAAAATGAATTAATAGGTAGGGACTAGAGGGGAGGGCACAGTGAACGCCCTGACGCATTTTGGTCCATAAATTCCGGTTGGAGCTACAAGAAGTGATAAGAACAACACAGCAGTACTACTCCTCGTAAATTTCTATCAAAGCACCAGACATCAGTCCACGTATGACTCAATACCGGGTGGGCTCAGAGGTTATCGGTTGGGTTTTCAATACGCCAATGGGATGCCATTGTTTGGGCGCACGAGTTTTATTTCATTATTATTATCATTATTTTCTAAGGTAGACAGGTGATGGTTGAATATGATTTAGTGGTTTACAGGTTACGCAGCACGAAGTGATACCTCTCGTGAAATTTGTGGTGCCCTGCTGCCAGACAATTGTGCGCCCACCATGAAGAAGACACCAGCTAGCTAGCTTTGTGGTGCCATGCTCCCAGACAATGGTGCGCCCACCATGAAGAAGGTACCGGCTAGTTGGTGCACCGGTTTACTTTAAATCAATGTTTAAAAAATCACATCAACATTAAAGGTGATTACGAGTTTGATTTATTTACATTAAAGGCGATCACGAGTCAAATTTCTATAAAAATGAGTTGAGTTTATGGGAAGAAAAAACTCTTAGCTTAGGTCTAAATTTGGTATTATTTATTAAAAAAAAAAAAAAGAAGCCAAATTTGTCTTAATAAATTCTTTTAAATTTTTTAGCCAATTTTTTAGATTTTAATATATATTTAAATATTTAAAAAATCTAATTTATATAACTTTACTATAGTATTATTATATCCAAAAATTAAAAAAAAAATTTAAATACAATTGACTATAAATGTAATAATACATGTCTTTATTATTTTTTTGGATCATTATTATGAAGTATGTGCATGAAAATGATAAACTCATAATGTTATACTCATGAAACATTTAAATGTAACAATAGAAGAGAAATAAATGACACTTAATAATATTAATATAATTATTAAAAAAGGGGGCCAAGCCAAGTTTTGAAAATAGTTTTATCTTAGTTTGCTTTTATAAATGACACTTAACAATATTAATATAATATAAACTTTTTCAAAATAGGCCTAATTTTCCGAGCTAATGTTTACATTTTCCAGCAAGGTCTATTGCGCCATAATCAGGTTTGATTAACATTGAATTGAAATAAAAAGTTATTTATGATTATATTGTTCAATTATAGTTGAATCTTTTTAAATATATATAAAAAATATAAAAATATAATATTTTATAATTAAATTGATATATATGTTATAAAATAATATTTAAAATAAATATAAACATTTCAAATATAAAAAATAGTCAAATCATTATGATAATAAGTATATATGAAATGAATTGAACATAGTTAATAAAATATTATAAATTTGTATCATAAAATATGAAAATTTTATTTAAAAATAAATAAATAAATATTATTTTTTTGACTGATTCAATGTAAATCAACTAATTTTTATACGTTTTACTCAATTTTGACTATTTAGCCACTTCTTGATCGATTTTCTTTTTGGTTGCTTCTGAGAGTTAAATAAATCGATTCAATGATTGATTTATCAGTTTTGTAAATCGGTCCAATTTTTATAACACTAATTTAAATTTTTCTACATTACCAAATGGTTAATTCAATGGCCAAAAAAAAAGAGATAATATTCCTCCATTAAGAAAAAAGATAATATTCCTCCTTAAAAAGATTTAGTTTTTCTTAGTAATGTTTTGTAATTAAAAAATAGGTGCATGCAAGAGAATGTGTTTTTAATCCTAACCAAAACTAAAGATAAAGTTCAAAAAACATATCATAAGAGTATAATAACAAAAAAAGAAAATTTTATGCAATCATGGCATAAATGGCTGATCATAGAAGTGTTGATAATTAAAAACAAAAATGTGCACCAATTGAAAATTAATCATGTATTAATATCAACACATTCTGTGCATTTTTTTAATGGGTTTACTTTTTTAAAAAAATCACTTTTAAATTATAAGAAAAAAAATCTTATGGTGATTAATGCCTATACTACTATTCCAAAACCACTTTATCACTTATTGAATGTGAGTTTGTAAATTTTATTTAATTTATATTTTCAATAATTAATTTTTAAGATAAACAACATTTTGTTCCCTCAGCTAATACTTAGTTACAAACTTGGTCTATAATAAAATAATATTTATACCATAATACTCACACTTACAACTAATTTTTACTAAAATATTGTGATTTTTTTAATATTTGAAGTTATAATTAATAATAATAATAATAACTGCCTAACTTTGTATTAAAAATTAATTATTTAAAATACATAATTAAATTTGCTTTTAAGTGCAAGAACTGAAAATGTTGTGTCAACATGAACCACCACTCAAACAAGATTTACTCTTAAAATTATCTCAATATCCAGCCTTTAGCAATGGCTCCAAAAAAAGTAATTATTTGATTTGCATTAATTTTTAATTTAATTATTATAATTTATTTTTTAAAAAATATCTCAATAATTTCTAAACATTTTAGGGATAATCCCCACATTTTCAAACGGTAACATGTTACTGTCCATTTGGCATAATTCCGTCAGAGACGTCAAATGTGACCACCACATACTTCGATGTATATAAGCTGGACATAATGGCTGCACGCGCTGCTTCGATCACCTCTGCTTCAGTGGCACCTTCTTAGCCGGAGGCTATGTTAACCAATCTCCTTTGCCCTTTCCGTATGTCATCACTTCACCTGCAATTGAATCATAGAAACGCTCAATTAATGCGATCACTGAACTCTTGCCTGACCCACTTGCTCCCACAAGAGCTTGGCTCTATCCTGCGCAGATTCTAAGCTTTGTACACCATCACGTCAGATCATGATGGGTATGCAAAATCCACATGTCTGAGTTCAATTTCATCGCCAATCGACTCCATCGATTCAGCATCAGGATCGTCTGGATCGATCCTCGTTTGACGGTCGAGGATTGAGAAAACAGAACCAACAGCTTCACTGCCTCTGGTTATCCTTGGAGCGAAGCTTAACCGAATTAGCTGTGGTGACGAGGACTATAAGAACTTTGATGACCTTTGAGAAGGTGAAGACGCCTTTGCTCATTGAGTTGAGCACCATACCAAAGAATGAGAGCTTCGGAGGCGTAAAGAGCGAGCTGGGAGAGACTGAAGAGGCCTCCAGGAGTTTGGCTGGGGCAGAGGCTTTGGCGTTGGGGGACACGAAGCTCGGGGCAGAAGAGACAAGTATTTGTTTTTGAGCGTTGAACGCGTTTATGCTTTTGTGTCTGTGACTGTGTTTATGCCGAAATCGAAAAGGAGAAGCCGAACTTCCCGTGTCTGCGGCTTCGTTTATGCCCTGCTTTGAGTGCGTTCGGCGTTTGACATAACTTATAAGGAGTAACAGTTTATGCCACCATTTAATGCCAAGTTGTTCAGCCAACTCAGTTGCTTTTCAATATGTGGCAGCCATAGCTTGCTGTTTGACAACTCAGGCAAAAATTAATGGCATGTTAATAGAATCGTGAGTAACATTTTAACGTTTTGAAGATTATAAGGATTAACATTGAAATATTTGAAAATTATAAAATAAAAAAATAAAGTATAGAACTTAAATTAAAAATTTGATATAAATTATAAGAACTGAGTAATTAATTTTTTGCCCCAAAAAAAAAAAAACCTTTAACCATAATTGGAGTTGAAGAAGTTGGAGTGCAAGCACGAGATTTGAATTCAGTCTCATTGGGGCATTGGCCCCATATGCAGGTCCAATTAGCCATAACTTTGCTCAAATCCTTCTTAATTCGGCCCGGAAGGTTTCTCTTATTTAATTTTGATTAGGTATATCACGTTTCGGCCCCAGAAAAAGAAAAATAGAAAGATCGAATTGAATTTTTTTTCATTAAACTAGAAGGACTAAAAATAAACCTAAGCCTAAAAGTAAAGCTGGCTGAAGTGATTAATATTGGAAAGTCAGAATGTGAAAATTCCATAGGGGAAGATTGTCGTTCAAAGTTAGAAACAACTTAGCATTCCTAAATTTAAGTTAAGCTGAAGACTTTAAAAAGTATATGTTTTAATTATCTGATTTTTAAATTTACTTTCATATAATTTGGTTTTTAAAAATTTTTTACTTTTCAATGGTTAACTTATAAAGCATATACAAATTTGCTCCTTTTTTACCGATAAAAAATTAATAATAGTAATTTAAAAATTCTCAAATACCAAATCGTATAACTTCCAAAAATAAAATATACAATTATTAGACATGCATCTAAGCTGCACCAAAGAAATTTCAAAGAAGGAAGAAGCACGAGTGAAACAAGGAAATATACAGAGTTTAAATGTTTAGATTGTACAAAATCCTTCGTGTTTTTTGTTTTTTAGTCCTCAAATCAGTCCCACGGCATATTCAAATGTAAAACCAAAAATTAAAAAAGAGAAAAGAAATTGTGTGAAGTATGAACACGAAATCAATGTACCTAAGGTACCAATGGCGTCTAATACGCACTGGGTTCTGGACATAACCGATCTGTAGATCGTTCTTCCAAGTTGTCCATTGCCACCCCTGAACTATCCGCATGTGGCTTCCTGCTCTCCTTCGACGAACTCGAACCGTTCCGATTGATAAACACCCACCGGTCCGACCGACCCTCCCTCCTGAAATAATTCCCCCCGCCTCCGCTTCCCACGCTTCTTGTCCTGTAACCCCTTCTCTCACTACCCATTCTCGTGAACGTCACAGAATTTTTCAGGAGCCCCTTCCTCACCTCCTCCGGTAATCTCAGCGTAAATCTCTCACGATTCTCGCCCGCCGAAACCACCGAGTGTCCCGTCGAGTGTGATCGCGGAAACAAGCTCGCAGTCCCTGATCTCGGTGGAGGATTCTGATTCCGGCCGATTAAATTGATGATATCCCTGCTCTTGGGGGTGGAATCTCCTACTGCTCTGTTGTCATTGCGTTGATCAAGTTGGATGATATCCCTGGTGCGTTGTTCTTCAGATTCGATAGGAGAGTCGGGCATCTGAATGGCGACGAAGGAGATTTCACCGGGTCTTGGAGCGAGATTTGCCCGACAAACAGGGCAGGTAGAGTGAGAGGACAACCAGAGGTCGATACAATCCAGATGGAAAACGTGACTGCATTTGGGAATGAAACGCAAAGTTTCGTGGTCTTGAAACTCGTTCAAGCAGACGGCGCATTCCAGGGTGCTTCTTCCAATTTTAAGGCCCTTGACTGTGGAGTAGACGAAAGTGGGAAAGGTGTGGATGATTTCGGGGTCCAGGCCGCGGGGGTGGCGGTCGCTGTTCCCGATGGGGAGAGTGAGCTGGTTGGTTCCTCTCAATCGTCGCTCTGCACATTGACGAGAGTAGACAGAGAGGAAGCCTAAGGCGAAGAAGACGACGACGAGGATGACCAAAATGATGGCCATGGATTTATCGAATCGGACCTCGGAAAATGGGTCGAGCGGAGGAGGGGGATTTGGGAACTGTGCTGAGGCTGGGGAGGAGGTTTGTAGGAGAAGAAGGAGAAAGAGAGGAAGACCATGGTCAGGACTGCAGAGAGTAAGAATGGACGGAGCACAAGTCTCCCAGGAAATGATCATAGCTGATCATGAGAGCAAGACTCTGAATTTTGCTCCTCTTACTGAAAAGCGAAGCAAAGGCAAAATGCTAAGGGCTGACAATAACGTTAGCATCTTTTGGTTGACCTGGCGATGCAGGAAGATATAAACAGAAAGAAAGAGAGAGAGAGAGAGAGAGAGGGTTATGTTGAAAGGGTCGGGAGCTTTGCCATCCAAGAAATGACAGATTTTAAAACCCTTGCGTTTTTGGGTTTTGACTTTGGAAAATCAAGGTGTCCACCGAAGCATTATGGATTATCATCGTATTTGGAATCTCGCTTCAAACTCATATTTGTGTAGAAACAATAAATTATTACTTCTTTACGATTATAATTTTGAGCCTTACAAAAAAAAATTAAACACATCATAGAACATCAACCAAACCGAGTTTTCTTCACTCTGGAGCTCCTTTCTTCATTTTTGGTTTCTTGTTTTTTCTAATAGAGAAATTAATCGAATGAAAGAAAGGAAAGTTACAAAACCTCACAACACTCGTGGCCATAATAAAAAATAACAGGGCTCATTTAGATTTAGATTTTCATTTTAACTGATTGGAAATTGGTTGGAATTTTCGGTGATGTGACTTCGGGGCAATCTCTTAGAAAAAGTAATCAAGTTACTATATTCGGCTCATTTACGCATTTTCTGGTCATCGTTTTCCTTCTTTATTTATCACAAAAGTAAAATATCAAGCATCTCTCTTTTTTTTTTTTTGGTTTTACAACAAAAATTTGATGTTACAAAAAGGAGAGTCAATAATACACAAATATTTTAAAATTCTTATATAAATAATTTTTATCCTTGTATAATTGTATCATTAATTTTCAGGAACAATTATATCAAAAAAAAAAATCAGTAGCAAAACGTCTAATATATATTATAGCCGCATCACATAATTGCCTAAATGACAAAGGGAAAAAGCAATTAGTAAGCAGCAATATCCGATTTTATCCCTCGTCATTGTTTAATATATATTTGATAATTTCTCTGAGCCTACATTGTTGAATGTTTCATCATGACGCTCCAGAGATTAAGAAGGCTACAAAAATGGCTCCATTGTGCATAACGAAAGGATAATGTTTCTCGCTTGTTACTTCTTCGAACGTGCTTCTTGGGTCACATTAATTTTTTAAATCTATATTTTAAAATTAATAATCAAGTCTAACAAAGAATATATCAAGTCAAGTTTATTATAAAATGTCAAATTTGTATTAGATCAAGCGGTTTGTGTACTTCGTCTCTAATAAATTATAATTTAGATTAAACCCAACTAATCACTTCAAAGTTTGATTTGTTCATCGAACTTTTAAACCGAGGCTTCAGGGAATAACATTATTAATGACTTGTAACTATTAAGCTTTGATGGCTGATAACTACTCATGATTATTTATAACAGCTCTTTCCCACATGTGACTCATTTTTATAAATATTAAAGAGGGGACACTCCTTATTCACCAGGTATGCCTACTCTTGCTTTGCTATTACTTTGCCCATTCCTCTTTACCTCGTACTGATTTGGGCGCTGTAGTTATGACGAAGCCTTCGAATCTGTCGTGGATCTAAGCCCCTATTTTGCAAGTACTGAATTGAGCATCATCGTTGCCAGGATGCATTCCAGAAAGTAATTATTCAGTAATAGGCGGGCTTTGTAGGAATTCACTAATTTTTACTAGATGATCTCAGATTTGGTCACCTTTCCCTATCATATGAAAGAATCCAATCTGGACACCGACCATCACCTTCTATTCTGCAGGTATTGAATTGAACATTATTGTTGTGAACAATTATCTATCCCACGGGATAGTTGTTCATCAAATTCTAATAATAAATATGGATCTATTGTGGGATAAGCTTAAAGAAAATCATAGAGAATTGGGGAAGAGGGGCCTACAAAATAAGTAGAAATACTAAATACTGGATCAACAATGTCATTTTCAGTGCCCATCCCCACCAACAGGTTCAACTCTCTCAATTTCGAATCAAAACGGCCGACTACTGTGATTTCGGTAGAAAATCACATCCACGATCCAACACGCGAAAACGAATTCCCAAATTCAACTCTATATATATATATATATATATATATATATATATATATATATATATATATATATATATATAATCCAGCGTATAATCATATAATTTAAATTATAATTTTATCCTATCTTCAATAACTAAAAAACCAAAAAATCTACTTCCACCATGCAATAGACAAGCCATGACTTTTTCTTTTTCTTTTTTGGTAACTTTTTGTTAAGTTGCCTCGTCTAAGTTATCTAGGATGAGTAGGCTGGATTAATCCATTTAAATAATTAATACTTTTACGTCAGTGGGTTATAGTACACCTGTAAAACCATTAAAAAAAATTATAGCAAATGCAATATATATATATATATATATATATATATATATATATTATAAAAAAAAAAGATTAAACTTAGATACAATTCTTTAAATTTTTGTTATTATGTTTTTAATTAAAAATGATAAATATATACTTTATCAATAATAACATAACATGAGTATAATTTAATTGAGAACATTAGTTTGCAAAAACTATACATTTTTTTTTGTTAAATTATTATTAGATATTTATATATTTATCATATTTTTATTAAAAAAATATAATAACAAAAATATATAAAAAATGACATATGACTTTTTTCTTTGAAAAAAATATTTTAACTAACTCTGAACCACAATAAATATTTATATTGTATTCAAAACTCGGTATCATAATGATAAGCAATCACAAATTTTGATAACTACATCATAAAATATTCGACAAAAATATTTTCAAAATGTTTTCAAGTAGAAGCATGCCGGTAATAAAAGATGGGCTCAAATAACTCAATCAGGTCCAACCGATGGACTCATCAAGACTTAAGCATTACTCACGAGGCCTCAAATATCTCATAATGGGCTAAACCTCTATCAAATGTTTTTAATAAAAAAAAGACAGATGTATAGTATTTTTGTAAAAATATGATAAATATATAATTTAATTAGATAATTATACAATTATTTAAAAAAATACTTATCATACATTAATTAAAGAATCATACACTTATCATATTTTGATTAAAAAAATTTGATAATAAAAATAAAGAAAATTGCATATAAATTTTTTCTTTTAATTGTCTCTGATTAACCACCAGTTGCTTAGGGGGTGCTATATTTTTGGATCACTTGCTTAGTAAATGATTACCATTGGGCAAGTGGAGCACGACTACCAAATAACAGCCAACATCACCTATAAACAAAGAACCATTAATTTCACATTTCAGGTAACCAAAATTGTTTATGGATAATATTAATTTTATTATGCAAATAAGAGCTTTGCTTCCTTTTATGTTGTTTGTTGACCTTTATCCACCGTGATCGCCCTAACTAGGTGATATTCATCACCAATCAAACAAGCTACCCATTATCTTTTGCTCATTTTTTGTTACCAATTTACGATTTGGAGTTACGTAGGTGGACACATTCCACTTCAAAGTGGTTTCTTTTACGGCTTGTTTGATATTTGAAAAGAAAGAGATTTTATTTATTTATTTATAATATTTAGTATACTTTTATAATTATTATTTATTTCATTTATTTTTATTTTTATTATTTTATATATCGAATGATCCTAAGTTTAGATTAGATGGAACTTCCTTTTGTATTATTTGGTATGCAAAGAATTTTTTTTTTTTCGTACTATGCACAAGATGGTTTCTTCATTCACCTATCTGAATTAAAATATAAAATAATTTATTAATATTTTACTTAAGATACGAAAATGCAATGTCAAGCAACTTTACCTAACAAATATAGATCTTTCAACGTGTGTACCAAATCATTATGCTAAATAAAAGTATAAAGAAGTCTCATGCCAACAAATGTAACAAAATATTAAGTACTACCCACGAGGATGATGTGGTGTTTCAATATTAATTTTTAGTCAAGTAACATATTAAAAATCAATATCATTCCATATACTATATCATAAGAAGAGGCAGAAGTCTTTTTTTCTTTTTAAGTGAAAAATCAACATCATGAAAATAAGGAAAAACTATGCGTATTAAGGGACGATATCGTGAGATTGATTGAGCTTGGATATAGCTCTGGGAGGCTATCATTGTGGAAGCTAATCACAGAAAGAGAAATTCCCTTTGACGTCAAAAATGAACATTTTGCATCTGCCTTGTACAGTTGGCCAAAAAGGCTTTCAAAGAAAAATTAGATTTGAAAAAAAAAAAAAAGCTTGGCTATAAGTTAAGTTGCAGATCAATTAGGCTGATAAATCCTATATTAATTAATCGGCGAAGATTGAGAATCAAATTCAATCCTACTACATTCCATTCGAAGATATCATTGAACAATAATTAATTACGAGAGTCATTTGATTTTATTGAATCCCACTCACTCGTGTTTATAAAATATTTTCTGTATTAATTGAAAGGAGGAAAAGTTCAATATATTCAATTGCCAAATGCGGCTCAAGTATGCTATTGGTTTGTGCAAGTCGTCTTTAGATATCTGTCCATCTGTATCCAAAATTCAAAGTCCACGCCCGCATGTATGGTAGAGAGGAAGCTTATCCATCTTGAAGGTAATTAGTCGTTATTTTTTAATGTTAAAGATAAATGATGGGAACAGGGTTAAGAGCTCGGCCTTTTGATTTAGGAAATGTGGGTCTCTTGTCTTATGTTATTATTTGAATGGGTTTGGAGTTTTATGTTTTGTCCCCTTAGTCCCCGAGCAGAGAGAGACACCAGTGGCGATCTGAATTATTTGCTCATCTTTAAAAGATAAGCATGATAATCATTACTTTTAAATTATTTAAATTCAATATAAACGGTTTAATTTTTTTAATTTTAATTATTAATTTTTAAAATTATTAATTAAAAAAATAATCTTTATACTATATTTTGCTTTCATTTAAATAAAAAAAATTTAAATTTAAATTTAAATTATCCAAATTAAATTTAAGCAATCCAGAGCTCATTTTTAAATGACGAGTAAAGAATTCATTATAAATGGCCTCCCTTGCCACGGTGACAATTGATTTGTATATAAAAATTTTAATAAAAATTAACCATGATCTCTAGAAAAAATAAAGCTTACATATAAATTCTCATAAAATTATATGTAGTCCTTCCAAAAAAATTTTTAACTCCGTCCTTGTCCACAAAGCTAAACATGTTTGGGCAAATTATCTGTAAAAAGAAAGAAAAAGGTAGAAGAAAAAGAGTAGAAAATCTTCCAAAATGAAGGGAATAGGTCAGAGATCCAATTTTGTGAAATTTGAGGTTGATCCTGCATAAGGTTAAAATAAAATGTTCACCAACGCCACAAAACACATACTCTTGTAAGTTTATGTATGTTTTGTAAGAAGAAAAGAAAGTTACTTACAATTTCAACACCAAAAAAAAAAATCCAACTTGTCTATAATTCCAACAATAAGACATGGCTAATGGCACTCAACAAAGACGAAATTTCTCCAATTTTTTGAAATGGCTTTTATGCTCAAAATCCAGAGACATTGCACAAAGGAAAATGTGAACTATATATAAAATATAAGAAAATAAAATTTATCTGTCATGATTTTTACCTTCAATATTGCAATATTTCTTTTATTCTAAAAAAATTACAATTAACCTCCTAATCTATTAACTTAATTACAATAAGTCTTAAACTGGTGAAATCTAAAACTTTAATTATGTAAAATTATTAAAATGTTTTCTGTGTCATTTAATTTCTATCTTGTCTTTCTCCTCATCTTTTCTCAACAAATTTATTCATGACTTTCAATTTAATTTTTGGTGCTATAATAAAAGAAATCTAATTCATACTACATATAAAATTCTTTTATTAATTTAAATACAAAATGTTGAAAAATAAGAAAATAATCGCATCAATAAAAAATAAAAGACAAAGTAAAAAAGTAAAAGTTCACATACAATATAGTGAATGCTTTTCAGAAATAAATGAACTGCAATATTTTATTCAATAATTAACCTTATAGAAGCTTATAAAGCAAACACAAATATTGCATGATTTTCTATTTTAACTCCACTATTCTATGATCTACAAGCACAACTTATTAGAAAGTATGAATAGTTTTAATCACACACAAAAATCGATAACAAAAAATAATTTAAAGAAAAAATCCTTGGTCAAACAAGTTTTAAATTATTCTTTTAAAACCAATAAACTAATATTGCTAATTCTAACGCTTCCCCTTAATGTTAGCTCTCAAATCGTTTTAACGATACCTAGCTCATGACAAAAATTCTCAAGTTTATTGACGCCCAACCCTTTAATGAACAGATCTACAACTTGGTCCTTTGTCTTGATTTACTTTAACTCCTCTTCTTGTAAAACATTTTCCCTTATAAAGTGGTAGTGTACTTTCACATGTTAAGTTTTTGTATGAAAGGTTGGGTTTTCAACCAAATGAATTGCTAATTGGTTGTTGTAGTATAATGAAACTACATAGTCTATTGGTTGATGTAAATCTTTTATCAATTGCAAAAGCCATACACTTTCTTGGGTTGCCATAGCCCTTGCCCAATATTATGCTTTTGTTAGTGACAAAGATACTATCGGTTATCTCTTGTTGCACTAACAAATTACTCATGACCCAAGTTTAAACACATATCTAGTGGCTAACTTACAAGTGTAACGATCTCTTGTATAGTTGGCATCATAGTAACAAACTAGCTTGTAGTCTTCACCTTTCTTGTACAGGATACCATAGTGAATAGTGCTTTTCACATATCTCATCATTTGTCTAATTGCTTCCATATAAGGCTTCTTTGGATTTTGCATATATCAACTTATTACACTTACTGCATAAGAAATGTCAAGTCAAAGAGAAGTAGATTAAATTGCTTGCTAATTGTTGATACATTATTGCATCTTTCAGATTTTTTCCTTCATGTGCACATACTTTGGAATTTGGTTTTATTGGTGTTGAAATTGACTTTGACCATTCTAAACTTTTTTAACAAATCTTTGGAATATTTTTGCTGACGAAGAACTATTCCTTCTTGTGTACAATCAATCTCTAAACCAAGAAAATGCTTTGAGTTGTCTAAGTTCTTTTATCTATAAAGGAATTGACAAATTCTCCTTTATTTAGAGAATTTCTACCTCATCATCACCATTTATGATTAAATCATCTATATACACTAGCACAATAACTAGCTTCCCTTCATTAACTTTAATAAACAAGCTTGAATTTGCATGCATCAATGAATAGCCCCTTTGAGTTAAAAATTCAACAATCTTATCATATTAGGCCCTTGGTACTTGCTTTAACCCATAAAGTGCCTTTCATAGTTTACACATATATTCAAGATGAACTTAGTTCTAAAAGCCCATAGGTTGAATTATGTAAATCTCCTTATCTAACTCACCATGAAAAATTGCATTCTTGACATCCATCTACCACAAATTCTAATCTTTTCGGCAATAAGTGTTAATAGGACCTGTATAATTGTAAACTTGACTATTGGACAAAATGTTTCATCATATCTAGCCCATATGGTTGAGTGAACCCACAAACTACTAAACAAGCTTTGTACCTCTCAATTGACCTATTTGTGTTATACTTTATTTTATAAACCCATTTGCAAGAAATATGTTCCACATCTCTTAACTTTAACACAAGTTCCAAAGTCTAATTTTGCTCTAACGTAGTCATATTTTCTTTTATAACATTAATCCATATAAGGTTTTAAGATGCTTTTTTAAAAGACTTAGGTTCTTTTGCATTTGCTTCTATTATAATGGCTATATTAACATATTTGGAATTTGACTTTTAGATTCTTATTGATCTTCTAAGTTTTGAAGTTAGTAATTTTACTTGACTGGGATCACCTTCTTCGCTTGGCTGTGGATACATACTAGCTTACCAAGAATTCTAAGTTACTCCTTCTTTAACCTTTCCATCGTTGCATGATTATCTAGATTCATCTAAACTTAGTCATATTTGAGCTGTTTGAAACTCATATTTAATTACGTTTAAGTTAGTCTCCTTTTCTAAGGACCACTAAGAAGATGCTTCATTAAATACTAAATTTCGTGATGTATAACATCTTCCAATTATAAGATCAAAATATCTTCACCTTTTTCTAACTATCTTATCCCACAAAGATGCATCTAATTGCTTTCTTGTCAAATTTGTTACATAAGTGATCTAGTACAAACACAAAAGTAGTTAATTGTAGGTTTCACATCCTATAATTTTTCAAAAGGTAAAAGAAAACATAACCTTTGTTGAGGAAGTTTATTAATAACTTAAGTTGCAATCCTCATTTCTTCGATCTGGTACATTCTTTGCATGTAGCATATTGTGATAAATTTTTACAAGGTGTATGTTATTCCTTTCCACTACACCACTTTAATGCAATGTGTTAGCACAAGTGAGTTGATGAAGTATTCTACATTCTCATAGATACTAAGAAAACTTGCTTGCGTTATACCTTCCCCTTTTGTCAGTGCACAAGTAAAGAATTCTCTTTTCAACTTTTGTTTCAACTATCTCCTTGAACTCTTTGAACTTTGAAAATGCATTAGATTTTTCTTTTATAAAGAAAACTCACACATACCTAGAGAAAATTGTTAATAAATGTTATAATATATTTCATTCCCATAACTGATAATTGCTTAACAGGTTCAAACACATCAGAGTATATTAACTATAATGGTTCTTTTGCTTTAACTTTGATTCTTTATATGGTAATTAATATGCTTTTCTGTACTAGCATCCTACATATAGTGTCTGTCTGTACTTCAAGTTAAGGAAGTCCCTTAAGCATTAACTTTTTCAACATTACACTTAATTTAGAGTAGCTAACATGAGCCATTGCATGTGCCATAAATCAAATGTTTCATTCTTTCTTGCTTTGTCTATATATGTAAATTCTGCTAACATCACATAAATTAACTCTAATCTTTGTCCCTCAATCATTGGCTTCTCTAAGTTCTTAGAGTCATGATACACCTTTACATTATATGGACCAAATAGAACAAAGTTGCTATGATGTTAATTGTGCCACAGAAATCATTTTTTTTTCATACCTAGAACATGGTAGAAATTCTCAAGTAACACCTAGTTAGCACTATATTTAGGAGAAACTATTGTCTTAGTAATGTGAACTATTGGTAGCTTTAAGTTATTAGTTGTTACCATTATATAACTTCTTTCATATTCTGACCAATTTTATAACTTTTGTTTATCACTTGTCACATGATTGGAGTAGCCCAAGTCAATGATTCGATCATTCTCATAATCAATTTGATAGGTTGTTATTATTGTGAAATCTAACTCCTTTTCTTTTATAGCAAAGAGAGCTTCAGCATCCCAATCATCTTCGCTTTTTTCTTTTGTACCGAAAATAATACTATTACTTTCCACCATTATATTCTTAGACCAACAATTTTTTGCCATGTGACTTTTCTTTGCACAGTTGTAGCATTTTTCTTTAAATCTTTTACTGTTGTCATGATTCTTGAAAACTCCCTTTGAATGAGAACTCTCACCTTGACAACTTTTCACCTTGTCATTATTCCTTTTAATAACACTAGCAATATGCTGTTTGGAGTTCCTTTCACTTTTGTTATTGTAGAGCGCTTCCTCCTTGCTTTTTAGTGAAACTCATTCCATTTGCTTGGTCAAGGCTTCTTGACCAATAAGTAAATTTTCAAACTCAACAAGTAATAGTTATGTTGGCCATCCTTGTATTGTAGCAACAAAGCCTCGATATTCAAGTTTCAAACCATGGATGATTATTCTTTTCACCCTAGTTCCCTCAATAGGAGCAGTCAAATCTAATTATGAAATCTCATGACATATTGATTTCACCTTGTGGAAGTATTGGACAACAGAGTTGTCACCTTGTGCTATTGATAGAAGTTCATTTTTTAGAAATTGTAATCTCATCATTCTTCTTGGAGAAGAGTATAGCAAACATGTCCTATACTTCTTTTAGTGTTGTGGCATCCCGAATGTGCTTTAACATGTCTTCTTTAATTGTGGTCTTAAAAGCAAACATTGCCTGGCCTACTTTAATATTCAATTTTCACATTTATGTCTTTTGCCATTGGTTGCATAATTTTACTATCATTTACAACCTCTCAAAGATCTTGGCCCTACATATAAGACATTATGCATGTCACCCATATATTATAATTGTGATTATTGAGCTTCTTAATTCCTCTAACTATCTAATGATCACTCATCTTACTGGGCTTTAATACGAAGACCATTAAAAAGCAAGGAGACAAATCACGTGAATAAGGAATAAAAGACAAAGTAGAAAGACAAAAGTTCACATACAACACAATAAGTGCTTTTCAAAAATAAAAGAACTACAATATTTTATTTAACAATTAACCTTATATAGGTTTAGAAAATAAACATAGACATTACACATAGACAAAGTAGAAAGACAAAAGTTCACATACAACACA
The DNA here is from genome assembly GCA_032878935.1 of Erythrophleum fordii. NCBI lineage: Eukaryota > Viridiplantae > Streptophyta > Magnoliopsida > Fabales > Fabaceae > Erythrophleum > Erythrophleum fordii. The sequence continues at coordinate 31,034,925 of JAVQMF010000050.1, forward strand.
ATAAGTGATTTTCAAAAATAAAAGAACTATAATATTTTATTTAAGAATTAACCTTATATAGGTTTAGAAAATAAACATAGACATTACATAATTTCTTATTTTAACTCCACTATTTCATGACCCACAAGTACTACTCACTAGAAAGTAGAAACAACTTTAATCAAACACAAAAATTAGTAATAGAAAACAATTAAAAAAAAAAAACAATAGACTTGGTCAAACAAGTCTTAAATTATTCTTTTAGAACTAATGAGCCGATATTGCTAATTCTAACATAAAAATCTACAAAATAAAATATAAAATCATGGAATCAAAGAATCTTTTTATACTTTTAAGTCCCAATTAGAAACTACATCTGATTTGGCTACGATTTCTCAATTTTAGCAAATTGAAACAATGTAAACATATATTCATGGTAACATTCATTTCTGTTGTTAGCAGCTGACCATTTTGCAGTCTTAAAATTAGTTTTAGTAGATTTCAAGGTGGATGAATGAGTTGAAATCCCTTGAATTAAAGCTTCTATGAATTGTGTCTATAGTAAGCAAATCTTGGCCGTTAGATTAATCTGACTAAGTAGGCAGTGACACATATACTAAAGACATAAAATGCACCATTACAACAATTGAAACGATAAGTGTTTTTTTTTTTTTTTTTTAACAGGGGGAGCAACTCGTTTACTTGTAACAATGCAATGCATTTTTTATAGTGAACCCTAGTAAAGGTTTTCTCATTTGATGTCTCTCACCATAGCTCTATCTCCTTCAATCTGAACTCCCTTCATTATCTCTTATATGATTTTGTAGATTCTAAGGATGAAGATTCTTGCAATTTCTGTAAAGTCCAAGGAGAGTAGAACCATTTTTTAGTGGATGGCTTAAAAGTTGGCCAACGTTGGCATGCCTTCATCAGCATGACCCAAAATCCAAACCCCATATTCCCACTGTCAAGGAATGCTACTGATAATTAAAAGTTAGTGCCCTTGGTTTTGATCAAATACAATGAGGACTAATATTTGGAAGTTGAAGTATTATTTAATTGTACTGGAGATGCCATGAAGTGGGGAAAGATGAAATCGATATATGCTCTTATGAATTATTGGAGTATATAATTTTATATTAATTGCAATATTAGTTTGTGAAAAAATTGAATCAACTTTATGATGGGAATTTGTGTGGACTATTGTTTGTACATAAGAAAATTCTATGGAATATACAGAAATAGGCTTTTAAGATGAAGATCTCTGATTTGACCTAGGAAACCACCTTGGATAGATGTGGTTTCTTTATGTGGATTTTTAATTTCAATAACATTAGTATACATCGGCAATCCAAGACTGAAAACTTATCTTATAATTATGGTATAAAGTTTTGTGATATTTGCTTTGTTAATTGTTGATACCTTTCTGACAATTTTCTTATAGAGCAGATAAACGTCAAAATTAATTGTTATTAAAAATTATTTTTAGATTTAGTTTTCATCTTTGGTAAGTTCTCAATAGCTTATTTTCTTTGACCACATATTAGACAAGTTCTCTAATTTCCTGGTAAAATGGCGCCAAATGAGAGAAGAAAATCTTTAGAGTGGAAAATACATATATATATATTATATATATATATATATATATATATATATATATATATATATATATATATATATATATAAGGTAAAGCTCGTTTTTTTTTCAAAAATTTTTGACTTTGTTGCATGATAATGTTAATATTCGAATGTAGCATTTTAGGCATTGAAGGCTTTCTTTCTTAGGCTTCATATCCACTGTTCACACTAAGCCATGCTTCTATGGATTGCCAAAAACATGCAACTTTTTTGCGAATAAACAAGTTGCTCCTCCCTTAGTCAAAAACGCAGAAGACATGCCACCACCGGAAATGGATCCTCTGAAGTAACCTATCATGTGAAATGGTGAAGTACCTCATATCTCTCTTTTTTTTTTTTAACATATATAAATATATATATATATATATATATATATATATATATATATATATATATTAAATTTATAAAACATTGCTCTCTGTTGTCTCTTACTTCAGGGACACTTATCAAGATTCTCACTTCAGAGGATCTTGATCTTGCCACCACTTACTTTGTTCAATTGATTCAACGGCTAGGATCTACTTATTGCAGAAACAATTCAGGGGATCCGAACTTATGGATGAATTGGTTGGAAAACATGAAGAGTAACACACGATGGTATTAAATAATAAAAATCATATTTTAACTTATTATGTTAAAAAATTTAAACTTACATTATTAGAGGCTACAATAAAATTAATAAATCAAAAGATTGAATGTAGTTTCTTTTTTCAATTAGTATAGACATTGTAATTGAAGAAGTAAGTGTAATTTTTTTAAAAGATAATATTATTATATTAATTAAAAATATTATTGAAATATGAATAAGTTTAAATAAAAATTTTAGTAATCATTAATTTGGATTTAAAATAAAAATGCAAAATGCATGAAAGAAAAAAAGGTGACCTACAAGCCAACGTGGATGGATATGGATTTATATATAATGGACTGTTTATTATGCTGACTGATGTCTTTGACAGTACCACTTTTACTCCATGTGCTTCGTTTTATCACTTGAGGAGTGCTGTGCAAATAAATATTTTGTATAGTTTAAAAAAAAAAGAGAAAAGTTAGATTAAACTATTTTAAGTGTTTATAATTTATTTAATAAAAATATAATACATGGATATTTTATAAATTAATTTTTATTAATTTTTTGAAAAATGATTTGTTATAATCTTTTTGAAATCTAATAACTAAGAATTGCACTTAAATTTTTGTTAAACTTTATCTGACATGTTTTTAAACTTTTCCGGTAGTGGCGGTGCATGGATTATAAATTTATAATAGCTTGTAAAATGTTTAGAACAAATAGGATGAGCAAAGTGTCACTGCAAAATGACAGACTTGAAACGCTTCTGGATCGAAGGCTAAGCAGAAATTGCATCATCTACCTTTGAAAGCCTTTTGTTTTGGGGGATGGATCACAAAAATTGCATATTCAGAGGGTTGGGCCCATATCTTGACCCAGTTTTGTTCCCATGTTGCGGCGTGAATGTAAAAGGCACAAACGGGTCTCCAAGGGAGATTCAATGAGCCCATAGGCGCATTCAGATTACTTCCTGTCTAATCTTCACAGCTTTAAACATATCATTCTTTTCCCTGTTTTTTTTTTTTTTCTTTCTGTAATTTGGATTGTACCTGGCCGAACTCATAGCTTAGGTATGACTATGACCCTGCACAGATTTTCTTTTATTTGGGATAGTTTAATTATTTTCTTATTGATGAGACGCTATATATGCACAGATTTTTTTTTTACCATCCATTTGATCTATATATCGGATAAAGCAATAAGAAAATGTATTAATTTTCACAAAAAAAGTAAATGGATTAATAGTTTTTTTAAGCGCGGCAAAAGGGAAGAAGGAGAAAGGCCCATGGTTTTGTGGAAGAAGCGGTTTCGCTGCGCTGCACCGGCATTACAGAGACTGCAGAATTAAGATACAAAATAAATCATGTGAGAGAGAGAGAGAGAGAGAGAGACACCGAGAGACAACTTTTGGTCCCTATGAGGGAAGGAAGCAAGGGGCACTACTTCCAACTAGTTTAGTGTGATCTTGTCCACTCCAACCTCAGGAATCACCTTTGTGCACTCAAGCTCAGGCGTACTACACATTGTCGTTGCTCTCGTGCATATATTTTTGGCTTTTCTAACCTACCCACCCCTCTTGAAACCTCAACCTCGTTTGTTTTTTGGGTCTTCTATAATAATCTGGCTACTAAAGGTTGGGCAGGTTCGGTTTTATGTGCGACATAATTAGAGGAGAAATTTATTCCTACCTGTACCTACTTGACAATATTCTTTCTTTTTTTTTTTTTCTGACAATTGAATGCCCTCAAAACTAAAAAAATAAAATATATTTGAGAAAGACAATCTCGGGGCGAGAATTACCATTGACCAAGTCAAGGGAAATGATAATTAATGTAATGAACGAAAACGGCAAATTGATTGTATATCCAACCGGACAACGCCGATGAGCGAAGGAAATCCCAGAAATTAAGTAGGGAGCCCAATTAACAAATTGAGGACTACGATGGTTGAGCCTAATCCAAACATTCCGGGACAATGCTATGATTTCTTTCAAATTGGGCACTTAAAGAAACAAAATGATGCGGTCTTTTATTCAACTTTTGGTTAGAGTTGTCAATATGAATTGGTCAGATTCCACCTTAACATTTTAAGCCTCTAAAATTTTAGGATTAGGCTGAACAAATTCTATTTAAATATGAGCTTAATTTTCACAATTCAACTTAGTTCTGTTAAGGCTTAGAGACAATCTTATAAGTTTGGCTTAAAGAACACCCAAATAATGAGTTTAAGAGGTGATTTTATGATTAACTCTAATATTTAGAACTGTCATCAGTTAAAATTAAATCGACTGTAATTAGTCTTATTTTTTAAAGTGGGTCTTAGTAAACTTTAATTAACATAATATTACAATATTTTTTAGTGTTAATAACATATCAAATGATTTTTTTTTTTGTGAGAATTGAAAAGATTCAATAACCTGTCATTAATTTCATGACAATTAAAAATAGAATGTCATTTTACTAGTCCAATTCTATTTATTTTTTAGGATGGAACGGACTAATCTTAAGAGTCTAGCTCATTTTAATAGTTTTGCCTTTGGTTTATTTATTCTCTTTGTTGAACTTGTTCCTTGCTTACCCTGTCAAGGAAGATTTAGTTAAAAAGGAAAAAAAAAAAAAAAGCTCAGTTAATTAGCTTATTATACAAAATTTTACATAAAATATTCGAATATCGCAACTAAATTTCTTCAATTTCACCCTTGATTGTACTTGATTTTTCTTATCTTGAATTGATCCATGGAAAATTAGCTGAGGGAATTGAAATTGTAGAGTTGCAAAAGAGGATTGCTCTAAGCGCGAATATTATATAATGTTTGATTCGGAAATTACATAAGAAGAATATCTAATTCTCAAGTGAGAATCTTCAAATAAAATAAATACCAAGGAAGAAATAATGATTGCTTACTGTTCCAAATATTTATAATGCCAACTGATCCAAATTGCAATGATTGAGTTGCTTTAAATCCACATCAGAGATGAAAACTGGAAAGCTTCTAAAATTGTTTAACCCTGGAAACGATCCACACACAGCTTTTTTTTTATTTTTAATAATTATATAAGATAGCTGGCTAGGCACGTATAATTTCCATCAAGGTTGTGAATGATATTTGTATTGTTCTATATATCTGTCGCCTTATGGATTTGGAACTCAAGTTGGAGATTATTTTAATGTATGAAACTAAAAGTTCATTGTATTTGCAATGTGAATGTCCTAATATTTCAGCAAAGCGGCGACATGCAAAGTGGCCAGTGACGTTTCCATTATTGTATTATTATTCTTTTATCTGAGACTTTCTTACTACCATCATGTTTATAAAGATTGTTCTGTGTCGCATGCACACCTGCAAATTAAGCCTATCTATCAGATTGGTTCAATTTTAGAGATTATTCAATTGATTCTGTCATCATATCACCTTTTTTTCTTCGTGTTTCCTTGGATCATATAGTGAATTGGTGAGGCACATGGACACAATACATTGCGTTATTAAATAATTTGTCTTTTTGTTTGGACGGTGATTAGTAATATATAATTCACCGAAGAAATTTACAAAGAAAAAAATAAGGAGAGATTTTGGTGTTCCTTTGTGGTGGCATGCACGTTTGTATCAACGGTTGTCTCCCGGCTATCCAAAGAGATCCATTTTTGGATACTAAAGTATGTTGATATGGTAAATATTTCCAATAATTGAGAGTCGAGATGAGAGTGAAAGTAAAGAAAAAAAAAAAAAAAAAAGGTGTGTCAATGTTTAGAGGTGATATTAGTTTTCCTTTTCCTTAATTATTTGGAAAAAAAAATTTCTTCAGAATTCTTAAACAGAGGAAACTTAGAGGATTTTGAAAGATTTTAAAAAATTAATTGAAAATATTTCATTTTCCTAATTCTATTCTACATTGAGTGTTTTTTCTTGTGACTCAATCGCTAGAGAAGAAGGTCATTGTCCTAGCTATAGATTATAGAAGGTTATTTTCTTCTTACTCGAAAAAGAAAGATGGTTATTTTCTATTGGTTAAAATAATTAACTAAATTACCCTATCACATAGGTATTAGTTGTTGAAAAAACTTTTAATTTAATTTGAATCGTGTTACTAGATGCTGTCTTCAAAGATTATTTTGACTTGATGAATATCTCTTAAGATAAAGTAGATGCTACCTTATTGACAACTAAAAATTCAAAATAGCAAAAGAAAATTTTAAAAGAATCCTAGATGGAACTATAAACATTTTTATAGGAGAGGTACTAGACATTCAGAGATTTTTAAAATTTGAACTTTGCTAATTTAATAAAGGATATTATAGAATTTAAAATATTAAACATTGATTAATGTATAATGAAAATAAAAAATGTTCAGGATTAAATGAAATTATGTGAAGAAGTTACAAGAATTAAAAATATTAAGGATTGCAATTTTTCAATTTCAAATAAAAACTGAAGCCACGTTATAGTTGTATAAAAGGAGAATTTCAACATTTATAGACACCTTAGCCGATTAAGCAAAATAAAATAAAAATTTGTGTAAAATTTTTTCATTACTTATTATTTTATGTGCAGAGAAAAATTAATAAATTTCAACTACGTTGAGTCCAACTTAACTTGTTTTTATGCATATAAACCTATCTCATTTTTTAAATTTTTTATTAGTCCAATAATACAACTTAGCATATATACATTCACACTTTCTTGTTTTGAACAACGTAGGACTTAACTTTTTTTAAATATTTTATTTTCCATTCTACACCTAACATCAATATCATCAATGGAACAAAATATAAGGAGAAAAAGAAAAAAGAACAAAAACACCAAAAGAATCGAGAAACCAAACATCGCAAATTTTGGCTGTTAGGTAAGGCTATAAGGGTAAGGTTACTGTTTGCGTTGTGTTGCCAAAACGTACTGGAACATATGATTACGGCCAATGGCAAAAACAACGATTGCCATTGTGGAAGATAATATTTAAAAACTAGAGTTTAGGTTGTCATGTCAAAATAATCCAATTAACGTATGTTTGGAATCACTTTTAAAATTATATTTACATAAAAATTTTAATTTATTATTTTTTATAAAACACAATTTGAGAATCTCAGAACGCGTTTCTAAACACAACATTAATAATCATCATCTGACTTTGTTTTGAGTATGAGTAGAAATAGCAGCGAGTGGCGATTAGAATTTGTTAAAAACTAAAGTTTAGGTTGCCACGTCGAAATAACCCAATTAGTGATCATCAACTCGCTTTTGTTTTAAGTATGAGTAGAAATAACAGTAAGTGGTGACTAGAATTTGTTTCGGGGGACCTAGAAAGCATTGATATACTAGAAAAAAAAAGTATTGTGTTGTATATGTATAATACATGTATCATATTTCAACATCTATATCATTAGCCCTTTTTTTGTTTAATATGTTTCAAAACGTATTAATATATTTCAAAATGCTTTGAAATTGCTCAAGAATTTATAAAAAAATTTAATAATGTGAATAGAGATGAAGATTAATATTTAATTTGAACTAGAATCTTTAATTTTAATTTATATGAAATTTTTATTAGTAGCTCAATATAAATATTTTATTTTATACTTAATTTTTTATATGCTAATTTATTAAATATATATTATATGATTAAATTATATCTATATATATATATATTCTCATACTTATATTTTAAAATTTTAAAAATTATTGTATTCTATTATATCATGTCATATCCAACATACATGCCCATGTAGGTGATTGTTAGCCTGTGGTTGTGATGCAGCAACATTGCACGTCATCGAATCACTCGCTCACTCACTTGCTACGATTAGATATCTTACCCATCTTCGAGTCTACTTTACTGTACTTGCTGCGCCTGCCTCATACTTACCATCGCTCAATCTCTGCTTATGTTTCCATATGATTTCACCCACGTGACTCGCTTTTGGGCCTCTCATTGTCCTGCAAATAACATTTTCCAATTTATTTCATCCATGAAATTATTTTGGTTTAATTAAGCCCAATTCTCAATTTTAAAACCCAATTCCATAGGGCGGCGAAAAGTGGGTGTGTGGTGAATGCATTTGAGTCGTGATGCGAATGTAAACAGGAAAAGGCAGCAGGAAATAGCCACCGTTGGTACCACGAAGAAATGGAATGAAATGAAAAATAAATAAAATAAAAAAATAATACTTATATCTTTATTTTAAAAATAGTAAAAAATAAATATTTTTAAATAATAATAATAATAGATATTTCTCTACTTTTTGAAAAAATTTTTTTATTACTTTTTCTCTCCATGGCCATGTATTAAATACTAATACTTATTTGATTGAATGATATAAAATAAATAAAAAATAAGTAAAGAGGATAAAAAATAAATTTTATATTTTTATTTTTAAAAAAATAATAAAAAAGTTAAACGTTATTCAATAATAATTACAAATATATAATAAATATTACCCACAATTTAAAAAGGATTTTTGTACCTTTACAAGAAATCAAACATAACATCCTAATGGGAGGGAATGATTAAAAAAAAAAGTAAAAATATTTATTATGCTATTATAATTATTATTTAATAGTATTTATCACTTCTTCTTCTTTTTCAAAATAAAAAGTATAAATATCATTTCTCATTCTACTTTTTTGTTATATTTTTTAAAATAAGACTAATTATTAAATCAATTAAAGTATTAAGTTATAATTCATTTGATATAATTATGATTAAACTGTAGTTGAACAAATGATAATTAAATATAAATTTTTAAAATTTTATATAGTTAAATTTTAATTATAACAAATAAATTTTAATAAATTTTAAATATTATTAATTATTAATTTTAAATATTAATGAAAGAGAATGAGTAATTTTGACAAAATATCTTGATATTTGAAATAGATGCTATTAGTAAATGGAGAATAAGTATCAAAAATAGTTAAGCATACATCTTTAGTTTCTTTTATATTTATTTATTTTTAATTTTTCCTCTATTTTAATATCTTTTTTTCTTATTATTTTCTATTTTCAATTTTTAAATCTATCTAAGATGGAATAAGAAAGAACCTAAAATGAAAAATTTTAAAAATTAAATCGTGAACCAATTTAGTTTTGATTGATTTGATTCATTTGTAATTGATTTTTTTGGCATATCAATTTTATAGGTTAATCAAATCAGTTTAATGACATTAATTTATTATTTTTTGATCAGTTTAATTTTAATAACAATATCTTTATTTTATTTATTTTTCCGTACCAAACATATCATAAAAGGATAAGCAAGAACCCAAAATTTGAGGTGGCTTTCAACCCGAGGATTGTTGTACAAGTCAACAAGCCTATGAGGGAACGGGAGCTTTAGCCTAAATTAATTAAACCAAATCTCTGACCAAATCAGTCGGCTGAACACATTCTTAATTCTACAAAATTATAAGGCCCACTTGTGTATTGTGCCCGGATGCCCCGGTTAGAGTTCAGTGGTAGCGTATTTAGTGGAGGAAGCACATGCAACTAAGCAAACTCATGAGAATTACCCATTTATTAATTCCACAAAAATCTGGATCACCCTTGGTTGTTTTCACGTGTTCCCGAGTGCGACAAAACGCTTGCATCTATTCATTACACACTACGTACGCGCTGTATGTTTTACTTGTCAGAGCTCATATAGCTCCCACATTAATCTATCTCTACTCTAGGGTTTCGTCGCATAAATTCTACCTACGTGTACAATATTTAAACCCCATAAATCAAAATGAATATAGGACAATTATATAAGCGAAAAATGATAATTTTCTCGTCTCCTATGTAGCTATTAGTTGATTTCACGATTTTGATCTTATCAATAGCCTTGTGAAAGTTGTTGGTCATTTGCCCAAAAGAACAGAAAGAAAGGAAAATTAAATGAATTATTCATTCCCCACTCTCTAGTTGGTGTAAAATGTTCTTAGTCAATCTAAATCTAAATCATAGATATTTCTTGGGCTAATCCAAAATAAAATTTTTTATTTCAACTGGATATCATGATTATTGATTTTCTTTTAAGCCTTGTAGAGATTATATTGCAGATTAGAATGATAAATGTAATTATTATAAAAATACAACAATATCGAGATTTTATAACACTTTTATTATACTAAGAAGATATCGAAATGACGCAGGTACACCAGAGGACTTGCTTATATTCGTCAAGCAAGGATGAATTCATATCCAACTAACATAGCTTAAAATTGATATAACATGAAAATATTAGTTATCTAAGATATAGAAACTCAACATGGATTATCAAATAAGTGATGATGTTATGTTCCCCAATTATACTATAATAATTATTAAATATATCATAATATTTGGTCCATTTTAATATCTTTATTATTATAATTATATTAATTAATTATACATAAATCAAATTAATTTTTAAATTTGTATTAGTTATTGAATAAATTTATATTTAAAATAATTATTATATTATAATCGAAGAATATGTACTCCCAAAAATATAATATCTTCACTCTTGTCAAACTATTCAGAAACGGAATAACACCTCCTCAAAAGTTTCGTGTATTCATATACAAAAAGGACAAAAACTTTCTTTGTGAGCTATTCGCTTGGCGTGGGACAGAGTGATAATTAAAAACATTTATGAGCTAATTATAATAGGCATATCTTATGAGTTTGTCGGCAATTTATACTTTAATATGGCTAATAAACACTATCGATGCATCTTAAATTAATTTAAGCATGCATTCCTATTAGTATCCAAGGGATGGATGGTAAACAAGGGAAACGTTACGGGGAAAATTAATGATACGATGAATACAGTAATTAACAATCATATTCTAAAGGTCAAGTTTTTATTTTTCATTTTTAAACTTTTGGCTAATACTCTACAGGTTTAATTAATTAGGAGCATGAATAATAATATTTTGAGTGCTAGTAGCAACTTTTAATTAGCCAAGTTGCTCTGTTGTTAAGACTTAGGTCGTCGCATCTCATAATCTACGATTTTTTTCTGATACGTTCAAGGGAATGCCAGTTGGGCTTGGATTCCCCCCCCCCCCCCCCCTTCTATATTAATCATATTTCTACTCGTACATCAAAGATTAGCAGTAGAATATTTCACTAATGAATAAACTTAATTGGAGGGATAAACTGATTAGAATAATATAAATTAATAAACAAATGTTATGGTATTAGCAATATTCCGTACAAGGGAGACCCAAGAAAAGAGGGAAGAAAACTAGGGAATGTCTTATTGAGATGGGGTCAAATGGTTAATTAGTAATGCTTGTGAAACAAGTTTGTCATTGGTAAAGGTTAAATGGGCATTGCCTGAAAGATTAAAAAAAATGTTGATATTTGTTTTGTTTAATCTTAAATAACACGGATCGAAAAGTGCATAGCATAGGGACCTCGGGAAGGGAAGTGAGAGGGAGGCATAATGTTCATCGTCGATGATTACAGAGTGGTCTTTTGTGTAGTCACATGGATTCCTCTGAAGTCTGAACTTGTCTCGACGCCTGTAACTTAGTTGCTTCGTTGTTCTTCTTTAGTTTTTATTTTTTTAACATTTCATCTTCTCTCCTTTTACTCTGTTATGGATCCTACATGGACTCTGACTCATTACCAGCTTTTCGTCACCTTTCTCTTTTTCATGTCCAAGACCACATTATCACCAAATAAATTAGACCATAGACGCATTCGAATTAATATAATATTATAGTGTAATAAAGTAATATATGATAAACAATTGTTAGAAGGTAAATTTAATTGTTTATAGTAACGTTGAAACATAGCACGGTATACAGTGGAAGGCCAGCATTGTTCTTGGAGTTTACTGTCCTCACAGTGGAGACTCTGCTCTCTTCACGAAAATAGGAACCTGATCATCGTTTATTTTATACTTACATTTGTATGTACTAAATAAATCCTTAAGTTTTTGGCCCTGCCCTCGCCAACCAACCATTTTGTAAGTTTCACACTTAAATTCACATAACAGATTGATATGATTGTTCCAGCTGTTGGACTTATTGAATTGCACTTGTTTAATTTTTAAATCTAAAAAATGACAAAACTATAGTTGAATACTCATTCAGGATTTTTTTTTTCTTTTTAATTTGCCATTGCAAAGATTTGTATGATGTAATAATGGTCAACAGTAGCGCAAAATATAAAATGAAAAATATTTACTTAATGTTATATTTTTATAATTATCATTTAATAATATTTTAAAATAAATAATATTTATTTATAAAATTATTTTTATTTTTATTTTTATTATCAAATTTTTTATTAAGAAAAAAGTGGTAAGAGAAATGATATTAGATGAAGGTGTGGTTGTGACTTGTAAGTTAGTGCGTTCACCGGTCAAGGAAGGGAGCTGCAATGAAATCTGAGGTCACGTGCAACGCGCTGTAGCTTATGTTTGCTCGAATAATCATGCTTAGAGGCCCGCTTTCTTCACAGCCATAGGGGCATCATAAAAGGTTCAGTTTGTTCGGTCTTTTGGAAATGTAGTGCTTGTTTGTGCCCATGCCCCTGATCAACTTTCTTCCTTTCCTTTCCAAAACTATTGTTGTTCGCATCTAATAATTAACCTTCCTTTCTCTTCTTAAAGAAAAAGGTTTGTGTCTCCTTTAATTTTGAAAGTGGGCAAGGGAGCTTCTTCCCACACCAATGGCACTAGAGGCTGTGGTTTTCCCACAAGATCCATTCAACCATAGTTATATATTAGGAGTTGGCTATGGTTTAGAAGCAGAACAAGAGAAAGGCTTTGTTGGAATTACAAACAGTAAAAGTGTCCATGCAAATTGTGATTATTCTTCGGTTTTGCAAAATGCTAAGGAGGCACGGCATTGTTCCAACTCTTCTCCTGATCAATCTCCCTCGGGAACGATCCCTGCAGCTTCCACAGGACGCCGCAAACGACGTCGCACCAAGAGCACCAAGAACAAGGAGGAAATCGAGAACCAGAGGATGACCCACATTGCGGTGGAGCGCAATCGCCGAAAGCAGATGAATGAGTACCTGGCCGTGCTCCGATCCTTGATGCCTTCTTCTTATGTTCAAAGGGTCAGTACAATTTACTCTTTCTTGCTTGATTTGCTTCCTTGAAATCCAAATTAATTAATGTAATTTAATTTATAAACAGGGTGACCAAGCCTCTATAATTGGGGGCGCCATTAACTTCGTGAAGGAGCTGGAACAGCTCCTACAGTCGATGCAGGGTCAAAAGCCACGCTCACAAGACAGTGCCTTTGCCGAGTTCTTCACGTTCCCACAGTACACGACACGTGCGACTCAGAGTAACACGGGCTGTACGGCCACAAACGACTTGATGATGGGACAGAACCAGAAGGAGTCGGGGGTAGCCGACATAGAAGTGAGCTTGGTGGACAGCCACGCCAACCTCAAGATACTCTCCAAGAAACGACCAGGCCAGCTTGTGAACATGGTTGTTGGGCTTCAGAGTCTCAAACTCTGCATTCTTCACCTTAATGTTACTACCACTCTCGAAGATCAGGTTCTTTACTCCGTTAGTGTAAAGGTTGGTTCCCTTCTTTTCCTATTTCTTCTTTATACTGTTTTTGAAATAATTAAGTAATTTAATTTTTGGATTTGTGAATGAACTGATTGGAACAGGTTGAGGAAGAGAGTCAGTTGAATACAGTTGATGAAATTGCAGCTGCTGTGAATCAACTATTGCGCAGAATTCAAGAGGAAGCTGCTTTCAGTTGAAACTTGAGAAAAGCCTTTCAGTTTTATTAATATTCTTGGCTGAGTTTGAGTCTGTGTATTGTGTTGGAAGGGTTTATAATTGCTCTTGTTTTATACTAATGGAGCCTCTAATAAGATCAATTGTGCAGAACTTTAAGTACGATAGGTGGAAATGGGTAGTTTGTGCAGGGCGTGGCCCATCTAGTCGTATTTCACTCAAGACATGTACATGCAACTGCGTCACATGTCTCACTGTATTTCATGTTTCGTATCAATAAAATACGATGACTAGTGCTTAGAGCCTTTTTCTTTTCTTTTCCTTTTTTTTGGGGGGGGGGGGGAAGAGGGTGTCTAAGCTTCCATGAATTAGCCTGAGAAAAAAATACAGGGGAGAACCAGTTTGTGGAGGCCCTCCTTGTGGGTAATCCATATGTGAATTATCAGGATTACTTGGAATGAAGGTCGTTTTCCTTCATGATTGTGCTTTCACATATGTATATGAATTTCTTTTTCTCTTTTTAAAGCCCAGTATTGGAGAATTCACATCAGTCTCATCTTCTCTGGGCTTTAGAGTTTACAGGGGTAATAATAGCATAATTGATATATGAACATCCATGCCTGAGTATTATGCAGGATTATGTATGATGCATGATACCACATCATCAAATACAGTAGCTTTGCATCTAAACACAGTGAATCTTATGGTGTATCAAGAGGAACGGTACTTTCTTTTGTTTTTTTTAATACTTTGCACACGACCGAGTAAGAGTTTAAAATTTAAAACAGTTCTTTAAACTAAACACATTCTTTGTTACTAGACCACAATGTCTGATAAAAACTTGACAATCAACTGTGATAGAATTCACCAACGATATTAAATTGATTCACAAACTTAATGCTTTTATGTGAAAATAGATTTGTTGAGAAAATATCACTCTTAAGCGGACATCTAGCAAGTACCTTAAAAAGCTTTGTAAGATATCATACTTGTTTCATTCACTCAAGTTCACTATGTACGTAATACGAAGCTTCGCGCACAGGGATGATTAGTCAAAAATAGCTTCTTGTGATCAAATAGAGTTAAAAATCAATTATCTAGAAATTAGAAAAATACCGATATATTTAAATTTGTAATTTCAACATAGTCCAGTTCCATTTCTGGTTTAGTTATGCAACTATGCATATGTTCTGTAACATTGCTGATCCCTTAATCATTGCAGCCGAACCACTATAAAAAATAGCTTTAATTAGTTTTGGGCAACAATAAGCTTGGCTCCTTCCTGGAAGACGTAGAAAAGTTCTTTGCCGTTGAACTTTTAAAGGAAAAGAAAAAAGAAGACAAAACATTCAGCACCACATCGAGTTTCAGATTTCTGAATAAGTACCAGAATCATCACAAATAGTTGACAGCAACACGCACCTTTCTTGGTGATTCATTTCTTAAAAGCATTGATAATTAATTTATAGTATACCTTCCATATTGTCTTTCACATGTGAATATTCTCGAACACTTTTTCTCTCTCTGTCTGGCTGTCTGCTTCACAATTGCTCAATGTAATGATGCACCGGTTTGGATTTGTGAAAAGGAGGATGGGGAGGTTCTGTGTACTTGGAATATTGGTACAAAACTATGATCTTTTCTTTTGATCATATGTCCAACACAACCAGCAAAAGTAATGTACAAAACCTTCTCAAGAAACGTAGCACTGCCCGAGATTCAACGTTGATGATCATTGCCCTGCATTTTCGTACCATCCAGATTATAAGTTCAACGGGAGCTGGATGGCTAGCCCCATATGCTTAGAGCTCAGCGGTCAACGAAATATCGATATCCTTTCTAGATTTTACCTTTGGCCATACCTTCCCTTCTCTTTTCCATTTGTTACCAGATGGGAAAAATGTCATGTCAGCTGTAATGTCATGAAGAGCTCGATTGAGTTTCTTCCCCGTTGTATCATTTCAAAATTTACATGTATGATAATAAAAAAGGTTACTTTATACAAATTGAAAAAAAAAAAAAAACCCAACAACAAAATCCTCCACCCCTAATATGAGCTGCAGAGAATGTTGTCGATTGCCGCTAGCTATATATAGGTGGACAAATTAAATCACAGTTGGAACTCGAAAAAGGACCATATCTTAATTAAAATATGCATATAGCATTTGCTGATATTTGGCACTCATGTTCCGTGTATATGATTCATCCACAGGTGATGTTTCATGAGCAATTTAATAAGCTTTCACATCCAAGTCATGAAAGATCCATTAGATTTTGTTGTCACTTTAGGGAAAAAAGGACAGAGCTATAAAGGTACGCCTAGCTTGCCTTGGCAAGCTTTTCAAGGGCCGACCTCTCTTATTAGCTTTTCCAACAGAGGTTAAGCACTGAACACTGTAAGTCCATTTTTAAATACCATTTTTAAGGATTCCATGCCTATTATTTTCTCTCTTTTCCCACAGTAAAATAAACTTTCTGCGTATGATTTAAAGGGAAAAAGACACTTTCTTTGTGAGATAAGATAAGTGATTTAACCCTGGAGGGAAAATTAGACATTAGTGTTGGGAAAGGTGGCTTCGGGGAAATGGATAAAGGTTATAATACAGACAAGGGAAAAGCAAGCAGGGAGATTCTTTAACGTGGTTAGTACAGATTTGTGGGTAACTTGGAAGAAGTTTCGCAAGCGAAATGATGGGAATATGAAATCATTGGGAATTTTGAAAAAGAGAACAGGCTCCAGGGGAAGAGTACGATATTCCCACTTCATTTTGCTCCCCCTCCCAGTGAAATGACCCAGAGTAAAAATTTCAGAACAGAATGTTCTGCACAGATTTTTCTTAGCAAAATATACAACGAGTCTGTTTCGATTCAGTCAAGGAATAGTTTTTGGGCCAAATACATATAAATTAAGTCGAATACTGAAGAAATACTTGCATTTTGGCGACGCTCCCCAGCATACAATATATATTTCATTTTGGGTCATTTCAGCTTACAAAATGTGGAGGGCAGAACCTTCTCTTTTTTGGGCCGATAGCAATGTTAAATAGGTCTTAAGGGCAAAGAGATGAGTGAGTCCTCAATTTAGGTTTGGGCCTCTAACCAAAAAATAAAGTAAGACCCAAAATGCAAAAGCATGATTTGTTAAAATATGAATTCTCTCTCTCACCAAAAGACTGAGTTCTCTTTTACTAAAAAAAAAAAAAGACAGAGTTCTCCGCCGGTGTGATGAAGGAAAAATGGCTTATTCTCACTGTCATAGCCCATATAGAAAAAGAAAGAAAAAGGTTTTTTAAAAAATAATACTACTAATACAATTCTTGTACATATATTATATACACGTAGAAATAGCTTCATCATACAATATATAGAACATGTTGGATGCGGTAGGATTCCATTAAAATAGTTGAAAAAACCAAGCTGATGAATCAGGTAAATTTTGGTGCTTTTATGAAAATATTAGGGTGAATTGTGAAGTAAGCTGTCTTCGTCAGCAGCCATGGTTGAGTGCTTCCCTAAGATGCTACTTATGGGTGCCGCTACGGATAGGCGGATATAAGTTTTATATAGAATAGGTACATCATGATGACTAATATAATAACTAATGCCAGTCGTAGAAGCAATCACAATTTTTCATTATAATAGAATTATGTAGCTTTCCGGAGTTTGAATTATGCCGACTCTCCCACTTCTTGACCATGCCTGCAAGGATTGCAAAATCTTATGTTTGGACTTGGATATGAATTGCTCACTGAAAATTCTCTTCCCACTTCAATTATCTGGCAAAAGTGGAGGAAAGGAAAGCTAGGATGGGAAGATTTCCTCAATTCAAAACCCAAATTGAAAAAGCTCAAGCCTTCAGAATTACACCATGCAGAAAGTGAAGATAAAATTGTGAGCTCTTTAAAGATGTTGACGAAAAAAAATGTTTAATTCCTGGCTCTGGGATCAAAATCAAACCCCTTCATCACTTCTGCCTCTGCAAGTGAAGCAGCCGAGTTATTTTAGTGTAGTCTGCCTCAAACTTGATACAACTTCAACTAGGACAACATTTTTTTTTTGAAGCAGAGCTCGATTAAAACTGATCTCTTTACCTCCCCCACAATTTTGCCTTTTATACCTTCTATACAAACAATTATGCAGCCCCAAAAATTCTTACGAATATACAAACACGAAAAGCTATGTACATCTTGAATAGATCATAAATTCTAATAGGGAAGACTTATACGTCGATTCCTGTGACCTCTCGCAGATAGAATCCTTCCACTGCAAGAGAATGACCTCTTCATAGAAATAGGGCTGAGGTGTAGACATTTTGCAACAGAGGAACGCCGAATTTCATTATACACTGGATGGCCTTCTTCGGGTTCTGTAGTAGAAGAATTTGCCAGGCCTGGACCAGGACAAGAGCTACCAGCCAGTCTATAATCCATAGACATAGACCTTATCTCAATTCGTACCTCTTCATTTAAAACCTGATGATCCTCTTTTGGATCATTGAGTACAACATTCGCATGCTCCTTTGAAACCAAATCATCGGTGAGGTCTTGGGCTTCCACTGTTCCAGCTCTGATTCCAGATGCCCCATTTGCAATTACCAGCATATTGTTGCGTAATTCACCATCATTTGGCGGATTCTCAATTTGAATCTCTTGATTCATCCTTGAACTGTTAAAGATTAGCTCCGTTGAAGCCAAACTTGACACGGCAGCTTCAGGTCTGACATTGTTAGAGATGATCCCAGCACGACAGAGAGGACAATTGGTATGTGAACGCAACCAAGTGTCAATACAGGGGATGTGAAAGGCATGGTTGCACTTAGGCAAGAGTCTTAAGGTTTCATCTTCGCGAAACTCGTTCAAACACACAGAACACTCGGTTCCTTCGATCAACCCATCACCCCTTTTATACTTACAAATTGCGATAGAATTTATAATCGACTGTTGTAAACCAACGGTGGTGATGAACCAGACAGGGTGATCAACCTGGTTCTCATCAAGAAACTCTTGGTTAGAGGCATCCGATTGGGATCCATTGTGTCTCCGGCCACACCAATTAGCATAACACTTGGTTTTGATCACGTACAAACCCAGAAGAACAAAAATGACAGTAAACAAAGAAGCAAGAATGATGAGATAGGAGGGGATATGAGTACCTGGATGTGAGTGATCAGCAGCCGAAAAAGGAGGTGGAGGTGGTGGGAAGTAGTAGTCTGGGAAAGAATAGCAGTTGTAAGGGCAAGCCGAGTCACAAAATTCAGGACAATCTTGGGTTTGGTTTATACTGGATAGTGCTGGGAAGAGTTTTCTGTGTATCCTCGCCATTGACGGTTTTAGAAAAAATTTACGCACAGAATGGGAGAGTTAATGAGATGAGTTTTGTTTGAACTAAAGAAGAGATAAATTTGTCCGCTTCATAGTCTCTTTCGTACGTTTAGAGGACCTGGATGTGTTTGGTGGCATTGATAAAACAAGTTGAAAGAAGGTTTGTGCCTAGTTTTTTTGGTCGGTTTGTTTAACATGAAGTAATTAAGTTGGTTCACACGTCATTTTCATCTGTGTGATTTTCTTTACATTGTTCAAATTTTTGCAGCTTATTCAAATGTAATATGACATAATATTTCATTTTCTGCTGCCCCTGTGCTTTAATGCTGTTTACTTCTCAGCCTTTTTTAACCCTAGGGCCCAATATTTTTTTTATATATAAGTGGATGGAGAATAGGAAGGCAGGAGTATTGTGGTGTGAAGTCCTTATCAGGACGACCAGATGTCCTATCTTTAAGTTGGTGCATTCACTAGTACTCTGAAAACTCAATCAAATGACGCTCAAAATAGCGATGGACTGCCCTAACACATTAACTTAATATTTGTGTACTGAGTCTTCATTATCGAATAGTTCTAGTGGTCCTAAATGAGTGTTGTGTTCAATAAATTTTACACGTATAGGGGCAGATTTTGGGGAGGTTGGTCAATGACTTTGGGTCTTCATTGAAGTTCTTGAGGATTTAACTTTGCTTAATGGGTAAGGCCTACGGAGAGCAATTAAAAAAAAATCCACGAAACAAGGGCTTCGGCTAAAGGGCTATTAGCAGAAAATCGGGTCCGCCTTATGGGCCTCCCTGTTGTTACAAACTTTTGCTTGCAGGAAATAAGAATAGAGGAAGCCTAACAAACCCAAAAGGCCCAAAACAGACATTGTTCTACAGAACCAAATATTATTAAACGCCTTGCTTTGACCAAAAAATCAAAAAGATAAATTAGCCTTGCTTTTTTCTTTTTTATTTTTTCCCTTCATGAAACATGTAGATACAACCTGAGTTATAATAAGTTATAATAATTGAGATCCACTGAAAAATTACTTGACGTAATGAAAATTGGTATAACAAGTCTATACAATTTCTTTTAATCTGTAAATGGAAATTTTATAAAAATTAACTTAGATGTTCCAAGTCATATTAACCTGCTAATTAAGACGTAGATTTCTATTTATTTATTTATTTTATTTTTAAATGGAAGCATAGAATAACGTGAAGCAAATAGATCTAGAGCAAGTTGACAATTTTAATAAAATTGTGGATATAAAGAGTGGTGCAACTCGCAGTGTAATTATGCGTAAAATATATTAGCTGCGTCTGACTGTCAATTGGGATTTTCCTTTCATATAAAAGTCATACTCCTCCAACGTACGTTGTCCACCTCCTCTCTTCCACCGTCAAATATAATTCAGTATTCCCACAAAATCTCCAGATTTAGCTTCACATTCCCATGGCAATAACAATCTTCTCTCAACAGTCTACTTGCTTAGCCAGAGACACTTTTGGCAGGTGTCATGCTTCAAAAGTTGATCCCAACATCATCTCAAAACTCAAATATGATCGCTTTTCCATTCCAAAACGGAACCTGCTGGGACAGGGAGATTTCAGCGCTGGATTCAGGCTTCAGAGCAGACGGAATATGTGCGTTATCCTTGCTTTTTTGCAAATGTTTTCCAAAGGCTAGATTCTTGGAAACTTATTTCTGAGTCCTAATTAATACAAAAATATTCCATTAATCATGCAGGAACGTGGCTGTCCACGCCAGTGTACCCCCAGAAGCCCCCTTTGCTGCTGATCCTTCTCCTGGCCATTGGTAAATCTTTCCCTCACCAATTTTTCATATCTTATGTTTAATCTGAATCTGCAATTCATAAAGAGCTCGATTCTCTGGCAGGAAAATTTGGATTCTTGGAACGATAGTGACAATACTTCTGAGCTTTTCGAAGGGAAAATGGGGACCTTTACTGAAACTGAAAGGTAAGAAATTGATTAGAATAAACCCATTCTGAATCGTAAAGAGAATGCATATTTATTTGTTAGTTGTGCAATGTTGTTATGTGTAGAGAAAGTTGAAACAACAATAGAGGAAGCGGAACAAGTGTCAGACGTTGTAGAAGAAGTGGCTGAGAAGGTGGAGGAGGTGGCAGAAGAAGCTGCCAAGCATCTTCCGCAGGGGAAACTTCATGATGCTGCTGAATTTGTTGAACAAGTGGCTGAAGAAATAGATAAGGATGCCCATATAGCAGGGGATGCATTAGAAAAGGTTATTCACTTTTCACTATTAGCTTTTCTCACCACCAACAACTCCCTTTGTTTTCTTTATCACAACTTCACCCAATCCCTTGTTCTCTGTATATCTTTATCAATTATGACTCATTGTAACCAATAAACTGCACTAGCGTCAATACCGCCTGCCCTTCTCTTCCAAGTGCGAATTAATTATTAC
Source organism: Erythrophleum fordii (assembly GCA_032878935.1). Taxonomy (NCBI): domain Eukaryota; kingdom Viridiplantae; phylum Streptophyta; class Magnoliopsida; order Fabales; family Fabaceae; genus Erythrophleum; species Erythrophleum fordii. The sequence continues at coordinate 31,056,549 of JAVQMF010000050.1, forward strand.
TAATTTGATTAGATAAAATTGCAGGTAGAAGAAATGGAAAAGGAGGTGGTGTCGTTCCTTGATTCAACCACTCATCAAGAAAAGTCCGTCCTCACTGCAGAAGCCAAAGATCAGAAGTAAAGAGAAACATGGAGGTGTTCAGTGTATCATTCCCATTATTGTGCGAAATATTTGAAGAGACAGATCTGAAATTAATTATTTTTTATGTCAGTAATTTCATTTTTATATTGTGAATCGTGTAGCTGAATACTTCTAGGAAATATCTTCCTATGACTTTTGTATCAACAACTGGTATCCCTACAACATATTTTGATTGACAAAACATGTGTATATATATTTTATTGATTTCCTTTGCATGTTATATCGTTTAAAATATTTTGAGAAGGACTCCACCAGCTGATGGAATATTAAGCCAACTGAGGTCACTATGAATTAATGTAATTCATGCTGGCGAGAAAGGTTGTAGTATTTGGGGACCATTACTATTGAAGCAAAGTGGTATTTATAAATATTCTAGATTCTTTTTCTTGCGTTTCAAAGAATTATGACAGAAAATTATACTTCTAATTTATAATTGCCACTTTAAATTCCAAAAACATGTGTCAATTATTAAAAAATAAATTCTCTGATTGAGTGGACGCAAATACACTCTACACCAATTCCATTGGGAATTAACCAATAACCAAACTTTATTGTCATTTTTCCTTGTTTGAACAAAATAGAACTATTGGAAGACCACATGTTTTGTTTAATGCATGTGTTTGTATTTCATCATATTGTGATATTATAAGAATTTTTTTTTGCACCTTATGTTTTAAGCGCCGCCTAAGATGAGTGCCTTCGAATTAAACCAAAAAAAAACAAAAAAGGGGGGGGGGGGGGGGTAGCAGCAACAGTTGCCCATTTGAATAATGGTTGCCTTCTTTTTTTGACTTTCATATGCCATAACAGCACTAGATAGGCTTGGGTTTAATTCATTTTTTCTATTATCTGACTCAGTCTTGTTAATACTTTGACAATTACAATATTAGACAACAAGAATAGTCAAACAAAATAAGTCGTTTAGTCTTCCACGCTTTTTTTCACCGAAAAATAATTATATTTTAATCAAGATAACTTGCTCTTGCCGCTTTCCTCCCCACCAATCAGAATATTAGCTTGTTTAACTCGCGTATTGCTGTTTATGAAAGTACGTTGCTGATTATAGTGATTTTGGAGAATATAGGGTATGCAAGGAATAAAATGTCCATAGAAAACAAGCAACAAAATGCTCTAGAAATTTTGAACAGGGTTAAAGTCCAGTGAAAAGATTATGTGGGGATGACACATACTCATGAATCCTACTAAACTAACAGAGTTCAACTTCAACACATGTGAATTCTGTGAGTTTCATGGCTTCCTTGCAATCCATACCATGTGGCGTGTGCTGTCCTCATTCAAAATGGTTACTGGAGAAGAGCCATATGGTAACTGTGGGGGAAAAGGGTATTAGGAAAGATATAATGGTTAACTTCATTAGAAATATGCTTGTGGATTTTGAAATACAAAACAGATATCACTTCAACACTGCTCTTTTCAAAGTTCGGCTACGGGAAATTTCTGCTCAAACCGGAGGTTGCGAGGCTGGATATACGAGTTCTTGTTTGGGACATTTGCAATCTCCTCCATTCAGCACAGGGATGGAGTGCTTTCTTGCTTCCCACAAATGTACTCCTAGGTCCGGGACGTTTTGTTCTCTGCTTGTAATTACTTGCGTGCTGCTGTAACGTCAATCTACTAACTATAACCAATAAAATTTTGCAACTTGATTGTGGTGAAAAGCGTTTAGGAATTTGATTTGTAGTTTGAATAAGATATTGTAATAAATTAGGATGGAATTACAGGTGGAAGACCCAGGAAGAAAAAAAGGGCATAGTCAGTCTTTGAATGGAAGTAGAAAGGAAACTAGGCTGGGGATCAGGATCAACGTCTTATCTCAACATTAAATATGTAATATATTATAGAAGAGTTTGAATTAATTCTTTTACATGGTTATCATTTAATGTATCTTGTCATGAAATCTGTCGGTATGATTTAAGGTCATAAAATCAAACTACGATAAAAATACCTTCCTCTTTTTTTAAATGAAATGAAAAGTACTATCATTGTTAATTGAATTTTTTATATAATTTTTCTCTAAGCTTACTTATTTTCTTCCACCCATCCTTTTATTTATTTTTTTTTTCGGGGACAAACTATTTTTTTTGTTTTTTTGGGTCTAAAACATATTCTTCATTCATTCGCTGTGAGGCCACTCCATTGGGTGAGTCCATCTGCAGTTTAAGTCAAATTCCCAAAACATTACAGGCTTGGGCTTGTTTGTCGATTTGTATACCTTTGGGCCTTTTGGGCCTAGTTGGCCCTCCCTTCAGAAGAAAATTAAGTCAAATTCCAAAAATTAACCCCCAAAACAACAATAACGAGGTTTGACTGAAAAATAAATAAAGAATTCCTTAGTTTCCATGTCAGCTCATTGTGGGGTCCGCTACTTTGCATTTAAAATCCCATTCCAACCGTTAGCCCTTTTAATTTGAATCCTCTGAGCGAGAGGGATAGGCAAGACTCCTGAGTGTTGATACTCACAATTAAAACCTTTTGTATTGATCTTGATTTTCAGAAGGGAGCGTTACCTCCAAATTTTAGAATCCTCAATCCTGTAATCTGAATCATATATTTGAGTTTTACTCTGAATCTGGCCCAGAAAGGAATCGAGTGTTCATCACTTATTAAAACCCTCGAAATTCTTCGGAGACTTGAAGTGCTGCTGGCTTCATTCGGGATTTCCCTTATTCTTTTGGTTTCAACATCAAAATGAATCTTCCTCGAGATATTGATCTTTATCTCAAAGAATCCATCGATGACTCCTTGGGACTTCCCGTTTCCTTGCAAACTTTAGAATCAAAGCTTCGAGCCTCCGAAGAATCGCAACGGCTGCTACGCCAACAGCACCTTTCCCTACTCTCCAAGTTAAAGGAGAAAGATCAAATGATTGACCGCACTAAGGTCTGTTTTTCGATTTTTTTTCTCATTTTTTTTTGGGGTTTATGCGATCATTGGTTCTCAAAATCGATTGTTGGAAGCTCATTTTTATTTTTGTTCTTTTAATTTTCCTTTTTGACTAGTCTGAAGCAGCTATGAACGCACAAGCTCTGAAGAAGTTCGTTGAGGAGAATCAGAAATTAGCTTCCGAGTGTGCAAATCTCTTAAGTCAATGCCATAGATGGGAAAGGGAATGCTCACTTTATGATCGCGACAGGGAAGCATTGATGGAATTTGGAAACGAAGCTGATGAACGGGCAAAGGAGGCAGAGTTACGTGTTCACGAGTTGGAAGAGGAGTTGGGAAAGTTAATGGAAGAATTGCAGTACTACAAGCATGAGTACAATATGCGATCGGTACCATCATTTTCCTTACCCCCTTCCCTCCCGTGTACATAAAAATATATGCCTTCCCTTTTCATTTAATAACAAATATCCTGTAAACTTCAAAAAAATTTGCTTTCCTAAGAATGTAATAACTTGTTAGGAATGACTTTGGAACTTAACTCACCATTTTCTGTAATAGCTAAGTGAACTCTTCGATATCTGCCTTTTAACTGTATATGCTTGATTTACTGAAATTCAATAAAGCTATTGACAGTGTTTTGTTCTCTATTGCTATTAAGACAAATTAGAGACTAGAGGGACTGTTGGAATGGGGAAGAGCAGGGTGTTTTGTTTATGTGAGGAAAGAAGAGCAAAGTATGTTTTATGTGGGAAAGGCAACCATAGGAGTATATCACACCATAAGTGGGAAATTGTCTTCTTCCTCTTGCATACATTTATAATTCATTACAAGAACATATTTATACATGCAAAAATGTTTTGGCCATTCCTAAAAGTTAGAGCCAAGCACCTAAACTGTCTCCATAAATTAAGTTTCTCCCACATTATTCATACACCAAACACATAATACTACTATGCTAGGCTACAGTAACATATTTCAATCACTATTTTAATTAATTTGCATAAGTCTCGTCATTCGCTTCCTTCAACAGAGGCAGCATTGGTGGGAGTTGCTGCTATTTGTTTATAATTAACTGAAGCAGTGACATATGCGTGGAATGTGTTGCCTCTAGTGTTTTATAACACTAATAATAATTTAATTTTGATTTCCGTTTATCGGATTGAGCATTGAGATTTTATTCATTTTGTATGTTCACTGCTTTTAGCTATGATGCATAGTTTTACTGTTCATACCAGAATCACATTATTGACTTTTGGCTTCTGTTAAAGTATCTCAAGTTATATCTGAGCCATCATAAAGATAACGTACAATCATCAGCTATCATTATTAGTAAACTCCTAAGACAATAGTATGCTAGTATTATTTTCTCATAATTACAATTCTTTTCTTTTACTTCAATCATGAATTAGTAATCGCTATTGCAAGTGCTAGTTCCTTTGGCTGTGAATGTTGACTGACAGATATTTGCGGTTTCCTTAAAGGATGATTCATCTTCTGATAGCACAGCAGTGGAAGAGAATTTGCTAGACTCCCTTTTAGCAACGGTTACCAGTAAAGATGTTGCTTCTGCATATATGTTCTTGGAGGCAAATAGTGGAAATGAATCCTGTAAGAAGTTGCTAACAATGTGGAACTGGTGAGCCCCTTTCCACGGGCACCTTGTACCCTCTTATTATCTTCTGTTCCCATTATTCTTTAGTTGTTGTCTCATTTGGCCAATTTTGACTTTTACGTCTTATGTCATACAAGCAAAACAACAGACAGTAACACATAATTGTTAGAGCCAATATCTGTTATCGTTCCAGTCTTTATTAATTCATATTTAGAAACTGATTTTTCATGGTGGTAGCTTAAAGCCATCAACGCGGAGAGTTTTGTCCCTTGCTGCCGAAGTGAAATCACTAGAGAAAGATAAGGAGCACCTACGGATTAACCTTCACAGAGCTGAAGAAGAGGTGAATATTGATTGACCGCATTTATGTAAACCTTTTGTTTTTTATGATTATTTTATTTGTGATTGAATTCTGAACAATTATGATACACCTAGGTCAACTTACTGTCTGATGAAAATAACATATTGAATAAGGAGAACAAAAGGCTACTAAAGCAATACAAGGAAAGGAACCATCCTGGTTCTGGTGGGAAACATAGCAGCAGTGCATCTGCCAAGGTGAGAAAGTTGAGAATAAAGAAAATCATGCGATGTATATTTACGGCAAGCGTGATTGCCAATGTTGTATTGCAAGTTCAATTTCATTTCATTTCTTTTTCCACGCCTATGATATCTACTCTTTTAAGTGACCTAATGGGTTTCATACGTATCTTCTTCTTATGCTTTATTCTCTCCCTGAATTATGTGTGTAAGATTTAGTTATTTATTATCTATTTGGCTTTTGCAGTTAAACAAGAGAAAGTCTAGTCCTAAAACAAGTAGCCCAATTGAGAGGAAGATCGATTTCGACGATCTAGATTCAGCAAGAACACCTTTATCACCCTTGCGAAATAACTCTCCTGACTCTAGAATGCATAAAAAGTGACGTGACTTATGTCATTGACGAGCCTAATCGTTTCTTCAGTAAAAAATCTGATAATGTTTCCGTTTACTGATTAGAGTTGATTAATGCATATTTCTTGTATGTAAGAATGGTGTTGATCATTCTTTTATGGAATAGTAACACCTCTTTTAATATTCTTGACATTTATATTTGAACAGTATTTTTCTCTTACAATGAGCAAGAAATTCGGAATTTCCTTGCGCTATTGCATAACCTTCTCAATTGAGATAGACTTTTTAATCCAAAGAAAAAAAAGGCTGGGGGCTGGGTTGGAATCTTAAGGTAGTATGATCTAAGTGGCATACTTTGTAGCAATTAACCTGAAAGGAGATTCTATTCACCGAGGAATTTACATGGGGACTGTGACCATCAATGAGAGAGAGATTGAGAAAGGGATGAGGAAGTGCGGCAAGATTTAATTATCAATTTTATGAGACAACATGGTTAAAAAGAGAAATCCTTGAAAGAATTTTTTATTTTTTGTTTTTTCGCTAGATAGATAGTTAAAGATAAAGCAAAACTTATTATTTTTCGTTTACCAATATCTAAATTTTGATGTCTAATGCCCCATAAAGAGTTTGAATTGTATAGGAACAATAATCAATTTCTCTGATCCATTTGACACTAGCAATAAAGACGGTATAGATGACTTGTATATAGATTTCTATAATCATTTTCTCTCTTATCTTTCCCCTGGGGTGCTCTCTTGCTCTTTTGCTGATATTATTACAAATATTTGATATAAGGTCATTTATAATATTACTATATCCTCCCTGTTCACTGCGAGTTGGTTATTTGCCAGCATGAGTTTAGCTTACGAAGTATTTGGAAGCCTTTGTCCAAACGAGTATTTTACATAGAGTCGATGAGGAATTTCATTAATAATTGGTCATTCTGATTCTTTGGAACAGCTTGATGAATTTATCTTTTATACATTATTCAATAATATCAAATCAATTCATTTAAATTTGTCTATAATCTGGACCTATATTTTTTGTCTTTGCCAATGACAAACGCAAAAGAGGTTACCCCTTTTAAAAAAGTTATGAGATTTTATATTTAATATAAAAAACTTATGAGATTATTTTCTAGTGGACGTAACCTAGCATTTCTATGGCAACATTGACGAAAATTCTCAGAAAATATTATTTTAGAAGTCGTTTTTTAAAATTGTTTTTGTTGTTAGCATGTTCAATAATTCGAAGAATTTTTTTAATAACCCTGGACACTACAGTATATTATCTTCTACCTTTTTTCTGGGAGGGAGGGGTTGGAAGATCCTCTCATATTGGACTTGTTATATATGAACTTCTCTATTAGATGTGGACACAATATCAATGACAAATTCCTTGCCTTACAAAAATATGGTTATATTTCTAATAAAAAAAATTTCATTCGGCATTCGGAAAATGACGATCGTCTTTCAAATTTGAAAAACTTCAAAGGAAACTCTGGAATGCGTGTAAAAAAATTGTTTGGAGTCATGATGCATGTAGATTTCTATGCTTTACCTATCTGTAGGCTTTACTAGACAAAAGTATTGGATTTGTGGTATGGCAATCTGATTGGTTCCATTTGTCACAAGGTCATATTTTCACCCCTGGTGTATTTTTGGGTATCACTTGCTGCCTGTCTCACGACCTTCTCAATATTGATAGAGCTCAGCCTAATATCCGGACACCCTACATACAATGGACCCTACATCCCAACAAATCCAACTTTATCTGTATCGAAATAGTATGAGATACTTTTGGTGAATTGGGTTTAAATGACCTAATGCCATCTTGGGTTTTTGTCCAAAAGCCTACCTAGAGATGGTGACCTTGTAAGTCATTGTGTTAGGTAGGCAGTTACGATGAAGATTTCCTAGGCCCCATTCTTCTCTAAACTCCCTTCATGATAAAGATGCCCTCGCATCGTAACTCAAATTCTCCTGTCTATGCCCATATTCGCCAAACTTCGCTTTGACTTGTTCGTTCTTGCTTCGATCTCAATCCTTTATATGAATGTACCTGCAACATTTGCCTCATACTTGAACCTTCTATTTTACATGAGATTACAATCAAACCCCAGCTCTCAATTGCTTCAAAACGCATGATTACTTTTTGTCGATTTCCTGGGGGTATAAAGAATTAAAGATAACAGAGAACTATGCAAAGATATTCTTCGTACACGTTTGTATAAGTCTAGAAAGTTTGTGCGCCTACAAATGTGTAGGCTTTAAGAAAACATTCATTTTCAAAAGCTTAATCTTCCTTTTGTAATAATGTATGAAATTGAAGGACCCTTATCCAATGAATTTGACAAGTGTTCCTTCAAGCATACCCACAACCTACCCAAACATAACATCAAAATATAGCTACGAATAAGGATGGTTGATTCCCATAAACCAAAGGAAGTTGAGATATCAACAAAATAAAGGTTAATCTTCGGTTGATTTTTTCTTCGTTCACAATCCATCATAACAGATCACACAGGCAGGTTATGTCAACGACAATACAATTGCAACAGAATAATTCCATTCAACCACTATTTTATTATTGAAATTTGGAAAGAGCAAAAGATCCACCTTTTTTCTAGACATTAGGTGTGAAGTGTAACTCAAGATATCCTCATGCAAAATGAGACCAAGTGGACCTAGCTCTAACAACTCCATCCCTTCCATACAGTTATATAAACAAACCCTTTCTTCCACACTTTCTCAAAGCCTCCTCTGTTCCCTTCTTTCTCATACAATGGCACTCTCCAACGCCTTAATTTTGTGTGTATTTGTAGCAATTAACATGGCCCTGCCAACCCTGGCTAAGGTCTACACCGTTGGGGACACCTCTGGTTGGACAATTGGTGCTGATTATGGCACCTGGGCTAGTGGCAAAAGCTTCCAAGTCGGCGATTCCCTCGGTAAGATCCAACATACAATGCTCTCTGCTGTTAATCCTTAGTTCGTATTGTGTCTTGTATCTGTATCAAAATCATATTTAGACCTAAATTCTTAAAGTATGTCACGTACCTCGCAGTGTTTAACTATGGAGCCGGGCACACCGTGGACGAAGTTAAAGAAAGTGACTACAAATCCTGCACCACCGGGAACTCGCTTTCTTCAGACAGTAGTGGAGCCACTACCATTACCCTCAAGACTGCTGGCAGCCACTACTTCACATGTGCCACTCCTGGACATTGTGCCGGTGGCATGAAGCTTGCTGTTGATGTTAAGGCAGGAAAAGCCTCTGCTCCGGCTGCAACGCCATCTTCCGGGAAGGGCTCGCCTTCCGGTGATACCACCACTCCTTCCACTACATCAAATACGTCTTCAGCCGCTAGTATTTCGCCAATTGTTGCTTTGCTGATTGTTTCTTGGGTTTCCTACGGCGTGTTGCGCCTGCTATGAGTTATGGCTACAGATTACCTAGTCTATATTGCCAGGATAGAGGCAGTGCTTTCATGGTCTTTTACTTCGTTCCATCTATTTTATTTTATTTTTATTAGTAGTATTTATCCTGATTTCTGTTTCTTGCTATTTGAATGATTTTTTTTAAAACTATATCTGCTGGTTGCCTTCTCAAATACCTATTTCAAGACCTTTCATCCTCTTGGATGTTAACTGGCTAATGTTTGCAGTCACAATTTTTTCTATGTATGAGTTAGATTTACTCTGTAAATAAGAAAATACAAGATACAACAATGAGCGAGAAAATTACAGACAAAGCAAAGTATGAGTTAGTCCGTTTCAAGGATGTGATAGAAGATATAAGGCAGCCCAAGCAAGCCAGAAATGTGTTTTTTTTTTCCCCCTTTTTTCCTGGCCAAAAGAACATAACTGCAGAGTGCAAAACACTACATTCAGAACAGAGCATTGCACAAAACAGACAACTCCCAAAAAAAAAGAAAAAATAAAATAAAAGGGACTCGAAGGGAACATGTAATCCAACTTTGATTTCCAGTTTTTTGGGCCAGAACTTTAATTTTGTATACAGGCCCATCAAGTTGCATCACAATAACGAGAAACAAAAAAAAAGATGGTTCCTAAAAGTCCGTTTACAGTCTAAGCCCAAGATTCCTTTTCTAATTTAAAGCCCAGAAGAGGCCCGACTCATATCGTAAGGGTAGAAACAAATGTGCTTCTTTAAACATTTTTACAGCCCTTTTCTACCCACTTTTACCGTATAACAAAGAAAATCGTAATAATGTTTGAGTCACAGATTTTTAGTCGTAAATTTCAATTATGAGATCACTTTAGAAGAGTTCGTACAAATCAAAATATATCAAAGTAATAAGAGTAAATTATATGAATGTTTTCTAAATTTTATTGAAATTATATAAAATTCTCTTCTATTTTTAAAACATATATAAATATTTCATGAAATAAAAAGTTACACTACATTTTGGTATAATTTTAAATTATTTTTATTAAAACATCTTTCATTAATCTAAATATATTTTTTGAATTAAATTTTATTTATGCATTTTAGATATAATATATATTTGTATATTTAGGTTAATATAAAGTATTTTAGTCAACAATTTAAAATTAAAATAAAATATATTTTTTAAAATATAAAATAAATCTGTATAATTTTAGAAATTTATAAGAGATTAGGGTAATTTGCTCAAATAATAAAATAATTATCAAAATAATAGTAACAAGTTCCCCTTTCTTCCACAATTTATGTGTTGTATGGCTACTTTTAAAGAAAAATCCCATATTTTCAAGTGAAACCTATCATTTAAATAAGTTCTATACATCTTATATCAATTTATAAAAGAAAATTAACATGATTAATTTATAAAAAAAATTTAGAGATCCAAATTATATATATTTTTTCCAAACAACAACAATTACCATGCGACACCTCTTAAAGCCATGTTTACCTTCCTTTTTTTCCCCCCACGTCTAACAACATCAAAACTCACTTTAATTTGAACAATTTTTGTAAGTATATGTACAACCTCTCCTTTCAAAGTGACATTAGAAGTAATCATGAGCTAAACTAGGTTGAGTTTATACTTAGTCTAGTGCATGACCTAATTTGGGTACGACTTAGTTTTTGACTAGATTGAGGTGGTAGAGCCTAATCAGGCCATTTTTTTTTTTTGTATATTGAAAGATTAAATTTTTTTGAATATTTATATTTTTATAATCATTTAATCATTTTGAACCCATGACACTCATTTTAATATGTCTTTTATAAGATCTATGCAATGAAAACAAAGAAAAGTGGAAATAAAAAAGAAGAAGAAGATGAAAACACAAATGTAGAGAGTAAAAGTTTAAAAAGTCATAACTCAAAGCTTAATAGTTTATTTAAGATTTTTTTTTTTGGTTATGGATAACTTTTTGAAATGAAGTTGATGACAGAAGGTTTCCCCACTTATTATTATTATTTTAAAAAAACACATTTCATATCTTAACTTTGAAATTTTTAGTTTTAATTTTTTGTCTCATTTATTTCTTTACCTTATTTCATCTAATTGTAACAGTTATACTTAAAAATAGATTAATAGAAGCTTTGACTCCTTAGATTTTTATAATTTATGAAGCATGTTTAAAAATTTTGTCAAAATTACAAAGTGACCCTTAAAAAATTAAAGTTGTCACATAAGTTGTTATAAAGTTACAGGTTGGCCCTTGTAAAATTACTTGACCCTCGAAAAAAAATCAACCTTTCATATAAATCCTTTTTATTTCTTATTATTATTATTATTATTATTATATATGGTTGTGCCAAACTAGCCAACATGTTTAGTTTGGTGCCTAGCCATGCAACCTTCTCCAATTTAGCTTTTTATTCTTTTGGGGATCAGGCAAACTTGATTTTGATGGGTTGCATCAAGCTTAATGGGCTAACGGAACTTAGATGCACCCCTAGGTGACACATACTCAATCTATCTAATCATACCAAATTGTTCTTAAATTCTTTCAATAATAAACAATAAAATATAGAGCAGATTATATTATTTTTGGTTAAATTGCACTTAAATTTTTTATTTTAAAAATTATATACATATTTTAAATTTAGCTTTTGTCAATAAAATTAATATTTTGTATGATATGTGTTTTCTTTAAAAATAGTTATTTAATTAATTTTATTATTATATTAAAAATAAAATTATGATTTCATGTTAGAACTTACATCAATTTAATATTTTTAATTTCATATAAATAATAAAATTAAAATCTAATATAATACAAATTTAAAAAAAGTTTATACAACATATATTCAAATATTACAAAAAATTAAATATAAATTTTAAAATAAAATAATTTCAAATATAATTTAATAAAACATAAAGAGACGTAAGTACAATTTGCTCAGCAATAAAATGATCTCCGTTGTTCACAATCGCATTCAAAACATAACCATATAAGCATTTCCCCAAGCACATTGGAACATATCCGATCCAGAGAACATGAAGAAATTTTAACAGAAAAATCTTATTCATTATCAGGAGTGCTAATAAATAACAGCAATAATAATGAACGACGATGGCTACAACCTGCAGAAAGGAGGCTGAATCGACCGAAATAATTACCGCCTAAAATCTTAATTTGATATTTGATAGTGTAATGTTTTTAATTTAGTCACTTATAATTTTTTTAATTTAATTTTTCATAAATAAGGTATATATTGATTTAATTCTTTATTAAATTATCTTTTTAATTTGATCTATCACATATATAAATATTTTTTAATTTAATTTGTTATAAATAAAATTATTATCAATAATATTATTCTATAAAATTAAAAAAATACACATATAATGGATAATTGTTGATTATAATTTTATTTATAACAAATTAAATTAAAAAATATTCATAAATAAAGAATTAAATTTAAAAAATATTTTTGTGAAAGATTAAATTAAAAATATTTATTTATAAATGATCGAATTGTAAAAATAATTTTATAACAAACTAAATTAAGAAATATCACATTTCTAAAGGAATAAAATAGAATTTTAGTCAAAATATGCGCACCGCCTCGCTAACGTAATCGAGTTTACAGAAAGAGATAGCTAATACTGATAATGTCTCACTAAATATACTCTCGTACTCATTGTGCTCGTACTAACCATTAATTCAAACCCTAACCATGGCACGCGGCGAAGCCATGCCACCAATGCGATCTAAATGAGCAGAGCCACCGCCAAAGCAGCGGCCGCTACAGATCCGCCAGTTGCAACTCTGTTAACGATGGCGCTGGCAACAACAGGCGCAGAAGCGGGAGCGTCCAATGGGGTTTCGACAGCGGTTGGGGCATCAGTGGGAGCGAAATCGGGTGAATCGGTGGGTGGAGACGGAGGAGATCGGGCGGGAGGGTAATCGGTGGAGGATGGAGAAGAGGCAGGGGTCGGGGTCCGTGAGGGCGACGGAGACGAGATCTGACGAGGAGGAGGAGTAGGAGCGGAAGCAGGAGGGGCAGTGGTAGAAGCCTTCGGAGGAAGAGAAGCCGGCACAGGAGAGCTCTTCGGCGATGAAGCTGGTGGTGACGATGACGGTGACGGCGACGACGATGAAGGTGAGGAGTTAGAGGGAGAACCGGCGGGAGAGGAGGTGGGAGACTGCTGAGAGATAGCAAGAGGCGAGGTGGCGAATAAGGCCAAGAGGACGACGAGGGAAACAACGTAAGCCATTCTTGTATGAAAGAGACAAAAGTAAAGTACGAAGGAATTCGGATAGAGAGAGGGGAGGGATGTACATGACTATATATATAGGAGGGAAGAAGGGGAGGTTCGCTTGGAGGACGCTTCGTGTCAATAAGCGACGAACATTTTCTTAGTGGGTCCCACTGAGTCAACGGCTGTGAACGGAGCGTACAGAAAAAACTTAACAATATTATTAATAATAAATTTTAAATTACTTGAGTTAAACTTTTTTTTTTCAGTCAATTATCTAATTCCATCAAGTTCGGGGATTTCTTGTTTTAGAAGAATTCTGTGGCTAAGAGATTGTTTCCGTACTTTACTAAATTTACTTAAATGAAAATTTTCTATAAATAAGCAATATAAACAATAATTATAAATGATACTAATTATACAATTTTTTTAGTTTACGTCATGATTGTTCTGGAAATAAGGTGTCAACCTATCATTCTTGTCAATAAAAAAATAATAGAAGCCCAACCTATGATTGAGAATTGATTGTTCTTTTCGAGGGACTAGTGTAAAGATGATATACCCCTTCTCTGGATTCATTTTCTATCAATCAATCAATCATTTATAATTATTTAATTTCAGTATGGTAATTTATTACTTTATTCAGTTAAAATAGCAGCACGAAAGAGACAAAATATAATTAATAAAGAAATTTGATGGGTATAAAGAAATTTGAATATCATTTAACTGCTGCATAATAAAGTCATTTGTTTTACCAAAAGAAAAGGTCTTCAGATGTTGCTTAATAGTAAGGGAACTAGATATTTTACATGATGTTTTAAACTTGGTTTTTTTTTTACTACCGTCATTTATTTTTAAATAAACATAATATTTAACAAAGATCATGAGTGATTTCAACTCAAGTGATATTTATAGTTGTTTTAATAATATAAACTATCCTTTTTAAAATCTAGAATCAATAATGTTTATTTTTATGAGTCCTTTATTTGAAAAAGTCTAGCGGATGAATTGGTGGATATGATTACCTTCTTTTTTTTTTTTTTTCTTGGGGTTTCATCTGTAATAAAGTGACCCCAGAAAGCATGTGGGATTAATCCTTGAGCAGCAAGGTCCATTGGGATGAGGGAAGTTGGATATTCCACAAATCATTGGCTATTCAGAACATAAATTCGTCTCTGCTTCCAGCTTAGCTCCAATATCGGAAATAAATGATTAAAATTGACACCAGCTAACGCAATAGAAATATTAGTGGAATATGCATCAATTAAAATATGGGTTATGTCGTTGCCTTGGCCTTTAGGTGTTAAGATGCAAGATTTGTACAATAGACCTGGACCTTTGCTGACGAAGCTTGGATATCGCGACACACATAGTCACATTCGAAATACGACAAGCATGCTCGTTACAAAAGTATCTTTAAATTAATCTGTAAATATTTATTTATCAACGAAGAAAGTTGACCAAAAAAAATTCACATTTCACTATCGAAGGTCATCATACCTAAAAATCCTCCTTAAATGAATGTATTCGTGCATCTTCTCCTTTTCAACCCTATAAGTCAAATAGAAACATTATAAACTTTCAGTTTTTACGGAACAATTTTATTATTAATTCTTTTGTTCATAATTCTAACATTATTTATTCATGTAGGTTGAAGGAAATCAAGTAGCCAAAAAAAAATGTTTGTGATTAGAAGTGACAAAAGAAAGCTTTTAGCTGCAAAAAATATAAATCAAAATGACAAAAAAGTCTTCATTTATTATTTGAGATGACAAGTTGAATATAGTTTTTGTTGATTTAATCTTTTTCAATCTATATAAATAAATGATGTTAAAATTTTTTTAAATGAAAATATTATCACGGGGATTATATTGCACCAATAGCATACAGTTGATATTATATATTACAAAGTAACAATTATTTAATTTTTATTTTTAGGAAAGAAATAAAATGAATGAGGAGGAAGAATAATTATGGGCCCTATATGATTTTTTAGTTAAGAAAATATAACACCACTTCATGGCAATATAAACAGGTGGGTCTCATATTGTTTTTTTATTTGTGGAGGGACCTATGCTGTATTATTAAATGAAAAAATATTTAATTATAAATAATTAATAAAAAATAAAAAATTAAGATCAACATATTTATTCAAAAGAATAATAAAATAATTTAACATTATATATGTATATATATATATATATATATATCCTTTTTCTTTCCTTCATCAAACCAAATGAAAAAAGAGAAATGTTTCTTCCTTTTCATCCTATTATTTTAAATAAAATGATAGATAACTCATCCACTTATCATCTTCTTTTATTTTATTTCTTTTCCACAATTTTTTTTTTCACTTTAATTCCTGCCAAAGAAAGCATATAAAAGAAATGAACTATAATCTCTAAAATCTGCACAACTAAATGAAATTGTAAACAATGGACAACTCTTCCATATTTAATAAATAATATTATTATCAATTTCAACTAAATGAAACTATTTTCATTATTAACAATATAATTTGTAGTTCATCGTGACAACCATTTCAAAATTTGATCTCGGGAAAATCTAGAAACAGGATAGTCAACACGACCATACATTTCCTTCTCTGCCTTTTTTCCCCCTCTTCTTTTTTTTTTCCTTGTTAGGGACGAGTGGTCACGTTTTAGAGGTCCAGTTTGATTAGTCAGTCATGACTCATGACTGGCTACAAGTCATTACTGGAAAGGTCTTCCATGGCATCGGGTATAGATTCTTTACAGCATGAAATTGCAATTCTTTGTCACTTATATTGGAAAACCAATAAAATCCTTTTTGAATATTGGATATCCTTAGTCATCATTCACAAGTTAATTATCAATATTTTTAAAATCAAATCAATTATTAAACTAATAAAAATAATAATTTACAATTTATTAATTCAACTGTTATTGAACCCATAATAATCAATTATATATATTTTATTTTATATATTAAAAATTTGATATAATAAATAAATATTAATCAATTTTAAAGCATATTATAATTAATTATATATAAAAATAAATCAAACATAATATAATATTTATATTTGAATTTAAATTTGAATTTATTTAAAATATATCTATATAAATTTTTAATAAAAATTAAATAAATTTTATTTTTCTTTCTTATATATTATATCTTAAAACCTTTGTTGTTATAAACAAAATAACATTACTGGCTTAACGATAAAGTTATGGTCCATGATTTTAAGGGGAGGGGTTCAAACAGAAGCAGGATAGATATTTTATATTAAATAGTGCATTACCAAGTGGCAAGTATCTGTTGGCTCAAATGGTGAAGGCATTGTCTAATTGCTTCACAGGCCAGAGGCTCAAGACGCACGATGGAAGTTTTGCTTAAATGCCAAACTAGAAGCATGATAGATGCTATATATAAAATATTAAAACACGCAGTTGGAAGGGCCCGGCGCCTCAGTGGAGATGATGCTATCTGACATGTGAAGGGACGTGGTTCAAACCTCTGCGACGCATTTTTTACCTGTTCAACCATGTGTATAACTACTGATTTGTATCCAAAACCGACTGGTTCAACCTAATTTTTAATCAAGATTCAAAGCACTTCTAAAACATCCCTGGACTAGACAAATAGCCGGTTCACCAGCCCAGAAAAAAAAAAACCGACTCCAACCACGTGTATAACTACCGATTTGCATTCAAAATCGGCTGATTCAATCTAGTTCTTGAACAAGATTCAAATCGGCTCTAAAACATCTCCAGACTAGACAAATGGCTGGTTCACCAGTCACTAAGCCGGAATCTAGTTCTTGAACGAGATTTAAATCGGCTCTAAAACATCTCCAGACTAGACAAATGGTTGGTTCACCAGTCACTAACCCGGTTCAGTCCGGCTATAATAACATTGTTAATTATTGTTGTTTTAAAAAAAAAAAATTCTTGTGGTCTTCTATTCGCCAGCCCTATGTTAGAAAATTCACATGAATCTTTTTCCATGTAGTCTGTAAAATATTCAAAAGCCATGTATAGATATATAAACCAGTCTCCTAATTAATAACTTGGTAGATCATATGTTGAAGTAGGAGAACCTAAAATCCAAGATATACCCCGTGGATTATGCTTAGATACACCTCTATTTCTGCACCAGGTACATCCAAGGAGTCTTGTTGGATTCTTGACATGATCGACATTTTCCTCCTCCGACTTTAATCCCCTCGAAAAGTGCGATGAACTACAGCACATTTTGTACAGAAGGTTTTCTTATGTTTGGTATATCAACCTCTTCAAGTGTTAAGCTACAACTTCACGCCTTACTAAGTCAACAGACGTATCGGAGCTCAAGCTTCCTCCAGGTGCCTCGAATAACCAAATTAAAGCTTGTTTTCGGTATTCATGCGTATGGGAAGCTTGCGCAATCAGGACTTAGCTTCAAGAAGAATGGAGGAGTAAGGAGCCATGTTGTAGCTCTTTCCTAAGCCAGGGATACCATCAGGGACAAAGTCGTCCGGAGATTTGAGATTAGTGTCCACCTATATGTAGCGGCCAAAATCCAAATTAAAAAAGAACAGAAAAATGGAAAGAGGAAAATTTTCTTACAAATGGCACTGAATGATCAATGTTATTGGTAGTGCACAACAAACTTATGCTAAAATTTTTTTCAAAATAGAATGACAACCGTGGAATTTTAATCACAGCATGGTGTGAGAAAAAGCCCTATTACAAATATATTCTTAAGGTGTTCTCGGTTGAGTTTGGTCGATTTTTATATTTAAACCCAAACCAAAGGTTAACTAGAAAGCTTAGATCTGTTCAGTTTGTTTGAGGACTCGACCAAATTAAACCATTAAATATCAGTTTGCCCTAATTGGTTTAGATTGTTTTAATATAATTTTTGGGTTCTGCTCCCCACTTCTCTTCTCTCTCTCTCTCTGTCTATACATATATATATATATATATATATAATACACAGCTAGAGTTCTCCCTCCGTTAAGTAGGAAGTCAGTCAAATTTGAGTTGATTGCAATTTTCTGTGTCATTTTGTCAAACCTAAAGGGCAGCCAGTTGACACACACAATAATTTTAATAACTGGGGTAGTGCTCCCGGGAATTGCAATTATGCATGCAATGGCAAAAAGAAGTTACTTCTGGATACATGCCAAAAGGAGGAAGAACTAACCACACGAAACCAACTCCTCTTTGTTGGAGCTGCGGGCAACATGACTTCAACAAAAAAGTCATGAGCATTGAATGCCAGATAGATGTCTCTGCCACTTCTGTCATGAAGCCTGCATCACAGGTAAAGTCATCATAAGTGCTTCCCATGATGAAATCACAAAGTCATAGGTGATTTGCAATATTTCAGCATTTCAATGTTGGGTTTAAGTCATGGCCAAAGGAAAATGTTGATTTTGTCTGTGATAAGGCCAATCCGAGCTCCGCTTGTTAGTATCTTGTGATGCACTTGTATTACAACTACTTCAGTTACACATCAATCAACTAACATGAATTTTTGGTGATGACACGATATTTGTCAAGATTACAATAATTCTTTACGGCAAAGTTAGTTTCCCCTGAAAATTTTGCAATGCAGTCTTAAAATCATTTAAAAAACTGCACAGTTAAGACCGGGATGAGTCTCTGAAAAAAGATATTACTTCTAGTTGGTAGAACAACTATAATCTTTAAGATATCTTGGTTTTACTGACAGTGGAAATCATGTATATCACCAGTCCCTACTGAAGCACTGTTCAATGAAATCCCACTTATATGGTTCAAGATTTTTATTAAAACCTAATGGATTTATGGAACCAAGTTGGACAGAATGCCATTAGGCTGACAACTCGTGATGCCAAAAAAAAAAAAAAAGAACTCTGACCAAATAGTGCAAATTATGTACACAGAAAGCAAAATCCATGATTAACCTGTGATAAAAAGATAAGGCGGCAAATGCAGATGTGCACCCTTAGGCAGGGTATAGGGAAGCATAAAAACTGAACCACACATTCACATGTGTAAACACAAGCACAAAGGGCAATGAAAGTGCTTTAGGTGACAGTCTCAGTGGTGATAGAAGCCCTCATTTCAGCCCAAACTACAGCATTGAGCAACAGGCATTTCACTGAATTGGTTCACAGCTTCAACATTCTCTAATGAGGAAAAAACTAAACAACAACAACAACAGTGACAACAACCACAACAACAACAACAACAGCAGCAGCAATAGGTCTTTTCCCACTAGGTACAACAACCACAATGCTTGTATTTTCTTAATGCAAAGAATAGCCTGCATTCCAAAACCATGTTTTGAGGCAGTGCACAGATGCTCCATTGTTTGAAAGCATCACTAAAAATGCAATATGATTTTGCAATTTCAATTACCACTATACAGATATGATAAGATTCTTACGTAAATGCAAGAAATTTGCTGTCAGAATTGTCCCAATTGTCTTCATGCCATGTTATATCATTCTGCATAAATTATACTTGCTCCATGAGAACAAATGGCAGCACGTATTTGCATCAACATTCGTGGTTACTTTACTAAAATGTAAAGCAAAAGAGATTACCTTGCCAAGAAAACTGTCATGACTGAATACATTACGTGCATGCCGGAATTTTATAACATTTGAGAAAAACCTGAAGTGATCACCCTTCCGTGCTTTCAACTATTGAGCATACAGATCATGCTATTAAAAAATATCTCAGGAAAGCTGTCAACATGAAAGTTTACATGTTATAACCTTACTTGTCCCCAAAGAAAATGGTTAATGGCAGTATCATGCCCATAAGTATTGTTATTTCCATCGCGAGTATGGCCATACTCATCTCCCATTAGCATCATTGGTGTGCCCTGGTCATTTATTACAAAACTGAAATCACTGTTCTAGTTTAACCAGCAGCAGAATGCTAACAAATGATATCATGCAGCAGCCACATAGTAGAACAAGGCAAACTTCATATATACCACAGGAAAATAATTTATGTTCCTTATAGTAGCGATATTCAATACGTGGAAATTCAGTAACAGTTGAGTAGAAGATTCCCAAAAAAGATTTTTGTTCTCCTAACAAAATATTGAAAGCAGGCAACAGTGCCTTTCAAATATGTACCTGGGATATCATTAACACCAAATGGAAGTTTTTCATTTGCCGTGATCGTAAACCCCTTATAGTAGTATCATCAGTTTCCCCTGTCATATATATACAGAGATAATTTAAATAGTTTTGAGTAAAAGATAGACTCAATTCTTTGACTGGCAACATCACAACCCTTGGTAAAGGTGACCTTAGTACTATTTGCAGTTAGTCAATGTCCTGAACTTTTAGACAGAGGTTCAGGTTACAAGGTCCACACTACCAAGCAGCCAATCCTTAAAACAGAAGGTGGCACACATGGCCTACTTTTGAGACTCTTCTCTCATCCCCCTCTTAAATATTTCCCCACCCACGGAGGAAAAAATATATATTATTTTGACTAACAAGAAATTTGCTCCAGCAGGGTCTACCAATGGCTCTAACACGGTTGCTTCTAAAGGTTATCAATGGTGCAGAGAAAAATTTCAAATTACATACAAAGATTCATTATCATAAGTTTTTTTTTTCTGTGGGGAGAGTGGGTTGTGAAAATACTGATATTTCATTAATTTGATTAACTGAATACACGAGAGCAAAGACCAAACAAATAGAGGCTGACAGCAACGGTCCATAAAGTAAGGAAACCTATACTAATGACAGGATTAAAATGCAACAGACAGAAAATAAAGTAACATAAAAGGGAAATATTTGACTCTCTTAAAATAGGAAACTAGCCGTTGGAAAAGCTAAGAAAAAAGGCAGTAGATCTGAAGCAAATACTAACACTTCCCTTCAAATTGGGAAATAGATGTTAATCATCCTCAACTTGCACCCAAGTTCTTCAACTCTAATTCTAGATAGTGCCCTTGTTAACACATCCACGACTTGAGTTTTAGTTGGGGTATAAGATAGTTCAAGAATCCCAAAATTCACTTTTCTTTGAAGAAGTGGAGAAATCAATCTCCATGTATTTCGTCTGATCATGTTAGACTGGATTTTTTACAATACTAATAGCCACCATATTGTCACTTCAAACTTCTATAAGACGTTGGCATTTGATCTTATGTTTTTTCAAGAGGCGCTTGAGCTACAATCCTTCACAAATTCCTTAAACCAAGCCTCGGAATTTGACTTCGTTGTTACTTCAAGCAACTACAGATTATTTTTAGCTTTCCCAAGTAACTAGCTTTTCCCAAACATATGTAAAGTACCCTATAGTAAATCTTTGGTCACTGATAGATTCAGCCCAGTCTGCATCACACTGTAATTCCATAGTACGACAAGAATCCTTGTGGAAGAAAATACCAGCTAGTTTAACGTATCTTAGAATTTTGTAGGTAGGTAGCATCAAGATAAATCTCACAAGCCTTGTTCATAAATTGACTTATGACATTAACCACAAAGCATATGTTAGGCTGAGTGTGAGACAAGTAAATGAGATTGCCCACCAATCTTCGGAATCTCTCTGTATCAATAGGAAAACTCTCTTTAACAAACTCAAAATTTATAATCAGCTTCCATAGAAGTATAGGTAGGCTTACATTTAAGTATTCTAGTTGCTACAACTAAATCAGTGGTATATTTCCGTCAATAAATAAGGATGCCTTTAGTTGATCTTACCACTTCTATATCCAAAAAAATATTTTAGAAGCCCGAGGTCCTCAGTTTTGAATTCCCCAGCTAAAGCCTTCTTAAGATTGATAATTTCTTCTGTGTAGTTCCCAATGATGATGTTGCATCTACATACGCAATGAGAATTACAATTTTTCCCTTAGGAGAGACCTTTGTCAAGATAGTTTAATCAGCTTAACCTTGGAGGTATGCTTACATTTTAACTGCTTTGATAAATCTCTCAAACCATGCTCTAAGGGATTGCTTGAGTCCATAAAGTGATATTTGCAACTTGCATACTTTCCCATCATTTTCACCCTTGAACCTTAAAGGCACAAACATGTAAACTTCTTTTTTTAAGTCCCCATTTAGAGAGGCATTTTTAATATCTAACAATTGAAGGGGTTAATCAAGATTGGCAGCAAGCAAAAGAACTACTTTAATAAAGTTTTGCCATTGAAGTGAACATCCCTTCATAATTTATTCCTTGGATTTGAGTGTATCCCTTGGCCACAAAGTCTCACCTTATGTTTCTTGATGCTTCCATTTGAGTTGTACTTGATGTTACACATTCACGTGCACCCGACAGGACATTTTCCATGAGGAAGATTGACCAACTCCCATGTGTGTGTGTGTGCATTTTTTTTTTAAAGTGTATCCATTGTTTCTTGCACAACTTTCCTCCACTCCTCGTGTTTTAAGGCTTCATGAATATCATGGGAAATTTTCTCATTGGAAATATTAGTAGCAAAAGTTTTCTGTAAGCAGTAGATAGTTTTTCATAAGATATATACTTCCCAATAGGATGTTGAGTGCAAGATCTAGTACCTTTCCTTAGGGCAATGGCCAACCCAAGTTTTCATCAATTCTTGGACTTGGGCAAGAGGTTTCTTGGTGCTGCTCAAGAGGTGCAGAGGCCATTATCTCTTGGGTTTTATTTTTCCTTGAAAAAACTTGAGGGTAGTGGTAGTTTTCTTTTAATTGATCAGACTCATCATTAGTTTGAGTGTGTTGCTAAGGCTGGTTAGTATTAGAACAAATGCAGCTTTCAAAAAGATTATTATTAATTTCAAGGGACGGGACAACATTGATTTTAGGAATAGTACTGCTTGTTTCAATTTCAGGCTCACAAGAAGTATAATGCTTGGGTTCAGGGTCAATGCCAGTGATGGTGAGAGAAGAATAGGCGAAACACAAAAAATCCATTCATCATGGTAAGTCTCCCCTTGAATGGTGTTTTTGGGGTAATAAGGTTGAAGATAACATCCATGTTTTAAGAGATGGAATGTAACACTTAAAGCCCTTTTTAAATTATAAGTATCCAATGAAAATACACTTAGTGGCCTTTGGGTCAAGTTTGCTACTGTGATGAAGGTGAACAAATGCTATGCATCCAAAGACTTTCATTGGGACGTTAGAGATGAAATGGGTGGTAGGGTAAGTTTTAAAATGTGTGTGACAAGGAGTTTGAAAATTAAGAGCCTTAGAGGGCACCCTCTTGATTAAGCAAGCAAAAGTGGTGACAGCTTCTCCTCAAAATTGGTGGGGAACATTCATAATTTACATAGTGGCTCTAGCTATACTAAGAATGTGCGATTTTTTTTGCTCAGGTATAATATTTTGTTGGGGTGTGTGGGAACTAGAGGTTTGGTGATAGATATCTTGTTTAGTGAGGTAGGTTACTAAAGGTGTTAATATACTCTCTTCTATTATCACTCCTTAAGACCAATAGATGCCACAAATCAAAAGAGGAGGCCGAGTCAACCAGCTCTGGATGAACAACAGCAGAAGATGGTGGCTCATGCACCCTCACATGTTGGCACGTAGGACAATGAGCAGAGTGGCGTGGCAACATGTGATTGTGCATGGGAAGGCAGATAGCTGCTGGATTCTAGGTTCTGGCCGATTGTCACCTTCTGAACATGATGAGAGGGTGCATGGCACTGTCCATGGTACTTCTTTGGAGAAAAAGCACATTTGGCTTCCTGTTACTGTGAAGCCAACGTTTTACAGTGAAGGATGAATGACAGAACCATGCATTCTGTGCTTCTTGTTGGCCAGGCTCTGGCCGTTTGAAAAAATGAGGCCTCATAAGGCTCTGATACCATGTGAAAAAACTGATTTTTCATTAATTTGATTCACTGAATACATGAGAACAGGGACCAAATAAATAAAGGCTCACAGCAGCGGTCCAGAGACAACCAAAAGGGAAGGAAACCTATACTAGCAACAGGATTAAAAAGCAATGGAAAGAAAATAAAGTAAAATGAAAGGGGAATATTTGGCTAGCCGTAGAAGAAGCTGGGAAAAAAGGCATCAGATCTGAAGCAAATACCAACACAGGTTAATGTATCAAATCACTACTCTATGAATTTTTTTGTAGGTAAATGCTGATTCAAGTGCTGTGAATAACACTGTCAGATAATGTTCAATGATGCTGACACAGAAAGCATGCAAGTGCCATGTTGGAGGAGAGTATTTCTATCTTAAGCAATACCTATGCACTTTCCTCTAACACTCAGACCCTATAGCTTTGACATATATTTATACATTGATGAGTGTTCTGGAACAAATTGAGTATCTAAAAAAGCACTAGGTATGCTAAACAAAGAATAGGATTACTCAGCAGCAGATAAAGCATTAAAATTTGGAAACTACCTTCAAAACCACAATTCCAGCTAAAATTATCATTGCTTCCATCATTTCCACCTTCCCCATTGGCTTCATTGTGCTATAAAACCAATAATCAAGTCAAGAAGACATTAGATTCTGGTGACCGATAACAAACTGGAAAACAGAACTAAGTACCTTGAAATTGTATGAAACAAGATCACGCAAGGTGAACCCATCATGGGCAGTAATGAAGTTAATACTATGATAAGGCTTGCGTTTGTTCACCTGTAAAATAAAATAAATGAATGACGAGAACAAACCCACTACTATGGAATTAGTTATTTAATTATCTGAACACAACAATACCAGGCAATTGGAAAGCAAACTTTGGATATAAATTTTAAATCCATGAGTTCAATACATCAATGTAGGTGGCAGAAATTACATAATACATATCTACCACTTAAATAGAAAGGTTAATCTCAAAATAATGGTAAGTGATGAAGAGAAGAGTTAAAAAAAAAAAAGATAATAGAAAGAAATTTACATCATATTATTGCCATGAACCAGAACAAAGATGCCATAACTACATCCACAACTGATCCTATAAATTGTGTGAATCAGAGTTTACATCTAAGTAAATCAAAACAATTTTCTCAAAATCAACCACAAGTTTTCATATGCAGAAACAAGGGGAATTTTGATGGTATTATGACAACTATTAGTCTTTAGAAATCAATAACAAAATTAATTGCAAGCACTAAGGCTCCGTTTGGTTCACAGCATTGTGAATGTAATCCCTTTATATAGTTTGTATAATATCTATTATACCCTTATACTTATTACTCTATCTATTAAGTCACCTTTCTAAAAATAGGGTAAAATAATTATTTCTTATCTCACCTACCTACATTTTACATTCCTTTCACCGTTACATCTTCCAACCAAACAAAGCCTAAATTTGGCCAAGATAGTTTTGTAAGGGAGAAAAAAAATGATCTGGTTTCAATATCTAGAAAAGAGCCTAATCGTGATGGTCCCCTGCAATAAGTTTCAGAAAAAGCTGTCCCTGAGCAGATTATCAAACATTTATGGTAGTTTTTTTTTTTTGGGAGGTTTACAAGGACTGTCCTCCATTGTTGTATTGATTTCTCATTTTTAATAAATTCTTTTTCTCTTAAACAAAAATCATATATTTGTGGTAGATATGTAGGTTAATATATAGTAACTTGAGAATCTTGTAAACTAGTTCTATCTAGTATTCTAGCCCAAAGGACCAACGTCATAACAGTCCCATCCAGAATCCAGGAAAAAAAGCAAGGGATCAAACCAACACAAATATCACGCGTAAAGTGCTATAAATAGTGATGCTCACTCTGTAAAGGTCAGAAGATCCGGCAACACAAGTAGCAAAGCTCCCCTTAATAGCAGAGTCACCCTAGATTATGTTTTCACAAAAAAGAGACAACAAATCAGGAATAAAAGATACAAGCCATGTATTTTGCTCTGCTCATTGTATCCAAAAGAAATCACAATATCCAGTAAGATAACCCTCTGGATGTTACAGCAAGTTAGAGACCCATCAAAAGTATCATTAAATAATGTCAAATCATAGCCCATTTTGCTTGCTTTTCACAAGCCTACAAACTACTATTTGCAAATTATGCTGCTTAACTGACTAAAACAAAGGTCAACACTCAACAGATGTAGAACAATTCAAATTAGGTAGGTGCTTTGTCTTAGAATTACCTTGACAAATCTTCGTATGTCATCACGATATTTCCCATTCCATTCAGCCCACCTTTATCAAAGACAAATACTAAGTAACAGAGCAAACATTCCGAAAAACTCATTTCCAGAACATGTATGAGAGCCACCTCAGAAATTATGCTATTCAAATTATTCGTTTCATTTTAATAAAAACATATTGATGCAGTTTAGAAGTAGACTTTGAGGTTTGATTATCAGCAAAACAGCAGATCACCTGGAGTGACCATTTCATTCTGAAAGGCTCAAGTTCAAATCACTGAGTAACTTTTATAACAGTCTTTTATGTCCAGAAACTTGTGCTTTTTCATACTTAATCGCTTACGAAGTTGATGGTGAAGATCATATTCATAAAAAGAGAGAGAGAGAGAGAGAGCATATTAAATATCATGATAGTAAGCCACTGTAATCAAGAATAAAAATCAAATTGTATAGATAATCAAAATCAAAAAGATATTGAAGGATGCATCTATTAAGAGTTTGTTCCCAAAAAGAACAATTCTTCATTTGCTTTCAAAATGCATAGCAATATAATAATATTATTAATCACATAAACAAAAGAATGAACAAGTAATACCGATCCCAATTTGGGAAACTTCCAACAAGATAGAGACCTCCACAGTCCCAAGGTTCTGCAATAATTTTACATCTTGATAAAATTGCATCTTTGGCAACTGCCTGGACAAGTAAATAGTGATAAGATTAGTCTACTTAACAAATAACTATTTTTAGGTAAGTATGCAGATACTGTATGGTTGCACCCAATATCATATATTTTGTGTGCATGTGTGCCCAGACATTTTAGTGATTGTGTGGAGTAAATAATAAAAAGAGGGTGGCAAAGCTTTTACAATTATGTTGGCGAATGGCTAAAAATTCCACTGAAAGAAATTATAAAAACATGATTTTTCACAATTTTCTTGCTGAGGGAAAGAACTACCTAATCACTGTCATCAAATTTCTAGATACAGTGTTCAACAAAATGCCACCTCAGCAAATTATTTGTAGCAAAATATACTGTGAATATTAATTATTTACCCTGATAAGTGGGGGAGCATTAAGGGGGGAACCATCAGTTCCACGACAAAGGACACTTGCAAGGTCAAATCGAAACCCATCTACATGATATTCCGTGACCCTGGAATAATATGAAATGATATTAATTAGTCAGCACAATTATCTTGATGTGAATTAGCTACTCAATGCTAAAACAGGAAAATAAATGATAATAATAATAATATATAAAGTACAAAATAGCATAGCGCTCCGATAGAATTTAGAATTTCTCATGGCACACAAGGTTATTATGGAATTGTGCATAACAAAAGAAAACTCATTTCACACAACTAACAGCAGTAAATCTAGACCGTCAAACATGATCAGGTCCTCAAGGATGATTATGAAAGTGACTGCGTTGAAATGAACTAGTCTACACTGCTGACTAGGTAGATGAGCTATACAAAAAAGAGGATGGATGCAGATAATTTAAAGCTTTATGAGTTTCTAAAAGTTTAAGAGACCAGAATATTATAAATTTTAAATTACCAAGTCTATAATATAATAAAAAGAAGGGTCTGGAGTTACATGAATTTTATGAGATAAATCAAGATACATGTCATTAGCAACCATATTGATAAGAGATTCAATGCAAGTAGTTCATACCAGTGTCTAAGGCTGTCAAGAATGAGTTCCATGACCACAGGATGATTGCAATTCAATGAATTTCCTGGGGATAAAAAATTACTTCAAATGAGAGGACTTCAAATATTGATATCAGTAAACTCATCTTTGTTAGATCAAAAGAGTGCCTATAATATTCTGAACAATGCATAAAGAAAGTCCTGCATGTTACATGTCCTCCACACGGCAGAATGTGCTGCTTTACATAATGGAGCCGGCTAATTTGTTTTGTAAAAGTTACAAATAACGTGCTTTGCAAGTTACTCATAAACTTCAAAGTATATTTTTCTTGGAAATTTAGAATTCCATCAAAGACATACTGTTTATGTCTATATGTCTGTGTGTTCAAGATAGATTAGGTTTAAGTAAGAATATATCCTTGGCACTTTGAACATCAAAGAAAGTAGTCCCATTTGATTGACATCATCATATCATGGTGCATTTTGTATTGGCTTCTACCAGTCTGGCAGGTTTGCCTTTACATTGTTGTGCCTTGGTAGGAACCAATTACAAGGTATGAGACTTGAGTCTTACACCAGAAGTATAGGACTCTGATATGAGGTTTATATAGACTTTGGGCTCTCCAACCGCATGAGCTAGTTTTTGGGGTGTGACTCTCCCAAATTTTCCTATCATGCCTACTTTATGATCTTTCATTGCCTACCTGTGAATGTTATAGTTGTGTAATGTTATACCAATGCTACCTGTTATGTTTGCACATGCTATGGTTTGAGTTCATGGTTGGCCAACTAAGAACTTCAAAATGGTGAAATAGATAGTAACTTAATTTGAACAAAGCTGTAAAGATAATATCTTCAAGATTAAAACAATGTTGAATTACCACAGCCAGAGAAGTTCAGCAATTGTCCATCATCGTCCAGCATGTAATAAACCTGTAAATGCATTTGTTGATATATCAAAAGAAAATAAAGATGGTTCAAATACAAGAAGAGCAAATCCTTTTCAATGATCTATACGATTAAGACAATCACAGACCAATAAACTTTTCTAGATGGGCAACTTCTTGGGGGAGAAACCCACATGGAAACTAGAACATATATCAATTATAAGACTAACTACTTTATAGTTTATACAAATATATCCAAACTATATAGTAAGAACTTAATCATTGTAAGCATCCCAATATGTAGATACCATACTCGGCCAATCACAGAAATTCAAGTCAAATATCACCTTATTATCTATTCCACGAAATGAAGTAGTATATGGGTTTGCATCGTCAGCCTCATTAGTATGGTTATAGACAACATCCAAAATAACCTGTGTACAAATAAACTCTGTTGTAAGAGTTAATAGCCAAAATATAAAATATGTTCCCCCTCCTAACTTACGAGTTGAGTACTCATGTCACCTCTATGCCAGCACAATGTAAAGCTTTAACCATTTGCTTGAACTCCCAAGAAGCTTTAACTGGTCCTCCACCAGCACTAGCATAGCGACTCATGGGAGCAAAGAAATTTATTGTCGAATAACCCCATGTATTGATCTTGGAAAAACAGAATGAAAAAACTAAACTTCAGTACCTTTAAGGTCATTTAATAAGTCAGCGTTACATATACTGACAACTTTAATTATCAAAGCCAAATAACATAAATACACAATAAGAAATGCCTGTTTAACTTTCCATGTGCTATAATGAAAAGGGAAATAAATGATGGCACCATAATAATTCAACCTTAAAAATGACCAGCGTAAATTTCATAAACATAATACATCATAATTGGCCTGATATCCAAATGTAACTGAATTGTACATAATGATGTATTTTGTGTGCAAAAAACATATACAGCACAAAATAAAAGGCATTTTGACACATGTAAATAAACCCAAAAAGAGAAAACAACACAAAACAAAACAGAACAGAAATCTAATATATAAACCGCCAAAACATGTTCCTGATATATATAACTGATTTTTTCCCCCGAGAACGTGAAAAAATATATATATATATATATATATATATATATATATATTTTTTAATTAAATGGTGAACGCAGAGTAAGAAACTCTGTGTTCCCCTTAATCCAAAATTTGGTGGAGGAGGGGATGGAAGGGATTTGGTTTTGGGAAGGGGGGGATTATAATACATACATATATATATATATATATAAACTATAATAATTATAATATATTTTATATTACATAAAATTAATATAATATGATTTAATTTTTATTACAAAATAATAAAATATAATTATTAATAATAAATTTATAAATTATAGAAGAAAATTTATATGCAGTTACTTATATTTTAATTGTCAGATTCTCCAATCAAAACATAACAAATGTATAGTTCACTAATAATATTATAATAAATGTATGGTTCTTTAATTATTTTTTTAACAAGATTTAAAAAAAAAAATTCTTTAAAAAACTTTTGAATTCTTCAAAAAAATAATAAGATTTAAAAAAATATATACTTTTTATAATATTAGAGAACCATAAAATTGTGACATGTGTATGATTTAATGAGAAAATTTCCCTTGATTCTAGATTTAACACTAAAGGGTTCTCTGGTGTAGATATTTCTTTAGCTTTTCCAGAAAACCTTACCTAACTTACCTAAGATATTAAAATCATACACATGTCATATTTGTATTTAAAATCAGAAGGCTATATAATTTTCTAATATTAGGATAAGTGTATGGTTTATTCAAAATCTTATTATTTTTTTAAAGGAATTCAAAAGTTTATTGAAGAAATTTTTTTTTTTAAATCTTATTTAAAAAATAATTAGGAAACTATACATTTATTATAATGTTATTAATAAACTATACACTTGTCATATTTTGATTAA
Organism: Erythrophleum fordii; assembly: GCA_032878935.1. NCBI lineage: Eukaryota > Viridiplantae > Streptophyta > Magnoliopsida > Fabales > Fabaceae > Erythrophleum > Erythrophleum fordii. The sequence continues at coordinate 31,087,321 of JAVQMF010000050.1, forward strand.
AAAACTTAGTAATAAAAATATAAGTAATTGTATATAATTTTTTTTAATCTATCAACTTATAATTTATAAATTTGTTATTAATAGTTGTATTTTAATATTTTATAATAAAAATTAAATCATATTATATTAATTTTATATAATATAAAATATATTATATATTACAATCCCCCCTCTCCGGAAAAAAAAAAATTGGAGTAAGGGGAATATAGAGTAATTAATTTAAAAAAATTATTTAAGGAAATGCCAAACGCAGAGTGAGGTACTCCTCATTCCTTATCAAATTAAAAAAATGTATATTTTACTGAACGCAAAGGGTATCAAAAAAAATCAATCATATATATGTGTTAAAATGCCCAAAATAAAGAGCTATTATAGGACACCTTATAATGTAGAGTAGATCATAACACTTTCCAACTTACCAAGTGATCTCTTGGGTTTGGGCGCCTCTGGAATTCCAACTCGTCAAACTCAAAGACAGGTAGCAACTCCACTGCATTGATACCAAGCTCTAGAAGGTGTGGGATCTTTCAAGTGAGGAATAAAATAAATGAAAATAAGGAAAGATAAGACAAGATTTAATAAGTTAAAAGAATGTCAGAATTAAAAGTCATATTTTTTAAAATTATAAGTAAGGGAGATGACAGACTTTTCAACCAGCAAGAATAATAAAGGAACTTTGATTAATAGATAGTTTAAGCAGCAGTACTTTTCAGCAAGACATAGATTCTGTCCATGCCAGCAGAAATAGATAACTAGCAATATAACATCCCTGCCCCCTTTTCTTCTTAGAGCTTATACATGATAATGATAAGGGACTAATTTTAATCGTCAAATAACAAGTAGCAATACAGAACGATTAAGTCTATATGCCTTCTGAGTCTTCCCCCCCTCCCCCTTTCTTTTTTCAAATTTGTCACCAAATGAGATATCTAAAATTACATTTACAGTCATCCTTGTTCCATATATATATATATATATATATATATATATATATATATAAGCTATGAACCTAAAGCAGTCTACAAGCCCCAAGAGCAACCGTTGAAACATCGTATAGACCTCCCACTCTACCATACCATAATTGTCTGATGTGAAAAGGCTTTTCATGATTAAGGCTTTCTTTCTTTCCTTTTTTTTTTTTTGGTTTTTTTAAAAAGATCCTGTTACCATAAACAGCAAGAATACTGTCTCCAATTAACTATGATGAACATATAAAACTTTCTTGTGAAAACAGGCAGTAATGTAGTATGTAAGAACTACGAGGTTTACAAACTTCCATATGCTCTATCCAACAACATATTAAACACAATAATATCACTTTACGCCATTTGACACAGAGATATTTGCTACTTCTAGTCTCGTCAGAAGTCTGTGTACAACAGTTAGACAAAAACATTCTCATCATCTGTAATTGACAGATGAAAACCCCCCCCCTCCCCCCCCCCCCCCCCCAAAAAAAAAAAAAAACCATTTGAGGCACTTTCAAACCACCCCTCAGCGTGAGTATAAAGGCATGAGGCAGGGATTTCCAACTTTTCAGTGGGGTATATATGTATATATGTTTTTCTGCCTTCATTACCATTTGTTACTTAAATTGATCAAATCGACAGATGCGAAGTGCCCCTCCTCCCAATGTACAGGTTATTTAACATTGATCATATTTGTGACTTGGTGGTAAGATTTTATCCTAATGATTTCACTGAACAAGAGAGATTATATCTCAAAACACAAACACAACACTATGATCTTAATGTTCCTCCACATCCTGATTTCAAAAACTTGTCAACAATCCCCTAGTTATGCCAAAGATTGAAGAAAACAAGAAAATTCTTATTATTTGATTGATTATTTGCTTTACTTATTATTGATTTGTTTGATTTCACCTATGATAAGTGAGAGGTCATTTCCAGCAATGATTATCATAAATAACAAGTTTATGAATATGATGAAAGATGATTTTCTAGCAAATTGCATGATTACTTATATTGAAAAAGAGATTGTTAAAAAGTTTGACACAGCCTCAATTGTTGATGAATTTTGTAACAAGAATGTCATACTCAGTAAATTGCAAAAAGATAATATACTTTTTAGCCTGAACTTTTTATAAACTTGAGCATCTTAACCTTTTTTTTCAACACCCCCCCCCCCCAATAATTTAATCTTATATCCGTCCCTACCTGTAAGGAAGTTAACATTGCCACTCTCTTATTAGTCATTCACAAGTTTTGATACATATATATTGTGTATGCATGGTGTATAAAAATTGGGACGTCATACAGTAGTATCACATGTCAGACAGATGTTCTGTAAGCCTGTTACGCTGCAATTTGGAAAGTCCATCCCATCCTTTGCATTTGAGAACTAAATATTTGTGTAATTACCTACTAGTTTCACACCCTTCTCACTGAAACACTTCAAAATCAAATCCTTCAGATGATGGGGAGGTGGATCTTCCATTATTTTTGGCAAAACATATAAATTTACTAAGTGTTTGAACTGTTACAAAACTTCAACAGTTTAAAATCAAAATTTACGTTAATGAATCATTTAATTCCCCGTCTCGGGCCATATTTATAATTTTTTTTCAGTTGTCTATCTATATTTAATGATTACACTTAAATAGGCCAAAAGGAAAAATCATTTAAGTCCATTTGATTATATTCTAACACTAGGTTCCACTAGATACTATCCCAAGATAATCATAACGTGTTGCTATCATATTCAAGCTATTCTCAAGTCAGGCTGATAGACCCCCACTCCACACATATTCTAGGAGGAGGAAACGTGGGGGTATAGTGGAGAAGTGGTTGACCAGGCCTTTCCTACTGTTGGGGAAGTTATTGACAACAGAACATGATTTCCTTGTATTTCGTCAGTTAGGATGTTTACTATAAATATCACATTAGGGGCTAGTTAGAGATTATCTTCTGAATATTTGTTTATGTACTAGGAGTTTGGTCCTTTCCATATGGACAGATTTATTGGAATCATATGTGTTTAAGATTCTTGCAATTATCTCTCTAATTAAAACTCTATCCTCACTTCCACACTTCAGTCTTAGTTCCATTCTTGAGTTATTTAGTGGGTATAAATTTTGGTATCAGAGCCTAGTTGGGTCATTGTGGTAACACCACAGCCACCACTTCCCATAATGAACCTACAAATTCCCCCCCCCCCCCCCCCCGGGGATCCCATTGCTCAACAGCAGTTATCCTCCATTGCATCCAAATTAAACACCGACAATTCCTTTGCAACAGAAGTCACAGCCCTTAAAGCTCAAACTAGCAAGCCCAAAATGGGAAACTAGTCAACCTCGAGACATAGGTAAAGCCACATAGTCAAAAAATGAGGGTACTGATAACCCCCGGTGGCTTAAGAATCCATCACAAATGGACCAGACTAAGATGGAATTTCCTAAATTTGAAGCTGGTGACCCACATGGTTGGATTTTCAAAGCCAAAAAATATTTCCACCATTATCAAACTCGAGATGAGTGGAAAGTTGATGTGGCAGCCATGTATCTAAAAGGGGATGCACTCAACTTGTTCACTTGGATTAGTGAGCACACACTTCCCTATTGGGAGGAGTTCATCAAAGCATTGAAAGAAACCTATGACCCAACCGAATTTCAAAATCCCGATAACATTTGTGTACCTTCAAACAAAGAGGCTATGTTTTGAAATACAGGTAGAAGTTTGCTAGGCATGCCTCTCGAGTACGAAATTGGCCAGAACACAGTGTTTTTCTTACTGGGCTCAAGGAGGACTTGAAGGCTGATGGTCGAATTCAAAAGCCTACGTCTATACATAAGGCTATGAGTTTGGCCTTGGAATTTGAAGCCAAAGCAAGCCCAAATCATGCAGCCTGTGAAACCTACTACTTCAGCTACACGTAGGCCTAATTCATCCTTCTCCTAGTCTTAACGTGAAAGTCTAGACACAGCTACTAGGAACCTGCCTGTCATTCACACTACCTAGAAATTTCCATCAAGAATGTTGGACATTGAACGCCAAGCACAACACAACGAAAGTTTGTGCTTTCATTGCAATGAATGGTTCGCTCCCAGGCACCGAAGTAAACAGCTACAATTCTCCCTCTTGGAGCTTACTGAAGGTGATGACTCTGCAGGAAGAGAGGAGGCACCAAGATATGATGAAGAACTCCCCACAGATTTCACCGAAGTCTTGCTCTATGCAATTTTGGGGAAGAACTCGGGTACCACAATGAAAGAGACATAGCATCTTCTGTGTATCTTTTTTACGTCCTACTCAAGGTCAAATTCCTTCCACACCTTCTACTACACTTCCAAGCAATGCAAAATGGGAATTACAGCTAGAACCTGCCAAAATCCTTATTCACTGGTAGACACATGATTTTGGGGTGCATACACTTGAGCTTTCAGTGTGATAGTAGGAACATCCAATTGAAGGAGCAACATAGGTAAATTATGATTTGTTACTTGAACTAATGGAGAATGGAAAAGGAATAGGAAATATATCATTAATTATTTGTAAATTAGGAATTAAAGGTAAATATAAAAAATAATATTTCATTAAAATTAGAAAGCAATATTTAAATTACTTCGTTTTATTAGTTATCCTTAGTTATTTTTTTAGTTAGACTTTAACAATTATCTTTTATTAGGATTAGGCAATTATCTTTTATTAAAATTAAATTTTAATATTATCTTTTACTTTTAAAGCTATTAGGAATTAGCATATGGACTCTATATAAATCCCTTAGCAATTGTATTAGGAGAAACCTAGCCTTGAATAATAAATAAAGTATTTTTAGATATTCCCCCTCTATTTTTTCTAATATCTCCTCCCTTTTTTCTGCATCTCCCTCTTTTTCTTCTCTCTTCCTTTTCCTCCTTTGTCCTACATTAAGTGGTATCAGAGCAAGATTCTCCTTATTCCATTCCTGTTTCTGTTGCCTAAGAGTCATTGGAAACTCACCCAATACTTGTTGGAAATCAAAACACACCTCTGTCCAAGCCAGATCTCACACTTCTGGCCTCTGAATCAGACAATGACCACTCCATATGAAGCGAAGCATCTACATCAGCCCATCCTTGAAGACCCATTGTATGAAAACTCCCGCATGCGCCAAAGAAGCTCCCTAAGCATGCCCCTCATGCGCATCACACACCAGATGCTCCAAACTTCGTTTTTTCCAATTGTTTTTTATCCTGTCCTCAGCTCTTTCAACCCTAGATTGCAAACTTTATCATTTAGGAGTATTATGGGGGTAATACCACTAATTTTGGCTTTCTAAATTGCTATGGTAAGATTTACCATGAAACAAAATACCCAAACTATCCAAAATAGTCAAAAAAAAAAAATGTGAACCATCATTTTGAAGAACTTAAGAGTGTCATTAGTTAACTTTGTACACAAATTACTAGCAAAACTTAAAAGAACTAAAGGCAAAAAAAGAATGTCTTCAAAAGTTCAAAGCATTAGACAAAGCCATCTCGACCAAGTCTAACATTATTATTGTGAAACCTCCTCATTGCTTATTAGCATTGATGATGATGGTTACATCATAAAGGTTTAAAGAACAATTGGAAGTTAATTAGGAATGTGAAAATATCAATTCTGACCAACAAATTTGACGTTCAATGACAAGTTGTAAAATGTTGTATTCAGATTCAACTAGCTCAGCTACTTCACTCGATTGAATTTGTCATTCCAGACGTATAGATAAATCCAAAGTTATCTTGGCTACCATATCTTAAAGTAGTGGCGTTCCTTCTACCTAAGGCTCCAAAATAGGTTATTTTAATGCTTCTCCATCTCAAAACTCAAGGTCAAATTTTCTCCAACTAAAGGAGAATAATAGAGAATGGAAAAAGAATGGGAAAGATATTATTAATTATTTGTAAATTAATAATTAAAAATAAATATAAGAAATAATATTTTATTAAAATTTGGAACTAGTATTTAAATCATTTCATTTTATTAGTTATCCTTAATTTTTTTTTTATATTAGGCTTCAATAATTATCTTTTATTAGATTTAGGCAACTATCTTTTAGTAGGATTAGGATTTAATATTATCTTTTACTTTTAAAGCTATTAGGAATTATCTTATGAGTTCTAGATAAAGTCCTTTACAGTTGTATTAGGGGAAACCTAACCTTGAATAATAAATAAAGTATTTTCAGATATTCCCTCTTTTTTTTTTGGGGGGGGGGGGGTGAGAATCTCCCTCTTTTTCTTCTCTCCCCCTTTTCCTCCATTGTCCTACATTATGAACAATTCCCTTCTTTCCACTTTGAAGACAAGACGTCTTTTCAGGAGGGGTGCACTAATAGAGCCCCCCTCCGCACATATTCTAGATGGAGAAAACGTTGGGGTATAGTGAGAGTTAGGGGAGAAGTGGTGAACAAGTCTATCCAACTGTTTGGGAAGTTCCTGACAACAGAACATGATCTCCTTATTTTTAGCAATTAGTTATTTTACTTGTATTTGGTCAATTAGGATATTCAGTATAAATATGAGTTAGGGGATTAGTCAGAGATTATCTTCTAAACATTTGTTTGTGTACCGGCAGTTTGGACCTCTCCATATGGACTGATTTATTGAAGTCATACATGTTTAAGATTCTTGCACTTATCTCTCTAATAAAAACTCTATCCTCACTTCCACACTTCAGTCTTAGTTTCATTCTTGAGTTATTCAGTTGCTATCACATGCGTTAAAGAAAAGTTCGCAGGCCACAAACTAGAATATAATTGAGATTGATTACCAAAGAAAAATTATTACCTTTTCAATCACACCAAGATAGCTGCCACGAATATCATGATCCAACTCACTAGATTCATCAATTGTAAATGCACGAACATTCATTTCATATATAACAAGATCTTTCTGCATGAGCATACAGAGAGACACATGAAATATGGAGTCAGATTGTCAACCAAACAACAAAAATGAAAACTACTTGACTCCATCTGTAAAAACATACAAAGCAAAGGTAGAATACTAGATTATGATAGACAGATGTATCTGTCACCACACTCAAGAAACCCACTTTTGTGGAGTCCTAACCTAGGGGAAATATCATGATAATTATCACTTATGAGCAAACATAGTCATACAAGCAGGATGATAGGACTCACACACCTAATCCCACGGCCAAACTAAGTAAGAAGAAACAAGGGGCAGAAGAAAAAGGGAGATGGAAGTAGGACTGCTGGTCCATCAGGTAATATGAAGGTCCATACCGGAAAAGACAGACAGGCAAGTGTTAAAAAAAGTGGAAACCATGACGTAGTAGGGGTGGTGGTTGAGGGTGTAAGAGTGAAAAGTATTTAAAGGATGAAACTGATGGGAGAAGAGGAGAACTTTGGGAGAGAAAGTCTTGAGAGAGAGTTGGCCTCTCAAAAGCCAATACTTGTCTTTGTGCTCTTTGGTTGTGTTTGTGTCATAGCTACTGTTTTCATGCTTTACCCTGTGTTGCTGTGATTTGTATGAGTTCTGTTGTTGTGAGCTGTAGTGTCTTCGTGTGAGTTGTGGGGGTGTTGCAACTCATGTTTAAAGAAGTGACTATGTTATTTAGCAAGGGCATCCATATCAGTAGCTCTTGGTGTTCTTTGTGAAGTCAGTATCAGTTTGGGTAATGTAATAACTTTTGTTTAAGGTAATAAATCCATTTCAGTGTCAGTTCCAGTATTCCTTCTCTGTTTTCTTGTATAGTTTTCGAAGGGTGTTAGAAGAGGTTCCTATCACAGAACAAATACCTCAAGAATATTTGGAAGCTTGTAGTTTTCTCCCCAGTCAAAAGGCAAGCTGTCAAAATCATATGTGCCAAGAAACTTAGACAACTCTGTGCTAGTATCCCCAAAATATCGCCGACCTTCAATTAGCTTTGCATAAGGATCGACAAGCACAATGCTGCTGTCAAATCGATGCCCTTTCGCCCAGTCTCGAGGACCATCTATACAATAACCATAGAGAACATTGCTCCGTGGAAGATCCTGTAAATCAAAACAGAAAAAACATGTTAAAATGCTACTGTCTCCTAGTATATGATCTGAGCAACACACAATTTAAATAAAATAGAAGAAAAAATGAAGAGACACATACAGATTACACACACAGAGGCAAAGGAAAACACTTGTGACAGGTAACGTAGACAGTTTGAGCTATATTTATACCAGATGACTTCACTGCAACTATATAGGCATATACAATACAACCATAAATCAATTTCAAAATTGTTCCAACATGGATTAGTTTAATGTTATAGCAGCACGGATGATTCTTGTGAAAACCCAGAGATGCAAGCATCAAATATGCATAATTACATGAAGTACCCACTAACATTTCACAAAGACCTTTTAATAATCACAAACCTCCCAAGATTTCCACAAAGTCAAGATCAACTAAGTTAACTGCCACCAGAACAAAAGCAAATGCACCAAGTGCCTAATGAGACCATTGAAGGATGTTTTCCTCTCTCAACAAGGTATCTCCTCCTCCTTGAAAATTCTCATCTGTATAGTCGATGTCTACAAGTTTCCAATAAAAATCAAACAGGGCCAACAAGTGCATCAAATATGATATTGAAACTTCCATCCGCACAGACATATAGTACAACTGCATCAAACTTGAGAAATCTAATCCAATTACGTTGAAAAACTTCCATCAACAAAGCACATCGCCACCATAGTAAAATAAGGGTAACCAACCCACTGTGAACATTCAAATCACATGCTATGTGCTTCTGTTGATCAATGTAAATACATTTATTACAGAGCAGCATACATTAAATGAATTTCATATTTGTCTGTTCAATGAGACACATCAAATATAAAATTTTGCGCAGGAAATACAAAATTTATACAGACACAGAAAGCATTTTTTCACTGTCCAATTTGGCAGGTCACTACAATATTTGCACAGATGTTGTATTTGTAAAGTTAGAGGACATGTAAGAAGCGTGCAATTTCATAGAAAGCCCAAGGCAAGGCAAGGCAGAATTTTAGGCAATGCAACAGCAGGGGTACCTCGATACATATGTGCCAAATGTCCCCTGTTTTGTTCAAATGGGGATCCAAAGCCAGCTCTTTCATGCCACCATCCAGTGTGCCACTACTTCCCCTGAATAATTTGTACCAACAGAAGAAAAATGATCAAAACTGAAAGAAAGCAGAAAAGTTTGAGAATACATAAACCCAGATTTTTTTTTTTTTTGGGGGGGGGGGGGGGAAGAGGAGAGAGTACAAGCGAAATCAAGAACCTAAGTGTAAAGTTTTGTAACACAATACATCAGGCAACATTACAGTCAAGAAAGTATCACTTGCAAGACAAAGACCATTCATGTGCAAACATAAGAAAATGAAAAAGGAGATGCGACAAAGACCATTCATGTGCAAACATAAGAAAATGAAAAAGGACATGTAAGTTTACCCCTCATTTTCGGGAAGGACTAAACAAAGTGTGACAGCAGTTGCATGCTGAGAGAAAATAGAAAAATTTATCCCATTGTCAACTTCTGATACACCCAGTGGAAATGCCTGGCCAGGGAAAATCTTCCATGATGGTCTAGTCTTTAGCACTTGGGAGGCCTCTTCCTGCAATTGCAATAAGACGTTCTATGGATTACTCTCGTTACACACCTGACTTGAAGAACAATGATACTCTTGGCAACAGATGTGCTATTTGCCATTAAACATACTAGAAAAAGAGAAAAAGATGTAGCCATAAGCAAGAATCTTGCAGCATAGTGTTATTTTTAAAAGCTCAAATATAAATTATAAATATGCTAGACATGATATATTGCATTTTTATCCCTCTAGAAGATCTAGAAACTCAAAGACAATATTTAAAGGGATATATAAAAACAAAAGATAAGTTATCAGTGTGGAAAAGCTCATGATATAAAACTTGTAAAGGCATTTCAAGTTGTTGTTTTGGAAAGACAACAATAGGCAAAGAAATGTCATAGTTGCCAAGAATATAAACAAAGTAACTTGTTCAGGAGGATAATACAAAATCAGCAACATAAGCAGACTACACAAGCTCCTGGGCAAAGAAAGACACTACCAGTATTCCCAACTTTCTTCTTTTTCCTCTAGTCTGAAGTTGGAATAGAGTTCTTTCTTTGAATCTGCTAACCATCATCCACAATTTTTAAGTGAATATTGCCCTTTATACATATTTAATGTAACAGTCTATCCATCTTCAGTTATCATTTTAATTATTTCTAGGTTGGTTCTCACACGAAGAATCCAAATTTTCAGAAAGGAAAGGGGGAATATTAGTATTACGTCAGGTTAACCAGAATGGGTGTGAGACTTTACCAGCAAGCGTTCACTACATCAAGCTGAATACTACCAAATTAAGCTTAGTCATCATGCAGAAATTATTCGTTATCAGCAAGAATGTGACCAATTAATCTACTCAGGCTGAGCGATTAAGCCTCTGGAAATTACCAGAACCCTGAGCGGTTATTTAGATAGAGTGATTTTTCTTTTTCTTTTTGGGTAAGTGGAAGAGATAGTGATAATTTATTGCAGCATTGTCTTCCATCTTTATTTGCTTTTCCATAACTTTGAAGGTCATATACTCATATTAAGAAAAATCAGATTAAAATTCAAATTTAAAAATTTGTATCCACCAACCCTGTCTTGTTGCTTTCATATGGACGAGTAAACATACAACATTAAGCTGCATTACATACTTCCTTTGTATATCTCTTTCCAATAACTATTTCCCTTGTTCTACAATCATCTCTGTGTTATTATAAGGATCAATGTTTCTTTTCCCAAAACTTAAGAAATTAACAAGTGCGATACCCCACACACACATAAATGGTATAGATACCTCAAGTACACCTTCTTGAGCACGACGACCATAAACATTAGTTCTCCAGTCATTGGCACGGTCCCTTGTCTAACCTATGCCAAAAATTTAATCAAAATTTACAGCAGTGTTGATAGGTCTCTAGAGTGTTTTAGTGCACTGCGATGACATACCATACTAAGAATTTTATGCCCAGTGTTTGATTTGCTTCCCGATGCTTGCTTGCTTAAGCTCAACCTGCTAAGGTTAAGAGAAGTGAAAATCTAATAAACAAATAAAAACTTGTATAATCTTGTAAACTCATCAAGGAAGAACGCAATACTTCATAGATAAGTTGATATCACCTGCAGAAGTACTGAATAAATCATCTAGGTAGGAAGAGTGACCACTTGCACTTACCAACAATCCAATCGTATTAGTAATTTTTATAAAACTAGTTAAAATTTTAATACCTACAAGTTACAACGGATGCGTATATTTTACCAAACTCGAACCAACAGTTAATTAAGATTCCAGAACTCCAGCATGCTTTCTTTTATTCGATAAGCATGTGTGCATGTATTCCTCTGTTCCACGGATATAAGAACCACATTTTACACTATCTTTTCCACAAGTTGAATCACAGTCCATCAGACATAGATCCACAAAAAGGGGAATCAAATTACAGCGAAAATCAAAGCAGGCATAAATTAAGTACCCCGTGGCATGCCCGGAAGAATTTCCTGCAAATGAACTACGCCCACAGCTGTCGCCACTGGAAGAAGCTGAAGCAAACAGTGTACACTGAACAGCAGCTCTGGAACCGCAGAGTAATGGCTGGTGAAGCATCTTTAATACTTTCCGGAGAACATAAAAAACCAGGTTCTTAATGTGAGAGAAAGCAGAGAGCGAGACCGCAAGATAGAGGGGGAGGAAGAGTTTTATTGTCGTTATTGTAAGGAGAAATAGGAATGGGACCCTTGATCCCTTCCGGAACAAGACTGCGTTGCAAATTTTCAACGCTCTCTGATTTCGAGAGAGGCTTCGTGGCGTCAAAATAGCAATTTCATACCTGCCACGTGATCCCAGGGAGAGATTGAGCGAGAGAGACGTGGGAGCAATGAAGCGAGACTCACACAGAGTCGAGCCCATTATGGGGACACGTGTTTTTTTTTTTTTACAGAAATAACGAAGGCGTCTCACGGGCTATCTCTTGGGGACAATAAACGGAGTTACTAAAAAAATCATTACACTGGAGATTAAAAAGTTGGTGTCCTGGCCGCTGTTCCGCGGGAGAGAGAATCTGAGCCGTGGTTTTGTGAGATCTACCTGGTCTTATAGTCATTGTGGATTTCTCTTCTCTAATTTTCAAACAAGAGCAAAACAGGTTCATGGCGGTGGTTCTCCTGAACGGCTGATGGCTGAATCTGATTCTATCAGAAACATATAAAGAACTTTATTGGCGTTGTAGATATATATATATTAGTGAGGGTGTTTAAAAGATTGGCTTGGTTTGTTTCCAATTAAAATTAAAATTAAATTCAACCAAGTTAAACGACATTCTCAAATGGTGGACTTTGTTGATTTTATTTGTAATCTATTTGATTCGATTTGTTTTAGTTTAGTTCATATTTTTTTAAAATAATTTGATTAAGGAAACCATTTAAATCATCTAGTGGTGACTCATAAACTAGAATAAAACTTTGTCTTCGTGTATTAACAAACCTTTTTAATTCAATTATTTTTCCATCCCTATTTAAAAAGTGACCTTTTATGATATTTCTTTTAATACAAACCATAAATGTTTGTGAGATATGTTTATTTTTATAATTATAATTTGTACAATAAAATAACTATTTATTTGGTGTTAATGAATAATTAAATACAAATATTTAACCAAAAAGATATTATTTAACATTGAATAGCAAATAGATAAATTTAAGAGTAAGATACAAAGACTAAGCATAAATAAGTGAATAGCACTTATTTATTAAAAATCTAAGTATTGTTGATGGATAATATTAATGATGTTTTATTGTGAACTCAAAAAATAATTATATGTAAAGACCAAGCATATTATTACTGTTTCATCTTTCAGCAAATATAATTGTATGGATAGACAAATTCGAATTCCTACAAATGAAATATTTCAAAAAAAGTGTTCAATCTTTATGTCCACTCCAATCCCATGTTTTAAATTTTAACATATTAAAAAAATATGTTAATATATCAACTAAACAAACTCAATGATAGTATATGAAATAAAATGGAATTAATGTTACTGACATAAACACATCATAAAAAATGACAACCAAAATAAATTAGGATCCTTAATACTTATCTTTATGGTTCACCTATGCCAATATCTAATAATTCAATAGAGGCAAAACATAATTAGGAAAAAGACATAAATTAGTAATAAATAAATCAATGATATCAAATTGTTTCATAATATAACAAAAAAAAAGTATTACCTAATTTTAATTTTTCAAAATCTTTTACTAGCTCGTCAATATCACTTGACAGAGGACTAAATTAAAACTAATTTTGTGCATAAACAAAAACTTCAATTGTTTTTGGACTCTAAGAACTTTTATATTGATCAAGTACCAACCTCTAATGCTAAAAGTAGATTCAAAGGTAATAATAGAACAAGTATAGCTAATACATCCAAAGCAATTTGTTCAACAACAAGGTACTTAGAGCAATTTAGTCTCTGTTAATTGAGGATGTCAAATTTAATTGTCATTATCTCTTTACTCATCATCAAATAAAACTCCACTTCTAATTGATCTATAATCCTCATTCATAACTTTATCAAACTCTATTGCAAATGAAACATTTTCATTCTCTATAAGGGGAACAACTTCCATATCTTAGGTTTAAGTATTGGGTTGACTTTTTTCATAATGGTGAAAAGACCAATATCTTTCATACATTTTGTTAAATGTTTCTTTCACTCTTCGAGTTATAAATTCAGCCAAATCTTCACTGTATAGTTTTTTCAAACCTTATTCCACAAACTTCAACTTACCTTGGTTCAAAAACTACAACTATAAAATCATTATGTTAATATTTTTAACATCTTTCTAATAATTATTATGCTACTTTTTTATTTTTTTTAGCTGTCTTACTAAGTAATGAAGCATCACTTCCACACAAATTGTTCAAAGTATACAATACTAAACAAAATTCATGAAAATATTAAAATAATGTGACAAATAATGAACCAGAAACATTTTTAGTTATATTATAAAAAAAATCAAGAATTTCATAAAAAGCACGTGTATTTCCCTAATCTTTATTAATTAAGGGACCTGCTCTCTGCAAGATAAACTAAATATTACTTTCTTCCAAACTTTTAAATGTCTTTTGAAATTTCAAAGCACTCTTTAAAATGAGATATGTAGAATTCCATCTAGTAGAAACATTTAATTGCACCATGCCTTTTTCTTGTATTTTTGTTTGTTATACACAATTTTTAAATTTTTGCAAATGAGCAGACAAAGCATGAACTACCTAACTATGATTCTTATCCTTCTTATGGATTCATGCATATCTTTCAAACTATTATTGGAAGCTACATCCATGATATGAGCACAACATCTTACATGCATGTATTCTCCTATCATTATATATCCATTCTAATTAATTATTCTACCTTTCATGTAAGTTACAGCAACATCATTAAAGTTAATATTATCAATTGTGATAGTGAAAACTTTATCAATCCCCCAACTTAATAAACAATTCTTTATCTTGTTGCCTATGGTTTCACTCTTATGATTAGAAATTTAATAAATATTCAAAATTTGGTTATGCAATTTTTGATCATCATCAATGAAAATGTGTAGTAAAATATAAATAATTCAAATTTTGTATAGAATACAAACAATTAGTAGTTAGGCAAACACTTTGACGCATCTTACACAATGCACTCCTCAACTTTGCCTTTTCAATTAAGAAAAATTTCAAACAATCTCTAGCAATATTAATGCATGATAGAATAAGAAATAAAATTGCATAACACTTATTAAATAACAAAACCCTTCTCCCTTGACACGTTTAAATGGTAAATCATCAATAATTATGATTCTTGCAAGAACTTGTCTAAATGCATTAACATTAAAAGTAACTCCTTTTATCTTAGTTCCAACCCATTCCCCATCTTCCATTTAGTTTGGTTAGAAAGAAAACATGAATTGTTTTGAATCTCAAATTCTACTTAATGTTTTTTTTTGTTAACATTTGGATTCTAAGTGAGTTGCCATGTCAATAGTTCTTTTTTTTTTTTTTTAATAGCATGCATAATTTACACCATAGCAGTTACATAAAGCCCTAAAGTGTTTTGGATCACAATCTTCAATAGAAGTAAAATAAATCCACACCTAAGATTCAAGTCTTGTAGATTTTCTTTTACTTATTTCTTTGTTAAACTTTTATTCCTTCTCTCTTCTCTCTCTCTCTCTCTCTCTCTCTCTCTCTCTCTCTCTCTCTCTCTCTCTCTCTCTCTCTCTCTCTCTCTTTCTCTTTCTCCTTTATTTTGATTGTTTTTACTTTTTTCTTTTTGAAAGGCCTAACTAAAGTAAAAGGTGTAGAATCATTATAAGCAGCAATAGCTTCAGCAATATTAGTTATAAAAATACTCCTAAACTAATTCTAACTTGTTAGTATTAGATTGTCTATTATCAATAACATCCATTAACTCTATATATCTTTCTTATTGTAATTTATTAGTAAATGAAAAAAAAAAGTCATCATATTAAAAAATATATCACAAGTAAAGCCAACAAAAAAAAATCATATAATTTAAAAAATTTACCTTAGGTTTTGTCATATTGACTAAACAAAGAAGAATGTAATAAGTTTTTCTTTCTTTGAAAATTGCCTTTTGTAATAAACAATTTATGTGCAAGAAAATATGCAAATCATAAGTAAATTTTAGTGGTGAAAATAAAAATCAAAATAAATTCTTTCAATATCACACATGTCTACTTTTTGCTGCCAATTTTTTAATGTACCTAACTAATAAAAGATTCGCATGGCATTGATAGCAATGCAAAATAGTGAGATTCAATACAAAAATAATGTAGTCAATGTGGTCCCTTTTCACAAATAACAAAGCATTATTAGAATATTTTAACATTTCACTGTGATTGTGAATGTCGTCTCTCTTCACAAACTTAATAAAGTACTCAATATGGTCCCAATTCCTAAGTCACAACTCCATTCTTTGTCTTTGCACAATGCACACAACATAATAGGCAACACAACTCCACCTTAACTCCATTTTTTTTTACAATTCCAATGTCACAAATTATTTCAGAATAACTAGTAAGAGACACAAATCAATCCAAAGCCCTTATGAGTAAGGGCTATTGAGTTAAAGTTTGAACTCACCTTTCTTCAGAATAATAGGTAGCACAACACTAACAGAAAAATAGTAGCAAGAGGTTCTAAATCAAATTGAGTATGCAAGTGAATTGATATTGACCACATAAATTTTTTTGTGTATCCGCAAGTGCACGGGTCAGATCAAGTAGTTCAGTGATAAGTAAAGTATCGCTCCCATGAGGAATGACTTAAATGCAATTAGGCAATGCATAACCTACTTTCATCCATGTTAAGCAACCAATTAAGCAATTCTTGAATTTAAAACTAATTTCAAAATGAAACAATTTTAAGAAAACTTAGTTGGCAGAGAAATTTTAGATAAAGTCCAAGGGTTTGAAATTACCTAGAGTCACTATTCCCTTGATGCTTACTAGAACTTAATTTCTTGTTTAATTGCAATTAATTTTCACCTTGTGGGTTAAGAGATTCAGAAGCTATAACCGTCTGTCGATGTAATTATAGCCCTACTCTCCCCTAAAATCTAAGTGTCCTTAGATTTAGGTTAGAGTGCATTAGGTACTATAATCCTCTACAAACCAATTAAGGCAATTAGGTATATTTCTATCCCAATTACAAATTAGATAATTCTAAACTTAATTTATCCAACTCTTAAGTCTAATGAGAACCCCTTTTTCAAGGTCAATTCCAATTACCCAAATCAATTCCAAGAGGTGGCCAATCTTTAAGAAAGCATTAAGCAAGAGAAGGATACACAAGGCTCC
Source organism: Erythrophleum fordii (assembly GCA_032878935.1). Lineage (NCBI taxonomy): Eukaryota > Viridiplantae > Streptophyta > Magnoliopsida > Fabales > Fabaceae > Erythrophleum > Erythrophleum fordii. The sequence continues at coordinate 31,104,229 of JAVQMF010000050.1, forward strand.
AATTATCACAATAAACAAGATAAATAACAATCTAGTTCACATCAGGTTCATAGTGCTCTAGGTAAAAGGAATTTAGCTACACATAGCTAAATCTACAGTAAATCCCAATCCAATACATGGAGAAGATGAAAAGAAGCAAAGAAAGCAAACAAAGGAATGATAGAGATGCAAAAAGTGAAGCTCCCTCTTGATTCTTTCTCTTCCTTCACCCTTCCAAGCTTGAAAAGCCTTCAAAGACTACCCAAAATCGCCTCCCTGGACGTTCAGAATTCTTCTTTGCTGCAGAATGTTGAAACCCTACTCTCTGGACTCTTTTTTTTTAGCTTGAAAACTAAAACTGTGCGTTTCAGGGCCGATCTCACTATGGCGAGAAGTGACTCTCGCTAGAGCGAGATCTTATATGTTCTCAGTTTTCTGTTGTGTTCGCTACATCCACGCTATGGCGAGTTACTCCCTGGACTTCTTATGCAACGCGACGTCACTATTGCGAAGTGTCTCCCTCGCTATGGCGAATGTGCAATCTCGCTACAGACTCTGTTCTCGCTATAGCAAGAAGACTTGTTCAATCAGCCTTTTCACTTTTCAGCTTCCTTCTTTTCTTTTCAATTCTTTCTATATTTTGTTACTTTTCCCTGAAATTGAAATCAATCATAAAATGATGCTCAAACTGATAAAAATATTACAATTGAAAAACTTTCTTTGTTTTGTTTGATTGAATATATTTTTAACCATATTAATCAAGAGAAAAGAATTTTGCCTCCCTAATTTAGTGTCAAATATAGTCCTTTTGAATCCTAACTTATGAGGTTATCAAATTCCCCCACACTTAAATCCTTGCTTGTCCTCAAGCAAGTCTTAGAAAGAATCAAGCAATTTGATTATTAACTACTTTTTTTCCATAATGAATACCCAATCAATTAGAAATTCAAATCCCCCCACACTTATAATAAATCCAATTTCAGAAGCAAAAATGCAGCAATACTCAAATTGAATTAGAAGACAATGTACTCATAGTAACACCCTGAGTTATAAAGTGTGTGTGTGTGTTCCACAAGAGATGTTAAGAAGCAATCAAGTAGTCCTCAATAAACTCTCCCTGCAATTTCAAGATCTAATCCAACTATCTGAGCTAACTTCAATTATCAAAGCTCATTGAGAGGGGTCTCTATTGGCCAATGCAGAATTATTTTCAGCACAGTCATTATTTATTTATTTATTTTCTCTCCTCGTCAAATCACTTAATCTTTTTGACGCGAATGACAACATTGATTATGAAGCCATCCGGTTACTCAGATTAAGGAAATCCTCAGAGGGCTACTAGCATACTCTTAGTTTTATCACTGTTTGACGCGAAAAGTCCATACTTTTTGGTGCAAACCCCCGGTTACTAAGTGATTTCAATCATTGGAGTAGAGAATCATTTTATTTTATTTTATTTTATTTTTTATTATTATTTTTTTACACATATATATCCCTCTCAACTGACAATCAAATATCCATTAGGAACAGATAAATTAGGGAAATCTAAAATAACTGGAAGCTCATTAAAGGAAAAACTTGAATTACTTCAAAAATCATCTTGTTGAAAAGTGCTCCTATTGTGGGTGCACACTACAACTACATTACTTACTATTCATTTCAAGTTTGCTTAAACCCCACTTTCATTAATTAGTATTCATCTAAAATAAGAGGGGATGAATCTGATTTATACCCACCTATCCTATGTGTATCTACCTGAACTCCCCCACACTTAAAGAATACATTGTCCGCAATGTGTAAGCCGGGGAAACAAGCAGTAGAAAAAGAAAAACAGATGGGGGCGGAGGGACGGGATGTAAATAGGGAGGGAGAGACGAGACTCCCCTGATAAGAAGAGAGAAGAAAGCGAGGGGGTACGTGTGAACAACTCCTTCATCTGAGAGACAAAAATAAATAGAGCACATGCAGCAAACAGTAAGTTGGCGTCAGAAATAAGATAACAATGAAAAGCAGAGCCAATTCAGGATTGAAAAACATAATCAAATACAGTTATCCATAGACAGCTATCCAAAAATAGAAAATGAGGGAAAACAAAATAGATATGGGCAGCGGGAGATAGAGGTCCTAAGATTCAGAGGGCCCAAGTCGATCCTGAGGTGCAGGATCCTGAGGAAGAATGATGACTGATGATGGAGGAGCCTCAGGAGGTGGTGGTGGAGGAGCAGGCATCAGGTGATCCATAAGAGTTTGCAGCTGATCCTTCATTGATAGGACATGCCCTTCTAGCCTACCAATAGACTCTCTCGCCCAATCCTCAAATTCTGTGTGATATGGTGCCCCGTGCCCCATCGACTCTGGAGTACCCAAGCGCTGCTGTGAGGGAGGAGGTGAAGATGCCTCAGACTGGGCCTGAGCGGGTGCTCGGTGTCTATGGGGCTGCCTTGGCGCATCTTTCATACTATTATATTTGAATGGTCCCTTTGGCTTGAACTGCGCGTCATTTTTAGAGACGCGGCTACCCCCCATTGTAAGTAATTCTGTAAACATATGAGGGTATGCCAGGCTAACCCTGTCGGACCTCGCCACTTACTTGAAATTTAAGTACATGGGACGAGGAATGTTTACCCGCTGCCTAGTCATAAAGCACCACATCAGAGTAGCTCGTTCTTGGGTCATGTATGATCCATGAGAACTTGTCAGAATGTTGCTTGTGATGAATTGTAACAAAAAACGAGCAGGTTTGTTGAGTTGATTCACCGGGTAAACCTTATTGACCAGCCGAACTCTTCCTTCTTTTACAATAGTCGTCTCCACTTCTTCCCAAGGAATGGATTGAGGGTTCTCCATGTAGGACTGGAAGGCATAGTCTGGGACATCAGGCAGTTCATAAAAGTCTTGGAAGACTTTTTCGTTGATGCGCACCCAAGTCGAACGGCAATAGTATTCATCCTCCTCCTCCTCCTCAGTATCTTTAAAATTAGCGTACAGCTCTTGGATCATTAATGGGATCCGATACACCGGTTTTTTAGTGAATCCTTGCAACCCGTGCCATTCAAAATCTGGGAAGGTTAAGTCCAAAACATAGGGTACATAGTAACGGTCCTCAACAACCCCCTGTTAGAGAAAAGTCACTCAAACCGGAATTCTGCTCTAACTGATGCAAACCGATCCTTATCATATGCTTTCTTCTTCTGCTTTGAGGATGAGGCTTCAACAGTCTTAGTTTGCTTTTTAGGAGCCATATCTTTGAAATTCAAACAAAAGAGAAAGATAAAAATCAATGGCAGCATTCAAAGGAAATCATGGAATCAGTAAATCAGATGAATGCAGCATGCTTATACTAAGGGAAGACATGACTAAAAGCATCCAAGGGACTGGGGTTTAAGGAATATAGAAGCAAACTAAACAAACTGGTACAAAAAAATGCAGTTTTCTGGAAAAACCTTCGAACTCGCTGTAGCGAGTTTGAGCTCGCTATAGCGAGTTCGAATTGCTTTCTGCACAGCCAGAATTAAACGGAGGAAAAACCAATTTTAAGCCATATTGCTGCACAGAAACAGTCGACCAGCAAAACCCATCCAGAAAAACTAACCAAATGACCCCTAAATACTCAAATCTAAGCAAAACGAATTTAACCCTAAGATGACCAGATCTAGCGAAAACAACAAGCAATTCAGGGGAAAAAGGGGTTAATCGATTTACCTGATACCAGGAATGCAATGGATGAGGGAAGTGCGAGCTTAAAAGGCGTGAGATGCAGCAAAAGAAAGAATGGAAGAAGCTTAGGAGCTCAGTCGCAGTTGCGAGAAAGAAACGACGGAGTGGAGAAGAAAAAGTGGGTTATTTTATGACCCCTTTTTTTTTTTTTTAAACAAGAGCCTCGCCATAGCCAAGCAATAGCGAGGGCTTCTCTAGGATTATTACCAAAAGCAGAGCTGCTATCCTCGCAATAGCAAAATTTCTTCTCGCCATTGCGAGAAGACTTGGATAATTATTGGTGGCTGAAGAATCTCGCTATAGCTAGGCTATAGCGAGGATCTTTCTGGATTTTGTACTCAGCCATGGAAATGCTGCATTCGCTATAGCGAATGAGTTATCTCACAATAGCGAGAAAACTTCGTAAGAATTTATGCAATAATTCACTCGCCATAGCCAGGCTACAGTGAAGATCTCTCTGGACTTCGTACCAAAATGCAACACAGAGAGCTCGCTATGGCAAGGTAATCTTCTTGCTGTAGCGAGAACACTTGATGTTGCAGACTGTGGCTCGCCACAGCTTGGCCATAGCGAGATACTCTCTGGTGTGTGTACCAGAAGTGGCTATAGCGAAATTTTTTTTTTAATTATCTGTTTCCCCACTTAAATGCTCACTAAAATACTCCCTTAAAGGAAACCAGATATAATAATAATTCAAAGCATGGTTAGAGACTCCCTGTAAACATGTCTGGTGTTGCTCTTTCCTGCCAATCCCTTGCTCCTTAATATCCACATTTCAACCTACAAAACACATAAAAAGAGAAAAGAGTCAAACCCAAAACAAAAAGAACCTTAGATTCAAACATAAAAACAAGAAGATAACTTGGGTTGCCTCCCAAGGAGCGCTAAGTTTAAAGTCTTCAGCCAGACTATCTTGACACTTCTGTGAGTAGTCTTGGAGTTGCACATTTGCCTTTATCCTGTCCACCGGTCCACCAAGGTAATGCTTCAAGCGTTAGCCATTTACCTTAAATGTTTCTCTATTTTTCTCATCTTGAATTTTAATGGCACCAAAGGTAGTGGTAGACACAATCTTAAAAGGACCAACCACCTTGATTTAAGCTTTCCTGGAAACAACCTCAAACGAGAGTTATACAATAACACTAAATCACCAGGTGTCAAATTCCTTTTTAAAATCTTCCTATCATGCAAGATTTTTGCTTTTTCCTTATATAGCCTAGAACTCTCATAAGCTTGCAATCGAAATTCATGAAGTTCATTAAGGTCCAACAACCTCTTTTCACTAGCATCTTTATAATCCAAATTCAACTTCTTTATGGCCCAAAAAGCTTTGTACTCAAGTTCTAAAGGTAAATGACAAGCTTTACCAAAAACTAATTGATATGGAGACATACCAATTGGTATTTTGTAAGCTGTCCTATATGCCCATAAAGCTTTATCTAGCTTATTAGACCAATCTTTCTTATTAACACTCACTGTTTTTTTCAAAATTCTCTTAATCTCTCTATTAGATACTTCACAGAGGCCATTGGTCTGAGGGTGGTAAGCTAAAGCCATTTTGTGGTGAACTCCATATTTTTTCAGCAAAGATTTAAATAAGCGATTATTAAAATGAGTTCCACCATCACTAATGATAGCTCTAGGGGTGCCAAAACGAGAAAAAATGTTCTTCTTTATAAATCGCACCACTGTTTGAGCATCATTGTGTTGGCAAGCTACCACCTCAACCCACTTACTCACATATTCAACTGCCACTAAAATATATTATTGGCCTCTAGAAGAAACAAAGGGACCCATAAAATCTATTCCCCATAAATCAAACAACTCAACTTCAAAGATACCGGTTTGAGGAAGTTCATGTCTTTTAGAAATATTACCGGATCTTTGACAAGTATCACAGTGAGAAACAAACACATGAGAATTCTTAAATAGTGTAGGCCAATAAAAACTAGATTGTAATACTTTAAAAACAGTTTTTTGACCACTAAAATGTCCCCCAAATGGTGATGCATGGCATGCAAGCAAAATATCATATTGTTCAATCTCAGGAACACACTTCCTAAGAACTCCATCTACACATCTTTTGAACAAATAAGGCTCATCCCAAATATAAAGCTTGACCTCACTCAAGAATTTCTTCTTTTGATAATAGTTTAAATCAGGAGGTAAAACTTCACAGACAATATAATTTGCTATATCAGCATACCAAGGTACATGTAGCAAATTAGCAGCCATAATGCATTCATCAGGAAAACCATCATTCACAAGCCTATTATCACTAACATGCTCAGGATCCAACCTAAAAAGATGATTAGCTACTAGGTTTTCACTTCCTTTCCTATCCACTATATGCAAGTCAAACTCTTGAAGTAATAAAGCCCACCTAATCAATCTAGGTTTGGACTATTTCTTTCTCAACAAATATTTAATGGCAGCATGATCAGTGTGCACTACAACTTTGACTCCCAACAGATAGACTCTAAACTTCTCAAAAGCAAAAACAATAGCTAACATTTCTTTCTCAGTGGTAGAATAATTTACCTGAGCATCCACTAATGTCCTGCTGGCATAGTAGATAGGATGAAAAACTCGGTCTCGCCTCTGTCTAAGAACAGCTCCTACTGCATAGTCACTTGCATCACACATGATCTCAAAAGGCAATGACCAATCCGGAGCAACTATTACAGGTGCAGTTATTAGCTTTTGTTTCAACTCTTCAAAACTTTTCAAGCAATCATCATCAAAAAGGAACTTAGTATCCTTTTCTAATAGCTTGCATAAGGGCTTTGAAATTTTTGAGAAATCCTTGATAAATCTTTTATAGAACCCCACATGCCCAAGAAAACTTCGGACTCCCTTGACACTAGTAGGAGGTGACAACTTCTCAATCAATGATGTCTTAACCCGATCTACTTCCAAACCCTTCTTAGATACCTTGTGTCCTAAGACTATTCCTTCCTTCACCATGAAGTGACATTTTTCCCAATTCAACACTAAATCCGTCTCCTCACACCTTTTAAACACCTTAGAGAGATTCTTCAAACAAACTTCAAATGAATCACCAAAGACAGAGAAATCATCCATAAAAATCTCCATGATATCTTCGATGAAATCAGAAAAGATAGATGTCATGCATCTTTGAAAGGTTGCTGGTGCGTTATACAATCCGAATGGCATTCTCCTGAAAGCAAAAGTGCCATAGGGACAGGTGAAGGTTATTTTCTCTTGGTCTTCAGGTGCTATAGAAATTTGGTTGTATCCTAAATAACCATCCAGAAAATAAAAATATTCCTTCCCCGCTAGCCTATCAAGCATTTGGTCAATGAAGGGGACAGGAAAATGATCTTTTCGAGTGGCTGCGTTTAATTTCCGATAGTCTATGCACACTCTCCAACCAGTGACAGTTCTTGTAGAAATCAATTCTTTCTTTTCATTTGTCACAACTGTCATCCCTCCTTTCTTAGGGACGCACTGTACTGGACTAATCCACGCACTATCTGAAATTGGATAAATGATTCTTGCATCCAGCCACTTGATGATTTCCTTCTTGACAACTTCCTTCATCATCGGGTTAAGCCTCCTCTGATTCTCTATAGAGGGCTTATGATCTTCCTCCAGTAGGATTTTATGCATCACAATGGAAGGGCTTATCCTTTTGATATCTGCAAGTGTCTAGCCTAAAGCTTTTTTATGACTCTTTAGCACTTCAATCAGTCTCTGTTCTTGATAGGAGTTCAATAATGTAGAAATGATGACAGGAAGTGTCTCTGAATCCCCTAAATATGCATATTTCAGATGCTTAGGGAGAGGTTTTAACTCTAAAATCGGGGGTTGCTCAATTAAAAGCTTAAGAGATGGTATAGAACGGGAAGCCAAATCTAAAGATTCCACTTGCCAATGCTGTTTACCCCGAGTTGTTGAAAAATTAAGCACTTGGGCTATCTCATGACTAGCTTCAGTCTTCTCATACTTCACTCCCATTAAAAATGTTTCAATAGGATCTTGGACTATCATTGCATTGAATTGTTCTTGAGCTAAATTATCAATAACTGAAACTCTGAAGCAATCTTTAGCATCTCTAGGATATTTCAATGTTTTGTCCATGTTAAACACCACTTGCTCATCTCCCAATCTTATCACTATTTGCCCTTTCTCTATATCAATAAGAGTTCTAGCTGTAGCTAAGAATGGACGACTGACAATCAGAGGATTATCCTTATCTTTTTCACAGTCTACAACAATGAAATCAGCTGGGTATATGAACTCACCAACCTTCACTAAAACATCTTCAATTATACCCCTTGGATATGCTAAGCTCCGATCCGCTAATTGCAATGTTACTGTAGTAGGTCTTGCCTCTCCAAGTTGCAATTTCGCAAAGACAGATAGTGGCATAAGATTCACACTGGCTCTAAGATCACACAAAGCTTTACTTTGAAAATGAGTACCTATTTTACAAGGCACAGAGAAGCTACCCTGATCTTTGCACTTCATTGGAATCCGTAGGTTGATTATTTTGCTGCACTCTTCAGTAAGTGCTACAGTTTCAAATTTCCTAAATCTTCTCTTCTTGCTCAGCATCTCTTTTAAAAACTTGACATACTTAGGCATGTACTCCAATGCTTCTAAGAATGGGATATTTATATGAAGTTGCTTGAACACTTCCAAAAATTTTTGATACTACTTATCTTTCACCTTCTTTTGAAGTCTTTGTGGAAATGGTAATGAAAGTATTGGCCTTGGTAATGTTTGTAGTTTCTCTCCTTGTTTCTCACCCTTATCAACATCTGCATGTTTCTTGATTTCTTCACTACTCACTTTTCTCCTTTTTTCAACTGATGCATCCACATGTTCTTCTCCTATTCTTTTATCATCATTCTTCTCCTCTGTAGCAAATTCACCTTTATCATCATCCTCTACAACAGCATTTGATGTAGGTATGTGGCTAACCACCCTGGGTGTTTGAATATCTGGCAACCCTTTTCCACTTCGAAGAGTTATGGCCTTACACTCTTCCTTGCCTTCTCTTCTAAGATTAGGCACCGTATCACTTGGCAATCCCCCTTGTCTTAATGAATTCATTGCTGAGGCTAATTGACCCATTTGCAATTCTAAGTTTTTCAAGGAGGTTTCAACTCTAGCATTCACTTGAGCTTGCTCTTCATTTTGCTTACTTTGGATGCTAATGAACTTGGCCAAGGCATCTTCCAAATTCGTCTTAGGTTCTTGAATAGGTGCATTTTGCCTCACAGGTTGAGCAAAACCTGGTGGTTGAGTAGGCTTAATGCTTGAGGAAGATGCTGGTTGATTCAGTGCTGGGCCATGCTTCCAAGAAAAGTTTGGATGATTCTGCCACCCAAGGTTGTAATTATTGGAGTAGGGATTCTGATTCTTTGGAAAGTTTCCCACATAGTAAACTGATTCTGAAGGTGCCACAGGACAATAATCCACTGAGTGTAGATCCCTACAGTTGTCACAAGTAATTGGGGCCACCTGAGTAGAACAGACATTCATGTGTTGACTTCGCTGCACTTGAGATTCTAACATATCAAATCTCTTGTTCAGAGCGAAAAGAATAGTTGCAAGTGGAATAGATGGGTCTTCTTGAGTATTGGCAACATTAGCACTCACCCTTCTATCACCTCCTCTTTGCACATAACTTTCAGATAATATGTCCAATGCCTGAACAACATCATATACAGGCATTTCATCCCATCGTCCATTTAAAATGGCATCTAACATTGTATCAATTTGTGGAGTTAGACGCGTGCAGAAGTTCTGAACAATAGCATAATTATCCATCCCATGGCTTGGGCATTGGCGAAGCAAATGCTTGTACCTCTGTCATGCAGCATATAAGTGCTCATCTGAAGCCTGTTTAAAGTTGATGAGCTCATGACGGGCATTCGCTATTCTGTTGTTTGGAATGAAGCGAGCTCTAAATCTTACCTCTAGCTTATCCCAAGTATCAATGGAACCCTCTGGCAGAGTCAGTAAACCACTCCTTAGCCTTTCCTTATAGAGAGAGAGGGAATAGAAGAAGTCTCAGAACATCCCGTGGTACCCCATTCTGCTTGAATGAATCGCAAACTCCCAAAAATGACAGAATATGACGGTTGGGATCTTCATCAGACCTCTCACCAGTAAATTGTCCGTTGAGCTGCAACATGGAGATCATCATAGGCTTTAACTCAAAGTTAGCAGCTTGAAAGTCTGGCACTACTATGCTGGATAAAGTGCCCTTCATAGTACGACCCACAAAGTCTTTTATGGACTGATTTTGATTCTCTTCCTGAGCCATTTCTTCACTCACTGAATTTGGAACTTTAGAAGGAGTTTCTTCAAGATTTAAGTTCACCACAAGATCACTAATCTTCTTTGTTGTGCGCTTCTTCTTTGTAAGGGATCGCTTTGGCATGTACCATGGTACCTATAGAGGAAAATTCAACCAACTGGATTACTTCAAACAAAAAGAATCAAAGCAAATAGCAGAATGAAAAGAAATTCTACTAATTAACTAACTAATACTTAATCGAGGACTACTAAAGATTACACACTTCTAACTGAACATTTAAGCCATTCCCTGGTAACGGCGCTAGAAAACTTGACCACATAAATTTTTATGTGTGTCCGCAAGTGCACGGGTCAGATTAAGTAGTTCAGTGATAAGTAAAGTATCGCTCCCACGAGGAATGACTTAAATGCAATTAGGCAATGCACAACCTACTTTCATCCACGTTAAGCAACCAATTAAGCAATTCTTGAATTTAAAACTAATTTCAAAATGAAACAATTTTAAGAAAACTTAGTTGGCAAAGAAATTTTAGATAAAGTCCAAGGGTTTGAAATTACCTAGAGTCACTATTCCCTTGATGCTTACTAGAACTTAATTTCTTATTTAATTGCAATTAATTTTCACCTGTGGGTTAAGAGATTCAGAAGCTATAACTGTCTGTCGATGTAATTATAGCCCTACTCTCCCCTAAAATCTAAGTGTCCTTAGATTTAGGTTAGAGTGCATTAGGTACTATAATCCTCTACAAACCAATTAAGGCAATTAGGTATATTTCTATCCCAATTACAAATTAGATAATTCTAAATTTAATTTATCCAACTCTTAAGTCTAATGAGAACCCCTTTTTCAAGGTCAATTCCAATTACCCAAATCAATTCCAAGAGGTGGGCAATCTCTAAGAAAGCATTAAGCAAGAGAAGGATACACAAGACTCCAATTATCACAATAAACAAGATAAATAACAATCTAGTTCACATCAGGTTCATAGTGCTCTAGGTAAAAGGAATTTAGCTACACATAGCTAAATCTATAGTAAATCCCAATCCAATACATGGAGAAAATGAAAAGAAGCAAAGAAAGTAAACAAAGGAATGATAGAGATGCAGAAAGTGGAGCTCCCCCTTGATTCTTTCTCTTCCTTCACCCTTCCAAGCTTGAAAAGCCTTCAAAGACACCCAAAATCACTTCCCTGGACGTTCAGAATTCTTCTCTGCCGTAGAATGTCGAAACCCTACTCTCTGGACTCTTTTTTTTTAGCTTGAAAACTAAAACTGTGCATTTCAAGGCCGATCTCGCTATAGCGAGAGAATCTCGCTATGGCGAGAAGTGACTCTCGCTATAGCGAGATCTTATATGTTCTCAATTTTCTACTGTGTTCGCTACATCCACACTATGCACGAGTTACTCCTTAGATTTTCTATGCAACGCGACTTCGCTATTGCGAAGTGTCTCCCTCGCTATGGCGAATGTGCAATCTCGCTACAGCGAACTCTGTTCTCGCTATAGCGAGAAGATTTGTTCAATCAGCCTTTTCACTCTTCAGCTTCCCTCTTTTCTTTTCAATTCTTTCTATACTTTGTTAGTTTTCCCTGAAATTGAAATCAATCATAAAATGAGGCTCAAACTGATAAAAATATTATAATTGAAAAACTTTCTTTGTTTTGTTTGATTGAATATATTTTTACCCATATTAATCAAGAGAAAAGAACTTTGCCTCCCTAATTTAGTGTCAAATATAGTCCTTTTGAATCCTAACTTATGAGGTTATCAGATATCTTCCATCAATGATGCAATGCAATTTCAAATTCCAATTCGACTTAATGAATCAAAGGCAACAACTATACCTATAGCAAACTTAATCATACTAAATCAAAGGCACTAAAGACTGTGTCATGACTAAAGTACTAAACCTTGTGATTGAAGTTGCAAATAAACCCTAATTCACAAGCCCTAGCAATGCAAATAAAACTTGTAATTGAAGGACACAAAAGCAATGCATATGAAATGTAGATTTTAGGGCAGGGTATAATGGATAACAAAAACATGTGTTTTAGGTTTGATGGTGGGTGAAGGGAAAAAAAATAAATCTCTTGACTCGATTTGGTTTAATTTAATCTAACAAAATTTGAAAGAACTAAGAACCAAATCAATTAAATCAATTCTAGTATGTCAAAAACCAATTTTGGCCTAATTTTTTATTGGTTTTGTTCGATTTTTGTCAATTTGGTTTTAATTTGATTTGACTTATTTGATTCGATTTTAAATGCTCTTAAATGTAAAGTACTAGAATGTGATGTTTTAATATTCATGAATAAATAGGTTAATGTTTCTCTCTATATGGAGTTCGTTTCAACTTTTTATATGTTCTAAGATACATAAACAATATCATAAAATTTGGATCCATTTTACCATATTACGTGATTCTCTTCCATTCATGTGTGTGTATATATATATATATTTAAACATTTCATGAGATGGATAAGTTATTGGCCCGCATTAAATTAAATCAAAATTAGTACTACTACTAATGCCAATTATAGGTTACTTGCATGCACGAGTTACAACCTTAACTAGTTATTATCTTAATTTTTTGAAGTTATAATAAATTTTTAGAATTATTATTACTAGCTTATATATTTGTTACCACCTTAATTCTTAATTCTTAAGTTACTTGTATGCAGAAGTTACAACTTTTTTCATGTTTCATAGATGGATGTTTAGCCATATTTACAACACTACAATATCAAGTTCTAAATCTTTATATGATATTAGTTTTCTTGCATATGTAGTTTTGGAAGAAATCAATGGTTTTCTTTTTTAACTAAGGACACAACATGTTAATTCAACACTTGATTAGTAAACCTTGGTTTTTAAATGCAGAACCAAACCAAGTGTCAATGTTTTTAAGCAATGTAGGAGATCCCAATCTGTTTGGGTTTTGTGTGTATGTGTGTGTGTGTGTGTTTTTTAATTTAATTTTGTTTTGTTTGGTTTCTTTTTTTTTTTTCTTTTTCCTTTTATTTTTGTGCTTCTTTAACATTACTTCAGCTTTAGAGTCCAAGAGAATGGATTTTGTAGATGGTTCTCCACATAAATGCTTCTTAATCAAAACCCCTCTGTCGTGACTTTGCTTCTTGATTTAAATCCCCTTGCCGCATCTTCTGAGTATCACAACATAAAGTTTGTGAGGGGAGAGGAAAGTCATGGAGAGAGAGGAAAGGGATATGTGGATGGGTATTGTAGAGAGAAATCCTGGGAGAGGTAAGTAAAATGTAGGGAGTATTTTTTTGTCTACAAAAAAAAAAAAGAAATTTGGTCATTTAGATCTTTTACATAATGTTAAATTTTAAGATTTTTTATCATAAATAATTAGAACTTAAAAGCTTTGTTTAGAAATTTTCCAAAAATAAATGGGTTCTTTTAAACTTTGCAGTATCCTGATGCATGCAATGATGTAAGATATGTAAATTGGCGCATGTGGATTCTCCACAGCTTCGGAAATGGTGCTGCTTTGCGTTGTTGGAAAAGTCTAGGCCGTTCGCGTCATCCAGAAATCCTTATCGCGCCACGTTTTTATGCAAGTAAACCCTGAAGCTTCCTTCTTCTGCGATGCACAAAAGGCAGCACTCCTCCCTGTTCCATTAGCACTGGAAGAAGCATCACATATGCAAGGTAGATTTCTTCTTCAGCCCTTGTCAAAACTGGAGGTTTTGTATCAATATGCTTCCTTCTTTTTGTTCCCCAGCTTTCTTTTGTATGCTATCCAGTGTTTGAATATTTTCTGAATAAGATTAAGCTTGAAGAAGATTAACAATGGCAAATTACATCAATATGCTTGGAATTTGAAGTTACTTCTACCAATATTCTTGGGGTTGCATATTCTGATAGATTATAGGTAAAGCTTCAATATTTAGCACCAAATATGATTTCAGATACCTAATAGAAAGATTAGAATGGGTATAATAGGGAGAAAAAAAAAGCATAGATAATAAGCCTGTGCCAATATGAATGAAAAGGTGAAGAAGAGCACTAAATATGACCTGAAAGAAAGAATGGAATGAGTTTAACAGGAAAAAAAAGAAAGAATAGTAGAACCCCACTGAAGAAAAAAAACTGTTCTGATATTCCTAAACTAACAAACAATCCCACTAAAATATGAATAACAGAACTAATAGTTTTACAGAACCAAAAACAAAACTAACTAAAATTCAATCCACAGATCCATGGTTCAGATCAGCAAATGTTTCATATCCACATATCTGCGAATGCTTCAAATCCATGGTTCAGATTCGAACGCTTCGAATCCACCCTTTGAATGCAGATGGCCATTTCAGGCAAGGCTGCTGAACAAGTCCCTGTTCAGTGTTGAGGAACGACCTCAACGTGGTGAGGAGGAGAGGAATGCTGCGTTGAGAGGGAGGAAAAAGGGCACCCTGCATTTCGTGCATCGCAAAAGAAGGAAGCTTTAGGGAGGGGTTATATGGATAAAAACGCGACGTGATGAAAATCATTGGATGATGCGAACAACCTAGATTTTCCCAGCAGCACTGTCCCCTAAACTGTGGAGAATTTGCACGCAAACACCTTCTTCGTGTGTTTTTTCCTTTCCCTATTTTTTTTTGTTTTTAAAACTTATTTATAAACCAATTTTTCCAAACACATTATTTTGCCTTTTTGTTAAAAAAAAAACGGAGACAAACGAGGTTTTAATACTCTATTTTTTTTAAACCTTAGGGGGGTGGGAGAGGGGGGAGAGAAAGAGCATATTATTATGTTGAAAAAATTGAGGTCATATAAAATTATGAATTATATTCTAATCCATCATTATAAAATTATAAATGACATGAAAATTGAAAAATATTATGTAATATATATTAAAATAATATTTTTGGGAAAACCTTTAAATTTTACAATAATGTAGGATAAAAAAGACAAAATATCAAGAGCGACTGAATTTGATATTTCTTTTAAAAAAATTGTGATAATTGTTAGAAAATTAATTTTACCTTCCATATATACTTGGTTTCAAAATTAAATCAAAATACTATCGCAAGCTATAAATTCTTCATTATTACTTTCAAATTGTGAGAATTATAGTCAGGAACTTAAGGAATGCGAAATGGCATATTTAATGAAAAAGAATCTACTTAATTGATAAATAAATGTGTTTAGGATATGCCATAACACTAATAAAAATGAAATAAAATAAACAAGACTAAAAGTTCATTTTTGATATCTTTGTAATATAGAACATTATATTATTTTTATTTATATGTTATCACATCACTTTTAGTTCCCCATCTCGATGATTTTGGTTCAAATCTTAACCCAAGCACTTGAAAGAATTATTCTTTTAAATGCATTCTACCATGCGAAACATATAGCCTTAAAAGTATTTAAAAAGAGACTTAAATTCCACTAAAGTTTAGACTAATTCAAGAAAACTAAAAAAAAAATTTAGCTAATGCAAATAATTTAATTTTAAATTAGAGATAAGCTCAATATTAAATTTTAAATAAAAATTAAGCAAAAGTATATCTTAATCACTTAATTTTATTTGAAGTTTTGTTTTGTTACTTAATTTCATTTAAATCTAATTTAAACTCTTAACTTTATCTTAAATTCAGCTTTTATCCCTTAATTTTATTTGATTATATTTTAGTCCTTTAATTTTACTTTAAATTTCACTTTTCTCGTTTAATTCTATTTAGTTCCAATTTAGTCTTCAATTTTACCTCATGTTTCACTTTCATGTGTTAAATTTATTTTGTTACAATTTGGCCATTAATTTTCAAAAAAATACTCAAACATTTTTTCTCAAACACTATTAAATTAAAATCTTAATAAAAAAGTTTTTATTCAGCAAAATAAAACAAAATCATTAATTACATTGTAAAAAATTAGACAAAAATAAAATTATGGGATAAAAGTAAAACTTAAGATAAAGTTGAAGGACCAAATTTGAATCAAATGAAATTTAAAGATAAAAGTGAAATTTAAGGTAAAGTTAAGAAATTAAATTAAAACTAAATAAAATTAAAGGATGAAAGTAAAACTTAAGGAAATATTAAAAGATTAAATTAAAATTAAATAAAACTAAAAGACAAAAGACAATTTTAAGGTAAAATTAAATAATTAAAAGTATATATTAGCCTAAAAATTATTTATTTAATGTTTTATTTTACAAAAATAAAATAAATATTTCTCATAAATGGAGTTAAGATGAGTATTCAGTTAAAAAAATCTAGCATTAAGATGACGTCGTCTAATTATCTATTTTCGTTGAGAAATGACATAAATCCAAATCTTGGAATATGTTTTCCATGAATTTGATATACGTTCCTTCTCTTTCTTCTTCTCTTTTTTACCATCATAAAATTATTTGAAAAAGAAATAATTCTTATATTTTTATTATTAAATTTTTAATAATAATATAATAAATATATAATTTTTACTATTTAACATTATATAATTAGATTTTTTAAAAGATTATAACAAAAATATAACAAAATTAAACTTTAAAGTCTTATTCCAAATAAGGAATCCTCCTTTTTTTTTTTTTTATATTCTAAACATCCTCATTTGCAATGCCGTAGGAATTTTTTTTTCTTTGTCGAGTTTCATATGGATCGCTTTATTTTTTTAGCCAATCATATAAATCACTTTCAGATTGAAATTGTCTTTATTGCGGCCTCTGTCCCATGCGCATCAATTGCATCAATCCACACTGTCAACTTCATCTAAGGGCTATAAAAGGGAGACGCATTTTGCCTCTTAAAACGCAGTTGCAGGGGCTCTAATCCAAATCGTCTCTCTTCTCCTTCGCATTGCTTCTCCGTTGATCTTCCTTCTGGCTTTTGGCCATAGGCGTTCTTCCCCTCTTCTTCGTCAATAATCGTCTATATTACCACCGCTAATAAACCTCCGTGGGATTCCATATGAAAAAAAGAGGGAAAGAATCGAGACGATGCATTTTGAATATTGAAATTGGAGGCCTTTGATGTGGTTCACTTGCAGAATGAAAGGGAAAGCAATGGAGAGATAGAAAACACAGATGGAGATTAAGATGCAAATGGAGAATGAGATGCAGAACGAAAATAACAATGAAGACACAGATGAGTTTGAAGGGAAAGAAGACTAGAAGGAGAAGAAACTCAAGAGAACAATTTCACTGGTGCTCTGTTTGAAGAGAAGTTTTATAGTCCCGATAAGTTTAAGAAATTGCAACCGATACCTCTCATGTTGAGATTTTTGCCAAATTGTTGAGTTCATTGAAAAGTTTAGCATTAGCTCCGGTGAGTACACTGCAAGTGCGAACCAAAGAATTGGAAATGATTTTGAATGCCATGGCTGTTAAAATAACTTTCATGTGTTTGTGCTCACATCTTTGTTGGTTTTAGTTTTATGGTCAAATTTCATATTTAATGAACAGATCAATCTATGCTCCAACTTGTTCATTATATGCAACATGATTTCTCTTTTTTTAGTCTTTTGTGTGTAAATTTTATAATGGAAATAGAATATGGAGATTGAGGCAATAACCGAACACTTTAACCCTTACCATAGAACTAAACAATTTACTCTAGTTAATCATAAAATTCTTTGGTTTCGAATTTGAATTGTTTTTAAGAATTTTTGGGTCTTTTTTCTTTTTTAGAAGAATTTGCACAATCTACATTTAGGTTTGTTTGGAAGAGTTTGCATAATCTACATGTAATATTTTTTTCTTACTTGTGATTGCATGTAGAATTGACTTAAAAAAGTTTCAGACTGTTTATGTGTCTTTGATTTATGTTTTGTTTAAAGTAAACTCTGTATAAGTAGCTATTTTGGTTTAGGCACACTAGTAACACTTTCACAGCTTGGAAGTCATTATGGAAGCTTAAGCTGCTTATGGCAATAATTATTGGAACATCTGAAGGTTAACATTTTTATCCTTATTTACATTGTATTTTTTAAAGGTTTATCTTCAACTAATATGAATCCCTCCTCTGTTGCTCTTGCTTGTTCGAATTGTGTTCTGAACATATTCTCTTGATTTTGTGTTTGTAGGAAGAACGAAAGGAAGAGAGTGATGATGACATGGGGTTTAGCATTTTTTTTTTTTTGTGGGGCTAGAAGGGTTTAGCTTATTTTATTGAAGTCTGTACTTAGGAGGTGATCCAATTGGTTTATAGTATTTTCTTAGCCAAATCAATCTTCTTGACAACCAATTGATAATTGGAAAGAAATCTTTTAAATTTCTTCTTATAAATCTCAACAATTAAAAAAGTTGATAAACACTTTTTAACTTTAATATATTTTAGCAACTAAGAGCAAATTAAAGTAGTGCAAGTACAGAAATATCCTTAATATATTCAAGAAATAGCTTTGTTATATTTTGATGATTGTAATGTACCACTATAAAGAATAAAAACTTTGGCACTTTATTACAACTTCATTCCTCTTCTAAATTTAAATGTACATGTTAGTTTCAATTTTCATTGCCTAAATCCTTTAGAGTTTGCTACGATTTTATTCCTATTCCAAATTTTAACATACAACTTCATTACAACAAAAGAAAATATCTATAGCTCCATGGAGCTTATAACACAACCAACAACTTAGAATTTGAAACGTGAAAGTTGAAACTTTATTTGCTTTTTCATTTGTTAGTTTTATTGGTGTATCTTCATAAAGTATGCTTGGTTGAAGCCAAAGCCTATTTTACCAAAAGAGCAACAAAAAAGAAGCTAATAACTAACATTGTCACACCTATAATGTAATTACATGGCGTTAGAAAAATTATTAAAAATTTTAATTTTAAAAAATAAAAACTAAATGAAGTAGAATTATCATCAAAATTTTTATTTTTAAAAGGTAAAATTTTAAAAAAATATTTTTATAAAAAAAATAGTTTATAAATTAAAAATATATTTCAAAGTCAATTGTGTGTAGAGAAAAGTGTTAAATATCCATTAACACCCGTTCTTAAAAATAATTAATTTAAGTTAATTATATAAAATTAATGTAGCCTTAATCTTACTTTAATTACTTAATAATTACATGTAAAAATAAAGAAAAGGAAAGAAATTGAAAAAATAAAAAAAATGTTTATTTACAAAGACAATTTTAACCTAAAATAAAAGTTTAAGACCTACATATCTTATAGAAAAGATTAAAATTCATGTAATTTGACTGGTAAAAAATAATGTCAGTTGGTTGGAGTTTTTAAATTTTTGTGAAAAGAAAAAAATAAAAAATGATTTTAGACTTTGGCAAATAAAATGATTTTAAAGTTGGTTTGTATGTTTTAATTTGTAAAAACTAAGTTAATTCCATTTCTTTACTCATTTCTTTTTTTTAATGATTTTATATTATTATGATTTATGAGTTTGATTTTTATATTTTTATGATTTTTTATTATTGATTTATTATTATTATTATTATTATTATTTGTTATCTTTCTTTTCTTTGATCTTTTATTCTATTTTATTTTATTTTTTATTATTTATTTTTTCTATTTTTTGATTTTTTGGACTTTTATTTATATATTTTTTATTTTTATTTGATTTATTTTTCTATATTTTTTTATTTTGTATTGTTGTATTTGTCGTGTTTTTTTGGATGTTAAAAAAAAAAAAGAACTAACTTCAAATTTGGAAAAACTCTCAAAGATTTATCAACTTTTGAATTATAAGATGTTTTTCTATTTTATTTTTTTAAAAAGAAAAAATTTTTAAGAAAAAGATTTAAGATTTAATTTTCTAATAAACTAACTTTTATTTCATATTTTTTCTTCTTTTGTCTTTAAAGAAAAGATGAATCATTGGAATCTAACTTGACTTTTAATAATTCTTTCTTTTTAAATTTTTAAAGCTTTTTTCATTATTTTTTTTTCAAAGGAGAATTTGCAAAAATATTTTTATAAAAAAATAAATTGATTAGATTTATTTTTTAAAATTTTTTAAAAGAGCCTAAATTTTGAGCATTCGAATATATTTTTTATTTTCACTTAATTTTAAAAAAACTCAATTGATTTTCTAGAAGCCATTTTTTGTTTTGAACCTCTTTTTTTTTTAAGAAATATACCTTTAAGTTTCTCAAAAAGCTATATACAATTTTTGAAATTTTTCTCAAAAACAAATATTTGCCTTTTCCCCTTTTTTTTGAAATTTTTTTGGAAACATGAGTCTTAAGAATCCAAAATTTAATAAAGAGTAATTGCGCGACCTAAATACTTATGGAGACTTGTTACACATGACCCTAATGAGATTTTATATTTTCGAGGAGACAAAAAAAATCTCACGTAACAACTCTAAAGTAAAAATGGAATTTTAACAAATTAAAATAAAATAAAATTAAATTAAATAAACCGTAATTTTACACATGATGTGAACGGGAATGTTTGTGTACAGACACTGTAACAAAATGTTGATTCACCTCATTAGCAAACTAAGATTTCAGTATAAAAGGAAGATAAAAACCCATCTGGCAACGACAATTTTCAATCCCACTCAAACAACCCTCCTTGAACTGAAATCACCCAGAGACAAGATTCACCTCACCCATCTTGATTGATTCACTTGATTGAAACCAACAAGTAGAACTTCCAAGTTGCATATGAGACTAACAAGCACGCAGAATCTGACCCTCATCAGCACACAGATCAACAAACATCAATATACAAGAAGATTAAGCTCTCCATTATCTCAGCACATGAATTCAAGTAATTTCGCGTTTAACTCATGACAACACCGAAGTTACTTGGCAGCAAGATAGACAGCATCAAGTCAACTCTAATCCTTTTGCAACACCATCAAACAACCTTCAAAGGAAATCAAATGACAACCAAATCCGAAGCACCTCAACCAGGAATTGGTTTATTCTAATTTCATTCATTGACCCCATAATATTTTAAAGCAGTAGAACACAGCAGCCATAACATGGTAGGACATGAATCATGGATGCGAGTTTCATCCCCAAAACAGTCAAAAACCATATCCACTTAAGTTCCTCCCCGGTGAAACGAGGGTACAGCCATAAAATCAGAAGAATGTTCTTCTCAAGATAAATTTGCAATCAAGATAACTACCCTTATATTGACACTTATGGATTCAAAGCAAAACAAATCAGTACACAGAAGTTTGGGGAAATTTTCAAACTCATGATTCAATCTCAGCCCAAAATGTACCAGAACGTAATACATGAAAGAATCATCCTATACCAAACAGACGAAAGATTACCTCCTTAGAAATCTTTCTGAGCTTGTTCCACCGAACCCTTTGTTCTGGTCTCCCTCCTTCAGACTCCTTCCGAGCTTGCTTCACCGAGGCCCTTGCTCTGGTCTCCCTCCTTCAGACTCCTTCCGAGCTTGCCCTACCGAGTCCCTTGCTCTGGTCTGCCTATCGGCGCTGATTTTTTTTTTTTCCAAAAAGAAAAATGATCATTGTCTCTCTCACCTCCTCGGCTCTTACCCTACGGCATCCACCGAAGGACCTCCAGCCACCCCTAAAATCCCTTTGTCAGTCTCTCTCCTTCAGACTCCCTCTTCCTCTCAACTCACCGTCGTACCCTCGCGCTCTCAACCACGCTTCTGTTGCTCTCTTCCTCTCGCTGTTCCTCTCTACAGCTTCTGATTTTATGATGGATCCGAAAGTGAATTTCACTCTCTCTCACGCCTGCGTTACTCACCCTGGGGAGAACTCCAAAAGGCGTACAAATTGTTCCCGTCCATTCCCCTGCTTCAGTGCTTCCTCTCTCTGTTCTGTTCATCCTCTTCCTTACCGAGAGCGTATGCCGCAGCTTTATGGGGAGCGGATTGTACGGTCTCTTCTGCAGAAGCTTATCTGCTCCATTTCACTCCCTGCGGCTTCATCGTGGCTGCTCTTGGAGGGACCGAGAGAGAACCCGAGAGGAGAGGGCAAACTAAAACCATGCAGGAGGGGTTAAAGGATTTTTTTTCCCCCTTTTTTTCTGTTCCTTTTTTTTCAAAATTTTTTATATTTTATTTTTTCACTTTTTGGTGTTGGGTTGATGGACGCCAAAGGAATTAATCCCGGAAGGCTTTATTTTATTTTATTTTTATATTTCTCTTTTTGTTTTTAATTTTTGGATTAATGGGTTTAAGATAATGGAAAGAGTTCCGGGTAACAAATTGAGTTATATTGATTTTTTTAATTTTTGTATTTTTGTCTTAAGGATTGGGTTATTTGGACTTTCGGCTTTATTTTTTTGGGCTTTGTTTTGGTTTTTCTATTTTATTTATTTATGTTTGTTTTTATTTTTGTATTTATTATTATTTTTGTTCTTTTTCTTCTTTTTATTTTAATATATTTAGAACCTCTTTCTTCTTTTCTTTTTCTTTACTTTTTTTAACACTTAATTCATTAAAATTAACCTAACTTACGATTAGACGAAAAACAACAATTAAATTGGATTCAAAAGGCTTTAATTATCTAAAATTTATTATTATTATTATCATTAATAATAATAATAATCTAGAATATAATATTAGGCATGACTGAATGTGTAGCCATCACGAGCATAGTTGATGAAATATTACATCGGATGTAGTGATATTAAAAGTTGTTGAAACGTAGTTAGGAGACAACCTAATGAATTTCATAAGGAAAAAGATAATTAGTTGAAAGTGTATACTTTGCTCACGTGATTTGCAAGTAATAAGATGGTTATTATAAGCTTTAAAGCAATTTGTGATCAACCAGATTTTTTTATAATCACTATTTTTATGGTTGTGTATGTTTGATACACTCAATGAAAAAACAGAATACTCAGCATATAATAACAATGCATGCAATGTAAAATTTATAAAGAACAGTATAAGTCAACTCAGATTTCAATATATATCCACATCCAACATTACAATCTAGTGATATAATTAAGTCAACTCAGATTCAAGCACAATTGAATGGTTACTTCAGCCATGGAACCAAAACTCAAAGCAAGTGTATTTGTTATCTACAGGAGGAGGTGACAAGCCCACTGACACTTTAAAGTTCGTCTCCATCATTTTGAAATAGTCAAACGAAACCAAAATATGCTTACAACGTTACATGGTTCCTTTTGTTTTTTTTTTTAATCCAGAGAAAGAGAATTTCATTAAACAATGAAAAGTGGATAAGAACCGAAAAGCAAGCATATTTTGTATACAGGACATAGCGAAATATAAGATAGTCCCAGAAACCCCAAATCTGAATGATATAAATATATATATATATATTTTTTATTTATTTATTATGATTATAAACTTAACGCAAAGATCTGGGATAATAAACTGAGAAACACTCCTGATATCATAAGCTTCATCCTATCTTATCAAACTCCCATAATACCAATACTTTGCCACTACAAGATGCTTATGACACATACTATTAATTTAGAAGATCATTAGCCAAAATATAAAATTTATATCAATCAATTATCCTTAATTTAATCAAATATCATAGTGGTATCTCAAAATTGCCATTTTTTTATGCAATGAAAGAGATGTGATTTAGTGGGTTATGTTCAAAGGATTAGGTGCGTGAAAGGGAAACCCACTTAGTTAGGGAACAAATGAATTATTGATTCTGTCATTATGTGTATATGCAGTTTTGCATCTCCACACTTAATCATTTTGAATCATCCAAATACAGTAGATTACCAACCAAAAAAGTCAAATGAGTGGTGAACAGAGAACGTACCGCAGTATTTGACACTCCGAGCTTAGGCATGAGAAGATGAAAGTAAGAGGATGGCTAAGCACAGAAGAAGGTAGAGCTTCGGAGGAGACGAAAGCCATGGCCGAATCTCGCCAGGACGCAGTCGAGGAACCGAGGAAGACGACAAATGACATCTGTGTATTTCCCCTTTTTTTTATTTTTTCTAAGGTTAAGGTTAAAATTGCACCTCTAAAGATCTGACCGTTCACTTAATCAATGTTCCAGGAAGTGCAACGTCACTTAATTGAGGCGCATTTTTTAAGGTGTTCATGGGCAGAGTCGGGCTGGGGCATCGGGTCGGATATCTAGTATACCCGATACCCGACCTGATTAAGGCATCGGGTTTGTTTTTAACCCATGGCCTGGTCTTGCCTGAACAAGCCCGATTTTATGTTGGATTAGGGCAGATTAAGGCCGCTTGAGATTTTTTTTTTTTATAAACTGATATTTGTAATATAAAAATATTTTTTTTGCAAACATATAAACATATACTTCAAAACAATAAGCTTTTAGAACCTTCATGTTTTTATCAATAATAAAAAAAATAACTTGATATTATCAAGCAAAATATAAGTTATACTAATATAATTAACTTTAGGTAAACACGTGTATTTTTATTATTCAATAAAAAAAGTGTCAGTAAGCATGTATATCAATAATGAAAATAATTAAAAAATAAGGAGGGTTTAAGTAGATAATGAAAGTTACAGCATGTTAAGAAAATAAAATAAAATAAAAATATATATAAGATGACATGATATTAATAACAAAAAAACGTAACTATGCAAGTTGGACAGAATATGTCTTCGCCCGTGGTTTGGCTCGATATAATTTTGTTTAAAATTCTACCCATTTATATTTTTGGCTCGACTCACCCTAATTAGGTTGGGTTAGGGTGGCCCCTAGGACCAACCGGGCCAATGAACACCCCTACATTTCACCTTAATGCACGGAAGATTATCCGGACGCAAGAAGTGAGATGAAAATAGAAAAAAAAAAAAGACAAGAAAAAAATAAAATAAAAAAAGAAATAAAGAGAAAAGTAAATATATATGTATATTTAGTAGGTTTAAATTAAAATATTAAATAATAATAACAAATATATTTTTGAGTTTAGTTAATTCAATAAATTTAATAAGATTAAAATTTCAAAAAATATGATCCATGATATCAAAATTTAATATTATATATATATATATATACATACACTCTTTATGACCATGTGCTACCTTAGCTCCGCCCAATGCAGACACGAAAGAAAATCTCGTACCACGAAGCCGAATCACTTTCTAGCTTTCTCCCGCTATTATTTTCCTTTCCGTACTAGTCAACGCTCTCCCAACTCCAAGTACCCATGCAGCAAGGAACTTCACCAAAACAATCCCCCACAACAGGGGAGCCGGCGGCGGCCACTTCCTCGGCCAGGTCAAAGAAGCTTACTATCATCCCTCTTATCTTCCTCATATACTTTGAAGTTGCCGGCGGCCCATACGGCGAGGAGCCAGCAGTCCAAGCTGCAGGACCCCTATTTGCCATTATTGGCTTCCTTATATTCCCTTTCATCTGGGGTGTCCCAGAAGCTCTTATTACAGCAGAATTATCCACAGCCTTTCCTGGCAACGGTGGATTCGTCATCTGGGTTGAGCGTGCCTTTGGCCCCTTCTGGGGCTCGCTTATGGGCACGTGGAAATTCCTCTGTGGCGTCATCAACATTGCCTCTTTCCCAGTTCTTTGCATTGACTATATCAAGAAAGTCATTCCCGCTTTCAGATCTGGCTGGCCTCGCTACATCGCAATACTGTGTTTTACTCTGCCTCTTTCCTTTCTTAATTGTACTGGTTTGACAATCGTTGGATATACTGCTGTTATACTTGCTGTTATTTCTCTCCTGCCTTTTATATTGATGTCTCTAATTGCAATTCCCAAGATTCATCCCTATAGATGGCTCAGTTTAGGTCAAAGGGGAGTGAAGAAGGATTGGACCCTATTTTTCAACACTCTATTCTGGAACTTGAATTTCTGGGACAGTGTCAGTACTTTAGCAGGTGAAGTGGATAAACCCCAGAAAACTTTTCCACTGGCTCTTTTGGTTTCGGTGATTTTCACTTGTGTGTCTTACTTGATCCCACTTATCGCTACCACTGGATCCATTCCTCTAGATCAGACTCAATGGGAAGCTGGGTTTCATGCTGAAGCTGCAGAATTGATTGCAGGAAAGTGGTTGAAGTATTGGATTGAAGTCGGCGCAGTATTGTCGTCGATTGGAATGTTCGAAGCGCAATTAAGCAGTTGTGCTTATCAATGTTTGGGCATGGCAGACATGGGAATTCTGCCCAAGTTTTTCGGCACTCGATCTAAATGGTTCAATACACCTTGGATGGGCATTTTGATTGCGACCTTAATAATAATTGGGGTTTCATACATGAATCTCCAAGACATCATTTCCTCTGTGAATTTTTTGTACAGTTTGGGCATGTTATTGGAATTTGCTTCGTTTCTTTGGTTGCGATGGAAGTTACCCATGATTAATCGACCGTATCGGGTGCCCATGAAGTTACCATTTCTGGTGATAATGTGCTTGGTACCATCTGCGTTTTTGATATTGATAATGGTCACAGCTACCAGGACTGTTTATTTGATTAGTGGTGTGATGACTGGGGCGGGGATTGGTTTTTTCTTTGTCATGAAAATATGCAAGTCTAAGAATTGGATGAAGTTCAACGTTGGCAAAACTGACGAAGACCACCTAGAAACTGGTGTTTTGTGATGTGATTATGATTTATTTCTATGATTATGATTTGTTTGATAATTTAGTTTTATATGAATTGTAGATGTTTAGATGCTTATTAATCTTAATCTTTAATAGAGTCATGAAAAGTCTCCCAGAGTACACTTCAAGAAGAGCTGGTTTGCTACGCAATTGATTTTTGAATTCTACTAGGTGTGACAACCCCATAAACATCAGCTACTAGGCGTGTTGGTTCCAAGAAGTGTTGGTTTGTTACTCGACTGTTTATTGAATTCTACTAGGTATGAAAACCCCATAAACATCAGCTCTAAATACAAGCCTGAGATCGTTTGGGATAAGGTCCCAAACAACTAAACCATTCTGGTGAAGGCTTGAATATCGGCTACTCACAGTCCTAACGTTGCTGCCGCAAATGAAAGACTCGATTGAAGTTAATCTATATGCTACATAACTTTCATAGTTTTTGTTCTTTTTCTGTATTTATTTCAAATTTTATGCTTTGTTTGTAGCCCTGTATGTGTAACTGGTATTGTTGGCTCTAAGGATTTTTATATAATTTTAAATTATTTTAATAATAATAAAATTTATAAAAATATTGAGTTAAAAATAAAATATTATTTACTATTATTATACTAGTCTATATCATTAAATTTATTTTTATAGGCAATAATAATTATTTATGAGGAATAAAATATATTATTTGTCTAAAACCTAAAATACCCAAAGCTTAAATTTGTGAAGAGCATAAATTATTGAAAGAATATACTTTCAGAAAAAACAAATAAAAAAAGATAACTTTTTATATAACTGTTTATGCTTTGGAAGATAACTTTTTACTAATATAAAGAGCGTTAAACGGGGAAAATTGGAAGGGAGGTGTCTCATTCCTTTTCAATTCTCAGTTTCTTCCAATATGTCACAGCACACGGTGCATTGAGCAATTTAAAAGAAATTAGAAAAAAAATTCACCTAAAGATTATAATTTAGTAAAAATTTTATTTAAAAAACTCTTATAAATTAAATTTTCTTTAAAGGATTAAAGGAATAAGTTATTATTAATATTTCTTAAAATTATCATTCATATTCTTTAAAGTTATAATTTGGTTTTTTTGATGTTATAATAGTGTTTTAAATTTGGTATTACCTCTCGATAAAAATATGCTTGTAATATTCAGAAGATTATGTCATAATTTTAAGGAATATGAGTGGTAATTTAAAATTAATAATAATAATATATTACCTTAATCTTTTAAAGGAATTTTAATTTTTAAGGTGGTTAAATAGAATTTTTCCAATAAAAAAAAATTCCTTTATCAAAAGTCAAAAAGCAAATGGCCAACAGTAATTTTTCCCTTACTTTCTATCATGTGTTGCTTCATGCCTTTGCAAGTGTCTCAGGTTAGTAATCTAAACTACGAAACACTCGGCCTCTCTCATTTTCCGTGATCACCTTGATCTCTCATTCAACACCCTTTCCATCATCAACTATCCATTATGCTGAGATTCAATTTTGATCCCCATTACCCATTCTCCAGCAAAAAACTCACCACACCAGTCATGAAAAAGCCTCCATTTGAAGACATAAGCAAAATGTCATAGTTGTGCATAACTAGTAAGGTGACAGATGATGTTAGAGACATCGGCAATAGAGGTCTAGTTGATAAATGAGACATTAGCTCTTTAGCATAGCGATGTTCAATCTCAACATATTGAAAACTAAAGAATGAACCTTTCTATAAACATTCGTCAGAAGAGTTCTTTGAAGTTCATAAGAAGAAAAGTTAACGGAAAGTTGAAAAATGAAAATAGGGAGTGAGTGGATAAGCTTTCAATGAAGAGTTTGAAAGGTGTTCTGGTTTCATTCGTCTCAACAAGCTAGATTAGCCCAAAAAACAGCCCCTCAAAATCAGAAAGGACATTGACAATGCAGCTACCCATTTCTCTTTGGCCATTATTTATTGATATAATACTCAATTTTGTCTTCTCTTCACTTACACTTAGAAGCATTTATTATTAGCATTAAAATCAAAATGAAAAAAGCTAAGGATGGAAGTCTTATCTGTATTGTGAAGCACAGACAAAAAAGATAAAAGAAAAATTGAATCCAAACCCTTATATCGTATAAGAAGTGTTTTAAAAATTAAAATTATTTTTAATAATTGTAATTATTATAAAATTTTAAAAGATTTACTATTTAATATAAATTTTTTATATATAATAATAAATCTCTTAAAATTTAATGATAATGATAGTTCTTGATAATAATTTTATTATAAATTTTATATGATATGAGTTTTTAGATATAATTTTATCAACAAAAAAAAAAAAAGTTTCCAAGCCAAAAAGTTGTGCACTCTAGCTTCCTTCACCATCCAAGCTCCATGTGATAAAATTCTCTTTTTTAACCACTATTTTTGAAATTGCCTTTCAACAAAAATATGTTGAGATTTCAATATAAATGGAAGGAGATAAATAAAAGAATTGAGAAATAAAACAAAAACAAAGAAAGAAATGTTAAATTTTATTATATTTCTCCTTATTTCCTTTGTCTTAATTTTTGTAAATTTAGTTTTTAATTAAATTTAACTTGTGAGAATTTAAATAATAAACTTAATTTACCCCTTTTGTTTATAAGAGATCTAAAATCTATTTTCATATTTTTTTTGGTAAATCTTTTTTAAGTGTAAGAAAAGTCTTTTATCAGTGGTAAACACTCTCAATTGTAATTTAAGATTGAATTAAGTTGAAAAAAATTTATTGAGGTTCAAGTGGACCAAATGTAAAATAAGAAGGTCTAGATTAAGATATATCATGGTATATATATATATTTTTCTAACTTTTAGTGTATTTGTTTTTGTTTAGTTAAAAATTAAGTTGCATCTTTGAGTAGTTCATTTTTGTTTATTCTTTTTAACTTTTAGTTAGTTGGATCTCAAATCAAGTTAGGTCCATCTTTAAAGTTAGTTTAGTTTTAATTCACTGCAATAATATCCAATCAACTATATCTTCCACTAATTAACTGAATATTTTCTACCTAATTTAAACTAATATTTGTTGGTTTATATCTCATCTTTCATATCTAATTATTTATGTTGTCGTTGATATCATTCATCTTAAATTATCTTGATCTCATTTTAGTATTAATTTGCATTAAATATAATTTTATTACACAAGCACCTATTCACTCTTTTTAGGTGCATTCTTTAGGTATTTGTAGTTAATATGTTTTTGTTTAACGGAATTAGATTTGTTTTCACCCAAAAAAAAGAACAAAAAACGAAAGAGTATTGATCAATGATTAATAAACAATTGAGATTATTTTACATTAGTTAGTTAAGACTTTCTTTCTTCCCTTTATTACCCTCTTTTATTTTTGTTGGTCGAAACCTTTTTTGTCCCTTCAATTTTTTGGCCATCTTTCTTGGTCATGTCTTGTAACACAAAAGGTCAATATATTTTTTATAAAAATTTGACAAAAATAATAATATAGTGCAATTCCAGGAAGCTGATCCTCTCTATTGCGAGACCGCAGTGCATGGTGAATTGCGTGAAATCGTAACTGTTAAATTCATCTGGTGATGCATGTTGAGACACGTGGCAGACAACACAATGGCACGAATAAAATGCAGGATGAGATGTAGTGTTTGGGGTATCTGAACTTATACACACACAAAACAACAATGCTAGGCCCGTCTCTCTCGCTCCTGGTCTCTGTAATTTCCAAAAGGCTCTAGCTATTCCCTCGTCTAAACCCTTATATGATCCAAGGCCAATAGATTCATTTCATCAAGACTATCTAATTCGACAAACATAGCTTCATTGTGGTCTTTTAGAGTCAAGTTATTTTGGCAGGCTACTTTGAAATTGTTCCATCTCCCAGATCAATAAGAGCGTCTATGCCTTCTTCCTTTGCTATAATTATCATAACCATTCTGGATCCTCACTGTTCTCTCCAAGTACACCCTTTCTATTTATTGTTTCTGTATCACATTTTTCTTACGTTTTTTTTTTGGTCGGCTAACTAATCAAATTGCAATATTTTGAATATTGCATAAATGATGATTGAATTAGCTTAAAATCGATTATGTAATTATTTCAATTTGTAGTTATCATATACATTAAAAAAAAAAGAAATAAAATGGATAACATGAGCCATTTCAATTCTTATTGAAGAGTAAAGATTTCAAAGAATTAAGATTTTGCAAATCCACTAAAAACTTTAGCTTGCGAAAAAGAAAATAGTGATTTTTCTTCAATCCCTCTAATCTTCTTGTTATCTGCCAAACTCAAAACCAAACCACAAATGGCGCCAAAAGCATTCCAAAGCTCTGAAAATTAAAGCAAAAATAGAGTGGCAAAATTGTATATGGAAACGAAATAATATATCACATTTACCCAAAACGCAGAGTTTTTTGTACATATACTTTTCTCCCAAAACGATGTGTCTCATCCTACATTTTATTCCTATAATTGTGTTGTTTGCAACATGTCTTAACATGAACCACCAGATGAATTTAACGGCTATGATTTCATGCAATTCATGTGTACTGCTCGCCTCGCAATTGAGAGGATCAACTTCCTGCAATTCCAATATTAACAAAGCATGTCCAATATTGCTATTTTGACGAAAACAGGTGATAAACAAGTATATTATTAAGGGTTTAAATTCACATCGATTCTTACACTAAAAAGTATTGAATCGATAAGTCTAGATGTGAAAATAAAAAGAGATCATAAACATGTCATTGGCACTTGATGTTAGAATAAATTCCGTTTTGTCATTTCTCTTATTAAAAAAAAAAAAAGTCAAAGACTTACTCATCTCTATGTATCAAGACTCCCCTCCACTTTTGTTTAGAAAAAGTGTCATTCAAACTAAGGTAGAGAAGAGTTGTGCATTTTACTGAAGTGCAAGCTGGATATTGTAGATACTGCAGGAACAAATCCAACATATACTGCAGATGCCGTTTGTTATCAAGGGACAACAAGACAAATTAGTTTGGGCAAGTAATACAATAGGTTCATATCAGGTAGTTGATGGATATCACATATGGTTGCAAATTTCTAGCTCTCCTCTTAGTGCAAATTCTATAAGGTGGGATAAGATTTGGAAGCTCAAGGTTTCATACTGCATCGTTATTTTCACATGGAAATTACTCAGAAATTTTTTACTAACAACAACGGCATTGCAACAACACCATGTGCCTATAGAGAAAACATGTCCATTTTGTCAACAACCAAATGAAACAATAAATCATGTTTTCTTAACACGCCTCTAATTTGCCCGAGCAATTTGGTTTGCATACCCTGTAAGGTTACATAATGATATGCTTCAACCTTTAGACTTGCAAGTGTGGATGCAAAAATGGATTGATCAGAATTTAGATTCAGATATGGAGCAGGATATGTCCCATAGGATCTACATCACAATCTGGTTTGGATGTACTGTTTTACGTAAATGGGTATCGGAGAGCTTGTGAGGTACAAATCTTATTGTAGCGCTCCTAGAAACAATTCGACATGCGATACAATTCATAGCCATCCAACGGGTCTTACACAAGCCTCTCATATCCAATGCATATACTTTTGCAAAAAACAAAGTTATATTCATTGGTTGGTCATCGAGCAGCGAATACCAATTCAAATGCAAATCCTATGGCAAGAAATTTAGGACCTAAGTTTGTTGTTTTCATCAATAAAATATGTGTATTTCTAATTTAGTTGAACGTACACTTAGGGAACAGATTAGTGAGGACATTCAATTTCCTGCGTATTGAATTTTCTTGTTTATCAAAAAATAAAAAAAAGGGTGCAAGGTGGATAATTTATTAGAGAAAAAAAGTAGTTAAATAAAAGAGGTGTTAGGCCCATACATGTTATTGTGGGCCTCATTTAGTCCCCGGCGGCTTTTGTTTGAGGTAGAGTGGGCCGAGACGGCCCAATGGATTGATGCTTTAAAATCCGCTTAATAACCTTGTGTTCTCATGGTCGCCGTCGTTGACGGCTATTGGCGATCAGAAATCCGCACTCTGAAATCACGGTGTTTCTTCTCCTCCTTTAACCTTCGCTAATTCGAGCTACAACAAATTTTCGCTATCTCTATTGCTAGTTTCAATAACTTCTTTATAAATAAACCTAACTGCTTCGGTGATAGCGTCTTTCCGGGATGGCATTTTGCATATCAAATTTGATAGCAGATAGTGCTATTTGCATGGAAATTGGCGTACCCCCAAGCAAGATGGTATATGTGCACGATTTTAATTTTTGAGGGAGTAGGGACAATGCTTTGCATCCCGAAACTGCCTTCATATTTGTCGTGAGAGGCCTCAAAATTAAGTCTTGAAATGAGTCGTAGAGTTCGTCTTTGGTCGCAGAATATGATATATGTTCTTTTTTTTTTTTTTTTGCACGTTAAATTTGATCAGCTTGTCAATATTTGTTTTAAAATTATTATAAAGGATCACATTTAATTATTTCTTGCCTCTGATGGCTTTGGCAGCGGTGTCCGAGCTTGTGATACTATGTTTTATTTTAAGACGTTAATTGATTTTTTCTAACTACATTCTTTGTTTGAATGATGTTTCTCCTTGAATTCCCGTTGTGATGTTTCTTTGTGTACTCATCCATGTTTTCCCTTTTTGATTGTTAACTTATTCTGCCTCTTTTGAAGGGGGGATACGATGCCTTTGGGACTAATTTTAGGGATAGGAAGGGCATTTCGAAGGAAGCGAACATCGTCACTTGACATTCTATCATCAAAACGTGCTCCCCGAGGTTACTACAAGGGGAAGAATTGCAAGCCTACTGGTTTCCACACTCGCAAAGGTCTGTTCACCTTCCACCAGAATAAATTGCCATACGATTGGTGTTGACTGTTGTAGCACAATATATGTAGGATGGACCATTGGAATAGATTGTATAATTTTGTTATCGTATTTGATTACAGTTTTGTTGTTGGCGGAACAGTTGTGGATAATTGAATTTTAAAAGGTAGAAGAGAAGTAGAGAACAATGATTTAGGAAATTCTAGCAAACATATTTCCAATTTAGGAACATCAACCAAAAATGTGTTTAGTCAGGTCAATATGTAAATGTATGAACATTATTGTCTATTCTTTTTATTCCTGAATGTGGAAATATATTCAACATGAGTTCCTATATTGTAAGTCTCCCATTTGAAAATTGTTTATGTCAGTATATAACTTTCAGTATCTTTGGGACTGAGTGATTGCTTGATTGAATGTCAAACTCTTTTGAGGTCCTTTTTTATGAGGTCTAGAAGGGGGACGTACTTTTGATTTGGCATTGGTAGCTGTTATTATTCTAGCAAATAAACTATCAAAATTTTGAAATCTGTCACTACGTGTTTACCTTCAGAAAAAAGATTCTGCTATATTTATGCTGATGTTTACTGAATTGCAGTGTGAGTTACAATTTTGAAATTCTAGCTATGGAGATTATCTACTTCAGGATATTGTTTGTGTTTATATAATATATGCCTGGGTAAGGTGTCTATTTTTTCATTAATATTATTCTATGCCTTCCGTTGAAAGGTGTCTTTTCTAATCCTAGTCTTGTTTAACTTTTCTATGGCTTATATGAAGCTATTCATAGAATGGAAAGGAGTTAAATGTTGTTGGCGGTGGGAGGGAATATCTTTGGACCTTGATAGCTTTTTTATCCAATGCTCTTAATGATTTGAAGTAGGGAACTGCTTAGCTGATTTTACTTTCATTAACGTTTTCTTTTCTTTTGCTATCTTTCTTTCCTTGTTTGTTTTTTTTCCCTTTTGGGATAAAATGCACATAATCTCCTTAAATATTGGGTCAAGTGCAAAGAACCCCTTTTATCTTCAAAAGTTGGCGATAGATCCTCCTAGGCTTTCAATTTTATGTAGAGAACTCCCTTCCGTTAATGATTCTGTCAAATCACTAACAGAGATGTACTACACCAAACTTAAACATGTGGCAGATGACATAGAGTGAAAGATAAATTAGTAATTTTAGAAGTCCACAAATTTCCCAAAAGGCCCATCTTCTTCCTTCATGCTCCATTGCTAAGTATGCCATTTGCAACTATTTTGCACCTACAGGAAAGTTGCAGCTGAAGCAAGCAACTTGTGGAAATTGCATTTCCAGCTATTTTCTTTTACCTTCCTCTTTCTCTTCCTTTTCTCATTCTCCTCTTTCTAGTAGAACCCTTCATAATATGGAAATTGCAATTCTGAAATCACAAATCTAGAAAATCATAGCACATCTCCTCTCCTTAAACCTATAATCCTGAAAATTTTGAAATTCAAAAATACCATGAAAAATCTGAATCCCTGTTGTCTGACTACTGTTAACTATCTCATCTCACACCAAGTTTTCCCGCATTTTTTCTCTTTCATCACGTATATTTTCAAGTAGGAGAAGATATATGGTGCATTACCCAGAAGGAAAAATCCAAGATTACAATGCTAGATAGGAACTTTCAAACTGCAGTATATTTTCATTTTACCCAAAAAAAAAAAATTGAACTACAACAATTCTTGCTTGTTCTTGCAAACTTTTGTCAATAGAAATAACTAATAATACAGAGATTGCAGCCGATGAAAAGGGAATAATGAACAAATAACCTGAATTTGGCGTATTAAAGAAATTAGGATATCACTGAGCAAAAAGCCCATAAATCCTATGATTCTTGAACTATCTTTGTATGAGCAATTGTGGATTATTGGCTACAGAGCAATCCTGGGTGCTAATTCTTTAGTAGATACCCTTCAATGACTCCTTCATTAGTTTTAAAATTTATTATTATCCTTCTTGCTTGCTTCATCCTTCTGTCACCCATCCATTGCTTCTTCTTTTTTTAACCATCTGCTTCTTCTATCAAGCTTCATTAATGTTTCATGGTGTATTTTGAATACTTAAGAAAAACAGGGGAAGAGAAACATTCTTGCTCCAGTGGACAGAACGATAGAGGATGCTTGCGTTTTGTCTAAGGCACAAATGAGGGAAATTAGTGCGGCCTTCTAAAATTATCAGTGTACCTTTCACTCCATGTCAACTGCCATGTCATCTGCTAGGTGTTCAAGTTAAGTTCGATGTGGCACATCTCCATTAGTGATTTAACATGACTAAATGTTTAGGAGAATTATGTACATTTTAGTCTTTTTCCTTTTAGTTAATATTGTTCAACATTCAATCTCAGTACTACTCCTGTATATATAGTGGTTACCTTAGTTAACAAGATATTTTAACTTTTCAATTCGCTTTTCCAACATTTCAGCACATTAAATCCTTCAAAGAACGAAGTGCAAGTAAAGTAGTGGCCTTTTGGGAAGTACTTTTGTTGATTTTATTATTCTTTTTGTTGTCAGTATGTTATATGACTTATAACAACTCCAATACATTGCTGAAGTCGTATCCTTGGAATCCAATCTTGCTTCTAAAAATTAATTTTCTTATTTTTAGATCCAAGATTTGCATTTTAGGTATTGCAAAATAGTATGTACAAAGGAGCAAACTTGTCGCCAATAATGTATTTTTATTTTGCCAGATATAATGTATGTATGCATTTTGTTGCAGGTGGATACGTAGTAATGCAAGAAAAACTGCCAAACTATGTAGTCCCTGATCTAACTGATTTCAAGGTCTGCGTCTTCTGTATATTTGCGTTCTCTTCTCTCTCTTATCATGTTAGTACTTCTTGTTGCTTCAGGGACATGGTTTAGCCTAAAAGGCCTGTTCCGAAGATGAAGCCATTATTCTTAGCCCCGCCATCCGTGCACCCTTCCCTCCCCAGTAAAACATTTAAAAGAAAAGGGGGGTGGAAGATGGGCTTATCTATATGGAATTCGCCATAATCCATAGACAACATTATTTCCTTTTTCAAGTGATTGAGAATTGAGAGTCTCTCTAATCCAACCCTATCATTAAAATAATATATTTCAAGCACATTGCTGATTTATATTGTTATTCTCTTTTGCAGCTCAAACCTTATGTGTCTCAGTGTCCTGGAGAAGTCAAGACCTCCGACGCTTCTGAGATGGCTAAATAGAGTAATGGTAGGAAGCTTTTGTAATTGCATTAAGTGTTTCCATTGGGAATAGTTGGCAGAGCTAGGCCCTTCTTTTGCTGTTTGTTCTCAGGTCTTTTTGAACGATGAATTCTTGTATTATTATCGAGTAATATAAATATATCAACCCTAAACCCTATCACTTGTGGCTGTTATGTAATGTATGATTTTTATTTCTATTTGAGTTCGTTACAGAGAAGAATATCGTCAGGAAAATTTTGTCCTGAACTGAGCCGGGAGACAAAAAGACGGAAAAACATTGCTTAAAAAAAGTTGGTCAAGAAGTAATTTGATTTTTTTTTTAACATTAAATTCCGTTGTATTTTAAATTTTCATTTTTTGAGTGGTGATTCATGATTTCAAAACTCTTTCGGTTCAACTCAATTTTTTTCCCTGATTCCTGTCCCTTTCACAACTTCTGATTCTATAGTCTGTTTCACACTTATGATGACAGGATACTTGAGTAATGAGCTTATACGTTTTGTTATGCCCCGATAATACTACATAAATTGACGATCAGAATAGTTCATTTTATTTTTTTATTTTTTTAACAAAGAGAGAAAGGTTATAGGCTTATAGCATGCATTCTTTTTAACTCAACATCCGTATTTGGAATGACCTACAAAATTTTTATGTCTATAATTATAACAATGTTCTAAAATTATACGGGCAACAGCTTACCTTCCCATTGCCACAAAATTAATTTCATTGTCTTTGATCTGTTTATTTACCATTTAATTTTGGTAAAAATATATATATGTAGTTACATATATTTTTGTTATTAAGTTTTTTAATTAAAATATGATAAATATATAATTTTTTAATAAACCCATTATAAAGGGATAATGTTTATCTATTGTTAGACTGTCACATGTGAAATTATTGTATCATAGTTTGTCTGTTTGTTTTATTTTTGAGGCATGATTTACTTTTTAATTTGTCAAAATAACTTTTAGAAAAGATATCTATATTATTGTTCTTTACTTTTATAAAAATAATTTGTTTATTTATAATAGCTTTGGACTATAAGTGAGTTTTTTTTCAATGCTCGGTAGACAAAATAAGAGAATCAAAGAAAACCTTGTATCAAAGTTCATTGCAATAATATTCCGTGTTTTCCATTACTATTTTTTAAAAGATTTTTTTTCTACAAGCTTTCATAATAAGTTTCTTACGATCACCCCATCCATACGAGTATGCTTTGTAGTTGTTTCCTTATGAAGATCATGTGCAGTAGAAAAGTCATTAACAAGGATTTACAATATTATTAGAGAGCTCTATCTTATCTATAAATTCATATGTTAAAAAGGTTTTCAATAAAGTTAAAAGAATCCTTAACTCTAAGAGGCTAATAGACATTGAAAGTCCAAAAAAGGAAAAGATATTATTAGTCTAAGCATATTCGGAAGAGGGTTCTTCTAATTGGAACTAGAATATTAAAATAGAATATTATGTTCTTAGTAGACAAGATTTAAAACCTAATCTAAAGTTCATATTCTATGAATCTTATCCGTATAAAACTCTTTTTTATTATTGTTCTCCTTTATCTGAAAAAAAAAAATTGAATTAGACAAAACCGCAAAGCCTCCTGTGGTGACCCCCCATGATATTGTAGTTGAGGCTAATGGAAAAAAAAATTATATAGTTTTCATATTAAATTATATATTTTTCATAGTGTTATTAATATATATATATATATATATATATTTGCCATATTTCAATTGAAGAACATCATAGTAAAGATATAAAAAATTACAATAAGCTTAATTCTTTAATTTAATCACCTTGTGAATTTTAATTTATATTTAAAATTTAATAAAAATAATATTTTTATGATTAAAACAATGAATAGTTCCATTTTAAAATATTTGATTCACTTGTCTTTTAAATATTTCCACAATGTTTAAGATTGGGATTAAGTTGACATTTTCAATTTCGAAATGTTATATTAATCTCAATAAACATTATAAAAATTCAGAAAAAATTTCAACATATAAGTAAAACATGCTTTCAACAGTGAAAATATTTACCATTATAACTCCTACATAATAATTTCAATTAAAAAAAATACCACAAGGTGATAAAGTAATGACAAAACAAATTACATACGAATTGAGTTTGGGTTAAGTCACATAAAAGTAATTTGTAGTTTACTGGATTACAAATTTAACTAGTAAAAGTTTAAACATAGGAGTTGTTTAAATTTAGATGAAATAATTTTATGGCATTGTATGAGATAGTAAATGTCAAAAAAAAAAAAACAAATAGAATTACTCTTTCACAAATGTATACAAACTCATTTTTTTTCTTTTATAAATACTCTCACGAGTCTTAAACTAATGTTATTTACATGTTTTATATTTATAACTCGATACATCTATATAAGATCAAGATACCTTGAAGTTTAGTTGTAAAGTGAGGAGAGATAAAGATAATTTTTTTTTTCAGGCTAAAGCTTACCCCTCCTTCTCTCTTCAACTTTGCAATATCAAGATTTTCTAAACTTTAGAAGATCCTAATTCATCTATATATGTAATGTTTTTAACGTTAAGAGACGACATTATAGTTCACCTGCAAACTGATACAAGCATAAAGAATAATATCAACAAGCCAGTTTCCAATATCTGAACTAGTACAGATTGAATCACAAGACAACAAAAATATAGATCTAGTTTGAGCTAGCCAGTACTAACTAAACTTTTTAGTAAATTTAAGAAAATGAAAATGAAACTCAATCCAACTACTAACAGACAGCCAACTATACTATTACCATTGCATTGATGGGACAAAATTAGAGTTGTAGTTGCACCATAGGCTCTGACCATTTGGTTGGAAACTGGGAAAGAATCTCATTGGCTAACAACACATGAAAGAAGAGAAGAGGAGGCCACTGACTTGCGGTGACTTCTCTGAGCATGCATGGCACCAATTAAACACTTTGAAAAGGCATTGTCTCCACACTCATGGCATCGTACCATTGGTTGTCCAGAAAGAATTCAACCACACAACAACTCGTGTCCACTATGTTTAAACGTTTTGGGTACGAGACTAATTTTATTTGAAATTTATAACTGTTTTTATAAGTGTTTTTTAAGCATATTCGAGCTTTTGATATTACAAAAATCTCCCAGTGGCTAGGGTCAAATTAGATTTATTACTTGATTCACTTCTTATAGGTTTTTAAATTTATTTATTTATTGGTCATTATTGTTTTATTAAAGTTTTAGTTTTGATATCATATATCATTCAGAAACAAGCAACATTGTATTTTTTTCAAAATAATTCTAATTTATTCTTCTAGTGCATTTAAATTGAAAATTTAGCATCAAATATAATAATTTATTGACTCAAATATTAAATTTGAGTATAAAATTACAAACGCTGTCAATTAAAAAATAAGCATTTAAGTTAATAGATTGTTAACTCAATGAATTTGATATTTGATTTTATATGAATAATAGATAAAAGAAAAAAATTAGATCATTTAAAAAAATGTCAGTAGTATTACTTCATTTTTATAAAATTAAAAAAGATTAAAAGTATATTTTAAGTTTTTTTTTTTTTGTGGGAACAATGTAGATAAAATTTACATTTCCTGGCTACCTTTACCCAATGGCTCCGCTTTGGACCTTGGTTGGTTTGATTTTGAGAAATTTTTTGGCCGCCCCTTGGAAAGCTGAAAGCTTGGGCCCTTTCCACATCTTTGTGAATGCGACGCTCCTAAGCATCATGACCACCGACTTTGTCCCTGGGCCCCACTTGGCTCCATCTCAGCCGTCCATCTTGAATTTTATTCCCAGCTCCAATTTTCTCACTTTTACAAAAATGTCAAAAAGGCCATATTGAGAAGAAGGAAAGGAAGCTCCCATGAAGTATCGCAGAAACACACCCCGGCCCCCATGTGCCTCTATATTTAACGAGCTAACTCCATCGCCTTGATGTAGGAAGGAAGGAACCAAAATGTTAAACCTAAGAAAAGCTTCAAAGGACAAAGATAGAGTTGGACGGTTCAAGCCGGATGGTCGACGCTGCAAGAAGCACTCGAAGCACAGGCAATCACCGGGTGTGTGTTCTCTTTGTTTGAGAGAAAAACTCGCCCAACTCTCTATTCCAACCACACGTTCAGCATCCTCTGCTTCTTCTACCTCTTCTGCTTCCTCCTTGTCCTCCTATTATTCCTCTTATTCTGCTTCTTCCTGTGCTTCCCCTCTGCACCATTTCCCTTTTACTATGGACGCAAAGTCTAGTAGCTCTTCAGTTGTATCCACCTTTCTGTTGAATGGCAAGCATGGACTTATAAAGAGCAGGTCAATGGCTGAGGGTAACAAAACTGCCAAAAGGGTGGGTTTTGGTACAGGTTGCTTCACCCAACTAAAAGCTTTGAGGAGATTCACTGAGGCGAAGAGATAAGCTAGTAATTAATGATAATAATAATTATATTCTCTACTTAGTGTTTGTTACTCTCAATTTTTTTCCGCCCTTAATTCTTGGGTGGATTACAGTGTTGACTATAGTCCTTTTTTCTTCCATTTTTCTCTTTTTCCAAACACACGGAAAAAAGAGAGATCACGTATTGCATTGAATGCATGTGTATTCTTGTATACAAACTTATGTACACTTCTTTTGGGATCCTGAGAGAGAAAATAAATAAGCAATATTTTTGCATATGTAAACAGGTACGTATTATACATTCTTGTATCTTTATACACGAATCCAGGAAAAAAAATGGGATTATTGTTCACTTTTGAGATATGATTCTTCCAAAATTTTTTGGCGTTGTGCAGTGACCAACGCAGATGTAAATAAGGGGAGAAAAAATTTTATTAGGTTTGCCTATTAAATAACAGCTAGCCGCAGACAGACGTATTACTGGCATGACCTGGGTGTACAGGTGGTATTCTCAAAAATTTCTGATCAATGAAGATTTCTCGAGCTTACGAATTTCAATGGTGGGTCCAGGGATTGGGGTATGAGACTTGAATTTTCTTATATTGTTTAGTCTGTACACATGCAGAGCTGGTCATAATGGGAAAACGTAACCCTACGTGACAGCTCGTGGAACACTTGTGGGTCATACATTCGACGAAATTCCCTTTGCCTGCGTTGTAAAGTTCAGACTGTTGAGTTGTCACCGCAAAGCTCAAAATTAGTGCCTTCTCCCGTATCTGGAGCACTGGAATAAAAAAATGGAAATAAGAGAAAGAACCGAAGAAGAACTAGATCCAAACTTCACGACAACTCCACAGCACAAACTCTAGTACAAAAGAATAAGCCTACAGCTCCCCCCCCCCCCACACACACACACACACACAAAAAAGGAGAGAAATAATACAGAGACGTACGGTACCAAGGAAAGACGGACGTACATTATCAGTTTTACAGCTCCTTCCTTGTCATTTTTGCGCTCTCCGCCATAAGAAGCATACGATAAAACATTTTACTTCGTTTAACATATAAAAATGAATATTATTATGTCATTAGCCTTTAGGATCTGGGTTGAACATAAACTTTACTTCTGATTTTTCTACCGAAAAGAAAACTATTCCCGTGGGAATATTTCCAAAGATATTGAGGGAACCGTTTTATATAGCAGTGGCATTCATCTTGGATTCTGCTAAGACAGTAAGACCAAATATATGCATATATACATTATTTTTATACAAGGTCAAAAGACGGCACTAGCAAGAATAATGACCGTAAGCGCCCCCCCCGGGGGGGGGGGGGGGGGGGGGGGCGCGGGAGGAATTGAGAAATTTTGACCATCCCACTCTGATATCTTAAGTTATGCAATCGATGCTAAAGGAATTAAAAGGCTGTATTAGTTGTCGAAGATGCTGTTTGAGATTTTCCATATTTAGGTTCAACAAGGAAGCTTATTATATGTATATGCGTACGTACATATTATATGATCTTGACGGATGGTAATTAAGTCATCTTCTTTTGTTTCTTTGCCTTCCAGCTGATCCTTGCCATATATTTAATCTGCAAACTACAGCTAGCACCAGGGCACCACTATCACATCGGGATACGGATAATGTAGCAGTTGCATGTCTTCTTGCCTTTGCCAAATTGTTTTTGTCTTCTTTTTTCAACGTTGGTTTAGATTTCCAAGTCCACTGGTTATTTTCACTAAATTTATTTTCCTCTCTTACATCACGTTTGCTTCTGTAGAGCTCCCCTTGATAGATGTTATTAGGAAAACAGTGGAGAAAGAAGAAAAGTAATCAAGCGAAATTTCCTTACGTTTTCCTTCTCCCTAATTCTGTTCAGGTTCATTGTAGACGAATTGTGGTTTTGACAAGTAAAGTTGCTTAGTACTGTCGGAAAATTAGGCGTAGCAAGAGCATCACAAGGAAAGTTGCTTCCTGATGTAATATTTGACAAGTAAGCAAGCATACTTCTTTGTTTACTAAGGGTTTGTTCCATATTTTTTTCTTGGCTTTTTCTTTCTGCGGGAGTGTTTGCGTGGCCAATGAAAGGTTGGGATGAGGCTCGCACGCCTCTCCTCAGAGTGGGACAGTTACTTATTCTTCAACCTCCACTTACCATGCATGAATTTCTGAATTTGTTGAAAAGATGTTGAGAATTTAAATCTATTGACATTTTAAAGAAAAAAAAAATTAATCCATCAGTCGTATCGTAAACATGTGAAATAATTTAGTATTTAAAATCGAAGAATTAAGGTTCAAAATATTTACAGTAAACACAAAATTAGAAGAGTTCAGAAAAGTCAAAAAATTTTAGTGTATTATATGGTTTAAAGTCCCACCTTCAACCCTCTTTCCTTTCCTTCTCTTTCGCTTTGATAGTTTGATTTCTTTCCTTCCTTCTGGATTTTACATTTTCGGCACGTGTCATCTCTTTATAGATTTCCTGGTCAAAAAGTTAGTGGGCCACCTGCACGATCTAGGAAGCAGCCCAAATAAAGTTTCACGCTGACTCATTCAGTTGAAGTTTACTCCTGCGTAGTAAATATGGGCTTACTTTTAGGCCTACGTCATTAGAAAATTTCTTTTGCTAAGGCCAGTACTTCACAAGCTCAACCAATTTGACCCAATAAAAAAAAAGGAACCAAGCGAACGTACTTTTATAATGGCCCAAGAAAAAACCACAAGAAAGAAATCATCGAAGGTTTAACCCACCACCAAAAAAAAAAAAGAATTACTACCTTTCATCTTTTAACAGAACCATTCAAGGAAACCCCTACTTAATTAAAGACCTATCCGTATATAATGAATCGGGCAGCTTCATACAGTACACTGTGCGTTTTACATACCGTATGTTTCGTTGAATAATAAAAAAAGAGAAAGAATATAAAAAATAAATAGGTAAGATAAAAAAAAATTTTAATGCCTTTACTTTTAAAAAATTTATTTAATAGTTAAAATAATAATTTAATAAATAAAAATAAAATATAGAAAGATATAATAAATATTATATTATATAAATTATATAAATGTATTATATTTATATTGCTGCTAACCAAACGGCCCATAGTTATTGTTGATTGTGACAATTTATAACAGGACTTGCTTTACATTCGAACTTTTTGTTGCACGTTAAATCAATTAAACAAATAGTGTCCGGAAAAACTGTGTTAATGAATAAGTATTTATAAAACGATAATAACGCTTTGTTTGGATGGAGTAAGAGAAAAGTGGAGGGAGAGAAAAGGATGGAAAAGAAGCAAGAGAAGAGAAAATTGAGATTTTCTTCCCATGCGTTTCAATGGAGGGAAAAAAAAAGTATAAAAATAAAAAAATATGTTAATTTAATATAATATTAATTTTATTGTTATTTTAAATTTTTTCATATATTTTTTTAAAAGATAAGAATAATAAAAGATATAAAAACTAATTTAAAAAAATATTTAAATAATTTCAAAAAATTATTTTTAAATAAAATAAAAAAATTCATTAAAAAACTCATATTTAAAAATATTTTAAAAATATATTCTTTAAATTAATTAAATTTTATTATATAAAAAATATCTATAAATTATTATTTTAAAAGTATAAATATAAATATTTATTTAAAATTTATTAATATTATTTAAATATATATTAATTAATTTAAATATAATATATAATATATATTATATATATAATATTATAATATAATATATATATATATATATGTAAACTATGCATATATGTAAACTACATTGCAGCATGTTGTGGCTAAATTACAGTCGGATATATATGTCCGACTGTAAAACAACATAGTTGACTGCAATGCAGTCGGACAGTTTTTTTATTTTAAATTAAGTATTTTTTTTAAAATTATATATAATTTATTAATTTTTATATTAAAAAATATATATTATTATTTTTGTAAAATATATTAATTAATTTAATAATAAAATTAATTGTAACATTAATTTTTTTAATTAATTAATTAAAATATTTAAATAATTTTATTAAATATATATATTTATTATTTTTTTATA
This sequence comes from Erythrophleum fordii, assembly GCA_032878935.1. NCBI lineage: Eukaryota > Viridiplantae > Streptophyta > Magnoliopsida > Fabales > Fabaceae > Erythrophleum > Erythrophleum fordii. Next base: position 31,149,180 of record JAVQMF010000050.1, read on the forward strand.
TTTTGCGCTATTTTTTTCTCTAATCTCTCCATTTCAAAGAGGAAAAAAAATATTGGGATTTACTGTATTTTTCTCTCTATTTTTTTTCTTCTCTCCAGTTTTCTCTTTGAACCAAACGGGATAAAATTTCATTTTCCTCTCCCTCCCTCCCTTTCCTCTCACTTTTCTCACATCCAAACGCACCGTAAGGGAATATATATTATTTAATACTGACGTCTTGATTGTATTTCACTACTACCAGTTATGGCTGCAATGATGGCGGTAATTAATAGTCGCTAAATTGGCTAAGGGTCCCTTGGTACAGCAGGATTAAAATCCCCCAAGTACAACACATTGGGATCCCCATTCACCATTAAAGAGCATCTCAAGCTCTATTACGATAAGGTAAGTCTGACCCACTAACTATCTTTGATAAAATGTTTGTTGAATCTATTCAGTTTCTGTACTTTTATGCTCTGCTTGTTTGTTATGTTCAATTTTAGGTGAGCCTAATTAATAAAAATTCACCGTTGATCAAGAGGCTCGACAAAAGATGCGCTGTCCGTCATTATGCCATTCACCAGTAATAATTCAGACATATCCAAGTCTGATGTTCAATTTACTAACCCCACCTTAGAAATGACAAAGATATGGATGTGACCGCTCCAGTTACTTCAAAATAACACAACATTGTGAATTAGACTAATTGTTTGAAGTACAAAATTTAGATATGATTTTTTAAATAAAAAATATAATATGTAATTTTTTTTTAATAATTCTTCAATTATATAGTTGATTTTTTTCTCGATTGCAAAATTTTATCTTGTTTGAAAAAGCAGCCGACTCTACTGTGAGTCAGACAAGTGATGCATTCGTATGATGTTAATTCACTTGCCAAACCATTAAGTGTATGTTTGGAAAAATGTTACATCTTCCAAATCATGGTTTAGGAGAAGCAAGTAAGTGTAACTTTTGATAAAAGTGAGTTAAGTAAAAGTGATTCTAGATTTTTCACCGATTTTCCAAACACACCCTAAACAGCAGATCACAGCATATGATGTGAATTCAGTTGAGAGGACTTAATTGTAGCTAGGGTACAAGTTGTTCATGGTTGATATAATTATTGAAGAATATGGTTAGTGGTGAGCATGAGCATTTAGTTATGGTGCGGCTTACGTGGATGCACATTGAGATCATTATTCCAGGTTGTGATTCGTGGGTTGATCATCCACATATGCCTCAGTTTTGATTGCCAGTGCCAATAATTCAACCTCAAAACCCGGACAGGACGACACCGCACAGCTCCACATGCCACGTCCGTGGTGTGGAACCAAGTTTGTGTTTTTCAAAATTTATTTGTTATTTTAAAATTTGTGTATAAATAATATTTTTAACAAATTTTGAGATAATCAAACTCTGGTGTGAAAATGCAAGACCAATCAGTATGCATCTTTTGTCACATGTTCTACGTCATTTTTATTTTAATCATTAATTCAAAGTGTTCATTTTTATTTTTATTTCCTCTATTATTTATTTTTAAAAATTTTGATATGAAGAGCTTAATTATTTAAAATGTCATTTTTATTAAATTATTTTCAAAATTTTTTGTATATATATATATAATTTTAAAACATTTAATAATAATAAAAACTCAATTTATTTATAAAATTTAAAAGGGAAAAGATTTAAGGTTTGCAAAATTTAGAATAAAATACTTTACAAATTAAAATTATTTCAAATAATCAAAGTTATTAAAACTTATTATAAGAATTTAGAAAAATTATTATAAAATTTTTAAAAAGTTATAATTTAAATAATTTCAGTAATATTTTTTTAAAATTTAGTAATAACCTTTTTAAAATGTAATAATAAATTTTTTAAAATTTAATAACTGGAATAGTTTTATTTTTTAAAATATTTTATTATAAATTTCATAAAATTTGAATCTTTAAATATAATTTTTTCAAAATTAAAATCCGTACAACCATATTTTAAATCAAAAAGATTACAATTCAACGTGAGTGGACCCTAAAGTGTAATGATAGATTCCCTGACAATTAACTAGCTCACCAAACCCAAACGCCACGAGTATCTGACGTGATGCCTTACCTAGATGACACGTCAAAAGTCACTTCAGATAAAATTAAAGGAAAAAAAAAATCGCGAATACTTGCCATTAGCCAAAGAATTCAATTTTTACGAAGGATATATTCACAATTTCGAATTGACTGTTTATTGTGCTTAATATTTACATTTGATATACATGTGTAAGATTGTAATATTAACATTTAGCCATTGTTATTAAAATTGGATCAGTTGAACAAAAACTTAATAAACTAATTATTGAATCAATTTGGTTTACTTATAAAATTAGCCTATCAAAAAATTGAGACAAAATTAATTGAATTAATTTAAATCAGATCGATTCAAAGATCAAATGATTTAAAATTTTTTACATTTTTTATTTTATTTTAGAAAGATCTAAAAAATTAAAAATTGAAAGCAATCCAAAAAAAAAAAAAAGAGATGAAACAAAGAAAAATTAAAATATATATATAAGATAAATGAAAAACAGATACTTAGCCATTTTTTGTATTTATTTCTTATTATGTTTTATTTCTCAAGAGCATCTCTTACAAATACTAAGATATTTGGTCAAAATTATTTTTTATTAATATTTAAAATTAATAATTAGTAATATTTAAATTTTATCAATATTTATTTGTTATATAACAAATTTAAAAAATATATATATTTAATTATTATTAATTTGACTTTAGTCCAATTATACTTAAACTAATAAATTGTGAATAAATGTTTTTATCAATTAAATGTTTAGTCTAGTTTCAAAAATGTTGTATTTAACATATTCACAAATGTATAATTCCTTTTATTTAAAATCTTACTTGTGGTTCTTTAAAGGCTTGTGCTGCTAATGCTGACCCAGAGGAATTTGGCTGAGTCTCTGGTTGTTCTGTGTCTGCAATTTGTTTTCTTTGGTTTAGCTTTGTTTCTTTTGTTATTGGTTTACTATAATTTTAGTTTTTATTGTTTTGATGGTGGGTCTTCGTACTCTAGTGGTGTTTGGTCCTTCTTTTGCTGCGTTGCTGTTCTGTATAGTATCTCTATTTGAATGAAGTATATCCTTTGGTCACCCCCCCCCCCCCCCCCCAAAAAAAATTGCGAGAACCTAACTTTAAAAATAAAACATCTTATCAATTTATGTCTTTCTTGCAACACATTTTAATATTAACAATACATTGAGCAAAATTTAAAATTGAAGTAGAAAAATATATAGTTAAGCAGAAAACAAAGAAATAAAACGGAATAAATAAAAGTACGATCACGTGCTACATACATACTTTACACTGCATCTGCCAACGAAACTTAAGGTATTTTATCTGATTCTTCTGTCCAATAAAAGCATAAACAATTTCTCTCTCTCCCTTTCTCTCAAAGGTTCTAAACTCCTCTCTCTAAATGTTGCAGTGAGAGGACCCCAGCGACTAAGTATACTAAAAAGAACATTTAACCGTTGGGATTTTTGTTAAGAAATACAGTTTTTTTTTAGCCATTTATAAATAATTTTATAAAATTTTGAACTTAAAAATTAGATGTTTACATTTTTTTTCTTCTAAAAAGTACAATATTTTATCTAATTTTTGTCTAACAACACTAGTTAATTTTGATCTCAAGCTCCCTCGAGTCAAAATTGATATCTTTAAATTGTACTTTTCAATGTATATGGAGAGTTTGAGATGGTCAATGAGTTAAAGTTGAGAAAAAAAAAAAACACACACACACACACAGATGGAAAGACTTTTTTTTTTTTTTCGTTTGGTGTAAAAGTTTGGAGATCTATTTTTTTATTTTTTAAATTAATTCATGAAATTATTTATAAATAATTCAAAGTTCATAAAACATTTTACATCTTTTTTTAATTACCTATTTATAATATTTAAACAACTTATTATGTCAGTCTTAAATGAGATTTAATAAATAATAATAATTGAATATTCTATACTTTATAAAATCAGAATAAATTGAATTAAATCAATTCATATTTTTATAACCAACCGTATCTGCAACAATTATGTATATATAATTTAATCTCAATTTAATAATTGATTTAATTTTTAAAACACTGATTGTAATAATGGAACTTTAAAAATGAGAAGTGGTTATTTCCCATGGGATGGGATCTGGTGGAATAGAGTAATGCCATATGTCCCTTCGTAGATTAGGGTATTAACCAATTACCAAGGTTAAAAATAAATAATTATAGTTAAAGTCAACTTGTTCAATGCATTGTAGATGTGTATGTAAACAACTATCATATAATAATAAAAAAAGATAGTTAACAGAGAATCGTATATTATGTCCGAAAAAATTGAAGCTGGTCCTATAATTAATGAACTAATCGGTGTCGTTAATTAAACTGGCAGATTCTTAATTAGTACAAAATAATAATTAGCAAGGGAATCTTATTCTAACGTCACTAAAAATGTCGGAACTTACTTTTCTATTCATTAAGCAACGAAATGGCTCAAAATATTGGAAGAACAGATAAAAGTTTTAATAAAGTCAGAGCAATAGATTAAAAATATATTCTTACTTCTTCCCAAGACTCCAAAAGTTAAGAGTGTATTCATTCAATTCTTGGATAAAATGAACCCTAATTAGTGACGGAGTGCACGAACCGACTACATTTTGATGACTAGCCAACTAACGATAACTTTCTAAAATAAAGAGTTATTGGTTAATTAATTAGGTTGTTAACTTAATGACAACTTTTTTTCCCCACATAAAAATAAATGATCACCAACTGAATTTCCCCTGAATTTAGGCAGGTAATAAAATCCATGAAGCCTTTAAGATTTGATATGTGTGATTTCAAGCAAAAACTCACAGGCTCAAAGCTAATTAAGTTTCATAATGCATAATGCTATAACTCCAATAAGCCATTCAATTATGCATCCCATTATACCGAGCATCTAGTAATTCCAATTGCTTGCGTGTGGTGATGCTAGCTCGAAGGTGCGCCTCTAAATTCAAGTCTCCTATCCTATCATTCAAAAGTTGATAACTATAGCATTGCTTCCAATTCTTGACGTCTCTCTTCCAAATTGGATTATTATATATAAGCTAGCTTTTCCAATTTGATTACGCATTGAAAGTAAGGGTCCCTTTTGTGAGCGGTTTGAGGAGGCAAGGGGGGACGAAGGCGTCACGAGAAAAGCAAGGGTTTCCTTGGCCATAAGCTACCTCTTCCAAAATGCTTACTTGTAATTTTTGTCTCTATATAATCCTCTTTCCACATTTGCACTGACATAACATCGCACCTTTCATTATAAATTTTAACCTATTTAGTTTTCACCACAACACTAACTTCTTTCAACTTGTAATATGTATACATTGTATATCTACCTAACCAACAAATTATAGAGGGATAATTATAATTTTGATCGATTATATGGAAGTTAATCCCATTTAAGGTAATAAATAAGTTTCATTTGAAAATTTTTAAATTTAAATCGAACTTAAATCATTTAAAATATATTTAACTTAGAGTTAAAAAATAAATTAAAAAAATGAAACCCATATCAGTCATGTGAATTCCACTTAAATGAATCCCAATTTTTTTGTTTCCCAAGTTCACCTAAAATATATCAAGTAATACAATTTCAATTTAAGGCTCATTATGTAATGTCTTTTAAAGCAATGTTTGTAATTTGTATTGATAGAGTACACAGGCCAAGCGTACATTGCGTCCATACATGAATTTTGCTTTTGATAAGCAAAGAAACATGGATGCAATAGTAGTTGTTGACGATCAAAGTTTTAAAGTAATTCCTAAAGCTTTTAATTAGTTTTACCCAAATTTCGCCGAGGACAAATTAAATAGGACCTATTCGAATTGTTACTATTGGCATTAACAATTAAACTATCATAGTGTCTGTTGATAACTTACTGATTTTTTAATTATAGAATTAAAACCATTATTTAATATAAAACATTAATTTTATATCATAATTTCCATTTTTTATGTTATAAAAGACACGTTGATATTTAAAGGAAACGTCACTTAAATTAGAATTATTTGATGGATGAATTAATTTGGATTAAATTTAGATGTAATTTTTTATATATTTGTTATAAATTTATCAATAAAATTATAATATATGTAAAAAAATTTTATCATGTAATACTTAATTATGCAAATTATATATTTATTTGTAAAGGGCATATATTTATCATATCATATTATTATTTAAAAATTATATACTTACTATATTTTAATTAAAAAAATTTAATAATAAAAATAAAAAATTATATTTGAATTTTGTCCATTAAATTTAGTTAAAAATCATTTTAATATAAAATTAAATACAAAAATAGAATTATCAGCCATATTTCACAGTGGGATGGTCCCAAGGGTGGTGAAGTGCCCATCAACGAGAATGCCTTGAAAAACCGATCGTAGCACGACACTCAGAAAAGCCAAAGCCAAAGCCAAAGAGCTGACCGCTTCTTTTCCTGGTCTTCTCCTGCAAGACACACAGACTCACATACACACAGATACATGCATATAAACAGCGAGCAGAGTGGTGTTGATTGATCCACAGAGATTAAATTAGTGTTTTATTTAGTAGCCATACAATTTTGTTTTCGTCATTGAGCCTTGAAAGGGAGAGAGAGGAAAAAAAAAAAGGCCTTAACTTTCCCAAAGAGACAAGCTGTGAGGGGAATGCAGAGGCGCAGGTGGATTCCATTGGTCCTCCTAAGGAAGTTGCTTACTGCAGCGATATGCTCAATTGCGTTTATGGCTCTCTTCTCTGTCCATGTTCACGTAGTCCCCTCTTCCAAAGATCAAAAGTTCAATGACAAAATTTCCACGGTTTGTCCGCTTTGTATTTCTGTCTTCCTCTTTCAGAAGAATTTAGGGTTCTCTTTTTAATTTGGGGCTATTTGAGTTTCTGCAAAATTCTTTGATGTTCTGGAACAGTATTTTCCCCCTTCCCTGTACAAATTTCTATTTTGATTTGGTAATTTGTTGTTTTAATTTATGCATTTGCAATGAGCATATTTTGGTTTCTGAAAACTGAAAAGCTTCAGTGTTCACTGTTATTTTCCGTATTTTGTTGACCTGAAGAAGATTGCCATTAACGGCTACAAATCTAGAGAATGAAGGGTTTATCCACTTTGTTTTATACTTATCTGTAGGCATTTTACTTTTTGTCGACGTTCATTAAGGGAAACTTGGATATATTTGTTGGTAAGTGATTAAATTTCCTGTTTCCTTTTTCAAATTTTGACAGCCTCGTGATAGGCAAAGCTGGACGCGAGAGCTCGCTCCGCCCCATTTATCCAAAGCTCCACTTCCTACTCCCAAGGTTCTGTGCTTCCTAAAAACACTAATCTTCTGATTTGGTGATCTGATCTGTTTGTATTCTGAGAATGTGAATGAGAGACATATTTCAACACATCTAAAATGATTGATCTATGCGTAAAAATCCCAATTTAGAAAAAAAAATAAATAAGAAAAAGATCTCTATCAATAGGCTTATTCGTTATACTTGGCGTATTTGAGTGAGTTGCTCATTCTCAGAAAACCAGCCTAAAAATTTTATTTTCGACAACCAAGTGGGGAATTTCATTAGCAAAATTAAAAAAATCGAAGTGGGTAGTTTAGTCTCTTGAAACTTCTATTGGTTGTGCTCATTGTTTTTTTTTTTTTTTTCAATTTTATCTAGATGTATAATTGTATGACTTCAATTTCTTGTTTTATTTTAATTTTAGTGGCCGTCAAGATATGTTGGGGTGGCTTGTATGGGGGCATATATATGTAAATTATGCAAAGCAGTTATGCGTCTTTCATGTTTTCACTCGTTTAGATTTGACAGTTTAATAATGCAAGAGGGGATTCAGACTATGACAAGCTGTGGAAGCCTCCATCAAATCGTGGGTTTCTGCCCTGCATAAATCCTACTCCTAATTACACAAGTAAGGAGCTTAACATAAACTTATGTTGCAAGTTGTAAGTATGAATTTCATTGGTACTTATTTCAACTTTTAAATATTTATCCAGCTCCTGCCAAGTCACAAGGCTATCTCCTTGTTCACACAAATGGTGGGCTCAACCAAATGCGTGCTGGGGTCTGATTTCTTTCTTTAAATTGCTTTCATATGCAAAGCTTTAGTATTGATGCAAGTTATTCCGTGTTAAGTTTTCTTCTGCTTAATTTTTTGAAAGTTAGGAAGTTCTCTGTGTTGAGATAGGTTGACGAAGAGTTCTACAGCCACATGATACATCAAAACACAATGGTTGTCTCAAAAGCTGATTGACAACAGTATTTAGAATTTAGAGAAAATCATGGCATGTTGTTTTTGTCAAATTAAGATATCCTTTTTTCATTGTATTGTTAGAAGCTGAAACTTAACTCCCTTTACTGCAGATATGTGATATGGTAGCTGTATCTCGGATCATAAATGCTACTCTTGTAATTCCAGAACTTGATAAAAAGTCATTTTGGCAAGACAGTAGGTAATTTTTAATTATATTTTTCAGTAATATATTTTGTTGTACCTTCTTCATGTTGGATTTTGGTTGATTTGGTTCTATAGATTACTTTGTTTGATTTGCAGCATTTTCTCAGATATTTTTGATGAAGAGCATTTTATAAATTCACTAGCTAATGATGTAAAAATCATTAAGAAGCTTCCGAAAGAACTGGTTAATGGTACCAGAACGGTCAAGCATTTCAGAAGTTGGTCTGGTATGGATTACTATGAGAATGAGATTGCCAGCTTGTGGGAAGAATATCAAGTATGTCTGATGGATATCTGTTGGTATATACAGTTCTGTGTGATTGTTCACTTAGCTTACCCTATACTGCAACATATTGTGCTACCATCTAATTATTGATAGTGCCCTTTAAGGTTATTCGAGCTGCCAAGTCTGATTCTCGGTTAGCAAATAACCATTTACCTCCAGATGTCCAGAAACTTCGCTGCCGTGCTTGCTATGAAGCTCTTCGTTTTTCTCCGCGCATTGAACAAATGGGAAAAGTATAGAAGATGTTAATGCTTATTGGCTTCTTTGTTAGCTATCTCTTAATTGGTGCAAGACCCTAAGGATGGTTTTTCATTTTCATCTTTTTTCCTTGTAGTTGTTGGTGGAGAGGATGAGGTCATTGGGTCCTTATATTGCACTACATTTACGTTATGAGAAGGATATGCTTGCATTTAGCGGCTGCACGCATAATTTATCTCCAGCTGAGGCTGATGAGCTACAAATGATCAGGTATGGATGCTTTGAAATGATTACTGATTCCATGTCCTTTTTTTATGCTTAGAATTCTTATTTGGCTTGAAACTTTAGAGAGAACACTTCCCATTGGAAAATAAAGGACATTGATCCCAGAGATCAGAGGTCCAAAGGGTTTTGCCCGTTAACCCCAAAGGAAGTTGGAATTTTTCTTACTGCTCTTGGATACCCATCAAAAACTCCAATATATATTGCTGCTGGAGAGATATATGGGGGTGAATCCCATATGGCAGAACTGCGATCCCGCTATCCATTGTTAATGAGCAAGGTAACAAATTAGATTATTGTGTTTTCTGTCATTTTGCTTTTGATATTCCTTTCATGAAGTTTGGTAAAGCCTTCAGTTTCCTATGAAGATTGACTTGAAATTTTGCAGTGTGTAAATTGATGGGTATGAAATTGAGATGTCAAATTTTGAAGGTTTTGTAGTAAAGTTTTTGTAGTGTCACACATATCACTGTATCATCCTACTCCCTGCTCCTTCTTTAATTAAAAAGGAAGCATTATCAAATGGGTAAAGATGTTTGGAGAGACAAAATGTATCCTATAGAAATGAATATAAGGTCCTCACTTCGCCCATTTTCCAAATGCATGGGGAACATCTTATCATGAATCAGGTGTTTTATAAAAGACTAAACTAATTATGGAGTTTTGATTATTGACAGTTTGTGTCTGATTCAGCTCTAGTTTTAATAAATTTATATAGATGCAGCCATAACTTCTATCAATGGTAGGTGCTGCCATGCTGAGCTTAAGGCACAAAGTCCAGATTGTTAGATGTTACTAGCATACAATTCCTAAAGCAAACTACAGCCCAGAATGTAATGATATAGAGCACTAAGGTTGAGCTGGATTCTAAAGGCAAAATTAGTGTAGCTTTTCCGCTTTTGCAGAAACTACTGAAAAATGACTCCTACGTTATTAAGAACTCTAATGTATTAGCCTAAAAGCCCCTGAACTGTAGTTTTGATTTATTTAGCTGATTTGCTCCCATCAGTGTTAAATTAACTCTCTTTCACTGCCTTCCATTCCTGTGATCCCTGCGTTATTATGAACTCTAATGTATCACCTGCAACGCCCCTGAAACTGTAATTGTGATTTCTTTAGCTCTCGTTAATTATTGAATTCTCTCTCTCACAACAATAGTTAGGAGGAAAACAATGTTATTATTAAGTCCACTCTTGTTCTGGGCGAGGTGTAATGGCAGCTGAGACAGCATTTATATGATGTTGATTACCTACTTGTGATCAATTTCAGGAAAAATTGGCATCCATTGAGGAGCTTGAACCTTTTTTAAATCATGCGTCTCAAATGGCTGCTCTTGACTATATAGTATCTATTGAAAGTGATGTATTTATACCCTCTTACTCTGGAAATATGGCAAGGGCTGTTGAAGGTCATCGCCGTTTTCTAGGACGAGGCAGAACAATATCTCCAGACAGGCAGGGCTTTCTCTTTTCTGAAACAGATCAAGTTTGATTTTTTTCCTCCCTCTACATATACTCTTCCCTTCCCCAGCCCATTCATTACTAAAGTGTTCCGCATGTCCTCTCTTCTTTTAATCAGGAAAGCACTTGTTCGTCTGTTTGATAAACTGGATCAGGGCACAATAACCGAGGGGAAGACCCTATCAAATAAAGTTATTGATCTCCACAGAAGACGGTATGCTACTAGAAAAAAAGCATTGAGTATATGCCAAGTTATTTATGGATGTTCGATATTTATGTTAATGATCCTATTTGTAAGATTGTTTGAGGTTTCTGTCGTGCTTTTTATGTTGGGGGTATCTTATTTTTCTAGTTTATCCTGTTGAAGAATCTGATTTCTTACTTTTAAGTTTTAAAATATGCTTGTGGCAGGACCAAACTCTATTTAACTGGTTTTCACTTGTTAATTGTTATGCGTGTGACGCAGGCTTGGGTCCCCCAGAAAGAGAAAAGGGCCAATTTCTGGAACTAAGGGTATGGATAGATTTCGCTCAGAAGAAGCCTTTTATGCCAATCCTTTACCCGATTGTCTATGTCGGACAGAGTCACCACATGTAAACGCCTCCCACGTACGTTCTTAGGTGAAAGGGTGGTAGGGTGTATATATGTATAGCTTTGTTAGCTATACCCTTTTTCTTTTTGAAAGAATAAATCATAGAAAAGAAAAGAGGGACATACGGTTTGATGTACAAATTTAGAGATGGGGATGGCAAGCTGGATTGTTTTCGGAATGGGGCTTTGGAAATTACAGTATTCATTCATTCAATCAAGAGGGGCCTTATTTTTGGAGACGGTCGAGGGATTCATTGACACATACTGTAATTCCACTTTTTAAGATATCTTATATAATAACATATTTCCTTCTTGCAACTATGCCTCGCATATTAGATTTGAGGTGGTTCTTCTTCATAATCATTGGCTAACAACCTTGACGTTAATGAGTTTCCAACTTTTGCATCTTTATCATATTTGTCAGTTAATACCATACTTAATCATATTGTGTATTGAGTTCACAACAATGTTCGGATGAGTTTTCACAAGTCCTTTTGTTGCTTTGGAAACAAAAAATTAATGACAAGTATCGGAGACAATCTGCGAAAATAACATGGAGTATACTACCATTAACGAGATCTTTGACATAAAGTACATTCTTCCTCTTTTAAGTTTACCATCAGTTTCAAAATTGTTTTTAATGTTTATTTTGCGTTAATTTTGTTTTCTATGTTTTTAATTTTTTTTTCTTTGAATGCACTTATACCAATTAATCGAGTTAGAAGTGCTTAGAAAAAAGATACTTACAATTAAGGTTCACGATCGTAATAGGTTAGGGGTAGAAAAAATAAAATGACAATATTTAGAGGCTAAGGTGATAATATTAGGTAGTATAATATCCGCATCTGTATCCTTTAATAACTATTTGGTCACATGTACACAGTGTAGTTAATTCTACTAAGGATTTAGATGTAGTTAAATTTTAAGACATTAACAATTTTACAAACATATAAAAGTGAAATTAACACAATAAATATTTGAGATGAAATTGAAATTAACCTAAAATCTTTCATATAGTGGATCACGAATTTGGCAGTAACCTCTGTTTTTTGTGATCATCTGGCGAAATTGAACTGAAAGCTCATCCATTAAGGGATGACCCAAACATTCTAGAGATGAAAATTCACAATATTAGTTTGATTAAATTTCAATACTTCTATAAGTTGAGCTTTGGTTCGATAATATTTGAGTTTTATCAGTTCAAGATTTGGATGAGTAATTTAATTACACTTTTGGCCTTTATAGTAATTTATTCATCAAATTTATTCAATTAATTTTAATGTTTAAATATAAAAATTAAAAAATAAATAATTTCGATTCAATTAGAGACATTTTACATTATGTATTTTTATAAACAAATAAAAGAAATAAGATTCTTTCTTTTTTTCTTTTTTTGGTAAAGAAAAACGGCACTAAGGCCTAGCAGAAAAAACAAGATTTTTTAACTAAAAGTAAGGAGATTAAATTTTTGGATTGAGTGGATTAAAAAATTATTTTAATTGAAACTATGAATTTAAGCAATTAGGATAATGTTTCATAAAAAAATAAAATAAATTAGAATAATGAAAATATACTAAATTAGCAAAATATTAGATATAAAAAAGAAAAGAGAATATAAAAAATGAACATATAAAATAATAAATATTATTTTTATTTTTATTTTAAAAAATGTGAATATGTAGAATGTAAAATAATAGATATTATTAAATAATAATTATAAAAATATAATTAATATTATACACATATGAAGGAAAGATGGGGGAAAAAAAAAATTTTCTTACGGTTGTACCAAACGGACCTATAAAGTGGTGTTCGGATTGGGTCAGAATAAGGCAATCTAGTAGCAAAAGAAATTTAGGATGCCCCCGTGATATCGTGGAACTGGATAGGATAATAGATATCATCAACCCCTTGGTACATCCCCTCCACGAAACTTAGGAGCTTCCATTTTGCATGCCTGTCGTGCTGAATCTGGGAAATTTTTCTGGCAGAGACACGGAACAAGATAGTTATAGCAATGGGTGTCTCCTTCCTCTCAACTTTCCCTTTTCTGCTCCCACTTGCTCGTGACTCATCACCCACCACCACCAAAAACTCCTCCCGTGCAGTAAGTATGCTATGCAGCCACTATATCTGCGTACGAGCGTTTGTTATCATAAATGTAGTTGAAATTCTTGCTTCGTGATGTGTCTTGAATTCACTGATGTTCATGACAAAATGGGTTTCAATTATGACCCAAATCAATGTTCTGGTTACGTAGCTCTGAGTAAAATCCAATCAATTAACTCCAACGGTTGCTTATGGATAATAATCTTTGTTCTATTTTTTACTAGGTACCTATTCGTTGTAATAAAATCGAAATTGATGTTAGTGGTAAAGATCGGTTCCACCGAAGAGACATTCTTAAATGCTTCGGGGCGACCACTGGCCTGGTAAGAGCCATCCTTTATTGTAGTTCTTCAGAAATTCCCTTGATTTATTAGCTTCAATGGCCAAAGCTACATTACCTGATACAATTGAACTTTAAATCATAGCTGAACTGTCTTCTCTTCACAATGCAAATATGGTTGTTTGTGATTGCAGATGCTTATATACCTATAATATATAGAATTAATGGATAAGATTGATGTGATGATGAGTTTCCGCCAGTTGTATCTCTTTGTAGGAATTGATAGGAAGCTCCCCATCACTTGTTGGGATCGCTAATGCTGCTGATTTGATACAACGTAGACAGCGTTCTGAATTTCTTTGTAAGTTTGTTCTGGTCAACATTTTCATGTGAGTCATGTCAAAGTCAATTGATCTCTTTGCTCAGCAGAGTTCCAACTTTATATTCTTACAGCGAATGTTAAGGACACACTTTATACGGCCTTAAAGGTATGTCATGCTGACTTGTATTCATCACAGTTAAAATTGTCTGTATGTAGACTAGATATGTCATAATCCTTATGGGCATGTGATTTATCCAGAAAATAGAATTCCCAATGTGGATATGATCTATTTTAACATCTGAAATGATTGCAGGGAAATCCTGATATTATTCCATCCATACTAACATTGGCTCTAAATGATGCTTTGACTTACGATAAGGTGAGAGGCACAGACAGAGTGTGTGTGTGTGTGTAGTCAACAAAATCATCTTTTAAAACAAATACCGATTGGCATCTGATTAAGCTTGTAGGCAACAAAATCAGGTGGCCCAAATGGATCAATATGGTTCAGGTACTTCTTTTCCTATGCATTTAATATATACAAGACGTAGGCACTTCATATGCTCTTTATGAAACAGTATGGAATTTAGAATTTAGGTACGTTCTGAAGATTATTTTGCCGCATCAAAATTCCAACCTTTGTTGAAGTATTTTTTGGGTATAAGGATGAGAAAAGCTTTTAAGTTGTGGATATTATGCTAGCTTGTTTTTCAGTGTATCTTGAATTTCAGGTTTTATTAGTAAGTTTTTAAGCTGTGAAAGTTTTCCTCTTTCTCCATCGCATTAGACTTTTACATTTGCTCAATGATAATCATACTATTTTCTCCTTTTGTTTTTTTCCTGCCTGAAGTTCAGAAATAAGTAGACCCGAAAATAAGGGACTTTCTTCTGCCTTGAATTTATTAGAGGAAGCCAAAAAGGAGATAGATTCATATTCCAAGGGTGGACCCATTTCCTTTGCAGATCTGATCCAGTATGCAGGTTATACATTTTAATATCATCAAGTTGAAACTCGAAAGTTATGAACAACGCACGTTACACGTGTATATGGGGTTTTATATGTATTTTGATCATGACTCTGTTGGATAAGGAAGGTAAAATATATTTGTGTTCAATGGTTAGTGTCCTGTTCCCCTGAAAATATTGGCTTAACCTTTTGTAGCGCAAAGTGCTGCCAAGGCTACGTTTTTAGCTTCAGCCATTCGCAAGTGTGGTGGAAATGAAGAGAAAGGGAACTTATTGTACAATGCTTATGGATCAAATGGGCAGGTGTATTTCTAAACTAGCGTACAATCCTTGGTGGATTTCTCTTTGATCTACTCTGCTTTCAAACTTTTCAAATTTTAGTGGGTTCATCTTATTTTTTGTAAGATGATATATATATCTCTTCTGAAATGTAGGGTAAAGATATCTTGGTTTATCAACAGTTTCACAATAAGTTTTGGCAATAGGCTACTGAAAGATCCTTTGGCAGAGCATGTAATTCATGCAATTCTTATTGTTGAGCATGTAATATGCAGTCTCTCGTCAATAATCTTCCATCGAGTTGCGAATGTAATGCATGCAATTCTTATTGTTGAATTAGTGGGGCTTGTTCGATAAGCAATTTGGTAGGGCGGATGCTCAGGACGCGGATCCAGAGGGTAGAATTCCCTTGTGGGAGAAAGCTAGTGTCAAGGAAATGAAAGACAAGTTTTCCGCTGTAGGCTTTGGACCTCGTCAGGTACTTCTTCACATCATTTGACCACTATTTCTGCCGAGTGCTAACTGCTAACTGGAATATAGAAAGGCATCGGCAGTCAATGATGTCATGTTTGCTTGGAGAAGAACAATAAAATCCTGGTTTTTATCCTACAAAGTACGGCTTAGCCTGACACATGCAATATTTTGTTGTGGCCTTAAAATTAAGAAAGTAAACCATAACATGCTTCTTTCAAGTAAATTCTTCACTAAGAACGCCAAAAGTTATTTTAATCATAGAATGCTAGTAAGAGTAAAATGCTATGAGATGATTATACTTTAAAAAGCAATATCATAATAGCTTTCTATGTTTGAAGTCAGCCATGTAAAAGTGAGAAGATAAACCTTATTCCACGACTCATTGGTTTCATCCTTCATTGGCCCCACAAATACTTACATACTAACAATTTATTAAAGCTTTCCTCAGTTTTGCTTAACACCTTCAGCGTGCATTAGCTAGTCTTAATGCTGAAGTATATGTCCAAGTTACTCGTTCTCTTTGCTTCCTTCTTAAATTGGCTATTCATAGATTACTTCATAGATCCATCGTCTTTTTTCCTGTCACAGCACCAACTAGTCGAAGCTTTTGAAATGTGAAAATGAAGTCGAAAACAAAGAATTATATGAAAAACAATTAAAAGGCAGGCGTCATTTAATATATGCAGTGCTACATGGGCAGTGTATACGATACTGACTCATTTGTGCTCTCCTTGGCCAGCTTGCTGTTATGTCTGCATTCTTGGGTCCTGATCAGATTGCAACAGAGACCTTATTGGCCACTGATCCGGATGTCGCTCCATGGGTTCAAAAATACCAACGGAGCCGAGAAACAGTGTCTCAGACAGACTATGAGGTAACTCTCTCTCTCTCTCTCTACATTCAATTTTTAAGGGAAGAAAAAGAGTTACAGTAATAAGTTATTATCCCCACATTCCTATTGAGCTTTGTGACAATCATTATTGGCACCACAAATAATGCATGATCACTACTAGAATGGCACAGCCAAACCAACAAGCAACCATCTGTAATCCATTAGGCTGTAGATCATGGTTGGCATTCATGGTACCTTTTGAATTCTTTGTTAACGTCATTGTCTGGCTGGAGAATTGACTTTTTCGTTGTTCCTGCCTCCATTTTTGCTTTGCAGGTTGATCTCATAACTACTTTCACAAAAATGAGCACCTTAGGCCAGAATATCAATTATGAGGCATATACATATCCTGTCCAAAAGATCGATATTACCAAACTCAAATTGTAGATAAGAGCTGAACCTACAGTTTCGCGCCAGATGGTAGATCGCATCCCTCCTTCCTCCCTTAACCCCCACCCTGGCAGTTCAAGTTTTGACCCTTCTTTTTTGGGCAATGGATAATTTCGGGATGTAATTACTCATGCACATGCAATGAGATAATTTCTTCATCATACAAAAGCACTTCCAAAAAAACTGAACGGAGTTTCAATTATATGCTACACTGCTTTAATAAACAGCTTCATTGGAATTCAATTACTCGAAATTTGGAGACAATATTCATCCTATTAAGTAGCATAAGCTTATCTATCGCAACAATCTGACTTCGCAAAAGCATTCCTTCAAGAAACCATGATGACATCTAATATCCTGATATTTGAGTTAGATCCATCACAGCAGCTTGCAAAGAATTTTGCGGATATTGGTTCTACTAATGAAGTTGTTAGTGCTCGTAGATTTCTACTGATAGCCATGTAATTCTAATCTGGATATATTAATTAAGGCAGAAAAGGTGCTCCCTAACTTTATAAAATATCGAACTTGAAGGAAAGCTTCCTGATGCCTCAGCCTCAACGATCTTGGCGTAGCTGATACCCCATTAATTTCTGAGAATTAACCGAATCATTGAAAATGTACTTGGTGCATTTTCTTATAATCCTATCTTCATTTCTTTTCAAGCTTATATTCGTCTACAATTAACAATGCCTCAGCGTAAGGAAGCTTCTAAATGATACGCCATACCTCCAACTTGCCACACTCCGATGCATTTCTTCGGTCCAGCCATAACCACACTGAAAATATTTCTAACGAGTAAAAACCACCTTCATCCAATATAACATAGACCTCGAATATAATTAACCAAAGGTTTCTTTCCATCAACCTGGTGGTACAAGATTCGAAAGAGAATCTGAAAAGGCATTGGAATTTCGAGATAATCCACGACAGGAAAATGACTCTTTGTAAGCAATGAAAGCATCCGTATTCAAACCCAAGCTAGTTCAAATAGATAGCCAAAATTTCTTATTGACCCAGTGTATAACATTGAATATGCCCCATCGGGTTGAGAGTTTGTTTATCTCTCAGCAGAATTTTTTATGTGGAGCCGATTAGCAATTTAAATGTGACAGGAACAGGTGACTTGTGTCAATAATTTCACGCATGCACTACCCTACAGAGGACCAGGGAACGTTCCGTTCTCCCTTTGCTCATTCCATCTGTCAATCTGGTGCATAGACGCATAAAAGCAAATGTTAGCTCACAATTGCAATTTGAAAATAGTGGCAGAAGATGAAACACACAAGATGTAGAGATTCAAGCTGTTGCAAGATGCAAAATAAGTCAATGGTAAAAAAATTGACATGGCCTTATCAAAATAGTATATTTTTATAATCTAAAGACATACTCTAGGCCAAAGCTGTCAATATAGGCTAACCTGACCTGAGTATAACCTTCTTAAGTTCTAAGATTTTAGGGTGGGTTGGGCATGCCTTATTTAAATATGAGCTTAAATTTTCTAGCCCAACCTAGCCCTATTAGGGCATAGAGCCAAACCTATGGGTCTTTTAAGTTTATCTTTCTCTTTTTTTTTTTTTTAATAAAACCCCTAATAGCATCATACTAGAAAACTAGATTAAAATGCATAAAAGCCCTCCTTGACTTTCAATCACGTGTAAAGAATTCCCCCTAAGCTTAAAAGAGTAACATTGGACCCCTAAACTTACAATATTATGTAAAGAACCTCCCTTAGTTAGTAATTTCATTAAGTCCACTAACAGAGCCCTTCCATGTCAGCAAGCCTAACATGGAGCGTCTAGCTGAGGACTCTATAGACTAGGCTGACCAACAGAAGCTCAAATGTAAGGCCCATAAGGCCTAATAGTCAGCAGATCTTCAAATGGTCATTACTTTTCATTGGGGAGAAGTTTTGACTATTATCATACATATCCAAAGAAAATCTTTCCAAGCCCATCGTTGTGGCAATAATGATTGACCCGATTGGGGTCATTTCAAGGCCTAAATCCTTCATTTTTGCATGTTTCAGAAGTGTTCTACTTATTTTCTTATTTTGAGACATTTGTTTCCTATTTTATGGCGGCTACTTTATTCCCTTTTAATTAGGAGTTATTTCTTTAATTATTAGAATTGATTAAGGTTTCCTATAAATACTTTATGATGCTATTTCGAATTACTAATCAATAAAGTAATATTTTAGTCTCCTAGTTTGTTCTTGTTACGTTTTGCAATTGTGCAAGTGTGTTCCTCCATTAAAACACGTGCTTTGCTACATCAAAGCCTATGTCTATGTGGAGGCCAATAAGCATTTTGCTCTTTTTCTTCAACCTCATTCTTCTCTCTCTCTCCCTCTCCCCCCTTTCTTCTCCTTTTTCACTTGAGGCCTTTTCTTCTCACCACTCTTCGGATTACATGCTTCATGATTCCCTAAATGTTATCGTGAAGGACCTTGGGATACCTATTAGCTCCTGATGGAGCCCAGAGGAAATGGATTTCTATTATATATCTATATGGTAGTATATTCCCTTCTTCTTGATAGTGAAGAGAGAAAGGAAAATGGTTACACTAGCAGAATGCTAAGATTAATGACAGAACGAAAGATAACAGAAACATAAAAGAAGAACAAACAGAGATGAACGAGCTTAGCTCCCCATCCTCCTAGCTTTCGAGAGGCCAGGTTCTCTCCCCTTTCTTCCTTCGATAACCCCCTCCAGCTACACACCTCCTCCGCTATATTCTCCATCCTCCCTTCCACCCAATCTCTCTCTGCCACCTGTCTCTGTATGGTCAAAATCAGTTATACTTGGTAACTCCCCATTTTGTCCTCCTTCGCTCATCCCTTTCCCCTGATGGCCTATCTCCCTTTTCTTTCTCTCATAAACCCGCCATTCCTTATTGGGCCTATTGGGCTTAATGGGTCCATCATTACCCTCCCCACCAAGAGTCACCTTGTCCTTAAGGTGG
The DNA here is from genome assembly GCA_032878935.1 of Erythrophleum fordii. NCBI lineage: Eukaryota > Viridiplantae > Streptophyta > Magnoliopsida > Fabales > Fabaceae > Erythrophleum > Erythrophleum fordii. The sequence continues at coordinate 31,169,202 of JAVQMF010000050.1, forward strand.
AAAGTAGGGAATTGCTCCTTAATAATATCCGTATCCTCCTAAGTACTGTCATAGTCAAGCAAATGTCTCCATTTAATAAGCACCTGCTGCTGCCCATGAGTTAAAAGCCTAGTTTTGAGCACCCTTTCAGGTTGGACTTGAAGCTCCATCTCCTCAGATAAGGATGGTGGTATTTCTTGGGTATGGACAGTGGGATGGAGAGATTTTTTTAACTGAAAGATGTGGAACACCGGGTGAATTCTGGCTGTATCCAGGAGTTCCAATTTATAGGCTACTTTTCCATAACGTTCCATCACTCTATAGGGCCCATAGAATTTTGTAGATAATTGTTCATTCTGTTTTTTAGCAAGAGCTTTCAGTCTATAAGGTTTCAACCTCAAATAAACCATGTCTCCGACGGCAAATTCTACCTCCCTTCTCTTTTTGTCTGCCTGCTCCTTCATTCTCACTTGGGCTTGCTCTAAATGACCCTTCAACTCTGCTAAAATCTGGTCTCTTTCTTTAAGCTGGTCATTGACTTCTTCCACCACTAAAATATTATCTTGCCACTTCAACAAAGTAGGAGGATCCCTTCCATACAATGCTTTAAAAGGAGTCATCCCTATCGAACGATGTAGTTGGTGTTGAACCAATACTCAGCCCAAGGTAGCCATTTAACCCATGTTTTGGGTTTATCTCCTATAAAACAACAAAGATAAGTCTCCAAGCTCCTATTAACCACCTCTGTTTGCCCATCCGTTTCCGGGTGATACCCAGAGCTATATTTGAGAGTAGTGCCAGCCAAAGCAAACATTTCTTTCCAAAAATGACTAATAAAGATATGATCTCTATCCGAAACGATGGTTCTTGGAAATCCATGTAGTTTGATTATTTCCTTGACAAAAATTTCTGCAACTTCTTTGGCTGTAAAGGGATGAGATAGTGGAATAAAGTGTCCATATTTAGTGAGTCTATCCACCATCACCATAACAATGTCAAACCGGTTTGATTTAGGAGAGCCATCACAAAATACATATTAATATCTTCCCACACCCGTTGAGGGATAGGTAGAGGTTGAAGTAATCCAGTTGGACTCATAGCTTCATATTTGTTTCGTTGACAGGTTATACACCTAGCCACATAATCCTGTACATCCTTTTTCATTCCCTCCCAATAAACTACTGCACTCAAACGTTTGTAAGTTCTCAAATACACAGAATGTCCTCCCATGGGTGAATCATGAAATTCTCTTATGAGCTCTCTTGTTTTCGGAGATTTTCTAGGCACCACCAGCTTGTTGTGATATAAGAGGCAGCCACTTTTAAGGCTGTATCCTTAAGCTACAACCTCCCCTCTGATCAATTTGTGGATAGTCTCCATCATCTTGCTGTCATTCTTGACCTCTTCATCCAACTTTTCAATTCCTTCATACTGCCATAGAGAAAAGGCCTTGAATTCTGCCCCATTTTCCCTTCGTGAAAGTGCATCAGCCACTTGATTCTCCTTCCCCGACTTATATTGAATCTGAAATTGATATCCCATTGACTTGGAAATCCATTTTTATTGATCTGGATCCATGACCCGCTGCTCTAACAGAAACTTCAAAGCCTTCTGATCTGTTTTAACTACAAATGGATGTCCAGTAAAGTAATGGCACCATTTTCTTATAGCCATGACCATTGCCTTGAGTTCCCTCTCATAAACTGAGCCTTGCCTTCCTTTCATAGAGAGTTATTGACTGTAATATGCGATAGGCCTCCTTTTTTGCATAAGTACAACCCCTACTCCACTCCTTGAAGCATCTGTCTCCACTTCAAATGGTAAAGAAAAATTAGGCATCACAAGAACAGGGACTGATACCATGGCTGTTTTTAGCTTCTCAAAGGCTTGTTGAGCATTTTACTCCATTTAAAGGAATCTTTTTTAAGTAGCTCTGTAAGTGGGGCAGCTATCTTACCATAATTTCTAACAAATCTTCTGTAATAACCAGTTAATCCCAAGAATCCCCTTAATGAATGAATATCGTGAGACTTTGGCCACCTTACCATAGCCTCAATCTTAGAGGGATCTGCTTGCACACCTTCCAAAAAGATGATATGTCCCAAATACTCCAACTTTTGTTGCCCAAAAACGCACTTACTTAGGTTGATGATCAGCTGGTGTTTTTCTAAAAGCTCCAAGGCCACTTCCAAATGTGCTGTGTGTTCCTCCATATCTTTGCTATACACTAAAATGTCATCAAAAAAGACAAGGACAAACTTCCGTAAGTAGTCCCTAAAGATGTCATTCCTAAGTGACTGGAATGTGGAAGGAGTGTTAGTTAACCCAAACGACATCACCAAAAATTCATAGTGGCCATTGTGGGTTCTAAAAGCTGTTTTGGCTTCATCCCCATGCATAATCCGTATTTGATGGTACCTCGACTTAAGATCTAACTTTAAAAACAAGGTAACTCCATCTAACTCATCAAGTAGTTCATCAATAGTGGGTATGGGATATTTATCTAGAACCGTTATCTTGTTTAAGGCCCGATAATCCACACAGAATCTCCAACTCCCGTCTTTCTTTTTTACTAGTAACACCAGGCTCGAATATGGGCTAGTGCTTGGCTGAATAATCCCAACTTCCAACATCTCTCGGACTAACCTCTCAATCTCATTTTTTTTGGGAGTGGGCATATCTATATGGTCTTATGTTTGGTGGTTGTTCGTCTCCCTTAATGGTGATAGAATGATCTCTAGATCTGTGAGGAGGTAAACCCACCATAGGTTGGCACACCTTGGGAAATTTCTCAAGCAATCCTTGAATCTTTTCATTGATTTATTGCTATCCCAACTCTGTTTCTGCTGTAAGTGTCCCAAACTCCAGTAAAAACCCCTCTCCCTTCCCTTTGAGGGCCTTCATGATGCTTTTGAAAGAGCTCACGGTATGAGTCAAGGTGGGTTCCCCTTTTAAACAAACCCACTCCTTATCTCTTTTGATTTTCATGTAAGATTGTCCCCAATTCACCCGTTAACTCCCCCAAAGATTCTAGCCATTCTATTCCCAACACCACATCCACATCTCCCAATTAGAAAGGATAAAATGTTTGGGTAATGAGAAGTCCCTGTAGCTCAATTCCCACATCTTCACATTTGCCTTTTGTTATAATTTTCCTACCATCTACTATGATTGAATACCATTTGGTATCTTGCACCCCAATCTCCAACTTCTCAACCAATTGAGTGGATAGAAAATTATGGGTAGCCCCACTGTCAATTAGCACCAACACCTCCTCTCCTCTAAGGCTTCCTTTCAGCTTCATCGTTTTTTGGCTGGTCATCCCCACCACTGATGCCAATGATAACTCCATCACTGTCATCACCTTCTCTGACCCTTTTTCTGCTAGTGTCTCTAAGTCTGGCACCTCAACTCCCTCTACTTCCTCCTCTTTAGTCAATATCATCATTTCCCATTGTTTGTTTTTGCACTTGTGATTGGGACTGAACTTCTCCTCACACTTAAAATATAGCCCAAGTTCCCTTCTGCGATTTATCTCTGTTTCTGATAATCTCTTTTTACTGTTGCTACTACTGTTGCTGCCTGTGCTAGTAGTGATTAGGATAGTTACTTTATTTCCACTTGTCTTACTCTCTTCACCAGATTTCAACTCTTGCACTTTACTGGTTATGTTACTGGTATTCTTAGAGAATTCTGTTGCACTTGAAAATTTTGAAAAATTAGATTTCAGTCCTCCCCATTTAGCTCCTGAATAGTCCTTTAATCTCCTGGACTTCCTTTCCTCTCTGGCTCTGTGTAAAACCATATTCTTCTCCTCCACCTGATATGCCTAATCCATCAGCTGCTTCAGAGTCTTTGACTAGAGAAGCCTAACTTCCGCCCTTACTTCCTCAGTCAATCCGTTTTTGAAAATTCCCATTAACACCTCATCCAGTATATTTCCCAATGGTGCCGACATCAACTCAAACTTCTCTCTGAATTCTTCCACTGAACCATTTTGCCTCAAACCCATCAATCGCTCATACCCATCTCCCAACTGCTGATAATGGAAACGGTCCAAGACCTCCCTCTTAAACTCTCTCCAACTGCAGACAAGGGCCCTTGTCTCGAGCCACTGGAACCAGTTGAGAGATTCCCCTTCCAATCCCACAGCTGCATCATCCAACTTCTCCTTCTCGGAAATTCCGTTCACTGTAAAGTACCTTTCCATTTTGAAAATCCATCCAATCGGATCTTCACCGGAGAAGATAGGGAGTTCAAGTCGGCAGTGATTGTTCATCTCTTTTCCTCCAGCAGTCTCGGCGCTCTCGGTGTTGTTTACTACTTCCTTCTCACGCATCAGTGATTTCTGAGGTTCAACTCGAGGTTCGTCCTGTTGGTTCCTTGGATTGAAGGCAGCTCGAAACTCACCCCACTGTTCCTTTAGTTCAAAAAGCAGCTCACGCACCGTCGATAACTCCCTTCGCATTTCTCCCTGGTCCTTTCACATCTCTTCCACATTCTTTTCCAATGAATCTACTCGACTCTCCATTCTCGTGCCCACCATGCCCCGAACAATACACTCTGATACCAAAATGATGGAGCCCAGAGGAAATGGATTTTTATTATATATCTATACAACAACAACAACAAAGCATTTTCCCATTAAGTGGGGTCGGCTAAATGGATCAATCGACGCCATAAATCCCTATCATAAATCATATTTCTAGACAAACCATTTAAATCTAAATCTCTCTTAAAAATTTCTCCTATAGTTTTTCTTGGTCTTCCTCTACCTCTACTTATTGGACTATTCTCCATCACATCTACTCTCCTAACGGAGGCTTCTATAGGTCTCCTTCCCACATGACCAAACCACCTAAGTCTCGATTTTACAATCTTTTCTACAATAAATGCGACTTTCACCTTCTCTCTAATGCATTCATTTCTAATCCTATCTCGTCTAGTGTGTCCATTCATCCACCGCAACATTCTTATCTCTGCAACATTAAACTTATTTGACTTTTTATTGCCCAACACTCAGTTCCATACAACATTGCAGGTCTTATAACTGTGTGGTAGAATTTACCCTTAAGTTTGAGTAGTACTCTTCTATCACAAATAACACCCGAAGCACTTCTCCATTTCATCCACCCCGCTTGAATCCTATGGTTTACATCTTCTTCTATTTCCCCGGTATGTTGTATGATGGATCCAAGATACTTAAATCGTGTGACTTGTGGTAAGATATGTTCTCCAATTTTTACTTCTACGCTAGAAGTGGTGTGCCTCCTACTAAACTTACACTCCATATACTCCGTTTTACTTCTACTTAAATGAAAGCCATGAGCTTCCAAAATTTGTCTCCACCTCTCCAACTTCTCATTCATTTCCTCTCTCGATTCTCCAACTAGGACAATATCATCTGCAAAAAACATGCACTGTGGCACTGGCTCTTGGATATGTTCAGTAAGCACATTCAAAACTAAGGTAAAAAGATAAAGGCTCAAAGTTGACCCTTAATGTAGACCAATAGTTATCGGAAAATCTTCTGTAAGTCCATCTTTTGTTACTACGCTAGTTGTAACCTTATCATACATGTCTTGGATTGCTCGAATATAAGCTATACGAACTCCTTTTTTCTCCAAAACCTTCTATAGAACTCCTCTGGGCACTCTATCATATGCTTTTTCTAAATCAATAAACACCATGTGTAAATCTCTTTGATTCTCCCTATATCTCTCCATTAATCTTCGCAACAAGTATATGACTTCCATAGTTGACCTTCCTGGCATAAAACCAAATTGATTCTCCGTAACTTGACTCTCTTTCCTTAACCTTCGCTCAATTACTCTTTCTCATAATTTCATAGTGACTCATGAGTTTAATTCCTCTATAATTTACACAATTTTGAATGTCCCCTTTACTCTTATAAATAGGGATTAAAGTACTTTTCCTCCACTCATTTGGCATCCTCTTAGATCTCATAATTCCATTAAATAACTTTGTGAGCCAACTTATACCTTTCATTCCCAAACTCTTCCATACTTCAATGGGTATATTATCCAGTCCAACTGCTCTGCCATTCTCTATTCGCTTTGATGCTTCTTTTACCTCTACCTCACAAATTCTACGGTAAAAAGTATAATTTCGATCCTCTTCTTCCGTGTCTAACCTATCCAATTGCAATAAAATCTCGTGTCCTTCATTAAAAAGCCTATGAAAATAACCCTTCCATCGTTCTCTGATATCTCGTTCCGTGACTAACACTTTCCCGTCTTCATCCTTAATGCATTTCACTTGATCCACATCTCTTGTCTTTCTTCCCCTACTTTTAGCTAACTTGTAAATACTTTTTTCTCCAACTTTAGTACCTAAAGATTGGTATAACCCATCAAATGCCCTCGTTCTCGCTTCGCTCACTGCCTTCTTAGTGTCTTTCTTAGCTACCTTATATTTTTCCCAATTTTCATTACTCTTACATAATGACCACACTTTAAACACTCTCTTTTAACTTTAACCTTATCTTGTACACTTGCATCCCACCACCAAGATTCTTTATCCCTAGGTCCAAAACCTTTTGATTCACCTAATATTTCCTTTGCCACCTTCCTAATCTCTTTAGCCATTTCATTTCACATATCGTTAACACTTCTTTGTATTTCCCAAGGTCCTTCTTCTATAATCCTTCTCTGCAAATTCTTTTCTTTATCCCCCTTTAGTTGCCACCACTTAGTCCTTATCACTCTACCTTGACATTTACTTTTTACTTTCCTCCTAACTCGTATATCTATAACCAAAACTCTATATTGAGTAGTTAAACTCTTTCCCAGTATAACTTTGCAATCCATGCAAAATTTTCTATCTGATTTCTTTATAAGAAAGAAATCAATTTGAGAACATACCCTACCACTTTTATACGTGATAAGATGTTCTTCACGCTTTCTAAAACAAGTGTTAGCTAATATAAGATCGAACGCTAATGAAAAGTGTAAAATAGTTTTACCCTCTGCATTTACTTCTCCTACACCATGTCCTCCATGAACACCCTCGTAGCCTGAAGATACTCTTCCCACATGACCATTTAGATCCCCTCCTAAAATAATCTTTTCTCCTAATGGTATTTCCTGAACTAAACATTCTAAATCTTCCCAAAACTTTACCTTATGAGATTCTTCTAACCCTACTTGTGGTGCATAAGTACTAATAATATTAAAGATTTCCTTTTCTACTACAAACTTTAATGCAATGATTCGATCTCCTAACATTTTAACATCTACTACAGTATTCTTCCAAAACTTATCTACAATTATACCTACCCCATTTCTAGATTTATATTTACCAGTATACCAAAGTTTAAAACCTGAAGTATTTAATTCTTTCGCTTTTTCTCCTACCCATTTAGTTTCTTGTAAACAAATAAAATTAATCCTTCTCCTAATCATAGTATCTACTATTTCCATAGACTTACCCGTAAGTGTACCTATATTCCAAATTCCAAAACGAATCCTATTCTTATGAACTAACTTCTTTAACCACATTCGTTCACGAAAATGTGGTAGCCCTTGCTTATTTTTCACTACATCCAGGCGACGATGCAGCGGCTCTTGCTCACTTCTCACTGTACTCGAGCTATACAGCGCGTTACTTACGGGCAACGACCTAACCTTACGTCTAATATATCGATTGTCCATGTCATAAAGATTCGACAAAATTTTACATTGGTTGTCGACTGCCTAACACAACCCTCCTCTTTTTCCAGACTTAAGACCAGCTATGACCAATAAAATTTGTCATAGGCAGAGTTATTTCTATTATATATCTATATGGTAGTATATTCCCTTCTTGATAGTGAAGAGAGAAAGGAAAATGGTTACACTAACTGAATGCTGAGATTAATGACAGAACAAAAGATAACAGAAACATAAAAGAAAAACAAACAGAGATGAACGAGCTTAGCTCCCCATCCTCCTAGCTTTCGAGAGTCCAGGTTCTCTCCCCTTTCTTCCTTGGATAACCCACTCCAACTACACACCTCCTCTGCTATATTCTCCGTCCTCCTTTCCACCCAATCTCTCTCTGCCACCTGTCCCTGTATGGTCAGAATCAATTATACTTGGTAACTCCCCATTTTGTCCTCCTTCGCTCATCCCTTTCCCCTGATGGCCTATCTCCCTTTTCTTTCTCTCATAAACCCGCCATTCCTTATTGGGCCCATTGGGCTTAATGGGTCCATAAGCTCCTCCTTTTCCCAACCCCTTGCCTCCCTTTCCATGACTCGGCATAGTTGATTGTTATTGATGGTTTTGAGATCATACTAAGATTTTAGAGATTTTGATTTTGGGGATGTGACAGTGGTTGATGAGGGCCGTTAGATCTTTACATCATCGATGGCTATATGTGTTGATCCATGGCTTAGCAATTGGGTTATTGTAGAACCATTAAAAACCCACCTTCATGCTCTGTCTCAGTGAAGTTGTGACTATGGCATCGTCTGCTTGCTTCTAAGGCAACATTTTCTCTAAAATATGCAAAAGACAGTGTCCAAATCTCCTAGTGAATATGAAATTTATATATATGCATTCTCTTTGTGGGGCTTTTGTTCGTTTAATGGCTTCAAGCATATGAAACATTGAGTGGCAAAAAACTAGCCACAAAGCTATATCTTTGGCTATGGCTTTAAGAGCAATTCAAATATGGAGTGAACTAATAGAAAGTGTGTAAGACCAAAGAAACACGACATGACAAATTTTAAATCTAGTAAACCTTCACAAACCCACTTATAATAATAATACTCAACACTTGCTACAATAATTAAGTCAATATAATATGACAAACCAGAAGGTGGTATAATATGACAAAATTGAAGAGGATTGGGTAGCAATAGAGTCTGATTCAATCACAACCAATAGGTGGTACCTTGGAAGTTCAAAATGAATAAAATTCAAGCGAAGTTAGGCATCGTTGAGAGATCATTCAATATTCAAAATTTTCAAAGAATGCAACCCCAACAGAGTAATCTTAGAGGTAAATTTGTATCTAAAGAGAACATAAAAAGAGAGTTAAGCTCCAGTTTCTGCTCTATTTTCGCCTTTTTCTTCTCTTGTTGTTGTTGCTCTTGGTGCAAGGAAAACCTCCAATATATCAGGGAAGTCAAAGAGAGGAGAGAGAGAAGAGAGGAAGGAGAAGAGAGAGAAAGGACTGAGGTTGAAGAAAGAGAAAAATGCTAACTGGGCTCAATATAGACATAAGGTTGCTGATGTGGAAGAGCTCCATCAGCAAACCTAATCGAATCACTAACAAAGAGGTTCTCTACATAACATTAAAAGTTCAAGAGGGTCCAATGTCACTTTTTGAAGCTTAGGGAGTTCTCCGTACATGACCTAAAATTAAAGGAGTTATATACATTCTAGTTAGAAAACTATAAACCAATTATGACTGTTTTAGTATTTTTGTCTACATAACATCTTGAAATTACAAGCAAACATTTTTTTTTTTGGAGTAAATTTCACCAACCTTCCCAGAGGTTTGGCTAAATTATACTCGATACCCTCTTGTTTCAAAAATTACATTTAGCTCCCCTAACATTTGATATATGTTGCAAGGGTTGTGAAGGAGCTCGGAAAAAAAAAGTTGGATAGACACATTTGATATATATATATATATATATATATATTTCAAGAAGATGAATATCTTCATACAAAACAAAAGTGCTTGGCCAGCTAAGTGAAGCAAGGTGAGTGAAAGACCTTTACCCCACAAGGAACAGTCTACATCTTCAAGTATGAACCATATACAAATAGTCAAAGGGCTGGGTGCAAAATAACATGTTAAAAGTGATAGGGAGCTGGGCTGACAAAGTTAATAAAAAATATGAGGATCCAAAGTATTGTGTATCTATCCTTAAGAACCCCTCTCCATATAGACACAGAACCATTAAGCAACAAGATATGTATGCAGGTAAAGCAATCTAAGCAGATTAACAGATTCTAATGCTGCCTATGAGCAATATCAGATGATTAATATTGTTGAATGCACGTTGAAATACATACCCATTCACCAGGGCAAAGAGAACGATAATATTTTGAAAACTTATCACATTCTGGGGCCCCTTCTCCTTTTGCAGCTATGCATCTATACAGGTATCAAAAGGTTGTAGATCATAAAGTGAGGCAGTTCTTCAGAACATATCAGCAATAATCTTAATCAAAACAGAAGGCAACAAACTATGGCTCACCGGTGATACTCAACATATCGAGTAAAGCAATGCCTCGTTTGATTTGTAGTTGGGAAGCGGAAATCAGCTGGAGCAGTCTCAAGCTGGAATCAACAGCACAAATATGAATAAACAGAACCAAAATGAAATAAGGAGCATTCTCATTAGGAAATTAGGCGGCTATTCTCGAGAGGCAATCACATTAGGCTAAGTAAAAGCAACCTTAATTTCTGGGGTTTCTTCCGCTGCTTCTTGTTCACCAGAGTTGTCATCAGCATTTCCACTACTTTGCTCTGTAGTTGCATTGTTGCTCTCTTCAGAAGCATCAGAGTTGGGTTCAGTGCCTTCTTCAGCAGCAGGGGTGACTTCACTGCTTTCCTCAGCAACTGCAGTGGTTGCTTCCACGGTCTTCTCAGCAAAAGCTTCCTGAGAAGCAGCCTCCTTGGGGATTTCAACTTCTTTGACTTCCACAGGTTTTGTGCCCACTTCTGTTTTCTCCTCTTTTTCCTTCACAAAATATTGCTGCAAGTCAAAGAAACCCAAAGAAAAAATGTTTAGTGCATGTAAATCATGTCATGACAAGAGCAGACCAACCAGCAAGTGTCAAAGAAAGCAAATAAAATATGCAAAACGATTGACTTTCAGCTGATCATTGAGAGCATTCAAATGTTGTCACCAGTCACCATGCTGCTGGCTCCATAGAAACTAGTTATGCATAAAAAACATTCAACCAGAACTTACATGTTAATATACTACTTCAGGACCTATTGGTGAGTCCAATATCCATAAGATGAATTTCCATTTTTATGATGCATATAGGAATATGACCAAGCAATCAAATGAGTAATTTATTCACAATGATGACAAATTGGGCAATAAAGGCTACTACTAAAGCACTAAGCATGAGAAAAACTTCAGATTCCAGAATGTGGCACTGTCTTTCAAGTAACCAATCCTTTTGCCAATCTAATTACTTATGAACAGGCATACAGAAGGCAGATTGGAATACAGTGGAAGTTAAGGATCAACTAAATTGAACCTGGCACACATCTCTAGAATAACATTGATGGGCCATTATAGGGACTTGAATTTAGCCGCCTGGTGTAGATCTCGCATATAATTTCTGGTAGGCAACCTGGTACTTTATTTTTAGCTATTAAACGAATACGTCATGGATCACTTCGATCAGCGAAAGCCAAATGCTCCAAAAGGGAGAGAGAGAGAGAGAGACAGAGACAGAGACAGAGACAGAGAAAAATCTATCTTGTAATTCTAAACAACATTATAAACATATATAATCATCTTTCGAGTATAAGTTTTTCACGTGGGACATCATTCGTTATTTCAAGAGACAATCGTACAAAATAGTATAATTGAGTACAAATTGAACCTGACCAATTTCTAGCCCAAAGACTCCAGATTGCCACTAGATTAAATCAAGGCTCGATTTTTTCCCCTGAAAATGGATGAAACTTGGGAAGGGGATTGATGAAACAGCATAAATAAGAATGATTCCACGGGAAATTTTCCACGTAAACCCTCGCCGATCCGTCAAAATCAAACTTCGTCATTGAAAACGATGACCCATGAACATTTGGAAGGTGGAATCAACATTAAACACATAAAACGGAAAAAAATAAAAAATAAAACCATCAATTCAAGAACAGTAAAGTAAACAATACATATTGATGGTTGAACGAGTGAAGTGAGCGAGTACCTCAGCTAGAGTTGAGGGATTTTCTGCTGCAGCTTCCGCCATTGATGAAAGAGGGAACGGTCTGCAGTAAACCGGTCAGCGAGGGGAGGCGGCCAAAACAAAAAAGAGTGGAATGGGAATGGGTACAGAGAGTTGCGGTGAAAAGCCAAAAATTTATCCAGTTACCCTATCTGTGAAAGTCTACAAGTGGTGTTCACGTCTCACGTGAGATTATTTTCTCGCGTCAAAAGTACCCCACCCCATAGAGTCACCGGGGGAAGAATTTATGAAATTTATTTGTAAGCCTTATTTGTTGTGTTAGTCTCCCTAACATATATGGTTTTGGAATATGAAGAAAATCTGGATTTCATGTTCACACATCATAGTATTTGGGCCCCATATTCATTGTAAGCGTTGACAATTTAGTACCCAAAAATATGGGGCGAGTAGATCCTCGAAGTAAGGATGGTTGTAAAGTGAAGAAGTAAAATACAAATAGAGTTGTAGAGCGGTAAAGGACAAAAGGATCCATTGCAAGGAGTATTCATTTGATCTGAATAATTTATATCTTTATTTTTTATTTTGATATCTTTTTTAAAAAACAATAGAATATAAGATAAAAATAAGCTTTTGATTATAAACTTAAAAAATAATAATTTGGATTAAAAAATTTAAAATTTAAAATCTAGATGAACTAAAACTTATGCCTGAAATGTGCAAGAAAATCAAACTTGTGGTAAAATATGGTGAATTTTCACTATTAAATCCTTTCCATGGCCCGAACATGCCCATATGGCCCTATTCTTTCAGCAAATTTCTTTTATAGGAGTGTTAAAATTTGAAAAAATTTATAATTCAAGGATCTTAAGTCGAAAAATATTTATTTTGACATATTTTAAGATAAAAAATTCAAATTACATAAAAAATTATAGTTGATAATTTTAAATTAAAAATTTTATTCATAATTTTAAAATTTAAAGTTTTCTAATATAAATATTTTTAATTCAAAGTTTTAAATTATAATTTTTCCAAATTTTTGCTGAAGTAGTAGGACTCCATGGACGCATACGAGCCATGAAAAGAATGAACAATAGAGATTCATCATACTTCACGATTTTACAATAATTCTCACTTCAAAAAGATTCATTTTTCAAGAATCTTGGCTGAAATAATATATCCTCTAAACTTAAGTTCTATAGGACTCTAATATATTTGGATTTGATCCTGCCACTTTCCTCCTTTTCTTTCAAACTCTCGTGCCTCCTTTGCATTGAAAAAAAAAAAACGGGAGGATCCGTTTCCAATTATGAAAAACTCATCCACAAGACGCTCCCAGACCTGGCCCCGCCCTCCTGACGAAAAAATATATATAATTTAGAATTTTGGAATATTTTTCGTTTTTTTTTTTTTAAAGAGCTACTCACCGTAAACGAAAAACATATGTAGTTATATACACCACTATCTATTAGGGCCAGTCCTTTCTAATTCAAGGTCCAGAAAAATCCTCACTCTAGATCGATTCTAGTAGAGTTGCGGATTAGTTCTTAACATCAGTCTCAAAAATCTGTTTTTGATAAAATATAATATATATATATATATATATATATATACACACGTGTGTGTGTGTGTATTAATAAAATCATCTTTTAAAAAAAATTATTAAGCCCTCAAGCCCTTCTTGGCTTCGTTAAACCTTGAAGTCAATTAAGATCGGACTAAAAAAATTTTCTACAATGAATTGCTATTATTTTACTTGTCAATATATATATATATATATATATGTATTGAAAATTACTGCCTTAATGACTTATATATAGTGATACCTTTACAGTCAAGGCACCTGAATTTACGGCAATAATAAGAATACTTTCCTAGTCAGTTGTTATATTTTATAATAAACTTAACATAATCACTTAATTTTTATTTTAAAAAGATCGAGGACAATTTTAATTAGGTAAGAATTAATGCAAAATATGGATTATTCTAATTCATCAAGTAAATTATTGTTTTAAATATGATTATTCTTTTCTGTCTTTTATAAACGCAAATATTTAATCATACCATTGAATATATATCAAAATGAATTTGGGACACGGATTCTAATATATATAGCTCAATTAAAGCCCTCAAAATATTTACCGACCCTTATAAGAATACTAGACCTCAACGTATAACATTATAACATATATCAATAGCCATGTCACACTTGACCAGTGGCATGGTGTAGTTGGATAAATTCCAAATACAATATCTTATTTATTAAAATTGTTATTGCTCAAGCTTGAGATCCCATGGGTAGAAGTTTTTGGATTGAAAAGTCCCATTGATATACATGCATTTTGGAAATCATTAATATTTCGGTTCCAAAAGTCTTCAGCACTTGTGCAATTAATACGATAATGCACCTCGAACATCATAATGATATCAAAGATGGCATATATACCCCAGAACCATTGAGCACTAGCAATTGGTCATCACAAATTAGGGTTGTCCAATGTCATGCAGAATGCGGAAGAGTTTTATTAAAAGATTATAATATAATAACTGGGCTTTGTTCGGAACAGTTTCGAGGCAATTTATCTTTCGTCACTAGTTGCAACAACTAAAGACGAACTCATCAGCTATTTATCCATCCATATGATGCAGCGTAGACTCTTCCCTTCCAGAAGATAGGCAAAAGCTTTGTTTATGTCTTGAAAGCCCACCTCGTGTGATATGAAGTGGTCCAAATTAAGCTCCTGTAGTAGAAATGCCAATAGCCAAGTGGAAGTATTATAATGAAAAAACATATAGCATATGAAAAGTTGAATACACATCGATCTTACATAGTTCAAGTACTTGTTAGCAATGAAGGGGACATCCACTTTAGGTTTGAGACCTCCAAAGAGTGACCCCATAACAGTTTTACCATTCATTATGTGATATGCATTCAGAGTCAATGGCGAACCATGCATTTCCACCCCTAATAACACCGTTTTCCCCCATCCCTAATTCCATCAATGTATCAAACCAACCTCAAGACAAGGTCAATTATCATTATGTTATACAAACTCAAATCAAACGGAAATCAGTAACCAGAGAAGCGGGGGGGGGGGGGGGGGGGGGGAGAGAGCAAACCTGTCGGCTACTATTAAAAGCCTCTGCCATTAATGAGGCCAAGCCTATGCACTCGAAGCAGTAATCAGCACCTCCATCTGTCATTTCTTTAATCACCTGATCATAAGTCATTAGATTACCAATGGGTTAATGCCAAAGTTGAAGCAAGTATGAGTGGAATGAACTGCGTTCACCAACCTCGCTCACGGGCTTTTCCTTACACATGTCAGGATTCACAAAATCAGTGACCCCAACTTCTTTTCCTGCATCAGATATTAGCAATGCAATAGGCTTCTCAAGGTTCAGATTAACCAAAACACTAAGGAAAGCGATCAAGAAGAATAACGGAGACAATACTACCTATTTCAAATTTTTGAGGATTTAAATCAACTCCTATGATCTTTGACGCTCCTCTATCCTTTGCTCCCATAGCAACCTGCTACCATCCCAAACTCAGCTACTTCAGTCACTGCCCTCTTTGCAAGCATCCATCGAATCTAATGGATTGTTAGGCAGAAAGTGGGCCTATTGTTTTGTAATTTGTCTGGGCTTCATACTTACCGCTAGGCCCACAACTCCAAGCCCAAATATAGCCACGGTGGACCCTTTTTCCACGTCTGCCGCCTTCCAGGCAGCACCCAGCCCTACAACCACTCCGCAACAGTACATTAGTACAATCCCAATGTATTTCCTCGTAAGTATATTTATTGAATAGTGTGTGGTTTTAAACTTTTAATTTCTCAAGGAACAAATAGTTTAAAAAGAGTATATACTGTTGGAACTATTCAATTCCGTAATTATTTTCTCTTTAAACGATTATTCACATTTTACACAAATAATAGATGCCAAAATATTTATTACTGGTACGTTTAAATGGTATTTGTAAATCACCATTATTGTCTAGCGTAAGAATCAATTTTCCTGATCTATACAGGTAATTGATATTCTTGATGAATGCAAAATCAATAAAAGGGCACGCACGCGGGTCTCTCAGTGAGCGTGACAAAACCTATTTTATCATTGAGAATTGCTATTAAATTAGAAGACCGTGTAAAAGAGTTCGTGAAAAAATTCATAATTATAGCTGAAAGTTAATTTCACAGTAAAATTTGTGCTTTCTGCTAAGCTCTATGTTTATAGGTTAATTTATGTTAAGTGTTTCACATACATTACTTTGTTGAGGCTTGTGAAATTTATGAAACCAGAATCCCCGCAGAAGGATAGTAATAAATTTTCAAGTGTTTCTAATTTTTTCTTATAAATAAAATTTTTATCTTTACAGTTATAAATTTTAATTTTTTATCTTAAATTCTAAATCCTAAAAAGAAAACATGAAATTTCATTATTGCATGCGGTGCAGTCAAATCATCACCTGCAGAGATGTGCCAGCAAATTTATGTCCACACAACCAATTTCACGGACCTGCATTGGAACTTTGGAAGTACCTCCCAAGCTAAATCGCGCGTCGACAGCGTAGGCGTTTAGTCACAATAGTTGAGGCTGTAGGCATATCTTAAAATAGACAAAACTCCACGGACAACACGACGGTGGGAAGTGGTCTCCGACATGTTTTTGTTGTCCGTGTGTGTGTGTGTGTGTGTGTGTGTGTGTGTGTATGTGTGTGTGTGTGTGTGTGTGTGTGTGTCTCTCTCTCTCTCTCTCTCTCTCTCTCTCTCTCTCTCTCTCTCTCTCTCTCTCTCTCTCTCTATATATATATATATATAATGCATTCAATTTCCTTTAAAATAATTTTTAAAAAAAATATATTGAAAAAATAAAATTTAAACTGTTGGAATCAATTTAAATGATTTAAATCTCTACAATTAAATAATTAAGGGGGAGCTCAATTAAAGAAAGCCAATTTGAAAAACAAATCATCGCAGCCAAATGCCATTTGATACTGAATAACCGAGACTGATATTTTGTACTTGGCAATTTAAGGAGAAAAGAATCACAATCAAATAATAGGAATTGGATTTTTTCCCCCGCGCAGTTCAAGCTTGGGCTTCAACCACATAAATATGCCCATAAGGCATCGCCTAATAATGAACTATAACATTAATGTTTTCGCTTGGTTAACCATATGAAAAAGTAGGAATGAGACTGGGAAAGCCGTAATAAAAAGTTTGGAATCATGTGCTTTTGTTATGGGGCTCAAAAGAAAGAAAAGGACATCATGCCTGAAAACTTGATTACGCTTTTGAAGGAGTATGTAGACACAAAATTAATTACTTGCAAAGTGGTGGGGGAATGCTGACCTGTTGAAACTCCACAACCAAGCAAGCAAGCCTTGTGGAGAGGAACGAGAGGGCTTATTTTGACCACGTGGGTCACATCCACCACGGTGTATTGGGAGAAGCTGGAAACACAGAAGAAATGGTGAACCACGTCTCCTTTAATGTCCCTAAATCTGCTGGTTCCATCTCTGGGCATGTCGTTGGACAACTGTATTCCGAACATGGAGCACATGTTGCTTCTTGGGCTCTTGCAGTCTCTGCATTCCCCACAATTTGAAAGAAACACTGGCACCACCATGTCTCCCTCTTTTACTTCTTCCACCTGCTCCCCCACGCTCTCCACTACTCTGTACCCCAACAACACAAACAAAGAGCTTCAACTCACATCTAATTTAACAATACCTGAGAAGGTGAATTGTTGATTACCCCACAGCTTCGTGCCCGAAAATTGTTGGAAATCTCGCACTTGGCACCTGAATCAAAAACCCGTTTCGAGTAGCTTCCCTTTTCATTGCTAATTCATATAATCGTGAAAGTTAACGAATTGGTTAGGGATCATACTCCATCCATTTTCCAAATGGTTACATCAGAGTGGCACACAGATGTGCAGAGTATCTTGATCCGAACCTCCCAAGCTTTTGGTGGGTCTACCTCTATTTCCTCTATAACCAGAGCTTCCCCTGCGTTTCTGCAGATTGCAGCTGTTTCAATTCAAATCACCAGTAAAACTTAGATTCATATATATATATATATATATATATATATATAAATAACATAGCCTTTTGCAAAATAATACACGATCCAACACTGATGAGAACCTTTGCATCTGATTGGCTTGCCACTATTTTCTTGGTTATCGCTTCTGCTTGCCATAGCAACTCAGCAACACGAACGTGAGTGTAGATGTGTGTGCCTTGGAAAACAAACCTTTTAAGGAAGATTGCCGGCCGGTTCTCTTGACCTCTTTGCCCCTCTCTAACCAGTCTTGTCGCTCCATCGCTGTGCAATAAACAACGACAAACCGACAATTATATATGATAAAAAAATTAAAAAAGATAAAATTTTTTAAAAAAATTAGATTTAAAAATCAAAAAATAAAAAAAATTATTTTTAAAGATATATTTTTACTAAATTTAATTATTTATTATTAAATTCAATAATAATCATTTTAAAATAAGTGATAATAAATTTTTAAGAATAATTTTTTTTATTTTTAAGTCTTTTATTATAATTTTTTTAAATTTTTAATCTTACTTTCTTTAAAAAAAATTAAAAAATATATTAAATTTGAAGCATTAATCATCTTCATAATTGAATGATGTTACTGCATGGTGGCCCTGGCCCACCTACTTCTTTTCTTTTTAAAATGAGAGCATCAGTACTGGAACCTTTCCATTTACATATAACAAAATGGAATTCCAACTAGTTCTAGACATTTTTTTGGGTCGTGATCTGTCAGTTGGGCTGGCCTTGCTACGATTGGTGTATCACCAATAAGTGTTATGAAGAAGAAATCGGATTCTGTGGGCCAATTGCAAACCTAATGTATTTATCTTGTCAGATTTCATGGGCTGCAATGTTATTGCCTCCCAACGCTCCCTGTTCCAAAACTTGTCCATGAAGTTGATGGGGAGAATGACTCAGGAATCTTGATGATCCTTTAAATCGATTGGGCCTTAAAAAAAAAAGATTAAAACCTACAAGCGCAGAAGGAAAACTGAGATAAAATTGAAAAGCCCTTCTAATCATTATGAGGTAAAAGAATGAGGAAAAAATAGAGAAAACTGGGTTTTCATGAATGTATTAAATTCTAGACACGTGAGATGTCTCCCATTGCTTCCATAGGTGCCCTGCTTAGGCCAGATTCCGGGATTTTACTACCTGGTCTCTTCCCTCTGCCGAATAATAACATATTCAATGACTGCTCCTCACAATATTCTTTATACTTATCTCCTCCAGAAGAGGACAAACAATTCCCTTCTGCGGAAAGATTTGAATGTTGCAGTAGATTTTACACAGAATATAGGAATGGAATGTTGCACAGGACATTCCGCTACATAATGTCCCGTGAACAAGATATCTGGTTCTTCCAATCCCAATCTTAGGTCATTAAGAAAACGACTCCTAAACCTCACATAATTATCAAAAAGTTTAAACAAATTGTCAATTGTAGAGATAAATAAACAATACATCTAATCACTGGCATGCATAAACCACGAAGTCTGTGTCTGAGATTCTAACGCGGTTGCCCCTTTAACACGCAGAAAACAACACTTGCATAAGTTGATTTCCTTGTTCGCAGTCAAAAGGGAAACGGTAGAGGAGTTGAAGAAACACACCCTTTGGCACAGAAGGCTGGAAAACCTGGCTTATTATATTTGACCATTTCAGTTTCAATCATTTGCCAAGTGAATATAATCGACTTCTGGTATGTGGGTCACAGCCTGCTTTGCCGAATGCTATATGGGGCCCAATATTTCAAGTTCCATGAAAGTCCATGTATATCTGACGAAAAAAGGAATATATTGGTGCATTTCAATTTGTCCTGCTCCACCAGAAATAACTTTGGGGTTTGCAGCATATATTGAACCGTATATTGTTTGGGTATAACTTATAAAATGCTTACAAAAATTCAGAGGGATAAAAGCACAAGTTTCAGTTTTAAGAATTGTCCCATAACTTTAAATAATTATTGCTTCATGCATTTTTTTTAGTTTGCGCAAATCGCTTTCGTGGCGATAGTGGCATGACTGGATAAAAAGTGTCATCTGGCTACGGATTGGCTTTTCAAAAAATTTGTTGACTGAAACAGTAACATTGGACTGAAATTTTAAACAGTCTCTCTCAAATATTTTTTTTCTTTTTCATTTGAGTAACATTTATTTTCGTATTGAATAATTTTTTTTACAACTGAATATTAGGTGCATATTGTGACCCAAATATATATATATATATATAGTAGGTGCATGTTTTATATTTTGATAAATTATAGCCTTCCTTTCTATTATGAAAAAATATATAAATCTTTCTTAAAATTATAAAGTAACTGAAATACTTTCAATGATAACATTTATTTATTTCATTAAAAATACAACATATTAAAAAATGTTTTTAAAACTTATTTTAATATTATTTATTTTGTGTTAAAAATTATAAATTTAATTTATTCTAAATTCAAAAAGTAACTATTTTATATTATTTAAATTATATATAATTAATATTTGTCATGTTATATAAATAATAATTATAAAATCATTTTAGTTAAAATAGATGTAATTTTTTTCTTATGGATGAAGTCAACTGAGCCCATATTTTAATTTTAAAATAATACTTTAAAAAAAAACCATGCAACTTTAATATTTTTAAAGAGAGAGAAGTATAATTTACTCTTTATATTTTTTTATTCAAAAGGAATAATAATCACATACCAATATAATAAAAGCTTCTTTAATATAGAATAGGATGCTGTTAGACTTAAGTTAAAAGCTCCACGCTCAAAACAAATTATTTTTTATGAATAAAATAAATTATTAATCACTAAGAAAATCGAAAAGAACGAATAAGGTAAGTAATAAAATTGAAAATATGGCGTATTTTGCCTTTCTTCAATCTTAATTTGTTGCCGTACCTTTTGATCATTAACAAAATATTAAAGCTTAGAGGGTGGGCTAGGATCGTGACACGTGACTTTGTTTGGAAAAAGAAAATAACATATTCGGCCTTTTATCACTTTTACAGCTTTATCCATTTATTTAAGAAAAAATTATCGTTGATAATTTTAAATTAAAAATATTTATATTAAATAATATTAATTTTTGAAATTAGTTTTAAAATAAAAAAAATAAAAAATTTAATTTAAAATCCCAAATTATAAAATTTTTTATATAATTTAAAATTTAAAATCAAATAGCGTTTTTAACTATAATCTCCTCTTATTTCTTACCCAAGAGAATTTTAAAGGTAATGATCGTGAAGATTCAGTCAAAAGCTCATTGGAAGTTTGGAAAAAGGATTCAATAGAATCACTGACTAGCACAGTGCAGAGTAACTGCCTTTTGACCATAATAGGAAATTCTGAATGCATGTAGGTTTTGGAAATTTGTTAGCGCCATTAATTATGTGCTTAGAATGCATAATTCCTCCTCCACAAACACACACACACTCTTATTCTTTAATAATGACCCTTCTTTATTCTGGCCTAAAGTTTATAATCTTAACAACCTTCTTGTTTATTGAGGTGAAATTAGGGCCACAAGATTTCGGGATACAGTCAGTACTTGGAGATCCATAATCTTCCTTGGTTCCCCTTTTGTTCCTTTGCTGCTTTAGTGTAAGGATGGATGCCATGCCTCCTGCTTTCTGGTTTTTCTATTTCTGGGTCCCTCCTAATCACCCCATCACTTATTCAACTTGGACGTACATGATTTAAGATTCTGTGGTCAAGTCTATAACACCCAATGACAATGAGCCAAGGCATCTCATGCTTGATGCTTCAAAGACTGCTAAAATCATATAACATGTTTGACCAGCCAAGGTGATTGATGACCGTAGCTGAGTTTCAAAACCAGGTCCCTGAATCGCCTGCTCCAAAGTTACGGCGAACAAAGTCAAAAATAAAAAATAAAATGTTTCTTTCTCAAGATAGCCTCTGTCCAGAATGCCCAACCTTTCACAGGGTCCAAGGGGAAGATTAATTAATTGATTAGCAGATAAGATTAGATTATAATTAAGGAGGGATAGAGGACTATTATAGGGGTTTTACGGCTTCCTTTCTTTTGCTGTTCTTGTCTCTTCTCCTTTCAAGTGTTAGAGAGAGAGAGAGAGAGAGAGAGATGTGTTGTCAAACACTAGAACACACAACCGAAGCACTGGGAGACAGACATAATATTCCATCTTTTCCTTCGCTAGTGAGAAATACGAGTTTATTGTGGGAAGTTGACCACATCTTCAAGCCCTAGAACTAGAAATCATTTCTATAGTCTTCTCTGTGCTCTGTCCCTATTCGCCTTCTGCGATTTGAGGAAGCCCACCGAGCAACCACACAAACAAACATAGCTCTGCTCTAAACACAGGGAGAGATATTTGGATCTAGAAAGAGGAAAAAAAGAGTCCGTTTTTATTGTGATGGATAAAAGCTGTCAATCCTCTGCAGAATCTTCTCGTAATGCTACTATTACTACAGTCCCAGGCAGTGTCGGTAACGCAGACTGCACCGGTAATAATAACAGAGATCAATATCTCAGGCAACTCAGCAAGTTTTCTCACAAGATCTCCAAGCCCATCTTTACCAAAAAACCCCCCTTCGATTCTTCTCAAAATCAACAACAAAACCGTAACTTCAATCACAATCCACCTCAACAACCGCCTCCGCCGCCACCGTCACAGCCGCCGCAGCAGCAGAATTTGCAGCATCAGCCCCCTGTGTACAACATCAACAAGAACGATTTCAGAGATGTGGTTCAGAAGCTCACGGGTTCGCCTGCTCATGAGCGCATGTCTGCTCCCCCACCTATTCAGCAACCCAAACCGCCAAGTTCTCGCCTGCAGCGGATTCGCCCCCCTCCCCTCGCGCAGATTAGCAATCGCCCTCCCCGGTTTCTAAACAGCGCCGTACCCCCTCCCCAACCGCCTACTACAAACCCTCCCTCACCAATCCCGAACAACCCCGTCAACGCGTTTTCCGTCAATAATTTCTCAGGCTTTGGAAGACCCGTCGCACCGTTATCTCCTCTTCCCCCGTTTCCAACAGTCCTCGCGGCCGCTGAGTCTCCTGTCTCCGCATACATGCGCTATCTGCAGAATTCGGTGTCCAATGTCGATTCTAATTCCAGCCAATTCTCTGGATTCTCGCCCTTAGCCCCTCTGGTCTCGCCTCGCTGGAACAACTTTACTCCGCAACAGCCTCAACCGGAGCCACAATCGCAGCCTCACAGGATTGTTCCTTCGCAAACATCAGCAATGGCACAATCGCAGTCGCAATTTCAGATGCCGGCTTCGCCGGTCCCTTTTGGGTGCTTGAACTCGCCAAAATCGCCGTACCCTTTGCTTTCCCCGAGTCTTCTGTTTTCGCCTTCGTCGGGTCAATTAGGGTTTCCCCAGTTCCCCCTTTCGCCTACGGTGCCTCTTCCAAGCCCTACATGGAGAGGGCTTTGAACAACTTCTTCGTCAGGTAAGGCTAAGGCTGGGCAGATTGTTGTTGGTTCGGGTTTAGGATTTGTTTTGTGGCCCTTGTACATGGCTTTTAGGTAGAGGGATTGGGGTTTATTCATTTTCTGGTGGTTGGACTGAAAGTGGAATTAGTCCACCATTTGCTTAGTTTATTCTGTAAATGGGTATGTAAGGCATTCAAAAGGAACAATCTTTCCTATGTTATATGCTTTTTTGGGATTTTGGTGTGAGAAAATTTACAGGTCATACAAATATAGTTGAAAGGCGCTGCATTACAATTTCAATATATGATGATGTTCGTTTCTAATGTGTCATACCAATCTTGTTGCGGGTAAATCTTGTGGCACTCCTTAAACAAAATAGCAAGACCCAATCATTTTTATACAGGCAATCTTCTTCTGAAGTTACTTAGCTAGTTTGGCAAGGTGGGTTGAGAGGTTTTTGGATTTTAATCCTAACCTTTGAACTTTGAGGTAGAACTCTTTCTGCTGAATTTTAGCATGATGTTAGTTGCTGTTGTGCCTCAACGGGATTCTAATCCTTCATTTTCGACCAATCTTCAGAGTCCATGACATATATAAAATCTTCTAATGACCGAAGGTGTAATTATTATCATGCATCTGATTTATATTATTCTGCCTAATGTTTTATGTTGGTTTTGTTATAAACGCACAGGGTTTGATGATGCAGGATGGACATGGCGTTTCAGATTAGTACCTTATGTAGGACAATTAGTCTGCTAAAACTTAATGCCAATAGAGTGGACTACAGCGTGGTGCTCATGCATCTCTCTCATGAACAATGTGTATGATTTTGACTCTAGGATATGGTGATTGATGAGTACTGGCGATTCGTTTTAGTTCTAGATACGCGTAATTCTCAGTGGTGTTCAACTACGCTAAGCTGACCTATTTAGGTTGACCGCCAGATGCTTGCGAGTTGCGACTGAGATGCCATGCAATCAGTTGGGAAAGCTTCGCTTAGGGTACAAAAAGTTAGATATAAAAAAAATAAATTTTATAAATAAAAAATATCAATAATGTCCTTAATGATGGAATAAAATTTAATAGATAAAATTAAATAATAATTATAAAAATAAAATTAATATTTTATCAAATTTTTTTTCACCTTTTCCTTTTTTCTTTTCTCACCAAACGGGGGGCGTAACTGTACGCAGATTCTAATGATTTTTCTTTCCCCTTTGCCCACGCTTAACGTGAAATTCGAGGAGTACCTTGATTTTTTGTTTTTTTTTGGTTGAGTTGCAGTTTGTGGGTTCAGAATTCAGACATGTGAATATCACGAGCCACTCCAAGTCTTCATTGTAGAAAGATGGAAGGTGCGGTTTTGTTGCCTATCACCTGTTCTTGAAGGTGAAAATTTGAAAAGGGAAAATGTTCTCATAGATTCATAAAAATGTATAATCAAT
This sequence comes from Erythrophleum fordii, assembly GCA_032878935.1. Lineage (NCBI taxonomy): Eukaryota > Viridiplantae > Streptophyta > Magnoliopsida > Fabales > Fabaceae > Erythrophleum > Erythrophleum fordii. The sequence goes on from JAVQMF010000050.1 coordinate 31,194,002, forward strand.
CATTTTGAATATGTGATTTTCACAATTAAATAATACAATCTCATATAAATATGTCAAACGATGATATTTGAATGAATTTATTGAAGTCTTGGCCCAATTGATTTCACCATGGCCAACCAACTCAATTTTTTTTTTTTTAAAAGGATGAAAAAATTATTTTGCAAGTTGGTGGAAGAATAGAGTTGTATTATTAATAGTTTCGAAATAGTGCATCTCTCTTAGTTATATTATATATATTCATTTTGATAATAATAAAATTGATTTATTTAAAAAATGAAGCATTAAGTCACTTTAATTTAAAATAATATAATTGTCTATCTCATGCCTTTATAGTAATATATATTTAAGGAATGAAATCAAATCTGAGACACATGGCTATTCCCTTATATATAACAATTTACAGAATTACATCAATTAAAATAAACTAGATTTTTTATTAGAATACATAATTAGGCTCCTTTAACAAAACAACTTACCCATGTATAATTATATTAATGCGTGAGACCATTAAATAAAAAATTACAGACATTCCATTCGGGAAGGCAATGGTACGAAGTGTGGCAAGTTTTTCACTACTTATCCTGCCTTGTAATGCTAGAGATTTTTTTTTTCTTTATCTCATGCTCGAACCCACAAATTTTTGTCACCCTGTACTCGCCCTAGCCTCAAAAAACTTAATTCTACAAAATATTTGTTGTTAAGATTTGAACTCGGGTTTTATTAAAGACATTGTACCTCTGTGACTACAACACCAAGATTTAGTAAAACCACGTGTGTGCATTTAGTAAAGTACAGCAAACTATTATATATAATTAGGCATGAAATAAAATAATATTTTTATGTAATATATTGTATTATTTATAAATATATACTAATTTATTTTTTATGAAAAAATCCTATTAAAATATTTAAAATATATTTTTCAAATAAAAAATATATAAATAAATTAGAAATTTATATTTTTTTAATCAAATAAATATTAAAATGACTTATATTATTTTTTGTGATAATATTCTTTTTTTATTAACACACGCCTTTTTTAAAATAAATTATATTATTGGTTGAGAAATCATTAAATTTTTAATTTTTAATTATTTAAAAAAAATCTAATAATGAGTGCTAAAGCCATAACTAATTACTAATTAATTATATCTTTTTTCTGAGTAAATTTTTATTAATAATTTTTAGGTAGTTGTTTAGTCTCAAATCATCCTCACTAAAAAAGATAATTACTTCACTAATAATTTTACTATTTTACAAATATGTATTTTAATTTTAGTTGATAAAACTATTAGACAAATAGAATGATGAAGTGGATAGTTTCCATTTTGTTATATTGATTGCTTCAATACTCTTTAATGACTAATCACTTGAGCAATAATAATAATGTTAATTTCATGAAATATGGTAACTATTTGATACTCTACATCTTCATTCAATCATTTTAGAAGTTTAGCAATGTTGATGATACAATGAAGATGTCTAAAGACTTAGGATGCACACATTTTATTAACATCATTTTTATATTTTGCAAATATGGAAATCTTATCAAGTTTGTTAAGTTTTAAAAATATTTGATTGTGTACTTTTTTCATAACTATCAATTATTATGTTAAATTTAATAATCTTGTATATATAATTACTAGAATATAAAATATCAATGTATTAGTAACCAATATAAAGTTTTTAATTAGATACAATTCTAGTGCAAAGTAATTTAATGGTTTAAGATGACTCATAACTACAATAAGGAAATTAGAGAAGGCCATAAATATCTTTTGTCTTATGACTCATGACTTAATAATATATGTTTCCCTGTCATTTCCTAACAAAGTTTAATAAAGAATGATATATAAAATACATTTTAGAATTTGATTATTATTAAAATTTAATTACTTCATTTTAATAGAGTCAATATAATATTTTAATATTTTGTAGGTAACTTTCATACATCTATTTATCTAGATTATATGAACTTTTTAAATGACAAGGAAACAAAAATAATAATTATTAATTTTTCCATGATTGAATTAAGGTGGATATATTTAAATATATATATATATATATATAAAGTAGTAAATATTAAAAATATAGTTATAAATGATTAAATTGTATGTGTGTGTATTATTTATATGTTTTTATATATAATATTTTACATTTATATAACAAAGATGCAATCTTAAAAAGATAGTCAAGTTAGTGCATTATACTTGCCATGTCACAGGTTTCAATCTTATTAGGGTTAATTTTTTAATATTTACATTTTATGAGATTACAAGGTAGGTAATAAATCATAACTACCCAGCGCCAAACCTAAAATAAAGTTTAGGTTTTCTTCAAACTTGTTCCAATATTTATTTAATCGTTGACTTATCTAATTTTAACAAGGTAGGATAGGTCAAACAATCCAAATTGCCATCCCTACATTCCATTCTTGTAAGACTATAAATCTTTTATGTACACTGGCGTTTGGACATGAAAAATTTATTTTTTGAAATAAGAAATTAGAATATTTATGTAGTAAATGTAACTTAAAAAAATTATCTTTTTGCTTACTCACAAAGGAGGATGGTGAGCATACACCCTTCAATGAAAAAAAAAAAGCATTATTCTTTAATAGAAGATTTTGAATATCTGATTTAATATAAGATGTTAATATAAGATACTAGAGTATTTAAATTTATATATTTAGTATCATAATTAAAAATTCGGAAATAAAAGATCACATGTCTTCATAAGCAATATAAAGTGTCTATTAAGTAAGACATCTTAAATACTTATATATTAACTAAAAAGTATATAACTTAAAAGGTACAGAAAGAAAAATAAGAATTTAAAATACTCAGATATCTTGGTGCCTAGATATGATATAAAAAAGGTCACACATAGGGACATGTTGACACTCCCAAACTCAAATACTAAAGTTATCCCCAAATGACCAAGCCATAAATCAAGGCAAGTTGTCTCGTGCTCTTGCTATCTGAAGTTGCGGATTTGGAATTTTTAATAAATAAATGTATAATATATATTTAAAAAGGAATTAAAAAAATAAATCTCATATATATTTATATTCCTTTGTATTATTCTTTTTTTATAAATACATAATATATTATTGTAAAAAATCATAATACCTGAAGTGGCCTGGTTATTCTCTTGAATTAGAAGTTGTGGCCTTGGATCATTATGATCTTTGCTCCCCAAATTCACAATAACCAAGCCCTTTTGTTTCATTTGTGCCCTCAGTTTAAAGACTCCGAAACTTGCAGAGTGCTAAATATACTATTCCAATGCCACGGCCCACGAACCAACGTACGGGTAAAATTTGCTATATCCTTCATATTGTGGACTGCACGGGGGCCTTTCCTTTTAATTATTAAATTAAAGTCAATTAAAAATTAGGTTAAATTATATTTTTCTTATACTTTAAATTAATTTTCGTCATTTAAAAATTATCATAGCTTAAGGCCTCACTGGAAAAATGTGTACACAAGAGTGTTTAAATAAAATATACATTATTTAAGTAATTTAGATGTTTTATTCCTTCGTGTTTGATTTAAAAAAACTTAAAGATTTAATTAAAATTTTTTTAAAAGATTAGAATTTAATTATAAACTTTTAAATAATAAAAATCAATTTAAAAAATTGTACAAGAATAGAGACTAAAACAAATAATTTAACCCATGAGTTATAACCACGTAGTTTTGTATAGTTGGACACTAAATGATTAATAAATTAATAATATTCTAAAAGTTAAGAACTTGATAAAATTGCACTGGAAGCACGGAATCGATACCTTTTCAATTATCAACAGAAACGGTAGGTATTTAATTTATTCTTTCATTATTTATTATTTTTTCATTCCCAAAATTATTCAAAATTAACCTTCCCAAAGTTGTTGTCTCAAAATAATCGCAAAGCAATGGAGGCATATATATATATATATATATATATATATATTAGTCATGTTAAAACAGTTAATTTTTTTAACAAATAGATTAAGCTTTCTTTTCTTTTCCATCAAAATCTAGTTGCGAAGACTCTTCACTTGGCCAATATTCCTCCTCAGACTAGATACCGGAAAGCAGAGAGAATAGAATCTTGAAATTTCAATTGCATATAATAAAACTTAGATATTCTCAAGAAAATAGACAATTCAGCAAAAAGTAACAATGGAAGGACAAACTAAAAGGGCCCAGTACATCCATAATTCATAACAAAGACATGAATGCCTAAAATATCAGCAGCATCAAATTAGCAACAAGCAACTTCTCCCTTCAAAAACATATAGAGGTGAAGTTTAATTCTAATTGATAGCAAAATATTTGTTTACTGCTTTTCATCATCTGGTTTAGGAACTGCTGCTGCTTCTTTAATTTCATCTGCTCCATCATCCTGAAATCCCACAATAAAAATAAACCAAAATCAATAAATAGATAAAGTAAATTATGTAATAAAGAAATGATGAGATACAAAGAGTATGGCAAAACTTAAATAACATTACCTGCATGTCAGAGGTCCAGAGGGTGAGGTTATCACGAAGAAGTTGCATAATCAAAGTGCTATCCTTGTATGATTCTTCTCCCAACGTATCCAATTCAGCAATTGCTTCATCAAAGGCCTAGCGAATATCGAAAAGATAAAAATTCTTGATAATTCAACAATATACTATAAGACACAAGAACAAAGTTGGTTATACTAGAGTGGTGTTGTCGGTGCTTCATAACAATACTTTGGCCATTCAAGAAAGAGCAAGATATTAAGTCAAAAGAATATATTTAGTAGGTAGTGGCCAAAAGCTAGCAGCGAGGTTACTTCAACATTAAGGAAAGGCTAGATGCAGTTGCTACGGTAGTAGTTCCAATTTACGGGCATCAAATGATAGCATTTTTCATGGCATGGAGTCTATTTTCTCGCTTCTCCCTCAGAAAACATCAGATAAATTGATTGAAATAACAAGACAATTAAGGAACACACAGGAGATGATAATCAGTTTCTCAAACTCTAACCTGTTTTGCAAGGTTGCAAGCACGGTCGGGAGAGTTGAGAATCTCATAGTAGAACACAGAAAAGTTCAAAGCAAGACCAAGTCTAATTGGATGAGTTGGAGGCAGTTCGGTATTAGCAATGTCCTGCAAGCAAAGATACACATCAGAATTAAGAAATACAGAATTTTAAACATTTGATCAAAAGGAATATAAGAAAAAGATCACAATCACGATCTTTCAATTCTAACAAGGGACAGACCAATTGTGAAGACTTACTGACTCAGGATAAAACAATCCCAATATTAAATGTACAAACGTTTCATATAAACCGAGGAGCATTGAAAGGGAAGGGAAAATCCACAGCACCAAAATTGGATTGACAGAAGAAAATCTTCATAGCCGGTACATATAATACACAACAGTAATTGAGAAATGGCAGGATCATATAAAACAAAAACTTAAGAAAGCTTTAATTGTTCCAGGGAACGCTCAGAGAAGATAATGCATCATACACTAAGCTTACCTTTTTTTGTGGGGGGGGGGGGGGTGTTGCCCAGGGAACTCACCTAGTCGTATTTATCACAAATGCAATTAAATGAGATGCATAATAATAAAGGGATAAGGCTAATCAGGTAAAAATCTCCATCGCAAAATCAAAGAACTAAAAAGGAATTGAAGGGGCGACAAAAACAAATAGAGGACAAATTGACAATCATGGAAAGTAAGCAAGAAATCCGCACAAAAAATCACAAAAAACCTGGGCAGATTTGTAAGCGGTGAGAGTGCTCTCGGCAGCCTCCTTACGCTGGGCTCCTGTCTTGAACTCGGCAAGGTACCTATGGTAATCACCCTTCATCTTGAGGTAAAATACCTTGGAATCACCGGCAGAAGAGGACGGGATAAGGCGGGTATCCAGAAGCTTGAGGATCCCATCGCAGATGTCCGAGAGCTCACTCTCGATCTTGGATCGGTAGTCGCGGATGATGGAGACATGATCCTCGTTTCCTCGGCTCTCCTCCTTCTGCTCAATGGAGGAAATGATACGCCAGGAGGCACGGCGGGCACCGATAACGTTCTTGTAGGCGACAGAGAGGAGGTTCCTCTCCTCAACTGTGAGCTCCTCTTTCTCGACAGCGGCAGAGACCTTCTCCATGAACTCGACCATCTCTTCGTAGCGCTCCGCTTGCTCGGCAAGCTTCGCCATGTAGACGAACTCTTCGCGAGGCGAAGGAGCGGTAGCGGCCGCCATTGTCGAATCGAATCAAAGAGAGTGAGAAAGGGTGAGATCTGGTTAGGGATTCAGAGAGAGAGAGGGAGAGAGACAAAGAGTTCAACGGAAGAAAGCGTGAATTTTGAGGGGGCAACTGGGGGTGGCGAATATTTTGTGGAGCGTAGTGGCAGCGATAATTGCGTTCAGGGGAGGGTCTAAATTTCCAACGTCCAATATGGGCCGTTGGATCCAACGCACGAAAACGAAAAACTGATTTCTTTTCTTTTTTGTGGGATTGTTGATTTTTTTTGGTTTTTTTTTTTAATTTTAAAATAAGAAGAAGAAGAAGAAGATGAAGAGACAGCTGTTAAACACGGGCTTTTGATTTTGTGTGGCGGAAAGATTGACTCTCACTTGACAATATGTCGTTTCAAAATTTGAATGAAGCCGTACAGAGTGGGCTTCATTGAATTATTTGCTGACGGGCCAGTTCCAACATCGGATGGGCCTGCTTGTACTTTTTCTTTTTCCTCTTTGCCAGATGGTGCCTTGCGTGTTTGATAAATGAAAGACGGACCTAACCGAACAACGTGAAATTAATTTCTTTATACTTTACGCTGAGAGCTTGCACACGTGATAATATTAATTTTTTATATGAATCTTATTTGTATATTTTATGAATATATATATATATATATACTGGATACAAAGGGCAAAGCCTAATTTTATGAATTTAGTTGAATTATATGTATAGTCTGGAGAACGTGTTAGACTGTAATCTTTTGTTTAAAACTATAAAGTACACAAATAGCGGAGAGAAGTAAGAACTTGGAAAATTTCTCTTCATGGCTCACAGGCTCCTTGAGATTGGGTTGCAAGCAAATCGAGTTATATTATAGGTTGATCACAAGCGGGTTCAAATGCAAGATTAAAATATAGTGAAATTAGTGGTATAACACAACAAGGTGGAATAATGGAAGGACCAGTGTTTGAGAAAATGTGAAATCGGTGGTCTTTATGGAAAATTCCTTAAGGATGACTATTGCAGAGTAAAAATCTAGAGTGAGAGTGTTTGATTGGGACACTGACCTGTAAGATCCAAGACATAGTAAAAAAAAAACTGCTTTCAGAAGCTATCCCTATTCCTTGCCAGCTCACTGTGGAAAAGTAAAGGAGTGGAAAATCAGGTATATTTGGAGCTGAATGCTCGTGCTTGAACCAGCATGGCCTTAATTAGTTGAATAAATCGGTGCTAACTAGTAATAGGATGACAGGTTGACAGCAACAGGGACCAACCTTGTCCTCCATACCAGGGAGAATCCTTATTTCCATGTCTGCCCACAACTATCCTAGTTACCATGTCCGCATGAAGGTTGAAGCACGAAATCAAGACTGCTGCCATTAGTCATGTTTTGCTTTACCGATAAAAAGGTATCTATGGATGAAACAATCAGTTCTTCAATCAAATAAGTATTGATGGAAAAAAAACAGTTCTCCATTAAGTCACGGTTTCTACGTAGTGGCGGTCCATTTGGTGCGTACCAAAAGTTATCTTTATACAATATTCTTATTTTCCTTCATCTCAAGGAGTTTGCTTATTGAACAGTGAATATCGAAGTCCTAGTCTGTATGGCACACATGGTCCATGGTGATAATGATATGGAATAAAACCAATTTCTTTTATTTTAATTGGAATCTGATAAATATGTCTTGGAAAGCTTCTATGTTCAATGAGATAGCCTCACCTTTCATATTTGGTAAATTAAAAGACAGGTGATTATTCATCTCAATTATAGGGTGTTTTTTTTTTGGGCCAAACAATTATAAGGTGTTGAAATAACTTACAATCTGAAAAAGATATTAGCTTGTTGCTACCAACACCTTATAATTGACAGTTTCAACATCTTGCATCTAGTTTTATACAAACATTTTCCAATACCGAAATAGAAGCCCACTGTAATATATAATTCAGATAAGGCCACAGGTTTAGTTGACGTATTTATATGCTCACAGTTCCTCTACCACCCCCGCCCCCCACCCCCACCCCCGGGGGCCCCCCTTTTTTTTGGTATTACTATCGCTCCATTTAAAGTCATCAGTGACAGTCATTGCTAAATAGCTTTGAAGTATTACAGGCACTAGTCATTGCACTAGGACTAAAGATATACCCAGTGACGATGGAGAAGAGCAAAATACATGTGGTTTATGAATCTTGCCATGCTATATTTTCTCAGAAGGGGCTTCCAACTTTTCAACAAATCCAACATCTGAAAGATCTACTTGGTGGGTTGTTATCTTCGATTATTAAGTGCTATTGTTCTGTTTGTCTTCGTCATAATCTGATAACTATTACCATACATGTACGTATGTAGAGTAATTTACATATTTGAGATGAATGAATTTGTAGACAGAATTGAAGCTAAAAATGTTGGAATCGATGAGTTTGGGTTGTGTGATTCTGCTATCTCAATCCAGGAGGGAGGTGGCAGAAGGGGATTGCTCTATGGGCGAAGCTTCTTGGAGATTACATACATTCATATTCACGAATGTGACAGTTTCTCTGTGAGTATATAAACTAGAAGCATCAGTTGATTGCTATGGTGTTTGAATAAATATTAATGAGAGTTGATGGCGAGATGGATGCAGATAGGGGTGTTCTGTTTGCCAGCAGGAAAGGTATTTCCACTTCATGATCACCCGGGAATGACAGTGCTAAGCAAACTACTTTATGGCTCAGTTTACGTCAAAGCTAATTGGATACTACTGCCTGCCAAAAATGTAAGTGTAATTACTAATTACTAATTACTACTCTCTCTAATCTGACCCTATTTGGCCAAGCTTCTTCACCCAAAGAAAGTGCTCATTTTCACATGAGTACACATTTTGAAACTTTATAATGTTTGCCTCTGAGAAGCAGTAAAACCAATTTTCGTACAACAAGAAAGAAGTGGAAAATTGGAAATTTTCTTTTAAAGAGAAAAATAAATAAATAAAATTAATTTTTTAAAAAACAAAATCATCCTCACTCAAAATTATAATGGACAAAACTTATAAATAGTTATTTATTGTCAAATTTTTCAATCAAAATATGTTAAATATATAATTTTTTTAATAATAATATAACATGTATATAATTTTTATAAATAATTATATGGTTTGTCAATTAAATCATACATTCATCATTTTATTATTAAAAAATCATACACTTTGATTAAAAAATCTGATAATAAAAATATAAAGAAGTATATATAAATTTATTCTAATCATAATTGTTGTAATTACCTTTATTATTATTATTATTTTTTATCTATCATCTTAGATGGATATCCTTTTAAGTAATTTGATAGTAAAAAAAGTTTTTTTTAAAGTTGTCAAATTCAATAAAATTGACAAAAACATTTATTAAATGATTTTACTAAATATAAACTATTCTTTCTTATTATACGTCTTATAAAAGTACATTAAAAAGTAATATAAAATAAGCAAAAATTGCTTAACTAAGTCTTGTAGGTTTCTGTCTATTTCATATCCATGATCCAACACAAAAATTGAAGAGGATGACAAAGAGTGCGACCACTTGTATTAGTATACGAAAAGAAATGAATTTTTTTTCAAGGTATAAAAAATGATATATGTAATGTTTATTCTATTTTTCAATAATATTTATTTTTTATTAAAAACATGGATATTATTTACCATTCATTTTTTATTCCCTTCATTTTTTACAATAACATTTTATGTATCAAACAATCTAAAATTTGTGTGGACACAAACAGCAAACAGCGGAAATTAAAGAATTGGTTAAAATTGTTGTGGATGCAGTAGGATTGGCTGGCAGGGTAATAGATGGAATAATTAAAGCACCAAAGGAAGCATCCGTATTATTTCCAGCAAGTGGAGGCAACATTCATGGTTTCACTGCCTTGACGCCATGCGCAATACTAGACTTGCTGTCTTCTCCATATTCTGAAGACTTTGGAAGGCCTTCCACTTACTTCTCTGATTTCCCTCTTCCTTCTCCTTCTCTTTCTGGTAATTCATTCTTCCTAATTAATTTTAATCTTCCAGTCCATCCAAGTCCTTTGATTCAAATATGGCTATATATATATATATATATGCAGGTTATTCAATGCTTGAGGCTAAACCTGTGCCTACAGACCTAATTGTGAGAGGAGCGCCATATCTTGGACCTCCCATTGAACCCCAATACCACTCTTATCAGTAATCGGTTTTAGAAATTATGTACAAATTGTAGGCATAATGCATATGCTCTCATATCCTATGCTAAGACTTTCAATGAAGTTGATCTCGAGGCTGGCTCTGGTACTTTGTCAGCAGATTATAGGCCACTTATATATATCATTCAGATTTTTATCGCATTCAAATACAACTCAATAGTCCATAGAAACACAATTCTTCGCTGCAGTTGTTGGAAAGCCCATCTAAAAAAGTTTCTTATAGATATTTGAGATTTAGTAGACCAATCCAAAGAGCAAAAAATTTATTAATTATTTAATTGATGAATCATATTTCTAACTTATCAAGTGCATGCGCCCCCCGCGTTGTCAAACTTGAATGACAATTCATCTAAGGAGTAATGAGCCAAGTAAAGATGGCTGAAATTCAAACGAAAATAACAAGAGGACAGATCATAGAGCATATAACTCAAAGAATGACAGACGAAGAGACTTGTGCTAGGCCAATAGAACTATAGTTTAAGAAGAGAATAAAAGAAACATAAAATAAGTTAGAATCTCAAAATTCATTGATTAGAAAAGCAAGAGCAATTAATGAATAGACAATGTAAACAAAGAGTTAATAATTCGAATAAGAAACCATTAATCCTAAAAAAAAATCTGTATAATGTCGACAAAATTTAAAAAGATCTATGGACATTACTCTAATGAATAAATTATATAATATCTGTAAAATTTTTTTGACTACTTTGGCTTCAAATTTCTACCAAAAAACCAAAAATTGTCTAACCGATTTTCAACGTTTCCACTGAAAGCCTTGTGAGTTTTGGCTGGGCGTGAAGAAGAGGGAGGAGAGTGAGAAGGCAGGCTGGGGATGGAGTGTAAAAAATCAACAGCCAAATCGTGATTAAAGCGTTGAGCCGCTTTGATAAAGTGAAGCGCAGTCTCTTGGTCGCCTGCTGCAATGGCCTTCTCAGCGACGCCAATAAACCACAATGCTTCTTCCTTGTTACGATCCATTATCAACACCGATCACTCACGAAATTCCCACAAATTCTTAGAGGATTATGGTACTGTACAGTTATATTAGCGGCAGAGTCCGACTGCTATACACTCCTATTCCAAATCAATTGTCAATTCCTATAATATGATAAGGATATGCACCCGCATCTCTTATTGAATTTTTAAATTAAAATATAAGATAAAGTGTATTCTTTTTATAATTCATTAATTGTCATTATATGGTTAAATGTTTCTTTAAAAAATTACTCTACATGTTAAATATTTATTGGATAATCTAATCATAAATATTTAAAAATTTATTAATAAAAAATTATCAATTATCATCAAAAAAATTATTAAAGAATTTATGTTGAAACTTCCTCACATGCTCAGCGAAGGTGCATCTTTATCATAGTTAATAATAGGATATTCTTTGATTTTTTTAATTATAAAAAATATTTTTTAAAATATTATTTGAAAAATTATTATTATTATTATTATTATTATTATTATTATTATTATTATTATAACGTGAAATTTGCACTTTGTGGACATCAAATTAACTGATGATATCACTTTGTAAAGTATCTTAAAAGAATATCAACTTTCAACCCACACAGTTACAAAAATAATATTATTGTTATTTATTAAATAGAAATCCTATTGGATATAGCTTGATTTTTTTAATTAATTTGAAAATTATAAAACAAAATTTTGCCAACACGTCATTGAGTGCAAATTTTAAATATAATTTTTTAGGATTTTGTTAATGATTTTTTTAATAGAAATATAAATAGATGAATATTCTTTTATTGTTCATCAATTATCATAGTTAAATGTTTTTAAAAAACTTACTTCACATATTAAATATTTATTAGATAATTTGATAATAAATATGTAAAAATGATTAATAAAATAAAAAAAATATTAAAATAAATTTAATAACCAAAGAACTCAACTTTTTAAATAGTTAAATTATTCATAAAATTACCTAAAAAAATTAATATAAATCTCATCCTATGATCAGTTTTACGTGAAGAGTACTACGTACTACTTCCGCTTCTCAGCCGAAGGCAAGTAGGAAACTTAATTTTTTCTCCAATTTCTAAATTTCTCCCTTTCAATTTCAAAGCTTCACGAGCAATTAGGAGATTGCGTCCACTGATTAATGTATGTCATCCCTTTGCTGAGGTCCATCCTCTTCTCTCCTCCTACCCAAGTATCAACGTCGCAGGAGAGAAAAGATCTATATATGCAATTATGTGCAACTATGCATCTAATAATTAAACGATCGTATCTCGCCACTTAATTATTTTATACATCACCTATAGTCTACAAATGCAATTTAATTTGCGTGTTTTTTTCATTCGCATCGCATTCAAGACGGTCCCCAAAGTGCATCCGCAACCCCCAAAAAAATAAAAGCCTTCGTGATGAAATATAAGGAATAAGAGACAGACAATTTGAAATCCCACCCGCAGAAAAAATATTTGAGCAGGCTTTGATCTCAGCTCACTGCATGGCTTCAGTTGCCAAGTGCATGTGCAACCATGAAGTAAAATTCCAAACGCAGTCGCATCTCTTTTGCTCCCTTCATTAAGTGTAGTCTTGTGGTTCCAAGTTCAAACGCATTAACCTTGCGTATACACATACAGATACAATACACATACAAACATGGACAAATTTAAAGGGGAAAAACAAGGTATTTGTTTGTTGCCGAAGCATTTTACAGCCCTACAGAGGCAAGAGATTGGTACGATCTCATCCTAGTCTTTCTGAGGCGTTCAGCGATGATGAAGGCCAGCTCAAGAGACTGGGAAGCATTGAGCCGAGGGTCACAGTGTGTGTGGTAACGTGAGCTCAAGTCATCCAAAGTCACCGTCCTTGAACCACCAATGCACTCCGTCACGTTCTGACCCGTCATCTCTAGATGAACTCCTCCTGGGTGGCTTCCTTCTTGTTCGTGCACATCGAAGAATGCTCTCACCTCCGCCTGAACATTTATGTCAAAATTAAAGTAGGTGATCTCAAAAATCAACCATTTAATAGTAATACTATCCTGAACCAATTTGTCCCAGGAGTACTAGTACTATCATGTTTCTTTCCATGTCGATAAAATTGACGTCAACAACCAAAAAGGTCTCAAATGTCCAATCTCCCACCTACTGATAGAGAAATACAACCCAACCCCTCTATCTCTTTCAAAGAACAAAACGATAGCTTGACTGCTTCACTTCAAAACTCTTTGCAATTAGACCTCTTCCTACCTACTACTCCAGCTACCACTAAATAAATTGATTTAATAGCCTCAAGATTTGGTAGCCCCCCGTTTAGGACTTGGGGTCAAACGTAAATAGAACCTTAAATCAAACTATTCGGCTGTCCACGCCTTTATTTAATACGATTACCAATACTTTTATTTGGTCAACAACACTCCCAGGGCATAGTTATTCGTTAATATCTCTTTTTTAAAAAAAATTAAATAAAATGCCTTTTTTCCCTCTTTCAGATGAAAGTTTGAAAACGCATGGTTACAGAGACGGGAACTCCAAACATCTAAATTAGTTCCAAACATTTACATCTACGTATCTAAAAGACTGAAACCACCCTATAGCTACTTAAATACAAATGCACTCAATTAGAGAAATTAAGAGTTAGAAGTATACCCTGATGGCATCGAAGGGTCGAGTTTTGAGACCACAGGGGGCTTTGATGGTGTTTCCATGCATAGGATCGCTGACCCATGTGACAATTTGCCCCGCTCTGCGGACTGCCCTGATTAGATGTGGAAGTTTTACCCTCATGTTTTCAGCTCCCATCCTCGTTATCACCGTTATTCTTCCTGGTTTGTCCCGGGGATTCAAGATCTCAATCAGTTTAACAAGCTCATTCGGATCCATCTTATCACTTACCTGCAATATAATCCTAATCTGTCAATTACCTTGGACTTCCTTTAAGCGAAACAAGAACCATCGAAATCCTAATTAAAAAAAAAAAATAGTTGAGTTAGGGATTGAGACCTTGATTCCTAAAGGATTAGCAATTCCTCTTAAAAACTCAACGTGGGCACCATCCAGCTGCCTGGTCCGTTCTCCAACCCAAAGCATATGAGCAGAACAGTCATAGTAGAAACCAGAAGTTGAATCCAACCTAGTCAGTGACTGTTCATATGGTAATAGCAAGCACTCATGAGAAGTCCAGAACTCGGAAGTTTTCATTATAGGATGATCCACAGTGAGCCCTGCTGCTGCCATGAATCCAAGGGCTTCGTCCACTCTGTGAGCAAGTTCTCGGTACCTGCCATTCCAGCACCACTTTTAATTTAGAGATATAGCATACTTCAGTTGTTACCAAGGATTTGGATCCCCGAGATTCCACACATCAACCAAATATACAAATTCTCAAAATCAAATCTAAAAATTATCCAAGTTGTCGGTAATAAAGACTTCAAAAAACCCCCTCCCCCATAGTCTACAACTTTTTATTTACCCGCCAACCATTGGATAATTAACGTATAAATATGTACCATCCATTATTGATCACTTGCCATGTTATCTTATCTCTCATAAAAAGAAAAAGAGCTTTTAACCTCTCAGCACTTTTACCCTTGTACATTAAAGTTTTCACGGCCAAAATAAGGGCGATACGGATTTTCTATAACTTTGCACGAAGCGATGACGATGGAAAAGGTAGTAAAACATAAACGTGTCCTATTCATAGAGCCTCCTTGCTTTTGAGAATGTCCAATGCATTAAATTTAGAAAAAAGGTAGGACCTACCTGTCTCCCTGTTCACTGTGCTCTGCAAAGTCCAAATTCCAGTGGGTGATCCTTTGCATAGCAGCGTAGCCTCCCGTGGCAAAGGCTCTGAGAAGGTTGAGAGTAGCTGCGGATTGGCAGTACGCTCTAATCATCCTCTGGGGATCCGGAATCCTCGATTTCTCGTCAAAAGCATCTCCATTCACGTTATCTCCTCTGTAACTGGGCAGCTTCACGCCGTTTTTCTCCTCAAACGGCTCCGATCTAGGCTTCGCAAATTGACCCGCCATTCTTCCCACCTAAACGACACGACAACCATTCATCATTATCAATTTATCACCCATTTGATTTGATATTTGCAGGAAAAGCATGGAAAATTTTGAAATACCTTAATAATGGGCATTTGTCCTCCGAACATGAGAACGGCGCTCATCTGGAGAAGAATCCTGAAGGTGTCACGGATGTTATTGGCATTGAACTCCTTGAAGCTCTCAGCGCAATCTCCGCCCTGTAGAAGGAAAGCATTTCCCATGGCAGCCTGGCCCAGTCGTTCCTCCAAGCTTCTTGCCTCTCCGGCGAACACGATAGGGGGAAACGCGTCCATGGTCCTAAGCACCGATTCCAGTTCCGCTTGGTTCGGGTATTCCGGCAGCTGCAGGGCCTTCTTCGATTTCCAGCTCTCCAAGCTCCATTTACCCTGACCTGCACCCGCTCCGAGGGTGGTTGTCGAAGGAGAGGACGTGGCAGTGGCTTGGGGCTTCTTGGCAGGCTCAGCTGCGTGTACGGCTACAATGGAAGGGGTGGACCTATGCTTATTGGGGTTGGTGAGGAAGGAAGATTGGTTGAGTTTGGAGGAAGGAAGAAGAGAAGATGAAGTTGTGGGAATTAAGGATCTGGTAGTGGCCACAGCCATTGTTGCTGTCCTTGTATGAGAGTGGGTATCCTCAGACAAGATCTTATTTATGATGTATCAAACACCGATATAACAGAGAAAAAAAAGATCTGACAAATTCAGATATGCTGACTGAAATTTGGCCATGGTTTTATAAGGAAGCCGCTTTGCCCTCAGTTGGGTTTTGGTGGTTGTTGAGCAAGGTTGCTTCGGTCAATTCGCCATCTTAAAGCTATTATTGGCAGTTTAATATCCAAGTTGGCGAAGTCAAATTACTTTATTTGTTTAGCTTATACCTTTTTTTTTTTTTTACTTTTAAGTTTTCACCCACTAATCCTTACATTTTAGCTTGAGACGACTCGGCATAATTAAGCCAATTATATGGAAAGTGTGAAAAAAGAAACATAACGTTATTAATCACGGATCCACTTTAAACTAAAAAGAAAATTACATTCACTTGGAACATGACGTTCTTATTCGAAGGGAATGTAACTGAGTTTTTAGTATCATATGGGCTGAACAGAAATTAATTTGTTTTTTAGATTGAAAAATGGATAGATATATCATTACAAGTAACGGATTTCGCCTCCAAGGATTTAGATCCATTAAGTTTCAAATCTTCTTAAGTTGATGAAGAGAAAAAAAAAAGATAAAGAAAAAATAGAGAATGTGAGAAAATAATAAAATAATAAAATACAAACACACTTCACTTCTTGCATCAATTTTTTTTTTATTTTAAAAAAACTTCACACTTCAAAAAATTCAAATTCTTTTTTCAGATTTAGATCATTTGAAGTTCCAAATCCTCTAAAGTTAATAACAAAAAGATATAAAAAGTAATCAAAGAATGTGAAAAAATAAAAAGAATAGGATTTATATATACTCTTACTCTTTATGTTACCTTTTTTTTTTTATTTTAGATAGATTTTATGTTTTAAAAGATCCAAATTCCACCTCCAAATTTAGATTGTCTGAAATTCCAAATCCTGTAAATTCTAAAAAAATATCATCTTCCTTCCCATGATTTTCGTAAACCATGTGATTGAGTCATTTTCCTTCCCATAAATTAAGTTTAAAAAAAAATGTCATCTTCAACCGTCTGTCTTCTTAATATTTTCTGTATACTGAATTAATTTACTTTCACAAATTTGGATTTGATTAATTCTTAGACTTTGTTGTATGTATGAATGCATGGTTTTTAGAGTAAAAACCAAAATATTTGAGCTCAGATCCAAAATTTTTGTGTGTTAAAATAAACTCGAGTAATTTTTCTATTTTTAACTTATACACAACATTTTTCATAATTAAAACTTTTAATAAACATATTTAGAATATTTTATACACCTTTAAATACTACAAACATGTTAGAAAGTTATGACATAGTCATGTCTAATGAATATGGTTTATTTATGACATGATCAAGTCATGTTAAGACAGTCTAATCATCGTCAACTTTTTTATAATATTTGTTCATTTATTACATTTTTATATTAAAATATGGCGTGCAAAATGAGATCCCAATATTTCACCCAAAAAAAAAACCTACTTGTATAGTACAGTTTTCCAAGGACTCGGCCAATTCCCAAGCCTTGTCTCACGTTTGAGTTTTCAGATTTGAGAGATTCCTTTTTTATTATTAAATTAAAAAGAAAAAAAATTGGTTGGGGGGGGTTTGGTTTCGTAGGAATGGGTCGGGCAAAAAGAATCCTTATGCAACTATAAAGCTGATGCGCGTGCAAGAGCATGCGGGGGCACAAATGCTAATAATCCATAAGAAAATGACTAAAATATCCCCCGTGTTTGTGAGTGAATCAACCTGGAAGAAGAATTTGCAGTGTCCAAGTCATCACCACCAACCCACTTCTACTCCTTTTGGATGCATTTGTTGCATGCACTACTCTTCCATATTCTCCAACTACCCCCTATCTAACCAAACTATCAATCTGATGGACACGTGTCTATTACCCTAGACGGCAAACCGTGGTTGTTGGCAATGGCATATTTCCTTCCTCCTTCCATCAATTCCCCCCTCAAAATTTTTGCCTACACCATTACATATAATACATGGCCCCAAATTTCACCTACCTTTTCCTTTATCTTTTTCTTTTTTTGGGGTAAAATTTGTCTTTCTTCTTTGATAAGAGGTGTTTCAATAAATCCATCTCATCCCTTGTAGGCTATATAGCCCATTACCCTGCTAACGCCCAAATTCGGAGAAATCACGTGGTAGCTTACTCTAGCCAATGTGGCATCTTTTGAACAAAATAGAAAGTTTTGAGCTTTTTGACATTGTAACTTCAGTATTAAAAATTCATGACTCTGAAATTTAGCTATAAATTTTAATATTTTAAAAATTAGATTAATCATTAAATTAAAATAAAAAATAATTTACAATTCAATAACTTAACTATAATTAAATTAGAATTGAACTATTTTTAATACATTCATATATATATATATATATATATATATATACAAAAACTAATCTTCAAATAATTGTTTGATCTCCAACAAATTCTAATGAAATTCAAAAGACTAAAAAAATTTGAAATGTCAAGTTTATTTTACAACAATTAAATAATAGAGAATCGAATTAAAATATTTAAATTGATTTTTTTTTAATTTTAAATACCAATACAACAAAGGACAAAATGACTGAAAAAAGACAAAGAATAATAAGACATACAAATTTTATAAATATTTATGTAAAATCAATGGAGATAATGATCTCACAAGATAAGGAGTATAATCCCTGACCTCATTCCTAAATTAATTTCAGGATGATTTTTTCTTCTATCCCTATCCTAATAGGAAGAAATGAGATCCCCATATACCAATCCCCAAGGTAGTCCTTGCAAGAATCCCCAAATTTGAGAACTTTTGTTATCCTCATCTCTTACCTCCCTATTTCCGTTACGATCAATTAATTTACTAAATTATAGTTCAGGACGATTGATATACTATAATCTCAATCTTGTCATCTCATTTGAATTTAAATGTACTAGCAATTTTGCTTTGTGTGAGATTAATAAATCATTTGTCCAATTTAACTAAAATACAACAAAATCTTCAATTTTTTAAAGACACAGAAAACACTCTAATTTTGTTATCTATTCCATTATTTTACGTAGACCAATTTTGCTCGCATGATTTTGTTATATTTTTTATTTTTAAAAAATGAACCTAACCTAGTCCGAGTGACTTTTTATTTTTTGATTACAAAGGTAACAAATGCCCAAAACAAAAACAAAGAAGAGAATACAAGTAAATCGTGTGAGGTGTAGCCACTCTTTGGTTATCCTCATTCTTCATTAAGAATGGGACTTAATCCAAACGGAGCAATGTGGAGTTTTTGACAATCAGGAGGATGATATTGAATTTGATTAGTGAGTTAATTGACACTTCTGTTTGCTCCTCGGTAACCATGCATAAGTGTTACCATCTAATATTTATTTAGGATGCTGCGAATCTTTTCCATTATATTGAAGCAAGGATGCACCATTTTCAACAAGGGAGATTGTGGTGCAAGAATTAGAGTTAATGTTTAGCTTCTTGATGCCAGAGTTCATGCCTAGTAATTTTTGTTTTTTTTTTTTCGTTTTTTAAAAATTGGACAGCCCGTATCCCCCTTAATTGTACAGTACTAAACGTAGAGTACGGCACTTCGCGTGGAGCACAAAATTCAAAAAAATAAAAAATAAAGGAGCGGAAGATCTTTAATTTGCGTTCCTATAAAATAAATAAATTGTAAGGAAATAGAATTTATGACTGAATGCCGGAATCACTAATTTTTCACACTGTAGTAACAGTGTGCCAAAAATCCAGTGGTCTTTTTTATCTAATTTCCAATTTTGTTACATACACACACATATCCATGAGAGCATAAAGAATCTAATTTAAGACAACCTACGGGAGCCGCGCTCATCAGTTGACATTATCTTGCTTCTTGCCGACACTCTACATCTGCTAATTTAACTCATCTGATGAAAATTCAATGTAGAAGAAAATAACTTTAAAATTTGAGAGCTAAATCTTGAGTAAATTCTACTAACATTATATATATATATATATATATGTAATTATACTTAATATTCTTTTATTTCAAAAAGTATATCTAACTCTTCTAATATCTGGATATATATTATAGAAACTTTTCTTTTAATTTACTTTTTGTGAAAAGAGTTAAAATTTTACACAATACAATACTGTAATTTTATTTTTTATATGATAGTAAAGATAATTGAGTAATTTTATTTCTAAAAAAACATATGTTATTTAAAAAGTTAACTTTATTAATATAAGATAAGTTAAAGAATATCCAGGCGTAATTTTTTTAATAAGACCCTATTAAGTACAATTTAGTCATATTCTAAAAGAGACTACAATTATTTAGTCAATATGTTTTGATCTTGAATATATCTGGTAACAAGTTCCGTTTGAAAACCAGAAAAAAAAAAAAAAAAAAAAAGAGGTACCAAATTTTCAAATTTATTTGATTTTTCAGGTACCTAATACAAAATAACTCAAAATATATCAATTTGAAAATATTATGAGAATTATATAAAATAAAAATTCTACGAGGTGTTTAGCCGTTTAGGCTGAGATTTTGCAAACCTTTAAGGTCGGGCCCAAAAACCCAAAAAAAAAAATCTCTTTAAGATGGCTTTTGAAGGCTTTTAACTCTCATGTAATAATTAGAAAAAAAACAACGTAAGAAGGAGACATTCAGCTGTAATATATATATATATATATATATATATATATACATACATATAATAGGAATAAAAAATTAATAATAATGCTCTGTGTCTCTATTTATTAATTTTTCCATTTAAAAAGAAGAATGTGGAATTATATACTCCCTGTCGTTCTACAGATTGTAACCAGAATGCTGGATGAAACATCTCATGTTTTTTATGAGTAATTTTTTTTGTTTTGAATTAAAAAATAATTTAAATTGTTTAAATTATTTTATTTGTACTAAGACTATCTAAACAGTAACATCTTGCATTGAAATAAGTTATCATTAAAAAAATACAATAAAATAATAATATTAATATTAATATTAAAATATTAAATGAATGACTTATCAAAAAAATTATATAACACTATCAATTATTACATACAAAGAAATAAATATAAAATTTTAAATACATAAAGACAAGAGTACTTAATTATAATAATTTTTTAGATTGAAATCTATAACTTCTTATTTTTTGAATCTGAGGTGCCATTTGATTCAACGGAAAGGAGAAGAGGTTAACAGAAGGGGGAGGGGAGGGGAGGGAAAGAGATTTAATGAGTTCTATTTGGTTAGAAGTTGGGGGGAAGGAAGAGAAGATTATTATTTGGTTCAGGAGGGGAGGGGAAGAGGGTGAAGTAATTATATTTGGATAAATTTACTCTTATATTATTTTAATTTTAATTTTTTATAAAAAAGTTGTTTATATCAATATTTAAAAAAATTATGGATTCTAATCTTTTTTATTTTTAATTTATGATAAAAAATTATCTTAATTTTTATTAATATATTAAAATATTAAAAAATAATAAAATAAATTATAACTTAAAAAATACTCATCTCCTCCACTCTTTTTCAAAATCCCCCAATTTGGAGGGAAAAAAAATTTGCCATATTTCTCTTCTCTTCCTTCTAATTTTGTCCAACCAAACACCTTATTCTCATTTTTTCCCCCTCCCCTCCCCTCCTCTTTTCTCCAAAAACCTCCAACCAAATACACCCTGAATTATCTTTGCCTACCAATAGCAATGGTTACTTTTTTTATTTATACGATTTTTTTGTGTTTTTTGTGTTTAGTCTTATAACTCATATATTAATTAAATAGATAAAAAAATTATTATTAATATAAGAAGAGAGTAAAAATTCTTTAATTTCTTATTATTTTTTAAAATAGTAAAAATTACTTAATGATTAATTCAAAAAAGATAATTTAAA
Source organism: Erythrophleum fordii (assembly GCA_032878935.1). Classification (NCBI taxonomy): domain Eukaryota; kingdom Viridiplantae; phylum Streptophyta; class Magnoliopsida; order Fabales; family Fabaceae; genus Erythrophleum; species Erythrophleum fordii. The sequence continues at coordinate 31,216,001 of JAVQMF010000050.1, forward strand.
TTTTGTAAATTGCACCAAGAAAATTTTAGAACAAAAATGTTTTCCTGTAATATTTTAATATTGTACTTTTTAAAACAAGCAGTTATTATATTTGAGTACTCTTTTCCCTTTTTCCCCCCTTAATATATCCAAAATTTTATATTAACTTCCTTGTATATAATGATTGAAAGTGTTATATTATCTTTTTGATATATTATTTATTTAATATTCTAATTTTTTACACTAGTATTATTATGATAATTATTTTTTATATTTTTTAATGATAATTTTTTTCAATGCAATATGTCACAGTTTAAACGAAAGAAAATAATTATTTGATTTTGTATTCATCTAAAACTTTAACCATTTACCTCTTTGCATTTAAAATTTAATTTAATTCTTTATAATAATTGAAAGTGTATGTTAATTTGTTGGTAAATCATTCATTTAATATTTCAATTTTTATAACTATTTTCTTGTATTTTTAATAATAACTTCTTTCAATGCAATATATTACAGTTTAAATTATCTTATTACAAATCAAATAATTTAAATTATTTTTAAATTATTTCTTATAAAATTTCAAACAATAATATATATATATATATATAATCAAGCGGAACACGATGTTTTATCCTGCATTCCTGTTGTAATCCTTAAACTTTGCATCTTGTTTTTTAATAAAAAATAAAAAAATAGAAACGTGGAATACCACACTCCACATTCCTATTAAGTTTTTATTCGTAATATATATTTGGAAAAATAGTTTTCACAGCTAATTATATCGTTCTTAAATTTTTTCTATTATTACATGGGAGTTAAAAAGCCGGTTTTTGCATGATTTGAAACTGAAAATGTTCGAAAGATAAATTATACCAAAATCACTGTCCATATAGTCTTTTTGAAAATTTTATACCTTTGCCTTGCAATGTTACTCAGACAAAATGCGTGTGACGGTGAAGAGTACATATTAAAATTTCATATTTTGGTTTATGTTTGATGTTTGGTTTAATTATAATTTTGGTCTCTTGACTTGTTATTTATTTCATTTAATTTTTTTAAATTTTATTATTTAATTTACAATTTGTATCATATACGTTTGTAAATCTTATTTAATCTTTAAAAGTGTTCCCTTCTTTAAAAAGTGTTTCATAGTAATTCCTTAACTTTTTTGAATTTTCTAAAATAGTCCTTAGTGATGTAAGAAAAAGGATGAATATGGCAAAATTTTAAAATTAAGAGATTGAATTGAAACAAAAGAAAATTAAATGGCTATATTACAACAAATAAATAAGTTAAGGAACCTTAATTATAAGTAATCTAAATCTTTTTCTTTCAAATTAGATTAGGCCCAAAACATGGGCTATCAAGCACAAAATTGAAGTTGTGAAAGCTAAACTTGATTTGGTAACGGCCGAAAGAAAATGCCAATGCAGTGTGGTCTTTGATTGTAAGTGTGAGTGAATATGGAAGTGATGATAAGTATGGGAAAAGGGAGGCCCATATAAGGAAAGTGAAATTGAAGATAGGAAATTGGCCTTTGGTGGGCCTGCAAATGCACTTCGCAAACAGATAACAACTAAACAAGCCTTCTCCTTCGAACTCAGAAACGGAATTTAGTAACCAAACATACTACACATCCAAAAGAACCAGTACAAATAATAATAACTAGCTTTGTCAGATCTAGGTTGTTCCTTAACATCATCAACCAACCAATCCCCCAACATCTGATTCGATATTGATCACGTGCTCCGCCAACTTTAATGGCGTTATTTGAACACTCTCATACACAAGTTTCGAACAATGGATTTAAATAACACTAATAGGCTGCAACATCCAAAAATATTAATCACATGCAATCATGTGACTGCTAACTACGGTGCAATAAGAAAATTATTTCTTTGGGAGAAAAACTAAAAAACAAAAGAAATCAATATGAACAAACGTCCATCACAAAGACATTCTCAATTACATTAAAACCCAGTAAAAAAAAAAAAGTTGAATATACATTTTACTGTTCCTTGTGACCCACCATTTCGTTGCCAATAATTTCTTAATTTCATAATTATTTCACATACTGATCCAAATTAATCAGAGTAATGAAAAGCAGGATAAGCAAGGGAACAAATCACTTCTTCCAAACCGTAAAATGAAGAGCAGGATAAGCAATGGAGCTGTGCCTTTGCCTTTGCCTTTGTATTTCTCTATATCACATCAAGTGTTAGCGAAGGGATTACCCTGATTTGGTTTTTAAAGCCGTTGATAATTGAGACATTCTTATCATTCACTGCTACTGAAAAGATTTTAGTTTTCATTCCATCAGGATTTTATTAAATTGGCAAGCATCGTCTAACAAAACCAGAGATCTTTTTCTAGGCATTAAAATTGTTCACGGGTCTCCACTAATTAAAGGTTTTGGTATCATCTGCAAGTGGATTCTATTAAGTTAACCAGAACACGACTGACCTCCCCTGGCCCACACTTCAAATTTATATCACATCAACATACTATTCAGCACGTTCACTTTCAATCGCATAATAACCCATGATTAAAGGTGGGCCCTCAGCTTCAATTTTAAGACACACAGGAAACAGCATTCTTCCATCGATACGATATTTTCAAACAAGTATAACATTGTAAAGCCGAACGTCATCTGCAATTTTCCCTAGAATAACCTGTACTTTTCATCTCATCGTCCCTCTAGAAATAAGAGTGATCTTTACACGTATAAATTTTTCAATTTTATTCTCCAGTACTTTTCCTCAATTTTGTAATCTCTGTTTATTTAATTGGCATACATAAATTTAAGCCAGATTCTACCCAACATAACAAAATACTTATGTATCCCAAAAAAATAAAAATAAAATTAAACATTACTATCACTAAATTTATGAACTTTTCGTCACTTTTGGTTAAATCAACAACTTAATTAAATTCAGATCAATTTAATAAATAATAAATTAATTTTTCAAAAATATTGGAAGGACGAAAAATATAATTTGCTCACGAAGACGTTAAAAATACGTAGGTGGGCTTCGTAAAGAAGCACACAGATACCAAGAGAACCAGCCAACTTTGTTTCTTTAGTAGATACACTTTCACAGAGGACATTAAAGTCGAGAGAAGAAGCATTAGTTACAGAGCATGCAACTCAGAAGGAAAAAAAAAAAGAGCTCATGGAGATGGAGGCCAATACATTCCTGCATCTTCAATTCCTTCATAAAACCTCAACTCAAGCTCCTCTAGTCTTCCCTCATCGTCCCACATGCCCTCGTAAGCATCACTTTCATAATCATAATATTCTCCGATGCCACCAGCCACGAATTGCCAGGCCAAATCATCAGAAGAGTCAGAGAAATCAGAGCATTCCTCCCAGCCGTCGTCTCCCTCATAATAGTCCATAACAAGAGGCCCCAGAACCTTCAGTTTTGGAAAATTCTGCTTCAGAAACAAGTTTCCAACTTTGGCACCCCAACTCCCCCTCAGATCCAAAAATTCAAGCTTTGGACAAGCAGAAAGTATTTGACGAACACCCTCTGTGGTTATAAGATGGTAAGCCATTTCAAGATGCTTGAGCTTAGGCATTGTGGAGGCAATTGCGATTGCTTCATCATCTTGTAAAGGCTTGCCTGCAGTATCTAATGGATGCATGTTCCGACATAGACCTTCCAGCAGCTTGCAATTCTTTCCAATTACCTCAAGCGCATGCGCACTCATCTTAATACAACAGCTCACGTCTAAGAAAGAAATCAAAGAGAGCCTTCCAGCAATCTGTTCCATTATGGAATTATTCATGTTGCTCCTTGGCATTCTCAAAGTCTGGAGGGAGCCCACACTTGCATAACAGGAAAACCATATAAGAAAGACCACTAATCGGTCCACATGAGAATAAAACCCCATTTTGGTCCTCCAATAAACCTAGCATCAATTGACTCCCTTAAATTTTTTTTTTCCAATTTCATTCTTCAGAGGAATTTGGTAGCATACAAAGAGAGAGAGAAATATTCTGAGAGGGAAATAAACCTCAAGAAAATGGATTTAGAAGGAGAAAATCGGTTCAACTCTTGACGGGGCAATAAAACCCAGAAGCAATAAAACATTGTTATTAAAAAAAAGAAAAAAGTGCGTCAGGTTTATTCTGTGCTTTTAGAAACGAGCATAAGAATCAGAGTTAAGTATGCAAGTCTAAACAGCAATAAACCTCAAGAAATGGGCAAGGTGAAAAAAAAATTGTGCAAAATATGCTTACTTTTCCGCAATGAAAGTGAAAATGGCATCAGATTGGAGACCAGAAACACAGAGCTTGCGGAGAGAACCAGAGCTTCTCGTGATGAGCATCTCAACCATTCTGTCAAGTTGGTCAGACTGGCAACGGTTGCTCCATTTCACAATGTCTATCTCTTGCCAGCAATGAGGTCCACTCACTGCTTTGGCCCATGATTTGCAGACCCTGGGGATCACAGTCACTCTCTCCTGGAGAGAAACATTGGTGAAGATTAGCCCTAGTGCGTCCGGTATTAATTCAGCCCAACTTCGATAATCCGACGCTGTTTCCATCCTCTCTGTTTTCTCAACAAAAAAGGAAAATTTTGTGTGGTTAAGTTTCTGATTGAGATTTAATTGGTAAAGCAAGTTTCTTTTTTGGAGGGCTGGAGAGGATTGAGGAATAAAGGATACAAAAAATTTACAGAACAAGAAATTAAGCTTGGGACATAGAAGATAATGGAGTTTTTGCAAGATTTAACTATCCATCCGAGCAATGGGAAGAACTCCGCACAACAGGGAAAAGACAAATCTTCATATCAACAAGAAAATAGAAAGGCCAGAACAGATTCTCCAGACACGGAGCAAAAGTTAGCTTTTGGAGAACATTAAATTTTTCAACAACCCATCCTACCCACTGCCCAGCTTAGCCAAAACAAAAGTTAATTGCTAAGAAAGCTTGGAAGAGAGAAAGAGAGAAAAAACCCAAAAAAAAAAAAAGAGGAACTTTTGGTTACAAGATTTACTCATTGGAACCAAGTAACAAAGACATCCCCGAACAATGACAGGTAGAACTAAACCGTTGAAGAAAAACCAAACATAAGACGCACAATTCCAGATAAATAATCTCTTTTCTTCTATTCCTAGTTTGCTGAGATGAGAAATGAAAATGGTACTAACAAAAAGGGAAGAAAGGAACCGAAAAAGAGAGGAAGAAAAGCCAAATGAAATGCACTCAAAAGAAGGGAGATTTACCTGGAAAATTCCTTTTTCCAGAATTGCGCAAGAGTCACCGGGGAATCAGCCACATGCAGCGGGAAAAAGAGAGAAGAAAGAGAGAAGAGAGAAGAAGGGGAAAACTACAAAACAAGACTCATCCTCCCACCTAAACACAGCTTGAATGCAACAAGAACATGGTAAAGACACGGTAGAAAAGCAAAATACGAGTGGAGTAGAGGCGTGAGAATGGAAAAGGCCAAAATACGGGATGAAGTTGCAAGCTTTGAACCAAAAGGTGAAATTATATGATGGTGGGAAAAAGAAATGGTAGCAGAAGGAGAAAACACCGGTGTTTTACTGCGATACTCAAAATTGACTAGGCCAAAGAGAATAATTGAAATACAATAATTAGGCATGAAAAGGAAGAATTTTTAATTAAGGAAAAGAAGGCAGATATTGGAATGGCATGGGTACCACGCCTACGAATAGAAGTAATCTTGTGTCAGAGGGTAAATAGGACTGGAAGAGAGAAGGGGTGAGAAGTGGGTTTGGGGAACAGAGGTACCTACACGAGTCGGTAACTCAGAGGAAGAGGGAGAGGGTGAAAGCTTTGCTTGTATCACTATCAAAACCTATCAGGCTTCATGCTGGAGTCTCAGAATCTGACGTAAGTTTGGCCCACGCAGACCCATTGCCATGGGGGATCGGCTGGTCTGGTCTGGTCAACTTGTCACTCAAGTCTCGTATCAGTTAAAATATTTGTACGGTCTTAACATTTTTCAATATAAAACTAACTAAATTTGTTAAAATAAAATTTATAAAGTTTATTATATTAAAAATAAAATTATAATTTAAAAAATAACTTAATTGAAATAAAAAAATTGTAACGTATAATGTTTTTAAAATAAAAAAACATTAAATATAATTTATTTAAATTAAAAAATTTTAATATAATTTATTTATTTATAAGTCTCAGTTATCATATAAAACATACAAATATTAAATATTATAATGTTATATCCAACTAACGGCGAGATTTGGTTACAAGGTCATAGTATAATTTGTAATGTAATTTTTTTGGTAATATTTATTATATTTTTATCATTATTATTTAATAATATTTTTATTTTTATTATTTTTTAAAATAAAAATAAAAATATTCTTTTTCATTTTATTTACTTATTTTTTATATTTTAAATTTATTTTCATACTTAATATTCTGAACTATCCTATCTAAATGACCACGGCTTATTGTTAGCAAAACGTGTAAATTGCCTTACGTCAACTTTATTTAGAACTTTTTTTTTTTCCCTTGTCACAAAGTATTCCAAGCATCAGATGGTTGCTTGCTTCCACATTAGTCAATGCTTGATTGGAGACTTATGTATAATTTTTTATATTTTTATTATCAATTTAAAAAAATTAATAAAAATTATATATTTATTATAAAAAATTATATACTTATCATGATTTAATTAAAACTTTTAATTAAAAGAATAAAAAAATTACGTATAATTTTCTTCGTGCGAGGTGGCTATTTAACATATGTGTGCTACATTAACTTTTTTAAATTACTCACCTACTAAAACCGTAGATATGTTATAAACAAATAAATGACCACAGCTTATTGTTTTGCAGGGCTTGCTTTGTTGATCGACGACAGATAACTTCAGTTCTGTTCCTCCAAACAGTTTTCTTTTAATGAAGTTTTAAAATGAATTCCTTCGTAGATATGTAAAATACAGATAAATTATTTTCCTTTTTTTGTTAAATATGTCTGTTATACACCTTATTATTATTTTAAAAAATTGGATTTTTTCTTCTAAAATGAAAAGATAATTTACAATTACACTTATCTTGGTTAAAATATTCTTATTTATTATTTATAACATAATAATTATTAAATATGAATTTGAACAATATAAATAATTGCCTTTTAAAATTTAGAATTTCAAACAAAAAATAAATAATAAGATAATAATATATTTTTAAAAATTTTAAATAAGTTATATTTTAAGTAAAAATTAATATTATTTTTAAGAATAGTTATAACATATTTAGTATGCAAAAAGTTAAGAATAAAAATAAAAATAAAAAGTAAAAAATAATCTTGAAAATTAAAAGTAATTTTTTTACCTTTATTTTAAAATTCTATAAAATAAAATAAATACTATTAAATAATGATTACATAAGCATAATAGACATTATGTAAAATTTTTCCTTCCATTTTCTTTTCCTTTGCAACTATCAAAGAAGCTAACAAATAATTATGTGTCACATTTGACAACTTGTCAAAATTTGAGCATAACGTAAATAACTAAAAAAGAAAAGAGAAAAACAAATTGATTTCTAAACATGATTTCAAAAATCAATTTGTTTAGAGTTATCACTAAAATTTTAATTAAAGATAAAATTAAAAAAAATACTTTTTCAAAATAGAAAGAGTAAAAGATGGTTTGTGAACTAATGATTGATTTAAAAGTCTATTTTTGCTATTGGGAAAGTGTTAGACATTTTATAATATCTTAAATTTTTTTTTCAAAATAAAAAAGTGAAAAGTAGTTTGTAAACCATAGCCAAGTTCAAAAGTCTATTTGTATTGCTGGAAAGATGTTAGACACTTCAAAACAACAATAATCTTAAGTAAATTGTACAAAATAGATATTACATTAATTTTATTTAAAGTAACATAATCAAAATATATGCAAAACAAAATGAGAGAGAAAAAATAACAAAAAGAAGGTAAAATAAAATAAGATAAAATATTTACAAAAGAAAAATAATAAAAAAATACAAATGAAATATTTACATAAGTAAATAAAATAAAATATTTATAAAAAATAGAGAAAGTAAGATATTTAAAATTTTGGATTCGATATAAAAATGTGACCTATGACTTACATTAAGGATGTTCAAAAGTTCAATTTGATTCAATTTTGGGTCAAAATTAAATTGAATCAACCTTGTCAGTTTAGCATTTTATTGGAACTTATCAATTTTAAATTATAATCATTTTGGTTCAATTTTTTTGGGTTTGGTCTGTTTGGTTCATACTTTTTTTGGCCCAAAAATTTTTTTTTTTTAAGATTTTGTTTCTTGTAATATGTAAAACTTAACTTTTAATATTGTGCATCTCATAAAATTTTAATCAATAATAATGTTGAAATAATTTATTATTTTTATTTTTTTTGTTAATCTAAAAAATCCCATACATTTACAAAAAAGTTTTAAAGAGTAAAAATAAAATAAAACAAAAGCAACATCATATAATAAAATAGTATAGACAACTTATATATGTTAGTCTTTTTAAATCACACAAATAGTGTAACTTTGATGCAAATTTAATTGACAAAAAGATTCCATTAATCTAAATAAAGTGAACTATTAGATTCTAATTACTTGCACATTCAAAGGTTTGGTTTAACAGAACCAAACATTAAAAAAATTGACAACTTAACTGATTTATTCAATTCTGGAATGACACAAATTGAACCAAGCTTATTTTTAATTTGTTTTATTTGATTTTTAATGATTTGATTTGATTTGGTTTAATTGATTTGATTTGAGTTTATTCACTCTTAACTACATATCAGATGAAGGGATCACAACTCACATAGTTCGAATTAAAATAAAAAAACTAGTGTCAGCTGGTTGGTCACTTTTTTTTTTTTGGTGTAGAGAAAATAAAATTAATCTGATTTCATAAACAAAATGAATTTGAAAATTGGTGGATATGTTCTAATTTATGAAAATCAAGATAATATTACTTTTTTACTCTCTTCATCTTCTCCTTTTTTTTATTTTTTTAGAATTTTGAAAAAAAAAATTGTGCATATTTTTCAAAAAGGTACCTAATTATTTTTAAAAAAATAAAAATAAAAGAGAATAAAATCAAACAAATTATTTATTGCATGCATGCATGAATGTGTGCATAACATGACATAAGACATAAAGCAATTCCATCGGACATGAACAAAACATAAAATCTAGGGTTAGGATTTTAGGTCCTTACATCTTGCCAAACTAGCATCAATTGGCACATAAAGTAGAAAAAATAAATATAACAAAAAATAATTTTGTAAATAAAAATAATATTTATATCTCAACTTTAAAAAAGTATACTATTAAACAATAATAATAAAGTTATAATAGGCATTGCAAAAAATAAAGTAGCTAAATGACCTCTAATTTTCATACCCCAAACATAACTACCCAACATTTATTTTGTTGGTTCACAAAATGGGTAAATGTTTAAACCAAACAATGGGTCACATAAAACACTAATATAAGTAGCAAAGTCAAATACAATATTTTAATATGTAAAGTAGAGTTACAAGCTGTTCAAGGATTAAAATGTAGAAAATTGGTGCCAAAATAGGTATATACAGTATTTTCTCATGCTAAATATAATCCAATATGTGCAAGGATTAAAACGCATAAAATTGGTATAAAATCATGGACATATGCAGTATTTTCTATGCAAAACAAAACCTAAACTATGCAAGAATTAAAATGCATAAAATTGGTGCAAAATCATGGGCATATGCAGAAACTTTCATGCAAAACAAAACCTAAGCTTTGCAAGAATTGAAAGCTAGAAAATTGGTGCAAAATCATGGGTAAATACAATACTTTCCAGCATGAAATAGAGCCAAAACATCATTCCAACTACAAAAATGAGTAAATTCCAAAACTAAGGCTTAAATTATGATAAATTTATCAATTTTTTAAACAACTTGCAAAACCAAATTTCATATTAGAAATGCAAGCAAAGGTCATAGTTAACATCATAAGCAAATTCAATGAAATCATGATAAATTCATCGAAGTGAATCTTTGCCCAAATCATACTCAAACCCACTCACGCATAATTACATGGCATGGCAAGAGAAGGAATGCTATCATTTTTGCAAACATTTTTACTCAGTAAAAGGGATCACCATAAGGTAATAACCCAGCTCTAATCGATTAGCCCAAATCTCTAAATATAGCTTAGGCAAACAGTAATGCACATTAATTCCAACATTTTCAATAATCTATTAAATTTTAACTATGTTGAATGAAAAAAAAAATTGAAGTACAACAAAACCTACCTTGAATGAAACTCCAAAATCCAGATTTTGTAACTTAAATTTATGATTCTCATGCTTCAAAAATCTCCTAAATGCCACGTCTACTCTTTTTCAATTTCGTTCCTCTTGGCTCTATTGCAAGAAGCATCCACAAATTCTTTGAATCCCCTCGTCCCAAAATCATTGCAGCAACTACTCGCTAAATTCCACAATTTTTCCTTTTCCTTTTCCTTATTTCTTCATGCACATAGTATTGGACCTCTTTTTGACCTTCACGTGCAAATTCTTTGCGAAGACCAAACAATTACACATCCCTGTTCTTACTTCAACAATGCTATTTCCTTTCATTAATTTGGCTGAGATTAAAGCACATCTAGGCTATTGGTTAGAATCAATCAGGGCCATTCCTTTAATATCATCTTCCTCGCTCGTCAGATGCATCACACTGAGGCAAAGGCAAGTGCAAGGAGAAGAGACCTTTTGTTTAGAATTGAGGAAGTTCAACTACTCACAAAAGGCAGAGGTCAAACCAGGCAGTTCTAGCTATTTGGCTTGAAGACAAGATAGGGTTGCCATGAATCTTGCTCTCAAACGTCCTTTATGCTCTTTCATCATTTAGGAATTTGCTACGCTCCTTTGTCTTGATTCTTTTTTAGTCGTCTGCCTTTATCAAAATCGATGAATTTTACAAGTTTCTTGTTTATTCATGCATTGCTCATATGGATTCGTTAGTGTTTTTCCTTTAGGACTAGGAAGTGAGAACTTGGCATACTTTGTTGCTACATAAATGAATTAGTAGGTGTTGTCTATATGAATATTGTATTATTGTATTGAGTTAATGCATGAAATTTGAAATCAAATATACAAACCCAACCTAGCTATTTGATTAAAGTTTAAACACAAAAACAACTCATAACCTATCCTAATTTATACCTTTGACAACAAAACATTATACCAATCATGAAAATTAGGTTGACTAAATCCATCCATTCTCATATTCTTGGTCACTTAGTAATAGGGGGAAGAGAGAAGGGAAAGGAGTACTCATCATCAACAAGAGTCATTAACCAAGTAATGAACTTCATTAAACGAGACACCATGAGCATTGGAGTTTCATAGAAAAAACTAATCAACAGTAATTCTATCTCACTTGCTTATTTCCTTGCTTTGAAAGACCTAATTAGTAATAGTAATTGTATAAACCCTCAACCGAAACCTTTAAATTAAAAAAGAAGAAAACAAGCATGCTATAAGGAAAAATGCAAATAAAATCCAAACATCTTGCTATGTATATTATTTATATTGCATCTCACACCATAATATTATCATGTCATTAAAATGAAGAAGAAAATTATTCTATCATCATGTAGTTCACAAAGTATTGAACAAAATCACTAATTTTTATTTACAGAAGGAAGTAGGAAAAATGCAACATTGCTGTAAAATGTGAAAATCACTCATAACAAAGTCCTAAATAGGTAAAAATGATGAGACACTTTTTTTTTTTTGGTATGCCTCCAAGAAAAATTCAATTAGCTACTTAAATAATTTTATAGTTTCATTATAAAGCAATGTCACCCAAAAAAGTACTACACCTTTATAGCAGTTGAAACCAGAAAATATTGCAAATGGTTTATGATCCCAGTTGGTATTGTAAGTTGCGTCTAGAGCCATCAAGTCACCAAAATAGACATAGTCAAGCAATATTCTTGCATCAACCCAAAGACATTTGTTTTTTGTTTTTCTATGTCCATTTGATAGGCATAATAAAATAATGAATTTTTAGATAATTATTATTGAAAATATCGTATGAGACAATTGGCTTATCCATTCACTATATTTTGTTGTCTTTTAGACTTGAGATAATTTTTTGCATCCTTACGGGCATAGTCAAGATTACTTGTCCCTCCAACATGTGTATCAACTGAAAAAAAAGAAAATTTAATTGAAGTTTAGATTCTTCTACCAACTTAATCTCGTAGCCCTAAACATCAGTTAATTTTTGTTAAGATGTTGATATGGATCATCTTTGAAAAATGGAATGGGTAATTATACTCTTTCATAAATTCATTTATCATATATTTTCCATTCATAAGTTTAATTGTCATTCTCACTTTACAATTGGTTCTAGTCTTTAGCCGATGATTGGTTATCTTAAAATCCCTTATGTGTAAAATCTTCTTTACAATATACATATTTGTATGAATTGATGGAGCCATCTTTTGCACTCTTACTTTCATTATATTTCCTAACTCCAAATCTCATTCTCCCATCGTAATCAACCCAATACTTCTATACTTCACCGAGGCTATCAAATTCTAGCCCAATTTTAGAGATCAAATCACTTTCCATCAAATAATTCCTAAAAAAAAATTAGAATAAAGTAATTCAAGTTCACATTCTTTCTAAAGATTTAAAAAAGTTAACACAAACTAAAAATTGATCTATTATTTTGTGTTTGTTTCATTCTAGTCAAACTTTCAAAAATTCAAGTCAACATTATTTCTGCTTGATACTTTATGACAAATACTTTTTGATATCTCACTCAAATAAAAATGCAAATAATGTATTGTTAAATTTATGGTTGTTATGATTAAATTTGGTTTATAATAGAAAAGACACATTATATATACACACACATGTGTGTGTGTGAAACTTATAAACAACTTTGAAACTTGGTTTGTATTTATATTTCAATTTTTTTCTATAGAACATCATTAAGAAAATATATAATGTTTTTTTTCAAAATATTGTTCATGATTTCTTATATATATGATATTTTCTATAACTAGTTTTTTTTTTCCAAAATTTGTATATATTTTTCAATTTTTTCCGTACAACATCATCAAAAATGCCTCTCCCTCAATAATTAGAACCCAACTGATATGATTTCATATATGAATCTAATGATAGCATATTGTAGCCAACAAGAAAAGTCACAATGGTTGATATTGCTTCATCTAAAACCATACCTTATCATGAGCTTATTTTCACCCAAAATATGGTTTTCCGGCTCGAAATGCACAGCTGCTAATAGAAGAGGGATGAAGTTTTTATCTACACTGGTAATAAAGTTGAAAGGTAATACAAAATGCATGGTTGTAGGGCATTAGAAGGGATTGTTCAGATTTATTCACAATTAATGTTCTAGATACATTTTCATATTAGCCAAAATAAAAAAGATTAGAACGCATCGTTTCATGTTGCAATACATGGCATGTGTCTGGCTTCTGATTCATTACACGACTGGAATTGAAATAGGAGTAAAGACGTGTAGCTGTGTCATCTTCGCAAAGAATCCTAACAGCAAACATGCATCTATTGCTTCTCTTGCCAAATCCTGTCATTTAATGCAGAATGGGGAAGGGTGATTATAAGATACTCTTTTCTTAACATCTTTTGGATTTTATGTCCTGCTGGCTTTTAAGATTGAACTGGGTTAGAAAGGATAAGGTAAAAGCTTAACTCTTTATTTATATTTATATTTTTATTAATTCAAAATTAAATTTGATTTAAAAATTAAATTATGTCTTTTTTTATTATCTTATTAAAATTGACTTCAATAATACAAAAATTAAGATGACTTCAACAATGAAAATAACTTAAAAATGTAATAAGAATTTGAAATAATATTTCTTTAATTTAACTTTTCTTTTTCATTTCTTAAAGAATCTTCAAATAGAATATAGTGTTCATATTATGTATATTTTTATAATAAAAAATTATATAATTTATGCATTTTAAAACTAAAGGAGAGAATAATTTATCCATGAAATAAAAATAGATATTGCATAAACAGAGGCAAAAGTGGTTGCTTCGTTTCTTGACTTTCAAAGTCAGAATCCCTTGAATCCCAAAAGATGGATCCTTCCGTTGAGAAATGGAGCAGCATGTCACGACACGTTTAGAAAGAGCAACACAGAGGAGGTTTTAGAGTATCTAGAATCTTCTGAAGTATTTCAGAATGTTTCAGAGAATACTAGATTACTCTTGAAACCTCAAAAAACATTAGAAAACTAGAAAATTCTAGAATTATGTATGTAAATATCTCATAGAATATTATAGAAAATCAATAGGAATCGTTGGATGTAATAAATCTAGAAATTGTGCAATACAAGTTCTTCCTTCAAAAGCTTTCTAGCTTTCTTTATTGCTCATCTTGCCTACTTTGAGGGTTTGGCTAACTTAGCAAGATCAAGAAGGTTAATCAAAGCTAAGGTTGACACGGTTAAGGATCTAGGTGAAAGTTTTAAGACCGTGATAACGTGGCATCAGAGCTTTGGTTTGAGGGAACCTAGTTCTATCGTTTGCTCGAAGGAGCCAATATTTGTAGGCAAGGATGTCTGGCACAACCGAGGAAGTTGTTGTCCGCATGGAAGGAAAGGGAAAGGAGTTCTAATTGCCACATAAGGGAGGCAAGAAAGGGTGAGGCTTTAGCAAGGTACCTGTTGAAGACTTTGCTACCTTGTCTGTGAAAGTCTTTGCACTAGAAGATGCCATACTGGAGATGTCTTTTAGAGTGTAGAAAAGTGAGGGTAACTTAAGTACTCTCGAGGCTCATTCTCTTGGAGAATTCGAGAGCCTGAAGATAAGCATGGATGGATTGCACAACTCAGAGGAGCAACATGCTGAATCCATGCGATCATTGGAGGGAATGGTGATGGATGCTATCACTGCTATGCAAAACCAATCAAATTCTCTTAAGGCTTCATTGGAGAGCTAAGGGAGGAATTCATTGGTGGCTGGAATTAGTGAAACAAGGGAAGTAAGGTTGGATCTTCCCAAATCGAAGGAGTTCAAGGGAGTACGCGACGCCAAGGAAGTGGAAAACTTCTTGTGGCAAATAGAACGCTATGTCGAAAGCTTGGGGTTGAATGATGACCAAGCAAAGGTACGCACTACTTCCT
Source organism: Erythrophleum fordii (assembly GCA_032878935.1). Taxonomy (NCBI): domain Eukaryota; kingdom Viridiplantae; phylum Streptophyta; class Magnoliopsida; order Fabales; family Fabaceae; genus Erythrophleum; species Erythrophleum fordii. The sequence goes on from JAVQMF010000050.1 coordinate 31,231,160, forward strand.
TGTTCCTTACTGACAATGCTATGTTGTGGTGGCGAAGAAAGCATGCCAACATAGAGAAGGGCCTTTGCACTATCAATACATGGGAAGAGTCAAGAAAGAATTGAAGAGGCAATTCTACCTGGAGAATGTGGTGTACAAGGCACGCAAGAAGCTGAGGAAACTTAAACACAAGACCACTATCTCTGAGTACATGCAAGAATTTACAACACTCATGCTACAAATCCTTAACCTGAGCGGGGAAGATTTACTCTTCTACTTCGTCAATGGCTTTCAAAATTAGGCAAAGCATGAGTTGCAATGATGAGGTGTGAAGGATGTGGATGAAGCCATTGTTATAGCTGAAAGTCTTACCGAATATCACAAGGAGAAAGGTGACACTTCTAAGCCCAAGTCTTCCAAACCCAACCAAGAAAAAGGTGGGGGAGATAAGGGTAAAGTGATGTACAAGAGTGGTGATGGCAAGCCGCCTCAGAAGAAATAATTTGATAATCAACAAAAAAAGAACTTTAGTAGTTTGACCAGGTGCTTCGTGTGCAAAGATTCCCACAGAATGAAGGATTGTGCTAAGTTGGGGACACTAGCGGCCATGGTTAAGGAACGAAAAGCCTAAAAAAAGAAGAAGACTAAGCAGGAATGGAATCAATCTGACTTTTTAATGCCTTGAAGGCCAAGCCTGCTCCTAAAGTCTCTAAGGGTGAAGGGCTATTTTATATGAAGGCGAAGTTGAATGGGAAGCCAGTCAATATAATGCTTAACATTGGGGCAACCCATAACTTCATCACACCAGAAGAGGCCAAAAGGGTTGGTCTCAATGTGGCGCAAGGAGGAGGATGGTTGAAGCCTATCAACTCTTCTCTAACCTAACTTCGTGGCATTGTGCGTGGAGTTGAGCTACACCTTGGGAATTGGTGTGGTAAGGTGGACTTCTCAATCGTCCCTATGGATGACTTCAATGTGGTACCTGGCATGGAGTTCTTGAGAAAGGTAAATGTTTGCCCTATGCCTTACTATGATTTAATTTGTGTTCTTGAAAAGGGGGTTACTTGTACAGTGCTCACTTCAAGGGGTAGTAGTGGGCCTCACTTGTCGGCCATATAAATAAAGAAGGGCTTTAAAAAAGGTGAAGTCATTTATTTGGTTGCCCTAAGGGAGGTAGATGCTAGAGATGAGTCATGTAGAGATATCCCTCCAGTCATTAAGCATGTCCTGGAGGACAATCAAGATATGATGTCGCCAGAGTTACCTAAGAAGCTCCCACATCGTAGGGAGGTGGATCATAAGATAGAGTTGGAGCCAGGGGCAAGGCCATCCGCTTTAGCACCATATAGGATCGTACCGTTGGAATTGGAGGAGTTGAGAAAGCAGTTGAAGGAGTTGATTGATGCTGGGCACATTTGACCCTCCAAAGTACCTTGTGGAGTGCCGATCTTATTCTAGAAGAATCAAGATGGATCGTTGTGACTATGCATTGACTACCGGGCTCTAAATAAGGTAACTATCAATAACAAGTACCATATTCCTCTGATAGCTGATTTATTTGATCGATTGGACAAGGTGAAGTACTTCTCGAAACTAGATTTGAGGTCTGAGTATCATCAACTTCGAATTGCCTAAGGAGATGAGCCCAAGACTACTTGTGTGAAACGATATATGTCTTTTGAGTGGTTGGTCATGCTATTCGGACTGACTAATGCACCCGCGACATTCTGCACGTTAATAAATAAGATCTTTAATCCATACTTGGACCAGTTCGTAGTGGTATACTTGGATGACATTGTCGTCTATAGTAGCACATTGGAGGAGCACGTTGATCACCTACGAGCTGTGTTTAAGACCTTATGAGAGAATGAACTTTATGTGAAAGAAAAGAAATACTCTTTTGCGAAATAGGAGGTGCATTTCTTAGGACATGTCATCTTTTGAGGGACCCTACGTATGGATGAGAGGAAGGTGCAAGCTATCAAGGAATGGGAGCAATCGACCTGAGTACCAGAGTTGAGATTATTCCTTAGGTTGGTAAATTACTATCGGCGATTTATCAAGAGCTACTCAACAAGGGCAACCCCTCTTACGGAGTTCTTGAAGAAAAATAGATCGTAGGCCTGGATGATAGAGTGTTAAAAGGCCTTTGAAGATCTAAAGGCGGTAGTAATAGAGGAACCGGTGTTAGCTCTCCCGAATTTTTTCTAACTATTTGAGGTGTACACGGATGTATCTAACTTTGTTATAGGAGGGGTCCTTATGCAAGAAAGATATTTGATCACCTTTGAAAGTCGCAAGTTGAATGATACCAAGAGAAAGTACATCATGCAAGAGAAGGAGATGACAGCAGCGATACATTACTTGTGTACTTGGAGGCATTACTTGCTTGGGGCAAAGTTTATAATTAAGACTGATAATGTGGCCACGAGGTACTTCTAGTCTCAAAAGAAGTTAACCCCTAAGCAAGCCTGATGGCAAGACTTTTCGATGGAGTTCAATTATACATTGGAGTATAAACTAAAAACATCTAATATGGTAACGATGCACTTAGCAGAAAGGCCGAGTTCGTTGCCCTAAGTTAGGTGGAGGGAGACCTGATGGCTAAAATTAAGGAGGGTATGGCTCAAGACCCCTTGGCCCAACAATTGGTGGAGCTAGCTAAGGAAGGGAAGACTAAGAGATTCTGGGTTGACGATGGTCTTCTCTATACTATGGGACGACGGATCTTTGTCTCTAAATAGGCCAACTTGAGGAAAGAATTAATCAAGGAGTGTCACGACTTCAAGTGGGCTGGCCACCTTAGGCAAAGACGAACCTTGGCACTACTAGAGGCTGCCTATTATTAGCCACACATAAAAGGATATGTGGAGCTTTATGCAAAGACCTCTCTTGTTTGTCAATAAGACAAGGTAGACAACCAATTACCTGGTGGGTTGTTGGAGCCCCTACCCACACCAAGTCAACCTTGGGAGAGCGTTTCCATGGACTTCATATCGGCTTTGTCAAAATTCGAGGGGTTTGGATCCATCATGGTGGTGGTGGATCGATTTTCTAAGTATGTTACATTCATAACTGCCCTAACCGATTGCACCACACAAGAAGCTACTCGACTATTCTTCAAGAATGTGGTGAAGTATTGGGAGCTTCCAAAAACTATCATTAGTGATAGGGACCCTCGGTTCACTGGTAGTCTGATAAGTTATAGACTGAGTTGTTTGGCTTATTGTGGACGAAACTACATTTCTCAACCAGCTTTCACCCACAAACGGGTGGGCAAACCAAGAGGGTGAATGCTTTGTTGCAATGTTATCTAAGGCACTTTATAAGTGTCAACCAGAAAGATTGGGCCAAGTTGCTTGATGTAGCTCAATTCTCTTACAACTTGCAAAAGAATGAATCCACGGGGAGGAATCCGTTCGAGGCTGTGATGGGGCAACAATCACTCACTTCCCATGTTCTTGCCATAACCTATAAGGGTAAGAGTCTTGGAGCATTCAACATGGCCAATTGTCACACCCGAAAATGCGACCGCGTGGCGCTTTTAAAAAGAAAATTCTGAAAAGAAATATTTTGATTCAATCTTCAAAGAAAATGAAAACTGAAATCTAGATTAAAAGTACGTATTAGAGTCGCCACCAAAGTTTGATTTTTGAAAAGACAAAACTTTGGAAAAACCTTTTATTTGAAAAATAAGAAAAATGGTCTACGAATCAGAAAATAGGTTCGGGAGTCGGTTGTGAGTGGGGAAGGGGTTAGGCACCCCCACAACACCCGTTGCTGAGAACGGTTATCCTAAATTAGTCGTGCAAAATCAATATGACCTCTATTCTATTTTAATTCTCCGTAACAAATCACATGTAAAATTAAAAAAATAAATATAAAGGAAATAAAGTTGAAAAAGAAAAAGAAGAAAGAAATTAAAGAAATAAAATTAGAAAAGACAAAACGAAAGAAAAGAAATTAAGGAAATGAAAATTGAACAAAAAATTTTATTTATAAGAGTGTACTTGACCTAGAATGAAAGCTTAGGGCCTACATACCCCTCAAAGGGATCAAAGTCCACGTAGTTCGATTTATCAATCATATTTGTTGATTGTTTTTGTTTTTGTTTGTTTTGTTTTTATATTTTGTTGTTGTTGTGTTTTTTTCTCTCTTGTTTTTTGTTTATTTATTTTATTTATTTATTTTCTTTTATGTTCTTTATTACTATTTCTATTTTTTTTATTTGTGTTTGGGTATTTTCTTCGAAAAGATGAAGAAAATAGATACCTTTTCCCTTTGACAAACAAAACGAATTTTGAAATGGGTTGATGTGTTTTAACTTGCTAAAGAAAAATTTGATTCAATTTTCCTTCTCTTTTACAAATAGACCAAAATTTTGTTTGTTATTATTTAACCATTTTTTTTACGCTCTTTTTTTTGTTTATTTTTTTCCAATTTTTAATTGATTTTATTTTCTTTGGTTGTCGCTTTTGATTTTTTTAATCTTTTTTTTAGTTCTTATATTTGTTTTACCTTCCCTTTTTTTTTTTTACCTAAGCAAAAATAAGTTTTTCTTTCCTTTCTTTTCTTCCTTTTTTTTGTGTTAATTTTGATACTGGAAATAAGATTTTGGGTTAGGAGAAAAAAAGAAGCTTTTTGGTATCGTTTGCTTGTTTTTTTTTTCTCCTTTTTTCTGATTCTGAACCCTCCCTTTTTTTTTTTGAAAATAAAATCTTTTATTATTTTTTAGTATCCTTTTGTTGTTTTTTTTTTTTAGTCTTCTCTAAGAAAATTTTCTTTCAATTTTGTCATATCCTTTTATTTGAAATCAACCCCCATTTGTTGTAGGCCATTGAAATTCTAATTTATTAAAACATAATTGTAGAACTTAATAAGGGTTAAGGAAGCTTATTGCCACACATACCCTTAAATTGATTCACATGTGTCTAAGGGGACAAGAAATCCCACACAACAATTTTTAATAAAGATAAAAGCATTAGCGAGCATATAACACCTACGTTTTGCATAATTGAAGATTGTTATTTCACACCAGTTACGTAGTGATTTGCGAACATGGGAAGAGTCAGTATGGCCTCTAACCTCAGCCTTTTCCTTCATTCCATAGGAGAGGTCACAAATTCCATAATAATGTAACTTAAACGCAGCGGCCCAAAAAGAATCAAAATGACTAGCCGCAGGGTATAACCTTAAAGATAAATCTCCCCAATATCAATAGGCATAAACTCAAACTTACTTATAGCCAACGAAACAAAATCATTAACACTCATGACCATACATAGCTACTATGCCTATATGGATATTTTTACTTTATTATTATTTTTTTAAATTGTCATTATCATTATTTCTGTTCTTTTTTGTTTTTATTACTATTATTACTTTTTAAAACAGAGAAAACATGGGAGGAAATCAGTTCAAACTTTTAAACCAGGCATGTCATGTACCTAGCTGAACCCACCCTCACTCTCATTCAAACTCCAAGCCATGAGCCCAGTGATATCAGCCACGCTTCTTAGTCGTAGAAATACAACAACCCGAAACACACCCGAAACCTAGGCAAGTTAGAATCAAGGGTTAAGAGTCCTAAAAAATGACAAATAAACAGGACCCAGGCTATCAATTCAAGGCAGTGACTATATTCATCCAAATCCCAACATTTTATAGCGATTCTATGATTTTTATCACCTCCAAATACCAACCAAGCAACCTTGAGAAACAAGGACATTCATGCAAGCTTTAATTCTGAAACACACATACATTCATCATGGAAACATGGCCGAGGGAAGGGGGGAAATTAAAGCCAATGTACTACAGCTTCATCAGACTTTGCAGGTTCAGGGGCAAGGATTAAACGCCAAAACTCAAATCAGCCTTCTATTAGGCGTTTCATCGAGCACCTACAATGCATATTCAATTCAAAGACATGTACAGAACATAGCCATTCAAATTTTGTTCCTGGTTGCTCAGTACAGGGAGATTACCTAATCCTCCATTTCCATTTCATGTCATCAGCAGTCATCAGGAAATCTCATTGCCAGACAAAAAGAGAAGAGAACATTCCATCTTACCTATGGGAACCACAACAGGTGAATAGGTGATCTGGATTCTTGTCGTCCCCCCCTCAGATGCTCTTTCTCTCGATTCTGTTCTCGATTGTTGCGTCCAGGATCAGAAAAATCTCCTCTAGACCCTCTTGAGTCTCTCCCCTTCTCTCCCTTTCTGTCACGCTTCTTCTCTGCTTCTCCCCCTCAACAATCCTCAAATCTCGAAGACTCTTCTCGCCTCGATTGTTCGAGCCCCGTTGTCTCCTAAAATTTTTTCGGTCTCTCTCCGATACCCCCGCCTGATTCTCGACTTTCTCCCTTTTTATTTCTACCTTGGTCATTCTCTGTGTTTGATGGTGAAAGAGACCGGAGGGAAGGTCCACGCCTTGAGCCATCGCTACAGACCCTCTACCCCTTTCCTCGCCGACTCCTCTGAAACACTGCGAAGACTTTTGCCATTCTTGTGTTTCCCCGAGCAAGCTAGCCGGTCTCTGCCCCTTGTGCCTCGTTCTTTTTCGTGTTTTCTTCTGCTGGTGGCAGAAGATGCAATATGCTGAAGGAAGCTGGGTCAAAACGCAGGGCTCCTGCGTTTTGCCCTTTTTCGGGTTAATGGGCCGAGTGTGGGTTTTCTCTGAAACTGGGCTAAAGCTATCCCCCTTTTTTTTTGTGACCTTGGGATTAATGGGCTGGAAGTTTCCTTTCTCTAGCTTTTTTTTTTTGCTTGTTTTCCTTTTTTTCCTTTTCTTTTCAAAAACTTTTTTTATTAGCTTTTAATTTAATTTTTTTTTGTATTTTTCATCATTTTTTCCACTTTCTCCTAATTTCTATTTTCTTTCTTTTGTTCTTCTTTTCTCTTTTTTTTATACTTGATTTTATTATTATTTTTGTAATTTGCCCGGACAAAATACAGTGTTCACACCAAGTCTTGGTAAGAACAAGCAGATGTGACAAGATCCTTACTTGTCAAGGCTGCCAAGAGGATGAAAAAGTTCGCTAATGAGAAAAGCCGTGCAATAGAGTTTCAAGTGGGAGATCAAGTGCTAGTGAAACTTCTCCCACAACAGTTCAAAGCCTTTCGGAAGGTTCACAAGGGTCTCATTCGAAAATATGAGGGACCCTATAAGGTAATCAAAAGGGTAAGGAAGGTTTCTTATAAGGTGGACCTTCCACCTAACTTGAAGATCCATCATGTCTTCCATGCGAGCATACTCAAACCCTTCTATGAAGACAAGGATGATCCTGATCGAAAAGTGTCCACAAGAGTGCCACCAGTGACAATCAAGTCTTATGATCGACAAGTAGAGGACATCCTCGCCCATCGCGTTGTATGTAAGAGAGGGGTACCACCAAGTACCCAATATTTGATCAAGTGGAAAAGACTGCCAGAGACTAAAGCTTCATAGGAAGTACAAGAAGACCTGTGGTAGTATGAAGACGACCTACGGTAGTATAGAAATGAATCCGTGACAAAGGCGTCACCGAAATAGGTGGGGAAGAGTGTTACGACACGTTCAAAAAGAGCAACACGGAGGAGGTTTTAGAGTATCTAGAATCTTTCAGAGTATTCCAAAATATTCCAAGAGCAACACGTTGTTGGTACATTCGAACTCTAATTTAACAGCAACGGGGAACTGCTTTCCTTCAGGCGATACAACCACGGCTCCAACACCATAACCGTGCATATTGGCAGCGCCATCGAAATACATCTTTCATCTTCCATCTTCCATTACTGCTATCCTTGTCATCTTCATTGTTCTTTATCGTATGTCTTCGTCAGGGAAATGAAAATCCAATGGTTAGTATTCATCCAGAGGATTCTCAGCCAAATGATCTGCTATGACGCTTCCTTTTATGGACTTTCGAGTCATGTACTTGACGTCGTATTCAGACAGGATCACTTGCCATTTAGAGACTCTTCCTGAAACATGTGGACTTTCGAAAATGTACTTGATAGGATCCATTCTGGAAATCAGCCATGTGGTATCATAAAGCATATACTGTCATAGCCGTTTAGTAGTCCATATCAGCCCGCAACAAGTTTTTTCAATCAATGGGTACCGTGCTTCACATTCGTTGAACTTCTTACTTAAGTAATAAACCACCTGCTCTTTTTTTCCAAAAGCATCATGTTGCCCCAATACAGCCCCCATTGATCTTGGCAGGATTGTCAGATAGAGAATCAAAGGTCGTCCCGGTGTAGGCGGAACTAAGACTGGGGAACTTGACAGATACCCTTTAATTTTATCAAAAGATTCCTGGCAGCTATCGTCCCATTCTTCAGTGTGGTTCTTCTTCAATAATTTGAAAATTGGCTCGCAGGTTGTAGTTAGATTAGCGATGAATCTTGCTATATAATTGAGTCGGCCTAAAAAGCTTTGTACTTCTTTTGTCATTTAAAGGGATGACATTTCTCGAATAGCTTGTATTTTATCAGGGTCTACCTCTATCCCTTTTTGACTCACCATGAAACCCAATAATTTTCAGGTCAAAGCCCCAAAGATGCATTTGTTGGGGTTTAACCGGAGCTTGTATTCACGTAATCTTTCAAACAACTTCCTTAATACCATCACATGACTTTCCCCTTGTGCAGATTTGGCCACCATATCATCGACGTATACCTCAATCTCCTTGTGCATCATATCGTGAAAGAGTGCCATCATAACTCGTTGGTAAGTTGCCCCAGCGTTCTTTAACCTAAATGGCATTACTTTATAACAGTATGTTACCCATGGTGTGATGAATGTAGTCTTTTCCTTATGGTCTTCATGCATAGGAATTTGGTTATACCCTGAATAACCATCCATGAAGGAATACCGGTAAGCTCGTGCTGTATTATTAACTAAAACTTCTATGTGGGGCAATGAAAAATCATCTTTCGGGCTTGCTTTGTTCAAGTCCCTATAATTGACACACATGCGATCCCTTCCATCCTTTTTGGGGACAGGTACAATGTTTGCTACCCATTACGGATAAGTGGATACCTGAAGAAAACCCACTTCTAGTTGCTTTATAACCTCCTCTGTTATCTTTAACGACATGTCAGGGTGCATCCGTCTCAATTTCTGTTTCTTAAGTTCAATGTTTGGGAGTAAAGGAATCTTGTGAGAAGCAATTTTCAGGTCAAGTCCAGGCATGTCTTAATAAGACCATGCAAAGACATCTATATATTCTTTGAAGAGTTGAATCATTTCCTCTCTCTCTGGATTATCCACTATCTTGACCTCTTTTTTATATTCTTTCGTCCCCAAGTTGATGTTTTCAATTACTTCTTCATGAGGGCAAATACCCTTATCCATAAAATTGAGCAACTTTTTGAAGGCCTGGGTCGACTCTTTATTATCAGACTCAGAATCATGCATATCCAAAGTAACACACAAATCATTCCGTAGGGACTCGGGAACCTCTGCGTTGGGCAAGAGTTCCAAGGAAAGTAGTTTCCAGGAGGAATGAACAAAGCAAAATAAACAGAAAGATAAAGAATAGAAGTGAAGAGGAGCAGAATGTCCGGGTAATTATCATTTCATTTGCAAAATATCATCGTCACTCATAAAGTACCGTCTGAAATTAGGACACAACAACAAAAGGAAAAAGATAAGATGACAAAAGAAAACAAAGCAAGACATTATCAAAACAATTACTGTAATGCTACGATATCGGAGACATTCTCGATTTCCCAATTATCCAATCTTTCTCCTGAATCGTCAACCGAAACCTAAGTCTTGACTCCTTGTGGGACTGCATCATCAATCATCGAGATGTTTAACCGATTTATAACTTTCGAGGGGGTTGGAAATGTTTCCCTAAGGTGAGAGATTCTTGGCTTTTCTTGCCCCTTGTTCCATTTCGTGCTTGGTTGCTCCTCAACCTGGTTCGACAGTAAGATTTCATACCCTAATCCTTGCCGATTGAAGTTTTTCTGGAGAGTATAGGCAGTTCACCCCCTTGCAGATGTATTCCCAATCCCTTCCTAGGTTGGAATCCATTCCTTTGCAGCATTTTTATCACGACCTGATTAACATTTCTGATGGTAGGATTAGGTTCATCCATCTCTAAGCTCTGAAACATCGCTTTCACGTCCTGCTCAGCAGCCTCAATGTACGGCACGGGACTAAGCTTACTTAGCATTATCTCTTCTTCGCCTTTGATAGTGATTATCCTCCCCTCATTAATGAACTTGACCCTTTGATGAAACGTAAAAGGCACAGCACCAGCAGAATAGATCCAAGGCCTGCCTAGTAGCATTGTATAGGATGGATCTATATTCATTACTTGAAAATCCACTACGAATGTTTTTAGCTCAATCTCTAACGACAAATGAGTATTTTCAATCACTGCTCTTTTAGAACCATCGAATGCCCTAACCACCATATTACTTTTTTCAATGTGTGATGCCTCGACCGCCAGTTGTTCGAATGTGACCAGTGGTAACACATTTAGTGCCGACCCTCCATCAATCAGAACCTTTGCAATTATGAACCCATTGCATTTCAATGTAATGTGTAGGGCCTTTGGTTGATTAGAGGATGTTCCTACGACTTCTTCTTCGGAAAAAGAGATGGTGGATGCAGACTTGATGATATTCATCACACTAGCTACTTTTTTCGGAGTGATATCAGGCCGCACATATGCTTCCTCCAAGACTTTTTGTAAAGTTCAGCGATGTACCTCCGAGCTCATAACCAAGGACCACATTAAAATCCACGCTGAAGTTTTCTTTAATTGCTCTACCACATCATATTCATTTTGTTTCATGATTCACAGGAATTCTTCGTCAGTATTGTCTTCCTTGTCTTCTTTCTCGTTCACCCTATCAATTCCTTTTCCCTTCCCATGCTTATCAATGCTTGTTGGGAGATAAGCCCTGCCACTTTGGGTAATACCTCCTGCTCCAACCATACTTATGATAGGTTCTCCTTCTGCCTTAGCAATCACCGCCTAAGTTACAGGACAGTTAAAGGTCTTCTCATATTTTCACGGGACTGCGTGGTTACTTTGATATGGGAATGGAGCTGGTATATTGATAACCACTGCAGGTTGCCTCAGGGAAGGTGAACGAGATGGCCCCGATGTAGTAAAAGGATCTCCAACAGTTAGGGTAACTGTTTCCAGTCGTCTAGTGGGGATAAAGATGTCAATGTACTTTTCTTCTATCATGCCAATTTCTTCTTCCAGCCCTTCCATAACCACAACTCCTAGCGTCATTAATTTCTTTAAAGCTTCCCGAAACTACCTACAATTCTCAATGTCATGATCCATATTTTACTGATGGAAGTCACAAAATTTTACTGATAGCCCAACAATACCCCCAATGATCTTTTCTTTCGGTAATTCTAACACATACCCGGCTAATTGAAGATTAACTAACAGAGTTTTTATTGATAACTTAATGGCATTAGGATTCTTGGAGAACCCTGATTCCTCTTCAACAGCATTCACCTGTCCCCCATGACTAGGTAAAGGGTTAGTAGCGATTGTTGAATCGTCCCTAGGTTTAAGTTGGATGTGGTGGGACTCGATCAAATCCAGTACGTTTCTCTTAAAGGTGACACAATTCTCAATTGAATGCCCCGGGACACCCATATGGTATTCACAAGAGACGTTTGGGTTGTACCATGCCGGATACGGTGGCTGTATTGGTTTTGCACGTCGAGGCCCTAAAAGTTTAGCGTCCAATAGCTTCTTATACAATTCTGCATTGGTAGAATTAAAGTTGAGCCAAGGGCGATCATCTTTTGGTCGCGCATAAGTCATCCTCTCATGTTGCCCTTGTCTACTCATAACTGGTACGAATGGGGTTTGACCTTGACTTCCTCTATTTACTTGATAAGGAACAGACTGTTGTGAATACTGTCTTGCAGGTTGGACGTAATTTACGTCTCCCTCTTTCTTCTTCAATCTTTGACTCTTTTTGAAGTTACTTTCTGACTGATGGGATAAAAGTCTCCCATCTCTGATGTCTGCATCTATCCTCTCCCCAATTTCAATAAGGTCATCAAAATTTGCAACATGGGTCCCCAACATGATCTTATAAAATGGGTCCGAGAGAGTTCGAATGAAATAGGAGCAAACTCAAATCCAATCATTGGAGGTTGGACTTGGGAAGCCATCAATCTCCACCTCTGAGCATATTCTTTAAATGATTTCCTTGACTTCTTACTCGTCCTTTTCAGCTGTTCCCTAGTTGGGGCAGTGTCAAAATTGAATTTGTATTGCTTCATGAAAGTTTCTGTGAGGTTCTTCACCTCTGAAGTTTTGAATGGTCTAACTGCATATACCATAACAAGGCAGACCCCATCAAGCTCTCCGAAAAGAAGTTGATCAGAAACTTCTCGTCTCTTGACCAGACAGTCATTTTCGTACAATATGATCTCAAATGATATATCAGATTGCCGGTGCCATCATATTTGTCAAAATCAGGGACTTTAAATTTCCTCGGGATTGAAACTTCTGGAATCATGCACAATTCCTCCACATCCAGTGAACCCAAGGTGTTGGTTCCCTGTAAGTTTTGCAACTGATCCTTGACCTCCCCTAACTCTTTCTCCCAATCCTCCTTATCGTAGTTAGCTTTCCCCTTGTTCTCTGTAGTTGGGATCTGAAATGTATAGGTGGGGTCACAATCGAAAAATTCTTGTGTGTCCCTCATTTCATCATGGGGACCATGTTTGTCGGATATTTTCATTGGAAGATTCTGGATAGTCTTTTGTCTTTGTGCAGCCTCCGCTATCTGGTCAAAGTGTGCTTCAAGTATGACCACTCCCGGTAAGCTCGTTCCTACCTCTGGGATATTGGCAGTGGCATGTGGATGACTGGATACTCTAGGTGAGGAGTTGATAGCCTTTCCTTTTAGCGTCTCGATGAGAATTTTCATTGTTTCACTCATCTGAGCTAGTTGATTCTCCATAGCTGTCATTCGACTGTTCATTGCAACTGTATCTTCCTTAACTCTCTGGCTACCTTCCACTTGATGTTCTTCCATGAGCCCGGTTTTTGAACGAGTGCTATATACTTTAGTAGGACGAGTCTGGTTAGATGGGACGCGTTTCAGAGGCGCAATATTGTCTTCCTTTTATTTCACTCTTTATATTCTTTTTTCTTTATTCTGTAGAGATAAGACAAATTTAGTGATATTGGAAAAAGAAGATAAAGCTTTTTTTTTATTATATCTTCATGATTATGGTTATTTATTTCTCCTTTTGTGTATTAACTTGGGTTAACCGTTTTGACATAATGGCGGAGGAACATCGGGCCCTTTGATTCTTAAAGGATTTCATTAATCCACATAAAAACATCAAAGTTGACATTCAACGCAAGAGGGGATTGAGACTCCTACATGATCGGGTCTTCATGTTTATCAGAGTTTTTTCCTTTTAGATGGCCAACATACGGGAAGTGGAATTCCTGTCCTTTCATAACAAATCCTTAAATGATACATTACATCAGTATGTTTGGAAATTAATAGCTATTAAGGTACTTTAACTTGTTTACAACATCCTTACACAACATAAAAAAATTCTGCCATTTCCTTCGGTGTGTTCAATGGATTAGCTAGGCCCTCGGCTGCTTTGAGTGAACTCATAAAACTAGAAAGGATCTCATCTGCAAGGAGGATCAATTTCTTGAACTAGGATATGAACCTTTCCTTTTCTGTGACTCGCTCGATGTGGAGTGTCTTCCATGTCTCAATCGTCTCGGCTTGCTGATTAAGTTGCTCCACCAGGTTTTGGATTATTGCAGCATTGTCACTTCTGATGATGGACAATTTGTTCATCTTCCTTTCCAATTTCCTGGCCAGCATGTCAATTTCGCGTCGAGTCCCACTAGATTCAAATTTCTGCATTTGTCTTTCTAGTGCATCTTTTTTCTTAAGGACTTTTATCAATTGGGCCCTACTAATATGCATCTTCTTTTCATTTTCGGTTACTCGCTGTTGAGCTTCCTCTATGGTATCCTTCAATCTTGCACTTTCTTCTTTCAACCTTTTCATCTCGACATTTCCCCCACTTCCCTTGTATCTCTTTGCCCTATCTGCTTCTGCTTGCAGGACCGCACATTCACCTCGTATTTGGTTCAAATACCTCAAGCGTTCTTACCTCTTTTCTTCCAAAACCCTCTACTCTTCTTTCTTTTCTTCGACTTGCCTTGCTAATTTTCTATCAATCACTTGCATGTCATTGCCAAGTATAGGATCCAGTGGTCCGAAAGAAAGGTTAACCCCCTTCGCCATTTCCTTTAGCCATTCTCGATATTCCTTGGTGGTAGCCACAATTCGTTTGCCTAGCTCACACTTTCCTTTCCATATTACTTGGCTCCATGCGCTTCTTATTTTTTGGCAAAGCATCTTAGCTTCCGGGTCATTATGATAAAGGTGAATCAATCGTATGGCCTCTTTAGATGGGATGTCCTATTTATACGCAAACTGTTGATGAACAATTGATGAGTTGTAATTAATTCAACCTCGAGGGCTTATTAGTGGTACATTCAATAATTCTCCACAACAGTATATGATTTCTTCACTTTCCCACTAAACCAGTTTCCACCAGACCATGTTTTCGTTCAACTGACCAAAGGATCGTGCCCAATCATCACGAGTCATCTTTGAAGAGGACAAGATAGCACCTTCACGATTAAGAAAATCCCTAATCGGGTGGTGAATAGTGTCATGTCGTCGACCCAATTGATATTGTCTCCCATAAATATGATTAAACATCCAAATAATGAGGAGTTGTAGACAACACTTTAATTTCCCTCCATTTTCTTGTTGACAGAAGCTTAAGGTCAAGAATGTTTCTGCTAAGACTACTGACATAGGATTTACACGATGATTTTTCACCATCCACAAAACACTCACGGCCGCCAAATCAATTATTCCCACTTCCGAGGGAAATAACACTAATCCGTATATGGCTAAGGCGAGGACCCTCTTAAAAGTCACCCAATCTTCCTTCTCGGCTAGGATCTTTAAACGCCCTTCTACGTACTTCCTCAAAAGGCCTTCAATCTGCCCTCTCTGATGTAATTGGATTCTACTAGGATCCTCCCCTAAAATCTGAGCCACTATGCGTTTTGATGGTAAATGTCTCGGATAATAATAAATTGAGGCGTCTTTTCCCAGAGGTGTACTCATAAAACTCTCATATTCTTCTAAAGTGGGTGTGATCTAGAATGTGGAGAACGTAAAACACCTTAATGAACTATCCCAATGCTGGGCCAAGGCCGAAAGTGCCTCTGGCTGTACCGGTATCCGCAACAAGTCTAGGATGTCCCTATAATCCCTTCAAAAATCTCAAATATGCCTTCTACTTAATTTCTCACTTAGCATAGCTAGACTCTCAATCGATTCAGCTTCTGCCTTGATTTTTAGTTTTGTTACGGTCGCAATTAGGCCAGTTTGTCTTGAGCTCAGATATCGTCTATTGCCCAAAGGTTTCATTACCTCCATTATGCCAGTCGATACGTATAACCGTTCACTGTTTCAAAATATCAAAACTTATTAGTTAGCGTATCATAATTGCTAGCTCGACAACTTTACCCAATCCTCAAGGAGTTTATTATAATATAAGGAATGTGGGTATTAGGATCAATTTAAGAAGGAATAGCTCCCTACGTAATTGACGCTGATGTGTTCAACAAGCTATTATAATGATCCACTAACACTCATGCTATAATGTTGGATATAATGCCTAGACATGAGAAGTAATAAAAAACTTTGTACTCTTTCTTGAGGAGTCTATTACTCCATAGAAGAGAAGAGTCGACAATTAAATCGAAAGAAATATGTTTTCTTACACGTTTGATGTCTGAAAAAGGTTTCGATCTCTGACCGACACATCACACCTATTCATTGACGATATAAAACTTATGGGTTTTATAATTTTCAAAACTTGAAAACACTCATTTCTATCAGAAATTTGTTGTTTTATGGAGTTTTTTTTTTTTAACGGATTGTGCATTATTTATTATTTTATCTTATCCCCTTTTTGAATGAATAGAGGAAATAAATGCATGCTGAAGGATTTCCCCTTTTGAGGGACTATAAAGAATATGGTTATAGCCTCTTTGGGGTCGAAGACCCGTCAAGCAAGGGTTGGTTTGACTAATGCAAACTTTCCTCATAGTTAATGCCCGTCTAATGGTACCATAACGACGCATTAACTACTCCAGCAAACAGTGACAATGTGTCACTTTTCCTATGAATATCATGGGATGCAGGGATGTGATGAACAAACAATTAAAAGTTCCCTCCTTTGTCCTAATATGGGTAGATCCTAGGTTGTGGTCACGGGAGCCTGACTCTAACTATTTAGGAGGCATCTATAGCTTGATTATCAGTGCAGATTTTCATGACAGATCTATGACTCCTAAATACGGTTCTTAAATTGCCCCCACCATGAGGTGAAAATCTCACTATATAAATTTGACCTTGAGAAGAAAAAGATCCTACACATGTCAAACCCATATAATAAGGCACAATTTAGGTGAGGTCTTCATGATAGCCTCAGGAAGCACAAGGCTTCACAGGGAAATCAATATAAACCTCCACTAACCTAGGGAGCACTCAGACCCGGGTATAGGGCCCATAATGTGTGTGAGTTATTTGTGTCTTGATGATGTGTGTGAGGAGAGCATTCACCTCTTCACCCTATGAACTACCCAACCCTCATCTGCTATGCAGATTGACAAAACAATTGGAAGAGCAAAGCATATATATAGATAAAAGTGAAAATAAATAAATAAATAAAATGTACAGGTATGGTCGTCTACCCTAAGATTTTATTCCACATATTATTTATCCTAACACATATTATATATACAATAAAGAAAATAAAACATATAAAGCAAGTATGTGAAAGACATGTTATCTATCCTAACCATGTCAGGCAAACAATGAACAAAAGGAAAATCAAAATAAAGAGAAGGCCATAATATCTTGTACAACTAACTTAAAATTGGGTTTGACTCTCAAATTCTCCCCAATGGAGTTGCCATACTGTCACACCCGAAAATACAACCGCGTGGCGCTTTTAAAAAGAAAATTCTAAAAAGAAATATTTTGATTCAATCTTCAAAGAAAATGAAAATTGAAATCTAGATTAAAAGTACGTAGTAGAGTCGCCACCAAAGTATGATTTTTGAAAAGGCAAAACTTTAGAAAAACCTTTTATTTGAAAAATAAGAAAAATGGTCTACAAATCAGAAAATAAGTTCGGGAGTCGGTTGTGAGTGGGGAAGGGATTAGACAACCCTACAACACCCGTTGCTGAGAACGGTTACTCTAAATTAGTCGTGCAAAATCAATATGGTCTCTATTCTATTTTAATTCTCCGTAACAAATCACATGTAAAATAAAAAAAAATAAAGATAAAGGAAATAAAGTTGAAAAAGAAAAAGAAGAAAGAAATTAAAGAAATAAAATTAAAAAAGACAAAACGAAAGAAAAGAAATTAAGGAAATGAAAATTGAACAGAAAATTTTATTTACAAGGGCGGACTTGATCTAGAATGAAAACTTAAGGCCTACGTACCCCTCAAAGGGATCAAAGTCCACGTAGTTCGATTTATCAATCATATTTGTTGATTGTTTTTGTTTTTATTTTTGTTTTTTGTTTTTGTTTGTTTTGTTTTGTTTTTTTTTATATTTTGTTGTTGTTGTGTTTTTTTTTTCTCTTATTTTCTTTTGTTTTTTGTTTATTTATGTTTTGTCTTTATTTTCTTTTATGTTCTTTATTGCTATTTCTATTTTTTTATTTGTGTTTGGGTATTTTCTTCGAAAAGATGAAGAAAATATATCACTTTTTCCTTTCACAAACAAAACGAATTTTGAAATGAGTTGATGTGGTTTAACTTGCTAAAGAAAAATTTGATTCAATTTTCCTTCCCTTTTACAAATAGACTGAAATTTTGTTTGTTATTATTTAACCCTTTTTTTTACGCTCTTTTTTTTGTTTATTTTTTTCCAATTTTTAATTGATTTTATTTTCTTTGGTTGTTGCTTTTGATTTTTTTTTTATCTTTTTTTTAGTTCTTATATTTGTTTTACCTTCCCTTTTTTTTTCTTTTACCTAAGCAAAAATAAGTTTTTCTTTTCTTTCTTTCTTCCTTTTTTTGTGTTAATTTTGATACTGGAAATAAGATTTTGGGTTAGGAGAAAAAAAGAAGCTTTTTGGTATCGTTTGCTTGTTTTTTTTTTCTTCTTTTTTCTGATTCTGAACCCTCCCTTTTTTTTTTGAAAATAAAATCTTTTATTATTTTTTAGTATCCTTTTTTTGTTTTTTTTTTTTTGGAGTCTTCTCTAAGAAAATTTTCTTTCAATTTTGTCTAATCCTTTTATTTGAAATCAACCCCCATTTGTTGTAGGCCATTGAAATTCTAATTTATTAAAACATAATTATAGAACTTAATAAGGGTTAAGGAAGCTTATTGCCACACATACCCTTAAATTGATTCACATGTGTCTAAGGGGATAAGAAATCCCACACGACAATTTTTAATAACGATAAAAACATTAGCGAGCATATAACACCTACGTTTTGCATAATTGAAGATTGTTATTTCACACCAGTTACATAGTGATTTGCGAACATGGGAAGAGTCAGTATGGCCTCTAACCTCAGCCTTTTCCTTCATTCTCATAGGAGAGGTCACAAATTCCATAATAATGTAACTTAAACGCAGCGGCCTAAAAAGAATCAAAATGACTAGCCGCAGGGTATAACCTTGAAGATAAATCTCCCCAATATCAATAGGCATAAACTCAAACTTACCCATAGCCAACGAAACAAAATCATCAACACTCATGACCATACATAACTACTATGCCTATATGGATATTTTTACTTTATTATTATTTTTTTAAATTGTCATTATCATTATTTTTGTTCTTTTTTGTTTTTATTACAATTATTACTTTTTAAAACAGAGAAAACATGGGAGGAAATCAGTTCAAACTTTTAAACCAGGCATGTCATGTACCTAGCTGAACCCACCCTCACTCTCATTCAAACTCCAAGCCATGAGCCTAGTGATATGAGCCACGCTTCTTAGTCGTAGAAATACAACAACCCGAAACACACTCGAAACCCAGGCAAGTTAGAATCAAGGGTTAAGAGTCCTAAAAAATGACAAACAAACAGGACCTAGGCTATCAATTCAAGGCAGTGACTATATTCATCCAAATCCCAACATTTATAGCGATTTTATGATTTCTATCACCTCCAAATACCAACCAAGCAACCTTGAGAAACAAGGACATTCAAGCAAGCTTTAATTCTGAAACACACATACATTCATCATGGAAACATGGCCGAGGGGAGGGGGAAATTAAAGCCAATGTACTACAGCTTCATTAGACTTTGCAGGTTCAGGGGCAAGGATTAAATGCCAAAACTCAAATCGGCCTTCTTTTAGGCATTTCATCGAGCACCTACAGTGCATATTCAATTCAAAGACATGTACAGAATATAGCCATTCAAATTTCGTTCCTGGTTGCTCAGTATAGGGAGACTACCTAATCCTCCATTTCCATTTCATGTCATCAGCAGTCATTAGGAAATCTCATTGCCAGACAAAAAGAGAAGAGAACATTCCAGCTTACCTATGGGAACCACAACAGGTGAATAGGTGATCTGGATTCTTGTCGTCCCCCCTCAGATGCTCCTCCTCTCGATTCCGTTCTCGACCGCTGCGTCCAAGATCAGAAAAATCTCCTCCAGACTCTCTTGTGTCTCTCCCCTTCTCTCCCTTTCTATCACGCTTCTTCTCTGCTTCTCCCCCTCAACAATCCTCAAATCTCGAAGACTCTTCTCGCCTCGATTGTTCGAACCCCGTTGTCTCCCAAAATTTTTTCGGTCTCTCTCTTCTGATTCTCTTCTCTCTCCGATACCCCCGCCTGATTCTCGACTTTCTCCCTTTTTATTTCTGCCTTGGTATTCTCTGCATTTGATGCTGAAAGAGACCGGAGGGAAGGTCCACACCTTGAGCCCGTCGCTGCAGACCTTCTGCCCCTTTCCTCGCCGACTCCTCTGAAACATTGCGAAGACTTTTGCCATTCTTGTGTTTCCCTGAGCAAGCTAGCCGGTCTCTGCCCCCTGTGCCTCGTTCATTTTCGTGTTTCCTTCTGCTGGTGGCAGAAGATGCAATATGCTTAAGGAAGCTGGGTCAAAACGCAGGGCTCCTGCGTTTTGCCCTTTTTTGGGTTAATGGGCCGAGTGTGGGTTTTCTCTGAAATTGGGCTAAAGCTATTCCCCCTTCTTTTTTTTTGTGACCTTGGGATTAATGGGCCGGATTTTTAAAAAATGGGCTGGAAGTTTTCTTTCTCTAGCTTTTTTTTTTTTTTGCTTGTTTTCCTTTTTTCCTTTTTTTTTTCAAAAACTTTTTTTTATTAGCTTTTAATTTAATTTTTTTTAGTATTTTTCATCATTTTTTTCCACTTTCTCCTAATTTCTATTTTCTTTTTGCTGTTCTTCTTTTCTCTTTTTTTTTATACTTGATTTTATTATTTTTTTTGTAGTTTTCCCGGACAAAATACAGTGTTCACACCAAGTCTTGGCAAGAACAAGCAGATGTGACAAGATCCTTACTTGTCAAGGCTGCCAAAAGGATGAAAAAGTTCGCTAATAAGAAAAGGAGTGCAATAGAGTTTCAAGTGGGAGATCAAGTGCTGGTGAAACTTCTCCCACAATAGTTCAAAGCCTTTCGGAAGGTTCACAAGGGTCTCATTCGAAAATATGAAGGACCCTATAAGGTAATCAAAAGGGTAAGGAAGGTTTTTTATAAGGTAGACCTTCCACCTAACTTGAAGATCCATCCTGTCTTCCATGCGAGCATACTCAAACCCTTCTATGAAGACAAGGATGATCCTGATCGAAGAGTGTCCACAAGAGTGCCACCAGTGACAATCAAGTCTTATGATCGACAAGTAGAGGACATCCTCGCCCATCGCGTTGTACGTAGGAGAGGGGTACCACCAAGTACCTAATATTTGATCAAGTGGAAAAGACTACCAGAGACTAAAGCTTCATGGGAAGTACAAGAAGACCTGTGGTAGTATGAAGACCACCTACGATAGTATAGAAATGAATCCGTGACAAAGGCATCACCGAAATAAGTGGGGAAGAGTGTTACGACATGTTCAAAAAGAGCAACACGGATGAGGTTTTAGAGTATCTAGAATCTTTTGGAGTATTCCAAAATATTCCAGAGAAGACTAGATTACTCTTGAAATCTCAAGAAACATTAGAAAACTAGAAAATTCTAGAATTGTGTATGTAAATATCTCATAGATTATTCTAAAAAATCGATAGGAACTGTTGGATGTAATAAATCTCCACCGTTTATTAAGGAGGTGGGAAAGTTCTAGAATCTGATAGAGGCCTATAAATACCTTCGCCCTCCTCATTTGTAACCAATTCAAAAATTGTGCAATACAAGTTCTTCTTTCAAAAGCTTTCTAACTTTCCTTTTTACTTATCTTGCCTACTTTGAGGGTTCGGCTAACTTAATAAGATCAAGAGGGTTGATCAAAGTTAAGACCGGCATGGTTAAGGATTTGAGTGAAAGTTTTAAGACCGTAACAAGCAGCTAACAAACAATCGAAATTTTTTTATAATGGGCAAAAACACTCATTATTATACCATTCTTTACTTTATAATATCTGATGCATATTATTATTGTAACTACAGTTTTGTTTTTCTTTTAGTTCTATGCAATTAATTAAGACTTTATTGTTAAGTTTTTTTAATTAAAATATAATAAATCAATAATTTTTTAATAATAATATGACTTATGTATAATTTTTACAAACAATAATATAAGTATTTAATTAAACTATATATTTATTATTAAAAAATTATATATTTATCATATTTTTATTAAAAAACTTGATAATAAAAATAAAACAAATGACTTATAAGTTTAGAACTTTATTATTATTTTTATATTGTATTGTAAATATAGTTTGATTCCTGTTGTTTACGGCCTTTTCTCTGTACACATTATCTTTGTTCTAGTTTCATTATTTTTTTATACTTCCCTCATTTGTATTTTATGAAATGATTAAAGACACTATTTTTGTTAAGAGTAAATTATATAAATTTTGTTTAAATTTTTTTGAAATTATATAAAATTTTTATTTATTTTTAAAATATATACCTTAATCTCATTTTAAAATTTTTTATTAAAATATCTTTTATTAAAAAAATATATAAGAGGATATTTTAGTTAAAAATATATTTAAATTAATAGAAGATCTTTTAGTAAAAAATAAAAATAAAAATATACTAAAGTATAGTATAATTTGTTATGTTTAAAAAGATCATTGTATAATTTAAAAATAAAAAGAGGTTCATAAAACTTAAAAAATGTTTATATAATTTTCTCTTTTTGTTAATTGTTAACACCTTTCACTTTTTTATAACTAATTTAACTATTTAAGAAGCTTTAATGTTCATGAGAAATTTTTGCATAACCAAGTGCATATATGTCCAATAAGTAAACTTTGTTTTGTATTGTAAATTCCATATATACGAATCACATCTTAGTTATTACATTCACACACACAGAGAGAGATGATGTAACATTTTTTTACATGCATTGCAAAATATTGATATATTTATATGTCAATGAATGATTATCCCTGGTAGGATTATATATAGTATTTGAAAATTTAAAATCAAGGAACTCTATCCCTTCATCAATTTTACATCTAAAAGAGGGAGCTCATCTACAACAAGGTTAACAGAGAAGCAACATTTCTCTTTTGGGGCTGGGAAGGAGAAATGTAGAGATTAAACCCCTAACATTTAGTCGTTTGATACTTAAAAATTTAAAAGAGGTGTCGTTAGACCTTACACGTCATTTACGGTGAATCAGAATATTTCAACATGGTGGGATTAAAATATATAGCAAATTTCATGTTTAGAAATGCGGTAGAAAAGCACGTTTATATGGAAGCATCAAATTTGAACTTTGTGTAAAATGTGATTTCGGAGAAAGATATCACGTTTCCAAATACACCCAAACTAAAACATTTCTGAGCACAAATGACTCCCTTTACCCATGATTTCATCATGACTGAGTTTTAACTCTATCCGTATGCATTGTCCATTATGAGTGATTCCATGCACCACTACTCCCTTGTAGAATAAACAAATTTACACATCAGAAATGACAAGAGAAAGAAAACCAATTTTGAGATACCCAAATCACTTTAAGCTTAATGTTAGACAGACAAAAAATTCATTTTTAGTTCTGAAAAGTTTATTTCTAATTCAAAAAATGAACTAAAATTTAACATTTTCACTTTAATACAAAATTCAAGAAAGCATTTTGTTATGTTTTAAAGTTTAAATTCTAATTTCGTAATTAAAACCAGTTAAAATGAATTTCTCCTAGAAACTTATTAAACACTTTATAATGCAGACCCTAATCATCTTTACCTTATGTCCTTCTTCTCCAAAATTTAGGTTGCCTATTTTTCTTCATGGGACAAGGAGATTTAAGCTGCACACAAGACCTGACTCAACTCTTTTTTTTTTTAATATTAAAGTTCTGGTATCATCGTTGGATTATTAAAATAGGAAGAATTATATTTAAAGACTAAGAAGTGAAAAAAAATTATTTTTAAGGACCTGTTACTACTAAATTTAATTGTTTATTACTAAATTCAGTGGTAATCATCCAAAAACAAGTGGTAACAAGTTCTTAAAAATATATTTTTTTTCATTTTTTGGTTCTTTATTATAATTCTCTCTAAAATAACCTCATTTCAGTTGAAATCCATTCATGGAAATTCAACACATGATTATCTGATGTATCCTAGCTCTTTTATGCAACCCATTTAATTAAACAATGTGCAATCACACCATTTCTCTTGTATGCATTGACTATTGGCTTGAAAATTCATTACAGGCGGATTTATCCGAAAGTAAAAACGGATGAACAAAATATGCAAGACTAAGCAATAATGTCTAACCACTTGACATGCGGCAACTTATACCCAAGAATTGCAAAGAAGAGTATTAATCTAGGAAAAATATGTTAAAAGAATTCGTAGCATTAACTAAAAATAGTGCAGATTATTTAGTGTACTAAAAATTATATGAATTAAAATATATTAGGTCTTATGCTCCACTCAATGGTAGGGGTGTTCATTAGGCCGATACGCTCTAGGGGCTCGCCTTAACCCTGTTTAATCGAGTTGGGCCAAAAATATAAATGGACAAAACTTTAAACAAAACTATATCAAGTCGGTTCGGACCACGGGCGAAAGCATGTTCTACCCAACTTGCCCCAATAGTTACTTTTTTTAAAAATTATTAACATCTTTCCATCTTATATATATGTATATAATTCTTATTTCATCTAATTCTCTTTGCATATTGTAATTTTTATTATCTATGCAAACTTTCCTTACTTCTTAATTATTTTTATCATTGATGTGTATATTTCTTGACATTTCTTTTGTTGAATAATGAAAATATACATATTTATTTAAGGCAATTATGCTAGTATTACTTATATTTTGTTTAATAATACTAGACTATTTTTTTATTACTAATAAAAATTAAAGAGTTTTAAAGGTCTATTGTTTTGAAATATATACCTATGAGTCTGTAAAAAGATATTTTTATATTACAAGTATCAACTTATTTAAAAAAAAGTCCTGGCGGCCCTAATCCACCCTAGAATCGGGTTTGTTCGGGTCAGGTCGGGGTATAGACATAAAAACAAGTTCGGTATCTTAATCAGGCAGGGCATTGGGCCTATTAGATGTCCAGCTCGACCCTACCCATGTACAGCCCTACTTAACGGTTCGCTGCATTACTTTTGGGGCAACAATAACCATGGATGTTCCTTTGAACAGCGAACATGTGTAGCTTTTCACGCCTCTATCCTGTTCAATCTTTATGCAATAGGACAAACACATTTAGCACTCAAAGAAATATTAGTGCAAATGCTAATTCAAGACACTAACTCTCATCTCGACATGGATTGACCAACAACGAAATGTAAGTCAAAAGAAGTGGGATAGTTCAATAGGAATTATATTCCTCTATCATGGCTTGTAATTTTGGTGCTTGACCAACAAACCATTTTAGGGCTTTTATGGAAGAACTCTCATATTTGTTTTTTTTGGGCCAAGAACATATGACACTGATATGAAAAAACAAGATGACTAGATGGTAAGATAAGAATTATTAAAAAGCCTCAAGTAACAAAAAAAATTATTTTATTGTATTGACTTTTGGCTCTAACTATTTTTTATATTATATTTGTTAATTTATCATTTTTTATTTTTTAAAATTTTAACTAACTCCTTTAACTTTTTTTAATTTTTTAGATTACTTCCAAATCATGCTCTCCAACTTTCTTTATAATTTTGGGGGGGGGGGGGGTTTAACAAAATAAAGAAAATTGAGGGAGTTAATTAAGATTTTCAAAAGTTAAGAATAATAGGCTAACAAACATAATATATGAAATAATTGGGGTTCAACTGTAAATACAATAAGATAATTTTTTTTTATTATTTGAAACTTCTTTATAATTTTCCCTTATTATTTAGTCATCTTCTTTTTATGTACAATAGTACCACATGTTTTAATAAAATAAATATCAAGGGTTCTTAAAAAAGAACAATTTTTATATACATCTTATGTATTACATTATTTATACACTTAACAGTTAAGATATATTTTACATATAGGCTTCATCTATACCGCTCGTATGGACTTTATTTTTACAAATTCAATCTTGATCATTAATTTTTTTAAATGTACTGTGTATCATATACACTTAAAAAAATTTTCTTTAAAAAAGCAACTGTAATATTTTATTCTTCTTCTTGTTTATCCCAAACAATACAAAGGTACATAAATCTAGATTGAAACACCCAAAAAATGTAAACATCTACCTTACAACAAAGGTAAAAGTGGAAGTTAACAATTACGAATAGCAATTTTCCAAGCACAATTTCAAAACAAATCAACTAAAAGTAAAAGCTGAGCTAAGCCACTCCATTAGTGGCTCGATTCATCGAATGAAACAATGATATGAAATAGAGAAAAGACATGAAAAGCATCTAAGCTTAAGAAATTGGTAGAAACCCATCTACATTAACTATATATTTACTCATAAATTTCTGTTGTTCTTTCACTTTATAATTTAATCTTAAATAATATACCCAGTGCACAGTCGATAACAATACAACCGACATTTGAGAAAGCTAAACTGAAATGATGTTAAGAGGGCAATACATTTGTGTGATGAGACGCCACTAACCAAAGATCGAGCAATAAAAAATACGCTAATAATTGAAGCAACAAAATATAGGAAATACCACTGAATAAGCCACCTGAACCAAGAAAAAAAAATGGTGCATTATATATAGAAACCTTCTCCAAGACTTCGGCCTCATACATCTACAGTAAGCCACCATTCACCTTGTTCCACTTGGGGACTAAAGTTTTTTTATTTTAAATTGGAAAAAAATGACTAAAAACTTTTAACTTTAAAAATTACTTTTTAAAATGTTAATTTCAAATTTTATATTTATCTCTTTTTAAATTTATAAAAAAATTACAATAAAAAATTAAAAAAATACTTATTCATAAGAAGAGAGTATATGAAATTTATTTTATTTCTTCTTTCTTTTTCTTTTAATGGATCTCATTTATTCTCTTTCTCCCTTCTTTTTTTTGGTTTCTCTTTCGTATATTCATCACTTCAATTTCCTTTTAAATTGAGGGAATCTATGCATGTTTTCAAGGAAAAGTGTTTTGTTTTTTTAATGAGTATGTAAGAAAATAGTTAGGATTGTGATGGGCCTAGATTTTTCTATCCAATGACTCAAGTCCCTTGGAATTATATAATTTGATGGCCCAAAATCTGCCCCCTGTTTCTGAATACATTATAGGCTTGATATATCAAAGCGAGCCCAACCACAGGATTGTACCAAAAAAAAAGGTCCCCAATTGGGAAACTTGAAAAGTTTTAGTTAGAGTAAATTATATAATTTTTTTAAAAAAACTTGTATATATTTTAAAAATAAAAAATTATTTATATAATATCATCAAAACTAAAAAAATTTATATACTTTATTTTAAAAAATTTATGTATATATTTTTAACAAAATATGTAATTTTAATAAAATTTAAAAATAAAAAGATATTTATATTATTTTAATAAAATTTTAAAAAATAATATAATTTACGTATTAAGTTAGGGTTTAGGCCGCAACGACCTTGATTTGAAAAAGAACGTTGATCCACCACATAAAGACTTCGGCCGAACGTTCATCGGTGGTGCGTGATTTTTGGTCTCTAAACAGAAAATAGTTTAATAAATATGTATATGTATGGGTTAAAAAATGTTTTGGTTTCGCCTCTGTACTCTTTTTTTTTTCTAAATAATTTTCATTTTACAAAAGAATAATTATGTTGAGAGCTGATGACATTAGTTGTTGTTTCCCCAAAAGTGAGACAAGCGCTCGAGAGAAGAAATAGGTAGAAATAAAGAACAATTGAGAGCACAGATTTCAAATATAGAAATATAATTGTCTTAATTATATGAGATATTAATTATTAAACGTCACAACAAATGGAATGAACGAATCAAAGAATTTCTCTCAACGCCTAACACTGCGTGTATCACGTTATACAAGCGTAGAACAAGACGAAGTGCTGGGATCAAAAAGTGCAGGCAATAAATATTTTCTAGCATTCACGCCATTTGCGTTAAAGCTAGCACCAGTAACTGGGTCCACCAGGAGGTTGCCTGCGTAACCTGGGTAAGCCCCTTTGCCATAGATGCCGGTGCAAGCCGATGCAGCCTCTAGAGGTGCCTCTTTGGGTCCCTGAAAGAAGCCATTGCCGAAGGGGTTGGTGGCAGTTGCAGCCAAAAGGCTGGCTAGGTTGATCACCATGCCATCAAGACCCACGTCGTTGTTCGGTGCGACCAAGGGTGGGTTCTGGGGACCATAAATGGGCTGGTGGAATGGCCACGCGCATTGACCAGGGCACTGAGTCTCCGAGTTACCCACCCAGATGTAAGGTAACTTGTGCCTCTTCACCCAAGAACCGTGAGTCCCGCACCTACTGGAGCAGAACCCATCAACGGCCACGTCGGCAGTGGTGAGAACCACGTTGATGGCGTCTTTCTGGCCTCCCTTGGATGCGAGCTTGGCAATTTGCTGAGTGGCGAGGGACTTGCCCAAAGAGTAATTCTGGTCGAGGGTTTGGGAAGCCAGTGAAAGAGCGAGCCTGGGAGACTTGTGGTTGTAGTATTTGTCAATGGCTTTCCACCACGTGGCAACGGAGGGTTGGGGAGTGGGGGCGGAAGAGGAGAGGGAGGCGATGAAATCGGAGATGATAGCTCGGTGGGAAGGATTGAATTTACCGTACCAGATAAGATGGACAGAGATATTTCCAGTAAGGAGAGGGCCTTTGTGGTATTGGAACTGCAGGTTTTGGCCTGATTCAGTGAGTGTTCTAGCCGCAGAGCTCAAATGGAGCAGAGAAATAAGGAGGACTAATTTGAAAACAAGAGTTGAGGAGGATATGAGAGAGGCCATTGTAAATTTGTAATAGGAGGTGGTAGCCGCTAGGATTGTGAAATAGAAGGATGAAGTGGAGTGTGTATATATATAAGAGGTTTGGGAGTGGGGTTGAAAATGGAAATGAAGGTTCAGGGAAAGAGTTAAAAGGGAATGCGTATTCGGAAAGTCAAATTCAGGGGTGGTAAAGTAATGAGTGACGGTGAGGTGCCAGCTTGCTGACGCGTTCGCCATATTATTTGTTATCTAATCAATTCAGTTTCATTGTCAAATTTAGACCATATTTATTTATTGAATTATAATAATGACTCGTGAAGACATGACAGGAGATGCCAGCTAAGGACAAATTTGAGAACTATGATTATCTGTGCAAGGCTCCAAGCAACGCGTGCTCAGCGGCTGCAAGCTTTTATCGCTTTGGTGGGCAACATTGGTTTCTTTCTTTCGTTTTTTTCTTTTTTCTTCGTGTTTTTTAAAAAATCTATGAATCTGATAAAATCCGTTTTCAATCACGTTCTATGATTATCTACGGTACAAATTACTACACCTCTAGATTTACGGTCCATTTAATATATAAAAGTTAGGTATAAAAAAAATTATTAATAAACAATATTTTATAATATTTTTATTTTTAATAATTAATAAATAATATTACATATTAATTAAATAATAATTATAAAAATAAAATTATAATTCTCTCCCACTTTCATTTTATATTTCCTTTTCCATTGGCACACCATAGAATCGCCTTCAATCAACTTTAATATAAATTTTGCATCCCAAGAAAAAATTTTATCATGTTTAATTTCTCCTTCATCTTATTTTTAAGTTTTGAAAAATGTTTCAATTAAATAAGGCTTAAAAGTATTATAAAATTGAAGTTACAACGATTAGTATGTTAAAAAGCATGTGATAAAATATGTAAGAAATGTAATATTTGTATACAAATCCTGTAAATTACGTAAATTCACTTTTTACCGATTTATAGATGTCATATCATGCACTTTTTATGGGAAAAAAAAGAAGATTGTCACTTGTCAGAGTCTTAAAACTTTTCTTCTAAATCTTTAACCATATCGACTTTAACTTGATTAACTTTCTTTGATTTTGGTTAAGTCAGCCGAACCCTCAAGTAGGCAAGTTGAGTAATAAGAAAAGTTTGAGTGAGAACTTGAAGAGAACTGGTATTGCTCACTTTCTTGGATTGGTTACAAATGAGGGGAGTAAAAGTATTTATAGGCCTCTTCCAAATTTTAGAATGTTTCCACCTCCTTAATAGATGGTGGAGATCAATTCTATCCTACGGTTTATATACATTCTCTAGAATGTTCCTATTCTAGATATTTACAAGGAAAACTCTAGAATATACAAGAGAATCCTAGAATATTTCATATAAGTTTAGAGATCTCCAGATCTTTCATGAGTTATCTAACACCCTTTGAAAGATTTTAGACTCTTCTAGTCTCTTTTGGAGTACTCCAAAATTGTCTAGTCCTTTTCTAAAAGATTCTGGATACTCTTGTAAAGGTTACCTTCAAATTTTAAAATCTTTAAATTTGGGATCGTCACACACTAGTCTAGTTCACATTCCTCCAGCTTGTCATATGAGGTGCATCATGGGTTTTATACTTATTAAGACTTGAAAATTACGCACGTATGCTATAAGTTATTAAACAAAAACTAATAACCCCGAGAAAAACTATAATTTAATACTTAAAAAAAATATAATATAAATTATAAATTAAAGATATTTATATATATTAAATAATTTTTAATTGTAAAATTATTTTTAAAAATTCTAATATTATATATATAAATTACACACAAAAATTTTAGTTCTAGATTTTAAGTAAAATTTTTGAATTCAAAATCTATTAAAATAATTTTAAAATTTAAAATCTCTCAGTATAAATATGATCAATTTAAGATTTTGAATTATATATATATATTTGTTATTCTTGCTTTGGAAGCTCCATCATGAATTACCATCATACGACGACGCCCCGCCATATCATGCTTGTGTTACATATACACAGAGATTGAATGGAACATACATATGTCTGGGTTGAAGTTAAGTGTGTTTGGATCGGGAGAAAAGTGAAGAAAAAGGGAGAGAGGGAGAAGAAAATGAAATTTTATCCTATTTGGCTTAGAAAAAAAACTAGAGAGAAAAGAAAAAATGGAAAGAAAAATACAGTGCCTCATCATGTTTTTTTTTTTCTTTGAATATGAAGAGATGTGGGAAAGAAAAGTAGCGTGATTATGTCGGACTACAAATTAATCGTAATATAGAAAAATAATAAATATATATATTCAATAAATTTTTTTAAATATTTTAATTAATTAATTAAAAAATTAATGTTACAATTAATTTTATTATTAAATTAATTAATATATTTTTTAATATAAAAATTAATAAATTATATATAATTTTAAAAAAATTACACATAATTTATAAATAAAAAACTGTCCCACTGCAATGCAGTCGGACAGTGCTGTAACCAAATTACTATCAGACATACTGAAACTCAGTTGGATATACTCCCTCCTGTCCTTATTATAAGGTATTTTCAACTATTTTACACAGTTTAATAAAATTATTTAACTATCTTGAACTCTTCAAATTTATTATTTAAAAAAAAAAGAAGAAGAACATTTTTGGAAAGTTAACACAAAAGATTATATGATACCTTATATTTTGGACCAAATAGACATTTTAAAAAATATCTTATATACTGGACCGGAGTAGTATATGTCCAACGTTGGACAATGCATTACATATATATATATATATAAAAGTGATATTATAATAAAATATTATATATAATATTTATTATATTTAAATTAATTTATATATATATTACAATAATATTTTATAATTTAAAATAAATATTAATATTTATGATATTAATATAATAATTTATAGATATCTTTTTATAAAATAAATTTTAATTAATTTAAAAAATATATTTTTTAAAATTTTAAATGTGTATTTTTTAATGAATTTTTTTATTTTATTCAAAAATAATTTCTTTTTATTATTTAAATATTATTTAAATTAGTTTTTATGTCTTTTTTTATTCTTCTTTAAAAAAATATATAAAAAATTAAAATAATAACAACATTATTATTATATTAAATTAATAAATTTTTTTAATATATATATATATATATTTTTATGCAAATGTATAAAAAAAATATATTTTTTAATTTTTTCTTTACTTACATCTTTTTTCACTTTTTTTTTTTTTTTTTTTACTTTTTTCCTTCCCATCCGAACAAAGCGTAAAGCTTGTATAATTTATTGAGAGTAATATAAAAGTGGCTGCAATTACAGAGTGTTCCGAATTTCAACAAAATCAACTCGATCGATATGAGGAAATCAACTCAAATGCAGAATACAGACAGCTACATAATTATGATTTCCATTATAGAACTGGTCCCATAAAAATGTAATAACAATTCATCTGCAATTTTTTTAGATTTTTTTTTCATTCCAAGTCTGTGAAAAGCCTCTAGCTAACCCTAAAAAAAAAACACAGAAAAGAAGTTTGTGAAAAGCCATACACGATATAGGATTCAACACATTAAAAATTTTTAAATTTGTTTTGGAAGGACACTAAGAATTTAAATTATGAACAAAAGTACATTTTAAAACCTTAAGTTAAATTTTTTTATTTTTGGATCTTCAAAAATATATTTAAATTTTTAATTTTTTTAATATAAATATATTTAACTTAAAATATTATGTTATAATTTTTTTAATTATATAAATTTACATAACATATCACCATATGTTATTTTTTTGTAATATTTTAAAAACTAAATTGATTATTGAACTGGTTTAGTTACTAATTCACGATTCAATGTTTTAATTGTGATTAAATCATAATTTAATCAATGATGATAAATAAATAAATATATATATATATATATATATTAAATATTATATATTAAAATTTTAATATAATAGATAGATACTAATATATTTTAAATATTTAAATACTAATTTTATGTTTCTTAAAATGGTTGAGAAATTATTTTTTAATTAAAAATAAAAATTACTTATAATTAAAATTTAAAAGTATTTAATTTTAAATTTTTTAAAAATTTAAATTATATTAAAATTCTACTGATCATTAAAAAATAAAAATTTTAAAAATTATAATTTAAAAATAATGTATTCAATGAAAAAAATTTAACTAAATTAAAAATAAAGTTACAAATACTATATATATTAGTTTAGATGTTTATATATATATATTATTTGAATGAAATGTTTATATATATTAAAAAAATTAATAATATTATTGAAGGAAATGTGTGATTCAACTAGCCAAAAGACTTGACATTTAATAAAGCATCGCGTGTTTTAATTTTGAGTTATTTGATTTTTAAAATTGATTGACTTGAACTAGACACGGATTCCTAATGGAACTGATTGATTCAGTTCAGTTCGATTTTCAAAACATGTCATTTTATTTTTGGTTGTTATTTTATTCAAGATTTGAAGCGGCAGTATGGTCCGTTGCGTTCTTGCGTTAATTAAGAGCGTCACGCATTTTCTCTCTCTGTAGTACCTTTCTGTTTGATCCTTGCAAATCTCTTGCCATTCGGAACAGAAAGGTGGGGAATGGGATTGGATTGAAGAGAGAGGTAATAGCACAATAGGATAGAAGGCAAGGCATATTAAAAGGAGGAGGTGGCTGCATTACATTATAAGGCGTTGCCGTTCTTATCTATTCAATTCGCATCGACATGCTTCGGCGCGATTTTAAGGTTTGTTGGAACATCACATTCACAGGAAGAGGAAATGGCCAGCTAAGGAGAACACAGAACTTGATAAGGACAAGAAAACAGCCATGATGGTAGATAAGGACATATCCAATTGATACTATTAACAAGTCCAGGGCCTACATGAACAAGAAAAACTGGTTGAAGAATATTCGTAGTTAATGAGGGAACTTGTGCTACACAGATCTTTGTTCTTTTG
Source organism: Erythrophleum fordii (assembly GCA_032878935.1). Lineage (NCBI taxonomy): Eukaryota > Viridiplantae > Streptophyta > Magnoliopsida > Fabales > Fabaceae > Erythrophleum > Erythrophleum fordii. The sequence goes on from JAVQMF010000050.1 coordinate 31,264,727, forward strand.
CAAGGTTTGAGAACCACGATTTCATAGTGTCTGCGGTTGCACAATCTATTCTGAGTCGTAGTGTGTAATCATTGTTAATCATGGTTACGAATGTATGATTACAAGGTACAACATGAAAACAGATTATTCTATTTTATTATGTTGATATCAAGTTGTACAGCAATCATTTAAGACTCTGAAAACGTGTTCAATTATGATCAGCGATTAGGCCTTGTGGGATATAACATGATTATCATTCATTGGGACGAAAAAAGATGAATGCAGCGCACAGAAAAGAGAGTTAATTGAAGCGATTACAGTTAACCTTTGATAAAGCGATGAGATTTGGTTGAAATAGAGATTCATTGTTAGTTTGATACTAAAGCACTGAATGGTACCACCAATCCACCATTTACATAAAAATGGCGAACATAGAGAGTATTAATCGAGTTTATTGATTTTTCTTCTCAATTTTTGAAAATCCTCTGGTTAGCGGAAGCAAGCCTTTTCCTGGTTTACGAATGTAGAAATCGGTTTGCTTTAAAATGTGACATCTTTCACGAACTAGTTTTGGGAATTCTGTTAAAACCCAACCAAGTAAGCGCAGGATAGGCAATTTCCGGTAAAACCTGATCAGGAGATTATTTAAAGCAAACCGAAGTAAATTTGCTTATATATCATTAATAGGCACAGCAAAAAGAAATAAACAAATAAATGAATGGATCCCTACACATCATGCTTATACAGCCTACGAATTTCGTGTTTCTAATATAGTAGTTATAATCGCTATCCAAATCTTCACACCAGCGTAGAGCAAGTTGAAGTAGAAGGATCAAAGAGAGCAGGAAGGAGATACTTCCTGCCATTAGCACCATAGGCATTGTAGCTTGCGCCCGTGGTAGAGTCCACCAATAAGTTTCCAGCATAACCAGGGTATGCTCCCTTTCCATAAACACCTGGACAAGCCGATGCAGCTTCGAGTGGGGCCTCGGCGGGACCCTGGAAAAAGCCATTTCCGAATGGGTTGGTGGCGGTGCCGGCCAAAAGGCTAGCCAGGTTGATGACCATTCCGTCAAGGCCCACATCGTTGTTGGGAGCAACCAATGGTGGACTCTGGGGCCCATAAATTGGCTGGTGGAAAGGCCAAGCGCACTGGCCAGGGCACTGAATCTCCGAATTACCAACCCAGATGTAAGCGAACTTGAAGTTCTTGCCCTTTACGTGCCCCACCGATGAGGATCCGTGAGTCCCACATCGGCTCATGCAAAAACCTTCCACGGTTACATCAGCAGATGTCAAAACGACATTAATGGCGTTCTTCTGGTCACCCTTCGTAGCCAATTCCACAAGCTGCTTGCTTGTGAGTGATTTTCCCAAAGAGTAGTTCTCGTCCAGAATCTGCTTACCCAATGAAAGGGAAAGAGCAGAAGCCTTCTTGTTGGTGAGATGGTAGTATTTCTCAGTGGTTTCCCACCAGGTGGCAACAGATGGTTGGGAGCTTTGAGCTGGTGAAGAAGACGACAGTGAGGTAACGAAATCAGAGATTATGGCCTTTTGGGAAGGCTTGAATTGACCATACCATATGAGATTGATAGATATTTTGCCAAATAGAAGAGGACCATTGTGGTAATGGAGCAGCTGGGAGGACTGGTCTTGAACCAGCTCATTCAACCTTCTAGAGGCAAAAGAGATCTGAAGCACAGAGATCAGAAGAAAGATTTTAAGAAAACATTGAGAAGAAACGAGAGTAGCCATTTCTTAACTGAACCCAAGCGGAGAGGGTTTTTAATTTCTCAGGTACGCAGAAGAAAGAGAGAAGGAAAATGAATGAGCTTGAAAGTATGACTGTGTGGATTGGAAAGACAGGGAGGGCGGTATATATAGGTCCCAGCAGGGGTTTCGATTTGGGATATTTATTTTATATGAATAAAAATTATACTAATACAAATGCGTTTATGACTGTTGGTAAGGAACTTGCTAAGAAAGAGACAGTAATTACTAATTAGGGTGGCTCCTGGCAATTGTGTGTGGATATGGTTAACCTTGGTGGCATTTACAAGCCCCAACTTGCCAGGCAAGAAAAGTCGAGGAGGGACAACAACGGTACTATTTAGCGCGTTTCTTTATTCAAACGTATTGTGTTAATCCCAAGTCACCACTGCTGGGATGCATTGCACGCTCTCAACATGAACAGCAATTACAGGAGGAGCGTGAGAGTCAAACCATTTTGTAAATGCGGAAGTAGTTGTAGGGGGCATTTTAAAAAGCAAACTGTGCTACAGCCAATGCATAAGAAAAAAGGGGCAACCTTTGTTGAAATAAGTGAACTTTCTTTTTCCCCCCTCGCGGTCGCTACAGAACAAAAAGCATTACAGCTTAGGTACGGTTTGGTTATTTGAAAGTAGTGATTGTCAATAATGGCCCTAAGAGAGGACCAGGACATCCAAGGGTAGAGTGGGCAGAAATGGCCACTATGAGATGACAGTCTGGATGCCATGTATTTTATTGGGAAGCGCGAGTGGATCCAACTGGCAGTCACCCAATGGCAGTTTGAAAAGGGTATCCGAGGAAGCACGTGATATAACGCGCCCATTCACTATGATCCACACACGAGGCACGTGATCTAAGAAAAATTAATTCTTTTATTCCACCTGGACTTAGACACACAGCGGCCGCGCTTGCAAAACGATGGCTATATTAATTTTTGCACTTAAATTGATTACATGTATAATGTGGTCATATAATAAATTAATAAAAATCAAAATTTAGTGACAACTTATTTAATATTGAAAAGAAAAGGGATTCATTTTTATTCTTTTTTATGTCTATTATATTTTTTATTTAATAATTTTTAATTTTTATATAAATTAATATTTTATTTTTACAATTAATATTTTTTATTTTATTTCTTTTTACTCAATATACCAAATGAATTCTAAATATGTTAATATTTCTCAATTGTCATAACACCTATTTTAATGAATTTGTTTTATTATATAAACACTTACTTCACGGGGAAAATTTTGCGGAGCGCCACATCTTAATTATGCGACCTGCAATAGGATAATCGCTCCTGTTATAGCCGCCTGACTTCTTAAAAATGAAGCCTAAACAGATCAAAGTGGAGAATTAATGCTCAATTTTCAATTTGTTTTTTATTTGATTTATCGCAATATCTTCCCCCCACAGCGACAAATTTTCACTTTTCATTGTTTAAATTAGATTCCATTTTAAATATTATGGTCCGACTTATTTTATATCAATTTGTTTCAGTTTGTTTGAATTAGACAAGTTAATCATAAAACTAAATATTGAGATAGATTCCAGTAAAACCCAAATATAAATATTTGAGGATTGGATGAGTTCAAGTTGTATTCGCCCTGTTCCATTTCTTGTCTCTAAATCTATAATTTTTTAATTGATTTATATTTTAATTTTTTCTATTTGGTCAATTATTTAATTTTAGTCTAATGTTTATCTTTGTAATTATTTTTAAAATCTGAAAGATAAATCTACTTAATTTAATAAGTGTTTATAAGTACATTTATGAATCATTTTATGTGGGAATTAATTATTTGATTAATATGAAAGTACAAACGATGCAAATAAAATTACACTTTACAATATAAGTCGTATAATTCAATTAATTTGACGTAGGACAATATTAATGATTTAATAAGGAATTCTTCGTGACTAAAATAAATAAATAAATCAACCGTACATGTATAAATACATATTATAATATAACGTATTTCACTTGATTTAATTACTAGGATGCTATGAATTATTTAATTAAAAAAAATTCTTTACTTAGTACCAAATTTAATTAGTATAATATACCTGAACCTCATGAGACATAATGAGACAAAAATAAAACAAAATGTAAATGAATAGGATAGAATCATATGGTAAAAAACTACTCTGATCCACATTATCATAAGATCCTCATCAATTATCACATTCATATATTGTAATTTTATCTTTTTTATTATACCTTAGTTAACTCCCGTTTTGCCTCTTTGCCCATACCAATATGTTGTATTAGAAAAAATAGCATAAAAAGCAAAATATGTTATATTATTTTATTTGGAGGAGTTAAAAATTAAGTCTTATGTATAATAATAAAAATTATTAATCTCTAAATTATTCAAGAGGCCGCTTTGCACTGGATATAATTTTTTGGAGTAACAGCTGCCCCTAATTCCTATAACATATATAGTTCCGTCCATCCCCCGTTTATAATTTTACATAATAGGTTATACATAGTTGCATTGCACCAATGAAATTGGTTACAACAGATCGATCCACGCGTTTTATGATATATTTTGCTATCCGTAACCTAAGATCACGAGAATATTTTCTTAATCACTATTTACAGAGCTGGGATTTACGAGGGAATCCACTATTAAATATGCATATATTAATGAATTCAGTAAGTTTTAATTAATTTGTTGATGACATATAATAATGCGAAAATAAATGCCTAGCGTCCGCGTACAATGGCCTAACTTCCCGATAGTAGTAAAAAAAGAAGACAAGTACGGCGCCTCATATGGTGCATTCACCACTGGTCTTAGCTGCCATGTTTCAAAGTTGCAGACACAGACATGACGAATAATACGTTGCATTTCAACGAGGTCCCACGAATCTAACCTTACATTTGTTAAAACGCTTCACAGCTCATCAGCTTTAGAATTAAATTAAGTCTAATTTATTTAGGAAACTTAATTTGACTGAACTATAGGCCCCCATTGGATTCTATCTGTCTGTACCCTGTAACTGAAGAAGCCTGGTGGCTGACTCGCTCCCTCATAAGCTTGATCTCGAATGGGCATATTCTCTTCCTATGAATGTTTGGTGGTAATGAAAATTTTTTTTATTTTTTTATTTTTATTTGGGTTGCGACTTTGGGAGATGGCTGGGAAAGCTGCAATCCACACCTACAAGAATATTCTATGCCCATGTTTTCAAGCTCCCCATAAAACCTGCATGTCTATATATTATATAACTATTTTCAATCCGGATCCCTGTGCGCATTTCGTTCATTGAGTTAGATGGTTTAGATTTATATATATTTTTTATTTTAATAATTAATTTTTTAAATTAAGAATTAAAATATTTTTTTTATTTTTTATTTTGCATCATTTAAAAGAAAAGTAACAAACATAAAAAATTAAATCTAAACTATTTAAATTTGATTCAAACAATGGATGCCCAAAGAATTTATACATAAAACTACTGGATTAAGCAATTTCTTATAATATTGTAACTTGCTTTGTGGGTTGCCACTAAGCATGAGAAGGTACCCCAAAAAATAGCGAGCGTTAGAGTTCATGATCCACCCTTCCTCACGTACGCTTTCCTCAATTTAGTAGCTAGCTAGAGCAAGGAATAGCTAGAATCGAACCGAAAAATTAATTACTACAAACTTATAAGAAACTTTTAAAATATTAATATTTTATAAAGTTGGTACTTTGTTGTACAATAAAATAATCAACAAAAATTCATTATGGTAATTATTGCATGTAAATAGGTTTATTAACATGTTTATTTTTAATAAATTTTTATTGATTTCTTGAACTATATAACTCTATTTGGTTCAACGGAAAGAGGGGAGAAGAGGTTAATAGAAGAGAAGAGATGGAGTTTAATGAGTTTTGTTTAATTGGAAGGAAGGGAAAGGAAGGGAGAGAAAATTATTATTTGGTTCAAATGTGGAAGGGAGAGAAAATTATTATTTGGTTCAAAAGTGGAAGGGAAAGAAGGGGAGATAATTATATTTAGATAAATTTATCTTTTATTTTATTTTATTTTTTTATAAAAAAGTTATTTATATCAATTATTTTTTAAAAAAATTATAAATTTTAATCTTTTTTATTTTTAATTTTTGATAAAAAATTATTTTAATTTTTATTAAATATTAAAATATTAAAAAAGACAAAAAAAATAAATTAAAATTTAAAAAATACCTCACCCCTCCCCTCTCCTCCCTTCCAAAACTTACCAATTTAGAGGGGAAGCAAATTTAGCTCATTTCTCTCTCTTCTCATCCCTTCTAATTTTATTTAACCAAATACTTTATTTTCTTCCGTTTTCCTCCAAAAACCTTTAACCAAACACATTTTATATATAGAAAATGTATCTAAGAAATTCTTAAAAACTTAAACATATTGCATTGATCTTGTCAGGAAGAAATGACCTGTCGCAAATAATTTTTAGATTGAATTGGCACATAAGGTGTGGGTTTGGTGATCCCAGCTAGGAGCAGTAGTTTGAGGGGAGCACGCAGCATGTCTGAAGGCCAACAAAATGATTAAAAGAGTGCAACTAAAACTTGCAGACATGGCTACTCCATAATTGGGATTATTATAATATCAATTATATGGTTTTCAGAAATAGCCCACCAGCATCCACTAAGGGATGGTAGCTAGCGCCTTGGTTCCATATCCTAAAGAGAAAGTGAGAAACTTTACTCCTTAGAAATGCATACATGCTAATTATTATCATCATTATATATATAAAAATTCGTAGAAATTACATTGTAAATAAGTTATTTATTGTAAAATTTTTATGTGGGACTACGTGTAATGTCAGACTTTTTTCAAAAAAAATTTCTTCCATATTTTTACCATCAATTTCTTACCTTTTCTTTCCATTCTTATCAAAATTTTTTTACAATATACAAAGGGTACTTTTAGTTTAACATATAGGTATTGCTAGAATACATCAAATTAAAAAAGATCGAATAGATTGAATCGAACCCTATGTGAATGAAACAGCATGGTGGCGCACGGGCTCTCTGAGTCATGCATAATAAAGAAGGATTGCTTCAATAGAATACATCTAATTATAATATTATTTATTTTTAGAAAATCACAATATGATCCATTGATTTTATTGTAATAAGTCTTAAGTTATCTAAATTTAAAAAATTTAACTATATAAAATTATAAAAACATTTTTCCTATTAGAAAATATCTTTTTTCCTTTCCTTCTTATCATTTCCGTTTCCAACCAATCTATTTCGTCTCCAAAGCTTGTATTGCATTCATTCCAAAATTCATCTTCATTCCGAAAGCACCGAAGCTCCGCACAAGGGAAGCTCCGCATTTAATTCAACTGTTAGCTAGTGACCGTCACATATTTTAAAGAAGCACTAGTTAATAACATTTTTTTTTTTTGCCACACACTAGTTAATAACTTGAATTCTCACCATCTAGTTCTTCGACAAAGAAGACCAACTCATGAGAGAGAGAGAAATGGGTGATTTAGTTCTATCCATCCGCTCTATTTTTTCCCCTCCCTTCCTCATTCTTATTGCATCCTTTGCCAATAAATGCACAGAATCTAAATCCCGAGTTAATTGGTCTTAAAAAAGAAAATTTTTCTCAGGATGGCTCCATTATGCGAGATCAGATAGCTTCTCACAAAATACATTTGTAGTGATTGATTTGATTTGGATATGCATGTATAAGTATTTATGATCTTCCATATCTCCCTGCACTGCTATATAATGTAGCTAGCTCAAAGTAAACAAACCCATCTTCTAGCTAGCACGAATGAATTTAATGGGAGCAATAATAAAAAAAAACAAAGCAAATGGGCACTTTGGGGATTGCAGTGAAGCCTCGTCCCGTGTGCATACCGTACCCAGCGCAAGCCTCCATATCAGCCCAATGCTTATGCTAGCAAAACTTCTCCACTTCAAAGATTTTCATATCACCTTCGTACTACGCAGTAATTCTTTTTGAGGACCAGGGACCATTTATACCGTGGGAGTGCGAGAGAGCTCAAAAAGCTTCTGGAATCATTTTGAACACGTTTGATGCATTGGAGAATGACGTTTTGGATGCACTTTCCACCGTTTTGCCTCCCGTCTACTCCACAGTTCCCTTAAATTTACTCCTAAAACAAGTTTCCACCAACCAAGACTTGAACTCAATTGGGTTGAACCTTCTGAGGGGTGACCCTGAGGTTTTGGAATGGCTTCACACCAGGGAACCCAACTCTGTAGTTTACCTCAATTTTGGAAGCATCACAGTTATGACAAGTGACCGATTGATAGAATTTGCTTGGGGACTTGCTAATAGCAACCGAATTTTTCTGTGGTTTATAAGACCTGATCTTGTGGCCAAACTGAGAAATATCATTTGATGCGAATAATTTTTATGAATCTGCGACTAAAAGGATGAAACATCGTTCTACAATTATAATTTTTTCCATTGATAAAATCGGGAACAAATTTAGAAATAATTGGCGATCTACAGGTACTTCTTGCAACCTTTCTCTGTATTATGCGGTATGCTGGACTGCTCAGGCACTCTTTTGAGGTTTTTTATGCTTCACGGTTTGCACCTCCAAACAAGAAGAGTGATAAACTATAGTTTTTTCAACTCAGAACCTACTGCAAAGAGGATCACAAGTATAATTTAGGTTCTGTACATGAAGAGCTGCAAAGAATTTCTAGAAGAATTGCAACATGAGTTAGTTTTTTACAACGACTTAGTTGTCCCACATTTGAAGCAATTGATACTAAGTGAGGAAGATATGAGAATTTGGCAACGAAGGTTTCAGGAGACCTTGGAACTTATCAAATGTTTTAGTTTTATCCTCTTAGTACCATCCACTGTTCCCTTCTCTAATCTAACGGAGCTGATTACTGTTGCCATGATACATGAAATTGTCAAGAAGGCTATTGTTCTTAATAGACCATGTTTTTCCCTTTTGATCCAGGAGGAGGCACCTCTCATGGTCCACTTAATAATGCAGCATCGCTACTATTGTGGTTACTTTTGATCTCGACTTGGTTACTGCATAATCAATTTGTTGGCTGGTTTTGGTCACCACTTGTGGGGTCTAGTTTTCCGTTCTTACTTGCAGCTTTGTTAACTGTTAACATAGTAGGTGCAGTTTTAGAAATTCAGTTCATGAAATTTATTGCGTTAACTACAAATGCAGAGTTGGAAGTGTCTGGCTAGTTCATGGGAAAGCATTTACTTCTCTAGTGCTCTTGTTTTTGGTGATCCTAATACTCCGACACTTAAGGAGCATTTTAATGTTATGCTTGCTACCATGATGACACAATGAGGGAGACTGTTGCTTCAGAACGGTTTTTATCAACAATATGAAATGGGAGTCTATAATAGAATTCTTGTCTTGGGAGTGATGCTGCTGCAAAGGATTCAATGGTTTACAGCCACCAAAAGAGAGAGAGAGAGAAAACCTTAATGGATTCTCTGCTATGATGTCAAAGGAAGAAATTCCAAATTTTTCTGATACGAATGGGGTTGTGAAATTGGTATTATTTCAACCTTGAGGAGAAGATTGATTTTGTAGGGGTGGATAATTGATACACATCGGAGGGATGAAATAGAGAAGGATGCAAGATACATGGTAATGCACTGCCAGAACAAGACAAAATTGGGAAATGGGTGGTTGGATGCTCATCTCTTTTACCTTGCATATATGTATGCATTTTCTTTCGGAGGGTATAGCTAGGGAAGAAGTTTGTTAAAGATTGTATTTGGGAGTTTGTTCCTTTTGTCGAGAAAGATCCTCTGTCCGTAGCTTTTCATCTATGTAATTCCTCATTCTGAGTCTACTGCTTTGAATCATAAATATAATACCCAGAAGCAATTTCAGACCATTTAATATTAAGAAGCATATTGTCATCCATTATCCTTCTCGGTATTCTAGTTCTCTGTTCTTCTTTTAAGGAATGAATGCTCATTACATATTTCTCTTTATCATGCCATCTCTGAAATTGCATCATTATCACTCTGAAATATGTTCCCCGCTGGAGGAACTCCACCTAATTCACAACTCCACCCAGTGGACGTGGATTGGACTATGTGAATGGGCAAATCGTTGGGCTAGAATGCCAGAATCTGACCGTATTCCCTCTCCAAACCCAAAACCAAAAGTGAATTATTCTTGTTAAATAATTAAAACATGTATTCATGATTATAATAATTTATGACAAGAAAACAACTACACAATGTGCTCTCTTATAAATAAACATTAGTATAGAGGATTCTTTTATATTATTTTCTCTAATATTTAATTATTAGTTATAATAAAAATCCATATACTTCCAGTGAATTAGAATGATCTCGTTTAATTATTATCATGTAAATTCAGACTACCTTTGGTATCTTGCATTATAGATTCCCTTTTTAGGCGATTCCCCCCCCCCCCCCCCCCCAAAAAAAAAGTAGAGCAATGCATATACTAGCTTGAAAATAGCCTTTTTTTCAAAATACTAAATGTAATTTAATAGGAAGAAATTTAACTAGTTTACGAAGAATGTGCTTTGCGGTCTGCTTAAGACTCGGATAAGATATACCTTAAATTCTGTTGCCCATTGCTGCTAAACATAGCAACATAGTAGCGTACTAAAAATCAAATATTATCTCTCAACAAACATACCTATCAAAACTAGCTTAGCCTAAAAATTAAAAGGTTTTATTCCCATATAATATTGGTAGAATAATATCCAGTCACAGACAATTCATTTATTTATTTTCCTACTTCCTTCCACCATGCCGACCCTTGGTCGGTGCAGTTGAGTCTCCTTTACTTCATTATTAATGTACACTGATATATTCTAGAATAAGTAGTTCACAGTAACCTGATTTTCTATCAAGCGTTATAATTTGCTCATTGTTCGACTTTGTATGAACATGAGGCCTGAAAGGCAGAGTCCTCGATAAGAAATCTTGCTAAAGGCATTGAGGCCTCACGTTCGTACAAAATCGAACGTTTAGTAAATTATAATGATTGACAGAAAATCAGGTTATTATGAACTATTCATTCCAGAACATATCAGTGCATATTAATAATGAAGACGAGGAAGTTGAATTAATTAGTAATAATGATGATGCACATTAATAACAGTGTACATCATATATATATATATATATATATATTCCTTTGAAGACGACGAATTGAGAATGAAGATTGTCCTAATGAAGTTGGATTAGTCCATTTTTTGAGTTCCATAGCTGGAGAAAATACATTAATGATCTGCTGAACCATATAGTATTGCGCTAAGGGGTAAGGCTACAGCTTTGGACCAAAAAATCAAGATAATCTTATTAGTTCTTATTTGCACTTTCTGAAGTTATAACTACCCCAGCTGCTGTTTCCGAGGACCTTCGTTGCTGGGTCTGAGAATCTGAGGCCAAAACCATATTAAACTTGTCTTAGAAACACAGAAGATTATATGTCACATTTTTACTTTGCTCAGTTACCTAATTCGCCTTATCCAAATGACCTTCACAAAAGAACTAATTAAAGCCGTAGCAGAATAAAAGTTTTAATCCGAAATGGGATGAAAAAGGAAAGGTTGGTAATTCTTCAAATGTCTACTTTTGTCTAAAACTAACGTTGGACACGTGCTGATCAGTTTGAAGTTTAAAAATGAGCCAAAAAAAAAATAGAAAGTAAAATTTGACCCACACGCAGTTTAAAAAAGAAGCCAAACTATTCATAATTTTGAAACAGTGCAGTCTCTTTCAATTTTATAAGATATATAGATTTGACAGAAGTGGCAGTATCTAGCATGCATTGTGGGGGCCAATGAATACAACACCACTTTGACTGCATCTTTAATGAATTAATAACCACTCCATTTTCTACACCGAAACCACATGCATCCTCTGTTACTTTACACTATATACGACCCTTTCCCTCTGTCATAATTTTTTCACATTGACCCATACATTATACGGTTCATGGCTTATGCATGGCACAAACCTAGACAGCTCATTCACATGGGGCTGGGCTACTTGCCCATGTGGCCAGTGGCCCCCATGGCCACATGTTATGGCCAAACCTCATAATGTATTTTGTGTCAGTGAAGGGCATCATAAATCTGTGTGTGTGTCGCGGAGGAGAGATATGCACATAATTATGTAATAGAAAGAGCATTGAATAGGTCAAAAGGTAAACTAAATTAAAAAGAGAACAGAAAGCTACATACCAGTGGGGGAAAAAAAGGGACGCCTTATTATAGGAAGACGATAGCCTTCCATGGCCGTAGGGTAGTATAGATAGGAGGTGCCAGGGGGGAAGCGATGTGCCTGGTGGGGTGTGAAAAATGTGGCCCTCGGCGCTTCGTGAACAGAATACCCATAGTAATATGAATATGATTGTCCATAGAGTTGTTGTTGATCATAATATTGTGGCTGCTGAATCTGTGGGTTGTACAACATGGCCTGTGCACAATACAATCATAGCTACTATATTAATATATATATATATATGCGTGAACATTTGTCGTTGTTATTGATAATTTAGATCATTGAAAATTTAAAGTTGCAATAATAAGTTAAAAAAGAGATAAAAGAGATCCTTACTTGGTGGTGGTACCCATAATCAGAAGTGTAGGTCGGGTAGCTGCACAAGGAAAGGTGAAAGAAATTTAGTGAGCAAATATGAAAGGAAATATTTCTTTCTTGGAGAAGCAATAACTCAAAATGACTTGAGGAATGGTTGAATACATTTATATGTGTGTGTGTGTGTGTGTGTAAGAATTTTTGGTTTGTACAGTGTGGATAGTAGCTAGCCATTAATATCAGTAAAGCTAATTGTGGTGGGTTCCCAAATTGAATGTATGACATAAGAGAGTCGGTTCATGCAGTGTGCATTGTCACCAAGCTTCAATAATTAATTATGACCTAGCGTGCTACTTTATACATAGCTTCCTTTTGTAGTACATTACTACATTAAACTGGAAGCGAAGGAAAAGAAAGCATAAAGAAGGTCGTCTTAGGTGGCATCTTTGTAATGTTTGCATTCATTCACAGCAATATGTTTTACGTCTTTACGTGGATTACTTGATTTAAGAGAAAATAAATTGAGTGATTTTTTCCTTAAAAAAGTGGAAACTCGAGCGTTGATATAATTCTCTTCAGTTTTTGTTTATCTGTTCAACTTTTTTCTTTAACCCTCTACTAGCAACCATTCTCATCAGACAACAACAGCATCGCTGGGTGAAAATGACTTTGATGGTACAGATCATAGAAAGTACCGATAGCTGAGAGATTTGATCATAAGATTATATGTCAATATGCAGGACCACTATCATCCACACTTACATGCTTTACAATGCGAGGTGACCCTTTTCGTTCTGGCTTTCTTTAAATTACGATAATTATTGAATTAATAATAATATTAATATGTTCTTTCTAACAATAAAAGAAAATTACATAGTGACAGCAATGTTCATCAATAATCTTGTGCATGGAAGGTATTAATGAAGGTGAAGCTAGGTTTGAAGAATATGCCGGTTAGAGGAAGGTAAAGAGGGAGGAATGAACCTTGTGAATATAGGAGGGTAAACTTTAAAATTGTACTCTCTCTCTCTCTATATATATATATATATTATGATTCTGAGGTTGACACTAGTATGTACTATAATTGGAGGTGGAGCCGCCAAGAACAATGTGTGAACAATATGTGCACATATATACGGTTTTGTCAATTAATAGTTAGTATGGACCAGTTCGTTTGACTGCAAGTACTCTGCCACTTAATGAATGAAGCTAGCTAACTCACTCACCCATATGCTGCTGAGTACATAAGAGGAGATGGCGCTGCCACTGCCGGAACTCCACTGTACGGTGCCGTTTCCTGTACTGTGACTTCTCTACCACCATCTTGTACTAATATATTCCTTCCTGCATTATCAATATCAAACCTTGTTATGTCATATATATCTCTCTTTAGTCTTCAGCTTCAACGGCAATGGAGGAATCCACAACTATAACTTAAACATTATGATAATAAGGCATAAAATAAAGAGACCTCGTGGGGGTGAAGGTCGAGGTCGTCCTAGAGAAGCAATATTGCAATTTGCTCTTCTTCCATCTATCATTGGTTTTGGATCAGCACAGGCTCTTATTGCTGAGTCTGGATCACGGAAAGTTACCTGCTTATTGGATGATATTATCATCAATATACAAAAATCTAACACTTTAATTAGATGGGGAACAGAAACTTGGTCCTCAAGACACAGAAAAAAAGATAATTAAAAGACATACGAATCCATAGCCTTTAGACTTTCCAGTATGCTTATCATTGATAATAACAGCCTCAAGAATGTCGCCGAACTGCTCGAAATATTTACGCATTTCCTCAGTGGGTGTCTCCCAAGCTAGTCCTCCCACAAACACTTTGGTGAATGTGGTGTCGCCGAACTGGGATCGGTAATGTGGGTAAGTCATCGCATCCAACTAGGAAATGGGCATCAACACTTGGGGTATCACTCATTCAAGCTCTGTCATTACATGATAGTATTTGCTTTCTGTTCCCTGTGTATGTGGTTAATTCGCCAACCCACACTCACAAGAATCACTGAAGGAGGCTGAGGGGATGAGGTGCGTCTGGTTTATGATGATGATGGATGTTATCGTTATTATTTGATGTTTGTTTGGAACAGAGGGGATTGGTTAATTAAAACCAAATATATAAAGAAAACTAGAAAAAAGGGGATGGTAGATGTGACAGCTGCAGACGGTGCTGGCCTTGAGAGGGAGGGTGGGTTTTGTAGTTTGTAGAATGGAGTAACAGCTACCTTACTATCTCACTCTAAAGTCTGTCCTCCCTGTCTCTGCATTAATATAGTCTTCTGCTCCCCGCAATTCAATTTACCCTTTTATTCTTTATTTGGTTGTCCTTGTGCTATTTCTCCTCTACATTTTTGGGTTCCTCCTCTCTAACACAGTCACGCATCACAAACTCTGTTAATCTTTTGAACAGGGGTATTTCTCTGTGTCCTTGTTCGTATAAACAAAAGGGTATTTGTAAAAATAAATGCTGATCATCATTGAACTGACTGTTTTACCTGAAAAGAAGAAACTGTATAATGCATGCGTGGAATTGTTTTGCAGCTTTGGATTCCAGATAATGGAGTGAAATTTTTGTTGAGTCCTCTACCTCTACAAGGTGCAGTTTGGGGATTTTGAGCAACATGTTTCAAAACGAAACAAAACATTTAGTTTGCAAATGTCTGGCCTGTTAATATTATTTCATCCAATGCTACAATCGTTTTTTTTTTTAATAGTAACTTTGATTATTTACTAAATAGCTTATTTCTACCTCGTTTGTGATGCGTGACTGTGTTGGAAATAAATTTCAAGAAATAAACAACTTAAATGTTCAAGAAATAAATTTCTCCCTCGTCGAAGGCCAGTTAAGTTGTTTTATTTATTTATTTCTTCAAAATGAAAGTGAGAGAAGAAAGAGAATGAATTTTATTATAAGTTGAAAATTTTGTTTAATCCAACAAAAATGAATATAAGTTTAAAAAGCAAGTTTGATTAAAAACAATTTTATTTTTGTAAAGTTTGAATATAAAATAAGTTGCCTTTATATATATATTTTAAATTTGACCAGAGTTTGAGCTAGACTGATTGAATATGTTATAATATAATTATGTTAGAAAAATTTTACTAAATATTATTTTTGTTTACTTGCTATGCATATATTAAATTTGTCTAAGAATCTCAAAGATAAAATTTTTACTTACGTTAGCATAGTTGGATTGTGTGCTATCATTTTTCATAAAAATATAATGGATTGGAAGAAATAGCATATAACAAAACAAATTAATCCAGAATGTAATGCCCATATTGATATTGTATCTCTTTTTTATGCAAACTATATCATCCATTTAACATGTGTTTTCAAATTTTATTTAAATTTTTTTTAATAATTCTAAAAAGGTATTTTTCAGCTGATAGAGTATTATTTAGTGAAAAAAAAGATGTCATCCTTTTTTATTAACCAGTATAACTCTTTTTGGGAAACTTTTGTATAATTTTTTTTTGGGTGAATTGTTTAATACTCTTTAATCTCCATATAATTAAGACCCTAGATTTTCTTGTATTGGTTATAATAGTTTTTATATAAAGGTTTTTGTATTAAAAAAAAGAAGAAGTGGGTGAAGCCAAATTCACTTTTTTCTTTTATGGTTAGGCCTAGGCCCAAAAAAAAAAGGCCCAACTTGGGCATAATATTTGTACAACGTTTTTTTATGAGTCCAACTGATTTTTTAATAAGCTTGACCTTTAATCAAATCTAAAAAAGAGTGTGAATTTAAAAGAATATGAGAGAGTGAAAAGATAAAGAAAAAAAGAATGTGAGATAAAGAGAATGACTAAAAAAAAAGGTATTTATTGCATTTAATAAATAATGCACAATACATAATTAGGAAAAGATAACAAGGACAAACAAAATTGTTAGAAAGACAAAAAAAATTAACAGCATATACGCTGTTATTCTTTTTCCTACTCTGATAGTACTATAGATAATTAGAATTAAAATTCATTTTTTATTAATTAAGAAAGAGAGAAAAGTCTAAGATTAATTTATTATTAATTAATATCATTTTTGCTTAGGGACCGGAGGATATTAATATCATTTAGGAAAAATCATTAATAAAGGATCTATAATTCGGTTATGTTATTATCAAATTTTAATAATTTTAACTTCATTGTAACAAATTTATACCTTTCTCATTAAGAATACTTTGATAAAAGAAAAATATGCTTTTAGTATTTTGGTCTTTTACAACAAATTAGAATTATAAAGTTTCTTAACTGTGATTGAGTGATTTGGTAATAAGTTCATACTTTGCGAATACCCATAATGTTTATTATCAAAAAAACAAAAAGAATTATAAAGTCCCTATGAATAATTAATTTAATTTCTTAATTTTTTGTCAATAATTTTTCTTAAATGATATTAATACTCCATGGGTCTCCAATAAAAGATGACATCAATTAAATTGATAAAAAATTAAATGATATTAATTAATAATAAATTATTAATAAACTCTTTCACTCTCTTTTGATCAATAACAAATAAATTTTAATTTTAATTATCTACTGTACTGTGCTGCACTAGACAAAAAAATAATACAAATGGATAAGTGTATTTGGAGTCAATTTTTTTTTCATGTTATCCTTTTCTTAATCTCTTTATAATAAAATATGGTGTATTTACCTATTAAATGCAAATAATACGCACACCCTCTCTCTCACATCACTCTCTGGGTCTCACACTCTCTTTATGGCAAAATAAAAAAGAAATGAAAAATTAGATAAGATATAAAGACATTAAATTAATATTTAATCATTAAAAGTATGGATATTAAAATTATTTTTTATTTAAAAATTACCTTTTTATTTTTATTTATAAACCTAACCTTCTGCATATCAAGTTATTATACTCTTTTCTACGACTTTGGAATTAAGATGTTACAATCTTGATAATTAATGGACCAAATGCTGAAATGCAAAATTATGCATTCATATGTTATAGTTGGTTTTAAGTTTGAAGAAAAAATTTAAAACTTCATGGCAATGCCATTAAGATTAGGATGAGTATGGTATGTGAATGCAAAAACTTTTACAAAGTGACATTTGACAGATTTTTTTTTAATAATAAATTGCTCAACTTTTGCTCTTTTTCCTCTCAATTTTGTTTAAAGAAAGAAAAGAAAAACGACATAAACACCCCCCTTCTTAAGGTGAGTAACGTTGTTTTGTAAATAACCAAGAAGGCTAGCTATTATTTAAAAAAAAAAAAATCAGATTGTAACATTTAGACGAAATAATATTGGTAGATCAGGATTTTGTAAACTAATATTTTTTCTTTTTGGAAGCATATGGCTCAAAATCCCCAATTGTTGCAGCAAAAGTTATGTATGATGTAAAAACAGAAATATCTATGTTTTAATTTGACCTTTTTCCAATTTTCTCCACCGTTCCCTTCCTTAATTAACTAGTATATATAAATAGATATATCGTATACTTAGGTGATTAAGTGGACCAGTGACAGTTACTCGCTCTTTTCTTTTTTTTCTGTTAGGACCAACTATGATCCACGTGATCCCATGTTCCTGACCATGAGTTCGCTAATCATAAGCTGTTACAGAGAGGACTTCGAGTCCTAATCAACCGAAAACGATTATATATGATCAGTCTATGTTAATTCATAATCATAAAAAAAGGATACATTTTTTTCTGTTGGGACCTGAAGGATTAAAAAACAAAAGGATACATTATAAATGTTGATAGGAAAACACGTGATAGAGAAGCCACCTTTGCTAGCCGATCGTCCCATTAAGAATTGGTTAATAGCAGGAAGCCAATAACCTGCTTATTTTATGACTAGCGGAAGATCACCATCTCACAAGAACGAGAGCCACAAACCAAGTTCATGTAAGGAGTTCTATACTATACATGTTGTAGAGCTAGGCTTTGATGATCATATAACTCTCTATTTGACTTTTTGGTAGTGAGCCAGCCCATGAGGACACCCACACGCACCCACCCAGCAAGCGGTCATTATCTAGCTTGTTGCCAGCGTTAGGGACGAGGAGACAGCTAGAAGGACCCTCTAGTTTTATTATAAACAAACATGCAAATATTATAGGGCAGTCCGTGAACTGGCAGTCCTCTACACGTGGGGGTACCCTTCAGTGTTGGAAAAATATGAGCTGGATTTCCTTCTACTTTCTGTCATCCTGAGGACCCACGGACACAGTATTATCTATGGGATCACTCTTCCAACCTGGCTTTCATCGATCCATGCGCTATCTCCGCCGGGCAAATTATTTGGTTCTCTAATCCACTAAGCTTTCACTGTATAAGGCATCCCTTGATATTCTCCCTTTCAAACTTCCATTTTAGGAATCATCTTTCCTTTCTTTAAATTCCAAGACGGAAAGATTTTTCTTCTTTCTTTTGGATTTTGGTTTCCACAGTTTAACTTCTTGAAAGATTAAGACTCTTCACCCTTAAATTATCTCAAGATTTATAAGTCTATGTAGTAATATAAGATATGAAAGAGATTAATTTGAACTCTCACTAGCATTGTCCTTCCTTTTTTAAACCAATTATTTAAAAATTACTTAATATTCTTCTTTACAGACTTCCACTTCAGGAATCCTCTTTCATTTCTTCAAATCTCAAAATCAAAAGATTTTTTTTTTTGGAGCTTAACTTTTGGGAGGTCAAAACACTCCATTATTAGCCTATCTCAAAATCTTTCTATCTATGATGATAATAAAATTATTTTATGTAGACAAGAGAATCAATAAGAAAAGAGCTTGAATTCTAGTTAGCATTGCTCTTTTTTCTTTTTTTAAGAGGCCGGTGACTCCATCTTAGTGTTGAATTTAAAGGTGCCGAAAGTGATATTCTTTTCCTTCACAGCAACAGCAGCTTAGCACCCCCTTCTTTCTTTCCAGATTTACTCTTCTGTCGACGTCATTTCTGGCAAATGGGAATCAAACAAACAAACAAACTGATAACCTTTTTCGTCCAAGACACAGACAAAGGCCTTTTACAATCTCATTGGCTGAAGGAAAAATGGGAAGAAATAATTCTGATAATCAAGTTTAAGCATTGATTACTTGGAAGATAATTTTGATTTGGAGATTCAGCTTGATAGATTTGTTCAAATCAGAAGCATTCAATTTCATTTTGTGTTGAGAGCAATTGACGATGTGCTTAATTCCCATGATTGCAAGTGTGACTAACAAAATTAAAAAAGGGATCACAATTGGGAAGAAAATGGGTGCAGTCCCAACACAAATCAACATTATAGTCGAAAGTTTATTCATTTATCGTGACTTCCATAGTGCTGCAACAACACAGGGCAACCGACAGACTAATCCAGACCTATTTGATTGTACCTCAAAGTTTACCCTCAACAATTTACAGTAACAGGACCTATATAGGATGAGAACCTGGACTGATTTGGGATGTGCCGGTGGCACCTTAAATCATGTCTTTTTTCCTTATATAAATTAAAATTAATTTTTGATGATTGAAAATATTACACTTTAGGAATTATAAATTGAAGATATTCATTATAAAAGATCTAAAATTTCAAAATTATTTTGGAACATCTAAGCATCTCATTCTTTTTAATAATAGAACAAAATTACTCTTCATTAATTATTTGAATTTGTTATTATCCAAATTTTTTACTATTTTTATATGATTTTTTGTTTGTTATCGTCATATTCCAACATTTTTACCTCACTTGGTAATAGATGTGTGTAATGCAAGATTAATAAATCAATATGATAACAAAAATCTTGATAATAACAATAGAAAAAACCACTTATAACTTTGGAATATTTAAGTAATAATGAATTCGCATTATCATAAGTAGAAATAAGTAAGATAAAAATGCTGAAATATAGTGATAAAAAAACATAAAATTAAGTAGTAAAAATAATAAAAATAGTTTGTAATTTTAGAAAGTTTGAGAGGTAACAAATTCACATAATTAAAAAATGATATTTTTTCCTGCCGCCAACAGGTCCTTAACTTTTCTAAAATAATTTTGAGATATAAAATCCTTTGTAATAAATATAACTTTTGATTAGACTTGATCATGGGTTGAGCTCATAACAAAATTGACAAATTTTTTTGAACCTGGCGAGGCTCAAGCCTGGTAAAAACCAGCTCGGGCTGGCCCATTTTGTAATTTTTTTTTACATTTTAATCTTTTTTTTAATTTTAAATATATATATATTCATTACTTGTTAGACGTATTTTTATTCTTATTTTTATTTTTAAATAACTCATAAAAAAATTACAAAAAGTTTAAATAACTTAAAATAAATAAATATATATATAAGACAGTAAAACCTCTCAAAATAATAATTTTTCTAATAATTTATTTTATTTGAATTATAATTTATTCCTAATAATATATTATACAATAAGTAAAAGTAAAAATAATAATAATCATATATATTATATAATTCTTTTTTACTTATATCTATAGTTATAAATAAATGTTTTAATAATATTATTTATTAATAATATATAAAAAATAATTATAATACCGGCAGAATTAGGCTCAGGTCAGGTTTTTAAAAAGTCTAAACCTAACCCTTTTTATATTTGGGGCTTTTGAAAATGGACTCATTTATTTTCAAGCTTTTTTTTAGGTTTATATTCATTTTTTTCGGGTTAGGCGGGTTTCTCAACCCATGATCAGGTCTACTTTTGATCTTAGAATTGGATTTTTTTTCCTCAATAATTGTGCAATTTAGCCTCTTAGATCATCCGTAGATCTTACTCTGGACAATCCTAAAGCCCTTCTATACAATCTATATCTTGTTTCGGCCCAATAAAGATAAAGGAAAGGTAGGCCCAAAAAGAAGTAGGAAAGGACGGGAGAATTGAAAGGCAACAAATAATGCGCGGACGTTTGCAGGTCACAAGCCAATGGGCCTCTTAATGAAGCAATCAAAGGCTTGTCTTAGAGAATAGAGACAATATACCAACTGTGAGAGTTCCTTGCAATAATTTTTTTTTAACCTGTAATAAATTTGAGAGTTCACTTACTTGCAAAGAGAATTTAGTTTCATTGCGTAGAGGGAGAAACTAGCCACTGGGTGTATAGATCTAGTTAGACCGATCTATGGATATTTAGTCTGAGTTTGAAATATTAGTTTATTATAGGTAAAAAAGAAAACTTAACCTTGAACTGACTCAATTATTAATTTTTTTTAAGCTTGATTTGTTGACCTATTTGAGTCTGCAATAAAATTTTGACTTATACGAGTTAAAAACCTAAAATCTTACGTGAAAAAAAAAATCTTATGGAACAAAATTACTGCAAAATATAGTATAAATAAACTTAATTTGCACCACTTATATAATTGAACAAATTGAACCAAAACATGTTTTAAATATGGCGGCTAGGGGTACGCCACCCATCCAAAGAAAATTTGTGTAATACAATAAAAGCTAACAAAATCGTGATGTTAGTAGGACGAACCCACCCACCGACACATGCATAATTTTTTTCCTTTCTGCAAACTTTTCCCCGTCAAAAACGTAATTCAACAAAACAGAAGATACTGGGCCTTAAGCCTATCAGTTCACCTTTTGGGCTCTTGATTCCCGCTTTTCTCGTATGTCTCCATCAACTGGGCCACATGAGGGTTGGCCGGAAGAAAATGATTATTTCAGGGACCAAGCATCAACCGGGGTGGTGGCGCAGTTGGCTAGCGCGTAGGTCTCATAGCTTCTGAGTTATCCTGAGGTCGAGAGTTCGAGCCTCTCTCACCCCATGTAACATTTTTTGTTCAAGAAAAATTATTTGAGAACATATCATCTCTGGACTCGTCAAGAAATTCCAGCTTTATGCGTTAGTCTATCATCGCGGTTGGATTGGCATTTCCTTTGCCGATTGATTTTGGTTTAGTTTTCGAAGTCGGTCATCTTGTACAGAATTTCCACTAGCGAGATGCATTACTTTATATCATGTCAAACTCGCAGAAGGATCTGTAATTAACTTCAGAGTTTGGCATGATTTAATTCTTCCCGTTAGCACAGAAGATTTGACTTCTCTGTAGAATGTCTTTGTTGGAATGTAATCCTATCAATTAATACTGTTCTGATTTTTTTTTTTTTTGCTGGGGAGGGGGTGGTCCTAGTCCCAGAGGAGAATGTCTATCCAAAAATTTTTTGAAGTTAAGTAATAGAGAGAAGCAGATGGTAATTTTCGATGGCCCAAAGTACAGCCTAAACTCTAAACTAATGAAGGAAATAATTATTTCAATATTTACTGTTAGTCTGTTACTTAAGAGAATAATGTTTGCATTATTCCAACTTCGTGTGCTTTGTTCCTACTTCTAAGCTTATACATTCTATTATCTTGGTTAGGTATTCTCTAAACTTTCTGGTATCAAATTGACATTTGCTTTACCTGGTGATTTTAGTACACTTTTATAATTTTATCATCTTGTAAAAAATGTCCACTAGCAATTTGTGGACTTCTTTAACATCAAAGAAAATAATCTAGAAGCATAATTGTGGTAGGTGAGACATAGCTGATTTTTAAATCATGTCAAAACTCACAAAAGAATATGTAACCAACTTCATAAAATTTGGCATGCTTTGAGTTTTCACCAGAGTCTTTTGCCCTAAATGCGTATATAAGGGTTTTTATTCACTTGGGTCACCACTTTTATATTTGTCTTTGTCTAATCGTTAACTTTGATACCATTATTAGGCCTTGAGAAGTTTTAAACATTGAAAAGATCAATTGACTCTTCTTCATTAGATTTTGAAGAATATAAGTAAGTTTAATATCAGTTCTTGAAAAAAAAAATTTTAAGATGTTAAATCTATAGACCCTTTATATACCTCCCTCTAGTTTAATCTTATTTAATCTGAGATTTCTTCCTACTTACACTTACTCTCAACATATTTGAAAAGTCTCCAAAATGTCTCTTTTGGAAGATCATCCTATTAATTCAATATATATTTTTTATTCTTTTATCCTACTACCACAAGACAATATCTTTCCGTAAGGTTTAGGACTTTCTTTGGGGGAAATTAGACTGAGGGATCATTTGTGGTAAAGGGATTATCTTACTATTATTTGCTCCTCTATCTTGAACCAAATAAAGAGTAATAAGCAAAACTTTTATAAAAACGAATTGTAATTTTTGATGGCGCAAAATAAAGTCTGAATTGATGAGGTGAGAGAAATATGTATTTCAATTGCAATGCTCTTATGTAGTATTGATGGTCTTTACCCTTTACGCTTTTATCTCAAAGTTTCGGTTAGTCCTATAGATGTTGAAAAACAAGAAGGGAGCCTGTGAACATTTATGAATTGAAATTGATGAATGGTTGAAAGTTGCAGATTTAAAAGTATCGGGTACACACCATGAGAATACCACTTCCTATGCTTGTAGATGGAGCTGCATTTATTTTCGCCCACTCTTCCCTCATGATATCTTGTTAAATGTTATGGGTCACCCATGCATTATTAATTTCCTGTTTTGGATATGCATGATTTAATATAGCCTTGAGTTTTTGTGATCATGACACACATCAAAATGCTTTAATCCAGTGATGGCGACCACAACATCGAAATTCACTCCTCAAATTTCTCTGTAATATAATAATTTTAGAAGTATTTTGTACGTCAGTATTTCAGATCTCTTGATATTATAAATACTATAGGATGAGGTGTTAGGATACTTAGAATACTTTAGGATGTGAGATGTTAGAAAACTGGAATATTATCGCATGCTGGTATCTTTGTTGAAACCTGATTTACCAGACTGATATCTCATATATCATTGTGCAATTACATAACAAGTTATCAAACATAAAGCATTAAATTCAGGTATCTAATGTACCATGGAGGCCAAAAAAGAAAAAGGTATCTAATGTGCCATGTTACCCAAGAAGACAGCTAAAATACCATATTACCAAATCCCTCCTTCATAAAGCATAATTTAGGGGATTGGGGTTGAATAGAGGGGGCTGCTTAAAGAGATTTTTAGCGTGGGATTCCGACTTGGTCACTAAACCATCAAATCATTTGAAAGAAGAGACTAGTGATCAAGGCCGTCACATGTAGTGGGGGGTCCTGATGCTCTTGGGTACCCAACTTAAGCTGACAAACCTTGTGCAATGATTAATTTGTTGAAAGACGACACAAGCCACTCTTGTCTAGTTACATTTATAAAGCACACAATACTGTTGATAAATGATGGTTCAAGTAATGTCTAGCAGGATAATATGTGGAGTGGACTGTAGAATTAGTCTAAGGACAAGGTTGGCCTAATGTGGGGTCCGTTTAGGTCTATAACTAATGAAATCTATCCTTAAGTACAGCGGTGATTCAGATTTTGTTGGAATAATTTGATCAATAGAAATCCAAAATGGGGGTCTAAATAAAGGGGCAATTGGCCATTCAAAAACTGTAACTTTCAGTACTTGAAGAAGGGAATATGGGGTTCAGAACAGATCAATGCGAAACTATCTGAGAGTTTTGAACAGTTCTTGCGTTATGTAATTAAGACTTTACATTGAATCTCAGTGGCCTAAGTTGTTTGATGCTGGGGCCAAATATATTCATGTCTTTCAAAAGGCTAGATACTACTATTTTGGCCGTGACCACAATAAAGTCATATTTAATTGTTACTTTAGCTATCCGATTCCCTAAGCTAAGAGCTGGTTAGGGAATGGGCTAACATTTCCAATGGCATCTTCAATAATGGACTACTCTAAACCCTTCCGGAAATTTATTAAACCAGTAAGGCCTCACCCACCCTTTCTCAATAAGGATCTTTATCAAATGAAAAGAATCTGATTTACATTATTAAATAGCGTTAGAAAAATATTAATGTTTTCAACTAGTAATTAATATCATTAAGGTGCGTTAAAGTACTATATATAGAATTTTCTTTTCTTTCTGAGAAATATGTGACAATGATATGGTATGTCACAAAAGCGTCCAAAGCATTTCTCCGCAAATTGAATGTTAATATTATTTATCTCTGATCATCATACCAACTGCGCAAAAACAAATACATATAACAAGTAAATGGAATCATATCTTTTTCTTCTCTTACTTCTATTTGTGGGGCTTGCCGAGTTAATTGATTCTCTTTTTATTTGTCCTTCAGTTCGTCTTGATATTTCTTTCCTTCATTTGGCTGACTTTCCCCATCACCCTTTCCCATCCACAATTAATCCTTGCTTTAGTGGCAGTCCTTATCACAATACATGGAAACACTGAGCTACAAAGTTTGGCCTAGATGACTCTCAATGTTCCCACTTCCACCTCACTATTATTTTAACAACCTAATTTAGTGGGTTAATCATGCATTATAAATTAGAATATCTTCTCTTTAAAGTCTGCTAATTTCATTCAGTTATTTTTTCAAAAATTTGGAGCAAGTTGAGGGTTGAAATCTATAAGTGTATATCTACAAGGCCATGCGTTAGTCAAACCATAGAAGAAAAACCAAGATGGTGGAATACCGACCTCACATGAACTGTTTTGAGATTCTTATTATATCTATGCATCGCATAGTGGTCCATCTTCAAACGCGACTTATTCTAAATTAATGTCTATTGATTTCAGCGAAGTAGTGAATTTAGCACAGAGATTGGAGTCAAATGAGGGTTCGAGATCCACCTAGGCGTTGCCAATTGTAGACTTCTGTTCCGTCAATAATGGAGTAATTGCGCAAGTTTCTATTTAACTATGACTGCAATTACGAATCGCAGATCTCAAAAGTTTGACAATGATTAAGCTACAGCAAGTTTGAAATTAGTTCACCAAACAACTGATTATTCACATAATCAGCCTGTCCATATACGCAATATTGATGTTACTTTCTTTGGTGTTTAACACGATGGAGGAAATTCGATTCCGTGAAATTTTCTATTTGGACCTTGCAAGCGTGCAAGAGATAGAAGAATGGTAAAAGTGGAACACGGATCTCCTACGCAGGGAGTATAGTTAAGCTATTTGTTTAACATGTATTCCTTTTTATGAAAAGATAACAAAAATTTTAATTATAGGGACAAAAATTTTAATAGTAAAACAATTATATTTTATATTGTAAAATTCATTAGTCTCTTTACTGTTTATCATGTTTTCTCTCCTATTCTTATTTAAAAATAACACCTCATTATTAAAATTTTTTAAACAAATTATATTATATAATTTTAAGTTGAAAATATTTATTTTTAAATTTTTAAATTATTTTTAATGCTCAATAGACCACAAATATTTGTGATCATAATTAAAATTTTAAAAATAATAATTTTTTCTTACAATTAAATTTTTTTAATTTTAATAGTTAAACTTTTTTAAAATTTACGTGACATTTGATATCTTGAACCATGAATTTATAACAAGATAACTAAAATTTTTATCTCTTTTTAGAAAAAAGAAAAAGAAAAAGAAAAAGAAAACACATATGAACTATGAAGCAGCTTGACTGCACCTCCGTATCCAAGAAAGTGATTGATCAACTTTTTGAGTTTTTCAGGCGGCCATAAATTTTAAGTTGAGACTTAATTAATTTCAACAATTAATGGTACACATATCTTCGCAGAAGAAAGCAATCCGAGCATATATAGAAATACACCTCTTGCTAAAAAATATTCGAGGATTCAACAATGTGAGTGATACTGTTAACAAATTATAAAGCAGGCAGAAAAACTAAAGAGGAATGATACTGTAATGAAGCCCTACAACGCGCGCTTTTGTAAGTGAATTTGGGACACGGCGTATCATGCAAAAAGGACTACAATCAAAAGAACAATTCTCATAGTGCAGGGCAGAAATCTTGCGTTCTTGAAATAAAGAAGGAGAAAGAGGCAGAAAAAGAAAGGAGAAAAAAATTGCAGAGGTGGTCCCAATTAGGTGTGGCGTGAGTTTTTTTTTTTTTGATGAATTGATTATTGTGGAGATTTGTTATTTGATCCGCCGGCTACGCATGGATAGGCGGGACTTATTTAACGACACAGAAATCAACATCAACGATGCCGAGAGAAAAAGAATCCATACACTTTCACAAGCGTAACATGAGCATGAGAGTAAAAGTTATTAACTTTGTACACTGAATCAATACACATCTTTCTTTAATTTGAGGGAAAAAAAGATGTTATGATTGGATTGTAATGTTTTCTATAAGATATAAAAGTTAGAAATTCCTAGGTTGTATTATAATATCACATTATCTATATTTTTGATATAAAAAAATTTAAATCAAATAAATTAAAATTTTTCAAAATAAATAATATGATATATTTTTTGTATAATAATCCATTTATATAATAATAGAGTAATGTGTAATTGAATATGGAGTTCAAATATATAATTTGAAATATTTTATTAATGTGTAAATCTCATTTTATTTAATTTGAATATTTTTTTATTAAAGAGAGTATAAATGATTTGACTTTTAAAAAATATTTAAGAATTTATCGATAAAAGCTTCTATATAAATTCCCATAAATCAAATATATGTATAATTTGTTATTCCATTTTAAATATAATAAATTGTACTCATAAGCGTGATGGCGAAATATTTAAATATTAATTTAGATATTAGTTAAAGTGACTAGATTCCATGAAAATTTTGCATTGATCAATATATGATGTAGAACTTCTTAATATACTTGTTGGCGAGGTGGAAATAAAGAAGACGATGTATTTTAATTTTTGTACCCCCGGGGGGGGGGGGGGGGGAATTCCTTGAGTGGTTTGCTACCTTACTTTTTCCATGCATTTTGTTGATTTCAAAACTTTCAAGAACACAAAATTTGGAAACGTTTATTGAAAAGGAGAATGCAGAAGATAATATATAAAATCTTAAAATAGATTATAGGATCTGAGATATGGATGAGGCTCATGTTTCAACAAAATGACTATAAAATTTGGAAGAAATTAAAGTTTAAAATCTTAATTTAAAGATATTTATATTAAAAGATTTTAAATTTTAAATTTATACTGAAATATCTTAAATTTTAAAATTATTTTAAAAAATTATAAAATTAAAAATTTTGACTATAAGAAAATTATACTTTATATTATAAAATTTATAAGTTATTTTTATTATTTACCTAATTTTTTTCTTTTATTCTCATTTATTATTATTTAATAAATGATTCTTTATAGTCAAATTTTTTTGTTTTTAAAATAATTTTAAAATTTAAAATTTTTTAATATAAATATTTTTAATTTATAATTCAAAAATTTAATATTCCTTAGAATTCATCGTGTAGTAAAATATGCGTAAGCGTTGAGACTTGAGACTGTGTAGTCTGTACTCTGCTTATGTCATCTTGTTGTCTATTCTATTGAACTTAAGCTTTATTTTGTCTCCGATTGGTTTGTCTTCAATATCCCACTATATTTGATGTTTTAGGTTGCTTAACTAAATAAATACTTAAATAAAATATCTTCATTTTAAATATGTTTAATACAATTTATGAGTTTTAATTTAATTTTATTATATTTTATAAACTGTTAATCATTTTATTTCTTATGTTCAAAACACTTAAAAACACAAGTAGTATACGTCAAACATATCCTACAGTAACTACCAAAAAACATATCCTATACTCAAATTCAAAACTGTTTGAAAGTGCATCACAATACCAAACGAAACCCGTGACACCTTCGCACTCCTCTGTTCTCTCGCCGCTCTACAGTCAGTGCAGTCACCAAACCCAATCCCCGACAGTGAAAACCCAGAAACAAACAAACAAACAAAAACGAAAACGACCGAAGGATTTGATGCCCGAGTCACCAAACGCTACGCGCCTCCCTGACACCTCTCTCTTTTTGGTCCACCGACACACAAGACGCCCCTACTCCGGACCCACTTACCCTTCTTCTCATCCTCTCTTCTCTCTCTTTCTTAATTTTGTAATTTTTTTAATTTTCATTTCCTGCTTCCCAAACTTGACTCTTCCCTCACATGTGACGCTTTTCTGTGCGCATTCCACATAAATTTCATAATTCATTTTCATATTTTCATTTCCTTTTTTCTTTTTCTAATATTCTTCACAATTCAGATTATTCATGCGCAAACTATTCACTTATTTATGGGAGTGGACTGAATTGACAAAACCAAAACACTTTTAGTTACAATCGTAATCTTATCTTCTTCTTCTTCTTCTTTATTTTAATTTTACTTTTGACCTCTTAACGAACTTTCCATCATATTTTGATTGAGATTATAGTTACAAGAGAGTCCTAGCGCGTCTGTGCGTGCATGACCCACCACTACCACTAGCATATGTGGTGCATATCAGTGTCCTTCACCCCAACATAAAACAAGACTGAAAGAGAGGAATTTCAAGCCATAAAAACGGCTCATTCATCTCAACAGAGTACAGATTGTTTAATGTCAGGCTTCATTCACTTCTTTCACCGTTAGGATCCACTTCCCTCACTGAATAATAACGTATAGTACCATCTGCCATCTTATTTATTAAACTAGCACCTCCATTAATTAAAAAGCTTATTATTCCTCCTTCAAAGTACACGCCAAGAGAAAAGGTTAAGTTAGACCAATATCAAATTCTAAATGAGATTCGTCTTAGCATAACATGTAAATATAAAGCATAAAATTAGCGGAGGGGCTCAGTCTTACCCAATTCTATTCTTCCTTTTCCTTCTTAAGATACAGTCTTATTATTTTTTCAATCTAAAAGTGGAATCTTAGACAACAAAGAGAACAAAATTCTGGGGTACCTATCTTTTTGCATTCAACGTTTTCTTTAATACTGTAGACCTGAGCCAGGCTTCAGCTCACATTATGATTACACATTACAGTGATCAGCAATTACACTTTGAAAATCTGTCTGTCTCGTTTAATATAATAATTAACCTAAATGTCCTCTTGAGCCTAAAAGCTAAATCATTTCATCGACAACCATATCGTCCAAGAGATGCCAAAAGTCCAAAACTTGGAATTTTCGTTTATTTCGGCTATATTTCCTAGCCTTGGTGAATTTGCAACACTGCAACACTCAAAACAAATTTGGGTTTGTCCCTAACGCAATAAAATGTGGGTTTCTGCCAAACCGGCAAAAAGTATGTGCAATATTAACTGAAATAGAGCTGCTATGAAACTAAATTTTTTAAATTAAGTATATAATAAAGTGTCTTTTAAATAAAGAGAAATAAAAAATAAGCTTTATATATATATATATATATTCTTACCTTTTATGTCATTTTTTTAATTTAAAATACACTTTATTATCTATTCTCTTGACATAATTCAAATTAAGCTGTGACCTCATGCAAGCGTGGAGGTGCAGCTATATATGGATGGTGGCTATTAGGATAGGTTGTGGGTCAGTGTCCGCCACCTCAGGCTCAAGTCAAATGTGTCACATAGACGAAGAAATAAAGCACAAGGAGAGTCCTATAGCTTTTTAGATCTACCATTTCCCTTCTTCCTTCACAAGGAAAGATTCTTCATACTTTTTGGAGAAGAAAGAGGCCCGATGAAGAAAAGGGTTGGGTGGCATTTTGTGCAGAAATGTCCAATGGAAGGTGCACATGATGATTACCAAGGTAACTTAGTGACTTTCATAGGGTTTCTTGTTTTGCTCTTCTCTCAAGTGTGCAGATAATTAGTGAGTTGAAAATGAAAATGAGGACTTGGATTTATCGTGTGTTTGGCAGTGCCATGGGAAGAAGCAAAATCATATTTGTAGCTTTTTTTTTTTAAGTAACAATTTATTGCTTCTCTCAAATTACATTTTCTTACACATTTATTACTTTGTTTGGTTGTGCGTTAAAAAAATAAAAATCACATTTGTAAGACTGTGTTATCTAAAAACTCCAATATATTACTTTAAAGTAAATCACGTTTTCTTATTTTCAAAAAGATAAATCACATTTTTTCATTTCCTAAACACGCTATTAGTATGGGTGACTATAATCACGGTTTGGTTCGAACTCTATGCTTCAAGAGTTGAGTGCAATTATCACATATTACAATAGGACGCTACTATAAGACTACATTTAATTAATCCCATCGTTTAATCTACCCAAACATTTATTAATTTCTCCTATTATAATATTATCTAAGCAGATCTAAAGTACTAACTGCAATTACCATATTCAATTAATCATATACTAAAAGAAAACAATTAATTTCGTTTTTCACGAACTGAGTTCTGTCGCCTTCTTTCTTTCTTTTTTTCACTAATTTCTATTTGAGGCCTCGGGGAAGTGTCACGAATGGATCACTACAAAATCTCCTTGTGCTCCTAGTCCCTGTGGGTGTGTGCATTTCTCACTCTCGTCCAAGCATTATGCAAGCATTTGCTGAAAGTGAGAGTGGGGAGAGGAAGAGACTGATCGAGAGCGAGAAGAAACCAAGCTCAGAAAGGCTGATGAGTTTTTATAATTTGTATTGGGTCGCAGCAAACAACCAACCCATGAATTCACGCTGATTTTTCGGGATTATTTGCTTGTTTCTCTTGGCATTTTTCGCCCAGCTCTGCCTCTTACAAAGGAGATAGGCTTTGCTCGGGTAACTGCACCCTCTTTGTTTTGCTTTTCTCTCGTTCATTGTTTTTGATCTGGGTTTGTTGTCAGCCGTAGGATTGATCTAATCAAGTTTTTGTTTTGTCCCTTCTGGGTTTCGATCAAATTTTAGTATGAAATGCCCAATGACGTGAATTTTATACGAAAATGCACTAGCGCTTGCTCTATTACTCTTTTTGCGAGACAACATTCAAGCGATTTGACTGCTCTGTTACCCACTGATTATCTACTTTTCTTCAACTTTTACCTATTCGAATCTTACTTTTCCTTCTTACTTTCTTCTTTTTGGAGTTTACGCTTGCAATTTCCGGTTACCACCGAAGTTTTAGTCTCTGTTCATAGATATCCATTTCAAAATTGGGTCTGTGATGAATCTGATACGGTGAATTAAGGGTCTACCTTTATGTCATTCCCTTCTTGTTGCTGTTCTGAGCGAATAATTAGTTTACTTACTATGAATTTGTTCATTTAATTTGCTTTTAGTAACTTCTTTGCATTTGAAATATCTTAAGAATTGAACTTGTTCTTGATGAAGGTCATTCAGATTTACATGGTATCTTTGTTCTTATAGGTTTTCAAATGCAGAACTGGAGGCAGAGTCTTCCGATGAAATTTCCTCCCCAATTCCTATGATGTTAGAAAAACACTTTACTATTGGTTTCTCGGTGTTTTTATAGATTATTGGTATCTACCCTGCTACGTCTTTGGCCAACCTTCCTGTTCAGAAAATGTCCAAGCCTCTCCATCGAGGTGCATCTCGGATCCCTGACAGCAATCATGGGTTGTGGGACTCTCAATCCAAAAATAAAACGCAAAAGGAAGATTTGGACAGAAGGGGTTCTTCAGATCACAGTCCTTTGGGCCTGAAATTTCCTTTGCGGTTGCTTTTTGCAGATAATTCTCATTCTAAATATGGTATCACTGAGAATGGTTTTACATCTGATCCCTTCCTTGCTGGCACTCCCCGAAATCGGCATAAATTGGCAGTGCTTTTATTGAAGATTAGTTTAGTATTTATAGTTATACTCGCTCTTACTGGATCTTTTTGGTGGACAATCTCAATATCTACCTCATCAAGAGGTCACATTTACCATGGTTATAGAAGACTCCAAGAAAAACTTGTATCTGACCTGTTGGATATTGGGGAGTTTTCTCGTGGTCCCTCAAAGACGAAAGAATTAGAATTCTGTTCTCAGGAGTTTGAAAACTATGTTCCTTGCTTTAATGTTACTGAGAATCAAGCTTTGGGTTATTCTGATAGCAATGAGTTTGACCGGCAATGTGGTCATGAGCTCAGGCAAAGTTGTTTAGTTCTCCCACCTGCAAATTACAAACTTCCACTTCGGTGGCCTACTGGAAGAGATGTTATCTGGATTGCCAATGTTAAGATCACAGCACAGGAGGTTCTTTCTTCAGGGAGCTTAACCAAGAGGTAAGTAGGCAGCTGTATATGTCTCACCTACCAACTGCCTTACTTTTAGATATCTTTTTATCCTCACGTTTCCATTTTCCCATGTGATTATAGGATGATGATGCTGGATGACGAGCAAATTTCCTTTCGTTCAGCCTCTCTTATGTTTGATGGTGTTGAAGACTACTCACATCAAATAGCAGAAATGATTGGACTTAGAAATGAATCTAACTTCATACAAGCTGGGGTATGTAAATGTTTACTCTTTATTTAAAATGGCATATTGTGTGTTGCTCCATTTTTTAGCAAACATCCTAACTTACTCCTCTATAATCTTTATATTTCACTGACTTTATACATGTTGATTTTATAGTCAGCATATTTATTTTTGTTTAGTGGTAATGAATGGAGGCAGGTATATGCATTGACTTTAAGCTCGCTTAATTACACAGACGCATGCACACAACACTTTCCTGGTACTTTCAGCAAATTATTAATGAACATATTGAATAGTCTACTAACCTTGTATGTCTGCGACCTGTTCCAAGGATGTACCTTGTTCTTGAATAGCTTGTTTAAAAATTATGTCTATATTGAAAAGCTGTCAGAAAATTTCATGGATGATGGCACTATTGAATACGTTTTTTTGGCATTACTTTTTTTTTTTTGGGGGGGGGGGGGGGGAATCTGTTAATCTATTGTACACGGGTACCCAAGATTGTTGACCATGAAACATCTACCCAGTGATTAGTTATATGCTTAAATTTTTCCTTTACCTTGCATTTGGATGGATTTATTATATGTTTTCTCATAGGTCAAAATGGTATATGGAGTCTTTATTTGAATGTATTGTTCCTTGACTCAACTGTGATTTGATTGATCATGTTGGCATCCTAAAATTTACAGGTTAGAACCATACTGGACATAGGTTGTGGATATGGTAGCTTTGGAGCACACCTCTATCACAGTCAGCTCCTAACTATGTGCATTGCAAACTATGAGCCTTCTGGTAGCCAAGTTCAGCTTACACTTGAGAGGGGTCTTCCCGCTATGATTGCTTCTTTCACTTCAAAACAGTTGCCATATCCATCTCTTTCCTTCGATATGTTGCATTGTGCAAGATGTGGCATTGATTGGGACCAGAAAGGTATCTTTCAGCATTTAATCTCGTGCTACTTCCTATAAGGTCAACATACTTCTATTGTCTTCTGCATTATTCAAAAAACCTTTTCTTTATTATTGTCCTTGCAGACAATGTGCTACGGAACTAGGGTCATTAAAAGAAGAAATTAGATTCTTAAACTGAGAAATAAATTTTGTAATTATTGTTGGACTAGTATTTTTTATGCCCTTCATATGTTGGACTACGGGGGTAGGCTCTCTCTTGTAATTTTTATTGCTTTCCCAGTCACGCTTAAACCTTCAACAGTCAACCCTGTTTTGGAATGAAATAACAATATTGAGAGATAACCTGGCTTATATAATTTCATGCCCTTTCAACTAAGCTTAATACTTGGACCTTACCCATTTTGATCGATGTTGTTGTTATAACCATCTATATCACTTGCAATAATGTTCTTTTATCCAGGAAGCTTATTTACTGTGAAGCTATGTTGTACATTTCATTAGCTGTTTCTGACATATATAAATATAGTTTTGGAATGCATAAGAAAAATTGCATTTTGTGCCTTAAATGTATTAACCTTTTACTTTCTGTAGCCTTTGTATGTTATTTTGCTTCAATTGGCAAGTTAAATGTTGTACCTGTTATCAACAATTCCTCATCTTCTTCTTTTCTATCTCTGGGGGTCCTGGGCAGCCAAGCATTCATTATAAAAAACTTGCTTGTCAGTAGCTGCATACAGGCTTCTTGTTTATTTTGAAGATATCTTGGGGCTAGCTGCAGTTGTAAATTGCATCCAGCCAGCTACAGTTGCTAGCATACTAAAAGCAAAAATAAGCTTCTTCCTTTTATTGTTAAATTGCCCATTGTCGTTGAGGTATCAAACAAATTGTTCAAAGTCTTTCTGCTGATATCTATGCAAAAGTTGTACTTCTAACTGCTTTATTTAGTTGGACTAGACTTGACACATTTCATTATATCTTTCTTATTTGGTTATCTAATAAAAATATGATGTGTAAAAAATTCTATAAAAGATTTAATCATGTGGTGTTAATCTATAAAATCCATACACTTGTCATGTGTTTATTAAAAACCTAATAACAAAGATATAAAAACAATATTTGAGTTTTCTTCTATTTAGTATTATAATCCCTTTTTGTAATTCTGTAAACAGTAAACTTAGTATCTGAAAAAGTACTTCTGAGCTTCAAAACCACCAGTTGAATTTATGTTATTATATTTTCTCACTTTGTGGTCAATGATGTGAATTGTTGGTCTTTTATTGGTTAACCATACATTCATTTGACATGGTACAGATGGCATTCTCTTGATTGAAGCTGATAGACTTTTAAAGCCGGGTGGCTACTTTGTCTGGACATCACCACTTACAAATGCTCATAACAAAGAGAATCTGAAACGATGGAGGTTTATCCATGATTTTACTGAAAATCTTTGCTGGGAAATGTTGTCACAGCAAGATGAAACAGTTGTGTGGAAGAAAACTAGTAAAAGGAATTGTTATAATTCAAGGTAGAGCTTCTGTGGCATATGTTTTGAAAAAGTACTTTTTTCCTATATCCTGCAAATCAGATTTCTAGTAAATTGCATCTAGACTACATAGAAGATTTTGTTTACTGCATGAGAAATAAGAAGTGGTCCTGATTATTAGCATTACCTGCTTTCATAACCAGAAAGCCTGGTTCTGGGCCTTCTTTGTGTACTAAAAGTCATGATGTGGAGTCTCCATATTATCAAGAACTGCAAAACTGCATAGGAGGAACTCACAGCAGCCGATGGATTTCTATTGAAGAGAGGGAGACCTGGCCTTCTCGGGCTAACTTGAACAAGAAAGAGCTTGCTATCCATGGTAATTATTAGATTCTTCAACACTTATTTGCAGATCTGTCAATGGAAGTAATTGCATTGTACTGTCTTGCTAAATGAAACTTTGTACCCAATAGGTTATTTTAATGTGTCCAAATTTACATGTGTCAGGGGTGCAGTCTGAAGAATTTTTTGCGGACTCTGAAAACTGGAGAACAGCAGTCCATAATTATTGGTCTCTTCTGTCACCTTTAATATTCTCTGATCATCCAAAGAGGCCTGGTGAAGAGGACCCCCCACCACCTTACAACATGCTCAGAAATGTGCTAGACATGAATGCTCATTTTGGCGGTTTTAATTCTGCATTGTTGCAAGCTAGAAAGTCTGTGTGGGTAATGAATGTTGTCCCGACCAGTGGACCTAACTACCTTCCATTGATCCAGGACAGGGGGTTCGTCGGTGTTTTGCATGATTGGTATTTATCCTTTCTCTTGTTCTTACTTTGCAATGTCATGATTCTCTATTTCCATCAATTATATCTGCTTGGTCAAATATAAAATTCACAGCCTTATGCTAATTTCTTTCTTCTGTCTTGATTCCATCAAAATACATAAAATTATTGGTTTCCTCAATCTAGTTTGTAAAATCTAAGTATTGAAGCCTTGATCTAGGTCTCCTACTGATTTAAGTTTTGATGGAGACATATGACATTCAATTTGGAATTTCTAAAGTTAAAGTTCTGAATGAGAAAGACACAATGCATGAGACCCATCATTCTTAGAGTCAAGTGGGGTCCCTTTATTATATGCAGGGTCCCAAACTTTGTCTCATTCTCTCTTTTAAACTTGACACTGTAATTTCTTTAAGAAATTTAGAGGATCCAAATCCATAACATTCACACTGGAAAGTAAGACATTAGAAGAGTAGTGCTGTTAAATCTCAATGTGTTCAAGTTTTGTTGGACATAAAAGAATTCAGAAAAATTATGAAAAATTAAGGTTATATTACACGCTAAAGTGTTGTACAACAAAAACCAAAGGTTCCCCCATGAACTCATTTACCATAAGTAAAGGTTACATTTGTCAAGAAACTGTTGAATTACGAAATCACATGAAATTTAGCATGTAATTATTTGCTAAGAAAAAGAGTAACCAAATTGGTTATGATAGTTTATAAGAATTACATTATGGTAAATTTAAGGTTTGTTATTACTATATACTCTGAGTCTTCATAAGTTTGTGATAACAATTGTTGTTAGGTCTTACATTATGTTAGCTGTCCTGCAATAATGATCTTTCATGGCTTCTAGGTGTGAGGCCTTTCCAACGTACCCTAGAACCTTTGACTTTGTGCATGCAGCAGAACTTCTTTCCCAAAGAACTGCTCAGCAGCATAGATGCACCATGCTTGACTTGTTCATTGAGATTGATAGATTACTTCGTCCAGAGGTATGTAAGCTAAATACTTTGGTATTACTTTGCATACATGGCTCATTTCTTGCCCTTCTTTTTTATTCACCTTCTTTCCTGGGATAAGTGATTTTAACTGAATTAATTGAAAATAATTTTGAGTTATGAGGCTTAGGGCAACAGTCTTTTTTTTTCTTTCTTCTGCTTGACATGAAGTCGTATTTTTTTTCACCTTGCCCCCTTAGAGTTTGTGCAAACCCTTGGAAGGTATTTTAGGTATTAAAGTATATCTTTACAAGCTAATAAAATCTGAAACTTGCCTGAAGCCCATACCCGTAGAGAAAGGAATCATCTGGATTCACTTTTCAGTGGTGCTTAGGAACATCATTGACTTGCAGTGTCTTTTGATCATTAATCCCCTTCACCCTGATAAGTGTGCTTTTTCAAACCATCTGCTCAAATTATCTTTTAGATTGAAATTGAACCAAAACTGAAGCAATTCATCAACATATATCTTATTACGTTCTCAAAAATGTGTTATGCAATATGGCCTAGGCAGCCCTACTGTCTTACTCTGTAGCTGCTGGGTCTGATCCATATTGTCAAGTGTCGACATTGAGAGGCAAAGCAAATCTAAATGCCTCAGTAAATGGTTCTTCCACGTTAGTTGCTACCCTGAAGGCTTTTTGATATGCTGATATTGGTGATGTATGCAGGGTTGGATTATAATTCGTGATACAGTTCCCTTAATAGAAACAGCAAGGACTCTATCAGCGCGGCTGAAGTGGGATGCACGAGTTATAGAAATTGAAAGTGACAGCGATCAGAGACTTCTGATCTGTCAGAAACCGTTCTTTAAGAGACAGGCAAACTAAGCAATTGAAGGCCTGGAGATATTAAAATTTAGACCATAATATTCATTTTCATTTTCTAGATGTTCATTTGTTGTCTTATAGTTCCGCCATAGAAAGTGGGGATTGAATTTTTTGAACAGAAGGAAGCCAAAAAAACAATAGAGGAAACAGTGGATCCTGGTCAATGATACTACCACAAATCCTATGTAGTCCTAAGGTTTACATAGGGCCCTGTAATTACCAAACGAGGTGCAGAGTAGATGAGGAAGTATACTAGTAGATTTAATTTTGCTTTCGATGTATTGTTATTACAATTACACAACCTCATGATAAGATTGTGGAGGTGATGAAAGAATAAGCTATTGCTGTTAGCTGTGGTGTATAAAATGCTCAGCGGTTAATTCATCCTTACAGATTTCTTCTGCTCTCATTTTATAGATTACTTTCCGTCTCCTCTGAAAGCTTGGCAAAACCCTACTCGATAATTTGTCAATAATCACAATGTGCAACTGAAATCGACTGGTCCTGTAACAAAACTTGGAAGGGCTGATGTGGTTGGATGTCTAAAACTGACACTTGAAATATAGATTTGATACAAATAAATGGGTGTGTATAGTATTCTATTTCTTTTCATTCCACTTAGAAAAGAAATTTTTAGAGGATCTGAACTTTCCTTTAACTGAGATTTTTGACAAATTACCATGGTAGTTTGGCATTTTAATTCACAGCCTCTGTGTAATATTTAGCCTAGATAATCATGCAATCAGAAATTAGATTCTACAGAGTTCAAAATTTCTTGAGAAGTAATATAACATTTTAATCTGAGAGATGCTGTTCAAACTTTTATCTAACTTAAATTTGGTCTCCATGGCAAATTAAGAATTTCCCTCGATAGAGGACAAACGATCTTTTAAATTGGCTATTTATTACGTAATGACATATTTCAGAATGAAACACATGAAATCCATGCGTTACAGCTTTTATAGTATAAGCGACATTAAACTGGGATCTATATACAATATGCTTAATATACCTATGTCGCGACAAAAGAAAGAATTAAAAAACTAGTACGAGGTTCCAATACGGATGTTGAATGGCCACAGCAATATGATATTATATAAGAAAATGTGAAACTGTATAACACCGACCTTTGCTCAGTTGGTAGAGCGGAGGACTGTAGTCGGGAAATTCTCAGAAGCTATCCTTAGGTCGCTGGTTCGACTCCGGCAGGTCGGAGGTTTTTTCCTCAGATAGTAAGTGAATGGAAATGGAGGTTGAGGAAATGATGAAAATACCCCAAATCAGAAAAATATTAAAAAACTAATTTCTTTTAATAACCATAAAATAAATAAAACATCATTTCATCTAACCCGTACGCAGAGTTCTGCCTCGTCCTCCTTAACTTTCATCTTTGTCGTCCCACCACTTCGGTGGCACGATCGCGTCGATTGACGGCACCGGTGTTGGAGTTACACAGCACGAGTTCTTTGATCTAGGCGGCTGAGGTACGCACGATCTCCCCTGTTCCCCCTGTATTATTTATTTAGGCATAATTCGTTCTTCTGTTCCATGCTTTAATCTGACTTTTAGAGACAAGTTGTCTGAAATAATCATTTAGGCACAAAGCAAACATTGAGGTAAGAGTT
The DNA here is from genome assembly GCA_032878935.1 of Erythrophleum fordii. Taxonomy (NCBI): domain Eukaryota; kingdom Viridiplantae; phylum Streptophyta; class Magnoliopsida; order Fabales; family Fabaceae; genus Erythrophleum; species Erythrophleum fordii. The sequence goes on from JAVQMF010000050.1 coordinate 31,304,848, forward strand.
TGGGAATTGAATAAGATGAGCGCTCCCTTGCATGATTGCATTGCTCTTGGTTTCAACAGATGCATGTGTAGCATAATGTAGCGAAGAAGGATAAATTTGGTGGCATTGTGCTTAAGCCCTCTTTTCATCCTCTTTCTGTAATCACTTGGGACATGGATCTAAATACCCAGCAGCTTTAAAAGGACAATAAGTAACTCTAAATAGAATTATAACTGAAGCTCTCTTTCTTCTTCATTGGCTTTACTTTGGGTTGAGCTCAAGGGGACGCCGTGTGAAAGGATATAGCATAGGTCGCGAAGACTTCTTTTTCTTCAGCCATTTGGGGCAATTCAGTCTTTTCCATTTGCTTTCTCTGGTGAACAGCATCATTCCATCCAGTTTTGGATGCAGCGCGCGGACGTCTATAGGCTGGAGGAAGAGCTCTCCAGTGTACCAAACACAATTTTCATCTTCTCCCTCTCCCTTTTAATCTCTTTTCCATCCCTGTCTGGTCTACCAAACAGGAATAAACATAACCGCTTCCTCATTTCCCAACTGCAATTACCATAAGTTCTATGGCTTGGCGCTGCTTCTTCCTCAACAACATTTCCAACCTCAAAATCAAATCCTCCAAAACCCTAACCCTACCTATCTCTGCAGCCCATTCTCTCCCTTGGAATCCTAATCTTGATCTCGTTAAACCCTATTTTCCCCTTTTCATTTCCCCATTTTCCACTTCCTTCCTTACCACCAAAACCCCTAAAAAGTTTAAGAAGAAACGCAAGAAGAAAGAGAGCCCTCGGACCAAGCTTGTTCAAACCGAGGCCAATCGCATCCCTCACTTCGAACGCATCGTCGAACGCGATGCCCAGTTCAAGTTTCTCACTAGGTCTAAACAATTCCTATCCAAGCAACCTGAACACGTGCTACGCCTCGACGATGCTGGCAAGCTCTACCACGAGTTGGGGTTTCCCCGTGGCCGCAAGGTTTCCCGCTCAATCGAGCGCCATCCTCTGATTTTTGAGATTTACAGGCACACCGATGGGAAAATGTGGTTTGGCTTCACGGAATTTATGGAGGAGTTGCTTTCAGAGGAGCAAGCGATCATGGATTCTATGGAGATGGACCGTGTAGATAAAGTTCGCAAATTGCTGATGATGTCTGCCAATAAGCGCATTCCCTTGAGTAAGATTCATCATTGCAGAACGCTGTTTGGGATTCCAGACGATTTCAGAGACCGGGTTGTGAAGTACCCGAATTATTTAAGGATTGTGGTCGAAAATGATGGGAAGAGGATACTTGAATTGGTCAATTGGGACCCTTTATTGGCAGTGACTGCGCTTGAGAGGGAGTTCATGGTTGATGAGGATAGAGCCAAGGGGGCGTTTAAGTTTCCTGTGGAATACGGGAAGGATTTGGATTTGGACATGGACGATAAAAGGAAGCTCAATTTGTTGAATACACTTCCATTGGTGTCCCCTTATTCAGAGGGGTCTAGATTGGATGTCTGGACCCTGGAGGCAGAGAAGTACAGGGTAGGGGTGATACATGAGTTCTTGAACTTGACATTGGAAAAGAGGGCCTCTATACATCACATTGTAGAATTTAAGGAGGAGTTTTGTTTGACTAAACACACTTATCATATGCTTCTGAAGCAACCCAGAACGTTTTATTTGGCAGGAACAGAGATGAACTGGGTTGTGTTCTTGAAGGATGCTTATGACGAAAATGGTGTTTTATTTGAGAAGGATCCGCAGGTGATCTTCAATGAGAAGCTCTACAAGTATGCTCAGATGCAGGAACTTGGCCCGGCTTCTGATTTTGGGACAAAAAACATCATGTAACTTAGCCCTCTGAACAGAAGCTGTATCATATATTTCAGGAAGAGGACTGAGCTGAATTATATTCCGAAGAGACATAAATGATGAAAATGGCGTTTGGAAGACATTTTACTCTTCTTTTCGCATTGTTCTTGGCAACTGACTCAGTTTTTGGTACAAGGGTGAGCTACGATCCCCTTCACTAGGGGATCCTATTTCAGGAGGTGTGGTAATATCTTTTTAAGCCTTTTTTTAGAGTTTGATTAGGTAGCACAAAAATTTAAATTGTGAAAAAAATTATATTTTATAAATTTTAATTAGATAGGACAGTTAATTTTTTTATTATTTTAATTTTTTTATAGTTTAAATGTTTATCCTCTCAATCATAATTTTTAAATATTTTACATTATTTTTTAGTTCCTTAAAAATTAAAAAAAAAATTAAATAAGTTGCTGCACGGCGGTAATTTGGTTTACCGTGGATGACCTCTTCGCTACGTGAGTGGTTTTCTTGCGTGATAATGCTTTTAAAGATTCATTTCCTGATATTCATACATTTTAAAGGGTAGAAATCTTGATGGTAGCTTCGACAGTTCGACTTGTTTGAGAACGATGCAAAATTAGCCTCGAGAGCCTTCAGGACAACTTCGTTTTCGCAAACAGAAGTACTCTTTTCTCAGTATTAGTATTGCTGAGAATGTTGCGAAGGAGTTGCCGTGATAAAGCATTCAAAATGATTGTAAAAATGTAGGTTAAATTAATCTGAGTCCTTATACTTTACTCCTTTTTTTTTTTTTGAGTACCTGTATTCTAAAAATCTGTAATTAAATGTACATAATTTATTTATTTTTAATTAAAACCCTAAAAACAAACAGCAGTCAAGTCACCGTTTATTTGCAATGACTATTCTATAGAATTGCCATCTCAACCATCCAGTCAGCAACTCACTATTCTCCTCTATTCCCATGGACGCAGGCGCAGTCCTTCTGCTAGAGCGAAGTAACGAATATCTCTCTTTTATTTCTATTTGTCTCATTAAACATGAAACCTTGAGTTGAAGTAGGTCAGGTTATATGCATAAATTATCTAGTTCGTTAAAGGGTGCCACAATATTGATCCCACAATGCTCTGTTTTCAAACGAATAAAACAAAGCATTTTTCTATGTACCAGGGGCTCATTGCTAAGTTTGTTTTCTCTATCTAAGCGCAAATATGTGAAGATAAAATTAAAGTGTCTTTAATGTAAGAAGCAGAGGAAAAGAACTTACATGTTGTGTTTCATATTTTTTGCCCTTTGTAATTTCTCTCGTTTTACTTGAGGTTAAGGACCACCACATGTCTCTTTATTGGTGTCCAATAATTTCTTTTCCACTTTTAACATTTTTGAACTATCATTTTATTCCACTCCAAACTACATAAAGAATGAATTCTTCAAGCATATGTTATGGGGATACGATTGATCAATCCTTATGAACAAATCGTATTTGTTTTCTATCTCTTGTTGTTAAAAGAGAAAAAGAACAATTAGACATACAACTTGAAGTCATAAAATGTTAAAGAAAATGACCTTCAAACCTAGAATTTAAAATATTTATGGACAGCTAAGATGACTTTTTCAAGTGACTCGGCCCTTGTCATAAAGATTTCATATCATCCCCTCGTTAATTTTTGGGTGCGGTAAAAATTGTCCGAACTTTGGATATTAACTTGAAAGAGTAACTTTCATGAGATAAAGGTAAAACTTTAGCGAGGCACTTAAACCTTTTTTGCATCTGTGTGGGATGAGGATGAAGAAAGAGGGATAAGGGGAGACTTGAATGGACTGCTGACTGGGATAAGTTAGATGGCAATTATATAGCAAAATCATCAAAAATAACTTAACTACATTTTAGGGATTCATTTAAAAATTTCTAAAAATATAGTGACTTATAAATTTTTAAATTATAAAGATAAATTAAAAATTGAATAAAAGTATAAGGATTAAAGATTAATTTAACCAAAAATTTATTAAGATCTGTTGTAAATTGAATTTTTAATTTTTAATTAACTAAAATATTTGACCAATATTGTTATAATCAAAATCATCTACAAATATTTAAAATTACAAAAATTATATACTATAATAACAAATAAATAAAATAAATTGGGACTAAGAATACTTCAAGGGTGGCTAATTGTTGTCTCGTCAAGCCACAATTGTATAATTTATAAAGAGGTAATTGAAGTTGCAAAACTCAGATGACCAGTTTAAATTCCATTGATCAAAATGGAAGAATTAAGACCAATAAAATTCAATTGTTAAGATTTTTTTTTTAGACCAAATATTTAATTGGTAAGATTAAGTTAAAATCTTTTGTTCAATTCTTGTTAGTGATCTCCTGTCCTTGAGGGTTCACTAATTGAGGTGCATAAATTGGGACAATTTATTTAACTTTTAAAATTTTGTATATACCATTTTTTGGTTACAAAAGATGCATACTTTTTTTAAAAAAAAAAGTATTGATAGAGATTAAAACCTTTTATATCATTCTTACCTCAATCTTAAATAACGAGGCTAGTTGAAAAAATAAAAGAAAAATAAATAAAAATAAATTAGATCTTTCATAGTAAGAGAGAAAGTGAGTGAAAGGTGGAGCCAAATGGAGCCCACTTTCTCTCTGTCACTCTATCTCATTTGTAAAAGATCTTTACCTGAATGAAGACTACCGCATTACATCACTATCTATCAAGAAATTAAGAGAAAAGTGAAAATGTCTACATAGCATCATTAGACAAAATTGAAAAATTCTGTTCCAATCTATGTCAATTCCTAAAAATATAATAAACACTAAAAAGAAGTTGTCTCTAGCGGATAGTAGTTCTAGAGACAATTGGTGATCAGTTCGACCCTTTGATCCATTTGTGTTTTTCTGAGCAAAACTAGCACTGCTCTTGTGCCCATTAAAGGAAATTGTTCTTCTATAGCTCCAAGTATTGTTCCTTATGGGCAGCTTTAGCAACACTCTCCGTGAGCACTTCCATTGTTTGGAGGTTGAAGAGATTGCTTGTTCAGGTACACAACCTTTGGAACACAAACTGTCTTACATAGCTAATCATCATTGATATTGCTCTTGCATAGTATGGAAGAAGGCAAACCTTTTACATTTAGACTATCTAAACTTTAATTATGCTTTTCACAAGAAAGAGTTTTTAATACTTACAAGTATTAATACTCCTATTGAGATTGTTTTGTATGAACATTGGAAACGATTTAATCATCTTAGCATAATGTGTATTAAATCTCACATAAGTATAAGTATTTGCAGATCCATACTTAAATGCGAAAAAGTCGAGAATTATATGAAGGTTATAATTAAACAATTGGAGTCTTTTGACAAGTCACTTGCCTTTACTTTAATGGTCCAATTGTCCTCCATAAAACATACTAGCATTAAGGGTGTGCACAATCATATAATGCAAATGAAAGACATAGCATTACAACTCAAGTCTTTGGAGATTAAGATGTCTGATTCATTCTTGGTATAATCGATTCTCAACTCATTGCCTCTATAATAGACTTAATCATGGTTGGAAAGCTTGCTTGGCCTAATAAGTTTGACTAAAAAAAAAAAAAAGAGTCAAACTCTGACTTTTTTTTTAAGTCTAATTTGAAACCTAACTCATATTTTTTAAATATATTATTAATTTATATCTCACTTACCCTTCTTTTTACTTTCTTAATTCATACCCTTCTTTTTATTTTCAAATATTGAAGTAGTAATATTTAATGTAAAAATAAAAAACATATTATAATATTATGTGATAAAAATTTCTAATATCTAAATAAAAAGTAGATTGATAAAAAATGATATATTATGTAATACAAAAAATCACCATGTCTAATAAAAAATGAATTTTAAATTAATATTTTACAAGAAATAGACTTTAAATTAATATCACGTAATATCTTATATATATATATATATATATATATAAAAATACCAAGTTCAATTTTTTTTTGTTGGGTCGAGTTAGACCATTTTTTATCAAGCTAAGCCTGGATCCAAATAATGATAAACAATATTGATCTTATTTTTTAGTAAATTCTTTTGTAAGCTCGACTTGTTTTTTTACAAGTTTAGCTTGTGATTAGGCTTACTCTATAATATGAAACTTATTAAAATCCATTTGTATGTTATAGTTCAATATTTCATGCTTTGATTTTTCAAAAATATTTTCTTTACATGTTATGTTTTTATTAAAAAATTTGATAATAAATATTGAATGATCTTTATCTAAGCTTAATCCATTTTTGCTTCTTTTCTCAATGACAATATTAATTGGTTTTTTCTTTTTATTTTTCAAGCTAGTGATTAATCTTCTAACTAGTAATCTATGAAATCTTCCAAGCGTTACTACGTTGTTCTGACTTCTAATTAATTAATCTTCTAATTCCCCCCCTCCCTATTTGCGATCTTCCAAGTGTTATCTAAGCTTAATCCATTTTTACTTCTTTTCTCAATGACAATATTACTTGTTTTTTCTCTTTCAAAATTTTCAAGCCAATGATTAATCTTCTGAATAGTAACCAATGTGAAATCTTCCAAGTTTTACTATGTTGTTCCCTTTAGTAAGCTGAGTAAAACTGAGGCCCTATAAACATTCATATACGATTATAAAAGATCTAATTTCATATTCTCAAATTCTCAAGCATTATGGTGTCCCCAAAGCGTAATAGGCCCCCCCCTGGAATTAGCACAACTAGCCCAATCTAATAAACTATGCCAAATGCCTGACATCTCCCTTGTCACAAGCCAAATCAATTTTTGAACTAAAGACCTAACATGGTTGGAATGCCAGTTTCACAAGAAAGAATTGCCCAAAAAAAAAAAATGCACACAAGAATTTGTCTTTCTTATTAAAAAAAAATTGAGATTTGTGAAGACTTGGAATGTTTTAATGCTGTATATTGTTGAGATAGGATGACTTTTGCTAAGTCATAACCATGTTTGTAAATCAAGGACATCCACTCCAAAGACCACTGATATGTTCATCCAAATTAGATTCGTAGTATCCCTCAAACTCTTGGGCTCAAAGTACGTAGACACTCAAAAACTTCAACTATCGCTCGCGTTAGAAGATTTTATCATATTTTTTCTATTAAAATAAAAAGAAAAAATTATATTTAAAAATATTAAAAAATTATTCTAAAAAATCTATTACTATTATTTTATAGTTGATTATTACTGAATTTAATAAAAAATAGTTAAAACTAAGAATAACAGGTCTTTTAAAATAATTTTTTTAATTTTTGATTCTCTATTATAATTCTCCACAAAGGAAAAAAACATGTTTGTGTTTGTGAATGTAATAGATGTAGACAATCAAGCTTGCTTGAAGATCAATCCTACACGGGTACCTAGGACTTCAAGTCCCACTCTTGGACTTCTGAACTTCTTGTTTGAAAATAGTCACAGCTAAATGGTATAAGTGGCTTCTATTGTTTAAGTGAATTTACAAGCAACAAATATAATATATATATATATATAAACATAATTTTCTGGCACCATGGCCCGATGCTACTAACAGATTTTTTTTTCTTTTAATTATTTTATCAACTGGTGCCGCTATTAGATTAATAAAATGGTGTAGGTTGAAAGGCTAGTTACTTATTAAAAAGTTTACAAAGAGACCTCTTATGATAGTGATAAAATAAAAATTTATCCTATTGTCATATAATATTTGCAAAAGAATCATTGTGGGGAATACTCTGTTATTTCTTACAACGAATTAACTTTTACTAATTACAATTATCATTTTTTTGTTCTAATTTATTATTTATAAACAAAATGATGAAAGAAAAAATATGAATAAATTTTGTTTATTTACTTCGAATAAAGAAATATTAACTTTGGGCAGCAAGATAAACAAAAAAAAAAAAGTGCATAAAAAATTTATTCACAGAAAAAATAATTAATTTATGTCATATGTTTCAATAACAAAATTATATTTTAAAAAAATTGTCCAGTAGTAGAGCTACAATCTTGATTTTTTTTTGGGGTGCCAACAAAATTTATTAAAAGATAAAACAAAATTTACAATGGGACTCATTCTCAACAACACAGTCAATTCACACTCCGGTTGACCAAATTAACATATTAAAAAGCTCAAAGAGAATTAGAGCAATAGACTAAAGCCTAGTTCTAATTAAGTAGCTCTAGGGAGCAATACAAAGATCTTTATGAACAAAAGGAAGTTTGAATCACAATCCAAACCCAATCAACAACAATTATAAACCACCACAGAGTAATTTCAAGAATATAGAAATTTCACTGTTTTATCCATCATTCTTTTTTCCTTTTTCACTAATCATCTTCATACTAGGCTGATTAAGTGATAGATAAAATGGATGAAAGACTACACTATGTTAAATAAGGAAAATGGTTAAATTCTAAATTATGCTTAAAAGACTCTCCAAATAAAACTCATCTTCCTCTCCTCTTTTATAGCTTCAAAGAATGTCTTACTTGAGGAATAGAGCTCTTGAAAATCGAACTGAAGCTTACCCCTAAGACAAAACCATTGTAAGAGAAGATAGTTGAAAAAGATTCAGATGAGCGGTGGATTGAAAGCCAAGGGCGGATGAATGGTGGATGGATTCACAGAGGCTTGCGATTAAAACTCGAAAATGGTGAAAAAAGACGGTGAATCGCTGATGGCGACTGGTAGATTTGAGACTAAGAGTAACAGATCGTAGCTAGTTGATGGAGATAGAACGACATTGCAATGATGACCTCTTGGCGAAGTGAGATAGATCTGGGACACCAATGATGAACGAAGACGGGGGATAAAGGGTCGCAAGCAATGGACAAAACCGTACGCAGTGAATGAAAACCCAAAATGGACACAAGGTGCAAAGCCTTGTTCTCAGGGGATGTTTGAGTTTGATCATCTGAGAAGAAGGTGAATGTAAAAATGAATAGAGAGGAAACAATTTTTATATTTTATATTTGTTTTAAAAAATAATTTGATAATTAAAATAATAGTGTAATAGATGGAATAATACTAATAAATACTATATAATTATATAAAAAAAATAGCAAAAAACCTTAAGCCTCTTGGCCCTCTTGATGGGACAAAAATAGCAAGACTTTTGAATTGAAATTGTTTTTAAAATTGCAAAATTATATTGCGAGTTTCTTCATAAGTTTAACACTTGTTACAACCTATAACTTTCATAGGTCCTGGAAACATACCCCTTGTGATATTCTCATTGGTGTGCCAGTGCCACTCATTTTATAAACAGTGGCCCAATATTTCTAACAAATAGGGCAGAAAACTAACCATGCATATAGATACACAATTCCTAATGTAAAAAACTCTCTCAAGCTGAAGGGTAAGAATCATGAGACCATGCTCCAAAAATAATCGACTAGACAAATATAAATGAGTACACCAATAATCTATCAATTACATTAGAGTGTATTATGTTCACTAATCATCAATGCAGTACAATCAACAAATTTATCTAAATATAAAAACCCATGTAAAATATGTATGCCAATTATGGAAGGCGAAATTACAATAAGACCAAACATATAAAGGACTCACGATATTTAGAATAGTATACTAAAAATGCACAAGAATTAAAGCAACAATGTTAAACTTTGTTTAATAGCTCTTGATGTAAATGAGAGAAAACTCTTCACTTTCATTTTTTTTTTTTGGTTTACATTCTTAGTCTCTCAAAGTATGAAACATTTTAATAAAGACACAAATGTTTGGTATATAAAAAATTAAAAAGAGAAATAGAAATAAAAATAGCAAAATAATTTTATGAATGAAATGTGACTTTCATACTCATATTTAAAAAATAAAAAAAGAATGAATAATAATTATAAAAGTATGATAAATATTATATAAAATTATAAAAACATAATAAATATTATATATAATTTTTCTTCTTTATTAAAGAAGACTTCAGTTTTATTTTTTTTTTAATATTAAACGAAAAAAATTTGGTATACCCCCGACAATTCTCAATGGATAACAGTAAGCTATTTGGTACGTAGACTTATGTATAAGCTTAGATAAAAACATTTTAAAAAAATGGATACTGGATAAGTTTTAATATTTACTTATGAGAAAGAGATACACAAGACATGCGTTTAACTTTTTAAAAATTAAAAAAAATTAATTTATATTAAAGTATTTGAAATTTTATAATAATCAAAGCACACAATAAAAGGATAGGAGACCGAATTTTTTTATAGTTATTAAAGTTATTTGTCATCTTGTTTTTGTTTTGTAAAGATTAATTTTTACGGCTTTGAAGAATTTGCAGTTACTTTAGCTTCATTGTCCGTTTATAAATAATTTTCTTATCAGATAACTAGTGGGTAATGAACTTTATTATTTTTAACGAACAAATTTTAATAAAATAATTTTTTTGCCCAACAATAGCATATACGTAATAATTCAAAAGTTAAATTAGTATTGTAGTTCTTTAATTTTATTTAATGTTTTAAAATAATTTTTTAGTTTTATTTAATATTTTAAATTGGTCTCTTAACCTTCAAACATTTTAAAATAGTCTTTTAAATTTATTTAACATTTTAAATTAATCTCTTAAATTTAAAATATTTTGAATTAGTTTCTTAATTTTTAAAATTTTATTTTATTTAATGTTTTAAATTAGTCTTTTAATTTTAAAAGGTAATAGACTAATTTAAAATATTTCAAAAAAACCTTTTAATTTAAAATATTTATTTTAATATAAAACATTTGAAACAAGCAATTTAGAAATATATAAAAATTCTTTTACAAATAAAATTATTGAAAAGATAATGTAAAAACACTTTCTTAATTTGATCCCTTGAACCAAAAAAAAAAAACTCATTATAGAATTTGAAAAACTAGAAAACATTTAAAAAATTTATTAAAATAAAATACTTTAAAAATAATATATTTTAATATAAAACATTTATAAAAATAGTATTATCGATAGATTTTTATATTAAAATAAAATAAATAATATTTTTTAAAGTGTTTTATTTTAATAAACTTTTTAAATATTTTTTAGTTTTTACAATTTTATAATAAATTTTTTTTGTTCAAATTATTAAACTAAGAGTTTTTTTAATAAGTGAATTGTTTAAAGGATCATTTTAAAATATTTTAAAATTAAAAAACTAATTTAAAACATTAAATAAAATTAAAAGATCATTTTAAAACACTTCATGGTCAAAGAATTAATTTAAAATATTAAATAAAATTAAAGAATCAAAATATTAATTTAACCTAATTCAAATTAATTCTTAAAAAGAGAAATAAAAATTATTGAATTAGGAATTAATAATTCAATATTTAATATTTAATCATTTAGTGTAGATAGACACGGTATTATTTTGGCACGAATAACCAATTTAATAACATTTTTTAGTAAAGATTTAATCATATTTTTACAAAGAATCATATTAAATAATTTTACACATAAATAAAATTGATGTTAAATTTAGAATATAATTAAATTGATAAGAAATTATCGAAGACTTTTAAATTGATCAAACGTTGGAAAACAAAAAATGTATTTCCTGTTTATAATTTTAATTTTTTACGTTTAATTGAAAGAGGAAATAAAATATTACCATTTCGTTGCATCCGATTGGTTAACATTTGAGCTATATATAACTGGACTGCAACATGAAAGTTGAAACTGCCCTCGCAGATTTACACAACTCCCCTTGTTTTCACCAATTCTGATCTCTTTCAAACTCGCACAGACGGAGGCGAATCGCAATGCCATGGCCACGGTGGATTCCTCCACCGACCACCACTTCCTGCACATCGAGTCTCTTCCACTCGTCGACCTGCGCTTCCTCTCTCAATCCGAACTCTACTCTCTCTCCCTTTGCTCCTCTTCCCACATTTTTCGCCGCTGTGACGACGACGCAATAATCCCCAAAATTGACCGCTCCGTTTTCAACGAATCCGCTGGCAGCCGCAAGCAGACCTTCTCTCGCCTCCGCCTTGCTCCTCGCAACAACCAAATCTCTTCTGTTTCCGCCTCGGCCATTCAAATTCCCCGCCAGAATCCCGAGCCCATCGATGAAGAAAACACGCAAATCATTGGTCTACTTCAACAACTCTTCGGTGTTGAGTCTTATGGCAACGTCAAACATGACGATGATAGCCTTGTTTCGGTCCAGGTTCAATTTCAAGACCTTTTACCAGAATCCGCTACCGTTGCCTTTCAGAGCATTCCAATTGACATCGTTGATGTTAGTCAGACCAAGCGGAAACGTGGGCGGCCGCGAAAGAACGAGAACGTGGGAATACGCGTGGAAGAGAAGCCAAGAAAGGAGGTTGGTGAGGCGGTGACGATGGTGAATAGCAACGGTGTTCTTGTGGACGCACTTACTTTGGTGACTGTGGAGGATCCATTTGGGAAGGAGTTAAAAAGGAGGACCCAAGGCCTGGAGACCGAATCCGCGACCGTGGCCTTTCAGAACATTCCAAATGACGTCTTTGCTGGTGGTCAGAGAAAGCGGAAACGTGGGCGGCCGCGGAAGAACGAGAATGTGGGAATACATATGGAAGAGAAACCAAAAGAGGATGGTGGTGAGGCGATGAGAATGGTGAACAACAACGGTGTTCTTGTGAACGCAGTTGCTTTGGTGAATGTGGAGGATCCATTTGGGGAGGAGTTAAAAAGGAGGACCCAAGGGCTGGAGACCGAGTCTCAATTGTTGGAATTCATGGGAAGGTTGAATGGAGAATGGGCGAGCCAAAGAAAGAGGAGGAGGATTGTGCAAGCCGGTGATTTCGGCGGCTTTTTGCCTAGAGGATGGAAGATCATGCTTTCTCTCAAGAGGAGAGCAGGTCGCGTGTGGATAATTTGTCGCCGTTACATAAGGTTTTCAATTTTCTCTTTTTTAATATAATCTCTTTGAAGTAAACGCCTTTGCTTTCTTTCTTTCTTTCTGCTTTTGTTTTCTTGATACTTACATGTTACATAAGTTGAAAATTGATACTGTTAGTTTGTATGTTGCATTGAGCTTGCATTGGTATACAGTTGATTATTATCTGTGGGTGCACGAAACAGAATAGAATAGAAAGGACTATAGTAGTCATTAATGAACGGAGTATAATGGAAATAATACTGGTTATCATTCCTTTGTTTGAATAGTTTACACTAGGCTATGACTATGTTTGGGTGTTTTGAAGGTGAAGAGAAGGAGTGATTCATAAAGGAATGGAGTGGGGTTTTTTTTTTTTTTTTCATTTTTTAAATGTTTGGATGTTTGATGAGTATAGAGAGGAGATGGAGAAGGTTATGATTTTTAAAATGACAATATAACATATATGATGAAAGGACAGAGAAAGAATAGAACGGGCAAGAAAGTAATTGAACAGCTTTTAAGTATAAAGAAACCCCATTCCCTTGCTTTCACCCAATTTGTGGCATGAGAAACTCTTGGCCGTGAAGCGGGGAGGAGTGGACTTGGATCTTCTTGTCCGTCTGCTTTATTACTAGAATTTCTTCATTCCCTTATTATAGTATATCTAAATAACAAATTAGATAGTTCCTTTGTTTAGTTACCATTCCATTCCTTTTATTCCATCCATCAAAACAACCTGTTATTATGTGCTTCAATTAATTGTAGTGACAGAATAGTTAAATAACACGCAGTCATATTTTTAATGTTATTGTAAGCAAGGTTGTCAACCTATGATCGATCAAGGAGTTGAAAAGATCAAGATGTAGGGTCGGATTGAGGAGTGAAAGATCCTTCCTCTAAAGAAATATAACAATTAAAGTTATACATATATTTTTATAAAAGTCACGAATAAGCATACTATCATAATTATGTATAAAGAGAACCATATAAAAAACAAATAAATAAGACCCAAAAGGTGACAATGGAGGAGGTATCTTGCAACAATAAATAACAGGAAGAAATTGCTACACAAGGTTTGAAAACATGCAAGTAGTGAATGAAAAAATAGAGAACTATTAGCCTTAAAACGCTCTCCTCTCCAATGTAGTTGAAGGTTGAACAAATTAAGGTGGGAAGGCTGTAAATGTGTAGTATCACTAAGAGTTTGGGCTATTTAATGATCTTCTTTCCATCCTACTTGACCTAGGAGGTTAGAAATTTAGCAACAAGGATGTCACAGGATTGGTGAAGATCATAAGATCTTAAGATTTAAATTGAGATTCTAGAAGATTTAGATATAACATAGGATCAGGATCATTGGGGTTATTTGAGAACATAAGATCTTAAGATTTAGATTGAGATCTTGACAACCTTGAGTGTAGACCTCCTACATATCAAGGATGGGGAATGAAGAATTGTGTTGCTTTTTTGACCTTCCTAGCTCTGCTATCATTTTACTAATGACTTTTATACTAATGATACTTTCACTATCCTTACATTCACAAGCTTGCACGAACTACGCCTTTGCATTAAGGTGGCCTTACCTAAGCTTGTTTGGTTTTTCTTTCAAGCTTCAATGGAGCCACATGTACACTTTATAGAGATTTGCTAATGCAAGATTGTGCAACTACATTAATCAAACATTTATGTAGCTGTTCTTTCTTCAGATATATGGTTTGGAAGCGAAAAAGACTTGTAGGTTGCGGACTATTTTAAGATACCCTTTGAGACGATAAAATAAATCCTACCAAAAAGTGAGAATGGATGTGAAGAGCCAATTCAAATGTAACTTGCCCACCATCCTGTTTTCTAGCATATTGATGCTTTCTGCTAGTTAGTTTATAGGTGAGTTTAACTTAGAATTTGCTTGGAGTTCATACTTACTTAAATAAAACATGAATGGTATGTAGAAATTGAGCATGGATGGAAGATTTCTGCTCTTTTACTATTTATGAGGTGCGTTAAACCAAGATTTTAATTTAGAAAGGGAAGTTTGACTTTGATAGAAGTTGAACTAAAGGAATATTTTAATTTTTTTTTAAATTTTTAATCAGATATCACATAGTTATTGAAGACATTCAGTAACAGATAGAAACCAATAAAAAAAATTGTGTTTCAAGAGTATTATATTTTAGGATAGTGACTTAATTTATTCATTTGGGAAATTGAAGTTGGTGGTTCTTATGGAAATTCTTTTTTTGTGGTGAAAATCAAATATTAAATCAGTATTAGATTACTAAACAATGTCAAATAATTGGTTTACCAATGTTAAGGATTATTGACAAGATTTCTACCAAAGTTTTGTTAGTTTATGTGAGATGTTGGCGGACATCATTTTGTTTCTTAGAGTGATTTTATTGATGGGAGATAGATTTTGGATTGGCTCTTACTACTAATGAAATTGTTGATGATCATAGGTGGAGGATAGCCCTAGTTCAGTTTTATACTTGACTTTGAGTAGGCTTATGATTGTGTGAACTAGGGTTTTGTAGATAAGGTTCTTACTAAAAAGGGTTTTTGCCTTTTTGGAACAGGTAGATGTTTCAGATAAGGGGCCACTTTCTTGACAGTGGTGAATAAGAGCTTGAATCTTGGTTTAGGGGTCAAGGGGTGGTAGGCATTATCATCAGAGTTCAATGATTTGGAATGAGGTGGATTGGGTCATTATTAATGGGCTTAGAGGGGGATAGGAGGAGTTGGCTGTTTTCCATTTTTAATTCATGAATATCATGCTTAAGAAGGGATTTATATAGGGTGTAAAACAGTTGAGTTACTAGTGAACTATGTAGTTTGGCTCATCAAAAGCTTGAATTTGGTTCATGTTAGGACCTAATTATAAGGAATGGGACATTAGTGTTACATTGTAATTTGGAAGTATGGGATTCTAATGTGGAATTTATATGGACTTTGGGAACTCTAACCTAGGGATGTCAACAAGGGAGGGTTGGGGTGGAGAGGCCTTCCTTCCTCTCATCCTTGCCATCTTCTAGCCTCCCCATCCTCATCTCCATTCTCCATTACAAGGGATAAATTTTCCTTATCCATATTCCTTACAAGGAGATAGGGGTTTGCATGGATCTCCATATTTGTAGTATTTTATGAAAATTAAGTAAACTTTTGAAAAATCAAAATATATAATCTTAAATTCAAATATATCTCTAAAGATAATATTTAGAAGTTTATTAGTATACTTGCTACGAAGATTGATGGAGAAATATCGAAGGAATCAAAAAGACTTACATATAGCTTTCATCGATTTAGAAAAAGTATACGACAGGATGCTAAAAGATGTTTTGTGGAAGGCTTTGGAGAAAAAAGGAGCTCGTATGACTTATATTTGAGCAATTCATGATATGTATGATGGGGCTAAAACTAATGTAAGAACACAAAGTGGACTTATTGGAGATTTTCCCATAACTATTAACTTGCACTAGGGGTCAATTTTGAGCTTTTATCTTTTTATTTTAGTCTTGGATGTACTCACTAAACATATTCAAGAGTTGATGCCACAACGTATGCTCTTTGTAGATGATATAGTTTTAGTTGGAGAGTCAGAACAATAAATAAATAAGAAGATAGAGATGTGGATACTTGTTTTAGAAGCATATGGATTTTGTTTAAATAGAAATAAACATAATATATGGAATATAAGTTTAGTAAGAGGCACACTATTCTAGCGTACTAGTAAAAGTCGGAGAACATACCATATAAGAAGTTACTTAGTTTAAATAATTTGGGTCTATCATACAACATGACGAGGAAATAGAGGAAGATGTAAATCATAGAATTTAAGTTAAGTAGATGAAATGGAGAGGTATTTCGGTTTTATTATAGATAGAAGAATATCACCCAAGTTTAAGGGTAAATTTTATCGCAAAATTATAAGACTCATAATATTATATGAGACTGAGTGTTGGGTAATAAAAAGCCAATAGGAGAATAAGTTTAATGTTGTAGAGATAAAAATGTTGCGTTGGATGAGTGAACATACCAAACAAGACAAAATTAGAATTGAATACATTATAAAGAAAGTTAGGGTCACACTAATTGTGGAGAAAATTGTAGAATCGCGTCTTAGATGATTTGGACATGTGTGGAAAAGACTTGTAGAAGTAGATCAAATGGAAAGTAGTTCAATAATTAGAGGTAGAGGGAGACCAAGAAAAATTATAGGTGAAATCATTAAGAAAGATTTAGATTTAAATGATTTATCTAAAGATATGATCTATAACAGAACTTATGAGATTGTTTGATCCATGCGGTTGACTCCACTTAGTGGAAAAAAGGCTTGTTGTTATTATTGTTTTTGTTTATTAGTACAAATTATGAATGACCAAGTATTGATCGACACGCGCGCGCGCACAAAGACAATTGTATAAAATAATAGGTATTATAGTAATTCTAATATTGCAGGGTGTTTAGCATGGCCCAAGTCCTGGTCTTGGTCCCCATTCTTGCTAAGAGAAAATCCTTCCCTATCCACTTCCCTATTGGGGAGAAAATTTATCCCTATTTAGGGTAGTCCTCACGGAGATCCTCGTGAACCAGGGAACTTGCCATCCTTACTCAAACCTGATGAGCTATCTTTTAGGATATGATTCTCACTTATTAAATGAAAGAGATTGAGCAACATACTCGATTAATTAAATGAGCCAAGCTTGAAAATTTGATAATTAGCTCTTTAAGTTCATGAATAACTCAATTATCAATAAAGTATTACGATCAACTTACTTGCAACCCCATGTGATATGTGACAAGTCAGATAGTTGAAATACAAGTTGTCTGTTATTAGAAGTTAGTTAGTTGTTATCAGAATTAGTTAGGAAGTTTCGGGTGTTAAGGGAAAGAATGAGATATATAAAAAGAGAAGGAAATGTACGAAGGATATGAATAAGAAAATAAAACACTGACAGACTTTTTTTTCTTCACATTCTTTGTACCAAGTAGTATGAGAGTCGTGCGATTCTCGAACGATGGCGAAGGAAACACGTGTGACAGGTTGTCTTCGCGAGATGGAACAAGAAGTGATACAGAGTCGATTGGAGGTGAACGAGCTGCGACTGTCGATGAATACATATGTTGCACATTTAGAGACGATGATCCATGCGAAGATTGAAGCATCAAACGCGAAGGTGGAGAACCTAATCTGTGAGCTAGCAACGAAGTTCACATCTGCAACGGCAAATGTGGCGGAGGATACGAATGCCACAAATGGTGCGACCAGCATGTACAGAGCTCGAACTATGCAGTTTGGGTCCTTTAATGGTAATCATTCCGCAGGATACCAATTTCCCACCAAATACTCTCATATCGAATTTCCCACATTTGATGGTTCCAACTTTAAAGGATGGTCTTTCCGCTGCAACCAATTTTTTGAAATTGATAAAACTCCCTTGGACCAACGAATCAGATTGGTAACTATGCATCTTGAAGGCAAGGTACTACAATGGCACTAGAGTTTCATGAAGAAGAGGCGAATGACAGAAATAGGCTGGGTAGAATATATGGAAGCATTAAAAGAAAAGTTTAGTGATATCTTTAAGATAGACCCGATGGTAGAGCTTACAAACTTGAAGCAAGATGGATCGGTGGAGGTGTATCAGGAGAAGTTTGAGGAGTTTCTTGTTGAATTAGAGTTGCCCGAGGATATTGCTATCAGTTGCTTTCTTGGAGGACTCAAAGAAGAAATAGCGGCTCAAGTAAGGATGTTTCAGTTCAAGTCGCTCTCGAATACTATGTACCTTGCCAAGTTAACATAAGCCTCTGTCTCTGCCTTACAAAACCCATAACCAAATTATCAAAAACAATCAACTGTACCATACAATCTTGTTACCCACACCATTAGTAGAAATACACCATCAACGAGCTTCAAACCTTTTACAACCACCACTTTCATTCCATATAAGAACTCATATACAACTAATACCCATAAAAACTCCATACTCTCTACTAAAGACTCAACAACATCCTTTTCACAATCTTCCAGACCAAAACCAATACGTTGTCTGAAAAACCTGTTAAGCAACTCTCTAAGAAGGAGACGTATGAAAGGCGAAAACAGGGCTTGTGTTATTGGTTTCCTGAGAAGTTTACATTTGATCATAAATGTAAGAATTCTCAGTTATTCATGTTACTGGTAGAAGAGGAAGAAGAGGGAGACAAAATGGATATTGATGAAATTCAAGGAGGTACAGAAGAAATGGGGGAATTGATTCAGACAAAAATATCTTTGAATGTTATCACAGGATCTATGGTGGAGTCCATGGAATATTCTACAATGAAGGTGCAAGGAAGAATTAAAAGACACTCCATCATGCTGGTCTTAGCCACAGGGAGTACTCATAATTTTGTGAATGCTAATTTGGTCAAGAGATTGAGACTGAAAACACATTTGACTACAGGAATCAAGGTAATTGTGGCCAATGGACAACAAGTAACCATTGATGCCAAACAATTACAATGGAGTATGGATGGACAGTTATTCAAATCTGATTTTTTAGTCGTGCCATTGAAGGGCTATGACATGATATTGGGGGTTCAGTGGCTGTATACTTTGGGAAGGTTCACTTGGGATTTGAAGAATCAGTTCATGAGTTTCACGCTGAGAGGAAAATATTATGAATTACATGGAGTTGATAAGCCACAAGTAATGTTAGAAGAGTCAGATTTTCAGAAGAAGTAAGTACTTAGGGTTGGTCAGTTGTGTTTTGTCAGAATTAGTGAGCTAGAAAGGCAAGGGATTGTAGAATTACATAATTCAATTAAAGCAGCAATATCAACACCAGATCCAAATTTGGAAGAATTATTAACAGAATTCTCATATGTGTTTAAAGAGCCTACAAACCTGCCTCCTTCAAGAGTATTTGATCATAAAATAGTTCTTAAAGAGGAAACTCCAATAAGCTTGAGACCATATTGCTATGGGCTTATACAAAAGGATGCAATGGAGGAATTGGTGAGAGATATGTTGAAGAATGGGGTTATTAGGCCAAGTGACAGTGCATTCCCCTGTAGTGTTGATAAAAAAGAAAGATAATACATGGCGGTTTTGTGTGGATTATCGGAAGTTTAATGTCCAAACTGTCAAAAACAAGTTCTCCATTCCTATTGTGGAAGAACTTATTGATGAGTTGGAGGGGTCTAAATATTTTTCCAAGTTGAATTTAAAGGCGGGGTATCACCAAATTCGCATGCATCTGGAGGACATTCATAAAACCGCCTTCAAGACATATGAAGGGTTATATGAATTTCTTGTTATGCCTTTCTGATTAACAAATGCTCTTGCCACTTTCTAAGGATTGATGAATATGATTTTTAAGCCCTTCTTGAGAAAGTATACTCTGGTTTTTTTTTACGGTATTTTGGTATATAGTAGTTCATGGGAGGCACATTTAAAGCACGTTTGAAGCACCTTACAGCTGCTGCAACAACATTCATTGTTTGCTAAGAAAAGTAAATATATTTTTGGGGCAACACAAATTGAATACTTGGGGCATATCATTTCTGATGAAGGGTTCACAGCTAATCCTAAGAAGGTGGAATCCATGAAGGAGTGGCCTACCCCATCAAATATTAAAGGCCTTAAAGGTTTTCTCGGGCTTACGGGATACTACCGGAGGTTTGTTAAAAACTATGGTTCAATAAGTAAACCATTAACTGATTTGTTGAAGAAAGGGGCCTTTCATTGGAATGATCAAGCTGAAAGAGCGTTTCAGTAGCTTAAAACAGCCATGGTTTCTACACTTGTCCTTGCAGTGCCATATTTTACACTTCCTTTCACAATAGAAACCGACGCTTCTAATGTGAGTATAGGCGTTGTTCTGTCAGCGAGGGGTCATCCGATTGCCTTTGTAAATAAGGCTTTATCTCTAGCAAAAAGACATATGTCAACATATGAAAAGGAAATGACGGCTATAGTGTTTGCGGTTAAGCATTAGTGTCAATACCTTTATGGTCGGAAATTCACCATCATTACTGACCATTTACCCCTATAGCATTTATTAGAATAGAAAACTATTACTCCAGAGCAATTTAAATGGGTAAATAAGCTATGGGGCCTTATCTATGAATTTGTTTACCAAAAAAGAAAGGATAATCTAGTGGCTGATGGGTTGTCTAGGCAAATTTCTGAGGGTAATCAAAGTTTTCGGAGTTGTAATGCTCTTATTTCCATTAATTTCAGCTTGAATGAGAAGGTTAAAGCTTTTTGGAGGTCAGACACAAAACTCCGAAGTTGATTCAGGAATTAGAAACTGATCCTGACTCTCATCCTAAGTTCAGTTGGGAGCATCAGCTTTTAAAGAGAAAAGGGAAATTGGTAGTTGGTGATAGTTAAGTATTAAAAATATAGCTTCTACATCATTTCCATAGTGATCCTTTGGGAGGACATTCAGGGGTAACTCCTACTTATAAAAGACTTGCTGCTATGTTTTATTGAAAAGAAATGGAAAGGGAGGTGAGGCAGTTTGTACGTGCATGTCAGACATGCTAGCGTTACAAATACGAAACAGTAGGATCCCTTGGCCTCCTACAACCATTACCAATTCCAGAAGTTGTATGGTGTGATTTAAATATGGACTTTATCATTGGGTTCCCTAAATCCTATAATAAGACAGTTGTACTGGTGGTAGTAGATCGACTCATTAAGGCTACACATTTTATTGCACTTCATCATCCTTTTACAGCTATGAGTAGTCCAGGCCTTTCTAGACAATGTGGTTAAATTGCATGGATTTCCTTCCTCAATCGTTACAGATTGTGATCCAATTTTTTGTGGCAACTTTTGGAGGGCATTATTCAAGGTTCATAAGGTTTGGTTACTATATTCTTCAGCCTATCACCCTCAAACCGATGGACAAACAGAAGTCTTAAATAAAACACTTGAATGTTATTTACGTTACATGACAGGAGACTATCCCAAAGAATGGGTTAAGTAGCTGTCCCTTGTAGAACTTTGATACAATACCACTCATCACTCCTCTGTTGGTATGTCTTTATTTGAGGTTGTGTATAGCATTTTTCCACCAGTTCACCTGCCTTACTTGGCGAGAGATTCAGATAATGCTATTGTTGATCGAAGTTTAATTGAAAGGGAGACTACAAGACAATTGCTTCGCTATCATTTAGAAAGAGCCCAAAATCGAATGCAACAGATAGCGAATAAAAAATGCAATGAATGGCAATTTCAAGTTGGGAACATGGTTTAGTTAAAGCTTCATCCCTTCCGTCGAAATGCCATCAACAATTCAGCATTACATAAATTGGCTGCAAGGTACTTTGGGCCATATAAGGCGCTGAAAAGAGTGGGGCTGGTTGCTTACCAGCTAGAGCTGCCCTCTACCACAAGGATTCACCTTGTTTTCCATGTTTCTCTCCTCAAGAAACAGTATGTTGAATCCGTTCCAGTGAATTCAGACTTACCACAGATTGGTGATGGTGGATATTTTGCTATGGAACCTGAATTTATCCTTGCAAGGAAGATAGTGAAGAAGAATAACTTGCCACTAACGTAGGTTCTGATTCAGTGGAAAAATACAAACCCTGAAGATGCTACAAGGGAGTCTCTTGTTGCTATTCAACAACAATTTCCTAATTTTGACACCACTATCACTACTCATCCTTGAGGTCAAGGATGTTGCTAGGGGGGACTATTTGATACGTGGCAAGTCAGATAGTTAGAATACAGGTTGTTTGTTATTAGAAGTTAGTTAGGAAGTTTCGGGTGTTAAGGGAAAGAATGAGATATATAAAAAGAGAAGGAAATGTACGAAGGATATGAATAAGAAAATAGAATACTGACAGACCCTTTTTTCTTCGCATTCTTTATACCACCATGTTTGACACACTAAAAATAATAAAACCATATGTTTAGGGGTGGTTTTCTAAACTTTCCTTATTGGATGATTAGGTACAATAAATTTGGTTGCAAAATCTTGTGTTTAGTGCATAGTTATTAATACCGCATAGCACACTCAAGGTCTCCCAAACACTACAGTGCATAGTGTTGCGCAAAGTGCTTCACTCTACATTGAAATGTGGCTCATATTATTTATATATATATATCTATATATAATATCAAATATATTAAATATAATCTTGAATAACAATACTAATAAATCAACTAATATATTCAAATATATTAAAAATAATGAAGGATATAATTGTAAAGTAATTAGTTCCTTCTCTAAAAGCTCCCAAATTTAGATAACTTGGAAACATGAAGGTTGGAGAGCTTTGGAGGATATTGGATGGTTGGTTAAAACTAAAAAACCTCTAATGTTTTTCCTTATAAAAAAAACTTTCAAGCAATGGGAATGTTTCACCCTTCATCCAAACATATTGGATAGTTCAAAAGGGGAGCTTCATTTCCTTGAGCTGTGGTGTTACTTTTCTTCATTCTTGTTTGTCTTGCATTCTTTTATTTTCTTATATTTTTGTTATTTATCTGTTGTATTTCTCTAGTGTTGCTGAAAGAATTGACAAAAATTGGTGAACTTTCATTTGGTTGTGGTTGAGACTTTCTGGTTAGTAGGAAGATGTCTTCTTGATGTAAGAAAGTGGGGGCATTTGTGTCTTAAGAACTTGGTATATAAAAAAATATCTGTTGGATTTCTCTAGTGTTGCTGAGAGAATTGACGAAAATTGATGGATTTTCATTTGGTTGTGGTTGGGACTTTCATTTGGTTGTGGTTGAGACTTTCTGGTTAGTAGGAAGATGTCTTCTTGATGCAAGAAAGTGGGGACATTTGTGTCTTAAGAACTTGGTATTAAAAAAATTGCTTTAGCACATAAACCATAAGTGGTTATTCTGTTTCCCATGAAATTTTACCTGTGGATTAGGTAATTTAGACCATGTTTTATATGGGAAGCTAAGGCTATGGTCAATTCAACTAACTGTAGCCCTTGAAAATTCATTCCTCATGGGTATGTTTTTTCTAATTTTCTTCCTCTGATGATGATTCTTGTAACAAGTTTCTCAAAAGGAAGTCACTTTTTGGAGACCTATCCTCATTTTTGCAGGCTGTCTTCTAATTTCTTTAGGATTGGAGAAGGTTTAAAGTTGGAGTCTCTCTTCAGTTTACTTCATTCATCTGTTAGTTCAATTCAACTGTCATGGGTGGAAGGATTTATCTCTACTGCTGTGGCATTTCAGTTTTCCAAATAGAAATATCTGCACTTTTCTACACTTTGTTGTGGTTATAACTCTAGTTTTTATGATATTCTTATACATCTTAATTTGGTACCCTTCAGCCCTGATGGGCACCAGTTTGTGTCGTGCAAGGAAGTTTCTTCATACTTGCTCTCCTGTTTTGGACTTCAAGATATAAGCCATTTAGAATCTAGTCATACTGATGGAAGCCTGCAGTTTTTTCGTAAAATGGCACCTCAAAATGTAAGTCAGTGTTTTACAGAACTATATTTGTTTCTTCATTTAATAATAGAAGAGAATGAAAGGAATTAATGTTGTTTTTAATTTATTTATTTTTGCATCCAGCAGGGTGTTGGTTGTGTCCCTTCAAGTGACATGAAGGTCATTGATGTTTCAAGTAGTTTGCATATTCCTAGCACATCTGTATATACTGATCATGTGAATCAGGCTACCATATCATCAATTGGAAGTGATGAGAAAAACGATTCTGATGAGAATGTCAATAATGATCTGGCTTCAGGTGCTAAAGTTCAAGGAGATAATACTACTAGTGGAACATTTTCTGACTTTAACCATCAGGGAAGTTTGTTTATAGATGAGCAACCTTTGAAGGCTGATAAGAACGGTAAAATTTCAGTTCAGGGATGTTTTCCTGAGGAGGATAGAGTTGGTAATGTAGATAATGAGAAATTGATTGATGTTAATGAGGTTAATGATGTTGCTTGCAAACTTGATGTTCCTTTGGATGTCGCAACTTCTTTCTCCAATAATAAGAGTAATGGTAATTGTGAATTTTTTGATGAAATAAATGCTGTCAAATGCATGAAAAGTGGAATTGGTAATTTTGTTAGTCAAGATGGAAATGCTGGATGCCCTGAAACTATTTCTTGTGGAAATGAACAATCATGTGTTTTCAAAAGCAGTGGATATGAGCTTCCTGTAAGATTGGTGGAGGACCCTAGAAAGCAGATAGGTTTTGAAAGTGGCAAGCTTCCTCCAAATTTTGAAGAGAAAAGAGGTGCTGCTGACAGATTGGAAGATGTGAATATTGGTGATGGAAATCCATTTGAGAATAACAGGTGGCTAATTAACTCTGGCAACTGTCACTCAGAAACTGAAGGTGGTTTGACCAGTTCTAAACTACGTTGTAGTTCTGAAGGCTTTTCAGTTGTCCCATGTCATATTGAGCTAAAACATGTTTTCGTAAATAGTATGAACAGGATAGATGCACTTGATATTGACCCTAATGTCAAAGTAATTAAGGATGTTAATGATGATCATGCTCCTCGTAATGAGGATGTTATGACTAGCTTTGCACTGGAAATGAGTTCCTCAAATAAGCAAAGTTTCAATTGCAAAATTGACAATCAATTTACCAGAAGTTTTGAAAAAAGTTTAGTTACTCCAACGGGTGATGAGCCCCTTTCTGCTTTTAATCATAATTCAAATATGGTTTCCTCTGGCACCTTAGAGACACCCAAAGCTGTTGAAGCGATCTGCAAGAACCTTCAGTTAGACATTGTGTCTTGCAATGATGCTGCTGCAGGAGATGCATATAATACTACAAGCATTATACAGGGAAGATCAGATGGTTGCGTATCTGATCCTTTGAGTAGCAGTATTCCAAATAAATTTGAGGAGCAAGGTCATGATGGTGTGCATAATGATAAATTTTGCTTAACAAAGGTGGCTAAAGGTGATCAAGTTGAAATATGTGAAAATGATGAAGCATTCTTATCATTTGGCGGCAATTAGATTGAGCCAGGTGTTGATATGACAAGCAGTGGATGGAACAATGTCTAAACAAGCTATGGATGGTAGTTTTGCAGAACGCTTTGATTCCCACAATGTTCTGCTTGTATATTCTCAATTTACTAACAAGGATAATATCCTAGAAAAGGTAATCTTTCTATCTTAATTTATAGTAAGATTGCCTGGATAGCTGCTGGAAATTGTTTAATGCACAAGGGCTGGTGGGTTTCTGGGAATTCATTTCTTAATCACCTCTGTTGAAATTGATTATATGAAGATTGATTTTTTCTCCTAATACTTAGTGGTTTTTAATTCAAAATTTACTTTCACAGAACCTCGTGATAAAATGGTCTCCATTTTTTTTTTTTGGGGGTGTGGGACTAGCCCTGTGGAAGTGCTGCCATTAAATATTGGGAATGATAATTTTTACAGTAGGCTTTGACCTAGGAATCCACTGGCACTTACTTCCTTCTAAGGACAAGGATGGTGTTGTACATGATAAAAGTAGATAAAAAGAAGACAAATAAATGATCGAATAAGGATATTGTTGAAATGATTTTCAAGTGCTTATGAGTTACTGCTTAAGCATGCTAGTAATTGTTCAATCTTAGTATCCTTTCGGTTCATTCACTTTATGAAATCTGAATTGGAATATAAATAATGTCAACAAGGAGATGCTCAAGTATTGAGAGCCTAAATTACGAATATGGGGAAAATATTAAAACTTGGACAAATAATTCTTGTAACGGTCATCTGGTCACAGGAGATACTTTAAAAAAATAATGTTGTGAATAGAGGAGTCGATATATATGGTTGGTCTTATGGACGTCTGTTTATGGATATTGTGATACTTGTTTGAATATTAGCATATATTTTTTGTGTAGAACCACATCGAATTTGATGCTATTGAGAAAAGTCGATTCATAGATTGATAAGCTTGTAGGAGAAAGCTAGGATAGGGAAGAGAAACCGAAGAGAAGAGAGAAGAGAAAACTATTGAGAGGGAAAACATAATTACAATTCACGTGACTTCCTACGAATACCACCCCACTTTAATTTACACAACCAACAAACATAATAGAACATAACAGAAAGGTAGTTGAGTAGGAATTACAATAATAACCCTGAAACAATTTTAACATTTATCAACTACCTCCCTTCAAGATCACCCTTGTCCCCAAGGGTGAACAACTTGAGCAAAGTCAGGATACTTTCGTTGAATCTTATGTCATAGTTCCCATGAGGCCTCTTTAGGAAGTTCACCATGCCATTGAATAAGTACTTAAGTCAAAGGCTTATATCTTTGCACTATGACCACTTATCATACTCCAATCCTCAAGCAATTGAGAAGCTGAAATGTTTGGGTTAGGGCATTTCTTCAACAAGGTGACATGGAATGTAGGATGAACTTTTAAAGTAGGAGGTAATTTCAAAGTGTTGGTAGGGACTAAAGTACCATGGTGATAACTTCACAGCTTGTCTCTTTTCAAGAGATATTTGCCTATGCAAGTGCGGTTTTAAAAAGACCCAATCACCAACTACAAATGACCTCTCTGAGCGATACTTGTCCGCTTGCTACTTTATATGATTAGTAACTATATTCAGATTCTACTTTAGCTTTTGCATCATTGCTTCTTTGGCCATAAAACTTCAATCTATGATATCAACTAAAGATTCATGAGGCAGATAAGGTAACTGCACGGGAAGAGGCTGTCCATACATTATTTCATAAGGAGTTGTCCCTATGAGAGTGTGAAATGTGGTATTATACTACCATTTGGCTAATGGTAACCATTTAGCCCAATCCTTAGTAGCTTGCCAAGTAAAACTTCTTAAGTAATGCTCCAAGCAATGGTTCAACACTTCACTTTGGCCGTCCTACTGTGGATGATATGCAGTGGATAAGCTTTAAGTGATTCCTAGCTTGTTGAGAAACTTTTGCTAAAATTTGCTAATGAACAAAGGATCACAGTCACTATGTTGCCAAGGGATCCGTGTAGCTTGTAAATATGATCAAGGAAGAGTTGAGCCAATTGAGAGGCTGTAAAAGGATGGGACAGAGTTGAAAAATGGGCATATTTGCTAAGCCTGTCGATTATCAGCCAAATGGTGTCTTTTCCCTTTGATTTAGGACGATGGTCTATGAAATCCATATCTAAACCCTACCACACGCCATTAGGAATAGGCAATGGCTGCAAAGTGCTTGGATATGCTACTGTTTCGTATTTACAACTTAAACAAGTTTCACACTTAGCGAAGAAGGTCTTAACATCAATTGACATGCCCTTCCAATAAAAGAGAGATTTAACCCTTTTCAAGGTTGCCTTTATCCCTGAGTGGCCTCCTTGGGGAGAAGCATGAAGCCATTGTAAGATGATTTGTTAGAACTCCACTTGAGAATTTCCAATAACCAATTTGCCCCTTTGAATTAACATTCCATTGGCCCACTTATACTTGGGATGAGAGTTAGGATCATGAACCAATTTAGCTATAAGATGTTGCAAATCAATGTTAGCTGTCCATTGGAGTTGAATTTTCTGCCATAGATCAATTGAAACTGAGGAGAGACTCATATGCAGTAATTCTCCATGAGTTGCCTGCAACCATGCATGACTTGCCAAGTTTTCTTTCCTTTTTTTATGGCTGATTTCATATTGAAACCCCATCAATCGAGTGATCCAATTATATTGTGAAGGAGTTGAAAGTCTTTATTCCAGCAAGTGCTTCAAGCTTTTCTGTTTGTTAGTATAGTAAAAGGTCTAATGCTTAACTATTGATGCCATTTGCTCACAGCATACACAATGATAAACAACTCTCGATCATAGACGGTTAGCAATCGATTTTTGGGAGAGAGAACCTTACTAACGTAAGTAATGAGGTGATTATTTTGCATTAATATCGCACCAATCCTAATGCTTGAAGCGTCTGTCTCAATAACAAAGAATTAATCCAAATTCAGCAAGGCAAGTTCAGGTGCTTCTATTCAGGCAATTTTGAGCTTTTTGAAAGCCATTTCAACTGCTTCACTCCGTACAAAACTATCCTCCTTCGATAAATTAGTGAGGGATTGGGCAATAACTCCATATCTTCGAATAAATCTCCTACAATAACCTGACAGCCCCAAAAATCTTTTTAAATCTCAGGTCTTATTAGGAATAGGCCAATCCAAAACAACTTGAATCTTTTGAGGGTCGGCAGAAAGACCTTTGAGAGTAATCACATGCTTGAAGTACTCAATTTGCTTAGTAGTAAAAGCATATTTACTATGCTTCACATAGAACTAGTGCTCCTTCAAAATACTAACAACAGCTCTCAAATGAATCACATGAGTATTTAAATTTTCACTATATACTAGCATGTCATCCAAGAACACCAAAACATATTTCCTCAATAGCTCATGGAATATGGCATTCATTATACCTTGAAAAGTTGATTATGTATTAGTTAACCTAAATGGCATGACCAAATATTCATAGTACCCCGAATGTATTCGAAATGTTGTTTTATGGATGTCCTTTTTCTTCATCCTAATTTGGTGGTAACCCGCTCTTAGGTTCAGCTTAGTAAAGACTTTGGCTTTTCCCAACTCATCTAGTAGGTCATCAGTGAAAGGAATAGGAACACAATTCCTAATAGTAGCTTTATTGAGTGCCCAATAGTCCACACACACATTCTCTAACTACTATCTTTTTTTTTTTTAACCAAGACCACAAGTGAAGCAAAAGGAGAATTGTTGGGTTGAATGACGCTAGAGTCTAGTAAGGACGCAAATTCACTGGATTGGTCCCTTCCCTAGGGACAATTTGATGATCAAAGTTCCCTTTACTAGGAGGTAATCCCTTAGGTTTTGCAAAGTTATCCTGAAACTCTTGAACCAGTTCTATCATAGCCTTAGGTACTAGATCTTGTTGTATAGACATCAATGCATAGCAAACTGAATCATGATTATAAGGAATAATTTGCATCATACAAGAGGAAGCTTGAGTGGTCATGATTTTCAACAAATTTTCTCCACTTACCACTTTATTCCTCTCATCATTGGCAGTTGTAATTCTCACTCTTTCTCCTTTTCATTCAAAGTCCATCACCAAATTTTTGTAGTCCATTTGGATAACATCAAGTTCCTTCATTTGTTACATGCCCAACACCATGTCACACCCCACTAAAGGAAGCAAAATGACATCAGCTTTAATTTCTATACCTTGAGTAACCCATTTAAGGCCTTCACAACCTTTCTTCCCTTGGATCTTGTTACCATCAGCCACAGTGACAATTACAATTTCAATAAGATTGGTTCTCCATTTTCCTTCACTATCCACGGCCTCATCTAAGAAGTTATGAGTACTTCACTTGTCTATAAGTATATACAAGAGCTTCCTATCACATCTTCCAGTCACTCTCATAGTGTGGTAGGCAGCACTACTCGAGTGATTAAGTGAAATTAGAGGACCTTCTTTTTCAATTGGAACTCCAATCTTAGATTCTGCACTACTCTCAGCTTCCTTATTCCCTTCAACCTCACTTGTTTCCTCATCCACCTCTATTAGAAACACTTGCATACGCTTCCTTTTAGGAGACTCATATCTGAGAGTAAACTTCTCATGGCAAAAGTAGCAAAGGTTCTTCACATGGTGATCCTTAAGTTCTTCAAGGGTTAATTTCTCTTGGAATCTCATATTTGGTTTGCCCAGTATGCCCTTAGACTTATTAGTGTTATTACTACCTCCCTTCGGCAAATGTGACTTCCAATTGTCTCCTAATCTTGCCATTATAGTCTTCTATAGCAATTGAATGTTCTTGTCCTACAACTTGGCCAATCTTGTAGCCTCTAACAAGGTTTATGAGTGGAGTAATTTAACTCCTACTGCCAATTCTGGTTTAAAGGCCCTTAGGTAGCAGCTTAATTTTTGAGTTTTAGACAGCTCCACCTTACATATAAGATTGTTAAATATGGCTTGAAACTTGGTTAATGAATCCTTCTACTTAAGTTGCATTAATTCTTCCAAAGGATCATTCTAAAGTGGCCCGAAACGAATTTTGATAGCTTCCACAAACACTTCCCAATTCAATCAGCCTTGCCTACTTTTCTCAAAACATTGGAACCATTTATAAGTGGTTTCATCTAATGCTTAACTAACCGGCACCACTTTATTGGTTTTTAGGGTCTCATCCAACAAGAAGAATTGTTCAAACTTAGAAATCTAACCATTAGCATTGCCTTCAATAAACTCTAGAAATTTTACCTTGGTGACGTTAGTAGGAACTTGATAATCAGCTGCAACTCCCCGATTCTCTACACGATTACGATCGCGATTCCCATTTGCCATCTCTACAACTTGTAAGGCCAATCCTCGCACCACCTCTTGTAGACCACCGACCTGTCGCTCCATTGCTGTAAATCGATGATTCAACTTTGCCCTCAATCAATCCTCTGCTTTCCGAACATTAGTTTGTGAGCAAGTTCTGTTAGCCATGGATCGTGCGCTCTAATACCAAATGATAAGCTTGCATGAGAAAGCTAGGATAGAGAAGAGAAACTAAAGAGAATAGAAAAGAAAAGAGGAGAGAAAAACAATTGAGAGGGAAAATAGAATTACAATTCACGTGACTTCTTCTGGATACCACCCTACGCTAATTTACACAACCAACAAACATAGCAAAAAGGTAGTTAAGCATAAATTAAACAATTTTAACATCTATCATGATTTAAAACTATGGTATTGACTCTAATGAGCCAATGGCTATGATGTCTTGGAAAATCTCTACCTTTTGGAGAACTTATGGAATTACTATTAACTCTAATTGAGTTATTTTTAATTATTTTATTTGTTTTATTTTAATTGACTTATTTGTTTTTAATAAGTTTTGGATAACATTTTTATACATTTAGAATTAGTAAATGTTTTGATTTGATTAAGATTAGTTTAAGTATTCTATTTTAATTAGAATAGAGTTATCCTATTTTGATTAAGATACAATTATCTTATTTTTGAAAGTTATTATTATTTTTTAGTTGAAGTTGGAGTCTATTATCTCTTTTATCGTCTATAAATATAATGTTATTTTCATCTAATAAAATAAGTTTAGATGAAAATTAAACTTTAAATTTTTACATGGTACCTGAACTCTAAGAGGCTTGATCTATTTTGAATGGCTAAGTTCAACCAAGACGAAGCATGGCCAAGAGGAGATATTGAAGCGCACTCTTTTGGAGTGCTTTCTTCATCCTTTTTTTTTTTCAACAAAAAGATGCAAAATTTGGAATTACCATTTTGCTATTATGAGAGATACCATGCGCCTTATCACTATCTTCAAAAGCCGCAATTAGCCAAATGCTAGAATTTGGTAGTTAGCTACCTCTTCACGTGCCATTGAAAATGGAAAATTATATATTGGTGGTTAGTGCAAAAATTCATATGTTGATAGTTAACATAAAAAACTATTAAGTTAATAGTTAGCGTGAAAAAAATCATATGTTGATGGTTAGTGAAAATCAAGATATTTATCTCACAAAAAGGTCAATAAGAGTATGCCAAAATCAAAACCTTGCTATAATGTGAGGGGAACAAGAAGACAAAGTCAGAAACCAAAATTTAAAAAAAAAAAATGACAAGAATTAAGAAATTTTTTAAACAATTTATTTTATCTTATTTCTTAGAGTTATATCTTTTACTTAAAATAGGAGTCTATTTCTATTTTTATTCTCTATAAATATAATGTTATTTTCATCCAATAAAATAAATTTAAAGAAAGATTATACCTTGAATTTTTACAATAACAGAGAAATGTCAGGTTCTAGACAATAGTAAGAACACATACCCATTTTAACTTGTCAGCAAGTGCATTCTTGGAGAAATTATGGTACCTAATTTTGTTGCTTTTTATATGTAAAGTCGATTTGTTGATTGTCTGAGTCTAAATAGTGAGCATGTTTTGAAAGGTTCAAATCTCAAGGAAGAAGTTAATGTGTATATGTATATTAGCCTTATTATGCAAGTATTTGTGCTTATGAACCTTTGTATTTTCCTTTGTTATGTTCTTTTCTTAAAATGCCATACAACGAATGCATTGTTGAATTTTCCATTCTCTTGGTGCCTGCTTTATCTCTGCGGTTAATGAGTTTATGAGGTTTCTGGTTCACTGATTTTGCTGTTGTTTGGACAAACAGACAATTGCTTGAAGACAGCATTATTTTGTCAGTAGATTCAACAGGCCGTGCTGGTAGCTTTTATACTAATAGACGTTATTCTGCAGTTCTGGACCTCTGGTATGACGCTTTTCTTGCATCGTGGCGGAGCTTAGATGCCATTTTGGTTTTCTAAGGGGCATTTTTCATTTGGGTCCCTTTCAGTTCCAAACTAGTAGGATTGATACACTGACAGCAAATTTTAGGTAGTTGCCTTCATTTTTTAAGGAAATGTGTATTTTCCGTTCCGATTAAGAGAAAAGCCAAATCGCCTGTGTAGTCTCGGGGGTAACCTGAAAATAACTACTTTGCACAACACAACCTTTCTTCGATTTTAACTTTGTTCTTCTAAATCCTGTTAATATGTTTTTATGCTACTTGTTATAAGTTGTTCAACACAACCTTTCTTCGATTTCAAGTTGTTCTTCGAAATCCTGTTAATATGTTTTTATGGAAACAAGTTGTTATTCTCAATCCTGTTAAGATGATATAAGAAGACGAACAAAAGACGTTAGGTGTTCCACCCTCTCGCTGCTGCTGATCCTGATGATGACAGAAGATTAGGTTTTCCGTTTGTTAATAACAAAAAAGTACGTCAACCCATATCACGTGTACCGTATAAGTGTAGTACTAGCTGTATAATTATACTAGGACAATGTGCATGATTATGAAAAATATTAAGAGGAAAATGTTGGGAAAGGGGAAGTTAATGTTGGCAGATTGGAAGCTGGTCATATGACTCGTATTCATCAACTTTTCTTGTGCTCAAGCCGTGGCGTCTGGCATCTACTCTATGGGGATTTGAAAAAGTAGAATTGTGTTATTATTAATATTTATAACTTTTGATCTAAAAATAAGTGTGGTATTAAAATAAGATTACAAGTTCAAACTCAAGGTATATGATGTGCGTCCAACAACTCTTTCCGTGTTTGAATTGTGGCACTAGTGGATGGTAAATGCTAGATTATTAATATATATATATATATATATATATATATAAGTATCCAAATTTATTTAATTTTAATTGAATGTGGTTTTATTTTATTAATAAAAGGTACAAAAATTTTATAAATCTCGCTAATGATTACGCTCAAACAGGGCTAACAATAAAAAAAAGAAACAATTCATTTTTAATTTGAGGGACATAAGTAAATTAAACTAATATAAATATATTAACAATTTACATTGCAAAAAACAATATATTACATATATTTTATAATTAGTTTAATTTATTTCTTAATAAATTAAATTATCCAAATAAAAATTTCTTCCCAAATGATTCTGCACAAAGTGTAGGGTGGTACCTTCTACCTAATTTTTTATCTTTTTGAATAATTATTTAAAACCCAATATATACTCCTATTATTTTATTAAACTAATTTAATAATTCAACCGTTTGGATTCAATGAAATTTTTTTTAGCATAATTCAATAAGATTAACAAGACTCAGTAAGTTTGATGAGAATAATTAACTATATTAAAATTTTTAAATATAATTTTTATTTACAATTACAATTTTTAACTACTTAATTATATTTTTTACTTTCAAACTTACAATTTAGAATCTAAATTTAAAAATAAAATAAAATGCCAGGATTAAATCCCTGAAGTCGCATCCCTATCAGTGTTAATAAGGGTATATTTGGGAGTTTATTTTAGGGAAGAATAGAGTGGAATGGAATGGATTTAAAAGTTAAACTATTATTTAAAATTTTTTTTTAGAGATGAGTGAAATGGTAAGAGATGACTTCTCAAGTCATTCCAAGCCATCCAAAGTATTTTTTTTTTTTATCTCCCCAATTTGGGGGGTCAAGGATGGGATGACTAAGTTTAAATATTTAAATTATAAGATTATCCTAATCTTATTTAACTGATACAAAATTATAAAAATTATAGTATAGATATATTAAAATTATTAGTTCTAGAAAACATTAACTCCAAAAAAGCGAATAAAATATTTTTTTTATCTTTTTGTTAGTTTTTAAATTATTTTAAAATTAAGTATGTGACTTTTAATAGGATTAGGATTTTATATATTTATCTTTTATTATTAAAAGTTATCTTTCATTAGAATTAGAATTAAATTTCTATAAATATAAGTCTTTACATTTGTATTAGTTCAGAATCTAGTATTGAATAATAAGAAATATCTTCAAAATATCTGCATTTCTCTCTCCCTTCTTTCTCTTCTCCCTTTATTTCTTTTACATCTCCCTCCTTTCTTCTATCTTCTCTCCCTCTTCTTTGCTTTAATATCTCTTCTTACTCTCTTCCCTACGCGTGTTACATCATTAACCTTATTCAGAATTCATAGTCACTCCCTATCATAATTATCATTATGCTCTGGTAGCACCATCTCATGCAATTGACTCATACAATCTCACACCCTTGGATGGCTTTGGTGTAAATAATGATGAAGAGGTAGACATTTCCCCGGGAGCAAAATCTCAAGTTGCAACTACATCAAAAAACAAGAAAAAAAAAAGAAGGTAAAGTAACAAATGAAGGTACGGGCATGGAGATGTTTGCCAAGTATTTAAATAGCATGGTTGAAGCTTTTACGAAGTGCACTGAAGATTTTTCTAAGAGTCAACAAACCCGTCCTATGTTGGAGAGTGAAGTTTAGGCTCTTTCAAAAATATTGCAATCAGACAAAAGCATATTAACCAAAGCTTATGTGAATATAGTGTGAGATGTCGATGCTCAAAAAACACTAATTGGTTGTCTCCCAGAGATGCGCAAAGAAATTGTAATGCTTCTAATTTCTTTTAAGAATAATGATAATGCACCTTAGTTTATGGATATATGGACAAGAACTATGTGATTTTGATGATTTTTAGTTTGCCTTGTTTTAAACATTAATTTCAAATTATTATTATTTTTAGTATTTAATAAATATTCTACTTGATTCTTGACCAATAACAAAAATTTTAAATAATAATTAATTATCTTTAAAATTTTTAATTTAAAAACTAATTAGTCTTGTGCAAATATAAAAATAATATGAATAAAATTCATGCACTATAAATTTTATCACATCATCATTATTATTAAATTATATTTTTATTTAGTTATTGTGTAATATGAAAAGAATTTTAAAAATTTATTCACATTTTTTATCTAAAACAATTTATAAGGGTAATATTAAAAAAAAATTATTTTTATCTATTTTATTCTATTCATTTTATAATAACTCTTAAATAATAATCAAATGAAATCATTTCATCTCTTCATAAAACTCTCAAATAATAATATATTTTGTTAAGTTTTATTTCATTTCATTTCATTTCATTCCATTATATTCTATTAATATCGCTCTTATTTCATTCATTTTTAAACTCCAAAAGCCTAACACATTACTCACCTTATAAAATCACCGTCCATTCAGTTTCAAACACGTCAGCCCATCAGCAGATATTATCGTTGACCGGGGTCGCACTTGGCAGCCATCTCTTCCTCTTCCCTTCCTCCACCTCCTCATCCACCCCTGGCTTCCTCAGTCTTGTACTCTCTTTCAATTCCATGCTTTAGGATTGCGATTTCGTTTTTCCCGCTTTTGGTTTCCCCTTTTCGGGTGGGCCCCAATTTGTTGGTTTAGCTCTAAGCTAACTTTCCATGGGATCATTGGGAATGATGGGGCTGTGGGCATCCGAGATCATCTTCGCTATGTTGCTTTGGGGAAGCCTTGCATTCGCCGCCGAACCGACTAGGGTTTCTTTGTGGACCAGCGTGTGTCCTACTCATTCCATCACCGATACCATGTTAGGGTTTCGTGATTATAGCTGCGCACACGGCGATAATGTTGGATCCATCGATTATATTGGTGTCACCGAGGTGATTAGGGTTCTTTTTCTTTTCGTGTCTTTTTTGTTGGTATTATAATCTCTGTATTTGATGTTTGATTGCTTAGCTGTGTTTAGTGATGCTTGTTTGTTGTGTTTTGCGGAAATTAATGTTTAGTTAGGTCATTCAACTCAATCGTTTATTCTGTCTAATAACAAATAATTTGTATTTAGATACTAGATATGTAGGTTTACTTTTCGGTATTCGAGTTACTGAGCATATCATTGTCAATGATTGGAAGGGGTAGGATAACGAATTTAAAAGCCACCGAGAAATTTGTAGTTTATACGAGGATGTATATCTTCTGAAAGGCTGGCACTTTCTTCTTTTTACATGGAAAAGAACCTTCGAAACCCATATTAAACTGTTATTTTGTTGATTCTGGAGTCGATAAATTGTTTATGCCAAAGTCTGCTGCTGTATATCGATAGAATGCGGCAAGAAAATTTGGCGTTAACTGTTAACTCTTCTAAATGGTGTTGCGTTGCATACTATACTTGGCACATCTGCAAATGTCTGTTCGTACAAGTTAACATTACTTTTTTTCTTTTTACTTTTGATGGACCTTTTTGTTAACCGTCCTTGCTATTTCATGTTACAAATAGGTATCGGCCTCATTTTGGAAGCAGTTTTGGCCTGGACATTTTGTTGTTGTTCTCTTCTCCCCCCCCCCCCCCCCTCCTTCTCTCTCTTCTTTTTTTTCTTTTTGTCATACAGGGTTTGAAATCTTTAGAATTATGTTGGCATTTGATAGTTAAGATTTAAAGTACAATGCTAATGGCACCTACACATTCCTAATTTGCAGGGAGATGAGATTTCATTGCAAAAGGCTCTAAGCATGGTTCATAGGAATAGTAATGATTATGTAGCTGTACTCTTCCATGCATATTGGTGCCCTTTCTCTCAGATATTTCGACCAACTTTGTCCATCCTCTCTTCCCTATACCCCTCCATTCCTCATTTTGCTATTCAAGAATCAGCCATCAGGTCAAGGTTTGTGTTGTCATCTTTCCTTAATGATCTGTTCTGGGAGCATTTAGTTCATAGCTGAAAATTGCTTCAATCCAATTGCAGCACATTATCAAAATATGGTGTTCATGGTTTCCCTACACTTTTCATTTTAAATTCTACCATGCGTGTTCGTTATCATGGATCTCGGACCCTTGGCTCTCTCATAGATTTCTACAATGATGTTACTGGTGAGGCCATTCTTGCACCTTTTAACCTAGGATTTAGCTTTTATTTTTAATGTTTTATTCATAAAAATCAATTCTCTCCGCGAATTTTCCATGAAAATCTTGAAGTTTTCACATAAGAGAGAATCCATGTATAAAGCTATGAAAGCTGTCATATAGTACCTACAAGCATATTAGCCTACAAATAAATATTTTTACTTTAAAATTTAATCGTTAAACATGATCCCTTGGAAGAAATGGATGAATTTACTCGACAATAATGACCTTAGGTTGTGGTAATTATTTGGTTCATCTGAAGGATTGTCGCTGGCTTTTCGATTGAATCATATTCTTCTTTATAGTTTGGTGTCTGTTACAATATTAAATTTAAATTATTGGTTGTTAACTTGCTCTACCGTAGCTTTAGTTGTCGTGTAATTCAATTTAAGTTGTAGTCTGATGTAGTTTTAGCACATTTAATGTGATTGATTTAACAAGTCACACGGTTTAAATATCTTAGATGCATCATACAATGTGGTGGGGAAATAGAAAAAGATGTAAACCATAAGATTCAAGTAAGGTAGATGAAATGAAGGAGTATTTCAAGTGTTATTTATGATAAAAGAGTATCATTCAAATTTAGGGATAAATTTTACTGCAAAGCTACAAAACCTGCAATGTTATATGAGACTTAGTGTTAGACAATAAAAAATTAATAAGAGAATAAATTCAATATTGCAGAGATGAGAATGATGTGTTGGATGAGTAGACACATAGAATTAGAAATTGGTGCATTAGAAAGAGAGATTAGGTCGTATTTATTGTGGAAAAGATTATAGAATTATACCTTAAATGTTTGGGTATGTGTAGAGAAGATCTATAGAAGTCCTAATAAGCAGAGTAGATAAGATGGAAAGTAGTTCAATAATTAAAAGTAAAGGAAAATTAAAAAAAATTATAGACAAAATCATTAAAAAAATTTAAATTTAAATAGTTTGTCTAAAGACATGAAGAATTAAAAATGAATGCATTAGAAAAAAAATTGAGGTGGCACGTATTGTGAAAAAAATTGTAAAATCATATTTTAGATGATTTAAGTATATGTGGAGAAGAATTATAGAAGTTTTAATAAGGAGAGTATATCAGATGGGGAATAGTTTAATAGTCAGATGTAGAGGGAGATAAGAAAAATTATAAGCAAAACTATTAAGGGTTTAAATTTAAATGGGTTTTCTAAAAACATGATTTATGATATAACTTTATGGTGTTATTTAATTCATATAACCGACTCTAGTTAGTGATAAAATTTTGTTGATTTTTTTTTTTTTTGGGGGGGGGGGGGGGGGTGTGGGGATGTTATAGTTTTCTTGTTATGCATTACCATTTAGGCTAAGGTTTCTTCTTTCTCTGCTTCTTTCTTCCTTTTTTGTTATTTTGTTTCTTTTTGTTTTTTTTTTTTTGGGAAATTGGCTCATAATTTCCTTCTCAATGCAGGGATTAGAGCTGCTATACATGATCAACTATCTGTTGACAAAATTGGTCGCCTGTCAGTTCATGAGAAGAATGGTAATACCGAGCCAGAAAGTTGCCCATTTTCATGGGCAAGATCTCCAGAAAATTTGCTGCGGCAGGAGACATACTTGGCTCTAGCCACTACCTTTGTGGTTTTGAGACTACTCTATTTTTTCCCTACCCTGCTTATCTGTGTTCAATGTGCTTGGAGAAGGGTCATCCGAAATGTTAGATTAGGGAGCTTGCTGGAACATCCTTTGGTATATTTGAAGCTAATTTTGCTGTCATTTTGCTGTCTGAAGAAGCCGTGCAAGAGAAGTAATCTGCAGGAAGGAGCAATCAATGCCAAAGCATGGGCTTCCCAGTCCCTTGCCACAGTTTCTATTGGGGAGGGAAGCACCAGCCATGGGATGCTTCAGTAAGTAGATTGTATCGACCAGTTTTATGACATGAAAAGGGGGATTTGATATACCTTGTGAAAAAAGCTTGGCTTCAAGATATGCCGTGAATTTTTGTCTCCACACCCTTGATGGGTTTGACGGGGCCTTGTGAAGGACAGTTATGTTAATGAAGTAATCCATCCCGTGCTTATGCTTGTTCACATGACATAGAAATGCTTTTTCATTAGGCATTCTAGAAAATTGAGATTTCAACGTGAGTAGTTTATAAGTAGCAAAGTTAAGCTGAAATCTGTAGTTCTTTTTTCTCGTAGGTTTACATGAAGGTCCCTCTCTGACCAACGGTTCATAAATTTCTGTTGGAAATGAAATAATTGTAAATTCTGATTAGTCTTGTTAAGTACCGGACATCATGGTGATCACCAGATGCTCCAACTATCTGAAAATATTTAATATTAATAAGATCGCGATCCTGTGATCAAAGTATTATACATTTATCTTATTTTACAAGCTCAAGTAAGTTGTTTAGAAACTCTATTTGCAGGCACTCGCGTAGATAGGGTTTCTATGCTCTCACGTGTCTAGAAGGACTTGTATGGTAATTTTAAATTAAAAAAAAAATTAATTGGATGTCTTGTTGTCGCCGTAAAAGTGGTGAACAACTTTGCATATACATGCTAATATATCTGCAGGTTTGTTAATGAAATTGACGTCACTAACTCGCAAATTTTGCTTTTGTTGTTTTGCCTTCAATCTCTTGTACCTCCCGGGTGCAGAAAACTTGGGGGTGCCCGGAGGCTAGTTTCTTGGATGCTAATTCCTCATTTGGTTACTGTTCTATAGGGCAGAGTGGATTAAATTTTGATGAAAACCTTATAAATATTTAACTCTCACCTGAAAAATGATGTTTTCATTTAATTGTATGCAGTTGTAGAAACTACAAGAGCATATGTGCTTAGGAGTTGAAGAAATAGGGTTATGGCTGCTTGGCTTGTATGTAGAAATAGAGTTATGCAATTTGCCATAAAAAATTGGAGAATAGTCATCATTAGGGTGCTTTGTGTGTGTGTGTGTGTGTGTGTGTGTGTGTAAACTCATTTTGAATGGCTATTTTAACACTTGAAAGTTGAGCTCTCTATAGGTAGCTGTGTGTGTGTGTGTGTGTGTGTGTGTAAACTCATTTTGAATGGCTATTTTAACACTTGAAAGTTGAGCTCTCTATAGGTAGCTGTAGATGATGCGAAACGATTTCAAGAGTTCGTAGGATTCCTTGGCCTTCTCGACACAAAGTGCCCTACATTCTTAGTCACCCCTAGCTCTGCACCAAATGGCTACATTCCAAATTTAATGAGTTCCAGATTCAGAATTGATGGGAGTCATTGATGAATAAGTAAAAGCATTATCAACCTCTCAATATGTGAGCCAATCTAATGGGAATACTTGATCATGTTCTCCCCCCTCACCCCCCGAGAAGA
The DNA here is from genome assembly GCA_032878935.1 of Erythrophleum fordii. Classification (NCBI taxonomy): domain Eukaryota; kingdom Viridiplantae; phylum Streptophyta; class Magnoliopsida; order Fabales; family Fabaceae; genus Erythrophleum; species Erythrophleum fordii. The sequence continues at coordinate 31,346,055 of JAVQMF010000050.1, forward strand.
TAATTAATGCAGGTTGCTCTGTAGGTGAAATGTAACCCTTATATGTGTAGACCATAGTAGACATACTTACAAATAATTGTACTTCCTCTTGTCTCAAATATAAGTCATAAATATATATCTCACATATATTAAGAAAATTAGTTAAAGGTAGATTAATTAATTAAATTTGTATCAAAGCACAAATTTTTTTTATATTTGTCTCTAATTAAAAAGCCTACCTCAATCCTTAGTAACTTGTATTAGTCTTAATGGCTCTCTATTTAATTAGGGGTATTTAAGGAAAAAATTATTTAATGATCAAGACAATTTTAAGAAGTGACTTATATTTTGGACTAAGACAAATTCTCCAATAAGTAATTTATATTTGAGATCAGAGAGAGTAATTATCAATTAAGTAAAATTAAATCAAGGATTATAAATACCTCCAACTATACTTATGAATCTAATGCAAAAATCCAAATCCACAAAGCCTATTTTCAAATCTGCAATTACCAAAGCATCGAAAGAAAAATAGAATGATTTAGTCTTGTCAAAAACTTTTTTCAATGAGTTCGGAGATCTCAATAATAGTAATTTTTAGGGGAATCTCTCTTATTAGAGAACCTCTTAAAATTCAATGTCAATTAATTATATCTCTTATACTTTTTATTAAAGTTCATAATATATTTTAATTGTGTAAACTTAAATGACCTATTAACCCACTAACTCTCAACTATTTTATTTGGCAAAACTACTTTTTAAATTTTCAAGCCACTAATTAGAATATGTAAAATTAAAAAAAGTCAAATAATGTAAAATATCTTAGTATATCTTTAATTTAAAATGTCCTAACAATAATTTAAATTATCAAATATTCTAATATTTTCCCACTTAGCTAAAACATGATTTGTTAGATAGTATGTTTATGAGCAAATTAAACACATACTATAAGAATCATAGCAGTAAATCTTCTGAAAATGCGTATTATCTTCCATGTATCACATACAATATGTTTTAAATTTTATGGGTCAATAATTTTTTTGAATAAACTTTAAATGTTTATTTAGTTACAAACTTAAACATTTGTCAATCTTACAAAAAAAATATATACAATCATATACAGAGATAACAAACCATAGTTTAAATCCCATCACTTAAATATATCTCACTAGACCAATGGTAATTCAATATAGTCTAAGTCTTCATATGAAATATATGATCCTTAAACTCCATTAAATACATGATATTAGTTAAAAAATCTTTTTTCTTTATATGTTCTATAACCATTTATCTTTTGTGTATTTATAGTAACCTTTAATAGGCTCAAAATGAATCCACAATTTGAAATCTAGTGATGAAATTCTTCAACCTAACTATCCTATAAACTTGCCTTAAAATAAAATATAAATTCAACATTTCATGGTAGAAATATCAATCAAAGATTACTTAGCACTCTTACACTCCTCTATGATATGGCTCGTTTAACAAGTATGAAGATGTGTTATGATGTCAACCTTTTAGTATCAATACATTATGCCAAATCTAAATCTATATAACTAGCATCCTCTAAATTGTTAATCATCCTATATATAAGCAAGAAATTTAATATACCTTAAATGTACTTCATAACAATTATTGCAACCCTTAACTCAATGATCCAAACTTGAATGTCTTGGGTATCTATCCAACATACCTTTAGCGAAAAGTTAGGCCCAAGACAAACATTAAGTTTTTAGCTATCATAATTAAAGGAACCTTCTTTATGTCTTCTCTTTCATATTTGAAACATAAAAACAAACTAAATTTGTTCATTTTTACGATGAGCATCATATTTGATTAATAACCTTCTTGTCAAGAAATGTTCAAGTATGTAATTAATATAGGTTTCTTATGATAACCCCAAAATATTTTGAAATTTATCTCTATATGGATTCTCATAAGATACCTCAACTATATCTTTCATGTCATAGTTCTTGAACAATAGCTATATTACTTCATGTAGTAATCCTTAAGTCACTAGGTATAGACAATATGTTATCAACATATATAATCAAATAGATGATTTTATTCCCATTGACCTTATGATATATATATCAATCCATGATATATTCAATGGAATCAAAAAATATGATTATATCATAGGATTTCAAGTACCACTATTATAAAGCTTGCTAAAATCCAAAAAATAGACTTCTTACTTTTGCGTACTAAATTCTCCTTGGCATTTAATGAAACCTTCAATTTATTTCATATGTACCTCTTTGTCATGATCATAATTAAAGAAGGTCATTTTCACATTCATCTTATATTGTTCTTAGTCAAAATGAACAACTAAAGTCATGAAGCTACAAAAAGAATCCTTCTTTAATACGAAGAAAATGCTTTTATGTAGTCAATTCCCTTCTTCTATGCAAAACTTTTAGCAACTAACCTTAACTTGTTATACTTAATATTGCCTAGTGAATCTTTTTTTTTTTTTCCAAAAAAACCCATTTACAACAAATTACATTGGCCCTACTAGATAATTGTATAAAGTCCCTAGATATTGTTGTTTGTTATAGATTTCATCTCATCTATTGTGGTATCATGTTACAATATGAAATTTATACTACTCATTGTGTGTAAAAGAGATTATTATTAATATTTATGTTCTAGCCAAATTCTGTAAGGTACACCATGTAGTCATTAAGAATTGCTAATTTTTTAACATTAATTGATTTTTTTGGTTTAATCTATTGTGAAGGTTAAGGTTGTTAAATAGAAGTATCTTCTACTATAAGTTAAAGTGTCTCTTTTGCATTATTAGGTACCTTATCATGAATGGTAGGATCTTTAAAATGAAGATGCTCTTAATTTCTAAATGATCAAATAGCATTCATTATGTTTTACATTCATCCTAACAAGATAAGTGTTATGTAAAACTAATGTTCCATTATAACTAATAAAGATAGTTTATTGTATGTGATCATCTTTAGTGACTAAGTCATTTATTTGATCACTCCTATTAATTATATTATTTTCAAGATTTGGCATTTCTAAATTGAACAAAACTCATTGAATGTGAATGGTAGTAGAACTTATATTCTTTAGATATCTCTATATAGCCAACAAAATATACAATAATAGTTTTAAAGTTTAATTTCCTTTCATGTGAGTTATACAATTTTATTTTTGTAGGACAATCTTATAGATATGTATGATTCAAATTAGGTTTTCAACCTTTCCTAATTTCAAGGGTGTCTTAAATACAACCTTTATTGGAACCCTATTCTAAATACACAACGTTGTCTCGAATGCATCTTTCAACAAAAAAAAAAAAAGTTTGGAGTTACTTAGCATACTTCTCACTATATCCAATAACATCATATTCTTTTTTTAGCCACACTATTCATATCAGATAAGTCAAACATAGTGTATTGTGCAACTATACTATACTCCAAAAAAAACTTAGTAAATGAACTAAGCGTTTGTTCATCACCTATATACCTGTCAACATATCCATCCCTTCTATTTGACTTTACTATATTAATCTATTTATTAACTTATTTTTCTAACATATCAAAAATTCTTTTAGTTCCCTTAAGTGGCATGTTCGTCTATTTATCCTTTAATATAGTCCGCACATGAATTTGAGTTAGTAAGGTTTAAGAATTTAAAAACCCCACCCTTTTATAAACATATTGACTCTCTCAATGGAGATATGTCTTAATCTTCTATATCATATACTAGAAGAATTCTCACTTATGATAAGTTCAAACTAAATAATATTTAAAACATATTAGAGATAAAAGTATATCTTTTCTTTCCTAGTTAAGCTTTTCTTTTACGGCAATTAATCCTTATATGCCTCTTTCTTTATAGTCTCTCTTTTTGGAGCTCGTAACTTAATGAATGTGACATAAGACCTCACTACTACCAAAATGAGCATATTGTTTTCTTGTACACACATGTCCAATAAGACATTTATTATCCACTTTTCCATATGTGTGTTTATAAGAAATCTATAATGGCCTGTATTGATGAGATAGATAATTGAGAATTATTTGCACCGAGAATAAAATGGTAATTTTTATCTTAGGAGAATTGAGCTATGCAGTTACGTTTTACATTTGTATTATGTGCTTTTGCATACCCTTAATCTCATTTTATTTTATGGAAAACTAACTTACCATCAATATACTAGCTAATGACTTATCTAATAACTTCTAGATATCATTTATAGCCTATAAATAGTCTTTAATCTTCTTATATTTAGTATAAACCCCAGATAGCTAGCCCTTAAATGAGATTTCATAAACATTATGTTGATACAATTAAATTGCTTCCAATGCTTACACAATGAAATCTTAACTTCTATGCTATTATTAATGGATATAGGAGGCTTTTCTTATCATAGAACATAATCAAGGTTACTCTAAATGAAGAAAGATTGTCTCCTTCTAAACTCTATAATTATCTCTAAACAAGATAATCTTTTAGCAATTTCAGCAATTAAAGAGATGATAATGCTGTAAATTTAAGGTTTAACTATAATTATACTTACATTAATATTATATGAGACAATTATTCATTACAATTTAAATGTATACTTACTAACGTAAGACAAAAACATAAAATATTTTATCACTAAAATCTTCTTATAGAAAAAAAAAATTAGCATAATATATATTTATGTATCATTTATAATGAAACTAAAATGTATTTATGTTCGCTAATACATGCGAACATCTTAAAAAATATAAAGCAATCTCTATTCCATCATAATCAAGTATATAGTTATAACAATCTACTTGTGGGCAAAGACACACTATAACTAAATACATAATTAGAATTGATATCTTTAAATTGTTATGCGATATCTATGTTTGTTAAAACAAACTAAGAACGCTTACTTACAATCATATAAAGATATTGTAGCTACTCTTTAATTGAATATACTAATCACAGTACATCTATATTCATTATATGCACTAAAACATATATATATATATATATATATGCACTCATATATTTATGACTTTGCAAGAATTATAAAATTAATTAATTAATGAAATCACATGTGATCAATTAATTAAAATTCTCCCTTGAGTTTATCTAAAATTGTGCCAAAATTGTCCATAATAATTTTTTATAATTTAAAAAAATTAAATGGCACTTAAATAATTTTTCACAAAATTCTCAATATGCCAAAATTGTCTAAAAATATTTTTTTGCCAAGATAGGATGAAACTTATATGGCAATTTAATTAATTTCTCATTCCCAAATATGCTAAAATTGACCTTATGTAATTAGAATTAATATTTTAAATCCATATATAATCTCTATGTCCATAAAAACAAACTAAAAATGCATGTATATTGTTATAAATGATACTGTAGCCATTATTTAATTTATACATGCTAATCACAAAATATCTAACTTCATTATGTACATTTAAATATCTATATATATATATACACTAATTAATTTTATCCTAATAAAAACTTATTTAATTAAATAATCAACTAAGCTCTATGTGATTAAATATTTAAAAATTCTTCCCTTTAGAATTATTCCTTGAATGTGCTAAAAATTTTGTTAAAAATTTTGCCTAAAATAATTTCTTATAATTAAAAAAAATTAAATGACACCTAAAATAATTTTACAAAGTTCCAAATATACCAAAGTTGCCTAAATAATTTTTTCATAAGTTTTAGACAAATTAAATAGCATTTAAATAAGAATATCATAATTTATTTTGGCCTAAAAAATCAATTATGGGTCAACAAAAATTGAAATAACCTAAAAAATCAAAAATAAATTCAGAACAAATACAAAATAGGCCTAATACAATTTTTTGTACCCAAAATGGCCAAAAAAAAGTTTAAAAAATGGCCTTAAAAGGCCCAAAATCCTTTTTAGTCCATAAATTGCATTTTTTCCCAATAAAAACACAACCCAAAACACATGCCGAAAACAAATTAAGCAAGCATTAGGCTTGGTCTAAGAAACCTTTATATGTGAAATGGAGTGTTTCAGTTTCCAGCCTAAAACAATGCATCATTTGAAGGGTCCAAAAAAGCGTACCTTCTTTTACAATACGACATGTCATTTTTGTTAGAGGACAAAACAACATGTCATCTAACTCATCCTTAACATTTCATTAAGTCAAATCGACCCAACGTATACTTGTTTTTGACACATATAAAAGCTCAAATATTTTCTACCTTTCCCAAGGCTCATTTTGGATGATTCAAAAGCCAAAATGCTCAGAATCATATGGCTCTTCATTTTTTGTGCATTAAAATCTAAAATTGATGGCTAAACTTTGAGATCCAAATATTCATGGTGTCAATGTTTTTTACGTTTCAACATCAAGCAAGCTAGAGCATGGTTTTATGTTTTACAAGCAAAAACCCAACAAGAATATTCCTAGTTTCCAAAATTCAAAATGAAAAATCGAGAATCCTCTCAAAATTGATTTCAAATATGTATAAGCATAATACAAATGACATTTATAATTGATCAAAAATCAACTTTAAACTAATTGAAATTAATAAATTTCACAAAATTAGATTCATAAGAGAAAATTTTTTTTTTTCTTCACAAAAAGAGGGTTCTACAAAAATTCTCAAATAACAGGTAAAGATTCAAAACCTAGCACTCAAATACCACATGCAAATCTAGATCATAGCAAACACACTTACAAACAATTGCAAGTTAATCAATTAAGTGAAAGCAAATTAAGGATTATAAAATACCTTCAACCATGCTTATGGATATGGTGCAGAAACCCAAATCCATAAAACTTAGTTTCAAATCTACAATTAATAAAGCATCGAAAGAATAGGAGAATGATTTAGTCTTGTCAACTAGGTCTTAATTGCCTTACTTGGCAAAAATGTTTTTAAGATTTTTAGGCCATTAATAAGAATATTTAAAATTTTAAAAATCAAATAATTTAAAATATCTCAATATATCTCTAATTCAAAATATCCTAACAATAATTTAAATTATAAAATATTGTAACAACCCTTTCATTTAGTTGTTCTTGATGAGTATGAAAATTGAGAGTGAACAATAATTAAACCTAAGAAATCTTCAAAAGGTTAAAAAGTTTATGGTCTTTTTCCAAAGGTTTGGATCAATTTTGTCCTTTCTTCTATATAATCCCTCCATAATGCCTGTTTAAAATTACTTAATTCTAGCTTCCTTAAATCTCTTTTGATTCACATATTCATCATAATAGGAAGAATGAATTAAAAAAAATGATGATGAAGGGGGGAAAAGTCAATTGGGAGCTCTTACGTCTATACATAGTTCATGAGCTCTTTAAGCCTCCCAAGTGAGTGGGGCACCAAAATCTTAGCAGCTTCTCCTAAATCCACAAGGAAAAGATGTTCTTTCAAGTCTTTTTCTTTTCCATACACACCCTACACCAAAACATTTTTCAAGTCAATGGTCGTGGATCAAAAGCCTATCCCTGTGAAGATAGATATGTAGCCAATTTTTAGAATCACTTATACATTATTTTTAGAACTCTTTGCAAAAGGCAAACACTACAATGGAGATGATGATCAAGCTCATACTTTGAAAGAAGAGAATGTTAAGTAGCTTATAATAGGGTGTGGTTTGAATCCAATATTAGAGAGCAAATATGTGAGTTAAGACATATATTAAGAAAAGTGCATTTCAAGTGCACATGCGCTCGCATATACACACACAAAGATAATTTAAATTTAGACCTTCAAGAAAATTTGGAGTATATATATTTTTGTGAATGGATGGCATAAGTTTATGATAGAAAAGATGAAAGTAATGGGAACTTTCTATCTAGTGGCTTCTATCTAGTCGTGCCTATCTCATTTAGGTTGTTTAGATTTAATTTAGACCGTCTATATTAAAATTCCTTTTTTAATTTTTTAATCTCAATTATTATTCTTTTTAAGTTAGTAATTGAATAGCTATTTTCATTATGCATTCTACATTTTTCAAGACAAAAAAAATCAAAATACTAAAAGGAAATTTTAAATTTGAATCGTCCAAATTGGATTTAAAATGACTCAAATGGAATAGGTATGACTAGACACAAAAGCTGCTGGACAAAGAACTTGCATTTAGAGGAAAGAGTATGTAAGACCCAACCAATGGCTCCCACCTACTTTCTCTACCTCTCATAAATGTATTCCCTCAATTTTATTTTTCATACTATACGTTCATTATTCTTAGTTCTTTTATGGAATAATCAGTTGAATGAAGTTTTTCAAAACCTAAAAATTATTCTTAGTTTTTCTATGGAATAATGAGTTAAATGAAGTTTCTGAAAACCTAAAAGGTTGATTTTTTGTTCAATGTCATTTGGTTAGTTGTTGTCTATTGGCTCTTGTTTCTCCTAGTCCATCTTCTTTTCTCATAAATGTATTCCCTCAATTCCATTTTTCACACTATCCACCTATTAATCTTAGTTCTTCTTTATGACAATTACATGAATGAGGTTTCTTAAAACTTAAAAAGTTGATTCTTTTTTTCCTTTCCAATATAGTTTGGTTGGTTATTGTCTACTGGCTCTTGTTTCCCCCAATAAATGAGGAGGCACGCATGTGCACACATACAATACCCATGTTTAAAATTACAATAGAATTAAAAGACAAAGATCCATGCCTTTTTGTTATTCTATCCTATGAAATTCTCACAATTTAATCAAAAGATAAAAATTTACAAAAAAGTGAATCTATTATAAAATCCCTCCCTAACACTAAGAAATCTCGAACTAGTTTATAATTTTTTATTTTTATCTTGTAGTGAGTATTAAGTCTTTTATAAACCATATATAAATAATAACTTTCTTTCTATGTGTATAACTTTTTTCTGGAGCAATCCTAAGAGGATTGATTATCACAAACTCTAAAATGAGTAGAATGAAATGTACTATGTATTAGCCATTAATCATAAAATTTCAATCCCTAACGTTGCACAAATAAATAAAAAGCCACCCAAAAGGTCTAAGTTTGTAAGATATCCATTCTAATAAATATATCGCCTTTTAGTGAGAGACAGAAGCAAGAAGAGATGGAGAATGAGTGGAGCTCTCTTTATCTTTTTATCTTTCACTAAGGGTGTATTTGGATGGAGGTTTTTGAAAGAGAGAAGAAGAAAGAGGAAGAAGATAAGATATTTGGTTGAAAAAATTCGAGGGGAGCCCTCCCTTCCAAATTGCGAGAGGAAAATTTTTTAATTTATAATTTATTTTATTGTCTCTTAATATTTTTAATATTTTAATTTTTTTAATATGTTAACATTTAATAAAAATTAAGATAAATTTTTTTTACATCAAGAATTAAAAATAAAAAAAGATTGAGATTCATAATTTTTTTTTGAAAAATATTAATATAAATATCTTTTTTTATAAAAAAATTAAAATAATATAAGAATAAATTTGTCCAAATATAATTACTTCCCTTCCCTTCCCCTCTTGAAACAAACAATAATCTATCCTTCCTTCCTTTCCCTTCCCACCAAACAGGAACTCATTAAATTCCCTCTCCTCCCCTCCCCTCCATTAACCTCCCTTCTCCTTTCTTCTGTTGAACCAAACAAAGCTTAAATTTATCCCTTATAATTAAGAGATTAAATGCAAAAGGTCCACATGCAGATTTGTGAGCGGCCATTTTCAAATAGAGCCGAATTCTTGTAATACATTTCAAGTTAATGATTTCTAGACTATTCTAGTTTCTACTTGATTCTTGGTTCCTTTCATAATCATATGTGAACATAAAATCTTTTCCAAGTTATCTTACATGATGAAAAAAAAAATTACAAATTGAAATGGTGAGGTAAAACTTTTTATACATTTGGTCATAGTCAATTTATTTCGTTTAACTATTTTTTAACAAATTTGATATATTAATATATATGGCATTTTTAACTTGTTATAATACATTAGTCACACGTAATTCTGGCTCAAGAGTTCGAGTGCAATTTCAAGTTCGCCAACTTTTCCTACTCCCTTTTCCTCTTTCAAGTGGGTTGAACTCTTTCTAAGGCAAAAGGTGAGAACAGACAGTTCTTCTATTGAACTTAAAAAAAAGAAAGCTAGGAATGCGAACCTGACTCTCGGGGCCCATTTGAAGTTGAAGATTTCCGAGCATTGCGCTTAGGAAGGTTTTTCTCAATCCATCTTCCCTTCAAGCAAGGCTGACTGAATTGAATGCTTCAAAGTTTCATTGGCGCTTAATAGCCTGTAGCAGAGTAGAATTACAATATCCCTTTCCCTCTAGGCTAACTGAATTCCCTTTTGGGAGAGCTGATGTACAACAACTACTTGTCCTTACCTTTTTGAGTTCAGGACGTAGTTGCCATACATTAGCCCTCCCTAAAAAAAAGCAACAACTGAGAAAGCACTTCTTAGCTCCGTTCGTGCCCCATTTTGATGGGTCACTCACTCCCGTAGGAGGAACAAGAATAGGATCTCAGTTCGCTCGGGCACCATTGCCTATGAGAAGAGGTTTTCTCTTACTTCAAATTTCCTTCTTTCAAGCGCGTAGCAGGAATGAATGGTGGCTTCAATCCACCACCAGTTCCTGACAATTCTTCTTTTTTAGCTGCTACTTCGCACGAAGCTGAGGACCAACCGGGATCCTCCCATCTCACCCCACATCAGGGCGAGGTGGGCAAAAAGAAACTCTTTGGGGTACTAGAAAGGACATGGCTTCATCTAGGTCCAGCTATGATGACAGACTCCCCAAGAGTCGCACGGACTGGACTTACTTTCCATATATAAAAAGTCTCAGGTAGAGAAGAAGAATCAACTAGATGAAAACAGGGGAGAATTTCTAGTTATCGCTTTTCTGACCTAGCGACCTCTATCCTTCCCCTTAGTTTCTAAACTAGCAGAATCGTGGGACATCAAAAGTGGGAAGTTGATTGTTGGTTTTTATTCCTCACTCTCGGTGAACTTGGTTCGTTCAATTCTTAGGGAGAAGAAGGATCCACTAGGAATGAATGGGAAGACTGGAGTAGTATCTTCATTGGATCCCTTGGGCTAAGGGAAAGAAGATGAGGATAGGCACGTACATGAGAAAAGAATACCTTACATAGGAATTATACCTCCATCACACCACACGAAGCCCTTTCCGTGAACTAGTTACAACAAAGGGAAAAACGGCACTGGATTTCTTTTAGTGAACCGAAGTGAAGCACGCAAGGCATCCCATTCCTTGGGGTACCAATCGATTCGGAGTGGATATGATATTACAGAGGAACACTGAGATTTCCCACCAACAGCTTCTCCTATCACTTTACTTCTGCAGGCACTGGATCTCAAGGGAAATGCCCAGATCCATATTATAAGATAAGGATTTCAGGTAGTGAGAGAACCGAGCTGGGCCGAGCAAGTCCTCACTCGAAGAAGCAGACTGGCCGGCTTAAAGGCAAGTTGAAGTCGAAAAGCCTTAGATGACTCTTTCGAGAAGGACTTCCCGGATTCGGAAGTAGCAGTCCCTCTATTCCAGTTGCAAAGAAAGAAAAGAGTAGCCTTTTTGTTTTGAAAGGCAGGCTTGCTATACTAGATTGCTTGCATTTATGATCGAACTTAAAACTAGCCCATAGATATGGTTGTGGCGCGAAGTACTCTTGTGCACCTCCGTCACTCGGCTCGCGCGCAACCCCGCCCTGTTATGTTATGGAAGAATTGAACTTATTGCCGGGCTGGTTATTCAGAGCCAGCAATTGGCTGCCGGATTTCGTCCCGCAACTAGAAGAAGATCGCTTCGGGGGTCACTGTGGCGTGGCTGAATGTAGAGCAGTCCGCCCCTACAGCGTTTGATCAGTAGATTATTTAGAACTTCGGAAGATGGTCAAGGTTATCAGACGCCCCTGGCAAGAGTAGGCAAACAAGCAACGGATTGAGCTAGCTAAGCTCATTTGTTGAAGCGGTTTTCACTCGAGAATCTTCGCGGTGATAGAAAACCCTTCGATCAAGAGATACCTTAAATCAAATCAACTAAGTAGTTGACCTCTTACACGTTCGTGGGTATTCCAATTCATACATAATCTTCTCCTTCCTCGGTCTGACCTTGGCCATTGCTCTTGGTTCGATTTTTATTGACCTTTTTCCTTTTTTGGAAAAAATGGCTTTGTCTCTAGGGAGTCGAGCCCTATGTTCTTTTTTACTAAAGATTGGCTTCTCCGGCGGTCTGGCCTTGGCCATTGCTCTTCTTTTGAAAGCCATCTTCACTGCCGAGGCCGCACCCGATCTTGGAAGTCAAATGGCTTCGTCTGGAGCGGAGAATAGTGCGAGCAGTTGGCGGCAATATCTAAGAAATTCTTCATCAAATACAGAAGGGGAGTCCGCCCACGAACCATCCTCGTGGACGGGTGCCCTGATATCTTCGGAAACGGAAACGGGGGGCACGGGCACCTCCGTAAATCAAGGAGTAGCACGGCCTGTGCCTCCCGCTAATCCAGTAGCTTCCGGGGAGGCTGAAACCGGTCCATCTCATGTCCTTCCCTTTCCATATGATGAAGAGGAGGTTATAGGAGGAGATTCCGTGCTATTTATACAGATGTTTGAACAGCTCATCCAACCCTCTTAGATTCTTTGTACCCTATTAAACCAAAAAAAAAAACTCATTTTCCAAATACACATTTCCTACCACATTGCAATTGGCCGCACTTAATATATCAGAATTCATAAACACATCACTAGCTAGTAACTACAACTAAATTTAAATATACATTGAGAACCACTCATCTTTTAGGGCTTTGTCATCTTTTCTAGATTCCTTGATTTCACCACAATCTAGCCTACCCGTTACTCATGTCTAACTCAACCCAAATGAATCCATTAAAAAGCTGAACTATAATGAATAAGAAGAAACTGGATTATCATCTCAATAGGTTGAAAAGGATATCTATAAAATCTATCTTGTTCAAAAGGTCTTGGTTACTCACTTTAGATTGGATCCGAGGCTCGGTTGTTAAAATCTGGGCTACCCAAGACACATCAGTTTCAACACAGCATGCTAGAACAGTGGAAATGCTGGAGTTTGATGTTTAACTTCGTTTCTTGTTAGAACGCTAAGCATGGTAGAGTTTGTCACCTCTTACAGCTCGTATACATACCAAACAAATTAGACAATTTAACAATGTATAGTTTTATTGATACTTCTTGACTTTTCTTGGTCTTAAATTTTTATCTTAGTACTAGGACAAATATAGGCAGGTGTTATCGGTGCCCCGCAAGATGATTTCTATTACTATTTTAAAGTGTGATAAGAACATTAATATTCATCTTACAGCGACTCTTGGTATCAAAGATCTAAACTATAACTTGAAGTTGAGGTCTCTCTGTGCATCCTTCGTATGAACCTATTTGGAAAATAAAGATTAGATTTTTGGGCTAAAATTATTGTCGGATCTAATTACATCACAGAAAAAGTTCAGAATGTTAAAAGCCAATCAGGAGGGTACCTAGCCCATAAAAATGAAGCTTAACTGCGGATGAAAAATGGTTTGCGCGTTAAGCTTCAACACTGAGACCAATGCTCCATTCACATTGTGAATCTAATTCGCAAAGAGATTTAAGATGAAACGGTTGGTTCCAAACCAAATCCTGTTCAACTACGAGGGCCATAAAAATCAGTTTATAAAACATATCAAAGATCTAGGAATATACGAAAAATAAAGGACAAGAAATGTAACCAAAGAAGGGGATCCAGAAGAGCAGGAACGCACAATCTGGATAATTACGAGTCCCTCAAAGATATTGGTCAGAGAGTGGATGTATGCCTCCAGAACAAAGCCGTCAAGAAATCGATCTTAAGATCTCAGCCCTTGCAGCCGAAAGGAGAGGCAATTCACGCTACGCTACGCTACCATCCTTAGTGTGTGTTTGGATTGATGGTGAATAAAATTGGTTTTCCAAACCTTGATTTTGTAGAATTGATTTTGAGAAAAGTGAGTTTACATGAACGTGATTTATGTTTGGAAAGTTTAGATGAAAAGTAATTCTGGTAGAATTGATTTTGTTTGGATATTATATACCAGAATCACTTTTAAGTGTAAAATTACCAGAAAGGGCAATCATATTATTTTATTTGATTTATTCCTATAACATTATTATTTTTTAAATAGTATTTAACAAATGATATAGCATAATATATCTTAATATTTTTATTAATATTAGAATTAAAATATAAATTAAAAAAATATTTTAGTTACACTATAAATGTGCATAACATAGAAATAGAGTATTACAATTGATTGACATTACTAATTATTACGTGCATATAATACAATTTGATCTCGAATAGTGTCTCAAAGTTGATCCATTTCGAAAACAATGTACAATGATGGACCACTCTTTTGTGGGGTTTTACAGATCAGTGGCCATCATTATCTATTATGAACTGGAATACCGATCTTTTGTTTCTTATTATTAATAATAATATGATGAACAGTAATTTACAGGCCGGGGAAAATTTTCTGCTGATGTATGTCTTGAAGAATTAGTCTCAAAGTAGGCAGGAAGTATAATCATAATAAATATTGTGGTTTTCTGATTTCTTGTGGGAAACAAAGTACTTGAGATACCTAGAGCTTATCACGTCACTTTGATAGCTAGTTTCATGACAATCTATTCATGTATTAGCATTATATCATGCTCACAAATAAGGTTGAGTTAGGTATAAAATATTAAAATTGTTATTCAGTGGAGCTTTCTAAATTATGAGTGATACTTGTTTTGCTGAGATTATGTAGACTGAATTTATAAAAATGATACAAGAGAATGGGGTTGTGCCGTGTAGGTCATCTTGGTCTATATATAGGTCTGATTGTCGCGTAGCTCGTGCATCTCGCAACTTTTCTTCCTCCCTCCGCAACACATCAAGTTTGAGTTTACTTGGACGGAAAATAATGGAAGAAAAAGAAGAAAAAAACATGGTTTTATACTTTATTGAAATCTTTATTTTTTTTTAAGTTATTAATAACAGAGAAAGATGATGAAGATGTTGAGGGTTATTTCAAAATCTTTTATGAAGTATTTTCTCTATTATATTTTTAAATTTTTTTATTTAAGAGATTTTAAAAAAAAAAATTCAGACACAGAAGAAAAATTATCTTCTAATCATTTTTTAAATTTTTTTCTCCTTATCCATTTTAGTTTGATTCATTTTACCTCCCTTCTCCTTTCCACTACCAAACATACCCTAAAAGAACTCATTGCTCTCATGTTTAATTGTTGGCTGGGAAAATTCCAATATGGGCTTTTTGTCTTCTGATGAAGCTAACTATTTATTTAATTATTTTTAAAGGATATTGCAAATGAGAAAACTGTGACAGGTCCTTTTCTGAAGAAGGAATTCCATGTTTTATTGCATATTGCTTTCCAGGAGTACCATTTTCTACACGCATTACATCTAAGGATGATCTATTTGTAGATAACAGATCGCGAATGGTTTCATTATATATTTCCAACATTGACACCTGCAAAATTTTATGAAGGGAAAACTTTCTCAACATATTTAAATGTTTGTATATTGCAATGATGGCAAAGCCGAAGAAGAAATTGCTGTCACCTGCAATTCATATTTCCAGCCTTGGGATTGCAGAGATTGCCTTGTTTGAAATATCTGTTCTAATGAACGAGGTATCAAGCCTTTTTCCCTGGGTTGTCCTGGCCTCCCCATCATTGTAAAGGTTTTTCCTGACCCTGTCTGACCATAGGCAAATATACAAACCTGGAAAAGAAAATGTCATCAAATGAATCTCAAAAGAAAGATATTTAAATTTGGAGAATTATAGAATTGTTTTTCCATAGTTGACTAGCAATTTTGCTGGTGTTTTCAGCTATGTATATAATACATATAGAAATGATAATCAAATAGTAGGACAAAAGAAGAACTAAGGAATTACCTTATAACCATCAAGAGCACTTTGTACAAGCTGTGAAATTTCTACAAAAACTTCTTCTTGTGATGTGTCTGGTGCAAAAACTTTATCAAATGTAAAAGAATATCTTTGACCTGAGAACAAAACAAAAGCAACATGAGTTGACAACATGAATTAAAGCAATAAGTAAATGAATAACTTTAGTGGCAGCATCACAAGAGATATACCACTCTGGGTTAAATCAATGCCTCGTCCAGAAGCCTCCATTGATGTGGGGTAAGAGATAATCTTCCCTTCTGCATTACAACTTTCATCAGGCAACAAAGGTCGCACTCTACAGAATACACGGATGTTCCCTTTTAACTCCTGTGTTGATATGGAGAACATTAAGGAGTGGATACTTATTTAATTATCAACAATGTTTTAGGCTCAAGGAATTACCAAAATGGTGTTATGTAATTTTTTCCGCAGCTTCTCTCCTTCTATAAGTTTATATTCTGCATCCGCCAAACGTCTTTGTAACTCCTCTACAAGTTTCTGTTGACCTTCAAATTCTGTTCTTGTCTCAAGTGCAGATATATCAGACACCTGATAGGTGGAGGCCATTTCTTCAAAGAAAGGACAAATTGCTATAGAGGGCATGCACCAAGAAGCAGAGAAATGGACCATAATCTGAAATTTTAATATGCAAAGTAAGAGAGAGAATGATAAATCAGTAACACAAGTTTATTTTTTTAATGATGCTTTTTTGAATCTGATTCCTTAACCAACCAAAGTGGTTGATGTTACATTAAATTCCCAGAAAACAGAGGACACTCGTAGGGCAGCTATGGTTGGTAGCATGAGTGATACTGTACTCCCATGTTTCTCGTGAGCTTATTTTTACAACCTTGGACTTTTTGAGCTGGACATTCTAATTCTTCTCCTTCATCATTCAAAGAGTGGCCTTTGCTTTATCCAGTGCTAAGATCATGTACACGAGTCATGCATCAAAATAATAAATAATATATAACCCCACTTTTTCTTCCTTTGGAGTAAAAATACAAATTTTGCTGATTTATAGAATTTTGTTTTTTGGGACTCGTTTTGCGATGATAAGAAGAAAAAAGACAAAATTAGTGCCCCAATTTTGGCTCTGCGCTAGAAGTCGACAGGTTTTTTCTTTCTCTTCGACAAGTTGCTAGCAAATTGAGGACTAACGAGTAAAGCTTAAAAGTTGCTGCACGTTTTCTTCAATCTGAACCCACAATGTAAATATTCTTCCCCATCATATTCACTCGTTCTTATGATCTTAAATGATGATACTAGAGGGACTGTACAGGAGTGGGATTAGAACTCTTATCCAGCAAAAGGAAAGGAAAGGCAACATCATAAGGGTATCGCCTGCCACTCTACCGAGTTAACCAGAGCAGATGAGTAAGTGCTTCCCAAATCCAACAAACAACAAAAGGAGAAGCTGAAGACACATCAGAGACATGGCAAACTGTGCATATCAGAGGAAGAAGACTTACTTGTAACCAAGCAGAGGAAGAAACGAAGGAGCAGCCTGGTCAGAGGAAGAAGATGGAGAAGATAACTAAAACAGAGTAAAACAGAGAAGCTTTCCTACATGCAACAACAGACGCATCCTCGGACTGATCTGGGGTATAAAGGAAAATTGGTAGTTGAAAGCAATTAACGTGACTTTAATGCAAAACATCCGGTCGGTAGAAAGCAACTATATTTCACTTCAATCCAACGTGCTTTTACTGGCTTCAGAACCATGGTGCGGCAAGGTAAACGGGCATCCAAACATGCAGCAAATGGGCTTTTTCACACAAAACCTTGGTTTGGGCCGAAACGCAGGTATATCACCGGTGATCCAAACACACACTTATTCACATTACCTACCACAAACACGCAACAATCTAGCAATCTAAACTACGACCATGCCCGTTCAGAGTTGAGACGCCGGCCCCTTATATACAGAGGAGATAAAACCCTAGAGTTTATGTTTTTTGGTAAAACCCTAGAGTTACCAGGCCATTATGGATCTGCACTACGGTGGGCCTTTTATCTTTTCGGGTGTTATGGGTCCATTGGCGTTCCATGCCTTCCCTGAAAAATGCTTTGTAAATGTTTTTAAATATTTTTGTAAAAAGTTTTAAACTTCCATTTTATTTTTGATCCAGAAACATTAAATTAAAACTTTTTTTGAAACGATACTTTCAAGTTAAACCGTTTTTTTCTTAATAAAATGTGAGACACGCTATTTACTCTCTCTCTCTCTCTCTCTCTCTCTCTCTCTCTATCTATATATATATCTGTATATTTCTTAATTTTTTATTTATATGAAAATAACTTATTGTTCTTTTTTTCCCAAGTATATTGCATGCATCGCAAAAAATTTATTGATTACTAGACTAAATATAATAAACCATTTTATGCATTATATTTTAAAAAATTATTTGTTACATTATTATTTTAAATTTTTAACTATCTTGGACATCCAGGTACATGATAATATACATCACAATATGTTAATAATTATTACTTTATTTATAACATGATAATTAAAAATTATTCAAGAAATAACAGTAGATCTTTTATAATAATTGACAACAGAATTTAGTTTTGAAAAATGTCTTTCATGATATATAAACCAACATTTTAAACTACTCATCCTATTGTTTTTCATCTTGATTTGGATCTCTAGCTTATTGCTATTAGTTTTCAGCTAGGCGCTGAAAGAGTGCCACAAAGCTGCCATTTTAAACAAGCATGAAGAGAATCAAACCACTAGAAGCACTTATCCAGTTGTATAACTGATAGAGGCTGTCTCACAGAAGCAACCTTGGACACCCCCTACCATTTTAAAACTGGAACCAAGAAAAGAAGATCCATGTCTTGTCCATTTCAATTTCAAATAAATTTCGATACAACCTTGGATAAAACCAGTCTCCATAAAAAGCATATTCTTCTGACAAAGAAAAAAACAGAAGCATATTTTTCATCTACACATAGCCGACTGGTCACTTATGCAGAATAAACGACAATATACAGCAAACTCCTAGTAAACTTCAAAGAAAGAAATCAAATAATCTCAAACCCCACAACCTAATCAAGATCAAGCAGGTAGTTTTACAGCTCAACAAACCCTTCTTAACTTTTTCTTTGGCAAGTCGCCTATTCAGAAGAATTCAGTCAGGATTAACCCAACCAAGTATGTAGTATATATATGTTGTTTGGTCCAATTCATAAATTGGCAAGCCCTGTAAAGATACCCTTATTATTTCTATAAACTGTACCCAGCAAGAAACATGCTTTAAAAGATGTCATCACCTAAACCTAACCACAACACAAGATATATCATCTTTACTGTCTCTTTTCAATGCTTCAGCTGTTAATTGTTTAGCTGCTTTCTGTGGGTCTCTCATCCTTCTAGCAATATCCACTGCCTCTTGATTAGACATTACCTGTTATACAGTTAAAAACTTTAAATGCAAGATCTGTCAAAACAATAGCCTTTTCTAATTGGGCAACAATTATTTGAGTTGCAATAAGTCACCTTCCAAAGTCCATCACTTGCAAGTATTAAAATATCAATATCAGGATCTATGGCAGTATTCTGTACATCAGGGTCTGACCGCAAATGTGACTTGAGGCTCTTGTCTCCAAATGCACGTGATACAGCTAATTGTCCATTAACTCTAGGCACATCACCTTAGATGTAGCAAAGATCATCATTAATGCTAGTGATGGTATCTACTCAGTGCCAAGTGTGTCTCATCATAAAAATAATATACTTACAAAGTTCAACATAAGCATGCAATAACCAATACATTCCTACACCAGATCTATCAATTCTTTCATCTCTAGGTGTTCAAAGCGATTTCACACTGCAAATTCACTCAAGCTTATCATTGGGGTAGAATCTCAGATATCATCAGCATATACTCACAGTTTTGCGCCATTACCAAAAATCCCATGATTTAAAAATCATAGGCTCTCAGCAAAATAAAGAGAAGGAATAATTTCACTGGACAGTATTTAATGTTATCAATTGGTAGTTTTTATGAAAGCAAATTTTTTTTAACAAGCAAAGGCAGCAAAGCAGTTTGTAATGTATTAAAAGTATCACAAGATATTTATGTATGCAAATTTAGTAATAAAAGATACATAGAATTCGTATATTTAATTTCAAGTTCATTCTCGAGCAGATTAAGTGACAGGACAGCATCCAGACAAAATATAGAATTGTTCTTTTGGCAAGCTCATTTAATCTTGTTCAACATACACATCATCAATTTGTTTTTCCTTATTTGACATCAAAACCGGGGGAAAGATTATTGCATCTGCTTCTAGAGGACTATAAAAGTTACACAAACAACTCGAACATATTCGGTTTCTTTGTTTTAACAGAGGAAAAAGAATGAAAGAGGAGTTCAAATGGGACCAAAGACTCAACTAGTTCGGCTCTTAATGTGTCTATTTATAATAAATTAAGTCAAATACAAAGGCAATACAAGCAATTAACACTTATTTTAACCAAGCCATCACACGCTCACACCATTCTAACACTCCCTTAGATTGAAGATTATTCAAACTTGAACTTGTCACCCCAAAAAAAAAAAACAGTTAACATAAAAGAAAAGCATATCCAGACTTAAAAACCTAAACACTAGCAGAGCACAGCAACTTATACAGTTGCACAATCACAGTTGCCATCGAGCTGTCAGAATTCTTCCACCAGGGCACCATGAGCAGCCCCTTCAACATATACCCAACTAATCTCCTTAGCCACATTGTTAACATATTGACACAACTCCCAAAAGTCCTTGACTTACTTCTCTTGAATAGGCCCTCGACCTTCTCCCAACTAATCTCCACTTCTTGTGTTGCACACCAAGGCACCCAACAAATCACAATTTTGGTGCTGAAATCTTCCATTCACCTTTTTCCTTTTTTCCTTTTTTTTTTTTCTCTCCAAACCAAGATTCCAAACCGCACACCAAAACCTCACATCACCATATTCATAATATGAAACTACCAATAAGCACATAAGAAAAGCTAGGAAACCAAAAACACCATGAATATTATTATCCACACCACATTGAGGCACAAAGGGACATTAGGAAGGTTGTTCGGCCATTTTTTAGCACAAGTATGTCTATTTGCATCATATGCGCTGTTTATAGGGTTTTGAAGCCGAGTGTCTCTATAAAAGGAACTTGTTGGAAAGTTTTCTAGTCACAGGAAAATGTTTCAGTCACTAGATAAAGATTGGAATCAGATATCAGAGTCATGATAGAGAAACGGGCCTAGATCTCCCTTGGAGAAGTGGTTGGAGCTCTGGCCCCAAAAGCAACTAGCTATTGAAGGCTTACTCTTCCATCAAACTAAGCTCTAATAACATGTTAATAGAGAAAAAGAAAGAAGAATTAGAATGAGATTACTAACTTAATTAGTCAAGCTCCTGGTATGCCTGTTTATAATCATAAATTATGCCAAGTATAAGGACAGCGCAACTAGTACAAGCCCTGCCCACCAGTAGTCAACACACTTATTTTAACCTAGCTGTCACAGTCACACTATTCTAACACTGTGGAATGGTAGCTATACGTTAAACAAAATGAAAAGACCCTCACAAGAAACTAGAACCTGAAGGCACAGAAATCAGATATTGAAATAATGATAGCTTAAAAGTACCTGGCAAGTTGGAGACAAAACCACCTTTATTCTCAATGCTGCCTCGTTCTGTGTTGGGCTCATGGTCTGTAGTCATTTGCACAGCTTGACCTCTTCTGGAAAGAACTGCTCGTGAATCTCCAACATTAGCTATCCACAATCTTTGGCCATTGATCAATATTGCAGTTACAGCAGTAGACCCACCACGCCCCAAATCAGAACTATCTGAAAGAATTGCCTGATCTGTTCTCTTGTATGCGTTTGAGATCGATCCAGTGGGGTCTTCCCAAAATTCCTCCTAAATATTACATGAAGAAGTATAAGAACGTAAGCTTCTCAATCTAATATATAATCAAATTAGCATAGAAGGTAGGAACAGCCCACCTCCTTTATGATATTGGTAAGCAAATTTTTCTGTAAGTAAGCAGGTACACGGTCTCCCAAATGGCCATCATAAATAGCAAACAACCCTAACTCTTTTCCCTGAATCTGCACAAACTTGGCAACATGATAATCCTCCATTGGGTGATCAGCTCTCCCTTTTACTAGGCAGAAACCATACTTTATTGACCCTTCATTGTTTTTTCCCTTACCAGTGCTTGATGAAGAACGGGAAGCTACAAGCTGGAAAGCAACCAAAACAAATAAGAAAAAAGTCCTGCAAATCTAGGGACAGATATATTGAAGCCAGGAAAGGTAACAATTCCCTGTCAGGCAAACAGCACCTTCAGATTTCTAGGAGCATTTACATGGAGACTCAGTTCAAAAATACCCCAAAACAAAACGTTTCCCAAAGAAAATAAAATAGAAGCGAAATTGGAGACTTCCTAGTGGTAAATCTTAGAACACCAGTTGTCCTCAAATAAGTTTTAACTTAATTGCATAACTATTCAATTAACCATTCAACCTCCCCTTGAGACCAATTTCAAAAATATCATAAGCTGTAGAATCGAGACAACGCTCGCATTCAGTAACAAAGTAGAACTCACTAATCAAGCATGTGTAATGCGTGAAAGCGCTAAGAAAATTAAAGCTACACGCACAGGGTGAGAAGATTATGTCCCCTTTCAAACCCGATGAAGGCTAAGATAAACCATTGCCACGCAATCCACATCTCAAAATTCAAATTTCAAGTTTCCACCAAATTTGGTCACCAATAGCAAGTAAGAATATAGACATAGATATTCAAATTAATCATGTCCCTACAGAAAACCCAAATTTCTTTGAGACTCAATACACCGAACATAATGGTTAAAGTAAGAGCATCAGAAAAAGAGACAAATTGGGAAAACATTGCATTCTTACCTGAGAGTAGGAAGACTTGAAACAGCATAATTTATCCATGAAAAAAGTTGAACAGCTTCTTCAAATTTTCAACTAATTGTCAGCATAAACCACTTGATAGACAGCTCGAATAAAAATTTCGAAACAAACCCACCTCCCACAGTCACAAACCTTCCCCAGAATCACGAACTGTACAATCAAAAATCGAAAGCCTATCGATATAAAGAAGGTAGATGAAATCCTTCGAAAAACAACCCTAAAACCCAAGAAAGACACATGCCACAATAAAAGCCAAATACAAGAAAAAATACAAATCGGTATTAAAGAAATTCATCTTACCGGTCCAAGCAAAATTTGGAAAAGGTTTAACTTGGTCTTCCTTGGTTGGATTGTTCATGCTCTTTCTCTTCTACTCTTTCCCCTCCTTATTAGTTCGCACAGAAAATTAAATAAACGCATGATGTTACAGAACCATAGAAAAGGGGCAGAACATTTGGAAACTCTTCTGAAAAACAAATGATAATTAAAAAAAGGGATCGTGAGGGGGAACCAAAGGACGCTATGCTCTCTGTTATGATATGAAACCGTTTGCGGAGTCTTTTGAAGTCTTGACAAAATCAAAAACAAAAGTTGCCTCGCGTCCTTAAACTAAGTTTTGAAAATTAAAAAAATAATGCTAACATAAGTTACAGGATTCTAGCTGGAGCAACTCTTAGCTCATTCTAACATTTACGAGTATGATAATTAAATATATATATATATATATATATATAATTTCCTTTGGAGATCTAACTATAAAAAAATCGTCTTCTTAAAAAGTTAATCTCTTTATAAAACAACCTTAACTTATAATAAGTATTCCTTAACAATGGAAAAAATTTGCTTTCGATTTGTGCATTAGTTGGTCTGAAAATACTTTTATAATTAAAAAAATATATATTTTTTGTCCATCATTTTGGCCTCTTTTTGCCAAACATGAGTCTGCGCCTTTTTTTTTGGACCAAAATATGTGCTTTATTTAATAACTATTAATCTGCACTAAAACTTGGCCCTCAAAAAAATCTTTACTTGAAAGTGAAAAAAAATTTAGTAACCTTTCAAGTGTTGGTTTTTATGAGACATTTAAAACTATTTTTTCAAAAATATGAATTCATACAATAAACACCAATTAAAGAAAAAAAGGAAAATTGCAAGTAAGTTCTGATATTTCATGAAGAGTAAAATATAACAAGATGGTAACTTTTATCGCAAGAGCATGTCTCAGAGATTGCAAAATGAAAGATGTATAAATTTATATACTGTTTCTTGATCACTTTGTTGGAGAAGATATAGTTTGAAGATAACAGTCCTTATACTCATGCTCCATTTGTGACATGAAAACCAAACACCAACCCACAATGAAACAAACAAAAATCAAAGCATACCCTACAAATCGAAATATGAACCGAAGTATGAGATCATAAAATCCAAGCTTTTAACAGAATAACACAGTAGTGACTGGCAATATGTAATTAAAATTTTGTTGTAAATGTCTGAATCTGTCATTTTACCAATTAAGACAATTATATATTATAAAGACATTTTACGCGTTAATATTCAAAGTTGAGTGTTGAGTCTCTGACATTTCAGGTGCAATTAAAGTTTGCCGTACTAGGGTGAAGCTCGTAGCTAGGCAATGGACCTTCCATTAGTTAACAAATTATAATCAAATAAATGTAAGTTTCAATTGAAAATGACCCAACGTTGCCGTGCCTCACCAAGTACTTGAAGCGAGTTTTCAGTGATTGCAGCCATCAAAACTATAGGACGATTGACCAACAATTTGAATTGGTCAAGAATTTTGACTCTTCACACGTTACTTGCATGAGAAGGATACTCAGCCATTCAAACAAATGTGGTTGGTCGAAACAAGATTTTTATGGCGCATTTTAGGAGACTGATAAGTGAGGACCATTCTAATCAAGCATTTTGAAAACATGGGAACTAGTCAAGGACAGGCCATCTTTTCCTCCATTTCTCTTTCTCTGATTTCTGCCTGCAATTAATTGGCTTCCGTGTGCTAACATATACATGAAAATCCTATTTTAACTTCTAAGTAAATTTTTTTAATTTTTCTTTCACAAATTATTTATTTTAATTTAGTTATTTAATAATTAAAATACTTGTAACGTTATTCTTTTGTTTTTATCTCTGTTTAATATTTAACATCAAATTTATTTATTTTATTTATAGATACTGAATATGTGGTGTGAATTAACTGTTTCCTAGTAAATTATTAAATATGACATTAAATTTTAGATAAAATTATGACGACAGGACAACAAAACAAGTATTTTAATGACAAAGGAATTAAATTAAAATAAATCATCTATTTATCAAAGATTAAATAAGATTTTCTTCTAATATATAAAAGATATTTTGGAGTAATTAATTAATTAATACCTTATGTGAATTTAAAATATTAGCATATATTTATTTATTATTAGTTCATATTTATTTATAATTAAAGTTTAAAATTTACGAGATAAGATATATATATATATGAAAAAAAATATCATAATACATAATTCGAAAAGGTTCATATAAGAGATCATTTGACTTTATGGGGAGGTTTTGCTTTTATCTGAGAGTTGGAAGACGTTATTTATCAATTTACATTTGCATTTTAAATCCATTCGCTGATTTCGATCAGTTCCCTGGCGTCAATTTTCTAACTTGACGTCATAAGCGTGTTACCGCCACCATTTCGCGTTTCAATATATTAATGATTAATGAAAATCTTTGAGTTAGTGCCCGAGTTTGCTCGTCAATGCATCTTTATTAATATTTATTAATTGTACCTCAAAAATTTTTTAAGTTTAAAATGATTTAGTTTATACTACTAAGAATAGGATCCGTTTCCTCTTTTTATATTTATTCTCTTTTTTTTTTTCTTTATTTCTTAGAGTACGCTATATACATTTAATTTATGATTGTATAAAATTCAGACTCTTATTACTATAGCAATTTCACATGACTCTAAGGCTTTATTTAGTTCAACAAGGTGAATGCAAACAATCTCTTGCAAAATGATGTTTAGTTCACTGATTGCTACGGCAGACCACTATTTCTTGTTGTAATGCTATGCTATGTTCATTTCAACAACAAATTGGAAAAAAAAAAAAATTAGAGCCAAACAGAGAAAGACATTTTTGCCCTTGTCTATGTTCATCATTCACCTGGCTTATGGCTTCCTTCGTCAGAGTTCTATCGCGACTCTCCTCGTCGCCTTTCACCAGTTAGGAAGGCAATTAGATCGAGGAAGCCACCTTCACTCTCATCAACACTTCGGGTGAAATGTTTTCTTCTCCTCAATTACGGTAACCTCCATCAGAAGCACTAGTTGGAGGTCACCAATGTCATTAACGCCCATCACTCCCACCTCAACAATAAGGCGCAGCGAATAGAAATCTTATGCAAGAACAGAATCAACAAGATGAGAGCCCACTAGGAGATGCTCTATGCCCAATCGAAGATTGCCGTTTACGACCATTGATGATGATTGTGTGAAACTAAAGAAAAAAAAATTATTTTTTGGCGTAAATGAATTTTATTTTTTCTTAATTATGAATATATTTGTCCTTTGTTCAATCATATATTCTGTTCATTTACTAATTTTATCCGACTCAATATATAAACGTACAGGTATTTTTTTTTTAATGTCATATTAAACAAAGTCAATATAAACATAGTTGCAAGTGCATTCCTTTTATAATTATATAGTTCAAGATTCACTAACCTAAAAGAGGTGATAGTAGAATCATCAGTTATAAAAAGGAATCCAAATCGAGAAATCTATAAGCATTCATAACATTACTAAAAATATCACTGTATAGTGACAGTTATATATCATTTATTTTTAGCTTGTCCCTTTAACTTATAACAAAAAAAAAAAAAAAACTGATACACTTGACATTCTAAGATATATCATCATCTTTATACAGAACTAAGATATCATCTTTTTGTTTTGCCGTCTTCTCAACATCAGCACTTATGAATTTAGATTGGACCCTTACATTATTTTTTTTCCCTCTTAATATTTTAAGTTTTGCACTTTTTTAACCAAAAAAAATTATGACTATTGGTATATGTGAATTAGGTTAGTTAGACCTGAACAAAAACTTAGTCTTAAAATTATAAATAAGATAAGGGCCAAACTTGATTATATGAAATATAATTATTATTCAATTCAATTTTTAGCTTTTTATATTTAAAAAATTAAAACCAACCTTAACTTTTAATTTTTTTATATGTATTATTGAATTTTACTTGACTAAGTTAAATTTAACTTGACTATATATTGTTAAATTTGGTTTAATTATTTAAATTTTATTATAATTTCTTATAAAATTGTGTGCAAAAAATAATTTAAACAATTTCTCTTATAATTACTTAGAAGTTAGCTTGGATGCACTTCTAGTTCTAAACTTTAAGTAGGTCTAAATTTGAGTTTCAATTTGTAAACCGAAGTCTAAGCCTCCTAACTCGAATTCCACACTAATGTGAGTTTAGGAAAATTTATCTACCATTTCCATTGTGTTTTAGTAGCAACTAGCTGCTTCATTCCCAGTCTGAGCGCATGAATATGGCTATAGCCTCCAACCTCCAACGGGATGGTCTGTTGTAAAGTAATTTCCCGTAGACAGGGAAGTTAGTCTTTTTAGGTTTCATTTTCAGACTTAAAAAATATTGTACGATATTTAAAAATTATAATTATAAAATAAATTTTTTTAATTATAAAAAATATAATAAGTTTTTTGAAATGTAATTTTATTTCATAATTAAAAATTGTTGTTCTTTTAATTATAAATTTTAAATACCTTACATTACTTTTTAGATTCTTTAAAAAAAAAAACCCCTAAAAAGTCATAGCAATTAAAACCTTTTATGTTAGACAATCCAAGTTGTCCAAACTCTAAGTGTTTTAGTTATATAAAAATTCTATAATATATTTGATCTTTTCAAAGTAAACAACAACTAGTTGTGTGGAAATTATTGATGATTATATATGTGTTTTTGTTTTTATCATAAAAATAATTATATAAATATTTAAGTTATTCTTTTTTACAAATATAATTAATAAAAAATATTTACATAATTTACCTAAGTCATAATAAATATAAAATTATGAAGACATGATTTAAATATTTGTATATTTCCTTAATCATCATATAAGTTAGCATTGTTTGTATAATATTATCATTTATTTAATGTTTGAATTTTGAGAATGGTCCTGACAAGTCCGCATTAACAGTAAAATCAGGAATCCGATACTCTGCTCATATAAAATAAAGA
The DNA here is from genome assembly GCA_032878935.1 of Erythrophleum fordii. Taxonomy (NCBI): domain Eukaryota; kingdom Viridiplantae; phylum Streptophyta; class Magnoliopsida; order Fabales; family Fabaceae; genus Erythrophleum; species Erythrophleum fordii. Next base: position 31,374,190 of record JAVQMF010000050.1, read on the forward strand.
AACAAGAAAAAGGCTGAATCCTACCATTCCTAGAAACACAAGGCAAAGAGGCTTTATGCCTATTTTCTAAGCTCAAATCCCATGATCCTCATTTTTTTTGTAATTAGATTATAAGTTGAAATTATTTATGTTGAAGTAGTTTAAATTTTAAATTATTTTTAAAAATTAAAAAATTTTAATTTAAGGTTTTAAATTATTATTTTTACTTAATTTAAAATTTTAGTCTTTAAATCCTTTAAAATAATTTTAAAATTTGACACTGTTCAATATAAATATTTTTTGGTAACAATTCAATATAAATATTTTTAATTATAATTTTTCTTTCTTTTGCCTTTCCTCTGCCTACAATCACCGATTGCCCCGTAAGTTGAATGGAATACTATCGAGATTGGTTTAAAAGTTACTCAAAATGCGTATAAAAACATAATGTTTGAATTTTGTAAAGTAAATTATACTAATTTTCTTTAAGATTTGATTAAACTATACTTAATGTCCTTCTTGGTTCAAAAATCACATTAGGTCCTTTGATATTTTAATATATATTACAAGAAAAATCCCTCTAATTTATTTTTCCAATTAAAGAAGTCAATTATCTGCATAATATGAAATTATTATTTTATTAAGTTGATTTTAAAGTCTAACATAAGATTATAATCTCATTTTTAATATGGTAATAAAGATAGTTAAATAAATTTAATTTTAGAAAAAAAATATTATATAGAAAGTTAATGTTATTGATAAAAAATAAATTAAAAAGGAGGCAAATATAATTTTTTAAACAAAAAGAGTATTAAATATAATGTAGCCAAATTACAAGTTAAAAGTATTTGAATTTTTGTTTATAAACATTATAAAATTTTCTTAAAGTATGTATTTTATATCAAAAGGAATATTTTCCATAATAACAATTTTAAATTATTTAAATTGACATTAGGTGAAAATTGTTTGTGTTGCTTTTTGCTTTTGGCTTAAATATCATCTTGTACTTTTAACTTATCTAGTTATTTCAATTTGATCCCTTTATTATTATTTTTAAAAGTTTAGTCCTTCAGTTTTTAATTTGCCTTATATCTATTCTTTTTTGTTATATCTATTAAGGACTATTTTTTAACTCTAAAAAAGTCAAAAAGACTATTTTGAAACACTAAATAAATTTGATACAAATTAAAAGTTAAAAAACTAAAATAATAATTAAATATTTATTTCTAGTCTAAAGAAGGCACAACATTTTAAGTTAAAAGTAAGGAAAATGGTGGAATAAGAATGACCAGGTCAATACTCCTAAAATGGAAAAATAAAATAAAAATAATCATATTTCTACCATTTAAATAGCACATTTTAATTGTGTTTGCCACGCATTGCATTATAAATTAGTAAAATCACAAGTTAATTGATGACAAATTTAGGTAAGTATATGCTTGTCGAAGATTTTATGAAACTACAAAACCTTAATTTTTTTTAATAAATTAAATTTATGAATGCTAGTATTGTTCTAACTTGAAAAATAAGGATTTTAAATAAGAAAGCCATAATTAAAATTTAAGCATATCATATATGATGATTTTTTTTAGACTTAACTGCACTTTTGTTCTTTCTAATTTTATAAAAGATTCAATTTAATTCCCTTAATTTAAAAACAAGCAATGTTGCCTTTATAGTTTAAAATGATCAAATAAATAAATAACATTTAAGCCGAGAAATTGAATTTGGCATTAAATTGTATATGGATTATAAAATAACCGAATAAAATTAGGGTATTTAAAAAAAAAAAGAGAACAATATTGTTTATTTTTAAACAAGATAGACTAAATTAAAACTTTTATGACATTAGTGAGGTCAAAAGTATATTTATTTATTTATTTCAATCACAAAATGATTACGTTTTTCCAACTAAATAACACATGCATTTTGATCCTGCACCCATATATTGCATTCAAAATAAGCAAACTCTAGGAATTTTCAAAATAAGCATACCCTTAACATTTCGATCATTGATTAATTTATAGAGTTTATTTAGTTCAAATGCAAGGATAAATTTTGAAAATTTTTAATTTTTGTTCAAAGATCATAAGGATAAATTCAAATGACATGTTTGGAATCCCAAAGAGACAAGCAAAGGTTTAATTCAAAGAATTATTTCTAAAATCTTTTATTCATAGGCTACTCAACTAGGCCAAAAGATCTTTTTAAAGAGAGTTGACTATCAAGTAAAACTACCAAATCAAATCAACTTTATTTTTTTAGAATATAAAAGCTTGGTTTGAAATCCCTTCAATTGCTTGCATTGGCTTAAAAAGTATTTTAAAATTTAAATCATTGAATAATTTCTAAAGTTTATTTATTTAATAACAAAACAACTTTTATTATTAAATAATAGTTAATTATGGCCTTCTTATAAAAAATTCTAGAATGTTATTTCAAATAATTTTCCTCTTTTGAAAAGTTTTCTGGAAACTTTTTAAATTGAAATTTTACATAATATTATTTTAGGACTAACAAAAGTCATAGATGGAAATCTATATCTCCACTTGCAACAAAGGAAATGAGAAGTTCAATAAGTGAAAATTAATGTATTCCAATATGATATATATATATATATATATATATATATATTGTTATTGGTATTATTGCCCAAAAAAAAAGATACATATTGTTAATTTTCACTTTCCTTTCCTTTCTATCATTTTCAATTGTATAAAGTTCATATATATATATATATATATATATTGTTATTGGTGTTATTGCCCCAAAAAAAAAAAGATACATATTGTTAATTTTCACTTTCCTTTCATTTCTATCATTTTCAATTGTATAAAGTTCACCAATATTAAAGTTCAACCATACATGTCCAGGTGTCTTAAAAATATTGAATATAATTATCATAGGGATATAAGTAAACCCCATTAAGCAATCTTGTACTTGTTTAATCCAAAATACTGGGAAGCGCCATCAAGCTACAACTTTGAAAAACAATAATAAACTTGAGGGCTTTACGAGAGAAAATTATAATGTCAACTTATTGAGGACTAGCCGGATCTCTCTGCCTCGTCTTTTTGGTTAATGGGATGGGAAGGACCAGTTGGACGACTTGGAAGGACCACTTGCCTTCTTTTTATTTTTTAATAAAAAAATTATACAGAAACATTTTGAGGTAAGACTTTTTCTACTAAAATAAATGGATTAAATTAATATTTTTTAGTGTGAGTTGGATCCCTATTTTATTCCCTTTTTTTTCCCACTCTCTATTTATTAGATTTTGTTTCTCCTTTCTAACCCAAAAAAAAAAAAATTGTGTAAGACATACTTTTAATGAGTGACACATATATATAATAATCTTAATTGATTTATCTTTCAGAAAAATTAAATTTTTCCAACGATCTATCAATATATCACTTAATCTCCTTTCTGCACGTGGTGGCATTTGCAACAAGGTTACAAGAATGATGAACAAAGACGGAATGCACACGTACAAACTATATAACGAAGAAACAAATCATCTACCTCTTTTTTTTTTTAAATAGCAAAAGATAAAGGGCCTGTTTGGTTTCTGTTTTCAGAATAATTTTTTGTTTTGAAGAAAAAAAAATAAAAAAACTTGTTTGATAATGTATTTTTAATAAAATGTTTTGTAAAACAAAAAAATAGAATTTTATTTTCAGAAACAGAAAAATCAGAACATTTTTTTGATATTTTATAATTTTTATTCTGCAAAATAAAAAATAAATGAAAAATAATTACATTTCAGAATAATGATTCAAACAAATTTTTTAATTTTTTTATTCTCAAATTTTATTTTAAAAAATATCTGTTTTAAAAACATTAAAACAAAAATAATTTTAAACATGCCCAGAAGCTCTCAACATTTTGCTTCTTGATGACGGGCTACATGACAGGAAAGGCAGGTGCAACTCTTTTGGCATCGCATTTTACATTCCTAGTAATCTTTCTTGTAGGAAAATCCATTTTGTAAATCGCAATCTGTTTGTTTCTCCTTAACATTTACGAGGTAAAAGTACCTCATCTGCCACTAGTTGATCATCATCGTAGAACCATACTCGACGTGACTTCTATTATGTGTGTCCGTTTCCTTTGATGTGTAAATATAAACAGAAGTACTAGAGCCAGAGATCAACCCACTCGGAATATTTTTCCCAAATTCCCCTATCTGTAGGCCCAATGGAATGTTTTCAACTGGCCAGTTTACTTTCAAAATTTGCCGGCCAGGGATTTGGAACAATACACAGAATTTCTGTGTTTTTTCTGTTGAGAGCTATCAAACCTTGCGTCACACAACCATTCTAAACAAAGTTCCCCTAATTTACAACTGGGACTTTCATATTAGCTTCAGGCGCTGAGACCTAGATTCCAATGCATGATACTCTCATATATACATTTTATAACCTCCAAATCTCCAAATCGCTGAATTAGTCTGCCTCTAATAAATTAAATACGAAATAGTTCCAATGTCATCCATCAAAGTGCATCGACTAATATTATAAATATCTGTCACATTCCCCAATGTGTACTTCGCAGCAAAAGACAATGCATGTCTGCAAATAAGAATACGTACTTGCAGCTGCACTTTCTATTCTCAGGTCTATCAAAATTCTAGTGGTGTCATGGCTGATTCACTCTCAGTTATAGTTGATTCTCCACCATCTAAACTTGGAATGTCTTTCGAACAAACTATTAGAGAAGCAAAGTACTCTGGTGACATCCAAAGAACTACCCACGAGGCTGAAGAACCCTCTCCAAATAGCTTCCAAAAGGTAACTACACCAATATGTATGCTTGAATATACGAATCATATTCATAGATAACCATAATAGCAATATGTCTAATCCCATGTTTCTTGTGTTAATAGGGTCTTGCAGAGCTCGTGGGTACATATGTTCTTATATTTGCGGGATGTGGGGCTGGTCTGGTCAGTAAGGTGGAGCAGCTTACCATAGTGGGAGTAGCAATTGCATCGGGTCTATCTTTGACGGTGGCTATATATTCAGTTGGTCATGTCTCTGGTGGCCATTTCAATCCTGCAGTAACAATAGCTTTGGCTGCTGCTCGCAAAATTCCATACAAACTTGTGAGCCCTGTCTTAACACACACACACACAAGCCTAGCTACTTCTTACAGCTGAAATAAGCTATGCTATAGCGACCATCTTCTATGACTCACGGCATTATGTGGTTGCTAGGTGCCCATTTACGTGTTCTGCCAGTTGATGGGTGCTACCCTGGCAAGCCTTACCCTCAAGGTGCTGTATGATGGGCGGGCAGATATTAGGGAGGTAGTGACGCAATACTCTAATTCAACTAGTAATCTTGAGGCTATTATATGGGAGTTCATAATCACTTTCATACTAATGTTCACCATTTGTGGTGTTGCCACAGATCACAGAGGGGTACGTTTTTACATGTTTCCACCTCTTCCTGTTAGTAGTTACATTTTAAGCACCATAAGATAAAAAATTGATCCCCCTTTCGGGGACATGCACTGAATGAAACAGAGCAAAGACCTCGCCGGAGTTGCAATAGGCATTGCAGTTCTATTTAACGTCATCTTTGCTGGGTAAATAAGCTGCCTACATTCTTTTCTTATGACAGTCTCATCACGTCAATTGAATTCCTTACCACATTGCAAAAAACGAAGAAAATAGAAACGGTTTTTTCTCTATTCAAAGTGCTTACATAACCGAGTTCTCTGTTCGCAGGCCTATTACTGGAGCTTCCATGAATCCTGCAAGGAGTTTGGGCCCAGCCATTGTCTCTGGTGTTTTTCAAAATATTTGGGTTTATATCATAAGCCCTATTCTGGGAGCCACCACTGCAAGTATGGTGTACAGCCTCCTGAGAGTACCCAAACCAGATATAAAAGCCTGAGGATCGCCCCAATTTAAACCATACACAAGGATCTTTAGTTACCTTCTCATCCTCCAAGGATAAACCCCATGATCAAACTCTTTGAGGACCTGTTTTAAACGTACAAATAAATAAATGATCTTGTCTCATAACATCAGTGGAGCTCTTCTCTTTTAGCCGTTCATTCAGAACCATGTACTTTTCATTAAGTTTTTTGTGTGTTAAAGTGGTGAAGAATTCCTTATAAAGCTATATATATATTATTGTAAAATATAACAGAAGCGTGATTGTTAGTAATAATAGCTGTCTTGATAATAAAATGATGAGCAAAAACCTGAGTTTATTAGAGCGCTAAAGATTCAATAATGGCTCAGGCCTATACATATTGCACAAGAAAGCAAAAGGGGCTGCAGATGAATTGCGTGCCTGAATTGAAATTTTGCATACACGATGGAAGTCAGCCGTCAATCATGTCAAGACTGGTAAAACGAGTAGGAAATGAAAACTTGCAGATGCATGTCCAATGAGGCTTCACCATCCCACTTTCCCACGACGTAAGCTGGGACTACATTCTCCACCTCGCTGCTTCTACTCTGGTTATTTTAGATATGGATTACCTGATACCAAAATATTAATTATAATCATGTATTATGTATGTAATAAGAAAAAGCCAACCAAAAAAAGATACTCAAGGAAAAATATAACTAAGAGTGTAAAATAAAGAAATAAGGAGGTGGAAGAAGATAGCCGTATAAATTTCAAAGAAGCCTAAGAATTGAACAGATGCAGGTTAACCAATCTATGTATAAAAAATCCTCAAATGGTTAGGACATGAACGCCTAGTAAGTTGAAACGAAGTTGTTTAGTAGGCGCAGTATAAGGTAGAACTTAGTTATTACCCAGTCTGAGGTAGCCGCCGCCAATTCATGAGTTGGTGAGATTGAGGATGCCTCTGCAAGTAAGATGAACGAGCCCCCCTACTATTTTCATCTCCTGCAAATTGCTCTGAGTAACTAGAAGCTGAAGGAGACCATACTGGAACTACACCTCCGTCCCTTTCTCTCCTGCTACTACTTGAAGATTCCGCTGTGGAATCTTCAGCTGCATTTCTCAGTCCCATTGCAGTATTCTGTAGTTGAGTATTTCTCTGAACAGCCCGCAACACCCCTTGGTTCAATGTCTCTCTTGTTCTGGCACTTTGTTGTACATTTACATTTATTGGCACTTCAGCTCTGCTATCTCCTGTTGAGTTTCGAAGATCCGAAGAAGCTTCTTCCTCTTCCACTCTCACAAGGGAACAAGTGATGCTTGGGACCATCTGATCCTCGTAAGGGCGAGCAACAGGAGGAGGGTTGTGCCTAACAGGTTCATGACTTTCATCCATTTGTATGTCCCGAGGAAAGGCAACAGGGGTTGATTCAGAGGAGTCTCCAAGTCCTTCCTCAGTTCCATTTTCAATTGCGGCTCTTGAAGCTGCTTCTTGTTGCCACATTTCTGATAGTGCTTCTTCCAATCTGGCTTTTGCTGCATCTATTCCAACAACAGGAAGAGGGTAATTTGACCCCAGCTCAATTCCAGCGGCTTGAAGCACAGGTTCTGGTGCATTCCATGGGTGATGAATCCATTCGGTTGGGATTCTGGCAAGTTCTGGAAGCCAACGTCGTACATATTCTCCATTTGGATCAAATTTGTATCCCTCAAACTAAAAAATCCAATGACTGATATGAGTATTTCTATCACCAGAAATATTTTAATAGCTGATAGTAATGCATAGATCGAAAATGTTAATACCACTGTTCACAATCACAATCTCAAAGCTCAGTCCAGTAGTACCACGCAGAACAAAACAAAAGTAAATTTGTAAAGAACAACTAAAATCTCATAGTTATTGTTGATTAAGCATCTGACTATATACGTGGGCAAAAGGAGTAAATGGACGCTATTTTAATAGGGAAAGGTTGAGAGGGCAAAAGAAGCCTTCTAGGTAATCCCTGCTAGCCAGTTCCCATTCATCCAGTTACCATTTTGGGGGTTCAGTCAGGAGCATTTTGATTTCCTTATGCCAGAAAAGAAAAAAAAAAAGAGGGGGGAAGAAAACCTGTTTTCAGATAGCATGGGACTTGGCACATGAACACCCCCCCCCCCAAAAAAAAATGCCAACTAGTTAAAAAGGACTTCATTCTACTTATCACTTTGCCTACAGTTGAAGCACCCCAAATAACTGAAATGCAGTAGCTATAACGGGATGGACTTTATTTCATCTGAAACTGCTATTCAGACAAAGAACTGGAAGGGAAATGCAAGCATGGGTTGTATGCTAAAAATACATGACAAGTTTTGGGACAGTCAAAAGAAGAGGCTGGAAACGCTAACCATTCCATTTCACTGCAGATAAATTTTTGCTTATGTATAAAAACACAAAATGTCAAAAGTATATATAACAGGATTATGCAACAGATCATACGGCATCCAGATTAGGAAATAAAAGACATGAGCATGCAAACAATTTATGTAGATCTCACGAAAAAGCAAGTGCACCTGTGGGTTATCTATTCGGTCAAATAGACGGCCATCAGGGAGAGTACCAGATATGTACTGCCAACCAAGAGCATCGCTCTCAAGATCTGCATCCAAGAGCGTATCCCAGAAATATTTCATTCCCCATCTCCAAGGAAGCTGCAGAACCTTCACAAAGAAACTGGAAACCACAACACGTATCCGATCATGCAGCCAACCGGTGGCCCATAACTCTCTCATCCCAGCATCCACCAAAGGGTACCCAGTTCTTCCTTGTCTCCATGCCTTAAAATAGTCTTCATTTACCACCCAAGGAAAGAACCTGAGGTGGCCTAGAAGAGGCCTTTCGTGACTATAGGGATGGTTGAAACTGATGTACCTTGAATACTCTCTGAGACCAATAGACCTGAGAAACAAGTTAACGCTTTCTTCACCAGCCTTGTTCCCTTCATTGGCCCATAGAACTTGCTTAATTCGGACAAGATGGAAGACCTTTTTGACACTCACCTCTCCAAAATGCAAATGGGGGGAAAGAAAAGAGGTTGTGGCACTGTCAGCTTTCCTGCGATTTTTTGAGTACTCAATCAATGGACCATTTATGAATGTGGTCAAGGCCTTGTTGGCATTGCTCCAGCCGGGTGACCATGCTCGGGCAAGTAGTGCATTGCTTGCCTTCTCTGATTCATCTTCAAACACCAGTGTATCAGAAGAGTACCTTGATACATCACCTGAAAGAAGCCAAGAGTAGAGAAAAAGAGCAAATTGAAATCAAGTTTGATTATTCGATCAACATCAAAAGCCAAGAGTGGTGATGGCAAGAGTTGTTGAAAAGTGCCAATTTCAACATTATCAGTCGGAATTTAACAACTGCTCAAAAGAACATTGCTTGGATTCATTCTTCTGTTCGGCTGGTTGTCGTTTCTCTTTGGTCAAACACATGTAAATGCCCATCAGTTGGCTACACAAAATGAACCATACATCTGTGATTCTAACTACAATGAACACCATCTTGTTGAAAAATATGCTTTTACTTTTGCACCACTTTGCTGTCTGTTGTATAACAAGCAGTTCAAACGCAGCGTAGGTGTAGGTTCTCCAATTCAATTCATTTTTAGTTTCGAGACCAAAACCCGTTGCCTTACCGGTTGACCACACCCCTATTCTATTCTATTCGACAAAAAATTGAATAATTATTTAATTTAATAACTTCATATTTTTATATCATCAATATTTAATATTACTAATAAATTTGAAATTTTATAATATAAAAATGTAATTTATTAATTTAATTATGTATGAATTTGATATTTGCAACAAATGTACAGCTTAATCAAAGAAATTTCAGAAGACAGCTTAAGGAGAGAAATGATGAACAAAATTAGACCTGCAATAATTCTTTTAGGTGGGAGAAGAGGTGCCTCTGGGTCATAAGGCATGCTGAGGCATCTTTCCCAAAAAGCAGAAAAAGTTGCGAATGGCTGGCCATGGGCATCATTCACGTCCCATGGTTCATACAGTAAATCCGCATTGAAGGAACGTACGGCTATGCCTTGAGCAGTCAGCACCTCCTTTGCCCGGTGATCCCTAATAAGTGAGAGAGGATCTAAAACACAGAAAATTACAAGTAAACATAAACGGGGTATAGTTTAGAATTTGATGAATTCAAGTAAAATATTACGATGAAGCAGAAGAGACAAATTTTTCTTTTGAAACGATCGAAAAGCAAATCCGAAAAGATAGAGATGATAGTGGATGGCTCATATATAAGAAGTGATCAGAGATGACCACAATACAAAGTGGTAATTAAGAAGAAGATTATAAATCAAACAACGCTTACAAATTACTACCTGACTAAAAACACAACTCAGACACAGTTTTCCAAACAATCGAAGAACAATTCCAATTAATACAATCAAGGATCTTACGATCCAATATGATGCTGTTCGTTATTCAGCAATAAACCCACCAAAATATGGGTATATGATGTCTTCCCACAAAACAGCAGATGAATTGAATAAACCAAAAAAAAACCAGCAACCACTACAATTATGCAGAAATTCAGAAAGGAGGAGAAATATGAACTGACCATATAAGTGGTTAAAAAAGAGTTGAGTGGCTCCAGTGGAGTTGATAACCTCCAGGAGAGAAGAAACACTATCAGTTGATCGCTTGGTGATAAGAGGAGTGCCAAGACTCCTCAAAGATGAATCAAGGTGAGCCAGACTGTGTTTGAGCCACCACCTGGACACCCTTCCGGGTTGGTATTGACCCTCTTCTTCGGGTGCCCAAATAAAAACTGCCACCACCGCTCCTGCTCTCATTCCTGCCGTCAGTGCTGAATTATCCTCCACCCTCAGATCTCTTCTGAACCACACTATGCTACATCCCCCACCAGACATCTCCAGAGACAGATTTACCTCACAACCTGAATCCCTATTCACACACACCCTCTTTCTTAACTACGTACCATAACACTTTTTTTCTTCCTCTCCACGAGAGCTGGAAAAACATACCCAGAAATTATAATTACTCTTATCTTTTCCTTTTGTTTAATGAGGGAGAAAGCACGACTGATATTTGGGTTGGCGACTTTTGGCCCTTGTCTCTTTCTCCCATTTAATTATTTTCCCACTTTTGGGTGAAATAATGAAATTCTTTTCCCACAAATTCGTATTTTGGTCCTTTCCCCCCTAGTTGCAACTAAAAGCCCGTGAGAGAAGAGAGAGAGAGAGAGAGAGAGAGAGATGGGGCTAGGAGCCTGCCAGACTTAGCGAAGAGGATTGGTTAACTGAGTGGGAATACAGGAATTGATAAGCAAATTGCAGCCACAACTTTTTCGCTCTAGATTTTTGTTTTTGTTTTTAATCTTATGCAACAAAAGAAATCCCATCCACGTCTCTAGTTTCTTCTCTAAAGTAACCGGATGGACGATCGAAGAACGATACAAGACCTTAATTTTCATGCATTTTCCCTTCCAACTGAGACGCCACGTACCTGGGCGGGGCTCTTTGTATAGGTATAGTCTTATCACTGAACCCGCGGGTGTTGAGGTTTTATCTTCCAACGCTGTCAAACTACGTTCATCTCTCGTGCTCTACGAATCTTTTCTTTGTCTATACAAATGTACGTGAAACGGATTCATTTCCAAAATTCCATGTGACGATCCTCACGCAATAGAAAACAGTACTAAATTGGTCAAAGCTATTGTGAAAAGAAAAATATCCCAAAAGTAAAAACTTATTAAGAAAATTTTCATTTCCAGTCTTTTTATTATATTATTGAAATTAACCGAAAAATTAATCACCATAATTATTTTATTTAATGCATCTCAATTGCCAATCCGCACATGTTAACATATCTGGTTTTTATTTTTTTAGTCAAAAGTCAAAGCGTTCTTTGGGACTAATTTTCTTGGGCCTTTTCTCATGTAAAACTGAAAATTAGTTAATGATAATTATGATATTAGACATTTATATTTAATTAATGATAATTGACTTTTGTTAACGTTTTATTTTCTCACATCTACCTATTGTCTTAAGATTCAACTCCAACACAATGTTGTGCTGAAAGAAATAAATTATATTAAATCAACTTATTTCTAAAATTTGGCCATGGGAAAACCTGAAAAGAAAAATGAAAATCTCCACACACACAAAAAAAAAAGAATGTAAACAACTAGAAAAGGGCATGACTGTTTTTTTAATTTACATATTAAGTCTGACATTGTAAGAATTAGGATTTATCAATTAATAACGATTAACAGGAATCAAATCGAATTGGAAGTTCGTAATCACACAATTTGATATTAAGTTTACCGACAACTTTTTTTAAAGTCAGAATTAGATATCAACACACACACACACACACACATACCGTATCATTAATTGTTAAACACAACGTACTTTCCATGAAATGAGATTTTCTGGGGGCTCAGGTATTATTAATATACTTATTTATAATCATTCGTTATGTTGGCATCTGATTCCGAAGTCACTTTCTATTAAGCTAGTTGAGGCATTCATTTTTCCTTTCTGGTGAAGAAAGAAAGATCATGGAATTTAATTTTATGACGTGGTTATATCCCAAGTCCCAAGTTGGGATTTGCATTGAAAGCGTAGGGGGTGTACTTATGAGGGAGAAACCAGCATGGGTAGTAAGGGTAAGCAGCTCCTTGGCTTTTGCCTTCTTCCTTCAAGTGGGCCTTTTGCATATTTTTTTCTAGCTCTTCACAAATCTTAGATTCCACTCATGTGTCGCTGTTGGAAGTGATTTATGATGTGGGGGCTCATCCATTATCGTTTATCACACCAAACTACCACTGTTGAAAGATTTCACACTAGGATAGCAACAACTTCTTTTATTCACAATCATGCCCCATGTTCATAGGTAATTCCCATGTGTGAAATTCCAAGTTGGGATATAACCACATCATAAGTTAAACCACTAGAAATTCGCCCCATATAGTAATACCTAAAATAAGTTTTGTCATGCTTAATTCTATGCTTGTGAGGATTTAAAAAAAAAAAAAAGAATTTCAGATTGAGGGATTTTTTTTTTTCATTACACTTCTGTGCAAGAGTAGAAAAAAATTTACAACTCAACCAAAAAAGAAGTTTACAAATGAATTTCCATTATTAAGAGATTTACAATAGTTATATGAAAACAAGGAGAGTAGATTTAAATCTAATTTAGATGTTTTAAATTTTAATTTTGTATGTTAATATATTTTTTATTTTGAAAAAAATAAAATATAAGATGAAAATAATTTTATGACTTTCATGAAACAATTATGAGAAAACTATCTTTATCTTATATTTTATTTTCTTTAAAATAAAAAAATATGAAAATAAAAAAATAGATGATTTAGAATAAAAAAAACTAAAAAATTAAAATTTGTATTGTCTATATCATATTAGAACAATCTAAATATACTCTTATTGGAGTAATGGAGGAGTAGATAATTCACATCAGATTAAAAAATAGTGTATGAATCTTATTTATATATGCAACATTAAATGTCAATTAAAAAGCACAAGTTAGCTAGTGTGGTGGTAGTTGTCACGTTGAAAACAAGGGATTATGTGAGACAATATTGGGTCCCATATAATGCATCATATGAGAAAACACAAGATAGCATAAGTTTAAATAATTCATCCTTTTTTAGGTTAGGGAAATATCTCAGTAGATGGATAGGTGTGGGTTGAAATAAAACAACAATTGATTAAGATATAATAGTAAAAGTTGACTCAAAACTTAAGACAAAAATACAGTCTAGTCTCTCAAACTGTTAGAATGACGCTGATAAAATCAGTATTAAACTCCTCTTTAGTTTATTACCTTTCAGAGTCGATCTTGTGAGTGTCCAGACATTCATCGAGAAAATAAAACAAACATTGCCTGTACCAGAAATCACCCTTCCCAACGTCGGATCATCACGCTGCCGCCACCATCAAGTTCGTCATGCCAAGCTCGGCCTGTCCATTAAGACTCGTTGTCGACTGTCGTCCCACACGCCAGCACACACTGAAGACAGCCTCTACGCATGGGCATCATGCACCCTCAAGCACCTGTACGATCCAGATATCCTGCAACTGTCTCTTTCACATTTTTAGCCTTGTTTCATATAATTTCTTCCATTCCAACCCTTCCTACATCCAAGAAGCATAATTGAAGAGTATAATTTGGGGAAAAATATTATTTTTAACCTTTTAAGTCGCATCGTTTGTATGACCATCCGTGACCTACTCGATAAGCCAAACCATTTTGACCACGAACTTACCAACCTATAAACCACCATGGCTAAGAGTTACAACAATTTTAAAGGCCACCTTGAACAATTCAACAGGACTCAAAAGGAACTCATAGACCAAATAGACCGTAGTCATAAGGAAAACAACCACAAGTTTGAAGATGTCATAGATGCAATTTGGATATTGAATAGATATAACTTGGGTAAAAATGCAAAAGGTATACTTGGGAATTCCATGGATAAAAAAGAATTAAATGCAAGAGATGAATATAGGATTCCATTCAATGGTAACCAGAGTGCGAGAAATAATAGACCATACCTTCACAAAATGTCTAATTTCCAACTTGAGTATGTTGATGACTAGTGGGATGATCAATACACAGTTAGACACTATCATAGATAGTATGAGTCACTTTATGGATAAGTTAGGGAAAGCTTTAGGAGAGAATACCATGATGATATCATAAAAAAAGTTAAGGTTAAGGCCCTTGAATTTAATGGAAGGTTAGACCCAGCTACATTTCTAGATGGGCTAGCTAACATGGGAAATTACTTTGAGTGGTACAATATAAGTGATATTCAGCGTGTTTGATTTACAAAGATGAAGCTTGTAGGGTCTACTAAGAAGTATTGGCAAAATGTTCAAATGAACCTAAAGTATTTAGGTCAACCTCCGATACAAACTTAGGCTGAAATGAAGTTGAAGTTGAAAGAAAAATATGTCCCAACACACTACAAGTACCAAATATTCAATTAATTGCTTAATTTAAGGTAGACTTCCATTGTATTTAATTATATGGGTCGATTTGATGACCTCTTGATTAGGTGTGGCAAAGAGGAAGAACTGTGAGTAAGAGTTACAAGGTTCATTAATGGTTTATAATTATACATATAGAAAAAGCTTAAGTTGAATGTCTCTGACTCCCTAAAAGAAGCTCACCATAAAGCTTTAGAGGTAGAAGCTTTATCACGGCATCCACTTCCTAGACGTGCTGCTGCTCAAAGCATAGAGTTTCAACAGATCCGGAGCTTTTCCTTTCTTGAACGCTCAACAAGAGCATTCTTAAAGACAAGCACTCAGGCTCCCAATCAGACTCTTAGTTTTAAGGGCACTACTTTTAAGCATAGTGAGTTTAGAGATTCTAGCTCCTGGCCTAGTAGCTCCGTTATCGAATGCTTCTGATGTCACTTTAAGGGGCATATTGCATCAAAGTTCCTGCACTGTGTGTTAATCCTTAACTACCAATCAAATGATGTGGATGAAATGGATGATACTGATATTGTGGTAGATCTTGTTGAGTGTCCCTCGAATGTGGAAGAAGAAAGGGAAATGAGCAAATATTTTAAAAGTACTTTATTATCAATAAAGTCTAAATTCCCGAATATAATTACAAAGACTTATATTTATAGAATCATAATCCTAATGAAAGATAACTTCTAATAATAAAAAATAAATATATAAAATCCTAGTTCTATTGAAAGTCAAATGCCTCATCTCAAAAATAATTAAAAACTAACAAAAACATAATTATTAAAGCCTAACAAAAAGATAACTAATTTTAATTCTAATATTATTTTTTTATTTTTATTTTTAATTTATAATTTACAAATAATTAATAATAATTTTTCTATTCCTTTCTCATTTTCCATTATTCTCCTCTGATTGGAAAAAAACTCATCCATGAGTTTTGAAATAGTAAAGCATTAAAATAATCCATCTTGGAACCTCAGGTAAGATGAACACTACTACTTCAAAATATGGTAGTGAAGACAGCTTTGGATTCACTAATACATCTGGAATGACAAACTCGATTAGATGGAGCAAATGAATTGATTGAATTTGAACGCAACATTAGAGGTAGAAGCTCTATCATGACATACACCTCCTAAACGTACTGCTGCTCAAAGCATGGAGTTTTGACAAACTTGGAGCTTTCCTCTTCTTGAACACTCAGTGAGAGTATCCTTAAAGATAAGCACTCAAGCTCCTAATCAGACTCTTGGTTTAAAGGGAACTACTTCTAAGCATACTAAGTCTACAGGTTCTAGCTTCCAGCCTAGTAGCTCCGCTATCGAATGCTTCCAATGTCACTTTAAGGGGCATATTGTATCAAAGTGCCCACACCGCGTTTTAATCCTTGACCACCAATCAGATGATATGGATGAAATAGATAATGCTAATATTGTAGTAGATCCTATTGAGTGTCCCTCAGATGTGGAAGAAGAGAAGGAGAGAAGCAGATATTCTGAAAGTACTTCATTATTAATAAAGTCTAAGTTTCCAAATACAATTGTAAAAACTTATATTTATAGAACCCTAATTCTAATTCTAATGAAAGATAACTTCTAATAATAAAAAATAAATATATAAAATTTTAATCATATTGAAAGTGAAATGCCTAATCTTAAAAATAATTAAAAATTAACAAAAAAATAATTATTAAAGCTTAACAAAAAGATAACTAATCTTAATTCTAATATTATTTCTTATATTTATTTTTAATCCATAATTTATAAATAATTAATAATAATTTTTCTATTCCTTTCTCATATTTCATTATTCTCCCACTGGTTGAAAAAAACTTATCCCTGAGTTTTGAAATAGTAAAGCATTAAAATAATCTATCTTGGAACTTCAGATAAGATGAACATTGCTGCTTCAAGATACGATAGCGAAGATAGCTTTATATTCATTAATACATCTGGATTAACAAACTATCAGATGGAGCAATTAAACTAACTGAATTTGAACACAACATTCTACAACTTTTGGTTGAACTTCAAACTACTAGTCAAACTTAATTTCTTCACATCTCAAATTTACTTTTAATTACTCTTCATATCCTATGATGGAACTATCATCGTCAATGTCTAATGGGCAATCAAAAGGTTCCACAATAAAAACATCAGACTCGATTAAGATATCTTTCTTTAATATTTTGGGCTTTTGATGACATTCTTCTTCTACCTTTAGTTCTTCTAGGCTTTTGCCAATAATTTGTAGCCAAAGTTCACTAATGACACTCTTTAGTTTATCAAATTGATGGCCCACATTTTTTTAGAAGTCGTTTAGACTAGTTTGGGTAATTTGGGTATTTTGTTCTACTTGAAAATTGAGGCTTTCAAAGGACTTGATTGGTGTGTGACAACGCATGTTGTGGCCATGGGTATTAAGTTTAGATGATTTGGTTGGATTCCTCCTTCTGGTTCTAATGGTGTGGTATATGACTTGTTCCGATAGCCAAGAGTGTGAACTTAATGTAAGATGATGGTGGGTTTAGATTTTGAAGTGAGTTTATGATGTATGAAAGGTAATGAAAAGCATGGTTAGAGTTGTGATCGCCTCTGATACCAAATTGATATAGAACAAGAGAGAAAAAAAGGGAAGAAGATAGAAGAAATAAAGGGGAAGAGCAGCAAATATTTTGAAAGTACTCTATTATCAATCAAGTCTAGGTTTTCAAATACAATTGCAAAAATTTATATTTATAGAATCATAATCTTATTCCTAATAAAAGATAACTTCTAATAATAAAAGATAAATATATAAAATCATAATTCTATTGAAATTCAAATGCCTAATCTTAAAAATAATTAAAAAATAACAAAAAGATAATTATTAAAATCTAACAAAAAGATAACTAATCTTAATTCTAATATTATTTCTTATATTTATTTTAAATCCATAATTTACAAATAATTAATAATAATTTTCTTATTCCTTTCTCATTTTCCATTATTTACCTCCCACAAAAATATTGCTTTCTCTTAGACACCAAATACAATAATTTCTTTTGGGGATTCAACAACGAGAAACCCCAAATCCACCTTTTAAGCTAAAAATACTTTGTCACCTTGAACAAGAAAGAAGAATTGGATTTAGGCCTTTCAACTTTTTCAATAAGGCTCTCCTAGCAAAACAAGTGTGGAAATTGGTCGATGCTAGGTAGAATTCTCTTCTGACTAGATCACTAAGACCTAAATACTAAAATGATCCATTAAAAAGTTGGCTCCACAACCACAACAACATCTCCTAAATATGGAAAGGAATTTCCAAGTCCAACCCCTTTATTACACCTTGTTTTTCCTGGCAACTAGGATTAGGGAATTTAATACCTATTAGCCACCATCTTTGATGGCTCATCGATCAACAAATCAAACTTAACACAGTGGCTCGTCTTATCTTACATTTTCGTGGTGAGTGGAACAACAAATTAATTGACAATTTGTACCTAAATCAAATAGTGCAACAAATAAAGCAAACTTCTTTCTTCATCTTCTGATAATAGGATTGCCTCATTTATAAAGACAGTAAGGATGAGTCCTGCAAAGCCAAGAATAGTTATAATTGTCTTAAAAAGGAACATGGTCTCTACTCTCCCTCTCTTCATATAGCTTAGCACAATTCATAAAAAATAAAGCTCCTAATAAAGATGCTACTCTTCATATGGAAGATCTTCAAAAAAGCTATTCCCTCTACACATATCCTAAGATCTTATCATCTTTAGATAGGTCACACTTGCCCATGTTGTGGTAAAGTTGAAGAAACATTGAATCATATATTCATCCATTATGACTTCACTAGAGCTATGTGTTTGCCTCCCCACCAGGCCTTAAAGTGGACAACCTCTAATTTTAAGATGATACATTTTAGCTATAAACTTAGATTTTGCAAGACTCATCAACGTCAACCCAACAAGAATTCTTCACAAAATCCATCATCATCACTTTCCACTACATCTAGGAAGTAAGAAACTGTATCATTTATGATAGCTTGCAAGTAGAACCACTTAGCACTATCCATAAAACCAGAGCCATCCTCCGTTTCAAACATTGCATGGGATCTTAAACCTCGACTTAAAGGCTCTCCTCAACTGCATGCAACTAGCCACCCCCAAGCTATGAGATGAACCCTTAATAGTGGAGAGTTGGTCCTCCTCGTGCACCCGTCCCAAAGAAAAAAGCATGGACAAAAATCCTTCTAAGCAAAGGCAGTCATCGTTTTCAACTCTAGTCTAGCTAAGCATATCACAAAGGATTTCACCAATTACTCCTCTTAGAAGCTGACAACCCTTCTCTTATTCTAAGACCTTCTCCATTAGACAACCATAACAGACCTCATCTCAAACCCTATTCAACAACATAGCTCCTTTTCTTCCACTAGATACCTTATGCATTGTTCATAAAACCTCCTAACAAAGCCATCTCATTTGCATCTTTTAAAAAGACATTCAAGTCCTTCTTTATATCATTTAACCATGGTGTACCAAGGGAAGACCTATAACATAGTTGGTTGCAACACTTGCAAATCCTTGTCCTCCCCATTCCCTAAGATTCACCTATTTGTCCTTTTATCAAAAATAAGGATAATTTATTCTTATATACTATTTGATGTAACACTGCATTGTATATCACTACCCAATTAAACTAATTTTATGCATTAACTACCATAGTACTCTCTACATAAAAGAGGTGAAAGATAAGCTCGGCTAAACAAAATAAAGAAGCAGATAAATAATATTCATGTTATCATTTTTTCCCCTAATCAAAACACCTTTTTATCAATCTTTATCCCATCCTTCACTTCTACCAAGCCTATGTAATATTTTGCATAACAACAACCAACTCTGTTGTATTTTTGTAATCAAAAGTTTTAGATATAACTCTCATAAAATGTGTTAACATTCATTTTGATTGAAGAGAATAAAAGATAATATTTCTAAGTGTCAATGGCATTGATGTTCATGGCAGTTTTTGACATGGAAGTTTATAACATACTTTGTAAGAAAATCCAAGTTTAGAAAGACTAAATATGAATTAAACAAGGGTTAGCTCTTTTTTTTTTTTAAGTAGTTACTTAGAAGTTGACCGAAAAATAATAAAATCAATGGAAGAAAGTTGAGGTTGATATTCAACAATAATAAAAAAAAAATAAGAATTTTCAATTTCAAAACTCAAACAATGTGGTGGAGAAAGGAAAAATTAGGGGTTTTAGTCAAAAATTACAATAATGGCAACAAGTCTATCTAAAAGCTTATGGGCATTAGTTTGAAAATTTGAATTATAAAAGTTAAAAATGACAAGAAAATCCAATTGAGTGAGGTTTGTCAAAAGTTTAATAAAAAATAATTTACATAAATTTAATTTATTATATAAGAATTTATTTATTAAAATTGTTTAATTTTTATCCTATTTGTTACAATTAATGTTTTAAAAATTAAATTAGTTATTAAATCAAAATAATGAGCAATTCATAGTTTTGTGGTTTAAGTATGCTAGGAATCAAGGTTGAAATGTTTTTTGAAATATATATATATATATATAAGTATAAATATATACAATATTCCATCATTAAATTGATATATATTATAAAAAATATTTAAAATAGATATAAATATTTTAAAAAATTAAAATTAATCAAAATATTTTGTATATGATGGTAAATATATGTGAAATGAATTAGGTAGAACTCGTTAAATACCATATATC
Source organism: Erythrophleum fordii (assembly GCA_032878935.1). Classification (NCBI taxonomy): domain Eukaryota; kingdom Viridiplantae; phylum Streptophyta; class Magnoliopsida; order Fabales; family Fabaceae; genus Erythrophleum; species Erythrophleum fordii. The sequence goes on from JAVQMF010000050.1 coordinate 31,394,803, forward strand.
TTTACCACATAATGCTAAGTCTCTAATTTAAACAAAAAAATCAAAACAGGATACCAATTTTTGACCAATTCAATGCTAGTTAAATATCATATATCTTTATCACATAATCTGGTTAATTTTGTCAAATTTTTATTGATTTTTTCTCATGTCAATCTTAAGGATCAAATGAATCAAAATCATGATCAATTTATTGATTTTTTGGTTTGACTAATTCATTCAGTCCAGTGGTTGCAATTCAATTTATCAACAAATATAATCATGTTATTCGATAAAAAATGCTATACATGGTCACTGCAAACATTTGATAGTGTAAAACTCCATGAGGTGGATAATTTATCGTATCCAATTCCAATTCAATGATTCTGATCCTATCGTCTCTATAGGAGTACCAAACAGTACCTAAATATGCTCAAGATAACATGCAGATGAATGTGGGTTACAGTCGCATAAGGACGGCTAAGTTTCTGACTGGCTTTGCCATACGAATTATTAATATTCCAAATTGATTAGGCTGCTCAATCATAGGGCCTGCACTTCGAATAATTGCTACAATTAATCAGCACCGAAAAAACGAAATGGCCCATCGCTACTATTGCAAGAGAAGCACTTGATAATATCATGTGTTTTCAACTATCAACATGTCTCCGTCCTGAGACTCATACAGGGTAAATCAAGATATATCAATTTTACCGACCAATTAAGTACCCAAATTTAATCATTAATGAGCCTGAGGATGTTCCAAATGCTAATTTTCTTGCATTAGACACTTCTTTGAATCCAAAGGGATACTTTGGATCCCATCTATAAGAAAATTTGGCAGATTCCGGTCAAAACAATCATTCATATTATGTGGGATGATACTGTAAGTTCAAAAAAATAGCTGATTTAGTCTTTACCTTTGCACGAAGAAATGGAAAAAGATGATTAAAAAAAGAACTTGTAAGATACCACGTCAGCAGGGTAAAGGACGAGGATGAGGGACTGGGGAAATGTCGCTCGTGTCCAGGGTAAGACCGTGGTCCTTGAGTGCTGTGTGTAGTTTGTCCATTTGCTGCAATGAGGGTCCCAGGAAAACACAATCTATCAAGCTTTAGCGAGTATTTTGTCAAATACAACTTGGGATAATCACAGTCCCTTTCCATGCTCTTTCATAACTCAATTTGAGATTAATTATGAGAGAAAGACTGAGCAAGGAGACATTAATGCCATGTCCCCTTAGAATGCATGTGCAGCTAGCTTCACAAGCCAGGAACATCAAAACCATGTTTATTTCCTCTTCCTGGGCCATTCGAAATTCTCTAAAGAAATCGATATATATATATATATATATATATATATGTATGTATGTGTGTATATTTATTCCCAACCCAATGGGCCAAGAGAAAATTATAATAGAAGAGAGAAACCTCCTCTTTAATCGAATAATGACCTACTGACAATTGATCAAAAGTGCTGGTAGTAAAAAAACACAAAGATGATGATCCTGATCCTGACTTCGAAACCGTAACTACCCCATGTTAAAATAAACGGGTGATTTAGTTCTTGATTTTTTTTACTTTAGTCTTTTAAAAATAAAATTTTTCAATTTAATTCTTAAAAGATCACTTTCTTTTTAATTTAATTTTTCAAAGATAAAAACTTTTTAAGTTAAGCTCCAAATATATTCTTTTCAATAAAAAATGATCCCTCCATTAGAAAAAATAAAATAAAATAAATCCCACGACCATTTACTGATGAATGAACTTGCCAAGTGTTTTCGATTCCCAATATGATGCTTTGAAAATGCATCAAAGAGTCACAAATGCTTTCCTTAAGAATAAATTCAGAGAGTACATATTTAAGAGATCAAATTAAAAAAAGATTAATCTTTCAAGAAATAAATTGAAAGGTTTTGGTTTAAACCAAATTATAAAAAAAAATCTTTCAGAAACTAAAATTGTTAAATTACTCCAGATGGTATTGACAATTTTAATAAATAGAAAGGGTTCATTTGCATCTGAAATTGATTAAGGATCTCCAATAACCAATGAGCAATTATTTGTTTCACTTATTACAGAAAGGGAAGGCAAGGACTGGACAAATTGATGCCTGCTTTCGAATGTGGAAATTAAGAACAGTTTCTGACACAAAGTAAGCTACGCGGGGTTTCACATTTTGGGTAAATTCCCTCAATGAAACCCTTTAAGGATCTATTGCAAACGTAAAAATATAAATAATCCTATACTAGTATCAAAGTGATACTGGTTTTTCCGTATATAAAACAGATGAAGAATCTCTTATAAAACTATATATATATATATATATATTAGTGTGGATTATAAATGAAGCGTGCTTAAAAGTAATATATCTGCCTTGATAATAAAATGATGAGCACAAACCTGAGTTTATTAGAGGGCTAAAGATCCTATAGTGTCTCTCTCTCCTCCCTGGACAATATAGACTACACAACAGGCCTACAGATATTGTACAAGAAAGCAAAAGGGGCTGCATATGAGCTGCCTGCATGAATTGAAGTATTCATATACATCGGAAGTCAGCCGTTAATCATGTCAATACTGGTAAAATGAGTAGGAAATGAACACAGATGGAGGTCCAGTAAAGGTTCACCATCCCAATTTCCCAGAACATGAGCTGAGACTGCATTCTCAACCTCTCTGCTTTAACTCTACTTGTTTTAGGTATGGATTACCTGTTACCAGAATATTGATTATATTAATGTAACAACAAGAATTGGTCAAAAAGAAGCCCAATAATTGAGTAGATGCAGGTTAACCATTCTGTCTATGTTTCCAAAATCGTCAAATGGTTAGGACTTCGGACATAAAACCTTGTAAGTTATAACAAAGTTGTTTAGTAGAGCAGTAAAAGGTACAACTTAGTCATCAATCTTTCAAGATGTATGGGAAATCTTACCCGGTCTGAGGTAGCCCCCCCCAATTCATGAGTTGATGAGACTGAGGATGCCTCTGCAAGTAAGATGAGCTAGTTCCTATACCATTTTCATCTCCTACAAACTGCTCTGAGTAACTAGAAGCTGGAGGAGACCATACTGGAACTACACCTCCATCCCTTTCTCTCCTACTACTACTTGAAGCTTCTGCTGTAGAATCTTCAGCTGCATTTCTCAGTCCCATTGCAGTATTCTGTAGTCGAGTATTTCTGTAAACAATCTGCAACGCCCCTTGGTTCAGTGTCTCTCTTGCACTCTGTTGTACATTTACATTCATTGGCACTTCAGCTCTGCTATCTCCTGTTGAGTTTCCAAGATTTGAAGAAGCTTCTTCCTCTTCCACTCTCACTTGGGAAGAGGTGATGCTTGGGACCATCTGATCTTCGTAGGACGGGGCAACAGAAGGAGGGTTGTTCCTTACAGGTTCATGACTTTCCTCCATTTGTATGTCCCGAGGAAAGGCAATAGGGGTTGATTCAGAGGAGTCTCCAAGTCCTTCCTCAGTTCCATTTTCAATTGCGGCTCTTGAAGTTGCCTCTTGTTGCCACATTTCTAGTAGTGCTTCTTCCAATCGGGCTTTTGCTGCAGCTATTCCCACAATAGGAAGAGGATAATTATACCCCAGCTCAATTCCAGCAGCTTCAAGTACAGGTTCTGGTGCATTCCATGGGTGATGTATCCATTCAGTTGGCAATCTGGCAAGTTCTGGAAGCCATCGTCGTACATATTCCCCATTTGGATCAAACTTGTATCCCTCAAACTATAAAATCCAAAGGCTGAAATTAGTATTTCTGTCATCTCTCACTAGAAATCTATCATCTTTAAGCATTTTAATAGCTGATAGTAGTGCATCAATGTTCACAATCACAATCTCAAAGCTCAATCCAGTTAGGGAACACAGCAATCTAGACAATATTAAATTTGTAAAGAACAACTCTAAATCTCTTAGTTATTGCTGATTAAGCATCTGACCATATATAAGTGAAAAAGAAGTGAATGACTTAAAAAATATTTATATAGGGAAAAGTTGAGAGAGGACAAAAGATGCCACAAAAAGTATTATGTTTTCTCTAGGCCAAAAATAATATTTTCTTTTCAGTTAGCATGGCACATAAACAAAAAACAAAAGCATTGCCAACTAAAAGGCATTCCTCCATCTATCCTTTGCCTACAGAATATTGAAGCACCTCAACTGACTGAAATTCAGGAGCTATAATAGGACGGCCTTGTATCTTCTTTTAAACTGCTATTCAGACAAGGAGCTGGAAGGGATTTACAAACTTGTATGCTATATATACATTACAATAATTAGGGCAGTCAAGAGAAGATGCCGGAAATGCTTATCGTTCCATTTCACTGCCGAAAAACCCTCAAATGAAGGACAAAAGTTTCTTTGCTTATGTATACAAATATTAGATACCAAAAAATTATATATAACTGGATTATGCAACCGATCATATGGTATCCATATTAGGAAATCAAAAAACATAAACATGCAAATTGCAAACAGTTATATAAAAGCAAGTGTACCTGTGGGTTATCTATTCGGTCAAATTCACGGCCATCAGGGAGAGTTCCAGATATGTACTGCCAACCAAGAGCATCGCTCTCAAGATCTGCATCCAAGAGAGTATCCCAGAAATATTTCATTCCCCATCTCCAAGGAAGCTGCAAAACCTTCACAAAGAAACTGGAAACTACAACACGTATCCGATCATGCAGCCAACCAGTGGCCCACAACTCTCTCATCCCAGCATCCACCAAGGGGTACCCAGTTCTTCCTTGTCGCCATGCCTTAAAATAGCCTTCATTTACCACCCAAGGAAAGAACTTGAGATGGCCTAGAAGAGGCCTTTCGTGACTATAGGGATGGTTGAAACTAATGTACCTTGAATACTCTCTAAGACCAATAGACTTGAGAAACAAGTTAACACTTTCTTCACCAGCCTTGTTCCCTTCATTGGCCCATAAAACTTGCTTAATTCGGACAAGATGGAAGACCTTTTTGACACTCACTTCTCCAAAATGCAAATGCGGGGAAAGAAATGAGGTTGTGGCACTGTCAGCTTTCCTGCGATTTTTTGAGTACTCAATCAATGGGCCATTTATGAATGCGGTCAAGGCCTTGTCGGCATTGCTCCACCCAGGTGACCATGCTCGAGCAAGAAGTGCATTGCTTGCCTTCTCTGATTCATCTTCAAACACCAATGTATCAGAAGGGCACCTTGATACATCACCTGAAATAAGGCAAAAGTTGTTAAAAAAATGCAAATTAAAATCAAGTTTGATGATTCACGAAAAACCAGTAATACCTCTATAAAATGCAAATGGATGCACACGAAGAGTTTATAAAATAAAAGAAATACCAAAGATGCAGACTAGGGCAATTTCAAAATCGAAAGTCAGAAATTAATAAATACTACCCCGGTTTCATATATAAAAAAATTGTTTGAAGTTTGATTTGGTCTCAAATATAAAAAAACAACCCACTAATGTTTGATATATTAATTATAGTATTCTAATTATACGAGTACACATGTTAAATAGAGGCATTTTGAAAAAATAACTTTTATTTAGGATAAAATTAAAAAAATTAATTACTTTTAACTACCTTTCTTAATTTTCGTGAATTAATTATTTGTTTCTTTGAGACGAATTTAAAGGAACATTGCTTGGGTTCATTCTTCTTTTCGGTTGGTTGCTGTTTCTCCTCGGTCAACCAAATACAAATGCCTATCAATTGCCTTCAGAAAATGAATCATATAATTGTGATTACAACTACAATGAACTTCATCTTGTTGAAAAATATGCTTGACTTTTGCACCTTTTTGCTACCTGATTAGCAGCCAATTGAACACAGCGCAGGTGTTGGGTCTCCAATTCAATTTATTTGTTCAGTAAGCTCAATGAGCTACTCAATTGGCAACGAATCAAGAGCTTTATTAATGAAATTTTAGAAGATAACTGACTTCCAGGAAATAAGTGAGCAAGAGTAGACCTGAAATAATCCTTTTAGGTGGGAGAAGAGGTGCTTCTGGGTCATAAGGCATGCAAAGGCATCTTTCCCAAAAAGCGGAAAAAGTTGTGAATGCCTGGCCATGGGCATCATTGACATCCCATGGTTCATACAATAAATCCGCATTGAAGGAACGTACAGCTATGCCTTGAGCAGTTAGAACCTCCTTTGCCCTGTGATCCCTCATAAGTGACAGGGGATCTGAAATACAAAAAATCACACGTAAATATTGAGTCAGAACCTTTTCTCCTAAACTTTTTATAATTTAGAATTGATGAATTCAAGTAAAATCTCGTGATGAAGCAGAATCTGAGAAGATACAGATGGTAAAGTGGCTCATATGAAGAAGTGGCCAGAGATAACCACAATACAGAGTGATAAGGAGAAAACTATAGATCAAAGAACGCTTATGTCTTCTGCAAATTGCTACCTGACTAAAAACAAATGAACTGAATAAAACAAAATTGATCCAGCAACCATCACAATTATACAGAAACTCAGAAAGAAGATAGGTATATGAAGTCATGAACTGACCGTATAAATGGTTAAAGAAGAGTTGAGTGGCTCCAGTGGACTTGACAACCTCTAGGAGAGAAGAGACACTATCAGTGGATCGCTTAATAATAAGAGGAGTGCCAAGACTCCTCAAAGACGAATCAAGGTGAGCCAAACTGTGCTTAAGCCACCACCTAGACACCCTTCCGGGGTAGTATTGACCCTCTTCTTCAGGTGCCCATATAAAAACTGCCACCACCGCTCCTGCTCTCATTCCTGCCGTCAGGGCTGGATTATCCTCTACCCTCAGATCTCTCCTGAACCACACTATGCTACAGCCACCACCTGACATCTCCAAAACAAAATTTTCACACACCCTCTTTCTTAACTACATACCATATCTCTTTCCTCTCTGCGAGTACTGAAGAGACACACCCGGAAATTTATTACTCTCATCTTCTTTCTCCCATTTAATTATTTTCCAAATATGGGTGAAATTCTTTTCCCACAAATTCGTATTTTGGTCGTTTAACCTATTTGCAACCAAAGGCCTAGAGAGAGAGAGAGAGAGAGAGAGAGAGAGAGAGACATGGGGCAGGAGCCGGGCATAGTAAGAGAAGAGGATTGGTTAACCGAGTGAGGGATACAACGAATTGACCGGCAAATTCCAGCCACAACTTTTCGTCCCTAGATTTTTGGTTTTCTTTAATCTTATCTTATACAACAAATTGTCACGGGGCAAGTGATCCGGGTTTCTGACCCGTTTGAATGTACATGAATAGATACAACCCCGCTTACCAAACCATTTAACCCATCAGATAATTAAAAGAAGGCAACAAGTCAGACTCAAATAAAATTAATACCGGCATCAAACATTTCCATCGTCCTCATCAAACATTGTTTCAAAACCGAAAACTTAAATAAAATTAACAGCAGACGGAGACACGTAAGGCTCGCGTTTCACTTGTAGCATGGCTTGGCAGTTGGCAGACTTGAGAATGTGCTGGAACATTTGGGTAATCTGGTGTTCGCCCTTCTTTAAACAAAAAAAAATTAAAAAAAAAACTTACGATATAACTCATAAAAAGTTTAAATATAATTTTCTACATTTTTTTGATATTTTTTATCAAGATATAATAAATATATAATTATCTAATTAAAATATAATAATATATAATTTTTGTAGATAACAGCATAATTCTTTAATTAGTCTATACATTTATTAAATTTTTCTTAAAAAATTTTACATTCAACATATTTTGATTAAAAATTTTGAAAATAAATATATAAATAACTAGACATAAATTTAGTCCGTGATTTTATTGAGTCAAGCCATTTTAATTTTAAAATTATACAAATGAATAAAATTAAAATCTATTTCATTATTTTGATAGATTAAATCTTTTTTTATGACTCTAAACAAAAGAAATCCCATCCCCCTCTCTTGTTTCTTCTCAAAAGTAACGTGAAGGAAGATCGGAAAATGATACAATGCTCTGAATTTTCATACATTTTTCCAGCTGAGAAGCCACCTGAGCAGGGCTCTTTGGTATTGATGTAGTCTCATCGCTGAACCAGTAGCTTCTGAGGATTTTATCTTCCAACGCTGTCAAACTTCTTTTATCTTTCGTCTTCTATGAATCTTCTCTTCGTACACACAATTATATATACGAAACGGATTCATTCCCAGAATTCCATGAGACAAACCCCACCGAAATTTTCTTTTGTGCGTGGCTAATATGTGAAAAGGAAGAATGCCGAAACATGGTAAGAAGATTTCGATCTCTAGTGTTTTTATTATACTATTAAAATTAACCGAAAATTCACTAACCATAATTGTATTAATGCAATAATGCATTCTTAAATTGCCAATCAATAATTGTTAATGTTTCTTGTAGGATAATTAAATATGGGACTTAATTATATAATTTAATATTATTTTAATAATAAATGAATTTTATTTTATTTATTTTGAATTTAAAATAATATAAATAAGGTAACACTCTAAAAATAATTAAAAATTCCTCTTCATGGTGAAATTGAAAATTTGTTAACCATAATAATGTCATTGGATAATTATACTTTCATTAGCGATTTATTCTTTTCACATCTACCTACTACTCATTTAAGATTTGGCAATATTAAATCATAGACTTATGTTAAAATGCATAAAGTACCTTTCAATTTAGGATCTTTGTAATTAATTCTCTCACTCTTAAAAGCATACAACTAATTCTTCAAACTTTTGATTTTCTGCAATTAATTCCTCCATTATTAAATCTATCAACCAAGCTCTTCATAAATGCGACATGTCATTACTCTCATATCCGCGTGGCATGTAACCAGCTAAAAATAACAAAGAAGAACATTATGAACTTTTATTCCTCTCTCCTCAGATTTTCCCAACATACAGCAGCCCATGAAAACTCTTTTAGAGCTTTCTCTTTCGTAATCCACCCCACACTCCTCGACCACTTCCTCACAGTGACTCCTCTCAAAGTATGGATCCTCTTTTTGCTGTTGTGCTGTTAGCAAAGGAGTAAATGGAAGAGTGAGTTTATTTTAAATAAAATAAAACACTTTCTATTCTATGTTAACAGGATAACAGCATGAAGAATTTAACAGCAGTGGATCCATTTGTGACCCCTCTCCTTCACCAAATCCTGTTCCGCGACACAAACTAATACTTTTGTACAACTTCAGTTTACTAACAAAGAAGCTCCATTGTACAAAATTAGGAATTTGAGGAATCAATTATAAGTTTTTAGAAGTAAGGAGAATTAATTGTACAAACTTTTAAATTCAGGAGGATTTCGTGTATTTTGACTGATTTTTTAAGCTTGGCTAAAAAAATCTAAAAATAAAAATTCAACAAAAAATGTAACCCCAAGATGTTTCTGTAAAATTTATTTAGAATCAAAATTAAAAAAAAAATAATGAATAAGCCAATGACATGGCAGTTTTAAATTACTAATTTGTTTTGAAAATTTATGAATTAGAATTCATTAATTAAAAAAGTATTAACAAAGTTCTTTGATGGTTAAAATAAGAACTTGATTTCTTAATTCTATTTATTGTTTCAAGATGAGCTTTTTAAGTTTAAAGTTTTTTAAAATGGTTCCTTAAATTTTTAAACCATTTTATGAAAAATTCTTTAAAGTGAAATTTGTTAATATATTAACACTGTTAATTTTAATACTGATGTGGCAGTTATATATATATATATATTTCTTATACTTTAAATGGTGTGTTAGTATCCAATTAATATTTAGCTTAGAATTAACAAACAAACAAAAAAAAGAGTTCAAATCTAAAACGCATCTTCATGTTGCTTCAGCCTCACGCCCTTCCCATTGGCCAAAAGAATAAAAAATAAAAATGTCGCCCCTCCCTTCTGCGATTTTTTCTGCTAGGGAGAAGTGTTGCTTTTATTGAAACTAGTCTTCTCTTGTGATGAACTAAAATCATATCATTAACATCAGCTGAAGTAGCTAGAAGGAAGAGTTAGAGATTTTAAAAATGATTGAGGATGATTCAGGGTGCGTGAAATGGGGGATGCTTGTTTCATCTGAATGTTGCAATTCAAAATTTTAATTGTTGGTATTTTGATATTATTGATGACTTACCTTTCGATTCTAGAGTATTGGGATTCGTTGTGGATTTCGTTGGCAGCATATGAATATGTATGCATTGTTATTTTTATTATTATTATTATTATTTTCCCCGTTTGCTTGCTGGATCAAAATAGGCGTTGTGTTTGATTAAGCCAGCAATGTAATTTCAATTAAAACCATATATATATATATAGCCTATTTTGCACGATTTCTTCGGAAGGTCACAACAATAATGACTCGCAGGAGGAAGGGGGTTAGGCTCCAGGAATGTGATCTTCCGTTTTGTTAAGATCTGAACTTTTATTTATTTATTTTTATTTTGTGTTAAATATTGTTAATTAAATGCCAATTCACCACTTAATGTATAAAAAACACGTGATTGTCGCATAAATACTAAAATTATCAGTGTTAATATGTTAACAGATTTCATTTAAAATTTTTTTATGAAATTTAAAATTTTAAAGAATTAGTTTAAAATACTTAAAATTTAAAAGATTATTTTTAAATGATAAATAAAAGTAAAGTACTAGTTGACTATTTTAACTTTTTTTTTTAAAATCATGCAATCCAATCTTATTAAGTTTATTGACAAGTTATTTTTGGGTTAAAGTTCGATATCAATCCATATCTATACCGTATCATTAAATTGTGAAACCCTACTTCCCATGAAAATAGATTTTCTGGGCCTTGGATGTCATTAATATATTTATTTATAATCAACCATTATGCCGGCATATGATCGTGGGGTCGCTTTCCATTAGAGGCGTTCATTTTGGAATTTAATTTTATGATGCGGTGGTATCCCAACTTGGGACTTGCATTAAAAGGGGAGGGTGTGTTATGAGGGAAAAGCAAGCACGGCCGAATAGGGCAACCACCTACTTACTATAGCATCGCCCTTTTCCCCTTATAAGTGGGCCTTTTGCATCTTTTTGTAGCTCTTCACGAATCTCAGATTCCATTCTTGTGTTGACTGTTGGACATGATTTTTGACGTGGAGGCTCATCCCTTATCATTTATCACACCAACCGCCACACGACTATTGAAGGTATTAAAACGTATTTAAAAAATATATATAATTTTATAAATAAAAATATTTATAATATTTTTACTTTTAATAATTAAATAATTATTATAAAAAATTATTAAACAATAATTGTAAAATTAAAATTAAATTTTTTTTCAATTTTTTCTTTTTTATTGCTTTTTCTGCCGCCTTTTTTTCACTATCGAATGGGATGTAAAGATTTTACATTATTAACAACTTGTTTGGTCTTTAAAAAAAATAGATATAAAAATACATATAAAAAATTTTATAAATAAAAATAATTTTAATATATTTTTTAATAATTAAATAATAAATAAGTAAATAGTATTAAGTAATAATTAAATAATAATTATAAAAATAAAATAGATATTTTATCTAATTTTTTATTTCTCTTTCATTTTGCTATCCCTTATTAAACATGCTGTAATAGTAGTAACAAAATTTTTATTCACAACAATGTCAATAATATAATTTAGGTGAATTTTAAGGATACAAATTTATGTTTTATGTTTACCCATGCAATTGTTAATAAAGTCGTCTTAAAGTATTGATAACAATGGAATTTCATATTATCAACATATTAATATGTTTGTAACTTGCTCCCAAATTGCCTATCGATAACAAGATGTATACACTTTAATTTAATTTAACTTTTTTTATTAAAATACTTTTCATAAAAAGTATGTTAGAGTGCTTAATAGAGAGCATTTAAATTAAAAAAATTTAAATTAAATTAAACTGTAATATAACTTTTTATTTCAAATGTAATTTATATAATTTCAATAAAATTAAGAGGCATTCATATAATTTATTCTTTTTTAATTATTATGAGTCTTTAGTTTTTAATTTTAGTAAATTTTATTATTATATTAATTTAATAAGCATTTAAAATTGTATTTTTTAATAGTCATTAGTATTTATATTAATTATGTATTTTCACTTCCTTTGCTTTTTTTGTTTTTTAACTTTTGATTCCGTCCTTGTAGGTAACCATCTTCTTTTGTTTTTTTTTTTTTTTTTCTGCTCTTCATTTTTCCTTCTTGCTTAGGCATTTTTTGTCTCTTTCAATTGAAATATATCTAATTATACAAAAATCAGATTCGTAGGTAATATCATTAGATCTATTATTTCTAAAGATTTCATCTCTGTATAAGTTTACATTCGTATACCCAAAATAAGTTTTGTTCTGCTTGATTCTGTGCATGTGGGGATTCAATAAAACTCCGGATGCAAAATTAGGAAAGCGTTTACAGATGAACTCACACCATGACGAACTCAACAATATTTATCTGATGAAAATAGTGTGGGAATCCTGCTAGTTTATGAAACATGAAATGTCCATCAGAAAGGATGGGCCTGCTAGGGTGATGGCAATTGCCAAACTGAGTATAAGGTACAGTCTGAGACAACATTCGCTTTCCTAAATGTACTCCAGATAACATGCAGGCGAATGCGGGGGGTTATAATCGGACGGTGATGACCTAGTTTCGGAGTGGCTTTGCACGTACAAATATGTGCCGTTCAATTTGATTAGGCTGCTCAATCATAGGGCCCGCGAGGCCGACAAGTGTTTGAATAATTGCTACAACAAATCAGCACTCCAAAAACTCTATGGCCCCTATAGCTGCTGTTTCCGGACAAGCACTTGAAAATATCACGTGTTTTCAACAGTCGACTCCGTCTCGAGACTCATAGAGGGTAAATCAAGATAGATCAATTTCATTTACTGATGAATTAAGCACCCAATTTAATCAACAATGAGCTTGAAGACGTTCCAAATGCCAATTTTCTTTTACGAGACACTAGTTCAAATCCAAAGTGAGACCTTGTGTTCAATCTAAATTGATCAGGCGCCAGAAGATAATTTGGAAGCTTCCGGTCAAATCATTCATTCATATTAAGTTGAAGAAAATAAAGATCTGGCAAAGTTCAGCTTCGGCAACAGGAGTTGTTGGTTAGTTTTAATTTACCTTAGAACGCTGACGGGGAAATGGAAAAATTTAATAAAGAAAGTTCTTGTGTGATACCATCTCAGAAGGGTAAAGGACGAGGATGAGGGGGATTGGGGAAATGTCGCACATGTGATGGATAAGAATGGTCCTTGGAGGGCAGCATATAGTTTGTACGTTAGCTGCAATGATGATCCCAAGAAAACAGTCTCTATCAAGCACTAGCAAGTAATTTGTCAAATACGACTTGGAATAATCTTCAAAACCCAATTAGAGATTAATTATGAGAACAAGAGAGAGCGATGAGACATCTCTTTTGATTGCCATGTCCACTCAGAAGTTAGAATGCATGTGTAGATCCAATTTGGATTTCTTGTATTTAAAAAACTAAATGTGGTATCTAATAAGAGAAAAAAAATGGATAAGTCTTATCATACATTTTTTGAATTTGATGGTTTAAAAAAAAAAGAAATAAATCCTATGTATATTCTCATTGCATTAAATTTATAATGTTTCATTTGATTTATTGTAAAGTGAATTTTTTTTTTATCAAATTAGTGTAACATCTATTATATATTTATAATTATTGTTTTATTTTATTAAATTATATTAAATTATTATTTTAATCATTAAATTACTATTTTAAAAATAAAACACAAAAATTATTTTTTATCTTATATAGTTACTTTTTATATTCTTGTTTTTTAATCATATAAGCAAACAAATCTTAAATATAAGATATTCATTTAGGTGCAGATTCACAAGCAAGTAACATCAAATCTGCACAGTAAAAACTGCAGATTCACAATCCCCTTCCTGCCTTGCAATTCTCCTAAGAGATGGGTATTTTATATATATATATATATATATATATATATATATATATATATATATCTTATGCTGAAGATAATTATAGCAGAAGAAAAAGCCTCCTTAATATTTTTACAAATGGTGCAGAGTTTCACAATTTAGTACAAAAAGACTTTGATACCAAGTACTGGAAACTGTAATTAACTTATTGTCAATTTTAATAAATAAAAAGGGTCCAGCTTCGTCTGAGATTAAGGATCTCCAATGACCAATGAGCAATTATGTGTTTCACTTATTAGACAGAGGGAAGGCAAGGAGGGACCCCACGCTCACCAATTTTCTATTATAAAGGATCCGTATTATGATAAAAGTTGTTTTTGACAACTTACATAAAAAAATTAAAATTTAAAAAAAAAAAAAGTTGCTTTGCTCCCCAGCACAAGGATCTATACGCGGCCCGGAATCTTCATTTTTTTTTCTTAATTTTAATAAATTTGAAAAAAAGAGAGAATTTATAAAAAAAAAATTATATATATATTTTACTCTGTTATATTACTTTTTCTCTTTGACATTCATAAAAAAATTACAAGAATAAACATTAGATGATGCATTTTTCCTTTTTCGGCCATCAAACATCAGATGATGCTCACGTGAACATTGATTCGTGGAAATTATGACAGATAACTAATGCTACATATGTGGGGGTTCCAAATTTTGGGGTAGCTCAAGATTGGGCTTCATCCCAAATCCAACTTCATCTGACTGAGAACGAAGTTACCGACTCCAACCCAATGATGGCGTATCAGTCCAACTTGAATTTTCTGAATAGATCCATTTGAGGAAACATCAATATAAAATAATGCTATCATAAACACTTACGCACCGAATTTGTTTACAAAATGATGCGCTTTCTAAGAAATAGTACAACAATATGTAGGCCCTACTATGGAAGGAGGAGTTTTCATATGTTTGTTGCATGAGGCTGCACATCCTGTAAACAATAAAACTTTTACTTTTTTGCATTGCATAGTAAAAATAATAATAATAATAATTAATAGCATTTTATGACTTAATTATATGTACTCCGAGCGCCCTTATCAATAGGGGACGCTACGTTTGGTTGAGCGGGACACATACATCCCTCTATTTTTTAAAGAAATATATGCATATGATATTAAATTTTGATGTCCTGTAGCTACATTTCTTACAAATTTAAACTCACCAGATCTATACATATATTATGTAATTTTTTAGTATTGTTTGATATTTCAACTTGAATCCACTAAATTTACATTATATTATGTATATAACTCTTAACTAAAAATTATTATTATTATTATTGCTGTTATTTCCTCTTTTCTTTTTCTTATCTTCTTTTTTTTTTTTTCTTTTTGAGTATGAGCTTTAAAAATGTGATATTTGCACCTTCAATTTTCAATTTTCAACTTCTTAAAATAATCTCAAAGTTCAATTTAAAATTTAAAAACTTAATTGGGTCATTTTAATTAATCTTAAATACTAAATTGCTTTTTTTTTTTTTCAATTTTGCATAATATTTATTATGATCTTATAATTATCATTTAATAATATTTATCTCTTTTCATATTTTTTATTCATTTCATTTGATTTTTTTATTTTGATTTTTATATTTAACATCCTATGTATTAAACGGCCTTTGAAAAAAATATTGACTGTGTTATAATTTTAATATCTATTATTAATATAGAATTAAAAAAATTAAATTTTTAATTTTAATTTCTAATATTTTATTTTAATAATATACTATAAATGTATTTTTTTAATAAGATATGAAATTTAAAAAAAATGATATTAAAGCAACAATTTTTATGTAAATTTCATGAATCTTATTTAAAATTAAGCAACTTTAAAAGATTTGTCATCGCACATATATAAATAGATTAAAATTTTAATCTATCATTCTAGTGATCAACATAAAATCTAAATAACATATTTACAAAAGAGACAATGTCAATTTTACCCTCGTGAGCGGGGGCTCTAGTCGCCTCTGCTATGCATATATAAGATTGGTGGTTTAATAATCTCATTTGCATCCTTTTCTCGATTGATGTCGCCATTCACTGCACAGGCACCACTAATTATGTACTTTTATGTATGTCTTCCGATCAATCTAAATGCTTAGTTTAGACGTTAAAAATCATTTAATTTATAATTTCAGTGACATAAGAAACTTTGAGTAGTATACAACACCGGGGGGTAGGATTAGGTGGTGAAATATTTCCCCCTTCACTTTTAAAATTAACAGGGTATAATATAAAGGAGAGGAAACCTAACCACATCTTAATTTTCTTTGTTACTTTGACATCAAACTAAAGGAATTATTAAAGTGCCTTTGACAAAGGCATATATATATATCCCAAAAAGTTAAGAGTAGATTGTTGCAATCCCAGTGTTGCATCGACATGTGTAGGGTATCAGCCTCAATGCGAAGACTTTGTAATTTAACGACCTATTTTTATTTTTATTTCTTATTTTTTTGAAGGCTAACCAGTCATCTTCTTGATGGAACAAGAATCAAATCTCTAACCGCTCATGATTGAAATAAGGACTAATTCCCTTGCTTTTTCCCTACCTTCAATTATATATATACGTGTTCTCATGGTTTCGGACTTTCTGCATGTTCAATTCATTCAAAATATTTCAAAACTGATTGTTGACATTTCTAACTAATATTGTCATATAAATCCCTCCACAATCATTTGAAGCAGCCTCCTGGCTTCCCCACCCCAATAGAAGGTTCAGGTACTTACAATATAAAAAAATCCATATGCAGAATATGGGGCATATAATGCTCAGGATAGATATTTGGCTTTATCTGGCTCACTCTTAAGTCTTAAATATTATATCTTAATTGAAGCATTAATGTGGTTGCGAATAAGTCTCTTGTTGAAAATATGGAACGAGCAGAAAAGCTTTTTGCAAGAAACACTTCCTTCTAGTGTATACAGTAATTCCTTAATTTTCCAAGCTACTATACGGTTGACATAAACATGCCGCATTTCCACTGAAAATTAGGACTTGAATAGAAGAAGAAGAAGAAGCAGTTTCTGTCAGACAGCAGAAATGAAAATAAGAAGGCTTTAATGTATTTCTGATTCTGAACCAAACATTAATTAAGCATAGGACAAACTCATATTTGATCCCAGGATAGACTACACATATTTACCTTTGAGATAAATGAATATTCCAACCATTATCTTTTATATATAAGTCATGACTCATGACGGTAAATTGTTGCATATATACTTCTTTTTCTGATTTATAAATTATATATTAAGATCAGATTGAACTTAAAGAGGTCTACCATAATAACTCCACCCGTGACTTTGTTTTGCATATTCTAATTTTCATACTTTACTTCTTTTTATTTTTTTGGTTTTCAGACTACATGCATATTCATTTTAAGCTCATGACCTTTATTTTAAATTATAGATTTCTTAAATATGCTTTCCCCCTGGTTTCCACAACTGCACCCTGAAACTTGACAATGATTGGAAAATGAAAAGTAAAGAATGCCTCTTTAAATAATTAAATTGTAATTTCAGTTTATGGAACGATTATTCCTGGATAGTTTATTACCTGTGCCTCCATTTTATCTCACAGATACCCTCCTTTATAACAGACAGTTCAATTAGAAATAGATAAAGCTATGGTTTTTCCCTGCAACAAATTTTAGCCTTCATGTAATTCTATTCCAGCTCATTTTAAGCAGTTTTATCCCAATCCTAGAAATGATATGCAACCATGTACTAGGAGACTAGGCTTCACAATAAAATTAACGAAAGAAAACAGGAAAGAAAAAAAAAAGGGCAAAAGCCAAATTTCAACTGAAAGATGCACACCAATACACACACACACACACACATATATATATATATATATTGAATAAAATGATAATGACTTTCAAACTAACTCGATGAAATGTCCCAAAGTTGTGTACAAAAACATGTATTAACATATGTTAAAATATGTAGATAAAATATATATATATATATATATATATATGTATGTATGTATAAAATAATGCCTATATCTGCAATAGGTGTTGCGAGAAGCAAACAATGAAGGCATTTCAGTTAACACACACACCATAATGCAACCTCTGATCTAAAAATTAAATACTAGGATAGCTCATGTATAATGGGGTCCTCGAAAAATAGTTCAGTCCAATAAGATGAGGATCTCCCTTCGTAGCTAGAAGAGCTGCTGGTGGCATCTCCTGTCAGAGGTGGTGGCATAGATGGTAATATCCATGAGGAGTCATGATCAGCTGCCGTGTGATCCGCTTGACTTATCATTGTAAAGTTTGTACCTTGACCCTGCGCACTATTCAAACATGACTGGGAGCTAAAAGGGACTTGTGGTTGGTTTGAAATGTGAGATAACATGCTTGGGTGGTGGAGTGGTTGGGAGCTACCAATGCCATGGAAAAATGAGCCTGGATTATTCAATTGTTGGTAGTTCATAACTGGGTTCTCTTTCAAATTAGAGATTGAATTTAGCAAATTGATAGCTTCCATGTTTGCGATGATGCCATTTTGGTCACAGGAGTTGTTGGTATTCGAGGAAGCTGTGGATTGGAGTAAATAGTGAAAATATTGAAGCTTTGCCAACTGAACTGTCTCTGCTTGTAATTTCACAGCCTGATCATCCAAAGTTTGATGATGATGATCCATAAGGTCTGTCATGTTGGCCAGAGCTAGCAGATATGGCAAAGTGGAAACAAGGTCAGTTCTTGGCTGGTGGGTCATTGGATCAAAACCCATCTGAATTAACTTCTTCTTTAGATGAGTATTCCAGAAATTCTTGATCTCGTTATCAGTCCTGCCCGGAAGATGGGATGCAATTGCTGACCATCTATCAGAGGAAGCAAACATAAAAGTACAAGTCATAACAACTCAATATATAAATACAAAACAAAAGGCAGAGATACTGAAGCAAAATTGAAACACGTCCTCTATATCTATCCAGCCCCTCCCCAATAAACAGAAAAAGGAAAGTCATAACTCATAACACAGTTCAAAGGCAAAAGAAGAAGGAAGTGGAAACTGGAAAGTACTTGTTTCCAAGGATGGAATGGAGATGCAATATGGTTTGCTCTTCTTCTTGAGAGAACTTGCCCCTCTTGATGTCAGGCCTTAAGTAGTTGGTCCACCTTAGCCTACAGCTTTTTCCACATCTGTTCAAACCTGCAAATTTTGTAGAAAGAAGGAAATGAGGGAACACTGAAAAGAGAGTCAGAGAGATGTAATTTGCATCAATATATATAGAAGCCTGCGCATATAAAACTAACAGAGACAGACCAGCTAGCTTTGGAAGAGCTCTCCAACTTCCATGGCCATGTTTCTGAATGTACTGTACTAGCTTCTGATCTTCCTCAGGAGTCCAGGGTCCTTTCTTGAGGCCATTCTCATCGCAGCAGGGGGATCTTCCCATTCTGTATATAACTAGATCGATCTCTAAAGCTGTTACTTCTTTCTCCTTTTACCACCAAATTAAACTTGGGGCTGGGGCTTCCTATTTATATGCAATCTTCTTGCTTGCTTCTTATCGTCAGTTATCTGCATTTCAAAATTGTTTTACTCAAGATATTGGGACACTTATGATTAATAAAGTATGAATTGTGCAAAAATATTGTTCCATGCCTCCATGGAGATTGACAAGTATACCCATGTTGAAGCATTCATGCAAAACAGCCAAACTACTTTTTTAGTCCTATAATTGATAATTAATAAAGTCACAATTATTTTGAGAAATTTGCATATATTTTTTATTTGACAGCACAAATTTTAGATCATATATATATGTAATCCCCAGTTCACTAAAAATGCAGAGGAAAAAGAAAAAAGACAAACTCAATTTATAACTAACACTCCTAGTACTAATGCCAATTTTATATGTTTCCTACATTCATACATATAATTAGCTTGCATTGTAAAAGCATTACAAGAAAAAGCTTCAAGTTATTTCAATATACACGTAAACGAGCAAATATAATTGGTATCAAAATAATTATATATAAAGGACGATGCACTTGCAGTTTAATTTTTCATTTTCTAAAACTTCTATTTTGATCATTCAAACTAGCTATTGCAATATAAACGGCCATGATTTTTTTTGGGGGGGGGGGGGGGGGGGGGGGGGGGGGAGTTAATAATATATTGAAAAACTGGCCCCATCATGGAGAGCAGTAAAGTCTTTTAGCCGATCATTAAAAAAAAAAAAAGAGAAGGGGGGGGGGATTTAAAGAGGAATCATCAGCTGGACAATTTGGTAATTGTAAACTTAATAGTTTTTAATTTCCATTAATCTGGCATTAAACTATCATTAATAGGACGAAGCTTTCAAATCAGATTACGTAACACGTGGCGAATGCATGCTTGTCGGAGGAACCTATTCCATGCACGCAAAGAGGAGGCTGTTCGCCCTATTTCGTCATAATTTGCATGGCCTCAAATGACTTACGTCCACTCTCCTTGGATTTCATGCGACCTTACCCCTTAGGCAATTATTCATTCAAGAATACCCCGAAATTTATTAATCTCAGTATTATACGGGTATTGTTAATTGACATGTATTCATATGAAACATGTTGAGGAAATTATATTAATACACATTTTTCGAGACCATTCAATTTAATTTTAAAATTAAATACTCTAGTCAAAATAAAAAAGGATATTATATAATTAATATATTTTAACTATTAAGACTACTTAATTTAAATAGTGAAATCAACCCATAAATTAAATTAAGTCAATGCATTTAATTATAATATAAAAACTAAAATTGTCAAGTAATCCTTAATAGTCAAGTTAGCTAGCTTTTGCTTAAATTGATACACTTTATTAACCTACATATATATATATATATATATATATATATATATATATATATATATATATATATATATATATATATATATATATATATATATATATAAAACCTACATACATATATATATATACTACAATAATGAAGATACTTATATAGAGGGATACATATGTATAACCATCGGCCGTGGCCTGTTAGCATAGAGCTTTAGGCATATTCAGACACATCAAACCACATGCATGCGTATTGTATATATACACATGTGCTAGTTGCTAGACAACTAGATATAACTGAATATCCAAACAGGTAAACTAAAAGATCCATAGAAGTCGTTGAAAATATATAGATAAATAAAGTAACAGTGAAAAGCCTCGAGGTTAAAAAGTCAGGGGAAACCCAAGGTGCTAGTAGAGATATTGGTTCAGTGTCTCTGAAAAAGACACATGGGATGTGACACCCTGTTGACTCGGAGGGTGGTGCAGTTGGAGACGTGAAGGAGAATTTGGTGCAGCAAACGCCCACGATCCAGCTACACCAATTTCCATTTTTGTAATGACCCTTAAGACATTCTTTGCATGCACGGCTGAGAAAACCTTTCAATGGCATTTGTTGGCGTTTTGTCCTCATCCACCTTGTTCTCTTGCATATTTTCTTTGTCATGGCATCCTATTTCTTCTCAAATGAAATTCAAAGTAAAAGCCAAAAGGTTATTGCTTAGTACAAGCCAAGTGTTTTATAAATTGTTGGCCAAACGTGCCTCATATAGTCATATTAGCTAGCAGATTGAATATAATTAAAAATCAAATTAGACCTGAGTTAATTAATTCAATCCATGACAATAGCCAAAGTTTCAACCTGCTTTTCACAAAGTGGGGCCAAAGCATATAGTGTAACATATTGGTGTGTCCATATGGTGCCCATCTTGCTTCACGTATAAGCTACACATTTTCAAACCTAAAGTTTGATTGTTTAATTTGATGAAGTGTATATGTTGAACGGAGCCAAAGGAGTTAATTAGAGAGATCATTTTTCAACAGTATTAAATCTTTCTTATTTCTTGTTCATATGTAGCAAATCCCTTATTGCGTTTACCCCTTCTATAATTACATTTGTTAGTAAACTGTTCATACACACAATATATTTTTGTCCTTTAATTTAGCCAAGGAACCTTGTCGGGGACCATGAGAGCTACTAAAAGGAGGCAATGATGTAAGAACAACTTTATAATTTCAATATAATATCATCTTTGATTTCAGTGTGTAAGCTAAACAACTGATTTGCTTGCTGAAATGGGTTTCCAACGAATACATTTGAAAAAAAAAAAGTTCTTCAAGGTGGCTTACAAATGCTATAATGGAAATTTATAAGCTTAATTAATATTTGATCCCTTAACTTATTTATTTAATTTAGTTTCTTAACTTTTCTTTTTGGTTCAATTTAGAATTTTAACTTTTAATTTGGGTTATATTTATCCTTTTTTTTTTTATGAAACTAGTTTCTTTAGTGGTAAGGTTGACAAATACTAGTGTTTATCTGCTTTTTAAAATGGTTTCTTTTTTTTTTCAATAATAATCCATCAACTGCATTTGAAACTTTTACTGTTCTAATTAATGTAAAAGTGTATTAATCAATAAAACCAAAACTAATGAAAATAAACCAATAAAATAGTGCTCCATAATTTTTACGATGCATTATTACTGCATTGACATTTTAAAAGAAGATTAATCTTAACTATTTAACATTCAAAAAATACTGGAAAAGACAGAATATGGGGCAAAATGAAAACCATACAAAGGAAGACATAGAAGAAAGAAAACAAAATGATTTTTTCGATTTGAAATAGATCATAACGCATGTTGTGGTTTTTTTCTAGTCTGTCTTAATTAGATGCCAAAAGGGTTTATATTAGTCCTTTTTTAGAATCTCAGGACATTAATGGATCTTTGAAACACTCAAAAAGTTAAAAGGCCATTTTAGAGATAGACATTCTAACAATAGTTTTTGTCTAGGTTGTCATGTAGCACCATAAATGGTGTTTGTTAAGCATTCTTGTGGACATAACGGAAAAAGAGATGAATGTAATATAAATTAATGAATTAAATTGAAACAAACAAATGCGTTAAAGAACTAAAATACTAATTAAGCCAAATCCATTTTCAGATATTCGAATTTTAATATATATATTTTTTTTTTGAAAGAAGCATATTCTTGAACGTAATATTAGAAGTTGTATCAAATTGTCATGAGCTTAATTTTTAGCCTCTCATTTTTCATAAAAATTTATGGGGGCTCTATATTTTATTTATACTTCGAACTTAAAACAATTTTTGCCAAAGAGTTACACAAGTCAAAAATATATATATGAATATTTTCTCAATGGTTTAAAATATTTAAAATAGTTGATTCTTTAATGAACAAAAAGATCTAGTACAAACTACTCCAAAGTCTTGTTTTGTTAGGAATTGGGCCTAAAATTCAGATTTGGAATCAAAATTAGACCTGCTAATTCTATTTTTTTTTTGGTTTATCTTTTAGAATTATAATTATAATTTTATGCCTCAATTCCACAGAATTAGAAAATAACTAGTAAAACTCAATTTCAATTTTTACTCAAATATTAAAAAATTATAATTCCTTTTATCAAAATGATGTGACTATTCTTATTACTATCATTGTTGTTATCATTATTACTATTGTTGTTACTATAACCACTACTTATCACTTATTTTATTAATAAAATTGGAATTGAATTTGAATTAAGATTTTATATTTTAATTCTTTACCTGATTCAAACGTGATTAAAATTCTATATCAATTCCAATATGTTACCCCAAACAGAGCCTAAAACGTTTCGAAGATTCAATTATCATGAATATTTAAATTATTAGATACAGGTCCAGAAGATTTATATTTTTACTATATATCCCTTACATGAAAAACACTTTGTCTCTAATTATAAATAAATTACTGGCCTTACATGTGAAGAACTAGGCTGCATTACCACTAGATTTTTTTTTTTTTTCTTTTTTCAATCAAGGAAACATAACTCTGCAAGCCACCTGTTATAAAATAAAGGGGAGGGGGGGTTACAGAGATAACGCTTGAGCAGGTTTTGTACATAGGGGGGAAGATAGACAAATGTTATACAGTTGATATGCCTGTAATAAAACAACGATATGTCTTTGATAATTACTCGAGCAGTTTCTATGTCAGCCTTCCAAACTTGCGTTAGGAGTTCGTCTGAGCAGACACCCGAACAAGTATGTCCACCAAGATTTGTAGATGGTGGAAGATCTTCTTGTTGAATTTGACCTCCTTACGCAACCACAAATAGTGTCCCTTTTGTCTGTTAAATACTGTCGCTGCAATTGCAAATGAGAATCCTTTCCTGCACTTATTGACTATTTTGCCTTCAAAGTACAAATATAATAAGTAACATCATGGAAAGAGAAACGACCGGGGAGGATGAGGTATGAGTGTGTTGGACCCAAGTTAGGTGGTTTTGCTAACATAGGCACTTCAACAGATGCATACTCGTTGCATTGCGGCTGAATTAACCATGTACATATATATATATATATATAATCTACGCTGAAAATAATGCGTTCCACAAGATTGGAGATGTTGATTACTATTTGTTAATCAAACGCGAGAGAAGTGGATGAGTTTGCGTTTGCTACTGCAGGCGTTATATGTGATGAGTATATTTTATGGTTAAGTTTGGCCGAGTCATTAAGAAAACAGAAGTCCCACCTTGCCAAGTCATGATCTATCCCAAGAAGTAATTACTTGTGCAACGTACGCTTTCACTGATAACCTAATGATGACCAACACACAAAACTTGGTTTGACAATACTTCGCTATAGCTTAGGTATTACCAATATTGACTCAGACCAATTCCTTTCTCTAACTGGATATGATGCAAACTTTTATAGAAAATACAATATACAAAACGAATCTTGGATTGGTATCCGTATATTCAATATTTGAAAATTTACTCCTAACGTGTTGGTATTACACTACCGTGGGATAATTCCTCTTTTTGTTTTTTGGGGGTATTAATTCCTCTTTATTTATTGTAGTTGATAGCTGATTTCGTAGCAAGCAAAATTTAAAGATTTGATTTGAAATAAGAATTCGTCAAAGTTCAAAATAGCTCTGAGATTAATAAATTAAAATTTAAAATTCAAATCACAGTCAACTGTAATTTAAAAAAGAAAACAGTAGTGGACAACTCAATCAAATTCCGAAAATAGCTATTAGATCATGGTGTGCTTTTCAAAATATGGGCATAGGGTGAATGAGTAACGTCTATCATAAAAGTCCCTCTAAGATACGTGCACTTGTCTATAACAGAATATGTTCCATATCCTTGAACTATAGTTTAACTCTCGGGCCCCAAAATGGCCCAGACATAGTTAGCAAATATAATGACACAGGGAAAACGAAATGCAAAAGAACACTTAAAGAACAATATTAATCGTTTCTGCAGGAACAGCTGTATACATGCACGCGGCTGATCGACTGATGGAATAGAGAACATGGGCCCCGCATGAAAAAAAAATATATATATATATATATATTAGAACAAATTATTATTTTGGATTTTGAAAAATATAATTGTTATTAATTTAATTTTTAAAAATTTATTGACACTAGTTTAATCTAAATATTTATAATAATTACTTTTTATTAATTAAATTAATGTTATTAAAATATTGCAACATCTAACGCGAAATAACCCAAAAATTGATTGATTGATTGAGAGCGCAGCTACAGATATGGATTTCTTCCAGTAAAACGACTTGTCGTGGGCTTTTGTTCCCGCTCTTTGAGGGCAATGTATTGAGTCGTCGATCATATGGACTCGAAACTGGACCAGGACCCACAGGAGCAGGAGGCAGTCTGGCCCTAGCTAAGCAAAAGGGGATGGCTGCCGACGTTGTGGACTCGCCAGAGTGAAGTGAGTGATAATATCGTAATAGAGACATTTGAGTGCATTTAATTTATAAAAAAAAATTGGAATAAAATTAATTATAAAAATTTATAAATTTGTTAGGTATATCTTTTCCATACACTTTATATGGATATATAAATAAAGTATTTGCCCAAGATCCTTGGCCCAGGCATTGTGCATCTGGCACCATAAATTAATTTGAGTAGACGCCTTGTGCCTCTGTGACCATAAATTAAATTGAGTAGTTATCTTTCAAGAGCAATTCTACACTCCGGCAACCGCGGCAGGAAGCGACATTAATCACAAGAAGAAGTAGTGGGAGCGTTGAGGTCGCATTTAAAGCAGATGCGCCTAACTAAGTCACATTACTGTTGTTCTGTGCTGTATGGGTATGGCCCCTTCCTCACCATCCACCACACACTGCGGGTTAGGGGATGGAGGCTTTACCAAGACCATCCTTCTAATCTAGCTGTCTCACTCTCCTGTGCCTGCTATCATGGCAAACGACGCCGCTCTTAGGACCTCTCTGCTTTGGCTAGCAGCTGTTATATTGGTGGTTGGCATATTCACCCATTCCCCTAAGAAGATGATTGTTACCTATGTTTTTGGAGCCCTGGCCATTGCTGCCATACTCTTGCCTGACTGGGATTACTTCAATCGCGATTTCTCTCGCTGGCCTCATCCTGTTACTGCTGAGGAGAGGGCTTCTCTTCTTCCCCATCGATCTGGATTTATCAGGTACCTTTTCTTTTTATTTTTCTTTTTGCACAAAAAAAAATATTTATTTGCCCCTTTCCCTCTGGGGTTACTGCCAAAACTCAAAGGTATTACTTGATTTGTTTGTTATAGAAGCTTCTTGTATCTACGCAGGTTCGCTAGTTCCCCACTCAGATTGATTGCTTACAGTGCAATTTATGGATATGCTTTGTACAAATGGTGGAAGTATGTATCCAAGTAATAAGTATTGTACCCCCTAATTTGTTACCCTGTGTCTTAGATTATGTTGATATGTTCAATTTGAAAGAAATTGTATTAATTTTATCTGCAACTGTGGAAAAGATGCTTTATTTTCCTACAGATTAGAAAATATAGGGGAATGAACAATATGTGTTTGATCCCTTTTTTGATCTTATTAGAAAATAGCGTTTCCTTCCCCTTTTATCCTTTCAACTAATGTCAATGTGAAAGTGCATGGACTGTCAATTTTATGGATGACGCTTGCTTCCAATTCCGCAGCACATATATTTTTATCTTGATGAGCGGAAGATTGTTCTATAGTTGACTGCTTGTATGTGTTACATAGGAAAATAATATTCCTTTAACTTCTAAGGACGAAAATTACATATTTTTATGTAACTAAGAAAATTAGCTAATAATTTGTGGAAAGCAGAAAAAATTGTCCATTATTGAAATTTAAAAGCTGTTACATATTGATTCTTGGTTGTTAAAGTTCTTTTCACAAACATGACTTGTATCACAGGAAAGAAAAAGTTGGGCCTTCTGCCTACATGAAAGGTGTTTCTCATATATGTTAAAATTCCCAAAAAAAAAAAAAGAAAATTGGAAGTCCATGGAGTCCAATGCTGTATTGAAGGCTTTGGGAATAATCTTGGATTTTGTTCACTACCGTAGCGAAGCTTGGGGTTTATTGTTGGGTCTTAAGTTAGTTTGAGAGAATAATTATAAAAAAGTAGCGGTGCAAATTGACTTTGCAACAGTTGCATTTGTTAAGAATGGGTGTGACCGATCATCATCCTTGCTTCAATTTGGTAAATAAGACAATTCATGCATTGACAATGAGATATTGTCCTACTTCATATTTTTCAAGAGACAAATTGTAGTGCAGATGGATTAGCAAACTTCACTCATTCCTTCTTGCTTAGTTATCAGGCGTTTACAATTCCTCCATCTAGTTAGTGCTTACCTACATGTAAACTTTCAGGATGTGATTTTTCTATGTCTAATTATTAACTTGTTGGTAGTTTTTTTTTTTAAGGGGGAAGGGCTATTCACCCCGTCGTTGATTCAAAAAAATAATACACAAAATTTTTTTTTAAACTTAGAGTGATTTTCAAAAGTTTAAAATAAACTTCTAAACACTTAATTTTATACAAATAACTTTTTATTAATAAATTTATTAATTTACTGACAAAAACTTCAAACATAAACAAAAAGACACCTCAGCCCAAACATATCATGTGTCATCCACAAGTAATAAGAACATTTAAGTCTTTTTTCTCACTTTTTTCTTTCCCTTTTAATCTTGTTCAGGCATTCCAAATTTTCTCTCTTCTTTTTCCTTAGAAATTTCATCTCCATTCTTATATTTGTTTCTTAAATTTTCATCTTTCTTAAAGCATAATGCGACAAGATATACAAGCAAAAGATGAAGTTTCCAATTTCCCGACAATTATTTTTCCCTAAAAACATATTAGGGCAAACATGATACTTGGAATAAATGAAGAATTCACTTCCAATCAAAGCTAATTGGAGGGAGCGATGGTCAAAGGCAGTGAATCAAAGTGGGTTTTTGTTTTTGTTGTTGATGATAATGATGACGATATTAAGTAATGTGGAATTGGTGTTTTAAGTCTTTATTAGTTTGCTTTCAGTTTAATTGAGTTTTTAAGCATTTTGCTAGTTATTTACTGTACTAGCTAGTTTGTTACTCTTAATGGAGTCAGTTCTACATGTTTTAAATAGCAAGTCTAGTTTATTTTGATGTATTGCCTATTTAAAGGTTGCCATTATGCTAATGAGTATGTGAATACTCTAAAAATAAAATAGAACCTTGTCCTCCAACTTGTTTTCGTCTATCTCTTGCCATTTGGTTTGTAACAATAGTATCAAAGCCATATACTTTTTTTTTTCCTAAAAAGGCCATAGCTTTCCTACTACCACACTTCCCATGACATCTAAAATTTCGTTCAACCTGCAATTCCTCGTTTTGATGGTTATTATGATTATTAGAGCATGCTAATGGAGAATTTCCTAAAATCTAAAGAGTACTGGCAAATTGTTTTAGTAGTAATAATAAAACCAACACTTGGCATAGTAGTGACAGATGCACAGAGGACAAAATTGGAGGCAGTGAAACTAAAAGACCTTAAAGCAAAAAATTATCCCTTTCAAGCAATTGGTCGCTCAATCCTAGAAACCATTCTTTACAAAGATACTGTTAAGGATATTTGGGATTCTATAAAGAAGAAATATCAAGAATTAACAAGGGCAAAGAGGCAATAGCTTCAAGCATTTCGACCAGAGTTTGAAATGCTTTGAATGAAATTTGGCAAGTCGGTCATAGATTTTTTTTCATAGATGATGACAGTAGTTAACAAGATGCGTGGTGACAAGACGGAGGAAATTACAATTATAGAGAAGATTCTTCAAATCATGACACCAAAATTTAATTGTGTGGTTTATTCTATTAAATAATCTAATTGATATTGATAAGCTTTCAATTGATGAATTACAAAGTTCTTTGTTGATTTATAAGTAAAGAATTAACCACCAAGAAAATAAAGAGCTAGCATCGAAGGTCTCATTATAAAATAGTGGAGATGGAGGACAAGGTATTGGTAGAGGCAATGACAGAAATAATGGTAGAAGTAAAGGTAGAGGAAGAGGTAGAAGTAGGGGTAGTCAACAACAATTTCAATACCTAGAAAATTAATTCCAAAGAAGAGTAAGAGGACAAGGAGGCTTCCACATCAAGTTAACGAAGTCCAAAATTGAATGTTATGGATGTCACAAGTATGGCCATTATAAATCAAAATGTCAAACTTACTTGTCTAAAATGTATGGAGAAGAATCTAACTATGCAAAAAAAGAGGAAAAGATATCCTTGTTGATGGCTTATCATGTGAATGAAGAAGCTTACAAGAACTTATGGTATCTAGACAACGGTTGCAATAATCACATAAGTGGAGAAAAGTCAGTTTTCTCCACCCTTGATGAATCTTTTCAAGATAATGTAAAGTTTGAGAACAACTCTAAGGTTCTAGCCATAGACAAAGGACAGGTAATTATTCAAACCAATGGTTCTGTTACTCTAATAATCTCCAATGTCTTTTTTGTTTCAAATTTGAAGACCAATCTTCTAACCATCGTTTAGTTACAAGAGAAAGGTTATGAGATCTCAATAAAAGATGAAGTTTGTAGAATCTAAAATGTCAATTTGAGCTTTAATTGCTCAAGTTAAGATGACTATAGATAGAATGTTTCTTCTCTATCTTCATAATATTCACCATGTATGTTTTTCGATAAAATTAAAGTATGTGGCATGGCTATGGCACTTTCAACATGGGCTGATAGATTGACAACTTTACATCAAAAGAACATGGTGATAAGCCTTCCTCAAATTACTTCTCCCTCTGAAATTTGTGAAATCTGTGTTGTTAGCAAATAATATCATAGTCCATTTTCCACAATGCAAATCATGGAAAGCAAATAATGTGTTGGAAATGGTTTATTCAGACCTCTGTGGACCAATCAAATGAAGGTCTAATAAAGGTAAAAGATATATAATTACCTTCATTGATGGTTTTAGTTGGAAAACTTGGGTATATTTTTTGCAAGAGAAATCTGAAACTTTTGCAACCTTTAAAGGCTTTAAGGTTCTTGTTGAAAAAGAGATTGGTAGCCCAATCAAAGTTCTTCACAAGATCATAGTAGAGAATTCATCTCACATGAATTTAAAAATTTTTGTGAGAACCATGGCATTAAGAGGCAACTTACAGCAGCATATATGTCTTAGCAAAATAGAGTATATGGGTGCAAAAATCACACTATTATGAATATAGTGCAAAGCCTTTTGAAGTAAAGTGGCATCTTAAAAAACTTCTGGCCTGAAGTAGTCATATGAAGCATTCATATCTTAAATAAAAGTCCTACACTTATATGTTGTTCAAAATATGACACCAAAGGAAGTATAGAATGAAAGCAAACGAATTATTGATTACTTCAAAATTTTCGAGTGTATAACACATGCTTGAGTTCTAGACGAGAAGAGAAAAAAGCTAGATGACAAGGGATGTTTTTCTTGGTGTTAGTAATGAATTAAAGGCTTATAAATTATATAATCCTAACACTAAGAAAATTGTGATTAGTTGTGATATTGTCTTTGATGAAGAATATTTTTGGTCATGGAATGGAGATGCTCTCCAGTAGCAAATTCCAATGAACTTTGATGATGAGAAGAATAGAAATATGCAACAAAGTACACCTTACAAAATGCTCTAGAATATACTCCAAATCCTTCTACAGTTAAAGTGGATAATAACCAGTGACACAACGAGTTAAAAGAAAACTAGCATGGATGTTAAATTATGAGGCGACTGAAATTGATCAATCAAAGAACCTATTAGCACATTTTACTTTATTTGCTAATTGTGATCCTACAATTTTTGAAGTTGCTGTCAAAGATTCAAAATGGAAAAAGGCTATGGATGAAGAAATTGTAGCAATTGAAAGGACACAATACTTGGGAGCTCATTGATCTTCTAAAAAGACAGATGACAATTGGTGTCAAAGTGGGTACATAAGATGAAGTTAAAGTTGAATGAAAAGGGCAAAGTTGACAAGTACAAAGCATGCTTGGTTGCAAAATGCTATAAGCAAGAGTTTGGTGTGGACTACAAAGAAGTCTTTGCTCTTATTGCATGACAAGACACAATAATGATGGTGATTGCATTGGTAATTCAAAACTCATGGCATATCTTTCAACTAAATGTGAAATTAGCATTTTTGCATGGTGAGTTGTAAGAACAAGTATTCATTGATCAACCTTCTAATTATGTGAAGCAAGGAAGTGAACATAAGGTATACAAATTAAAAGAGGCACTATATGGACTAAAACAAGTCCATGAGCTTGGTATAGTTGTATAGATGCATATTTCTTAAAGGAAGGATTTAAGAAATGTCCATATAAGTATACTTTGTTAAAATTTGCAATGATGGAAAATGCTTATTGTGTGTTTATTTGTAGATGATTTTGTCTTCATAGGAAGTAACAGTGATAAGTTTGAAAATTTCAAAAGATCCATGATAAATGAGTTTGATATGTCTGTTTTTGGAATGATACACTACTTCCTTAGTATAGAAGTGATGTAATGGGATGTTGGAATATTTATTTCACAAAAAAAAAAAATATGGGCAAGAAATCTTAAATAGATTTCAAATGACAAACTGCAATGCTGTGAGTACAATAATTGAGTTTGTTTCAAAGGATTTTAAGGATTTTGGAGGAAGGAAAGTTAACAGTACCCTATATAAACAAATGGTAAGAAGCTTGATGTATTTAACAGTAACAAGACCTAATATAATGTATGTTATTAGTCTCATTAGCAAGTATATGGAATGCCTAATTGAGATGCATCTATCTACTGTAGAAAGGATTTTTTGATACTTTTAAGATACTATTGGTTATAGGTTATTCTCTAAAATAAGAGAAAAGTCCAATTTATTTAGCTTTACTGATAATGACTATGTTGGAAATCAAGATGATAGAAAGAGTACTTTAAGGTATGTCTTTAAACTTGGTTCAGCAGCTGTTTCATGGTCTTTTAAGAAACAACTAATTGTTATTTTATCAACAACAGAAGCTGAGCTAGTAGTTGCAACTTCTTGTGCATGTCAAGTTACTTGGCTAAGAAAGATTCTTGAAGATCTTTAATTCAAGCAAATGGAAGCTACTACTATATATTGTGATAGTACTTCAATAGTAAAACTTTCCAAAAATCTCATTTTACATGAAAGAATCAAGCATATAGATGTGAGGTATCATTTCTTAAGAGATCTCAGTAAGGATGAAGTGATTAATCTTGTTTTCTATAAAAGTAAAGAGCAAGTAGCTGACATATGCACTAAACCTATCAAATTGTCTTTATTTTAAAAACTAAAGTACTTGGTATTTACACTTTAAATAATTCAAACTGAGGGGGGAGCTTTTATGTTTACTTTGTTAAATTAAATGTTGAAACATCAATTTAAAAGGGGGAATGTTAAGTAACGTGGATTTAATATTTTGAGTCCTTATTAGCTTGTTAGTTTCTTACTAGTTTGTTTTAATTTGATCAAGTTTTTAAGTATTTTACTAGTTGTTTACTGTATTAGCTAGTTTGTTACTCTTAATGGAGTTAGTTCTACATATTTCAAGTAATGGGTCTGGTTTATTTTGATGCATTGCCTATTTAAAGGCTACCATTATGCTAATAAGTGTGTGAATGCTCTGAAAATTAAATAGAACTTTATCTTTCAACTTGTTTTCATCTATTTTTTGCCACTTGGTTTATAATAGAAGATGATTCTTTATAATCCCAACTTTGCTTCTTTTTCTTTCTCCCATTCTCCTTTCAAAAGTAAGTAAGTAAATATATATATATATATATATATATGGTTGGGAAATAAGCTTTTGTCGAATCAATTTCAAGTGGGAAGGAAGGCGCCTAATTGGAACAATGCAATTCCTATTTTGAACCATTTTCATTCTTGTTTCCAACTTCAAATGCTTCCTTATTACGAGTCTAGAGAATGAGAGTTTGCAACTGATCCTATTTAAGAGATGAAAAGATAGGAATAAAAGTAGAAAAATAATAATAATTTATGAATATAAAATGACTTTTATATCTTTATTTAAAAAAGTATAAAAATAAATAAATATTATTAAGTAATAATTATAAAAATATAATAGATATTTTTTATATTTTACTTCTTCATCTATAACTAAACGGGTTAGATTTGAATTGCTTGAGTAAGATAAAAAAGAAAAGGAAAAAGTGATATGAAATGACCATAATAGAATTATTCATATGAAATCAAAAGCTTGGAAGGTTAATTTCAAATTTTGAAAGTCAAAAAATTATTTACACGTAATTTTAAATTTAAAGAGACTTTGTGCATTTTAACTCCTATATATATATATATATATATGCTTCACATGTTTATTCTTTATTTCTTTACATGAATAACTTGTACATCTAATATTATGAATAATTTTAAATATATATTATTAAATTTATTAATTTCATAAATTAAATTTTTATTTATTGTTAATGTTAAAGACATGGCAAGATAAGAAAAGGGTAGCTTAGTCCAAAAAAGAGATAATGCATTGTTTAAATTATTGGGGTACAAGTTTTTTTTTTTTAAACCTAAATAAGCTAAGGGAAAAGAGGATGATTTGTAACCATGGAAACACAAAGATAATTTTGGTAAGATAACAAAATTGTCATAATTGAGTCTCCTAGCTAGCCTTGGGAGTCTAAGGACATTACTTTTTATAAATATGTATGTATTAATTGTTGTTGATTTTTTTAAAA
Source organism: Erythrophleum fordii (assembly GCA_032878935.1). NCBI lineage: Eukaryota > Viridiplantae > Streptophyta > Magnoliopsida > Fabales > Fabaceae > Erythrophleum > Erythrophleum fordii. The sequence continues at coordinate 31,428,830 of JAVQMF010000050.1, forward strand.
TTATATGGGGTTGTTTTAATAATGTGAGCTTAAATAATATAGATTGGATCATTTTAGACCATGATTATAATGCATATATGATTGAATATTATGAGGTTTTTTTGGGTGGAAAAATTAAAGGAAGGAAAAGTAGTGATAAACCAAAACACTTAAACGGGTATAATCAAGTATGGATGTTTAAAATCGATCCAAACCAATTGAATCAAACCAAACTGATAAAAATCAAATTAAACTGATTTAAAAAAACTAAAATTAGTTTTGAACATTAGAAAATCAATCGATTTGGTTCAGTTATCGATTTTGTCAAATTTGGTTTAATTAAAATCGAACCAATTTTTTTTGTTTTTATTGATTAAATCCAAATCATAAATAAACATTTTATCAATAAAAAAATAGTATTTTTTTACTTTACTTATATTTAGATGAGTTTATCAAATAAATTATCTTAAAAATATTATTATTTTATTATCTTTACATATGATATTTAATTAGAATTATAGAATAATTAAATATAATTATGAGCGATACTTTCTTTTTAGAAAAAAAATGATATATACTAATTAATTATTTTAACATTATTATTGATTAGAATATTAGGAAATATATCATATTATAAATCAAACTTTACATATTACAATAAACAAAATCTTAAAAAAAAAATCAAATTACTTTTAGACAATAAAAAAAAAGGAACCAACTGAACCAAACTAATTAAAAATCAAAGCCAACAAGATCGAAAAATTTGCTACACCAACAATATTAGTCCGGTTTAATTTTGGTTTAAAACCGGAACCTTTGAGCACCTGAAATCAAGTGCTGATATCATAGAATACAAGGGAGATGAGGCTGCTAACGCAGAATATGCTACCATCCAACATAAAGGGTGTGGTGAATGGATGTCCTCAACGCATCGAAGCAGAGAAAGTGGTGGAAAAGACGGTAGAAATCAAGGCTAAGTTACTGAGAAAGATGTTCGAGAAGATCGATTGGAAGGCTTTCTACGGTGCATCTCGGGCCATGGGATATGCCGAGCTCCTCGAAGAGATTGACTCACCCCTGCTGGAATCAAACGAATTCCTGCACAGGTTCCACCATGCCCTCTTGGAACTCCACCTTGAAGAAGGTGCGCTTGTTTGCCTTGAGACTGGACGACAGCTTCCCATCAATATAGTTATTCCAAATATGTCTTCACGAGGAAGAGATGTGAATTTTAACGAAATGTTAGCCTTGTGGCATGTGCGAAGGTTTTACTTCATGGCATTTTGTATTGGATGATAAGAAGCATGTTTTGGATTGTTCTTGTAGGTGAAATTGTAAATGATAGAAATGCTATGGTTTCTCTTTCGTCTTCTAAACAACCCCCAAAGGTTAAGGATTTACGCGCTCTCTAGCTTATAGCGCAGCAGATCACCCATTGCAAGAGATATCAGGGAGTTGGCTTGTAATTTTGCTACTTATCACCGGGCAACAAAAAATGACATTCTTTTGCTACTGATCTTGCTTTTCCAATGGTTGCCGACAAATTGAGAGTCTTGTCAGATAGTCCTTTAATATTCCGTACAAATTGGATATCAAGTGGGCTTAGGTTGTAATTCACTAGACAAATGAAAGTCCAGAGTAGGAGGAATTTAAATTCTGCATGTAAAGAAAAAAAATATATGCAAAACAATTAATTAAAAGATAAAGTTTTATTATTTATTTTTACTTTACATGACTGTCATGTTGGATTTCCTCAATCAACAAGCCTTTATTCTAACACAAGCAAAGGTGCAACACAGGCAAGGGTAGCACCGCGCAAATAAAATTGGCGCAGGGGACAACTTCAGGACAATAGATGTTAGAATTTCATTTTAGTCATTCACCAGAAACAAAAAATTTCATTTTAATCACAAGAAAAATACGTTAAATCATAGACCCATTAGAATCCATGGGTCATGTTATGAAATTCCAAAAGTACGATTAGAAAGAGTTCAATTAAAACCTTGTTTTTTTCAAATTAAGTTTCAAATTATAAGTTTAAAAATAAAAAATATAATTAGAAAGTGAAAAATTATAACTGTAAATAAATATTACACTTAAAAAAATTACAACTATACAATACAATTATAATTTTTAAGAGTAATTTTTACTTATAATTATAATTTTTGATATTCCAATTACACTTCTTATTTTTAAACTTATAATTTGAAATTTTAATCTTAAAAAAAAAAAAGGGTGAGCTTTAAAAAGCCTTGAAGGATCCAAATTCGTAATAACTGAGGTTGGTTGGCGCGCTCCTTCATGTAATAAATTATGCAGTTCCCTTTTAGGCATACCCCTATGTTAAATCAGTAAATACTTCAGCGACCACTATGCTACATTGAAGTACCCATTCTGCTCCCCTCAGGAGAAAAAGAAGAAAAGGGAGGGGAAAAAGCGGAGGCCCAAAAAAAAACAGAAACGAAAAAAAAATCAATAACAAAAACAAAAAAAACAAAAACTCACTTTTTGAGAAGGTAACGTCATTTATGTATTGGCGCGCTCAAGTCAAGGGGAACATTTCCTCTCAAATTCAGGATCAGATGGTGAAAAAATTACCCTAGCGGGCTGACACTTGCTTTTCTCTCATCTTTGGATCGTGGGGTTTCACACGGAAGAGGAGGCACACCAAACACCCAATCAAGAACGTTTAAATATTTGGATCTAAACACTTCCCTTTCCTGTGCATAGCAGTGCATTATGATGGCTGTTGACAAGCTGAAAACCACTACATCAGCTCTCTTAATCTTTCTTGAATGCGGCATGTATCCTGCATCAGCCATGCATGCGAAGAAGCTCTCAATAGCCCGTGCAAGGCAGTATAACGATATCTCTATTCGCCTGCTTTTCTTCTCAATGGCCAATGCAAGGCCAGATGGGAACTGCAAAAGAATGCAAGTGCAACTTTCATAACTAAATCATCTATCTGGGATGATATTATTCTTCTCGAAGATATAATTCCTGCAGTAAAATGTTCTTTCAAGTTGGACCAAAAAAAAAATTGTTTCAAGTTGAATACCGTTCCCATGACCACCATTGGAATGTTGCATCTTTTAAATATCCTAAAGAGCAAGCACGTCCACATCCTGATGAACAATAGCGACATCCGTCGCATACATGACAGACAGCAGTAACAATAAAGAAGAAGAATAAGGTAAAAGACAACAAGAGACAGCAAGCTGTCGAGAAGCAAGTACATGAAACCATCTGATATAATTCCCTCAATGTACTAATTTCATTGCATTTCACACCTGAAGTCAAGTGTGAACACCGTATTTTGTCCGGACCAATTATAAAAATAATAAAATTAACAAAATCAAATTAGCAAAAATACAAACCAAAAAGAGAGAACAAAAGAAAGAAAATAAAAAATTAAGAGAAAATGAAAGAAAAAAAAAACAAACAAAAAACAAAAAATTAAAATTAAAAGTTTCAGAAAAAAATAAAAAAAAAAAAGGAGAGAAAAAAAAAAAGCTCAGCCAAAAAAAAAAGAAAGAAAAAAATAGGAAATTGTAAGAGATTAAAAAGAAAAAGAAAAGAAAATAGGGGCAATCTGAAGCCCAAATCCTTTTCCCCCGGTGCAGGCCCATTTTACCAAACCCTAACTCAATTCCCTTTTCTTTGGCGTGGCTCTGGCAAAAGGGGGGCAGCCTACAGAAGGCAGAAGGCTGAAGAGAATTAAAAAAAAGGGAAAAAAGGAACAGACGGGAGGCGAGAAGCAGAGAGGCAGGGAGAGACAAAGAAACACAAAAAAGGGAAGGTAGCAGGTAAGGAGAGGGGACGGAGGGCTCGAGGCTGCGAGGGGCTCGAGGCTGCGACTTCCCTTCAGGCCCCTTTCACCACCAGAAAAAAACGACGGAAGAGGGAGGACGAGGAAAAGGACGGAAGAGGGAGGGCGAACTGAAAGAGAAATAGACAGAGGGGGCCTTTGGGATAGGGGGAGAGATTGGAGGAGAAGACAAGAAACCAGAGAGCGAAGGAGCAAGGGGGCTGAGGATTGTTTCCTCTGATTTGAGTCGAGGAGAATCAAAGAAGGGGGACAGAAAAAATTGAGAGAGGGAGGGATTCGAAGAAATCAACAGACAGAGAGAGGAAGAAAAATCGAGAGACAGGAGGAGAAAAGAGAGTGGGAGACTGGAAAAGGGAAGGAGGCAAAGAGTGCGAAAGGGAAACAGAGAAAAATCGGGGAAGGGGTTTTTATTTCGGGTTGGAGGAAACCGAAGGGGAGAAGAGTTCCGGAGATTGAAGGAAGCGAGGGACTGAGACTGGGAGAGGGAGAGAGCGAGAGATTTAGGGCGAGCTTGAGGGAAGGAGAGGATCGAAGGAACCAGGACGCAGAGGTCGAGAAAAGGAGAAAAGGGGAGGAGCATTTTGGGTGAAAAAGGATTCAGAGGATAACGTTCCTCTGCTGTGGCTCCTGCAGGTAAGCTTCGAACCCTTTCTCTCTTTTCTTTTGATTTCTTGTGAATGGAATGCCCTGTGTTATCTCTGCTGCCAATTAGTGTGGGATATTATTTCGGTTTCATTGCTGTTTTTGCTTATTGATTTGCTGTGCATTGTTGATATATGGACATCGCTTCTAGTTGGTAGATTATGGTAAGGGATGAATGAATGAAGAAAAGGGATAAAATTGTGAAGTTATTTTTCTTTTCTGAGACTGTGTAAGATCTGGGAGTATTCTAATTTTGGCATCGAAACTTGGATTCAAAATCTCATACAGGAATCTGAAGCTTAAGTGTTTATCTATGATTGCACCCTCTTTCCCATTCATTCGATAAGTTATTTATTGTTATCCCTGTATATGGGGTGGGCTGATTGAGTCTTTGTGTTGCTACTGACCAGTGGAAGTGTTTTACGTGGTTGGTATGTAGGTATTGGGGTGAGTTGAATTGTTCGGTGGCTTGTTCTTTCATTATGAACAAACAAACCCAAGTGTATGCTGTTCTTATATATGAGCCCAGAGCTTACCCTCTTTCTCTTCCCTTTGTTTGGGTGCTAAATTTTTTAGGTTCAAGGTGCACCGTCTTAGTATTCTGATTCGGTGTAAAGCTTCTGTATATTCTCTGGTTGAAGTAAAAAAATTTATGTCATCTTGAACGAAGGTGTATGCAAATTATTAATGCTGACTGGGTTTGCTTTTCGATGGACTTTTGGGTTTAAATAATCTCTATGCTCTGATTCTTCTGTGAGTTTCTATTTATATAAGTTCTCTAAATTTTGGATACATACGTGAGCAGAAACTATGTTTTATTGATTCAATAATTGGGTTTGGATGAAATATGAAACGGAATAGCTATCCACTCGCTTCCTCTCTTCGCTGTTTTGGAATTGTTTTGGGTTCATTTGGTGTGTGACTGAGTCTATCCAAGTCAATTTTTACGAAAGGAGGACATAGGCTGACGCAGGAATTTTGATGGCACGCAGTTAGATGTGTATCATTTTTATTTATCTCTAAGTTCCCTCTTTGGATCTTTTATAATGTCATTCGAAATGATGTGATGATTAACAGACACCTACTATCACAAATCACTGTTATTGGTAAATATTTTTTTATTATTTATTTATTTTCCATTTTTTATCTCTGCTTTTATTTTACTTTGTTATCTTTTACCTTTAGACTCGCCGTGTGAGATTTTTATCTCCTCAGGCTCATAAGAATCAATTCAAAGATCATGTGTAACAATAAGCTTCCTTGTTATCCAATGGATTCCAAAGTTACGCTCTAAATAACTTTGGGTTTCAACGGCCCACTCCAAATTGATTTTCTTTAAAGGAATTTTTGAAAGAGGGATATTAAAAAAAATAAGAAAGTCCTTTTACTTAGGCAAAAATCTGATTTCAAAATAAAAAAATAGTATAAGGATCAAAACAAACAAAAATCAAGAAAACTCAAAAATTAGAGTACAAGAAAATCAAAGATTAAAATCCAATCAAATGAGAAGTTTAAAAAAAATGCAAAAAGAGGAAAAATCATTTTTTTTTTGTTTCGTTTTGTTTTGTTTTCAATTCATAAGAACACACCAAAAAAAAACAAACAAACAAACAAAAAGGCAACAAAAAGAACAAAAAAATGAAGAAAAAATAATAACACCAATGATGACCAACGAACCAAAAAATAAATAATAAATAATAAATAAGGGTATGTTTCAAAACTTTAGAAGAGAGACCAAAAAAAAAAAAAGGTAATCTTGATTCTTTAGGAGCTCTTGTCAAAAAGAATTTTTCTTAGTGATCCTCATCAAAAAAAAAATCAAGAACAAGAATCAAATCTAATAAAAGAGTAAAAAAAAAAAAAAGGGGTAAGAAGAGAGTGGGAAAAATCAACTATAAAAGAAAAAAAAAAAACAGAAAATAAAAACAAAAAAAATATAAAAGTAGAGCACAAAATGAAAATTAGTCAAAAAGAAACAAATAGAAAAAGACAAAAAAATAATAATAACAGAAATGAAAAAAGAAATGAAAAATAGATAACAAAAAAAATAACAAAAAAAAAGCAAAAACAAAAAAAGAAGGAAAAAAAAAACAAGAATAAAATAATAACAAAAATTTAAAAAAAAAAAAAGAAGAAAAACAAAATAAAACGAAAAAGGGCAATAAAAAAGAAAACAAAAAAAATGAAATGAAAATGAATGAAAAGGAAAAAAAAGCAAGAGAGAGAAAAAGAAAGTCGAAAATGCAAGAAAAATTAAATTAAATTTTCCTTTAACAAATTAAAACACATCGACCAATTTTAAAACTCGTTTTATTCGTTAAAGAAAAAAAGTAGTTTATTTTTCTTCATCTTTTCGAAAGAAACAACACCCAAATTAAAAAAAATTAATTAAATAGAAAAAAAATTAAATTAAAAATTAAAAAAAAAACAAAGAACAAAAACAAAAACAAAAACAAGAAAAAAAGAAAAAAAATGAAACATAAAACAAACAAAAAAAAACAACCAACAAATGTGATCTCTATCCGAATTACGTGGACTTTGATTCCTCTAAAGGGTACGTAGGCCATAGGCTCTCATCCTAGGTCAAGTCCGCCCTTGTAAATAAAATTTCTTGTTCAATTTTCATTTTCTTAATTTCTTTTCTTTTATCTCATTTTTTCTTAATTTTGTTTCTTTAATTCCTTTCTTCTTTTTCATTTTTAATTTCATTTCTTTTATTTCTTACTTCAAATATGATTTGTTAGGAAAATTAAAATAGGTTAAAGGCCATATTGATTGTGCACGACTAACTTAGGATGATCGTTCTTAGTAACGGGTGTAGTGGGGTGCTTAACACCTTCCCTACTCACAATCGACTCCCGAACCTATTTTCTGATTCACAGACCATTTTTCTTATTTTCCAAATAAAAAGACTTTTTTAAAGTTTTGTCTTTTCAAAAATTAAAATTTTGATGGCGACTCTATTACTTATTTTAATCTTGATTTTAGTTTTCATTTTTTTTGAAAATTGAATCAAAATATTCTTTTCAAATGATTTCTCTTTTAAAAGCGTCACGCAGTTGCATTTTCGGGTGTGACACCAAGCTTTAGTAATCAATATGACACCTTTGGCATAAAATCTAAAAGGTGAGGTATCAATAGAAATACTAACTATACACGAGTATCTGCTTCACCCTCATGTATCCCAAAGATATGAAAGAGTGGCACACAATATCCTTTATCTGTTCTATTAATTACTACATTTTGTGCGAACTTGCACCATTAAAAATGTAGTTTTAGCATATTGACCCACATTTGCCATATGGGAAACATACTGCTTAAGCACAGTGATATATCTAGAACACAAAGAAAACCCAATTTAAAAACAATGAACAAATTATTAATAACACAGTCAGAGACAAGATGATAGGGAATTAGATAGAAGCTAACCAGGCAGATGAGCAATACACAGACAGAAACAAGCTTGATCTTGCAGTGCCAAACAGACCTTTGGCTAATATTGTGTTAGGCCTGCATATAAATATGTTGATAATAAGCAATAATTAATACCAAAAAGAATATAGTCTCACATACTGCGTATATGTCATAATCTTAGCTTGAAGCATGACACACCAAAGGCATCTTTCTGTGGGATAGAAAGGGGAAGTATTGCACTCAGTTCAACTGTTAATCAGAAAAGCAAAGCCCACTGCTTGATTAATATAGAGAGTAGACAAACTGTTAATTGTGAAGGTTAAACAGGAGGGCAATATAACAGGCTCTATGAGATGATTTCAAGGACTGATATTTGAAAAAAGGGGCAAGCTTGACATCACATGAAGACATCAAACTAACTAGAACTGTAAACTAAGTGGTTTTGACTTTATTTGAAGTTAAATTATTATTTTAGTCTATGAAAGATCACTTTTCTTTCAATTTAGTTCTCCAAAGATAAAATCTCTCAGTTTAATCCTCCAAAGATTTTTCTCCAATTAAAATGGTCCCTCTATTAGGAAAACTCATAGTCACTTAACAAATTTGTTGGCAGCGCATAAGTGGGAACTCATGTGATTGTTACCCCTTAATCTAGACCTACCCAGATGGCATTTTCCCCCCAAAATGGTGCCATTTAGGTGAATTTCACAAAGCTAAGTGATTGTTAAAACATTGCCGTTTTAGGGAAAATTGCCACTGGCAAGTCTAGGTAATGAGTTCACAGTTAAGTGGACTGTCATTTATGACACACGAACAAATCAACCAAGTGACAGTGAATTTTGCCTAACGAAGAGACTATTTTGCTTGGGGAAAAATTTTTAAAAGACTAAATTAAGAAACTTTATTTTAAAGGACCAAATTGAAAAGAAAGTAATTGTTCAAGGAGTAAATTATTAATTTCCTCTTTTGTTTGTTATTTTTAATGCAAACCAAGTACAAATTGATAGGAAGACAAAGAACTTAACATGCTTTATAGTCCAAGCTAACGCATATGATGAATAATAAAATATATTCAAATTCTGGTAAATATGAGAATGCTTGGACAGATATCAGATGGCATAATCTGTTGTCCATCTAAGCCTTTTCATCATAATCAGAGCCTATATGCCATTGACGATGTACTCACTTGGAAAAACTACCAAATATTTCATTTTTAAGAGAAGGTATAACCAGATAAAAGTAAAATACATTTCATAAAATTTTCACAAAGGAACATGTCAGTATTAGATTGCTTACTAAGTATACTAATTATATCACCTTTTTAAAAGTCCTTGTCTGTGAACTAATAGTGCAGGGATCAGATAAACTGGTAGGTAAACAGGTAATGCTCTTTTGTAGGCTTGAAGGAGAAAAGAAAGAACATGCTCACCACATGACTGATTCCCATGAACAATCTGCAAGATATTTGCAAACGTCAGCATTGCAAGTTGACATAAAGCACCCATTTTTCACCTTGACGTAAGCAATTACATATTGTATAAATCTAACTTAATTATTTTAATAAGAAATTATTGAGTAAATGGTCATTGTTCAACAAAAAGCATTCCTGAGTCTCAAAGTTGAACCAAAAAGTATTGAAAGAAAATCTGTATGACAAATTTTATACCATTAAGTTGAACATCAAAAAGAAAAGAAAATGTATAGGATTTTTCCAGAGAGGGTCCACAAATATACGAACTTAAAGACAACATTATTAAATGCAGCGTACATGTATTCTCAGATCAAACATATGAGTTAGCAACTATCACAAAAGTGACATTTCTAATGGTTCCAATCAAGAATAAGAGTTGATGCCAAAGTTATGATATCAAAAATCAGCTTGATTTGCAGGGAATGCAGAAACATTGACATTGTGAAAATAATTGACATCTAAATACCGAAAGTCTTAAACAAATGCATATTCAGCTTCCAAGATTTATAACTGCAACTAAATGATAACTATATCTCTTTTACTTTATATATTTCAATAGGTAAATAGTACTACACTAAAACAGAATGAAAAAAAGAGGACAAAAATCATAAAATTTTTAATTGTTTACCGAGCAGGGGACTTTCATATTTGGATCAAGTTGCACATTGACACCCATTGCCCTGTAGTGTTTCTCTATTGCTTCCAAATTAGTAAAAGGCAGGCCACTTGCTAAATCTTTTACACCTTCTAGGATAACAGTATCCTTTCCGCCATGTTTATTGAGAAACGACTTATATGAAGAAGGCAAACTTTCTTGCTTTAATATGTAAGCAGACCTAAAACCAATATGTTAATCATTACTGTTAACCAAAAATACATTAATCAATATAAATAGAAAAAAAGAGGGAGGGGTGAAGGAACATCAAGTGTCTCTCAAAAATAGAGCACTAAAAAGATACTGTCAGGGATGAACTAGTGTGGACACAATTATAATGACATGAGGGCCATGTATCTTCTTTTGCCAGAATGTAAGTGATAGCTGAAGCCCTCTTACCATACCAAATTTATGCAACATCTGCATCACTCCTCAGATTAAGTATCAAAGGGTTATTAGGATGAGTTCTAAGGTCGGTAACTGGCTTCACAGTTTTCACATCTCTTTTTCTTTCTCTCTTCCCATATCTCTAGCACCTTTTCACTTGCTTTAGTACCACAATGCCATAAGTCCCCACCATTTTGTGTCAAGCATTGAGCTATAATCAAATTTTGGCATTTTCATAACGTAGAAAGCATTTTACTTGGAAGTTATCCATATAAATAAAGGCACGGCTTATCGTTGAACTGAACAAAACAATTGGAATCATACATCAGCCTCTCACAGTCAGGTTATCGAGTGAAAAATACACTAGGTAAAAACTACAAGGCATTGCCACAAATTCAAAAAGACAGCAATATTTAGGAAAGAGAGACACGATGGAAAAAGTTAATTCAGTAAGTACGCACAACCATGTTTATATAACTCTTTTCCGAATAGTAAGGGAACATACAATATTTGTGAAGAGGAGAGACACATAAGAAATATGTCACCGTGCTTCCATGTGAGAGGTTTACATATTCCCCCAAACCGTTCGCTCTTAATCCCACAACGAGATGCCAAGACAGCAGCACGCAGAAGTATGTAAATGGCCAAGCTTGTATGTTGTGTCTCTAAGCCAGTCAGAAGCATGGATGGGCCAGCAATCGCTCCTGCCAATAGAGCCCTCCATCTTGCTGTCCTGAACTAGAATAATAGAAACAATACGAATCAGAAATACACAATTTCAAAACAAACCTTTTACTCTATAAAGTTTAAATATTAATAACTGAAACAAAATTGATCAGACAGAAGGAAGAGAACATGCCTACGGTGACCTCCCAAAGCACCTATAAGCTCATCCATGGATACAAATGTTCCAGCAAATGTTCCAAGAAAAAGGCCGTATCGCAACGTTTCCTTTACAGCCAAAACAATTGCTTCTCTGTTTGTTACCACGCCCTCCTTCCTATACCGGAAATTGAGAAACATCGATTGTTTTAAGTGTCAAATGAAAGAAAGGTGAACAGACTCGCTAACCGAATAATAGAAACCATTATTCAAGGATATATATATATATATAAAATTCGATGAGCTTTTACCTCGGAGAGCTTACTGCCTTTCTTCGTCGCAATCGAGCTAAGATCGAGAAGAGAGCAAGACCACCCTTGAGACCAGCTCCAATCGTGAAGCCCTTAGCCGAAGCAAGAATAATTCTCCTCAGTTTCTCCCACTCCTTCAATGGAATCGAATCGAAACTTAACAAGGACAAAGAGCTTGATGAAGATGGAGAAGGACTGGATCTTCTAGAATGCGAACACTGTACATTGATGGATCCACCGTCGTCATTGAGAAGACAATTATTCTCACCAGCACAGCTTGAGCAGCAGCCGTCGGCTTCGGAGAACCTGTCGCCTGACGGCGACATAGCGGCGGCTCACAGGAAGCACTGAGTGAAGCTGAAATTGCACACCTCGAAGCAAAATGAATTGGTGGGAAGTTTTTCAAAGCGAAGTGCGAAAAAGATGAGAGTTTCGCATTGCGGTGATGGTGAGATCAATAGTGGGGTCGCACGTGTACAACTGACGCGAGGTTCAGAACGCAGAAGGAGACGGCTTTCCTCAAGCTCGGCGTGCCCAGAGTCCCCTTATCCCTAGCCTGATTTGGATTCTCGCCCAAAACCCGAGCCCTTGGATTTGGAGCCATTGGATTTGGCAGTGTAAGATGAAGTCTTATATATTATTTTAAAAATACGATCTTAATCATCCACTATTAGTCGGAAGGGAGCAAAAATACGATGGTTGATTTTTTTTTTTTTAAGGACCAATATATACAAATATATATATATATATTGAATAGTAAGACGGTTGAACTCTTTTCGGTTAAAAAAAAAGAGTTTTGAATTTTTTTTTAAAAAATAAATTACTTTCTCTCTCGTAAGATTTTTAAATTATTCTTCTCTTTTTTATTATAAAAATATATAAGTTGTTTAAAAATAAAAAATAACTAAAATATCTTTAAGAATAATATTTTTTAAAAATATAATTTATGAAAATAATATATTTTTATAATTTTATTTTAATATTATTTATGTTGTATTTACATATTTAATATTTATTATATTATATAAATATAAAATTATTTTGATTAAAACAAATATAATTATAATTTATCGATTACTGTATGGAATGTTCATATATCACATCTTTTGGTTTAAAAAATATATATAATTTTACAAAAATTAAATAAAAGAATTGTATAAATGCCATTTACCACGGTTGGAAGACATCATTAAAAGAAAGAGAAATCTTAAATACAATTTTTATATATCTATTATTAGATTTTTTAATACAAATATAATAACTATATAACTTTCACAAATATATATAATTTTTATAATAAATTGTATGATTAAAGCTTTCAACTAATTTTTAGACATATTATATTTTTATTAAAAAAATTTGATAACAAATATATATATATATATATATATATATAACAAACCATGAAATGCCTGTTAATGTAATGTCTTTATTTTGGTCTATTGCATCGTCTTTGAAAAAAATAAAACACTTTTTTAAATCTCTAAATATTATTTACTAATTTAATTAACAATAAATTTGATTAAATTAAATTAATATTTATTAAAATTAAATTATAGGAAAACATTTGTTTCGTTAAATTAATATAAGATAAATTGTACTCACCTTTTTAAATGTTTATTTAATTGGTATCAGCTTTGAATTTGTATACATATTATATTATATTCATTTTAGATGATTAATATTTTATGGAAATATTATATTTATTAATCTTTAAAAAAAAGTGGCATGGAAAACAAGAAATAAATACAAAAAATGAAAATTATAAAATGATTACACAAATTCATGAAAGTAATAACATTTTTTAAATGCAATATTATAAAATTGTTTACACTTAAATTATTTCACCTATAAATTTTTTTAAGATAAAACTCAGGTAATGTTAATTCTCAAATTATGGCTTAGAGTAACATAGAAAGCATAATCTAATAACATCACATTGTATTACTTCACATGAGGAAGGGATTATAATTTCTTGCCTTTATTAGCTTGAAGGAAGAAGAATATGATGAGCTATTGCCATTAGTACATAGTAGCAAGATTTCAAATTCCAATGATTGTGTTCTAACCTTAATGTCCTTGATTATTGTTTGCTTTCAACTATTTGGAATTTGTTTCCTCTTCATATACAAGGATTTGATCTAGCTATTATAATGCTTCGTAAGTTATTGAAGCATAGACCTTAATAGTGTAGGTCGATTTATTTTGGACTTATGGGAACATGGTGCTTATAAGGCCCTTAGAACACTTACTCTTAAGTTGGTTGGTAAGTAATAAGCCATGCAAACTCAAAAGAGATGGAGAAGTGCCATTTGGGTTTTTGAGACTAAGGTCTAACCAAGGCGTTCTTATGGATGACATGTTGCATTGCCTTGAAGGGATGGCCATTTTGTGGCTCAAGATTATGATTGACATAATAATTGATAGAGGCTTAAAAGTTAGCTATTTTACTAAACATTGGTGCCTTTTAGCTTTCTTCATTATAAATTACATATGCATTTCATGCCTATCTAGTTAGTCATTGTGGGATATGAATAATTGCTCTTATATGCTTTTAAACTACGCTATTTAACTTCTTATTATTCTTTACTTTGAATTTCTTGCTTCCCCTACTTTATTTTGGCTTCTTCTTTCAACTTATTCTTTTTCTCTGTTAATTATATGACTTTGAGTCTAATAGAATAAAAGATTTTCTTCATTAGTCTTAGGATGATTATTGTGTTCCTCCCACTTTCATTTCATCTATCCTTTTTCCTCCATAGTCTATGTTCCTCCCCTTTCTTATTAAGGCTTTAGTAGACCTTTTCCTTTTAGAAGCCATGCAACTTTCCATCATTAAGGCATTTGGACATTATCATTCGAAGTTATATAAGCCTTTTTAAGCTCTATGCCTTGTATTTGTGTGTTTGTGTAGATTTTTCCTTTCCTTTGAGACCATGTAGATCTATTGTTTCAAGGTTGTTTAAACCTTTTCTTTCAAGGTCATAAAGACTAGTTTCTTTCTTTTAAATTTGTGTAGGCCTTTTTTCTTATAAAAGGTCATGTAGACACCTTTGATTTAGGTTCACTTAGACCACTATTTTTATGATTCAAGTCACATAAACCTTTTCTTTGGATTAAGGTCACATAGACCTTTTTCTTCCAAGGTTGTATGACCTTTTTTTTTTTTATTGCACAAACTTTTTCCTTTTGAGGTCATAAAGATGCTTTTCTTTTTATAAGGTCGAAGGACTTTTTTTTTCTAAGGTCATGTGGACCTTTTCTTCTAAAACTGCATAGGCTTCCTTCTTTTAAAGTAACATGGATCTTTTTCTATAGAGGTCACATAAACTTTTTCCTTTTAAGATTGCATAGGCCTTTTTCTCTTAAAGTTGTGTAGACTTTTTTAAAAAAAAAAAAAACCTTGTAGGCTATTCAAGAAGTTTGACTAGGTGTTTAATCTTAAGAACAAAGTTTCTATTGATCTTTTTGGTTTCTATCTATTTTTTATCTCCCTGAGACATCAAGTCTATATTTGTCAATGTAGAATATGTCATATTGATAACTCCCTAATTTTGGTGTTATATGGTACATTTTATGGTGGAATTGGGAGTTATTTAGTTGTTTTCTTATAAATTTTGTATTTTAGTGTAGATTTTTCTTCAATTAGTATAAATAAATAAAATGTAGTTTTTATAGTAATTTTAGTAGCTCTTTGTTTCATTTCATTTTGATATTAATCTTAGGAAAGAAATAAAGATATGCCAGTAAGGAATAAAGAGAAGGAGAAGGCTGAAAAATCAATAGCAAATTGCCAAGTGTCCTCACAATAGCGAGGATACCAATTCGTTATAGCGAGTACGTAGCTCATACAAAATCCAGTGAGCCTCTAGCAATAGCGTAAGTTATGGTGAAAAGACTCAAAGTCTGGAATTGATGAGCTCTTACAATAGCAAAAGGTATATTTTTATATGGCGAGACTCGTCTACTGAAATGCACAACTTAGAATTTTAGGTTTAAAACACAATAGGCTACGAGGGTTTAGGAAATCTGAGCTTTTAAGAGTAGGTTCTGAAGGGGAGATGCACAAAGGAGCTAAGAAATTTGGATTGAAAATTAGAGGTTAAATAAACATATTATCACTGAGTTTTCTGATAGCTTCTTTTATAGATTCTTGTTTCTTTGAACCTTTTGTTTGGTTTGTATTGTTCAGAGCTATGAGTGGTTAGATATTGTGGATTCTAGGTTTTCTTGAACTTATTGCCATGTAATTGAGATTTTGTATAGTTAATTTGTAAACCCAAGGGAGCATGGTTCATGGAACCTGCGACCGAGGGACAATACGTCTGGAGGCTCTGTAGGGAATTGGTATCAGAGCAATCCTAACCCATGTGCGATCTAAGGATGGGTCGGCCCAAAAGGGAGGTGGATTGTAAAGTCCCACATCGGCTAGAAGGGATCTGTGCTAAGGCCTTATAAGTGGGAGCGAAACTCTCCCCACTAGATGCGCGTTTTCCTAGGAAGGCAGGGCCAAGGCCCACGAACCCAAGGGAGCGCGGTTCGTGAAACCTACAACCGAGGGACAATGAGTTTGGAGACTCTGTATGATGTATGTTATGGTTTGGGCATATTTTTAGTGTGAAGTAGACGTCCTAAACTTTTCAAAATGACCAAGATTGCATTATTTCGATTTTTTTATATTTAGTTATGAGTTTCTAAAGTTTACCCAGAAAAGAGGCCAATTCTGGCCGAAAATAAACTCCCATTTTTCATGCCCCATTTCGATTTCCATAGGTTGTAGGTATGTTTTTGGAATGTAAATAAATTGTAATGATATAATTAAATATGAGGATGCATAGCATAAGTTCACACAGTCCATGTGACACCAAATGGAATTTTAAGACCCAGTACAACGCGAAAATGAGCATTATTTTTCTTGCCTTTTTCATGCAAAACTCACATGATTCGTGATATTAAGTTATGTAAAGGCATGAGATGAGTTAGAATGAGTAAGAATTTATGGTGTTACATAATTTGTTTTAATCTTAGATTTGAGTACTTAATCTAGTTTATCTTGTTTATTTAAGAGTTTAGCAACCTTTTCCATAAATTTGGGTTTTAAAATTAGCTATTAAGAAAGGAAAATCTTAATGGACCATAGGATTAAGCAATTTAGTATTAAGTTAACCTAATTTTATTCTTAGGTATAGAGACATATCTAATGAACTTAAGTAGTTTAAGAGGGTTAAGCATAATTGACCTAATTAATTGCAAAATATATCTACAATTAAATAGAATAAAAGTCATAATGGTTTGATAGATTAAACTTAAATTAGTTCATCAATTCTCATATTATTAATTAAACTAATTAATTAAACAACTCAATTTTTAGTAGTAAAGGGATAGAAAACATATAATACTTCTCAGTAATATTTTTTGTTAGAACAATTTTAAATGTTTAATTTTTTTTTTTCAATTTTATTTTATTTCATTACACTAGTATTTTAGTCTATTTCTTGACTTAAATGAGTATGACACTTCTTAAGCCCAGCTTTACCTAAATTAATTCCTTGTGGGATGACTTTAATCTACTATACTACATAATCGATCCATACGTTTATGGAGTCTACTGCAATAGTTATCACATATGCCTAGTCAAATTTCAAAGGGGTCATGTTATTTAAAGATATGCATCTTTTTAGGGTTTGTCACCATCTTATCAATGGAGTGAACAACTAGCTAACTTTATTGAGTTACCTTTTGGAGTACTAACTTGTGTTTGATAAGTCTTGATTAATATCCTTGTGATTGATCATTATACCTTTTTTTAAGTGATATTTTGATTTCTTTTGTGAAGTTCCACCTCTAACCTTTTGCTTCCTTCTAAGATGGCTTAAATATACATTGGGTTGGCTATTTTGCCCTTATTGTTCTTTGTTTATAAAAGGCGACTGAAGTGATCAGTCTAATTCATGCAAGGACAAAAGGTTTAGTCTCTTATGAACTTCTTCTTTTATTAAGGTGCCTTTTGTTTTGTTAAATAAATTTCTTTGGTATTTATGATGTTAGGGCCTTTTACAACAATGAAGCAAGTAGCTTCTTATTTGTTGTGATGAAGGAAGAAAAAGATGAGGCTAACAATAGGCACTTATGTCATATCAGTTTTGCAATTCTGGTTTCCATGATTAAACAAAGAGGAAACCTTGATATTTATAAGCATTTCAGGCTTAGAAAACACTTAGGGTTGGTGTAGCAAAAGGTGTTCTCAACTCTATGATTTTTGTTGTTACCACTATGTAGGTATTGGAAGAAGAACAAGTCTTCTTAGTTAGAGTAGGTTGTGGCTGCCATATATTAATTAAATATGTCTTTTCTTACCTATTATATTATAAAAATAGCATATATAAGAGTATTTGGTTAAAATATGCATCATTATAACAAACATCTATTTTAAGGAAGTGTAATTGTTTTAATAAAAAAAATTGACACTATAATTTGAGTCTCTCTTAAAGGAGAAAAAAGTAGTTTACCTTTTAAATTAAAGAAGTAATTGAATGATTGAAACAATCTTATGGAACTGTAATTACACTTTTATTATTTAATTTATTCTTATAATGGGAAATAACAAATTATTATATTTATCCTAACTTATTCTTCATATAAACCATGAATCAATCATATCTTTAAGAGTTTTAGTCTTGGATTTATCAAGAAAAGCTATATAATATATCCACAAAATCATATATATCTAGCTTGTGGTGGATATTAATGTGCTTGTTGTTGGTTTGAGATTTATGGCTAAGATTTTTATTATACTTTTTTACTAAAGTAAATGTATTATTTATACATTTGATGATGCCATGATGTATGAAATATATATAATAATCTAACAAATAGTATATATTTACTATCACTCTTCATTTATTATTTTTCTTTAGGAAGAAAAATAAAATTAGTGTTCACAAAAAATGACTTATGCATGTATTGAAGTTAATGTGATACATGATTTGAAAAAAGAAATAGCTATATTAAAAATGATAAGGGAAAGTTTGATTTTATTAATAGATGGGTGTTTAATTTAGTTTGGAATTTCTATATTTAAGCCAACATTTTGGGATTTTGAGAGTGGATTTCTAAAAATGGATTTTAGTAAACATTCTTTAATTTAGTTTTGAATTAGCTTTCACTCAGACTTTTTTTTTTTTTTTGACTAAGCTTTGTGATTCGAACATTTGTTTTTTGAACTCTATAAATTTCAAAGGTTTTTACAAATCTAGGTTTGAATATAGATTTGTTTATTCTCTGACCTTTATATAGAGAGTGTGTGTGTTTTTTTTTAAGTTTTCTTTAGCATATAGTTTTTTGGATTGGTGTTTACCATTGTTAAAGAGGATAAAAATTGAAGATCTCACCTTTTTAGTAGACTAAATTTGTCCTATATATTATCTAAGCAAATAGTATAGATTTGTTAATTTATTTATCTACCAAGAAAATGCAATAGTTGATGAGAAAATAAGGAGAATTTTAGGGGAGGGGGGAAAGATATTTTGGTCCATTTCATATGCCATGTAGGTTAGCAAAAAATAATATGGATTTTCTAAATCGATGTCAGGTGCCATATGGCTTAATAAAGTATGACACATAACACCTTCTTTGAAAATGAAATTATTATAGGATAAATTAAAATTTATTAAACTAATTAAATCAATTGTATTAAAAGCTATTGAATTAAAATTAAGCCCTTATATGCCAATTTATAAATTTTAGGGGGAGAAACCCAAATTTTCTAAAGTCATTGGGTATTTAATTAGAATTTTTATAATTTTATAGATTTATTTAATATTAAAATCAAATTATTGAATAATAACAAATTAAGAAATAAATATTATGGAATGAAATTTCAAGGAATTTTTAAGCCATTAAAGTTGCAAAAATATCAAAAAAATCATAACATAAAAATATTTCAGCAAGCTTTGGCGATTAAAATACAATTCATAAAGGTTTAGGGTTCAAAAATCTAATTTTGACTAAAACCAAAATACTCTTTTCTTGGGGAAAAGAATGTAATTTTGGCCAAATAAAATTTGACAAACTATGGATAATTGAATTAGTTCAAAATTATCGTTACAATTAAGTAGACAACTTTCATAACTGCCACATTTCCTAAAACTCAACCTACATGCAAATTCATGCATTAAAATATGTAAGGAAGTTTAAAAAAGTTATGTACATGAAAAAGATTTTTTCAACCCAAGTTTTACGAAGAGCTTATCCTAGACTTATACCAACTTGTAAACCATGTATTCCACTTCAACTTTAAGCATTCTCAAATTGTTTTATAAGTGTACTATTTATTTATAAAGAATGATACAAATCTTGTTAGATAATTGTGTCAAATGAAAGATGAGGCCTTAGGTGTTTGTTAAGTTTGTATGCTTTGTATTTGCTATGTGATTAACTTTATGAAAATTTACTAATGTGTGTGCTTGAATTGCTTTGCTTGTATATTTTTCTATAACCTATACAGTTTAATTCAAATAATTGTTTTTAATCTACTAAGCATAGATGATTGTTAGATCTTCTGTATAAATAACTGAACATGAGATAATACCTATATATAGATGGCCATAATGATTGAACTACCATGAATATAGTTCCTTTGCATAGATGGCTATACCTCAAACTATTCCCATGCATAAATGCTCTGTTAATACCTTAACATGGACCAATAGTGAGACTGTTAAGATATTAAAGACATTTAAAAGACATGTAAATGCAACAAAAGATTCCATTAGAATTTATGAGTTAATATTATGATGACTTAATATACTTTATAACATAGCATACTTTATAGTTTGTTAGCATGCCTAGTTATGGTTGATAGATGTTGTCTACAACTTTTAAGAATTTCATATGTAGATAACTTTATTATAAAGTTCAAGAATGCAAGGAATGACTCGAAGTTATGATTGTATGATTAATTTTAGCATGTAATTAAGGACAAAGGCCTTTGCTATCAGTATTATATAATTACATGTATTGGGATACCCTCATATGTAATTATGATATAAATAATTACAAATATTGATCATACTAATATATTTTTAAGATACGTAGAGATAAGAAAGATAGTTATTTAAGTATTAATATGTTGAAAACATAGATTTCATATTAGGTGATATGGAATATCTAATGTGATTCCTTTGAGTTTGAAAATTTGGGTATGTGTCAAATAGTATGAGATTTTTGATATAATACCTATGGATAATTTCTAGGTACACCAGCATTTCTATACTTGATTAACTATAATTCCTCTAAAAGGAATTATCTCATGATTTTGCTATTGCATGAGTTGCAAATCATTAAGTTATGCAAAGCTATATAATTTATGGATATTTATATGTTATGTTAAGTGATAAGACTTATGCATAATAATATTTTGTCATTTCTACTCATTGTGTAGCAATTGGGTTGTTTTACAAATTATTTAGGCCTACAAATTCTTGTTTATTTATTATTGATGAATTATTTTGAAGTGATCTTTTAGATAGATTAGGGATAAATATAAAATATGTTTTTGGCATATGAAATAGCTAAATCATTATTTGTTTTCAAACCTTTATTATTGCTTATTGAGAACTTTTGAATTCTCACTTATCGTTTGGTTAATGTGTTCAGATAAGGACAATGTTAGTAAAAAAGTTTATAAGGAAGGTAGAGTGGGTTTATGTTGGCAACCTAAAATTTAGTAGAGTACAGGCGATCATCCATATGAATTCAATAATGGTCATGGAGAATTCCTACCCAATCATGGAGAATTCCTACCCAATTACCCCACCTCTGCCTTCACCAACCCCACTTACTACTTAAAGTTATAATGCCCAGCTTAGTTGATTAGCTAATTAACTAAGTTGGTGAGGATGTTGATGGCCACTGTAGTAATGAAAAGAAGATTTAGATCTATTATAAAACCTATTTTCTTTTTCCCAAGTCTTTGACTTTGCCTTACATGGCACAAAAGATTTGGTTGAAATTTGGAATGACTTAACTTATCATGCAAATATTTGCATGATCAAGGAAACGACCCAAATTCAATGCATACAGGGCTTGTTTGGCTTATGTTGTAAGATGTTAAGAGTAATACATTTTTTTTTGCTTTGGTCGTCTATTTGGTTGCAAATATGTTAGTGTGTTAGAATTGCCACTTTGCATTTGAATTCAGGACACTAATGCTGTATTTGGATGGGGAAAGAGAAAAATGAAGGGAGACAAAAGGGAGAGAAGAGAAAAGTAAAGAGAAAATGTTTTCTATCTATGTGTTTGGATGGATGGAGAGAATGTAGAGGAAAGAAAACTTATTAATTTATAATGACAATAATGCCTTTATTATTTAATATTAATATTTTTTATATTTAAAAAAAATTATGTTTTAAATATAAATTAACTATTTTGAATTTAGATACATATATTTAAAAAAAAAGAAATAAGAATGATACATTTTAAAAAAAATTATGAAAACTATATTTCTTTTTTTTTTTAATTTATTCAAATAATGAAATGAAAATAAAAATAAAAAGCAATTTTAAAAAAAGTTCAAATAATAAAAAAAGTATTTGAGAATATGATCAAAATTAAAAAAAAAACACATTTAAATTTAAAAAAATACATTGTTTAAATTAATTAAAATTTATTTATAAATTATTATTTTAATACAATAAGTATAATTATTTATTTTAAAATTTTATAAATATTATTTTAATATATATTAATTAATTTACAAATAATATATATAAATATAATAAATATTTTTTGTAATTATATTTATATATTATAGTAAATATGTTATTATATATATATATATATATGTATGGATAGGATGATACAAAGTGTATCATCCTATTCGACCAAATGGTAGTCGAACATTGTGTGTCATCTTATCTGACCAATTGGTAATTGAATGTAATATTTGACTGCCATTTGGTTGAAACTCACTGACTGCATTTGCAATAGGTGAGTTTTTTTTTAATATATAATTTATTAATTTTAATATTAAAAATATAATATTATTTTATAAAATATATTTATTATTAGTTAATTTTATAATAAAATTTTAAATGAATAATTATAATATTAATTAATTAGTTAAAATTCAAAAAAACTTTGCTTAAATTAATTTTTTTGGTTTACAACTAAAATGCAGTCGAAAAATATTCTTCTGATTATAATCTAGTCAAAATGTGTTGCACACTGTTGTTTTTCTCTTGAAATCTCTCCATTCTTGAGGAACAAATTTTTCTGTAGGCCCCCCCTCAATTTTCGCCCTAACTTTTCTCTCTTCCTGATTTTCCTTCCCCATCCAAATAGGGCAAAATTCTTTTTCTCTTATCTTTTCTCAACTTTTCTCTCCCCTATATTTTTCACCCCATCCAAACATAACGTAAAGGCATAAGAATGGTTGAGGTTTAGAGCCAAAATCCCATTTTGTCCTTACTTTGCAAAATCAGACAACACCCAACTATCATTGGTACTTGCCTTTGACCAAAACAATAAAAAGGATGATATTACTTGCACACCAACCACTTAGAAATAAAAGGTTCTCAATACGTTGGCCATTGATGCCCACCATGAGAAACACAAGATGAGAAAATGAAATTCTATAATAGTATATTAAAATTAAAGGATAAAGAAAATAAAACCAAAAGAAACATACAAAATCTCTCCTTATATATAGAAGAAGTTAAAATAAAAAAGAAAATTTCATTTATGGCTATTAGGGCAACCTATTATTAATTTGTTTCCTTGTAACTCTAAGCTGTCGTTTCTAGTCTGATTTCACAAGGAGAACAATAACTACGACAAGAAATAGAGGGAGAGAGATAAAGAAACAAACATTCTTAGAATGGTAATGCGTCTACAATGAATGATCTTCACTGTGCCAATGGCCAATTTATAATGGGTGAAGCAAGAATTCCTCACATTGATGGCAAATCTCCCATGCCTCGCGTGTTGATGGTGTAAAAGAACCATGCCTTGAAAACCACCTATAGATCTTATATATTGAAACTAAAGAACAATAAGAGAAAAGTCAAATTTTTTAAATTTTTTTCACAACTATTTTTTTGTCAAGGGTATTTTAGTCATTATTCTAACCCTTTTTTTTTATTTCTCATGTGTTTTTTTAGTCAAATATATTAAATGTAAAAGCATTCTTTTTTTCTTTCAAACACATTAAAAATAATTACATTCCTTTAGCTATTTTTTAAATTCTGTAACAAACATTTTTGTAAATCAAACATAATATAATAATTAAAGAGTATCTGTGTCCAAAATTTAAAGTATGTTTAGTTAAATAATATAAAGAGAAACAATATAAAAAGTAGATAAATAAGATGAAAATTAATTTTTGTATTTTTATTTTTAAAAAATAATTTAATAATTAAAATAATTAATAAATATTATATAAAATTATATAAATATTATATATTCATATTGTAACTAACCAAACAGCGAAGGAGTATAGCGTCCAAAAGCTGCATTACTTGGAGCCTATGGCATGTGTCTGACTTTTCTCCTGTGAGTGCGCGAACGTTGCCTTCGTCCCGTCCAACAAATCCAGCCATCCAACAAATCCGTCGGTTGCTGTCAGGCCACGCGTTCGAAGTTTAATAAAATGCTACGTTCCTAG
Organism: Erythrophleum fordii; assembly: GCA_032878935.1. Taxonomy (NCBI): domain Eukaryota; kingdom Viridiplantae; phylum Streptophyta; class Magnoliopsida; order Fabales; family Fabaceae; genus Erythrophleum; species Erythrophleum fordii. The sequence continues at coordinate 31,453,004 of JAVQMF010000050.1, forward strand.
GCAACCAAACACGGAGAGATCACGACCGTTGGTTTCTCTCGTTCTAGATTGTCACATATAACCGCTGAACATCCCAAAACATCGCATTTGAAGCTCTCCTCCTCCCCTCTTTGGATCAGTAACAAACGCGAGGAGTAAAGCATACAGGAGAGAAGCTGGACGCCCAAATTTTACTGTGTAAATACAAGAGCTTGAAAGAGCTTCAATGGTGCTCGAATCCTTTAATCTGCGAAAGCCACAACTTTGGATGGATGGAAGGAGTGACGTGCTTCGTAACTGGGGCTGAGAACAAGCTTCGGAGAGAGTCAAATCATCGGTACCCTTATATAACTGTGTGCGATAAGAGAGATGAGTTGGAATGGCTTGCCTATTCTTTAAAAGCAAATCTCCCAGAGAAATACAACGGTAGAAGGATCAGCCCCTCTTCGCGTCTTCTCGAGCTCCCAGAATCATATATAAAGGTATGCGGTTTGCACATGTTGCTAAGGAAAATGAAAACCTAAAATCTTAGTTATTTTATTTCTTTATTTTTCTCATTGGCTGACTTGAAGCTTGATCGCTTAGATGCATTTATTTATTTGAAATTCAACTATGAATTTGTAGTCTTATATGCTTAGAGTAATTAACTTTCCACTGGTAAAGCAAATTCTGAGATGGATTAAGATCTTTGACAAATATGTATATCTTATTTTTCTAGTGCTTTTTGAGGCTCTGGATTGTTATATGTTGTTTCTTTGTAAAATTTAATTAGTGGCTTTGTTTTTTAGACATAGTCTTGTACACGCTAGTATATACAATTGTAATGCCCAGATGGATAACTCTGCTCTACCTCTGCCTGCTTTAGCAAGGGTTGAATTTCTCTTACCCACTCTTTATGACCCAAATTCAGCCAAATGTCAATCAACAAGGCTGATAGTGGCCTTACTTGTGACTGTGTGTAACTGAAATTAACTTGTTGATTTTCTGTTTTTACTGAAACTAATAATGGTCTTTTGAAATTTGAAATGAATGCATCTGTGTTAATGAAATTAATGTGTTTTTGTATTTGTGGAAACAGATAGACAAAGTTTTTGTATCTGTTGATGTAGGGTAGCACCAAGAGGTTAGTCAAGGTTGCCCTTCATGAATCAGCAAGAAAAAAAGAAATAAGATATTCAGACCTCCACAAGATTGGCAAGATATTCAGTGCCATTTTCTTGATGATATTGCTGTGATAGTTTTAGACTTGCCACTTTCCATCACTAATTTTATTTTTTTCTCCATTTAAATTTAATGTTCTTTTTCAAAGTCAGGATTGTCTCTCTGCCTATAATCCTGTTTTTGCATGTCTAAGCTCTCATATATCTTTTAATTGCTAAATTACTGTTGGCTTTTGTTTCCATTTAAAACCACTTTGTCAAGTATCAAAAGAGTGATAGTGGGACAGAGATATTAGTGGCTGAACTTAAAGCACCAATTAATTCCCAGCCAATAAACAAGACATCAGCATTCAAGCTCACAGTGTCTGTGTGGAGTATGACAGTAGCTGTTAGTCTTAGGCATATTTTGTTTAGTCTGTGCAAATGGTCTGTTTTAATTAAAGTGTGGTCTGTGTACTGTGCAAGTGGTCTATTTCAGGTCTATTTACTGTGTAAATGGTTTGCTTCAAGTCTATTTATTGTACAAATAGTCTGTTTCAAGCCTATGTACTGTACAGATAGTCTGTTTCAATTAAAGCTGGGTCTGTGCATTGTATAAATAGTCTATTTCACTTGAAGTTTTGTTTGTATACTATACAAATGCTTTGTTTCAAATAAACAAATGTAATTTGGTATGGTTGTAATGAAGGCAAATGTTGAATAAAATGACTTTTTTCAACTTCTTTCATTTGTCACTCTTTTTTGTAGTTGATATTACAACATTATCAAATACAACTTCCAAGATATAATTGCAATATACAAAATACACAAAAGCTATATCATGTACAATTTCAAAAATACAACTTCCATAGGAAAATTCCACAAATGCTATATGTTATACAGCTTCCAAAAAATGAGTGTCACTAAAAAACTCCATAGAGGCTATATTAGGTACAACTTGCAAAATATATCTCAACTCAATTCATACTAGAGAAATTTTTACTAAATTGCATTGCTTCAAGTGATAGCACAGGATGATCCATAGGTACTTGCATTGCAAAATGTCCTTTAATTATAACATAGTAATTATTGATAATAATATAGTTATCGTATAAACTAAAAGCTCTTACCATCATCATTTGGGTAAAAATCAGGTTACTATTATAAACCTGTGGTTGTGTAAATGGCATTGATGGTGCTAAGCTAAGTGTTGAGCTTGATGCCCCAGTGCCAATCTAACTATGTGCAAGATTACTCTGCAACAAGTACTCATGAATACTGAATCATTATCAAAAAGTAATAAGCTAACATTTATATATACCAAAGAATGTGGTACTTGCAAATTCTAGAGACTTGGACTTTTTCTTCTTTTTCTATCACGATGCTTAAGATAACTCTTCATGCATTTTCTAGTTTTTATACCAATTCGCTTCTTGAAGCCCTTTGCTTTTTTAATACATTCACTTGGCAATAATGAGGTGGAACCACATTCACCTTCATATGCTTCACTTTTTTGACTTAATCGAAGTTCTGCTACCTATTTGTCCAATACAAATATAAATAAAAGTTGCACTATTTGTTAAAAAAAATAACTAATTTTGTAAGATGACTTTACTCACCTATTTAGCCTACTCAGACATAACTTCATTTACCAATATAAAAGCTTTTTCACATTTAGACGCTTCAAATGCTATTCTTATTAGCATGAGGTAGAGCTGTTTGTATCGTCGCATGCTTTCCAACCTTATATCTCCTTCAACTTCCTTTCTCTTCATATCATAAATGACACCACTTCTTGCTTTTTTAGTCCATCTCTTGAGAATATATTGATCTGAAAGAATTTTAACATTCATGTGATCAAATACTTTCAAAGTATGGCTGCACAATATTCCGAAAGACTCGATCTTCATACAACTACAATAGATCAACTTATCTGAAGGATTAAATATCACTTTGTAATCTTCCTCTGTGTAATCCCCCTCCATATTGACCATAGAAATAATGAATTCAATTAAGGGTGAAATTTCATTTTTATGCTTTATACAAGCAGCTGCATATTAATCAAACTCCTCTTGGAATAACTCAAAGATAGCGGGTGTGTAAAGCTGAGTAACCTGCTTCAACATAATCAAATGCTCTATTTTCAACCTTAGGATTTTTTGACGTGATTCAAACTCACATTTTAATTCATTATACCGCTTGTCTTCTACCACCCTTTCAAATGTCTTAAAGAATTTAATGATGTCTAAATCTGGGTTCATGAAACTTTTAACATCTAAATTCAAGCTTTCACTCATTTGAGTGCTTCGCATGCCCAAGGTGATAGCCTTTTTCATATAACAAGCCGCCCATTTTTCTTTTATCTTGTACATATCACTTAACCAATTGTTATCTTGAACACCATAATCTACTAACAACTTACTCCACTCTACGTTGAATTGCATTTCCTCATCATACTTATACATACATCTCTTAAAGTCTCTCAAGAAATGAGATCCATTCTTCATCAAATAGCCTAAATGCTTTATGTCATTTTGCATCAAATGCCATGTATATAATCCATGAGAAACATCAAGTATCACATCACATAATGCTTTGGCCATTGTAGCATCTTGATCCGTAAAGATAGTTAGGGTTTTTTTTGCTAGTGACAAGCTAAGAAAGTCTTGAAGAGCCATTTAAAAGATTACGATGTTTCATCATATAACAATGCTGCCCCAAAAATCACTATTCCCCTATGATGATTAAATCCACAAAATAGAGCTAGTGGCCGATTTTCTTTGTTAGTACAGTGTGTTGTATCAAAAGACATCACATCACCAAAACACCCATGCTTATCAAATGGATATGATGAACAAATTACTATTGCAGATGCAAAGATGAAGGATTTTCTACCAATTGGTCCTGAAAATATTGCAATAATGTTCCAGCATTCCCATACATCATACTTCTTTGTCTTCTTGTAGTGAGATGATTTTTTACATTCGTATGGGTATAATCGACATTTCCTCTTCCTCTCGCATGCATACTTATCAAGTTAAAAGATGTTTTTTGACGAACCCCAAAATTTTCAGCTAACTCAATTTTATGAGCCTGAACTTGAGATATTTTACGATATGAAACTAACATGTGAGTAGTTTCTGCAAAATGCAATAAGTTATTATATTCCTCAACAAAGTCATGCACTTTATATTTGCCTTTCACAAGTGTCAACCCAATTTGACATTTGCAATATGTTCTAGTCTCATGCCGATGATTTATAGTCATAAAATCTCTTTTATCTTTCTTTATTACCCTTCTTTGCAACATACATATATATACGATGTTATAGGGCCATCATTCTTCTTGTAACAATATTGTTTTTGAACTCCAAAACTAGCTTTCCTACCATAATTAACCCAAAACAACCATGCAGTTTCTAAACTCTCAAATTCCATCCTAAGTTTAGGCTTGAAATCAACTTCCATTGAAATGATTAGTACCTGCAAGAATTCCAATATTATTAGTTTCACCTCTAGAAATATAGTTTGTCATCATATCTAAACAAAAAATATAGATTAAATTTATATATTGTTTGAATCTAGATTAAATTAATAATGCAAAATTGAAAAGAAATAAAACCAAATAAAGAAGAAAAAGATCATACTCAAATAAATCCAAACTAAACTTCATTCATCTCTATGTTCCTTCCCATCTTCATCACATAAAACATTTCACAGAATTTAAATTATATTCTTCCCATGCCTTCCTAAGCCAATGATTCCTTATTCACTTGTTAATTATATTATTCCCAACATGTTTATATATTTATTTATTATTAATCTATTTTTTTAAATTAAAATTACCTACATATTTTTATTATATTCTATCAATCATTTTTTATAGTTTTAAGGGTAAAAATATTCTTAGACTTTTTAAAATTAAATTCTCTAGAGTTTGTAGAAGTTAATCAAGTAGCTTATAAAATCAAAGTTCAAGCACATATGTATTTCTTTAAAATTTAAAAAAGTTAACCAACCAAATTATTTCATTATTTTAATCTGATTTTGCTATTTCATTCACTTCTTCCCTCTTTTAATTCCTCTACTTTTTTTTTTTTTGAGATATATCTACTGTATACTTATAAATTCTTTTGTATTTCTAAGTCCTCTTGTTCAAAAATTTATTTATATTTTGATTTAAACAAATAATTACATACATTTATAATCCACAAAATAATTTTATAACATAAAACTTGTAAAATTGCTGTTTAACTTAAACTAAGAGAAAAGGAAAATAAAAACATAGTATGGAAATAAAAACAAATCTAATTTAGAATAAAAAAAATTAAAATTTTTTTTTATGAATCTACCACTACATAAGCATGAACCCATTATGAAGCACAGACAAGACACTTTGGATTTTATCATATCGCGATGTCGTGTCTTCTATAAGCAAAGCTTTCATTTGAAAGGAGCAAAGGAAGAGAAGGCTGTAATGGAGAAGCGAGGTGCAACCTTCTCTGAATATAATAGCAGCGGGATGATTTCTCAACGTTTCAAAAGAACCCCGTAGCCCAGACTCGTGCCTACGGGATTGCTGAATCAAGTTCTCATTCTGGTTTCATTAATGGAGCAACGCCAAAAGCTGCTTCTAGGTGTGGCTTGTTTTCCCACCTAAACTTCTTTCTTCTGCAATATAACAAGGTAGCAGCGAGAGAGGAGGAGGCCGAGCTTCAGCGGCTACGTGTGACAATCTGGAACGAGAGAAACCAACGGCCGTGATCTCTCCGTGCTTGGTTGCCTGGGAACGCAGCGTTTCATTAAACTTCGGACGCGTGGCCTGACAGCAACCGACGGATTTGTTGGACGGGACGAAGGCAACGTTCGCGCGCTTACGGGAGAGAAGCCGGACGCCTATGGCATAGCGTTTAAATGCTGCCTTGTCCATATTTTGGCGCCTATTTCCATTCCAAATCAAGGACGCTCTGAAACTCGGCACTTGCAGAGCGAGACAGGAGCAGTCGGGGAAGAAAGAAGATAGGGTTTCATTTCGGGATTGATATCGATATTCGAAATGCAGAAGCTAGGGCTCTCAAGCTCGAAGAGTCTGGACAAATTCAAGTCGCTCTATGGTCCGGCATCGGGAACTGCGAAGGCATTGTTGTTCTCTTCACGTCCTTCCACAGATTCCACCTCACTGGGAAGTTTTGCGAATCTGAAGCTCACCGCAGGTTTTGATCGGAATTGAGCTTTATTATCCTGATTTTCTCGGGTTTTCTAGTGGATGAAGGTTTTATTCGAAGTTTTGATTGTAATTTGGTCATGTTTCATTGATTTACTCTTGTGCAGAGAAACTGGTAAAAGAGCAAGCTTCAGTGAAGACTGATCTGGAAATTGCGGTATGACACAATCTTCGGCTGTGCGTATGATCTGGTGCAAAAAATGCACGCACATCACAATTTCTGGTTCTTAGGGTTTGCCTTTCACTATCCAGAGAAATGTTGTTACTTTCTCACTGCTGCTATGCAGAATGCCAAACTAAAGAAGTCATTGGAGCATGTTCATGCTTTAGAAGAAAAGCTGCAGAATGCTTTTAACGAAAATGCCAAACTCAAGGTCAAGCAGAAGGAAGATGAAAAACTGTGGAAAGGATTGGAGTCTAAGTTCTCATCAACGAAGACTTTGTGTGATCAACTTACCGAGACTCTGCAGCAGCTATCTGGTCTAGTTCAGGCTGGTAGGATTTTTCCTTTTTTCCTTTTTATGTGCATTTGATATCCTTATTGTTAGCCATAGTTTTTAATCAATGCCTTTTGATCATTGACCAATCTTTTCTTGCTGATATAGCTGACAAAGATAAGGAGATGTTGGAAACCAAACTTTCAGCCACGTCAGAAGCTCTTGATAGTTTGAATAAGCATATGGATGATCTGTCTTTAAAGCTAGATTCCGCAGAGGAAACAATTAGAACTCGTAAGTTACTTCTTGCTTACATTTTGTTTTCGTTTTTAGTTTTGGTGAAAAGTTGGTTTGAAATAAAGAAGATTAATATATCTACGATGTAATTGTAGGTTCATTATTACTGTAATAAGTTTACAGGAAAATTCTGAGTTTGTAACTGAACATTGATATTCCAACATGTATTTGTTTGAATCTTTATTATAGGTAACAAGGAGATAGAGGAGCTCAAATTTGAGTCAGAAGAAAAGGAGAAGGTTCATAGAGATGATCAGGCTAGATGCACCAATCTTTTAAAGGAGAAAGGTAGTTGTTTGGCTTTTCAAGACTGTAAATCTGGCAATTAAGTTGACAAATGACAATTGGTAATAATTCAGCTGTCTTCTCTTGAATGCTCTATTCCAAGGCATGTAGGAAAGAATCATATAATTTAACAGCTTTATATTAGGTTGGTCATAAAGTACATTTTTTGTTCTTATGGTCATATCTTTAGTTCTGAAGAACATTACCAAAGTTTTGGCAGCAAAGTTATCTAGTGATGCATATTTTGGTTGTTCATGTCATGTGTTTAAAGTGGAAAGGTTTATATATTTTTAGCGTTATATCTCATGTATCATTTTTGATATCTACATCTTGATGTAGTAAATGGATGAGGCTTTCTTCATTGATTCTGATTTCTTGATATGATTGTTGTAACTAGTGTTGTTAATCTAAGTTTCTATTATGGACATGATACCAGGCTCTTTTAAGCTTTAGCATTAAATTCTCTTAAAGCCCCTTATCCTTCATTGGCCTTTACTAACAGTTTAAGCTGTTAGGCTGAGTGGTTCTTTAATGTAAATTAGAGCATTGTTGATGAAGTTGTTTAGATTACCTCAATACTTGCTGCTCTCTAACATTATATTTAAATTTTACAATAATATATGACAAGTTGTTAGGACAATGTGATTGTAAGCTTGTGCTTTGTCTATGTTGGAGTTATAACACTTTAGCCAGCTGGTTCTAAGCAAAAGACACGGGCAAGGTACTGGCGCTTAGAGCTGCTAAAAGGCAAAAGAGGGATGAGTTCTTATATATATGTGTGTCATTCTATATGTATTACATGTGGTTATTATATTTAGATGGTGAATGGGATTTATTGTAAATGCCTAGATTGTTAATACAGAATAGCAATTTCCTATATTCTGCTAGTATAAGGTGTTTTACAATTTGTGAAATTTATAGAGATGTATTGAAACTACTATTTCAGTTTGATTGAGAAAATGCTGATAAGATGTCTTAAAGGTATCATTTTGATTTATTCTGGAAAATAGTCTCCTGAGGTTTTAGTCATATGATTATGTAGGAGAACTTAATAGCTTATTGGCTGAATATTTAGCATCCTTAACTTGCAACTAATTTTGCTTGTTTTATGAAACATGAATTTGCATGCAGATAATATGATTAAGAATTTAGGTGAAACGTTGGCAGCTAGTACATTGGCTGCAGAGAGTTTGAATTCAAAGTTGGGACAGGTGCACCTTCAGTTAGAAGCCAAAGAAGATGAAATTACGCATCACATAACCACTCAGGAGAAATTGAAGAAAGAAAAGGGTGATCTTCAATTATGTATTGCTGAGATTACTAAAAAAATTGACATGTCACTACGGGAAATCAAACACCTTGAAGAATTGGTTCAAGCCTTGGCTGCAAATTTGGTTGAATTAGACAAAGAAAGCTTAAACTTTTTGAGCAAGTTTGACGAACTGAACTGTCTCTATGCTTCTTGCTTCAAGTTGGTTCAGCAGGAGCGAGATGCCTTCTCCAAGCATGCTCAAGCTCAATATGATGAGCTTCATAATAAATTCTTGAGCTTGAGATCAGAAAAAGATGCAATTCAATTGATAAATCAGGAATTAAACAATAATGTGACTGAACTTCAGAAAATCCTGGAATCTACTGCAGCCCAGCATGCAGATGACTGCCGATTAGCTGGTGAAAGAATTCAGTGTCTGGAGTCAGAAGCTCAAACTTTAATCTCAAAGAAGGCAGAAGCAGAGATATTAATTTCCAAATTAGAGGAGAAAATTGAAATTTTTTCGGATAGTTCTAGATCATCAGAGAATCAGATGGCATGTCAATTTAATCTGCCTTAATTAATTGTCTTTTATCATACTTTGCCACATTCCTTATCCAAGTATCTAATACCATGCAGCAAGGTTTATTGCTGAAGCTTTCGGCAATAGAAATTGAAAGCAAAGAAAATTCAGAGAGACTGCAGGAAGAGATATTGAAGAAATCAGAGGAAATAGATAGTTTGAAAAAGGAGGTGGTAAAAATTGAGCAGCATGCAGGTTTTCTGGAGAAACAAGTAAGCCAAGTTAATGATGTTTTAGAGGACAAAGAACAGCTTATTTTGCAGTATAAGGAGCAAGAAAAGAAGCTGGAAAATCGGATCACAGAGGTCTTGGAACAAACATCTAGTACATATTTGCTTGTTCCTATTGGTTTTTGTGGACTTAGTAGTTTCTGTTGGTCACTGCAGAACCACTTATCATTGATGGCTGCTGAAAGTAAACTTTTAGAAGCTAAGAAACAATATGATCTTATGGTAGAGAACAAGCAGTCAGAATTATCTAGGCATTTGATAGAAATTTCTCAGAGAAATGATCAGGTGTGATTAATTATCAGTTATCTCCCATAAATCATTGATATATATTTGTGCTAGAGCTCTTATCTAACAATTACAGCACTTGAGCAGGCTATTAATGATATTAGGAGGAAGTATGAGTTGGAGAAGATGGAAATTTTCAACATAGAAAAAGACAAGGTTTAATACAATATATTTATGATTGGACTACCTTTATCCACTGGTAACATTCCTCACCAATCTGAATCTTCAGGCGGACAAGGCTATTGCAGAAATAGAGGAAAGATGCGACCAAAAACTTGCAGATTGTAAAGAAGAATCAAGGCAGCAGTTGATGTGCATTCAGGACGAACATGCTGCACTGGTATGCATAAAAGAATGTAAGATTAATTTTAGTTATTGACCATTATTATCAGCAAAGAAGTAGTCTGGCACTGGCTCATTTATTTGACGGGATTATAGATGGTCTGATTTATCTTATCTTTAGTTGCTTCAAGCACCATTTCTTTTTATAATCCATGCTGTTTTTAAAAATTCAGTTTCTTTGCAATAAGTGGTAACTGTACTTAGCCAGTTATCTTCTAAATATATAGAATCTATTAATCTGATGTGATAATTTATTTAAGTACATGGTAGTTTACTAGTTTATGCTCATGCTATTTCTTTGGTGGGTATGCACCTTTTGTAAGATTGTCATTGCATCAGTACTCTTTCTTGTCAAGTATACCTAAAATTAGGTTGAAAAAATCCAGCCACCTGGTCAACTAGTTTCCTGCTCCACATGCAGGTTACTCAAATACAGCAGGAGCACAACAAGAAGCAACTATGTCTTATAGCTGAACACAATGAACAGCTAAAGCATGCCCAATTGCAAGCTGAAAATGAACTGAGAGAGGTTCATTAATTTATTACTCTATATATAGTAACATATAGGACTACGCTATGACTTTTGCATGACATTTACTTCACTTGGCAATAAGTTGATTTTCTATAGAAAACATTGTTCCTGAGGAACGAACATGAAGCTCAGATGAAATCATTGAGGTGTGAACTTGAAGATGAGTGTCAGAAGCTGCAAGAGGAGTTGCTTCTCCAAAAATCAAAAGTATGTAATACCTGAACAATTAAAATAAAAATTTTTTTGGAAGATTTTTAAATTTGTCTAAAATATATTGTAGGAAGACAGGCAAAGGGCTTTGTTGCAATTGCAGTGGAAAGTGATGAGTGACAAACCAAAAGAGGACCAAGAAGTGAATTCGAAACAGGTTGGCTTGTCTTACTAAAATCTCTGCATGTCCGTCTCCCCATCTCATCTATGTCATGTTGATTTTACATTGAGATGAAAAGATAATTTGTTTGTCAGATTGTTGGTATGTCTCGTAAGTCATAATATTTGCTTCCTTTGTAGTCCTAAACTATTATATTATATCAATCTAACATGATGCGGAAGGATAACAAGATTTGATCTTGTTGCTTGCATTATCAAAACTAGCTTAAGTGCAACTTAATCATGCATTGTTTACAGTTTCTGTGCTTATAGACTTTTATAATAATTGGTTTTGTTGGACTATAGATTTTTATATAAAAGCTGACTTAAGATCAATTTCATCTGTTCAAGTAGGATAACACAGTGTGTATTGTGATAGGTTTATCCTGTTTCCTCAATTAAGAGGAGAAGCTCTCGTGGTGGCAAACTTAGTCAGCAAGCCTTAGTAAGAATGGAAACAGAAAGAAAGGACTTTACTCTTTTCTTCCTTTCACCTGGGCACCTAATTTGTTTTGTCTTTCTGTACTCTTCATAGGACTCTCCTTTCCTTGAAGTAACAAAAACACCAGTGTCAAAGTTGTTGCAGAAAGTGGAGAATGTAAAGACAGGAAGTGCGATGAGCATCCCTACGCATCATAGGAAGGTGACTTACTTCCCTATGAACTTTACATACAAAAGGATACCCTTATATTGCTGCAATAAGCTAGTGTATGAAAATTATTGCAGTGCTAAATTAATCAATTTATGATAGTAGGTAACTGGCTTACAATCTAAACTCAATGAGCAGGTAACTCACCATGAATATGAAGTTGAGACTTCCAATGGAAGAACTGTTACAAAGCGAAGAAAAACAAGAAGTACTGTCATGTTTGAGGCATGCATCTATTTCTGTAAAATTTCCGTTAAACCTACAGAGATGCACATGAACTATATTGTTACATGAGATGGCTTGGTTTTAAGGTATAGAGAACAGACTTTTTACAAGCCTACCAGTGCTAATTTTCTTCTCCTTATTAGGATCCAAGAAAACGTAAGATAAAAACACCAAAAGCAGATATACCTGGAAGTGTCGTCAAGGTAATCAAATGGTCGACCAAAATTTCCTTTTATTGGTACATTATTTTATGTATAGCATGATTGGTTCAAAACATCTAGTTGCTAAGTTCTCATGAATTTGGGTTGAATATTCAGCCACAAAATTAGTTCATTCTCTCTGGTTTGCTTCAACATTTTCATCTTCATATTTCACTTTGCTGATGTTACCAGAAATGGTGATGGTTAGGAGCATGGATGATCTTATTAGTTTTGTGATTATTTTAATTTAACCCAAGTATTACCCTGGACTTATTTCCTTTTAAATTATCTTATGTGTGGTAAATTTTTTTTTATCATTTTCTGAGAAAAACAAAAATTGTAACGGGTTCTATGAGAATTTTATGATTTCAAATATTCTTAGGTCCAATTATTTTGTGCTATTTGATTGAGAATACTTATTTGTGCTATGTTGCATAATGCTAACCGATACACTATAACTGAAAACAAAGAAGTAAATGAGTCTATAGTATAACCTTTTTCCTGTTTTAGAAAACATTGAACTAAATATGGTAGATCAACAAATATTTGTATACACTATTTTTAAGTTGATGAATAATTTTTGCATATGCCTCTCTTGTAGCCTTGAGTGCAATAATTTACTTCTGTGTATATGTAATTTATTTCTCAAATTCTCTATTGTAGGGCACGAAGGGAGGAGGTCATACTCATCCTTCAAATATGGGTGATTTGTTTTCAGAAGGTTCTCTTAATCCTTATGCAAATGACCCCTACGCATTTGATTAGAGGTATTTACAATCAATAACCATGTAAAAATTCAGGGTTTAATAATCTTCTAAACTTACCTTATTAAATAAAAATAGTCAAACATATATAGGTAAGGAGGCAACAAACCTTACCCTTCAAATCCCAATAATTGATAGCGATAAGGTTTAAACTAAAGCTAATGATAAAATACTTGAAAACTCTTATTATCTAGGATGCCTATTTCAATCAAAACACTTAAACTAATCTTATTCTAACTAAAACAGAATACTTAAAGTAATCCTAAACACCTAAAGGCGTTATCTAAACTAGCTATAAGCAAATAAATCTTAATTAAAATAAAACAAATAAAATAACTACAAATAACATAATTAAAATCAATGATAGTTTCTAACACTTCCTTTCAAGTTGGATATTCCAACTTGAAGCTCTTCTTCTAGTATTGTGAGGTGTCTTCTGCAAGACCTATTCTTGCTTAGGGGTTAAAATTTTGAAAAATCATAACTAGAGTTGTACAATTTTGATTTACGCAAACTTAATGGTTATGGAAAGCTTATAATGAGAGCTATCTACTATAAAAATTTCAGGTCAAAATGAGTTCATTTGGTTCTTCAAAAACCACAAAATCCGAATTTGCACTATATGAACAGTACCCAGATTTTTCTACATAAAATAGCCAACTTCAAAATTTTATAAGGTATTCTCTAGAGTTTCAAAAATTGTGTTCTTTGGTTCTATGAAAAGCTCTCAATGTCCTCTAATTGCTTGCTAAATTTCAGTCCAAGACTTGTTCATTCGGTCTATCAACCGTAAAGGGATATTTTTATGGTTCAAATGGACCAAATTTGGATTTTAATTGGTACCAATTGAGCTCTAAAATGCTATTTCTTCTTTTGAGCAAGTTTCAAATGACAAATACATCATGTATGGTTGGTTCAACATGTCATAATTGCCATACACCTGAAAATTACCTTTCCACATCTAAAATTACATATGCATATTCAAGAAGTCAAGGTACCAATTTTCACAGTATTACATTTTACCATCCATAATTTGTTTCCACATTATAATCTAGTACTTTTAAACATATTTGCATTATCATACATCAAAATATACAAATATGTTTTCATACATTCAAGAATATGGCTTAAAACAAATTTTAGTGTCAAAGTAGCTCTATTTAGGCCTTTTGATAATCATTCTTGCTTCCTTAAGATCCACCTAGCCATGGTTAGTAGACATAAGTGAAAAAATGAGATTCAAAGAATCCCAATAGCTAAATCCACATTTAAGCATGCATATATAGCTCACCCAAGTTTAAAGAATGCAAGCATGCATGTCATATAACTATATATTATTCATATTCATGCATTAGGGATCTCATGGCTCCATTAAGAGCAATCTCATGTCCTAAATGCTTTTGGTCTAGCCTCATCTAACATCTAGGAACTTTTGATTTGGTCTCATTTTTTTTTAGAGACTTCTGACTTAGTTTCACCTACAATTGGGACTTTTGGCTTATTCTCATTTATATGTAAGGATTTTTGGCCTCAGCTCACCAATTTCAAGAGAGTTTTGACATAACTTCACTTATTCAAGAGCCAAACCAAATCCAAATGCAATAAAATGTTATGCAATTTTATATAATTATCAAGCAATCAACAATATACAAAATTTACAACCATTACACACAAGCAATCAACAATGTTTTGGTCCTTGTGTCCAATTAGTTTCTATAATAACTCTCATTGATCTTTGGTAAAAAGATTGGTCTAAGAATGAGTTTCCTCATTGGTCATGGCTATGTAGTTTTTAGCATATATTTTTAGTATGACCAGTGTTGTGACAATGGTCACACTGACTTTCCTTAGCTACTGCATGTATTCAGCAGCTATAATGCCTTTAGCAATTGAGGCAAATGTTTCTGGTATAGGTTTTGCATTTTGTACTGTGAGTTGTTTTTTACTCTCTTCCCATTTAATTTTAGCGAATACTTCTTGTAGTGGAGGCAATGGTCATATAGCCGTAATTCTTCCCCTTCTTTAAAGTATTGGAGGCAATGGTCATATAGCCATAATTCTTCCCCTTACTTCTTTAAAAATAGGACTAAGTCCTAGGTGAAAATTGTAAATTCTTTCATTCTCCACTGGTTTCCTGTAATAGGTTGCATCTTGCTGCGTATCCATTGGTGAGTTTCAAACAGTTCCAGTTGCTGCCAGTATCTCACAAGGGTATTTTAATATTGAGTTATGGTTAAATCACTTTGTTTCAATTCACCAGTTCATAGAAATACCCTTTGATCTGAAATAGCGCTGCTGTGTTTTCAACCGCAGAATGGGACTCTTTTACAGCATCTCATATCTCGTATGTAGTCATACAAAGGATAATGTTTTCACCCATCTCAAGTGTCATGGAGTTCACTAGCCATGACATGATCATATTGTTCTTTGCCCACCAATCTTTTGCCATGATCAACAACACGACATGATCATGTTGTTCTTTGGCTAGATAGCTTCCCTAATGAGATACTCTTCCTTACCCTGGCCTCTGATGAACATGAGAATGCTTTGTAAACATTGCAGTAATTGTTGCAGTTGAAATGGTGTCCTGTGATTATTATTGGTGCATTCTCAATATTCATTTGTGCTGTAGGAATGTCAGCTTGGTTGTTTGGTAGAGTGGGGTTGTTGTTTGGCTGTGAGAACTAGAGATTCCATAGAATGAATTGGCATTAAAAGCCCTCATTGAGCCAAAGGATATCATCAGGCTTTTTAGGCTTTGACACCACTTAGAAATTCAGGATTTAATAATCTTTGAACTTTATTAAATGAAAATAGTTGAACATATATAGGAAAAGAGACGACAAAACCTTGCCACTAAAATCATAATAATTGATAATATAATATTTAAACTAAAGCTAATGATGAAATATTTGAAAACTCCTATTATTTAGAATGTTTGTTTTAACCAAAATATTTAAACTAATTTTATCATAATTAAAACAGAATACTTAAAGTAATCCTAAACGTCAAAAAGTGTTATCCAAACTAACTAACTATAAACAAATAAGCCTTAATTCAAATAAAACAAATAAAATAACTAAAAATAACTTTATTAAAATCAAAGGTACTTTTCAACAAACTCTAATCCTATTTTTATTCCCCTTCAAAATATGATGCTTTTTTACGCTGAGATGCTGTTTGATTTTCATCACTATCTAATTTTGTCTTGTTCATGCAATCATGCTAGTGCGGATTTTTTGTGAATAAAGTTATACCTAAACTGGGTTCCAGAAAATTTGTTGTCTCAGGCATTGACTGCAATTCCATAGTCACTGGTAGCTGTTCTCTGCAATTCCATAATATGTTGTCTCAGCTATTGCCTTGACCAAATAACAAATACCCAGTAATGTGTACAATTGCAAATTTATCCCATCATTATCTGTAGCTCGGTCTGTTCACCTATGCTATTTTTGTGTCACAAGCCCCCTCCCCACCACTCGCCCAAAAAGAAAAAAGGGGAGGGGGGGGGGGGAGATGGAACGCCATTGGATGTGTAATGAGTTGACTAGTCCTTTCTTTATGGCTATCGCCTTGAAGAACCACGGGAGGAACATTGAAAGGTTCTTAAGCATTGATTTTCTATGAGCATTTGAATGTTGATGTCACATTATATACAACTCACAGGTTCATCGGATAGTCAGACTTAATGTCCCGATAGTTCATTTTTGTATTTTTCATGTTAAAATAGATTTGTCTTGATGAGTTGCCGTACCTGTTTTCTTGATGAATGCTTTATTATTCTCAATTAATTGTATCATTGGTAGATCTCATCTACTTCCTTTTTTAAATGGTGACTTGTGTCCTCTGGCTTTGATATATTTTTGTTTTCTCTCTTGACTATTGTTCCAGGCTTTCTGCACATGCACTTCAACCAAATATTAGGTCCCTTATTCTCTTTGGTACAGAGCTGATTGTTCACGCGATTGGTTTACTTTTAAACTTGATGCGGCTCTCATAATCTTAGTTCTAAATTGGTTGGCATCTGTTTCGTGAGATAATTGTATATTTGCTGATTGCCAACTATGATGGATCAGGTTCTTTGGAAAATTGGAATTCAAAATTTGTCAGCCGCATTTAATCCATCTTTTGATTGGATTATTGGAGTGAAATATTTACCATTCTCTCTTTAGATTGAGTAGGAATTGAGGAAGTAAAATTACATAATTTGTTTCTAAGGTCACGAGGACAAATATTCCTGGATTTATTAGGGCTCGCATTTTATATCGATCTCTGGACTCTGCCTCCAATGAATGTATCTGAATGTACAGATACCCTTAGTCAAATGAAGAATGTTTCTAGAATCTGGCCTTCTTTATCGGCTGCATGTGATGTTTAAATTTTCTTTTATTTTGGAATTTGAGATCCAAACAGAACCTTAACCCCCAACCCCAAGCATTCTTTATTCACCCCGCCCCCCTTTATCTCTTCATGCCCACGTTTGTGTCGTTAGCAATGACACTAATCACGGGGTTGGCCGTTGAGTGGGGGATTTGTTCTTGACAATTTGGATCCTCTCTTTCGTTGCACCTCTGCAGTAGGTCCCCTATCGCACCGTGCAGTAATGGGAGAGAATCTAACTCCTGCTCTTGGGAGTTGGGACATTGCATCTAATATCTGGTGTTAAAGCCGTTAGACTGATCGATTGTCGACAAATAGTTTTTCTATTATTTGCCATATTTTTGTCGCATAATTAGGTAGAAAAGGAGTTTCTCTATTTAAGGCATCATACTGGAAAAAATTTGAATCTTCTATGGGTCTTGAATTACAACCTATAAAATGTGGATAGATTAATAATGCTCTATGCTCCGTTCAATGATATTTGAGGACAAACAATGGAAAGATGGTCGAGAGAGACAGCAAAATGGGTTGAAAAAACTCCCCTGGGGCGCAGAACTTGGTTTTTGTCGGATCAAAAGTCTTATAATATTTTAATTGTGACATTTTAAAATTAAGTAATCCAATTAGGCCAAAATTATAATTTCAAGAAAATATTGGTTTGGACCTGAATAATTTTTCGTTCTGATCATTTTAAATTGGGCTGAAAATGTGTTTAAATAATTTTTTAAAAAATATTAGTTTGATTAAGAATCAATAAAAGATTTTTTCGGAAAAAAAAGGAATCTTGTAATCATATTTCCGCGTTTCCTTAAATAGCATCAGGATCCTTAGATGCACTGATCGATTTCCTATTTTATGTCTGCCATGATTTCTGCATTTCTGCCATGCTATAAATGTTTTGTAGATGTCTGCAAATGAAAAAGGAAAGTGAGCAATCCATGGAAGCAGATAAGGAAACAGGCTACATCAAGGAAGTAGAGAAGGAAACAAATTGGAAGAGCAAATCACTTTAGGTTGCCTCCTGGTCATTCACATTCATTGAAGTCAACGTATTTATATTGAAGAAGGTTTAACATGGGATGTAAAAGTTAATGCAATCAAGATATGATCTAAAACATTCGAAGTAGAAATTTCTAGATTTTGAAGAATGGTATGCACATAGGTGAAGGAAAAAGTAGATTTTTTTTTTTCTTTGACCGCTCATGGACTATAAAAGTAAGAATGATATTTTGGCATATAAATAATGTGTTCTTAAAGGCGAGATTTATAATATTGGAATATTTGAATTTTCATTTCCTATTTCATGCATTAAGAATTTCATTGTTTGCATTTCAAGAAGGCAAAAAAATCAACACATGTTTCTCTCCGTTAATGAATGAAATCTTACTTGCTTTCAAATTTCTTTATTTCCCTTTTTGAATGCATTATTTTGGTCAAAATGATTGAATAAAATAAGTCAAATCAAAATCACGTATTCTATTACTTAATGTAAAGATTTTTCTCTATTGAAACATATTAAGTTATTCAATGAAAAAACAATAACTAGTTTTTGAAAAATAATGACGTTTAAAATGTCTACTTTAGATTTGAAGAGTTAAAGTTGACTAAGATATATTATAAAAGAGTTTATCATTGTTTGTGTGACACATTGTTGAGCTAAATAAGTCTTATATCTTTTAGTGAGTGTTGCAAGCTATTGTGCTACTCTATATGAGCTATCATCTCCGTTGAACTTGAAAGTTGCTAGGTAGATTTGAGTTTTATTTCTCTTCATGAGTTTGAGGAAAAGTTCTAGAGGTGCTCTTAGTGAACCTCTTGCGTATTATGAGAAAATTTTGTTATTGAATTACGTTTCTAAGGATCTTGCAAAAACCCAAGGGTTTTGATG
This sequence comes from Erythrophleum fordii, assembly GCA_032878935.1. NCBI lineage: Eukaryota > Viridiplantae > Streptophyta > Magnoliopsida > Fabales > Fabaceae > Erythrophleum > Erythrophleum fordii. The sequence continues at coordinate 31,472,063 of JAVQMF010000050.1, forward strand.
TTGTGAAAGCTATAGAGTTAAGCGCGTAAGATTAACTTGTTGATTAGGCAATAGAAGTTAGAAATCTAAGCCTTGTGTGTGGGTTGTCTCATGATTTGAGTTTCTAAGGAACTTGTAAAAAAGTTAAGGGTGTGTGAGGTTTTAAAAGTTATAATGCTAATCCTTTTAAGGTTATCTTGTCACGTAGATAGTAAAAGTTGGAGAATTGAGCCTTATCTAAAGCCATCTTATAATTTGTTAGTGATTTCTTATAATAATAAAATTCTCTTATTGTGTATTTGGGGCGAAGATGCAAGATTACATTGGTTTAAACCTTTATAAATTCCATTATGTGATTATTTTCATCCCTATTATTTTACTTCCTTCTTTAAAAGTATTTTTCCTAAAAGCATAAGAACCTAAGAAAATTTGGTTTAATTCAAAATTTAGGTTGTGGGAATAGTTTTACAAAAAGAATTTATTTTAAAAGACCCAATTTAATCCCCTTCTTAGACTCTTCTAAACTACTTTTCAAAGGCTACACCAACTGTATCTTGAGGTCTTAGATTTCTCTCCACCTTCTTTGATACAAGTCCTGGAGTAAAAAATGGTCAGGATCGATTATCTCTCCTCATAGTGTTAGATCTTCAATCTAAAGTGACTGTCAAAACTAGAAAACAATGAGTAATAAAATGAAAGAGAAATGTAGAATTACTATATTTATTCGGAGACAAAGAAACTACAATACATGAAAAAACTTCACAAATAACTTCCTCCAAGCCAAATTCATTAACTTAAAAGCCTAACTAAGATTATATTAGCTATTTTTCTATTTTAGACCTAAACTAACCAATTAATCACTCTTTTGAGCAGCTACTAACTCCTTCCTCTAAATTATATAATGTCTCAACCAATTAGGTTCCTCCCTTTTTTTAACATGTATGGCTTGGATGAAAATCTTTTGCTGCTCTACTATTCTTTTAAATTAAATTTGGATAATTCATATTTTAATTTTTTTTATTTTAAAAGAAATAGACATAAAATAAAAGTAGCCTTTTAATTGTTATTAGATAAATAGCATTTTACTTTATTCAAAATAAAAAAATATATCAAAATAAAAAATTAAGATTAAAAAACAAAAAAAAATTAGAATCTAGATAGTCTAAATTATATTCAGACAACCTTGGAGTAGTAGGGGATTTCTAAGTTTGGATCCTTTAAAGTATAAAGTCTTAAAAGTGATTGTAAATTGCCTTTAAAGTGAAAGAAATAGAGAGAAAAGAGGAAGTTAGTAGAAAGAGAGAAAGTAAGCTCTATATATGTTTTTACTTTTTTAAAAAAAAAAAATAATTTTCTCTCACTTTAGAGATAATTCACATGCTTCATATTTGAAGGATCTAAATTCAAGAATATCTATCTGCCTGGCTTCACTAGGCTACTATGGCACAAAAAGTAAGATTTAAGAAAGCGGTGCTGGGTAATTAAACTTCTTAGCCTTGTCTTAGTTTCCACTTTTGCTTGTAGAAATTAATAAAACGGGTTAGGCTAGCCATGAAATTGGATCTTCTATTTATTCTCCCCCTACTTATCTCCTACTCATTCTAATCCAAGCATTTAGATCAAATTTGGATAGCCCAGATTTAATATTCTTAGTTTTATACTTTGATTTTTTTATTTGAAATGATATATTATGTAGAATAAAAAATAGTTTTTTTAATTATCACATTTTAAAAAAAATAATAATTTAAATTAAAAATTACAAAATGAATATCAAATTTAAATTGTTCATATTTGTAAAAGTACCTATTTATCCTAGGCATTCGGATTCGATCAACCACATAGCCCATATTCCCGCGTGAGGTAGTGCTTGTTGGCTGTAAAATAAATCCCTATGTGTCTGCCAAACCAAAACTTGTATAATTTTAAAGCTTATAAGGACTTGCTTGATTCTTTTTCTTATGATTACAAATGTTAACCCTTCTTTCTTTTATTTCTTCATAATATTTACCTCATTGTCTTGTGCATTTGTGTCTATTTCCATTATTTCATGTCAAAATATATGTCATACTTTTGTCTAATTTCTATGCATACTTAACAAATATATGGTGACCAGACAGCCATAAAGCAAAGTTGCATATTTTCTTGATGGCCGTTCCGATTTTAAGATAGTAGAGTTCCTAAGGAAACAAACATATTCAGATATATTTTGGGTCTAATGTTGGATTATTATTGTATCTTCTTTACTTAATCTATTGTTATTTGTAAAAGTCATACATTCTAGGTCATTCTATAAATGGCTATAAGTAGATGATCTTTAAGGCTTTACTTTGTGATAGATGGAAAAGTAGCAAGATGGAATACAAGTTATATTTTTCATTTTCTGTTGCATTAAATAACTGCCCATTAGTTAACACACAAAAGATTAACAAGAAGGGGGCAAGCTATGTAAGACAAGATGGCCTCAAGTTGTTGTTGTTAACTATTTTAAGGAATATGAGGTATAGCAATATGACTTCATTCTTATCTTCTCAAGTTTTTGGGTGGCCAATGAAACATAGATAGAAGACCATGCTTTTTGACCTTGAAATAGGAGTAAGACAACATCAACAAGAAGTGAAATCATGCTTTGAAAAGTATATAAACTATCTTACATTCTAAATAAGTAATTACAAAAAGAAAATTTTCAAGTAATCTGTCCTATGGACTGCTGTTCTGTCATAAGAGTTTCTTATCAAGAGGTTTTGTAAAAGGTAACATAGTTCTAGACTACCTTTGTAAATCTAGCAAGTTCTTATAGGCAGTTGTTGAAATTAGTATTTTAATTATAATGATTATTATTGTTGACAATAATCACTTATTCTCTAATTAAAAAATTATAAAGGTGTAAGCTCTGAATCTAAATGGTTTTTCATTGGCTTGTCTTCAAAGCTTTTGGGATATTATTAAAGGAGATCTATTGAAGGTATTTGGTGATTTCTATAGAAAATGCTAAAAGAGATGAACAAAATTCTTCTTATTATTTCGATTGAATAAATGCAAGACATATATATGGACTATGGCTACAAATCAACCATTAGAATCCTCTAAAATAGGGAAATAAAGATAAATAAAACATAATTAAATAGGTACACAATCAGGAAACTAAAAAAGGAAGCAAAATAAGTTGATTTGATCCTATGAAATTAGGACATAAAGTCACAGATCTTAAGAGATTTCACGTCTAACAGCTAGAATCACCAACACTCCCTTTCAAACTAAAAAGTAGATGTTAATCATTCCCAACTTATTTCTAAAATTTTTAAACCTTACTTATGTTTCAAACTAAAAAATAGATGTTAATCATTCCCAACTTATTTTTAAAATTTTTAAACCTTACTTATGTTAGGGGTCTTGGTGAGAACATCTGCTACATGCAACTTAGTTAAAGTATAAGTGAGTTCAAGTAGCTTGAAATCCACTTTTTGTTTGTTGAAGTGTTTGTCAATTTCCATATGTTTGATCTTATCATGTTGGATAGGATTTCTTGCAATACTTAGAGCAACCAAGTTGTCACATAACACTTTCATTAGTTTTTCAATCTTCAGCTCCTTGAGTAATCGTTTTAACCATAACCTTTCACAGATGCCTTGAGCCAATGCCTTGTATTTAGCCTCAACGTTGCTTCCAGCAACCACAAACTATTTTTCACTCTTCCAAGTAACCAAGTTTCCCTACACATATGCACAATAGCTTGAGGCCATACAATGCACGATAGTTTCAGGTGGACCTTTGCTTAATCAGTATCATAGTACATATTAATTCCATGGCTAGCACTCTTTTGAAAGAAAGTTCCTTTTCTAAGGGTTATTTTTAAATACCTTAGGATTTTATAAGCATTCTCAAAGTGGGTTTTTGTAAGTTTATTTATAAATTAACTAATGACACTTATAGGGAAATTGATATCAAGACTTGAGTCAATTAGGTAGATAAGTTTACCTACAAGTTTTTTGTGTCTTTTTGTGCCAATAAGGGGAATCTTTTGGGAGAATTTAACTTTGTAATCGACCTCCATTGAAGTCTTTGCAGGTTTACACCCTAACATTTTGGTCTTACTAAAGAGATCAAGGATATATTTCCTTTGAAATATCATAATTCTCTTTCTTGATCTAGCCACCTCTATATTTAAGAAGTATTTTAATACACTAAAGTTTTTTATTTCAAATTTCTTGGCCAAAGCCATCTTTAGGTTTTCAATCTCATATGCATAATCATCTTTTTACAATGATGTCATATGTGTACACAATTAAGATAACTATATTTCAATTAGCAAATTTAGTGAAAATTATGCGATTAGCTTGCACTTGTGTGTAACCTTGGTATTTCATAGCTAAACAAATTTCTCAAACCATACTTTAGGTGATTGCTTAAGACTATATAGACTTATTAAGTTTGCATACCTTACCACTGTTGTGATTTTCACCAAGGATTTAAAAACCAGACCAAACTAGTCGGTTCGACTAGTGAATTGGTGAATTGGTGGGTTGGCCGGTCCCCATAGCCTAGAAAATCATTTTTTGAGAAAACCGATAAAAAATTGGTAGAACTGATAAAAACCAGTTTGCCCACGATTCCTGGTTCTCATTAAAACAAAACAAAAATGAAGCTGAAAGTGAGATCATATTCAAAGAGCAACGCACGCAAGCATGCACGACCATGATGTCTTCCCCTGTAACTCGTCCCCATCTCTAATGCCCCATCTGAGCCCTAAACCTTACTGCCAAATCCCCAATGAAGAAGTTGTGAATTGAAGAAAAAAGTGAGCAACAAAGAGTGATCAGGAGGATGAAGCCATGGTTGAGATCGAGAGCTTGAACTAGTTAGTACACGAAGCTCCTCTGTGACAAAAGTGAAACCAAGAACGGGAGGATGAAGCTATGGCTGAGTCGAGAGCGTGAACTGAAGAAAAGAGTGAGCAACGAAGAATGATCAGAAGGATGAAGCTGAGATCGAAAGTTTGAACTAGTTAGTACACAAAACTCCTTTGCAAAAAAAGTGAGACCAAGAATGGGAACCCAACAATGAAAGTGAGAGCTCTTCTACCATTAAGAACCCATCAACGAAAGCGAAGATCCTATGATTGAAGAAGCCAAAACTAAGAGCCTGAACTAACCAAGAGGAAGAAGCTTCCAAGTCCTTGAACCATCTTACTCGAAGGAGAATATAAGTGCCTGGAATTGAGGTAAACAATAATCAAAACTCTAAATTGATTGTCTACTAGTCTGGTATTGATTCTTGTTGTCTACTGGGTACTGCTAGACATTAGTAGATGCTTAATATCTTTATGAGTTAAAATTACACACCATATGTTCGAAGAAATGCCTCAAAGACCAACAGATTGAGTTGTAAGTAAGAGTTGGTAGGACATACAAGGAAAGAACCTTGATAATGTTGTTTTGTGTGGCTGTACTAAATTCTCGTACCGTAATAGCAACCATTAAGAATTTTGGAAACTTTAAGGTGCACCTCAATGTGACGCAAAACAAAACTTTCTTTTAATTCCCTTACCTCACCATAAAATCCAAATCGGTTGCTGTGGTATTGGGTAAAGTTATCCCCTTTTTGCTCTAATTAATTTACCAAAGCATTTGTTTTTTTGATGATTTGAGAGTGAAATTGTGCATATGGCACGTAAATAATAGGCACCCCATTACCAATAAAACAATGGCCCCCACTTAAAAGAGATTCATTCCACACTTTGGATCCATCTTTGATTCTATATGTCATTTCTCATTATCATGGCCCTTGAATTCAAAACCTCTTTCTCTCTTTTGCTTTCACATTTTATTATATGAAACAGTCCAGTGGTCCCTCACAACCACCATTTGAGTCCTTTAACAGTTACTTGTTATATTATTGCTGCAATCAACTTTTTGTATATGATTTCAATATTATGATTTTGGAATAATGTGTGTTCTTTTGTGTTGTATGTTAAAAAGTATGGATGCTCCAGATCGTTCCACTCCCGACACTAATAATAATGTTAGTAGTAGCGATGCACCATCATCAAATAAACAATCTACAGCAGCATCTTTTGCATCAAATTGTGGGAAGACTGATCCAGCATGGGAGCATTTTTCTTTTAAGAAAGAGGAAAAAATTGCTGTGTACATTTGCCTGCATTATTTTTCAATATATAAAGGGGGAGGCATAAATAGGATGAAGCAACATCTTGCTGGAGTTCCAGGTCAAATAAGCTCTTGTAGAAAAGTTTCTCATGATGTTCGTCACAGAATGCAAGAGTTATTGAAGCAAGTGCAACAAAAAAACAAGAATGAAGAGCTCAATAAAGCATATGGTAATAGAATTAAATGTGGAGAAAAAGAAGTTTAAGAGGTTCAACCACTTAAGAAGTAACCACTTGCTCCAGGAAAAAGAAAAAGTAATACAATTATGGGAAGTCATTTTACTCCAAGAACAACTCCTGGTTCTCAACCAAGTTTCAAACGTGTTCTATCTAGTAAAGAAGCAATGCACAAAGCTAAGATGGCAATAGCTAAATGGTTTTATGATGCTTGCATTCCATTTAATGCAATTCAATCTCCATACTTTCAACCTGCTGTGGACACAATGATGGCAATAGGGCCTGAGTTTAAAGTCCTATTTTATTATGAATTAAGAGTTAATTTGTTGAGAGATTGCAAGAAAGAGTGTCAGCTACTTGTTGAAAGTCATCGGGCTAGTTGAAAAGATACTGGATGTACAATCATGGCTGATGGTTGGACAGATCAAAGGTAAAGAACTTTGATAAATTTTTTAGTTTATTCTTCGCAAGGTATAATTTTTGTGAAATCTGTTGATGCCTTAGATATGGTGAAAGATGCCAAAACATTGTTTCAAATATCTTGTGAAGTCATTGAGTGGGTTGAGCCTAATAATGTTATTCATGTGGTGACCGATAATGCAACTAATTTTGTAGCAGCGGGCAAGTTGATACATGAAAAGTATGAGCACATCTTTTGGTCACCATGTGCTACTCACTATTTGAATCTCCTTTTGAAGGACATTGCTAGTATGCCTAATGTGGTAGACCTTGCATCAAAGACTGCAAAGATAATAATCTTTGTGTACAATTATATGTATATTTTATCTTGGCTAAGGAGAAGGGAAGGTTGGAGAGAAATTGTACGTCCAAGAGCAACTCGGTTCGCTACTACTTTTATTACATTGAAAAGTATTTATAATCATAAGCACGATTTGCAAGCTTTGGTTGTGGATAAGTGCTTCAACAATTATAAGTTAGCAAAGACTACAGCAGGAAAAATTGTTAGTGCTATCATACTAGATAGTAAGTTTTGGAATGATTGTTTAGTCATCATAAAGGTTGTAGCTCCCTTTATTCGATTGCTAAGAATTGTAGATGTAGATAAAAAACTTTCTTCAGGCTATGTTTATAAAGGCATGTGAAGGGCAAAGAATGGAATAAAGAGATTGTTTAAAAATAGAAAGAACTTGTACAAACTTTACACAGATATTATTAAGACTCGATGGGATAAGCACTTGAAGCATAATTTTCATGCAACAACTTACTATCTGAATTCTACTTTCTTTTTTGATGAAAGTGAAAAATTTTGTACGAAGAATTGCATTATGCAATCAATGCTTGATTTATTTGAGATACAAAAATATTGTTCTAATATAAACCAAGCAGTTCAAGAGATGCAGATTTATCGTACTCGCTAAGGATCTTTTAGTCGATTCTATGCTTTCAATGTATCAAAGACAACACAGCCTGGTAACTACCAATTTATACTTTAATAGTTGTTACTATATTTTTTTTAAATGTTTAATACTTTACTTATGGTTAATCATATAATGTACTTTAATATTTACGTGGATAATTGATGGCACTTGTTTGGGGCTAGTACTCCAATTTTACAAAAGATGACAATATGTCTTCTTAGCCAAATGGCTTTTTCTTCAGGATGTAAGCAAAATTGGAGTTTGTTTGAGCTCATTCATACAAAAAGGATAAATAAAGTAAAACATTAAAGATTAAGTGATCATGTGTTTGTCACTTATAACTTACGATTAAGGAATAGATACGTAAATATACTTAAAATATAATTTTTAATTTATTTATTTTTGTATTATTGAATCTCTATTTGATATTTTAATGCTTTATATTAGGTTGAAAAATAAGAAGAGAAGTTATGATCCTGTTGATTATAAATCCATTGATAAAGTTGAATTTTGGATTATTGAAGAAGAAGCACCTTTTGAGTTTAGTAGTGAGGAGATGGAAAATGAGAATTTTATTTATGAAGAAAATGCAATCTCGATAGTTGGAAATGAAGAAGTGGACATTGCAAATGAACCAATTATAGAATCACTTGATGATTTAGAAGTTGGACTCGATGATGATAGTGGTCCTAATGTGGATGTTAATACATTGGCACATGATGGATTTGATATCAATGAATGTTATGACTGAGAATGATTGCTTGTCAGTTGATTACTTTGTCTTATGATTGTAGATGTTGTATTGAATATTGACTTGTTTGGATTTAAATGTTTGGTTTATTTGGATTTTAGTGTTATATCTCTTGAATATTATATGATATTATTTATTATATAAGATTTTTTTTATATATAAAATTACCATTGGTTGGACCACGGTTCAACCACGGTTGAACCGCTGATCCATGAACCAATACATAGACCTGTTCAATGACCAGTCCGACTGTTAAAACATTGATTTTCACGACTAAGGGATAGACATGTAATCCTCTTCTTCTAAGTATCTATTTAGGAAAGTATTTTTTAGTCAAGTTGATAAAGGGGCCAATACATATTGGCAGTAAGAGATAATATGACCTTTATGAAATTAAATTTAGCCATAAGAGCAAAGGTCTCTTGATAATCAATTTTATATGTTTATGTAAATCCTTTTGTAACAAGCTTTGCTCTATATTTGCTTTTACTATATTTAATGTTGAATAGCCACTTGCATCCTACATGCTCTTTCCTTTTTAGTAATTTCACCAATTCCCATGTCTTATTCTTTTGAAGTGCATTCATCTCCTCATTTATTGCTCTTTTCTATTCCATTTACTTCAGAGCCTTATAAATATTTTAAGGTACTTTTTTCATTTAACAAGTTAGCTACAAAAGTTTGATAAGTAAAAGAAAGTTTATCATAAGCAACAAATTCACCAATAGGATGCTTGGTACAAGATTTGATTTCTTTTCAATGTGAATAGCCAAACACTCATCCTCATAAAAATTCATACCTGGACTTGAAATAGAGGAACTATTTTGCTCAATTAGTGGTTTGATCTCTACTTCTTAAGCCTTCTTCTTTTTGTTATAGATAATGAGCTCTTTTTACTATGTATAAGTTAAAAATCAAGATTATGGTTAGGTATACCAGTAGGTTTAGATTTAGGTTCATTGTTAAAAGTGTTATAAGGCTTAGATTCAAAGGATCTAGTGGCAAGAATGAGTTGGTTTATCTCAAGTTTATTAGGGGTAGTGACTTATTTAGGTGTAGTAGCAAATTCAGGTACACACAGTGGATGTTCTTCTATGCAAAAACTCTATTCCTTTTTATGCTCAACATTTTCTCATTGAATGGATACTTTTGAAAAGTATGGTTGATCTTCAAAGAAAACGGCATCCATTGACATAAAATATTTCAATAAAATGGGAGAGTAGTACTTATAACCCTTTTGGGAGATAATGTACTCAACAAATATGCATTTAGTGGCTTTAGGGTCAAGTTTGTTACTGTTGTGGATATGAACAAAGGTGGTACATGTGAACACTTTTACTAGTAAGGTAGAGACAAGAGAGGTATAATGATAGGCCTTGAGAAGAGTTAGAGCTTTTAAAGGCATTTTATTTATTATATAGGCAGAGGTAAAAATGGCTTCCCCTAAAACCTTTTGGGTAAATTCATGATAAACATAATGAAAACCTTTTAGGTGCATTTATGGTGAACATAAATGATCAAGCCACCTAAAAAATGTGTTTATTTTTCTCCTCACTAATCCTATTTTGTTGTAGGGTGTGAATACAGGTGTTTTGGTGGTGAATCCCATGCTCGATCAAGTATGAATTAAGTTAGGCATTGATGTATTCTCTCCCATTATCACATTTTAAGAAGGATTTGAAATTAGGTTTGAATGAGTTGGAGGATAGATTTGAAGATGGAAGGAACCTCAAAATTTTCTTTCATCAAGTATGCTCATATAATCTTAGTGTGATCATCCACAAAAGTGAAAAATCACCTTGCACCTAAGAGCCCATTAAATTTAGATGTCCCCATACATCACTATGGATTAACTTGAAATGGTAGGATGGTTTATAAGTAGAGTACACTACACAGATTTCCTCTGAGTTTTGCTGAAATTACATAGATCACCTTTTTATTTTCAAAATATATAAACCTCATTTAAAACAAAAATTATCTTACACTTTAGTCTAATTTTAAATTTTTTAACTAAAATACCTTTTATTAACTGAAATATATAATTTTTTAAAATTAGAGTAAAGTGTAAAATAATTTTTTATTTCAGGTGAGATTTGTGTAATTTCAAAAATATTTAAGGGAGGTCTATGTAATTAACCAAGGCTCTATTTAGAGTTAAATATAAAGATTTGAGTTGCAAGATGAACATGATTGATAGAAATAACCTAATTTAAAGGGAAGTGTTGGAATTTAGTGCATAAAATCTGAGATTATCTCCTCAAAATTATTGAGAATCGCACGGTGACGTTATCCTATGATGTTAACAACTATTTTTCTTTTTTGTTCCTTCTTATTATGCAATTCTATCTAGACTATTAAGTACATTTATTTTCTTTAAATTCCATGTTTTATTTCCAATATTAAAAGAGTGTGGTTTGTCTTCTTGTTCAAGCTACTTTATAAAGCTACAACCACATTATTCAAATAATATAGCAAAATCAAAGCAATCTGCAACTCTAATTTCTTGTGTCTCTTTTTTCTTTTAAGTTTCACCTTTGACTCCCAAATCAGCTTGTCAAGTAAACAGGTCTTATTAAGGGAAAGAGAGAGAAACTAGAAGGTTCAACTACTCAATTTGTCCTATCTAAATTGAAAGGAAGATGTATGGACCAAATTCTTCAATATAATGTTATGCTTGACATGAGCTACACATATAGATGTATTGGCTTTTAGATATCACAATGAGAGTTTTCCTGGGACAAAGGGCTCAAAGGAGTACAGAGGTGTAAAATTAATAATGGATCTTTTAATAGGAAGGATCTAGTTCGAAGGGGAAGAGGTATCCTCGACGGAGCGAACAAGCAGAAGACAAGGTTCTATCAATAGACCATTAAATGGCAATATAGCTTGTGCTTGCTTTTAAATCCGATTTTTTTTTTTTTTCCATACTTGAAGATGTACATTAGTGTTTGATTTTGACTACGAGGGATGGCCAAGGAGCAATTATATATGCTGTCATCTTGGATATATTTTGAACTAATATCAAAATATCTATGCCCTACTTTGTGCAGGACGTCTTTGGTCCAGTAGGGAATGAGTGTTGTTGGTGGATAGAATCAATTTCTTTGATTTGGGGTTAACTTTTTCCACAAGTCTTTCGTATTATAGTCATTTTTTGGCATGCAATGTTTATTTTTCTCATCTTGTCTAAGAGATCTCAAGTCTCAACATGCTTAGTAGGAATTTTAAGAAAAGTATTGGTGTGTGATATTCTTTTCACTAATAATTGTCTGTTTCCCATTTTCTTGTACCACTTTTCATTGAGTTCCCAAAGGAGGACCTGTAAATTGCTACATCTTCATACCACCGTTTGGTTCTTAAATATGTGCCTAATTGTATTTGGCTCCTCTAAAGTACTTTAGTATGGGGCATTAAGAAATGAATCTATAGATTACCATTACTCTTATCCATATGAAAATTGCACCATGGAGTTTCACATAATTGGTTGTGCAAGTGCACTTTAATGGAGCTGAATTCTGGGTTATGTTCCATGCTGAAACTATTTTGTTACTAACTGCATAGAATGCTTCCTGATAGTGAACAGTTTGGAGGTTGAAGGTCTGTTGGAACTTCTGGACCACGAATTGATCTAGCCGCTGGCCTTCCCTCACCCCTTTGGTCATCAGACCATATCGCCCTCATGGCAAGTTTTAGAATCCCACACAAAAAACTCCCTGCAACAGTAAGCAAGCAAGCAGGCTTTGCATAGCTATTGCCTTGAAGCTGTTGGAAGTATTTCAAAGATCATTAGTATCTCGTGTTATCTTAAAGTCATAAGGATCATCACGGTTTGGCATCTTCTTAAAGGTCTTGTTACCTAATTAATAAGCTAAATCCAAGAAATTGTTGTGCATTGTTGGGCAACAGCCGTTGATTTTCCCTAGTTTAAGAATTCATTGCCAAGTTGAATGAAATAAAAATATAAAATACTTAATTGTAATATATATCAATAGAATTATAATTGTTAAAGTGATTGAGTACAGTTTTCTCATATTGAAATTATAAATGAAGCATTCCAAATATTGATGATTTGGTATTTCCAGCTTCCAAAACTAGTTTGTTAATTAGAAAGCAGGGAACGTAATGAGCTTGAGGCTACACTTTAACGTCCAATTTGCATTAAATATCGACGGAAATGTTCAAAAGACGTGAGCCATGTGCCAGATTTTCATCAGCTATCATCAAAAAGACGTTTTCACCTTCGAGGTTGAGTGACCATCTTAGTAATTAGACTAGCTCATCTCAAACGTAAGGATTATCATAGTTTCACGAGAATTCTAGGGAACTTTGATTTACAGCATATGGTGTGTACGTTCCTGTTTCAGATGCTTGGGTTTACGGAACCTTTTTCTCCCAAGATTTCACTGATCACTTGTTGTTGCAGGAGCCTTCGAACTACAGAACTACCATAATAAGGGATTTTAGTGGGCGGAATTAAGCACCAAATTCACCTCATAGAAGAGATCTGTTACCCTGTAATGGTCCATACTTCAAAGTGGCCATTTTAAGGGAAACTCGTTGCTCATTCATTGCTAATGGGAAAGAAAATTACAAGAAGAAATTTCGTTGCAACGTTAGGAAACAAGCTGTTACCAGTGAAGGGGCATCAATTATCATCGATTATCCTGAAAAAGTCTACCAAATTTCTGCTATTATCTGGCATCGTATAAATTGGATAAATTTTGGATGACTGAAAAACACTATATATACATATGATATACTACGTTAGCTTCTTATCAGTCGCCCATTCGCACTCACGCTAACAGTCAAATTTACAGTAGAGGTGGAATAAGCATCACCCCACTGATTTGAACTTCTAGCTACTTGGAGAAATTGAAGATAACTAATGCCTAGGACATGTTTGTCGTGCTAAAGCTGAAAACTAGCAGAGTCTAGCACAAGAGGCTGCACTTTCTCTTCAAGAATGTTGGAGGGTTTTGGTCTGGAGGGTGCACGAATTTGCAGTTAGGGCAGGCAGGAGATGACTTACGTAGCATTACTAACATGTGGCACCGCATGCAAACAGTTGCAACCATCTCTCTGTGGTCTCCCTCCGATGACAACCACGACGAAGAAGAATGACTTATATCACCTGATTCCTTCTTATACTTACTTGATTCAGAACAGTAAATATCACGACCACTGAAACTTCTTGATGAAGTTGAATTCTGCTTCTCATTTATATCGTAATTGTCTGTTTTTTTCCTCCTTGATTGATCAAATGTCAAGTTCAGCTCAAGGTCTAAGCTCATTTGAGTAGGGGGTGGTGGTCCAGGGCTTTTCTTTGGGTCCTCTGGTGTAGTCATATTTATTCTTGTCTTACAGAACCTTGACTGCATTAAGAAGATTAAAAACGTAGCTTAATAATATATATGTATGCAGCTATAGCGTCTAACAGGTTTGACAATATATACCTGTATACTGGGGTATTGTTGCCATTTATCTGAAGGTATATCAAGTATGGATTTCCTCTTCTCTGCCTCCGTTTGATCCTTGAAAAACTCTTCAGCAAGTGGCTCTTCCCACTTTCTCTTCTTTGATGAATCTTCAAATTCTGCGGGGACTGCACTTGGACTCTCGGGCAGGGCTTTGTGAAAAGAAACCATGACTTCTATTCAAGTTGTTGTTTAAAACTCCTCTCTCCGTTATGTACGTGTCTCTTAATGGTCAGTTGTCCAGTAAGTTTGAAGTGGTTATATAGGATAAGATTGGACTATAACTGAAAAGTAGAAATTAATAGAGGCAAAATTTGGAGGTCCACAAAAATAAAGGGCTTTGCCTACCTATGCATGACGTGATTTTCCAAGTTGGCTCCCTTCTAATAACTACGCAGCAGCAAGGCCTGCACTAAGTCCTAGATGTGAAATTCTAACCAACTTCTTTGGTCAAATTCTAATACTTTGCCTTTTCCAATCTATAGGAGCCACAACCCTATCCAAAGTATCTAGCACAAACAACAACTTAGCTTTGGCATGAATTGATTTGGCTCCATGACGTACTATAAATCCAAGCCGAAAGCTAAAGGGCAAGTATTGGTACTTACGAAAGAAGGCGAGACGCTGGGAAGAGGAGAAGTATGGCAAAGATTCATTTATGTTAGGACTCTGTATACAGTTGAAGGGAAGGTCTTGAATGCCATTGGTCCTTTAATGTAGATATAATAACTTCATCTTCCCCATTTGGGTCACTTAAAAACACCAAATTCTTAAAAGCTTTCAACACCCTCTTCAGCCATTAAATCAACCAAGTCCTATGAGTTACCAAAAAAAAAGAGCTGAAATTTATTGCTCCTTCTCTCTCCTAAATAAATCTTTGAAACAACCACTCCCTAGCTCCCCTTAATTTCTTCAGCTGCACTTCATGCCCAACGATACCCACTTCCTCCTAAGAACTTGACAATTTTGCTTTTATGAGTCTCCTTGAAACAACAAAACAATTTATGGCACTGAAACAATAAACAAATAATCAGACATGCAAGTCTACAAATATGGTTGAATGTAATGAATTAAAACCTCATGTAATAATGCATCATATCATCACCTGTAAAATTAATTATGACAATTACCTTTTCTCTCACAATATTTAACAAGTAATCTACTCATACTATATTTAATAAAAAAAAATCAATTCATACTATATAAAAATAACTGTTAATTACCGTTCTTCATATACTTCTCTTCTCGTTTTTTTATTAGAAGAATTGCAAGACGGGATAAAACGCCTGCAAAATATATAAGTTTTGGCGATTTTCTCTCACCTGCTTCTTCACTTGGAAAAAGACACATACCATATAACGCTTGGTCGGTTTTGGCTCCAGGTTTGCCTTTAGCCAAATGTCACCAATCATAAAATAAATTTGACGAGGGACCCAATATGGACGGCATAGCTAACTACATGAATTTTGCTGGTACTCAAGAAGAGACTGATCATAACTGCAAGTCGAATTTTGCATTCAATTAATCTTACTAGTTTTCTCTCCTTATACATGTGTTCATTCCTATACGAAATCTCTTGCTTAAAAAAGAACTGTAATTGATGGAGAAAAAGAGATGGATAGAAGAATAGAAATTAGCTTAGAAAATGGGAATATGGGGGGAAAAATGAAGGGTGAGGTTATGAAAACTTCTATCTCTTAATAAATTAAGCTTTTTTATTATTAGATATACTTTAAGATTTTCTTTCTCGTTTTTTTAATTAGTAACGTGAAAATTTTATAGCACAATTAATTATTATAAAAAATTAATCTCTTAAGAAAGAGTACATTTCTCCAAAACATTACCAAAAAAAAATTAATTAAAGAATATTTTCTTTATTACTGTATTACTGAACACTTGATACAATTGCTATTTATATACTGCCATATAACTTAAGTTTTTATTTGTCAAAATCATATAATTTAATTTAAAAGTTATAGTCAAATTGAATCATAATTTAAAATCAGAATTATTTATTTGTCAAAATATAAATAGCCGTAATACTTATTTTATACAATGAGAGTATAATAGCAGTATCATTAAAGCACAATTAACGATAAAAAATCAATCTTTTAAGAAGTAATGTTTTTCATAACATTATTCAAAAA
Source organism: Erythrophleum fordii (assembly GCA_032878935.1). Taxonomy (NCBI): domain Eukaryota; kingdom Viridiplantae; phylum Streptophyta; class Magnoliopsida; order Fabales; family Fabaceae; genus Erythrophleum; species Erythrophleum fordii. The sequence continues at coordinate 31,488,133 of JAVQMF010000050.1, forward strand.
TAATTAAAGAGCTTTTTTTTTTTGCATTACTATAGCACATTTAGTACTATTATTATTTATATATTGTCACATAATTTTATTTTTTGTCAAAAATTTATAATTTAATATTAAATTGTAGTTGAATGAGAACTAAATTTAAAGAAAAAATTATTTATTTTTCAATAATAGTATTCATTAGTCGATACATGGAGAGTATAATAAATATTTTCAAAAAAGAAATAAATTGAAATTGAGGAGGCGAAGAAGAAAGGGATGCCAACTACCAGGGCATTAAAGTTAGTGGGAGAGAGATGGGAGGGTTCATTTTGAAGTAAGGCCACCTGCCTTCATTAAACCACCTTGAATTCACATTAATGCAGACTTGAAGAGATGACCAACTTTAAACAACCCTTGCTTTCTTCGTCACTCTCACCAACAGCACCAGCAGGTTTCTTCTGTTAAATGCCCCCAACCCACCTTGCCTTCCCTTCATTTATGTTACTCTGATCCCTTTCTTCCAGTTTCAATCACTTCTCACACATCATCACAAACTGTCAGAATCTACTCTACCTTCCCTGCCTTTTCCGGACTACATATATCTCCTACAATTATTTACCAGCGCAAGCCAGGATCTTAACTACGACTTCATAATTATCTGTAAATTTTGAATATGAGAAGGGCATATTGATAATTGATCATTAATTAACATTACGTGTGAAGGTCTTTGTCTGATTTATTCTGATGATGATGATTAATATATATGCGTGTGTGTGTGTGTAGGCGCGCGGGCGCTTGTTTGTATGTCCAGCATTAATATGTATGTCGATAACGCACTTGTATATAAAGAAATAATGGCAGCAGAGCCTAGTGCCTTCGAAGCAACTCTTGTAATTAAAATTGGAAACAGGAAGTAGATTCCTGTCGTCTTATAATATTTTAAAGAAATTTTTAGGATAAAATTAATAAATGAAAAAAAAAAAAAGCGAAAATTCAGCCTTTAATATCAGTGTGAACTCCAGATGTTTGAGCCTTGAAATTACTAATTATTGTTAAACTAAAACAACAGTTTTTCCAAGTGATTCTGGGTATTATTAATGTTTGCTTATGCATGAACAATGTTAAGTGTGGATTGAAAGACCACTCAAAGATGAGAGGTTGCAGAGACTGATCAAAAAGGGTAATTCGAGAGCGTGCAAGACTCCTAGTAGGTGTATTAAGGAATTAAGAGTTTTTTTTTTTAGTAATTGAGTTGAAAGCAAATGGTTGTCTTATTTTAGGCGCGCAACAAACAGTACTAAAGAGTAGATTTTGGTTAATTTTGGCTTTAATGAGAATTTAAAATTGATTATTTCAATTTTAGATACGATTCTGTTATCGCTAAACCAAGATTCAGTAATATTTAACAGCAAATTTACAGAAGAGTTTCTTAGTTTAGAAGCTAGATGAAAGGGCACGTTTTAATGGCATGTACTGTGGGACGAGTAGAAGGGATCGGATCGACAATATTTGAACGTCAACAGAACGAATGAATGAAACTAATCACTTATTCTGTTGAACATATGTAAGTTACGTTTTTCCATTTCGTGCATGACTATCATGAGGAATGGGTAACATCAATCAGTGTCCTACCCTTCTTTTTCCTGATTAGAGTTGCGTGCCTTGGACGTTTCTTCAGTTCGTGGGCAGTAGTTCACAGTTAGGTTGGGGTAGCAATTTTTAGTACTTGTTATGAAGGAGCAGCTCTAATGCTTTAAATGATAAAAACTACGATAATATGCATCCTTTGCGAATCAAAATCGGTGACTTCTAAGAAACTGTATGTTGCTCAAAAAATTCAAAAATGTATCGTGTAAATGATTTTTAATAATAAAAGGCTGAAGACTTTTTTTTTTAAGGTTTTACGAGACAATTAGTACTCTATACAAAATGTTTATCCAAATGGTTGAACTCTTCCCTTGTAAAGACTCCATAGAAGTGGTAGTTGGAAACTTGGTAGGATGTGTCTAAATCAATCTTCGCAGATTAGTTGTTTTGATGATACGTTATTATTGTGTTTAAAAATATTTTTAGAGACTTTCAAATTATGGTTTATAACTTATAAAATATAAAAATTATATTTTATTATTTTAATTAAAATCACAATATGAAAAAAGTAAAAGTTGGACCAAACATATATTATATAATTCGAAGATAAAATCAATATGAGTTTTGCTAGATGAGGGGTTTCTAGGGAGTGTAAATCTTGAGTCATCGGGCCTTACTTAGTCCAGAGCCAAGGTGTATGTTAGAAATTTTACCAGACGGATATTAACAAATAGTGGGGCATGTGTCAGTCCCTCATTGGTCTTAGGAGATGTAACATGAGACCGTTATAGTGTTGAGGGATGCGAGTGCCTGCCCGTAATTGTACGATCCGGACTTGATCCTCTCGAGCGAGTGATGTTCCATTGTAGGCGCGCGAACATAGGCTATGGAGGTCCAGCACCAACTAGGGTCAACCCTCTTGCTCAATCGGGTCAGCCCAACTGTCTAGGGAATTATTGGGCCTATTGAGCTTATGGGCTAAACAATCCAAAATGATATTCATCATGAAGCATGGAGTTGCATTAATAGGAGCCCAAAGCGGTTAAGGATCCCAATATTTATCTTCCGATTATTTTCCATTAATGATTAAGAAAAAGACTTTAGATTTAAAATTTTCTGTAGGCTCTTCTCATAAATCATATCTAATGGCATTTTTTTTTCTGAACTAATCCATCCAGTTCTTAAAAACTCATCTTTGACCATTAATGTGATTTAATTGCCCCATTTGACAGGCGTGTTTATGGCAATTGCTATCATAATTAGTAGTAACAAATCTATGAAGAATGCCTTAAAAGGTAAGGCAGGCTTGAGTTTAGCAGTTAAAAGACCTCTTCGATGCTTGCTAAATAATACTTGTGAAAAAAAAAAAGAAAAAACCACGAACTACAATCAAAATCAATTTTACACCCAATAAATGTGGGGATATTAAAAAAATTATCAAAAAAGGTTAAACAAAAATGAAATTATATGCGAAATTGATGAGAGGGAGGATACATATTAATTGAAAGGATCAATGTATTTCAATTTAGCCTCTCTCTATTGCCCACAAAAGAGAAATTAGTCTCTTCATCCAAAAAAAGAAAAAAAAAATTCTCTCTCTCTCTCTCTCTCTCTCTCTCTCTCTACAAGTGTGCTTAATTAATTGCTTATGCAATTGCTGAACGGTTGTTGGCAAATTTGGGACCATCGTATGCTTAAGTAGTTCTGCAACTACTAATATATAAATAATAGCATTCTTTTTTATAGGAAAATCTATAATATTATCCTTAACTTCTTAAGAAATTGGGTACGCGTTTTACTTTTGATTTCAATCTAGATTGTGCATGCATGGCCGGTCAAAAGGATACTCTATTTAATTTAGTTTAAAATTTGAAGTTAAAATATTAAGCTTTAATTAAATCTATAATTTATTGATTACAGAAAATTAAATCACCCACTAAACTTCAAAAAAAAAATCTAACCCACTAAAACGGTCAAACCTGCCCAGCTCAGATTAATTACTCAAATCCAAATTGAAAAAGCAGGGTCTCAGTTAAGTATACGTATTAATCTTTAAGTTACTTTTATTTAAAAGTAAATCTCTGACAAAATCAGTAATTTTTATAATTAAAAAAAAGAATTTAAATTTAATTGAGGTTAACAATTAGATTATCAGGATCTTTCAAGATGTACTTAAAAACTGAGGCACCATTTTGAACATATTGAGTTTGCCTCACTGACTTAACTGGTAGGGGAAAAAACAAAAGCACAAAGGCCATGGAGTTAGACCGCGACGAAGAAAAATAATTTATTCCCATTATTTGATTTGGGCAATAAAGTTTTCATAATAGGTCAATTTCTTGTCCTCCTACAAATCTAATTGCTTTATTAAATTCAGAGACCTGCCCAGGGTCTGCATACACCTATATATGTAAATTATTTCTTTGACAGACCCATATCACTTTCGTTGATTCAAATGGCAACCAAAAGAAAATTCATAGGCTTCAAGCTTGCAGAGATGAACTGCAGAGGCAAGAAAAACTATGTTATTCTCCCCATTAGATGTCACATAAGCTTCATAAATTTCATGTAAGCTATTTCACCGCCACCTAACTACTGTCAGTCAGGTCTACAGGTTTGTTTGATAGAATTGACAATTTAAGACAAATATAAGTTAAAGGACGAAATTTTAAAGACAAAAAAAGAATTGAGAACAAATCACAATAAAAAATTAAATTAAGGAAAATCAAAATATTAATTGAACCTGAATAATACTTAAGGAAATGTGGTTTTTTCCCAACTTGTTGATGGAAATTTTAATGAGGACGTAAGCACCTAATAACGTCTTTTTCTCTTTTTTTAGATGAAAACCGTGAGAAACAACATATTGCATCCTACATAGAACGGGTACTTACGTTCAAATCAAAACATTCAATATATTCATCATCGCTATATAACTATCTTACAAATATAGGAACTAGAAAAATTTAAGATGAAAAGCTATATAATACAGAAGCTACTATGTATTGATGAGAGTACGTATATAAACCTCCATCTACGACAGGATTTTACGCGATAAATGAATACGATCTGATGCAAACCAAGAGCGTAGTTCCTTCAATTAACGTGGTGACATACGTAACAACTACATTCACCTAAACGATAAAAATTTGTATCTTTGATTTGATTTTTTTTCAAAAAATTGGAGCTTATCATTAGCTTCAAAATTTACTTTTCTTCAACTGAATTGGATCTTTTTATAAAAAGTACCAGATATTATTTTTTATAAGTTTTTAGTTATCATTGAATCTTAAGAAAAACATGTAAGAAAAAAAACTATATCAACATAATTAATGAAATTGAATGACGCACAATAAATGAAATGAAAACACATGACTATTATATTAATAAAATTATATAAAATCAGGTTTAATAACAGAATCAACTTTTATTAACTTTGAATTTCAACTAGACAGAAGAATATCAAATAAGCAAACATTATCTGATTAATATATAACATAAATTTTTTTTCAAGAGTTCAATCATTTTGAAATTCTTGCTAAGGTCAATTGTGATACTTGAAATCAAGATTTTCTTTCTTATTTCCTTTTGCACCATGCTCGTAAAAAAGTTGCAACTTTCTACTAAGTGTACCATTGCCTTAAGATGACGCTTATGACTCTGATTTGGTCAATACCATCTTGGGAATGGAGGTTAGAGGCTAGTGAAAGAAGCATCCAATCTTTATTAGAGTTAGTCATGTGTGAGTTAAGCAAATGGTAGGTATTTTAATTAAGGTGATTTGTGGTTCTCAAGATGGTTGAGTTTGATAGGTGTTGATGAATTTTGAGATAGATGATTTGAGTTTCTTTGGATTAAAGGGTATGGTGGTGGGCAATAAGTAATAAACTAAAGAATGTGATGGTATGAAAGGTTAAATGATAATAATAAGCAACATTATTAAAACCTTTGAGAGCCTCCTTTTGCCTTATCAATTAACATGCCTTCACCTCTTGTCCTTAAATCTTAGTCTTTCATCCTAATCGTTCATAAATGTAGGTTTTTGGCCCAAATTTTGGTTTAAGTTGATTTTTTTCATTACAAAAATCCAAGAATCTTATATTTTGTAAATTTCAAAATTTCTAATATAAAATGCAATATGACTATGCATGGATGCAATTATATTGTTTAACTTATGAATTAATGGGTGCATTGATTTTGATAAAAAAAGTCTTTCAAGATAAGGGATTATTATTTCCTTTTAGGAATCTGCTACCCCACAAAGCAAGCTAAATTTAACAACTAACTCAATTATGAAATTAAATCTTTTCCATCCAATATTGTATTTATGCTAACAATTTTTTGATTATTTGGCCTTTATTTTTCTTATATGCTTATTGCACATAGGGATAAACAAATATAACAAATCATCTATGAGAATGTGTTAAAATTCACATGGATAATATTTATGAAAAAGTCTAGCCTATATTCATTTCCTTTGACAATTTGTAGAGTCATTTTTATATTCTTTGCTTTTCTCTAGAATTTTATTATTTCACAAGAAGAAGTGAAGTTAACAAAATTGGCTCACAAAGAATTTCAATTCTTTTGCAAGCAACTCAAATTAAGCTCTTAACTGGCTCGACTCTTATAGTTAATTTAATCTTTGTTTATTTCGGAATAGGATTAGTGACATAATGCCAAAACTTCTTATCCTTGTGGATGTTACCTAAGATTTTTTTTTTCAATTAATTAGTAGATTATTAGTATTAGTTGATATTCTCTCACATTCCTTTAAAAGCTATTGATCCATCGGTAGTTGTGGTATATCAATCAACTTAAGAATGAACAATCCCTACACAATTAATGCTTAAAACTTTGACTTTGATAGTATTTAATAAAAAGAGGCTAATCTAATTATCCACTAACATATCATGTGTAAACATGATTATGATAATCACATGCATCGTCGCCACACCATTGGGAATGATGCCTTGGTATAAGGAAAGTTTTATACTTTTCCTTAAGGTGTTTATTGTTCCATGGAAGAAAAAAATAGTTGACAATCAATTTAAGAGAAACATGCCTTTCTACATAATTGATGCCTTAAAATTGCTATTTTAAACCTCTTACCAAGATATGATATTCATTTAATAATATAATAACAAATGTATGACTTTAATGGTTAAGATTATAAATGTTATATTATTAGACTATATCAAATAGCATAAAAATCCTCCTTTTCCTTAATAAGCTTATTGCCCCACGAGAAAAAAGAGGTCAATCATTAACCAGAGAGAGACAGAGATCCATACATGGTCAACATTAAAATAACTTGTCTAACTTAATAATGTATTGTTATTATTTTTATTGTTAGTTATATATGTATTTTTTTCCCAAAACAAAAAAGCATGCTAAGAGGTTTTCCTTTCAAGGGATTTTAATTTAGTATTATTAGTGTAAAAAATGGTTACGCTATGTAAGATTATGGTCTTTTGGAGTTGAAAACTCACTAAACAAAGGTTAGCTTGATATAATTATTTCATGTCCAATTATGCAATGACATTACGTTAACCACTTTAATAGATAACGACAATGTGTCAATTCTTTTAAAAAAAATTTTCCTTTTTTTTCTTGGGGCATATATGCCATGAATGTAATGAAAAATTTTCTCTTTTATCTTAACGTAGACAAACCCTAGGCTAAGATTACTGATTTATAAAGGTCTACCCCCTACTACTTGGGTAGCAACTGTGGTTTGTTTATTAGTGCACAAGTTTTCAAGTAGGTCTATGATCTTAAAAAAATATTAGTCTCCAAATTCCCCCTACCATAAGATGAGAATCTTGCTATATAAATCTAACTATGAGAGAAAAAGGTCTTACATAGGTCAAGCCTATATAACAAGATACAATTTAAATGAGATCTTCATGACAGCCTCAAGAAGCACAACATTTCATAAAGAAATCAATATAAACTTCTACTAATTTAAGGTACACTCAAACCTAGGTATAAGATCTATATTGAGTGTAAAAAAATTGTGTATCAATGACGTGTGTAAGAAGAACATTCATACCTTTTGTCCTATGGACTACCCAACTCTTAGGCAAATTAACAAAATAAAGAGAATAAAACATATATATAAATATAGTCATTTTACCCTGAGGTTTTATTTCACATGTTATTTAGTTTAACACATATTATTTACACAATCAATGAAATAAAAAATGAATAAAATGAAATAAACAAATATAAAAAACATGTTATCTACCTTAATCATATGAAACAACAAAATATAAAAAAGTAACCAAAATAAAGAAAAATGTCCTATTATTTTGCACAATTTTAAATTAGGTTTGATTATTGAACTAATCCCTAATGAAATCGGTAAACTGTCGCACCTAAAAATATAATTGCAAGATGTGAAAAAAAAAGAAAATTTTAGACTTTTGAAAATGAAAACAAAATAAAATGGAATTGCTACCAAAATTTTAATTATAAAAGATAAAATTAGGAAAAAACCTTTTGTGAAAGGAAAAAAAAATGGTTTACGAATCAAAAATAAGTTTAAAAGTCAATTGTACATAAGGAAAATATTAAGCACCTTATAATACCCATTCTTATAAATGTTTACCTTAAATTAATTATATAAAATTAATATGACCTTAATTTTATTTTAATTACCCTTGTCAATCATATGCAAAAAAAAAAAAAATAATGAAAGCAAAAAAAAAAAATCTATGAAAAAAAAATCAAATGAAAAAAAAAAGTTTATTTATAAGGATATACTTTAATTACAATGAGAATCTAAAACTTTCGTACTTTATGAAAGGAATTAAAGCATATGTAGTTTAAGGGGATAGAAAACTGTGTTTATTAATTGGTGACTTTTATTTATTTATTTATTTGTTTGTTTTTGTGAAAAGATAAAAAAATAAGAATCATTTTATCTTTTGCAAATAAAATAATTTTGAAGTTGATTGATGTATTTTAATATGTAAAAGCCAAATTAGTTTCACTTCTTTATTCTCTTCATTTTTACTTTTTTTTTTTAATTTTTTTATTTTGAAAAAAACATGGTTTTTCAAGTGGAAAGGAATTTTTATTTTTTGAAGTATATTTCTTAATTCTTAAGAAAATTTGAGAAAAATTTCTAAGTCTATAAAAAGATCTTAATTTATTTTTATTTTTGGAATGGAACCCTTAAAATCTTTTGAATTTTGAAAACTCTATCTTTTTTCTTCTCAGGAGATTAATTTTAAGACATAACTTTTGTTTTTGACTTTTCGATTTTCAAAGAGAAAACTTTTAAGAAAAAGATTTTAAGCAAATTGATTTTTATATTTTATTTTTGAAATACTAATTTTTGAATTTTAAAAAAATATTAAGAAAAAAGATTTATTTAATTTTTATTTTATCGCTTTAACTTTTAATTGTTAATTTTTTTTGTTTTCATTTCCTTCAAATTTTAAGAAAATGTAAGTCATTAAAATCTAACTTGAATTTTTTTGTAACTTTTTTTTTTCAAAAGAGAATCATAAGGAATAATCTTATGAAAAGGAGACTTATTTAATTGATTTTTATTTTAAAACCTAACTTTTGAATTGTAAGAATATTTTTCATTTTAAAGGAGATGCATTTGATGTTCTAAAAACTAACTTTTGAATTGTAAAAATATTTTTCTTTTTATTTTCTTTTATTTTTATTTTCTTTTTTAGAGCTCAACGATAATATTGTCTAAAAATTGATTATAATTCTAATATTTTTTCTTATTTATTTGTTTGTTTTGTTTTTCTTTTTTTTAATCTCTTTTTTTCTTTAAAATTTTCCTTTTGTATTATATTTTTATTGTTTAAATTTAAAATGTTCTTATAATTGAGTTGAATTGAGTTTACAGATTAGCTACTGATTGGCTAGTTACTGAATCGAACTGACAGGGCTTAGGGGGAAAGGCAAAGGTATTTATTTTTAGAAAATACCTAAATAAAATACAATATTCACAACGAGCAAGATACAACCTAAGATAGGCATAGCAACATTTTCAGCACTTCCATTGATGGCACCGCTAGCAAAGAAGGTGCACCCACCTAGGATCATGGTGTTTCTCTGACCCAGTGCGGCCGTCACTTGGCTGGATGCTGAAGATGACAACAATCCTGCTAAGTACAGCGACGACGTGAACAAGGTCAATACTTAACTGTTATACACCCATTATACATTTATTTTGACGCTACTAGCCTTTCTCAGTATTGTTAAGAAGAATTTCTCAAGAATTAATGATGCTATCGTAATCTCGCCTCTTACAATTCATATTTAACATATTTTCCAAACAAAAGAAAGAATTTAGTTAGCTTTAATAAGTTCATCACCTTTACTAGTAATTTTGGAAAGCAGGACAAGAAAATATCTGCCCTCATTTTCCTTCGAAAAGTTCTTATATATATGAAGGCATGTGGCTATAGAAGACTACAAATTCTTTCTAGGGAAATTAAGGCATTTTTTCAGATCTTTGGACACTGATCTTCGAAAATTAGGTCCTGTGCTTTAATATGTGATATTAATAGTATTAATTGTTGGCTTGATATAGTTAGATACAGTCATCTCTATAGTATGCAGTATGCAAAGTTTAGAAAGGCTATTTAGATGGGATTCAAATCAGAACAGCTCCATTCTCTCCCCAAAAAAAAAATGTTATCCTTTAATCTTGTCATTCTGTTATTATTTCAATCGATCAAAAAACACCTTTACTAGTGCGACTTTGTTTATAAGAACGTTAACGTTAAAAAAGGTTTGAGCTATAAAGAATTCGAGTTTTTAACAATATACCTTAAAATTTATATAAAATATTTTTTCAATAATATACAATTCTTGAAGTGCATCGGTGTCGCATGCATCCATATGCAAACCACAAAAAGATATTCTAACAATTACGTTTGACTTTGAGTGACTATTCCAACAAATTTTCTTCGTTGAATTTTAGGTTGTCTTAAAGTTGGTAGACCAACTTCAGCTGACGAAGACAGGAAAACAAAAAAACAAAAAACAGCTATTGTGAAAATGAACTAATAAAAAAAATAATTATTTAATAGTTATGAAAGCAAAGCAGTTCTTCTTGGTTTTTCAGGGTTACTAAAAAAAGATTAATTAGAAACAGAGCAAACAAATCAGATGCTGGTAAGAGATAAGGAGAAGAAAGAGGAGGGGAGAATTAGAAGAAAAGAAACCTGAAATTCCGATGCTATATCCAAAAATGAGATCACTGGATAAAGCAACGATGCAAGTGATAACGACATATATAGAGAGTTATCTTGCCGTCGAAGGCGTCGGAATGTGCATCAACGGCTAAAACCCACGCGGCCATTTTTGAGTTTGGAGCCTCTCACTGGACCTCTTCTTCCTGCCTTCTCATGCGGGACCGCTTTGTTATTTCGTTCTTAGTACTCTCTCTTCATGGACGTGATAGAGTAACTAATCATCTATTGGCTGAGGAGTGAAGGACTGCGTTGTCCTTCACATATGGCCTATCAGTCTATAATTCTATATCTGATGTGGTATGTTTGGTAGGACCAACAAGGGAAGAAAGGGCAGAAAAGTAGCAGCTTCTTTAGCATCTAAAGGAGGAAGGAAATAAAATAAATAAATAAATAATTTTTATTATGTTTTTGTTATAATTATTTAATAATATTTTTATTTTTTAAAATAAAAGTACATTGTTTATTTTTTATTATATTGTCTAATTAAAATATAACAAATATATAACTTTTTAATAATATCATAACAAATATATAATTTTGTAAAAAATTATATAATTTTCTAATTAAACTATACATTTGTCATAATATTATTAAAAAAATCATATATTTATTATATTTTAATTAAAAATTTAATAATAAAAATATAAACAATTCCATCTAAATCTAATCCAAAAATTTACAGTATCATTTGTCGTTTATATTGCTAAAGCATTGAAAAAAATAAATTCAAATAATTTTTTTTATTATTTAATTATAAATAAGCAACAAAAATATAAAAAAACTAAGATAAATAAAATATATTTATATTAATATAAACAAATAGACATAATATATAATATATTCATGATAAATATATTTAATTACATAAAAATAAAAAAAATAATTTAATATTTTATTTACATATATTTATTTTTTTTTCATAAAATCAAATAAAAAATATCTCTTTCTTTCCATTCTATCAAAGTAAACAAAATAAGAAATAAATCGTTCACTGTCTTGCATCAGCCCTCATTTTTTACTTCCTAATTTTTCTTTCCAAACAAGGAAAGTCTGGGTGGAATAACATGACTTGGTCATGTTCAGCGAAATCTGACCATCCATTCCATCGAGCGGATACAAGCGTACCACGTCTCCCCCAAATATGAAACCAAAACTAAAGCGTACCACTTCAAACCGTACCAATTTCTCTCACTACAAATGTCGGGCCCCGATCAAACTGCAATGCAATTGGTACCCATAATTAAATTGAATTTAAAAACCGAAGGGTGACTTCTTAATTGAGTAATCACCCTAAGAATTCGGGTTTTCCTATCATATTTATTTCTTTGTTTATGTGATTATCGCTCTTTTTAATTTCTATGGATCCTATCATATTTAACCCTTGCCCAAATTTTCCCAGAAACCATCCCCTTTTTAACTTTCTGAACACTAATAGTCCTTCCCTTTTAACTTCCTAAACAGCGTTAGTTTGTTTGGAACTCCAATTAATATTGAATTTCTATGTTAAATTCATGACCATGCAAGTTCAAAGTGTCATAATATTTGATTTTATCAACTTTAATAAAAATTTATTGTACAAACTTATATTTTGCTTTTTTTTTTTCTAATTTAAAAAAGCTATATTCACGCTACTGATATTTTTGCCGTTAAAATTAGTTGAAATGGACATATTATTAGCGCACGTTGATTAGGATTTTGCCTTATCCATTAGAGAAGTGATTATATGTTTATTTTAATATTTAATAATGTGATTATCATTTAATTTAATATTTAATGATGGAATTATTATTTGAACGTTAAATGTGAGCATAGTATAAGATTTAACTAAAAATCATCAATAAAATATTTGAAAAAGGGATATATAATTGTCTTGATACTAAGTATTTATATTGGAATATCATTACAATTTCTTATTCAGATTGATTTTTATTATAAATTAATGTTAAATTATTTTCCCTTTATTATAAATCAAATTGCTTTCGTTCAATTTACATACCGGCCTAGGGTGTGCAGAACCCTCTGCAAATTATTTTTGACAAACCCATGTCACTTCGGTTATTCAAATGCCAACCAAAGATATTCAAGGCTTTAAGCTTGCAGGAGAGGCAAGAAAACTATGTCATGTTAGCTCTTTCACTACCGCCTAAATGCTCAGAGTCAGGTCTATTAGTCTGTTTAATAATATTGATAATTTAAGATAAATATAAGTTAAAGGAAAAAATTTTAAAGACGAAAAAAATTAAGAGAACAAATTACAACAAAAAATTGAGTTAAAGAATCAATATATTAATTGAACCTCAATTAATTCATAAGGAAATGTGACTTTTTCCCAACTTGTCGATGGAAATTTTAATGGGGGCCTAAGTACATAATAACATCTCTTTTTCTTTTTTTAAGATGAAAAACGTAACAAACAACATTGCACATCCTACATAGAATGAGTGTTTACGTTTAAATCAAAACATTCAATATATTCCTCATCACTGTATAACTATCTACCAAATTTAGGAACTAAAGCAATTTATGATGCGAAGTTATATTACTATGAATTGACGAGACCTACAACAGGATTTTACCCAATAAACAGAGACGATGAGATGCAAAACCGAAAGCACCATTCTTTCAACGTGGGGACATACAAAACAACTATATTCGGCTAAACTGTAGAAACTTATACACAGCCCATAATTGCTATAACATGGGAAGAGCAAAATCTTCATCATTACTATTTGAAAAGCAGACTTAAAGGATTAGGTCATGGAAGATTATCTTGGTTATCAGCTTTAACAACAAAGCGGCGCCAGAGCCAGTGTTTTCCCCATATTGCATACATAGACTCTAGAGGAATTCCTTTAGTCTCTGGCAAGAAAAGTACAATAAAGATGGTCATCACAGCAATCCAACCCGCATAGAACAAGAAAGCACCGTACTTAAAGTGACACAGCATTGTTAAAAATGTCTGCGACAAAACATATGTGGTTAAGAAGTTAACAGCAACGCTTATGCTTTGTCCAATGGTTCTGATTTTCATGGGAAAAATTTCACTCGGAATGAGCCAGCTCAGAGGGCCCCACGACCACCCAAATCCAACGGCGTACAAGCACATTAGCACCAATACTAGTGTCGCATTGCTTTTTGATAAGTGCCGTGTACTATTTGCAAGTGCTAGCACCATAGCCACCGCAATCTTCACAATGGTTGGTCATACAAATTAGTAACAATTTTACAATTCAAAATTGTTTCATTTTTATTAAAAAGAAATAAATTGCGTACCTGACAGACAAGCATTTGAATGCCCCCTATTATGAACAAGAATCTTCGACCAAATCGATCAACCACAGCACTGGACACCATTATAGATCCAAGGTTAACCACTCCCAGTATAATGGTTGAAAGCAAAGCTGCGTTGTTTCCAAAACCCACAGACTGAAAGAGGTTAGGTGAATAAAAGGCGACGATATTAATGCCAGTGAGTTGTTGGAAAAATGGGATGGCAATTGCCATAACCAAGTGAGGTCGATATCGCCTCTCAAATATGGTGGCGAAAGGCTCCTGTTGGAGAGCTTTTGACTTTTCGGTCCATTTGATAAGGTCATCCAACTCAGGTTCCACATCAGTAGTGGACCCTCTGACTTTGCGTAGGGCATTTCTGGCTTGATCTATCCTGCCACGTTGGACTAAGCTGCTGGGCGTGTCTGTAATGAGAAAAGCGCCAACGGTCATGATGGCAGCTGGTGCTACAGCAAGGCCAAGAGAGAGACGCCACCCCCAAGAGTGCTTGGAAGTGATATAGTTGATGCAGTTGGCAGCAACCACTCCAATACTTATAAAGAATTGAAATCCTGTGTTGAACGCACCTCGCCATTTGGGTGGAGCGATCTCTGATAAGTACACCGGTGCTGCCTTTATTATCAAATTACACATGTACGTCAAAATAATCAGCTAGTGGAATTATCATGAATAATTTTATTTCATGCATGCGTGTCACTGTCATGCCAAGTATAGGTGTACTTAAGGAATAATGCATTCAACGCAAGAAAAGCCCCTCCAAGAGACAAAGACAAGAATATATTGCTGCTTTTTCTTACTTTTACATGCTTTAAACTATTATATAATTAACCTTTATTTAGATATTATATCTAGCATCCAGGCAACCAAATTTGATTCTGCATTAACATGAAAGTGGTGGGCTATTTTATATTTAGAAGGACGCGTTAACAAATTTTTTAGAAAATATTTGGGCTATTCATAATTTTTAAGTAAATTGTCCATTATAATATTCGTGGGACCAAAAGGAAGAAGTAGTAGATAACGCATGCATTATTTGGACTTACTTGATTAGTGAAACCCACCCCAAGGCCGAGCAGAATACGGCCCAAGATGAGCATAGCAATATTTTCAGCACCTCCATTAATGGCACCACCAGCAAGGAAGATGCAACCACCTAGGATCATGATGTTTCTTCGACCTAAAGCGGCTGTCACTCGACTGGCTGCTAGAGATGACACCAATCCTGCTAAGTACAGCGACGATGTGAATAAGGTCAATACTTGACTGTCATACACACAGTACACATTTGTTTCGGCGCTCCTAGACTTTCTCAGTATTGCTGGGAAGAATTTCTCAAGAAATGGTGCCATCGTAGTCACGCCTCCTGCAATTTATATTTACATGTTTTCCAAACAAAAGAAAGAATTTAATTAGCTTTAATAAATTTATCATCTTTACCAGAGACAAGAAAATTTCTGCCCTTATTTTCCTTCCAAGAGTTCTTATATATGCATATGAAGGCCCGTGGGTGTAGAAGAATACAAATTCTTTCTAGGGAAAGGCATTTTTTCAGATCTTTGGATACTGATCTTGGAAAATTAGAGAACTCCCATGCTTTAGTCTACGATACTAATAGTATCAATTGTTGGTTTGATATAGTTAGATATAGTCATCTCAATATAGTGGGCAGCCTGCAGGCTTTAGAAAGGCTATTTGGATTGGATTCAATTCAGAACTCCATGGTCGGTTTATCTTTAATCTTGTCATTCAGTTATTTTTTCAATCAAGCAAAAAACACCTTTACTAGTGCGATTTTGCTTACGAACGTTAGTAAACGATTGAACTGTAAAGAATTCGAGCTTTTAACTATAGAATATGCCTTAAAATTTGTATATATAATAATTTTTAATAATATATAAATCTCGCAGGGATCGATGTCACATATATCCCTATGCAGACCACGAAAAGATGTTTTAATAATTACTTTTGACTCTTTGCCTAACTAGTGCCACAACTAACTTTCTTTGCTGTCATAAGTTGGTAGATCAACTTCGGCTGACTCAGGCAGAGAAAACAATAAGCAGCTACAGTAAAATGAACTAATAACTAAAACGTAATAGTTGCCTTACTAGAAACAGAGCATTAAATCAAGCAAATAGGATACTAGTCAGAGATAATGAATTAAAAAGAAAAGAAGGAGGTGGATTTCGTTCCTTTTGTAAATATTTTTTTTTGAATTTTCTTTTGATTATTAGTATAATAAGTTAAAATTTGAATTTATTTTTTAAGATCTAGTGAGAAATTTTTTAGATCAATCTTAATTGATTATTATAAAAATATATATATTTATAAAATTTAAATAAGGATTATTATTTTGATACCAATTTTTTCTTCAAATATTTTATATTCCATTCAAAAAAATTAAACTTTAATAGTATATTAATTAAAAAATGTTAAAAATTAAAATTATATATTTACTTCTTTGCTTTTATATTACTAATATATAATAAAATTACAACATAACTAATTTTATGATGAGTTGGTAATTTAACGTTTAAAATTAAAGTGATTGAATTAAAATTTTAAATTTCAAATTATATTTGAAAATTACTTCAAAAATTTAAAAATTAAAAATTAGACGTGTGATCAGGACATTACACTTTAAAAGCTCATACTTAAAAAGAAAAAAAAAGATATAAAGGAAAAAAAAAAAGACAAAGGGTGAAAAAGAAAAAATAATAAAACATAATACATATATAGATTTAATTAGTACAAATTAAATGTTAAATAATAAAAAAATTATATAATACATACGTGAATAATTTATATTTTTTAAAAGACATAATATTAAAATTTAATATTATATATATATCAATAAATTTTAAGTTAAATATAGTTATGTTGTAGTGCTTACTCTTTTAAGGTTAAAATAATTTATTTATTTTTAAAATTTTTGTCACTTAAGAATAAATAAATATCAAATTTGATGTAAACTACCAAATTCAAAGGATTAATATTATAATATTTTTAATGTTATCTACAAATAATATCTTTTTTTAATATTTTGTGAATGACGCATTATTTTTTACCAAAGAAAAAGGATGAGAAAGAAAGAAACAATTACTTATTTGTGTAAGTAAGTAAAAATATTTTGCAAAAAATTTAATAATAAAGTTTTTTAATAAAAATTATAAACATAATCTATATATACATTGATTTATTAGATTCTCATTAAAATATCAAATAATTTAAAAAATTATATAATATAGCTATATGAGTATCTCAATCCAAAAGATGATAACGTGAAATAACTTCGGATGAAAAAAAAAGATAAAACGATTTACAAAGACAAATAGGACTCGTATCTTTTGTTTTTTTTTTTGTTTTTCCTCTCACTCTTTGCTCCATCGTCTTACTTTAAAATTTCGAAAAATAAAAAATATAATATTAAAAGTTAATATTATATATATATATAAAATTAAAAAACAAAAAGAATATGAGGGAGCAACTGCCTCCTCATTTATCGGTAACTCCGCTGGTGAGGTGGAGAGAAATTAGAAGAAAAGAAACCTGAAATTCCGATGTCATATCCAAAAATGAGACCACTGGATGCAGCAACGATGCAAGTAATAACGACAGAGAGAGTTATCTTGCCGTCGAAGACGTTGGAAGGCGCATCAACGGCGAAACCCCCCACGGCCATTTTTGAGTATGAAGCCTCTCACTCGACCTCTTCTTCCTGCCTTCTCAAGAGGGACCGCTTTTTTGTCCTCGGCAGTCTCTGCAAGGACACGTCTTAACAACTGATTATTTATAGGCTGTGCTCGGCTCCGTGCGCTGTCTCTTGTAGATGGCCTATCTGTCTACAATTTTATTCCTATTATTCTATTATCGAAAACAAAACTCTCTTTATATATATATATATATATATATCCAGGAAAAAGAAACTTGCTTTCAATTCCATACATTTCGTTCTTAATTAGAAGCTCTTCATTTTATTTGCATGACTACTAAAAAAATTAATAAAAAAATATTAAGTCATATATCTAAATTAAATAATAACATAAATATTTAAAATTGGTTAAAATTACCTTTTCTATTCAATTTCTTTGTTATTTAATTTTTTATAGAAAAAATTGTATTTTATCTTCATAAATAAAAATTGAATTATAATTATAATATATTATCTTTAAAATACAATAAAATATGTTTATTTTTTAAAAAATAAAAATAGTAACTCTCAATCTTTTTTAACGTTAAGAATGTTTCGTGTATTTTTAATGAGGATAAAAAAAATTGTTACATTCTAAAATTAAGATGTTAGAGTTGAAACTAAATTTTAGTTTAAAAATAAAATATATTTTTCCTTTTTTATAATTTCTCTTTGTTATACTATATTATTACGTTAATTAATATACTCTTGAATGTTTAAAATCAATAACTGAAAATGTTGCTGTACCCAAAATATATATATATATATATATATAATTCAATATGTTAACCTGTACACATATACTCATCATGCTTTTCTTACAAAGGTTGTCATTTTATTCTCATATCTATTGAACAAAATAATAAATTATATTTATAAGGTTATGAATAAATAAACCAGTTATAAGGTTATTCTACAAAATTATTATTTACTACTTTAATTTCTCTTTCTACTTTCATTACTCTTTATTTATATTTCTCTCTTTCAACATTATTGTTTTTTTCTTTTAAAATTTATATATTTCCTGCAAACACTTAATGTAGCTACTTCTCTTGCTCTTTTACGTAGTGTGTGTCACTCTCTAGTGTGTGTGTGTGTGTCTCTCTCTCTGTATAAAATAAAAAGGAAGTCTCCGTTTCAAAGTTCCCTATAATTACCTACTTAGTGGATATTACCAATCAATTCATTTCAATTGGCCACTGACGGAAAAAATTCAAGCATATATGGTGATATCAGCAAAGACGTTTGCAGATTGTCTTTATTTATAGGAATTACAATTCTACACACACACACACACACAGGGAGAGAGAGAGAGAGAGAGAGAATACATTGCATTTGTGACTGATTGTTGACTATGTACATTATTGTTGTAGCTATCCTTGACTACGGGACATCAGTAACAAACATTAAGATGTATATATGCGATTTTAAATGATAATTTTCTTAGACATAAATATTAGAAGGCTTGATATTCAATGTGGCTTTATTCAAACTAAAACAATATTGCTCAATTTTAATGTTGATCTAGTTGATTTGCAACAAACTAACATTGAAGAATTTGGTTATTTTTGCTGTGGGCATCGCACATTGAGGGTGACATTTTTATTACAATAATAACCCCACAGCTCAAGTCTAGTCTTCTCTTATACAGACAAGACAATTAATTCTAATAAATTGAGAGTCATTAAACTATAGTATACTATGATCTTAATGAGGGAGATGTAAGAAATTAATTGAATGTCTCCTTTGAATAAGGGGCTGTGTGTTGTAGGTACTAGCTAATCACCCACCTAACCTTCCCATCAACGCCAGGCTTATGAAATCATCTGGGCATCCAACACTAATTAAAGTTTATGTTTTTTTTTATTTATTCATTATTTTACGAAGCTTGAGCGTGAACGACAGCTACCCTTTTACTTTATGCATACGCCTGACGTGAGGAACCTAACGCGAGGACTTGGGCTATGAATAGTGATAGAATGATGGAAGGATTAATTAATCAAAGCAAAAGGCAAGTAGACTATTGAATACGCCGCTAACCCAATACGAAGAGCGCCTAGGTCATGCATGCAGGGGATGTTAATTAATTAATTAATTAATAAGAAATGCTGGAATTCTAGAAGCACTTGGCCTGGATTTTCACTTTCCCCTTTTGTCTTCGTGCATTTTGAATCTACGACTTTTTCTTTAATAGGTTAGAGCCGACCTAATTGTTGATACTTTTAATTTGATAATATTATGTATATTAATTAAATATAAAATAATATGTTATTAAATAACTGTTTAAAACATTAACTTATTTAATAATTAATAAATTTTAATAACATTAATTAAACTTTTGTGTAATTAATAAATATAATATAAGAATACATTTAATAAAATACATAAGGTATTATTCTATAGTTTATGATATTTAATAATTATTACATTATAATTAAAAAATGATATTTTTAGATTCAAACTATCATAACTCGTGTAGAAATGCAACAAAAAAAAAAGGTTTATAGAAAGGAAACTTAGTAAGTTTTGAACATGAACATGCTTTGTATACCCGAAGCCAGAGTCGAAGTGTCAGAAGTGTTATTGTAAGTGAGTGCAATTGAATTCTGTCTTGAGCTAAAGGAGAGAAAATTAGAGCGAAACAAAACTCTATATATATATATATATATATATATATATATGAAGGCTATAAAAGATTGATGCCATAAGCAGATAGAAAAATCAACGCCTCGTTATGAAAAAGTCAATGTTAAAAAAGAAAGAGTGACCAAACAAAAAACTTGTTGAATGGGCATCTTAACCTCAGAATCGAATCATAATGTAAGCATTAGGAAGAAGTATATATGATGTGTTGATGTCCGGCGTTCGATATTCAACGACAGCAATCTAATATACAGAAATTCAGTTATGAATCCATCAATGGCCAGTATACCGTCATTTTTTTTTTCTCGTACGATAGAGGTGAACCCTAATTCTCCAAATGTCACCTTCATTCTTTTCTCTTTTTTTTTTTTTGTTTTTATTTTTTGCCACTGAACTTCATTCAAAGAAACAGAAAGAGGCACACAAAGAGGGTTTAAACATACAGAACAAAAAACTCAGCCTACACCCTCCCTACAAGTAGAGGTATCAAAATTAAGAGCTGCTAAAAAAGGGAATTGAAAGAGGGGAATGGCAAACAAATAGGCACAACCCCTTACCAAAATGTTTGGCAAGCCAATCTGCTGCCAAATTAGTTGACCTGGGAGTCTAGGTCACAAAAAAAGGGAAAAAAAAAAATCCTTACTAAAGGGAATGATGTATTCAACAATAACTTTACGTTTTTAGTCAGGGTTGTTGCGATCTTCCTTAATAGAAGAAACGAGGGAACAATTATCATATTCGAACTCCAACAGTTTTCAAATCCAAGTCACAACCCATAAAGATGCCTCTTGTAAGAGCCAACGTTTCAACCATGAACACTGAAGAAACTTTACAAGAAGAACTACACAACTATGAAACAGAACCTTCACAATCCCTGAGAATTACACCAATACTAGCCTTCACATTTGAAGAATCAAAGCTACCACCCGCATTAATTTTAATGCTGTCCTTCTTTGGTGGTTACTAATTCACAGGAGATGATGCAGAAGCCACATCAGAGATTACACCACTATTCTAACCATTAACATGCTAAAATTCATATGTAGCATTAGACATTTTTTTTTAAAAGACAGCCATAGGGATCAACAGGAACATTATAAAAAATCCACACACACTTATTCTTCCAGATAATTCTACCATGATCCAATATGAAAGCAAAGGGGGTACTAAACCAAACAACTCTAGACCAATTACACAGCAACAACATATGTTCAACTTACTCTACCTCAGAAGAGCAGTATGATCTTTACAAACAGGAGAGATGCGACACTTTCTTTTCCAAAGATTCTCCTTTGTTGAGATGGATACCTGAACATAACCTCTGGATAAAATGCTTGACCTTTGGAAGGATTTTCATTTTCCAAATGATCCTCCATTAAGCAGCAGGAGCTTGAAAAAAAGAGCTAGCCTTATCTATATCAATAAGGGCTTCAAAGGTTCTTTCTGGCATTTTGATAACCAAACTTCATTGAGCATTCACCATTCTTTTCATAAGCCCAGATTAATTTATCATTCATGCTATGATTAGAAAGTAGGATACAATTAATAGCTTTAATTTCAGTTTTAGATAACCATGGCTCCACTAAAAATAAATTCCATTTACTATTAATTTACTATAAATTCCACTACTGTGCACTCTTTTAATGCTTCTAAAGCAGGACGAAATTTTGTTAGATCAAGAATCCATGGGTCGTCCCAAAACTTTATGCTTTTGCCATTTCCAACCACAACATAGATATTTAGCTTTCAAGAAATTATTGTTAGGAAATTAAAAGCTTTTCAATATCTTAACCCACTAATCATCAGGAAAATTGATGATTCTTCATCCCAATTTTGCGAGAAGAGCAAGATTGAAAGTAGAAAATTTTCTAAAGCCTAGTGCACCATCTTTCTTAGACGCTAGCAACTTCTTCCAAGATTGCCAATAGATTCTTCCCTCATCTTTACTTTGCCCTCGCCAAAAATTTGCAACGATACTATCCAGCTCTTTATAGGACATTTTAGGGAAAAGAAAACATGACATTGGGTACCATGGAATAACATTAGCCACTAATTTGATAAGAATTTCCCTCCTTACAAAAGAAAGCAATCTTGTTTCTAACCTTAAAATTTTTTACAAACACGGTCTCAAACAAAAGTAAAGGCCTTAACTTTTGATTTCCTCAATAACACGGGTAAACCCAAATACTTTCCTAGAGAATCAGCAATTGTAATCCTCAAAATATAGATAATAGTGTCTCTAAGAGGAGTATGAGTGCTTTGGGCACTTTAAAAGAAAAAATTGCCAGACTTATCTACGTTCACAAGTTGACCCAAAGCCATACAATACAATAACTTTACAAAATTTTCTTCGTGACAAGAACATTTTCCTTACTAGCTCTGAGAAAGAAAAGAGAGTAATTCACAAAAAAAAAAAAAAAATAGTGGGTTAGAGGAGGACACCTTCTAGCTTACTTAATACCAAGAAGCTTTCCTTGAAGGGCATAAGAAATCACCATTTTTTACAACGCATCCACCACTATAATAAAAAAGACATGGAGAGAATAGTCTCCTTACCTAAGGCCTACTTGGAGGATGATGTTTGCAATTTTCCTTTTAATCAACAAAAGACACACATTCCATAATCTTGTTCATCCAACTAATACAAAATCCCATTAACCTGTTGGAGAAAATCCCATTTTACATAGCCATAGGCCTTTCTTTATTGTAATTGTTTCTATTTTTTGTAAAGATGTTCTTTTACTCTAACATATATATTGAGCCTTATATAGCATTAATAACAGATGGACCAAATGGATTGCATAAAAAGAATTACTCGAGTTGATAATAGTTGCAAAGATAAAAGATTTTGAATATTAGAGACATACCAAACCTATTTTAACCAAAAGATAATGCATGATCAAGATTATCTCTAATATTTAAAAGTTGCTAAAAGTCTATTCACATGCAAGAATTCAAACAGCATATCCAAAAACAACAAAAAATAAAGAGTTTTGAATTATTGTAATTATTATTGCTTAGTATATGATCCATTTGCTTACTAAAAGCCATCTTTGAGTTTACCGAAAATCTCTTAAAAGAGAAGCAATCTATTCCTTCAATCCTTGTTATAAATTTTTTAAGTGACTTAATTAAAGGTAAGTTGTACAAAACCTTATAATAAATTTAAGGTGAGTTTGAAAATCTATTTAATAATGAGTATGTGAAAACCATTGTTGTTGTAAGATTGCTGTTGAGATTGAAGAAAAATCTTTTAAGAACTTAAGGAGATTGGAAATTGAGTTTAAGAAGCTGAACGAAGATAAATCTCAATATGTTTCTTTTACCCTTATACTCTTTTGTCTTTTGTATAAATTGCCTCCTTTATTTTTGGAAAATCTTTCTCTCACATATCAAGTTAATTTTGTGCTGCACTTACTCAGTTTAGAGAGATGCTCTCACTAAGGAAAAGGTCATTTTTTTAACACATAATTTTTAATAACCTTAGGAAAAAAAAGGAATATTTCTAAGTACATATATCCATGAAAAAAATCATTATAATAAAGTACAAATCATGAGTTGACAAAAAAATGTACATAAATAAATTATATTAACCTCTCTAATTTTATTAAATTACACTAATCAGCTTCTCTCTAATTTATTTTCTATTAAAAAGTTAATTTTCTACATATGCATTTAAAAAAATAAAAAATAAACTACTTAAATGTCTCTATTGTTATATTAAACATAAAATTATAATCTCATGTTAGAGCTTAATCACAACTTAATTGTCTTTACTGTTATATTAAGAATAAAATTACAATATCATATTTTGCCCAAAAAAAAAGTTGCTTTGATAGAAAATAAATTGAAATAAATATTTTTGCAATATATATCAATATATCAAAAGAACTTAAGTATAATCTTTAGAATAAGAAGAATACTAGATATAATTTAATAAAAAATTATTGTAATTTAGTAAAAAAGTATATTGTAATTTAGATATACAAAGATATATTATATAATTCTATAATTGTATGAAATGTCATAAAAAAATCACTGATGTGTTTGGAAACAAAACTGAATTAATGAGTGTGAATATAATTTTTTTAAAATATTTTTTTTGAAAAATAATTTTTTACAATTTGAAACTAAAATAAGTTTAATATTAGTTATAATACATGGCAAGATAAATGATGTAAAAGAATTTATTCGGCTCACTAATGTATTAGTTTTTAAAAAAATACTATAAATATTAGTTAAGAGAACATTGGAAAATTTTATATATTTATTCTAAACATTTTAAGATTTTTTTTAATAAATAAAGTCTCAAAGAAAGAGAAATTTTAATTTATTAATATATATATATATATATATATAATATTATATTAGAATGATCGAATTATTGACATTACTCATACTCTTACCTTACTCTCATCATTTGAACTAGCTCCAAATAGCTTAATATATATATATATATATGTTCAGTAAAAAAATACATAATATGTATAATTGTAGTATAATAAAATTCTAACAAAAAAAATACTTTGATATAACTAACCTTAGTTTTCCCTTTACATTCTCTCCTACTCTATGCTCTCAATTGTTCTTTTTTGTTTTAATTCTCGACCTCTTTTTTTTTTTTTATCAAATAAAGTATTGTGCTAACGTGTGTTGTCAACAAACGGTTAGTTCGTTACCTAATCACTTCATATGAATTTTTGTGTTTAATACGTGATATGTTAGTTAGAGCAATAATAATTTAGAAATTAACTGGTTCTAACTACATTGGGCTATGAATCTCGTCGAGTTAGGTAACGTACTCGCGTTGATAAAAGTCGGGTATAGCAAGCTGCCAGCATCTAAAACAGCAGTATGAAAACTCTCAATATGTACATAGATCCTTTGACTTTTTTCCTCTTTTTTTTTTCTTGAACCAATCAACAAAATCTTGAATTTTAGCTCCATAATGTTTTAATAAAACGCGACTGTGTCATTGCTCTGGAGCAAACACAAACAAATCAAAGCGTCCAATAATGATTGAATGGTCTATGACTCTATGCTAATTCCACAGTCAAATTTACTCCGAAAATGACCCATCACTTACTGAATTTGAAATAGTTTCCATCTTTGAATAATCTTGGCTGAATCGAAGAAAATAACGGCAATAATATATTTCGGGGTCTTGCTGGATTGTTGTGTGATTGCAATCTCAAATGATGAGGTGGTGGGGAGACTTGATGACTCAATCTCCATTAAAAATTACAAATAGTCAAAGGTCAATTTTGGCAGCTCGTTGGGGAGTCCGTCAGGGGTTGAACGCCCCCACTGACCTTGGAGCCACTGATGTAGAGCTCCAAAACTGATTCTCTTGAAAGCTGTCGAGCTCATCAGACATGGCGACATCACCACTCATGTTTTGGGTGCCATTATCGGAAGCCAACCAACGCGCTTATGCTCTAGCCAAAGTGGCAGCTCAGGGGGGTTCTCCTCGTATTTGCATTTGGGAAGATCCTCCTCAGGAAATTGTTGTCTTATGTTGTTGCTTGCGGACTATATTTCTACGTGTTTGTTACAAGTTACGTGTTTATTTTATCCTCTTTTGTTTATTAAAAAAAAAAATGTTAGAGGTTAGGTAATGTTTGAATAAATGAAAAGAGATAAAATTGAATGTTTAAAGTGAATGAGATTATTGATTAAGTCTTCCTTTAAGGATGAAATAAAATGACAAGAGATGGTTTTTAAAACTTTCTGTCATCTAAAACTTTAATTTTTATGTCTTTCTAAATTTAGAGATTAAAAATAGAAGAACCTGCACCTATATTGAAAATTACAAACTCATTGTTTGGATTTATTTCATGAGAGTAATATTAAAAAAATTATAAGTCATTCAATTCTATCTATTTTATTATAACTTTCATATAACAATAAAGTAATTTCCTTCTCCTCCGGAATATTTAAAACTCCTCAACAAAACACATAGACTTGCCATTTCCTTTGTTCCATTCTATTCTATTCAACTCCTTCATTTCCCATTCCATTTCACCTCCTCTTCAACTCCCAAACATAGACGTCTGTATCTTAGTTTCTTATTTTTAATGAATAATAACTATCTTAAAATATGTTGCACCCTTGTCAAACAAACCATCATAAAATTGATAATGGATTGGATTGTATAATACAATTCACGATTCAGGTTGGGCTTTACATTTGAAGTTAAAACTGTTTGACCAAAAAAAAAGTGGTGAAAGGCTTTACTTTGGGCTGGTCTGACCTTTCGATTTTTTATTTTAAAGAAGGCCCAAGTTAAGAAGAAAAACATTTGAGCTGACAAAATATTTTAGTATGCACCATCCAAAGCAATATTCTCTTAAAATTACTATTACAACATTTTAAAATAATTTAATAAGCAATTAATAAATAAAATACTAATAATTAATATATAACTATATACAAGGCTGCTGACTAATGGTCAAGAACTAACTATGCTAGCAATTATAGCTCCAAAATTGTTGTTTGAGTGTCTAATGTATGGCTTCATAAAATAAAGAAAAAATTAATTTTTTGGTTCTCATAGTTTATATAAATTTTTAATTTGGTTCTTATAATTTTTTTAATTAGTTCTTATACTTTGCACATATTTAAAATCTAATTCCTATTATTAGATGCCGTTATGGGGTGAATGATGCGGCAAATAAATTTTTTACGTGGCTGATGCATCCCAATTGGACATGAAAGAAAAAAGTCACATATGCACTGGGACAGACTTATATCTTACACGAGGTTAAAAGAAGATACATGAAAGATAGAAAACCAGGTGAAATAACTTTGAAGCAAGCATAAAATAGAATAAATCTACAAGCTTTAGTTTTGTTGATTCCGAGCTTCACGACTTTTCATGTCAAGTAAACTCTATTAGAATGATTCAAGAAATCGTAGACTCATAGTTTTATTCTCTTCCTTTTTTATTGGGCGGTGATGAAAGAAAAACGCAGAAGACAAAGCAAACTTTAAAGGAAGCATGGAAGAAGATAATCGTAAGCTTCACTTTTGTAAAATCCCTAAATACGAAAACATAAAAAAAAAAACTAAAATGCAAAAAGTGAAATTCTAAGTCTGGAAAATAAGAAGGGGGGAATAAAAAGAAAAGTGGGATCACCGTCTTCAATAATTTACAGCATATTAGAAAACATGAAAGGCCACTTCTTTGGACACCCGCAACAGCAAAATTCAAATACCGTTAGAGTCGTCATCTTCATCAATCCAAACCGTCCAAGAAAGTGGGTTTGCTGAGAATTTGGATTTGCTTCTTCTCAACCCCACTCAGACTCAGATTGGTTTTTACTATTATAAACCACAGCAGATTTAGAAAGGGCTTCGATCAAGCTTTTGGGCTTCTTTTGTTGTTCTTGCTGTTGAAGATCTTGAATGGTGGGGATGATTTCAACATTCGGGGTTTGCAGGGGAAGCGTAGTGGGTTTGGCAGAAGCAAAAGCAGATTCCAAAATTGGAGGAGAGGGCTGAGGACAAAGCTAGAAGAGATCGGCAGGGGAAAAAGTTGTATAGTCGAATGCCAGCCATTGGAGGACTTCGAGGAAAACATTAGTCTTACCTAGTGCATAGTGGCTTTTTCTCTTCCGGCGCCAGCTTGCCAATTGAGATTCATATGCACATGTGCAAAATTTGTTTGCCACCAATTTGGATGAGCAGCTAAGCACCTGTCACAATAAACTTCGCAGTGGAAAAGGGAAACACTTCATCAATTGGAATACTCCTCATTAAGATTGGTTCAGAGATCACTTCCTATGAGAGATTATCAGGACAGGTTTTATTTGTAAGCTTGGTTTCAGCTCTATCACGTAAGCTGAGTTGAGTTATATCGAGGTATTAAAAAGTTTATTGTCAATTTATATTCTCGAACAATAATTATTCTCATTGAGAATAGATATGACAAATTGTGTTTTTACTTTAACATAGTGGAAAAGATTCAAAGGATTCTTAACAGGTCTTGCATAATAACCATTACACATTATTTTTGAGAAACTAACAGATGTGTTGATTGACTTGTCAACTAAGCACAAAGTCATCTTTAGATTGTCCAGAGCTCTTTTCCATCTCGATGGGTTTTAGGTTCTATTCTTAATGAGGACATCCGTCGTGTCGCTCTCCCTCGGGTGATCAGCCTTTGAATTCTCTCTTGTTGTTTATCTTGAGCTTCCACCCCCAGTAATTCAAAAAAAAAAAATATTTGCCACATCAGCACCAAATAATAAAGTTATAATGGAATTTAACGTTAAGGATCGAATTTAAACATTTGTAAAATAAAGGGATTGATTTAACAAAAATTATAAGAAACAATTTTAAAATGTATAAATTATAAAGACCAAAAAACTAATTTTTTTAAAAATAAATATTTAAACTTTAAATATGTTTTCCATATGAAAAGTTAAAATGTCGAAACTAAAAATTGTTGGCCAGGGATTTCAGTTTAAAAATGTAGATTTAATTTTCTTATAGAGCATTCTGGAAACAAAATTCTAAATGATAGAGCTTTTGAAAAAAAAAAATAATCCCAACAAAATTCAAGGATATATATATTTTGACCCTATGTAGTAATTTAAAAAGAAAAAACAAAAAACAGGAGAGGAGGGAAACCAAAAATATGAAAAAACAGAAGTACAATAATTTTGCCTGACGAGGATATATTGGTCAATTAACCATTCCTTGTCTGAATCCCTTTTTTTATTTTTTTAATCCTTGTTATCAGCAACGCGTCGCCAGAATTTCGCAGCTCCAGACCCTAAAACCCTAGTGAAGTTGGGCACTGTAGCTGCCCCTCCTTCCCCCCAGCGTACTAGCACCGAACATGTCTCACTTTGGAAGATCTGGTCCTCCAGACATCAGAGACACCTATTCCCTTCTCGTCCTCAATATCACTTTCCGTATTTACCTTCACCATTCTCTCCAATTTTCTGAATTCTCCTTGAATCCCAATTCTAACCCTTCATACTCGTTTTGCTTTTGCTAGGTACAACCGCTGACGATCTCTACCCCCTTTTTGACAAGTACGGCAAGGTCGTCGATGTCTTCATCCCCAGAGATCGAAGGTCTTCACTCTTCCTTTTTAGTGTCATTCTCGATTGGGGATTGTGGGATTGCTTTGAAGATATTTGCGGGGTTTGTGATCTTTTGCAGGACTGGCGAATCACGAGGTTTCGCGTTTGTTCGTTATAAGTATGCCGAGGAGGCACAGAAGGCGGTGGATAAGCTTGATGGTTAATTTCACTCTCGAACTCGATACTTTCTAGGACTTTAGAAAGTTGGGGGTTTTGTTTTGAGCTAATTTTCATTACTTGTCAGGAAGAGTTGTCGATGGAAGAGAAATTATGGTTCAATTCGCAAAATACGGACCTAATGCTGAGAAAATGTGAGTGGCCTTCTATACTTAAATGTCAAAACATTATGCTAACAAGCAAAGCATCAATTTTGAAATGGACTTTTTTAATTAACCGTTAGTTCACTCGTTGATAGTTAAAACCTTTTGCTTGGTGTTCACACTGCAAGTCGTTTGTTTCCTCTATGTTTAATAAATATACGTCTTCTTGGTTATTTGTTTTATCAACTGATGTAATTTTTCATAAATATTAGTCACAAGGGGAGGATAGTGGAAACATCCTCGAAGCCAAGAGGGAGGTCAAGAAGCCGCAGCCCTCGTCCTAGGTAAGGAGCCTTCTAACAAAGTACTTAGAACTGTATAATAAGAGGAGGGTCTTCGATTGAGAATGTAATCTACTGTGTAATTAGGAGGAAGTGAGTAGTTATTGGGTTGTAAATATACTTTGTAATATAAATGATTGCCACTGGTCACCAAGGACTAGATAGTTTTGCCCTTCATAGTTCCATGTTATGCTTGTGGCCTGTCATCTAAATGTGTAGATTGCTCCCCCTTTTTGTTTGTTTTGCTACACTGTATTGGTGGGGACCATTTTGACACATTTGGTGTTCAAACCAACTGGGGCTCTCAACCCATAAGGGCTGGTATAATATCCTCAGCTCAGGGCCCAAGTATGAGGCCATAATGCCATATATTTGACTCCCTCTACGTGTTCCTCCTTATCATATCTTTTTTCCTCTAGTTATTAGGAGTAAACATGAAAGAGGATTGTGTTTTGCAGCATAGTAAATTGTAAAACGAAGAGTTAAATATACATGTGTAGTGGGCATGCATAAAAACTGTATTAAAAAAGGGCTGAAGACTAGTTGCCTGAGCATTTTGTGTATTTATGTCCTGGTACAAAGTGAAGGGTTATGCAACTTCATGCCTAGTTGGCATAAAAATTGTCAAATCGGTAGTGGTCAACTATCCTTTGTATCTATAGAGACATATCAAGGCACTTTGACATCTTTTTTTTTTTCTTGGGGGGGAGGGGGTTGTCTTGTGCAATTATGCCTTGGCTCAGGTAATAGTAGATAAGATCGGGTTGGTGTTGGCCTTAGCTGTAAGTTTAAAACTATAATGGCCCAGATAAGAGGAGGATAAGTATACTGTTTTTTTTGTTGAAAGATTTAGATTATTTTTCTTTTCCTAATAAAATATGTACCAACACTAGGTCTTGACTCAGCTACTGGGCTTTTGAGTATAGTTATTGGAACTGGGCTGCCTCAGGCTGTTCGATTGGTAAATTGGCCACTAAACCAGGCTGGATGTACAATCAGATTGTGTTTGTGGGTGAACTGGTAAAAACCAATCTGGCTTGGCGTAATTTTAATGATAAAACAGTATAACATATAACCTAGTCAGTTAGATTGGTGAACTAGGCGAGTTGTATTTTTCTGATCAAATATTACAAAAGTGAAAAAGAAAGGAACAAATATAGCAATATGCCGCAATAGATGTAAGGCTATATATTGATTGATGTTGATGTTCATTTTTAATTGTACATGCAGAGTAACAAATTTAGGAAAATTGGCACTTATTATGACTTGGAAGTTTTGTCTATGTATTTTGTCCCCCCCCCCCCCCCCCAAAAACCAAAAAAAAAAAAAAATCCATAAAACTATGTTTCTACCTGTGACCTAGTAACCTGTTCCACTCACCAGGCAATGTCCAGTTTTGTTTCTCTACCTATGCTTCTGAGCTGGACTTGATAACAGTTGATATGTTTAAAATGTTTTCTGCTTCCAACAACTAATCTAATTAGGTGTTAGCTGCTTCCGAACTGTTTTGTTTCTTAACTTGAATTTTCTTCTCCAATTGGTCATTTAAATTGGTACATGATCCAACCAACACAGTGAAAGTAACCATGTTCAGGTTACCAATAATATGAGGAAGCATGTGTGTGCCCCTTTTGTTAATTTGGTGCCAATGCATGGCTACTCTTATTGTTGTTTCACATGTTAAAGTGGAGAAATTTTTATGTTTATGGAAAGAAAATTACACAATATCAACTGCTTTCTCTTCTGTCCAAGTTTTTTGTGATTCCAAGATTCTGCCTTGGGCTCTATTGATCAAATCTGGTTTACTATCAGGTGAGGTTTTATGTCAAAAGTGTCAAATTTGTTTTTTGTTCCCCATAATTGATATCTGGTTGTCATAAGAACTGTATACTTAGTTCCCAATTTGTAAAATCAAACCGTTTAAATTGGAGCCAGTTTGCTTTGGGTTCATAGGAACACTGGTTTTGGCTTGTAACCAGATCAAATCACACATGCACTCATCAGCCCTAGCTTCAGATGTGCAATTAAGTCCATGTACTAACTAATAAGGTACCAAATCCCCCTATTCTATAGCCTGAGTGCTCAATGGTGAGGCATGTCTGCATGTGCCCAAGTGAAGGAAGGAATATAATTTATTGATCATTCAAATTGTTAGTATCACCCAAAACTTAGTATACTAAAACAATCGTTTTGGTTTACTTGATTTAAAATCCAAATGTTGTTTGTCTAAATCATATTGAAGACAACTTAGTCTCGCCTCTAGAACTAGAATAATACATAAGAAACAATAGAGTTTTATTCTTAATGTGCATACCTGGTACCTTTGGCCTGTCAAAAGGCATGTTAGGTTGCATTCAGGCTGTGCCTCCTTGATGAGTGCTGAGTTCTGAGGTGCATCTTTAGGATTTATGAAATGTAAGGTTTGGTTTGCATGGAAGTCTCATGGATTCAGGCAAGAACACAACTGAATATGCTTATAGCCACTGCTTTATATGTGTGAATGTTTGCATGGGGTGTGGTTCAGAACCCACTGTTTCATGTTCAGTCTATACTAGCTGATGGAAAATGTTCAGGCACAGGGATGAATATAGAGACAGGGACTACAGGAGGAGAAGTCGCAGTAGAAGTAGGGAAAGATATGATCGTGACAAGTACCGTGAAAGGGACAGGGATTATCGTCGCCGAAGTAGGAGCCGCAGTGCAAGTCCTGACCGGCATAAAGACCGTAGGAGAGGAAGAGATGATGAGGAGCGGCGAACTCGAAGCAGATCATTTGATAGGTTTAAATCATGGGCTATTTATTGTCCTTTACATTTTTTTCACTGATTATCATGTTTCTGATATAAATGGGTATTTGTCAAAGTGCATCGCCGGCTCGGCATGGCCCACCTCATAGAAGTCCATCTCCACACAGGAAGTCTTCTCGGGATGGACAGCATGATGAACAGAATAGTCATGAGCAATCACCTGCTCAGAAGGATGTTTCACCACATGATCGTCCTATTGATTCTCGAAGTCCATCTCACAGATCTGATGCGGATGTGAGATCCTTTTGTTATTGACAACTTTCTTTTACTCTCCCTTATTTTGCACTAGAGATATTTGTTTGGATTCAAATTTCTTGGTGAGCTGTCTGAACTTCGTATTATGTTCGTAGGAATGATGGAGTAGCTGCCTATTGCGTGGATATACTGGTGGCCTTAGTATGACTTCTGTGATCAGCTGTCTGGATGAAGTCACTAAATCATGAATGTTGTGATCTGCGTCTTGGATTGATGACATTGTTGCATGGACTTTTTTTGGAAGGTTTATATCCTTGTCGGGTTTAATACATTCCTTCCATTTTGGTGGCAGTTTCTGTATTCCGAAATTATTTCTATCTGATACTTATATTAAGTGTTCAATATAAGCATCAAGAGTTCCTACAATATTTGTCGTTGTTTAGTTTTCTTTTACTTTTAAATGAATTCTATTTCCTTTCTCTATTATTCTCCTTATATTAATTATGTTAGTTTTCAATCATGCAGTTCTGGTTACAAACTTAAAACAAATTTGTTATTATACCTGTGTAGCCTGTGTTCGAGAAGGCTGAATGTTGCTGTTTTAGAGATGGTATTCGCCATTTGAGGCTTAATGCCATATTTTTGTGTAATCTGGGTAGCATTGTCCAGTGTTTTACCAACTATATGGTACTGTGATTGGTTCTTTCAAGATGATACACAAGATGCGGTTGCTTGCTTTTTATATCTGGATATTGCGATTGTGCTGGACTACCCAACAGCGTTATAATTTTCCTCTGCCAAAAAGTCCTATGCAACTGGGACCTGATCAACCTACTTTCGCTCTTTGCTGATTGTGTGCCGGCAAATGCTTGCCTAAAGATTGTCTTGTCGGAACTCACCGTCCAGAGATATCCATACACTGGATACTTCATTATAGCGTTTCTAGTATCTGGTTGTGAAAAACTTGGGGCTGTATTTGGATTTGGATTGTCTGATGCGTTACAGCATATATTCCTTGATTTACTTGTTTTTCATTTACTTTCAGAATTTGCATGCTTTTACTCATGGTTTTGGTAGATTGAGAAATTCTTAAGATAATAGTTTATAATGAATAGACTTCGATAACCGAATTTATTTAAAAATTATCAGTCTCTCCTTTACAGGTGGCAGCAGAATTTATGATGTCATTGACTCTAGTTTCTGAATCAATTGAAAAAGTTTTTGTTATACTCAGCTCATCTTTCATCGACATGTTCAGAGTTTATTCTGGGACATCTAAAATTCACAAATTTATCAGTTGGAATTGAAATATCATCTGAAATTCTTGCTTTTGTATTTTGTAAAATAAGGAAAGAAAAACTATGCTACTAATTGAGGGGAGAAATGAATCTGTTGTTTTAGTATCTTTTAAAAAATGTGTACTCGGAGGCAAACCGTTCAGGACAACGTATGGGAGTATGGGACTGAAAACGAAAGATTATTTTATTATTTTCTTGTCGCCATGCCCTGACAGTTGTTGTAGTTACTAGCACTAGAGCATAAACCAACTAATGTGGGCCTCCTCGCCAGTTCGCTTCGTCACTGTGTCATATCGAAACAACGTAAAGGAATTGAATATCCGTGTCCGGAGTTGGCAGTCAACTGATGAGTATGGGCTCAACCCCTTGAAACGTAATAACAATTGGCCACTTTATGTCACGTCATACCTTAAAAGCTACCTTTGCTTTCGCAAGAGAGATACGCGCTTTGGTTGTCCCCTTGACATGCTTTCTCGATTTCTCACGTAAAACAGAGCAGAGTGTGAGTGAAGGAGAGAAGTGAAGCTACAATGTCGACCCTGAGAGTTCCGGAACCTCTTCCCCCTGTCGCTGATGATTGCGAACAGCTCTGCAAAGCCTTTGCAGGTCAACCTTTTTCCTCTTAAAATCCCTGTTCCTTCCACTCTCTTCTTACCATGTTTCTTAATCATAACATCTTTCTGAAGTAACCTTAATTCGGTGATCCTATTGTAAGCTTCTTTTTGGAGCTATAGTCGTCCAATCTGTGCATTGGATCATAAATGGATTTCAAGACAGGGTTTCATTCCACGGCCTCTGGTCATTAGTAAATAGGTAGAGATTGTTACTTCTAATTACACATGAAACCCATTGAAATCATAATCAAAGTATGCCTTATTGTGAGGTTCTTTTTCTTTTAGAATTATTGTTTACTACTATAAGGGTTTGTATCCTCTGCGATTGTTGAATTTCCTCTGGTTTTAAGTTTCCTGGTCCCTGAATTATGTTATTATTGTTTAGTACATATTTTCTGGTTCTAACAGTAGGATGATGATCTA
This sequence comes from Erythrophleum fordii, assembly GCA_032878935.1. NCBI lineage: Eukaryota > Viridiplantae > Streptophyta > Magnoliopsida > Fabales > Fabaceae > Erythrophleum > Erythrophleum fordii. The sequence goes on from JAVQMF010000050.1 coordinate 31,523,587, forward strand.
CTTCCATGTAATTTTATACTTTCTGTAGATTTGGTTGCACTTATGCATAATATACTTCCATGTAACTATAGAGCGTTCATTTGATCTATGTGACTGCAGGTTGGGGAACCAATGAGGCGCTGATCATATCGATCTTGGCCCATCGAAATGCTGCCCAAAGAAAGCTTATTCGAGAAACTTATGCTGATACTTATGGAGAAGATCTTCTCAAGGCGTTGGACAGAGAACTTACAAATGACTTTGAGGTCAGCATAAGAATATACAGCTTTTCTTTTTCTGGTTTCATCTTCTCCTTTCAGTTCTGATCGATTGAGATTACCACACATTATTCTACTTAAGAATGAGCTAATAGCTGATTATGTTAGATATTCTCCAATAGAAGATAATGTGCATTTCTATTTGTCCCCTTATTAATTAGAGGCTGGTAAATCTGTGGACACTTGATCCTGCTGAACGTGATGCACTTTTGGCAAACGAATCAACTAAAAGATGGACTTCAAGCAATCAGGTTCTGATGGAAATAGCATGCACCAGGTCCTCTGACCAACTACTTCTGGCAAGGAAGGCTTATCATGCTCGTTATAAGAAGTCTCTTGAAGAGGATGTTGCTTATCACACCACTGGGGACTTTCGCAAGGTACTGCTTCTTAACCATAAACAAACTTAGTCAATTATTCTCATCACTAACTGATTGATTAATCCCGTTAAATGCTCTGTAAATTTGTCTGGTCAGATTAGCTTACATAATATGACATTACAGGGGATCATGCCTAAGCCTCACAAGTAGGGGTTAGCATGTGGAATTGTTTACTTCATGAAACTGAACATTTTGTAATAGGGCTGCCATTAACATTAAACATTAACATTGAACAAGATCTATCAAGATCAGAATTGCATTTTTAAGGATTGACTTCTGCTGATCACATAATGAATGGTTTAGCAAATGGCAATACTATTTATCCTTAATGAGATTGCAACTTTAAGATGCCTTGTCAAGTATACGCTGTCACTTGGTTTTGTTGTGAACTATTAACTAGATCACCCATAAACATGTCATCACAAGTCACAAGTATAATTTGAGCCATATCGTGTAGAGAAAATTTCTCTGTTCTCCACTTCTTGTTACTCAATGTGGATTTGTGCTTAACCTTGAATTCCAAAGCAATTCTCTATTGATGATGATAATAATAATATTCATCTATGGGCGTCTTGGCCCCTTGTTCCACCCCCCCCCCCCCAAACAACAGAAAACAAAAACAAAAAACAAAAAACAAAACTCATGTATGAGAAAAAAAAAATTGCGCTATATTTGTTTCTTTATTTAGGTTATCTAATTTTTGTTTGTATATATTCTTCACCTTGAAAAAGTAAACTCTAGCTACTCTCTGCTTGTCTAGCTCTTGCTACCTCTGGTTAGTTCATATCGTTATGAAGGAGATGAGGTCAACATGACTCTGGCAAAAACAGAGGCAAAATTACTTCATGAGAAGATTTCAAAGAAGGCCTATAATGATGATGACCTTATCAGGATTCTGGCCACTAGGAGCAGAGCTCAGATTAATGCTACTCTGAATCACTACAAAGACGAATTTGGACAGGATATTAACAAGGTATATAGTTCATCTTGACATAATTTTATTAAATCTTTTCCTATCTACTTATTCTCACTTGTATAACTTGTCATCAAATATGTGAAATAAGCCATGCAATTGGATTTCTATAGTTCCTTAAGAGTATCCTATATTTGCTTCATGGATGAAATTGCATGGGGTGCTTTTCTAATATTGCAGGATCTGAAAGCTGACCCAAAGGATGAGTTCCTTGCATCACTGAGATCCACTGTGAAGTGCTTGATCCGTCCTGAAAGGTACTTTGAAAAGGTGATTCGCCTGGCTATTAACAGGCGAGGAACGGATGAAGGAACCCTCACTAGAGTGGTTGCTACGAGGGTTGAGGTTGATTTGAAATTTATAGCAGACGAGTATCAGAGAAGGAACAGTGTCCCTCTGGAACGTGCCATCGTAAAGGATGCGACCGGTGACTATGAGAAAATGCTATTGGCTCTTATCGGACATGATGATGCTTGAGCTGTGCTATTCTTGCGTCTGTCCGTGGTTTTGCTACTAGTATGCTGGTTTCATGGGTTTTATGTTGCCTTGTTCTTGACTTTGGGTACTAATCTTCTCAACTGGGATCGACATTAGTTGCTGGTCGTTTTTGCTATTTCCATCAATAATTATGAAACTGATGCTTGAGTATTGAAATATCGTTTGGTTGCTTTGGATAATCGTGCCTTCTTACGCCATTGTTTTCTCTCTCTCTCTCCCCTAAATATTTAAAATGAAGCATTTGTTTTTTGATTTTATTTTATTTATTATACATTATCAAGCAGTATACACACTTAAGCCAAAACAATTTACAAAAATACAATATCAAAAGGGACTACATGGTCCTTTTGTAATGTAGTTTTGGTGTAACTCTTACTAGTTAACTATATTTGATGTAAAGACTAAAAAATGATTATAATGGAGATCACAAATAATGTCAATTTTGTTGATGGTGGACATTGTGAAAGCAATGGTTAAAGAAAACTAGTCATATACCGTGCACCAAAGTCAAGAAATACAAATAATTATTTTTCATCAAAATCTAACTACCAAGTTGATATCAACCTGCTAATATCAAACAAAATATCAAATTCAGTCGCATCATGAATTTGGAAAGACGAAATTAATAGGCACCGATAGGCAATATCTAGCTATAATTATATAAGTGAAGCTTTCAAAAACAAATATCCAGGAACATGTACATAACAAGGATCAAGAAACTTGAAAGACCATCGAGGAAGTACCATACATCACATATCCAAAGGACAACACAACAGAAAAATACAAGATGCATCTGCACCACACATAAGCATGTCTGGAAACAAAACTTGCCTTTCCAACTTTCAGGCAGTTGATCATGCGAGAGGCTTTAGTTGCAAAATTCTTCCAAATAGATCAGACCACGATTCTGACAAACGTTCGTACACATACTAGCTAATGGCTAAGTTAGACAATAAAATAAGTTTTTAATTAGGAGTAATCTTCTTCAAACAACAACATTTTTTGTCTGGCTGTCAGACATTATTACTTCTTAAGTAGATTTCCTGAGAAAATCCTCTTGCAATATGGGCTGGTGCGCAAGATTTTGTAAGGGCGGACTGCTTCAACCAAAGATGCATGAAGAGAACCCTGCATCAGAAATTAAATAACAAGAAGGCGAGATGAAACAATGCTCGACAATTCTGAAACTCATATTAAAGCATGCAAGCTGAGCTTTAGCTATGTCAAAGTTTAAACCTTGGTCACTGCAAGAGCAGACTGAATGACATAGTTAGCATATGGATCTTGCAACAACTGTTCAAAGTGAGGTGAAGACAGCAATTCTCGGACGATCCTCGGTCTGCTCTCTCCAACATGCTTAAGGCATTTTTCAACCACATGACTGCTAAATTTTTGCGTAGAGAGGTTGACATAGTTTCCTTTGAACTGAGAAATCAGCTTGGCTGAGGCAGTTGGGATCTCCATCTCTATTATATACTGAACAACATAATTTCTGATAGATGACAATTGAAAGCGTTAGTTTAAGTGAATAAGACGAGTGAGTACATATACTAATTTTAATATTCTTGATGACAGATAAAGTCATTATATACATATTTTTAAAAGATAAATTTTTCTGCAAATTTTATTATTATTTCTTAGTCTAAGGAAACCAATCTTTCGTTCTGCTATTTGAGAAAAAGTTTTCGTTTAATTAATTCAAGCTGAACCTATAAACTGATCAAATATTGTTAGTCTGCTTAAGTAGTATTTTATTTGATCTTACCAGATCTTAGACAATTAGGTCCTAAAAATTTGAAGAAACTCAGTCTGTTGTCATGAGTTACGACTGTTAATGTCTACTTATGAACTAAAATGTCCTATAGCAATCACTTCAATAAGATTGTAACATTTAAGGTAAAGTGAATCTTCGTCACACATAATTAAAAGAAATTTATAATGACCAAGCAAAAAAACAGTCTAGTTCACATTCTTATCTCCTAGAAGGCATAGCGGCAGTTCAAAAGTCCTACATCAATTGTAGCAGATAAAATGACACTATTTATACGTTTAGCAATCACAAAATTAAGCACTAAGATTTATTAAATTAAATGTAAATCTTGTGACATCATTAAATGAACAGCGGCAAATATCCAAGGTATATAATTTGGCCCATCGATGTTATCTCAAGACTGGTCTATTTTCAGAAGATACCAAACAAAATAAACAATCTATAACAGGGGAAAGCTCGAAGGCAAATTACCCAAAAGGATCTTGAGCAAGGTGAAGCCCATGTCTACATATTTCTGTGACCAGCTTATCTCGATATTTGCCGATCGAATGATCAATGCAACGTTGCAGTACACAACATCCATGTCGATGAGTAGCTATGTCAACACAAAACTTTGCAGCAGCATAAAAAATAAACTGCCATATACGATAGAGGAAAACGAGAATAAAGCAACTTAATAATTTTATTGAGTTAAAAAATAACTTGTCCAAGAGGAAAAAAAAATTGTTGAACAGAAATTAAGGGATGTGCGCAGGCATGAAAATGTGAATTCAACAATAGAAGTACAAATCTAGAAATTTCTGCATAGCATGTCCAATATGAAGCAGATAACAGAGCAATAGTAGGACCATTCAACAATAGAAGTACAATTCTAGAAATTTCTGCACAGCATGTCCAATATGAAGCCGATAACAGGGCAATAGTAGGACCTTTCTGCTGGCTTGAGATACTCATTTTAACCGTGAGTATCAGTCTGGGAAACTATTACACTCTGTCAATAACTTTAACCAGAAAAGAATGACTCTCATCCAGAAAAGTTCACAGCAAACTACTTCCTTTCACTTGAATTTATCATTTATACAGTTCCTTCAGATTCTATGCTTATCTGCCTGTAGGCATACCATCACCAGTAAACCTGCTTGAATGATGTGTTTCTTTCATGTAGCCATTTCAGAAACAACGATTGCATATTTGCATTCAAATTGAGTTAGAAATGGATTTTTAAACCTTATTTTGAGATGCTCTTAACAAGGTAGCTTCCGAGAAATATTCAAAGCCTGCAACCATATTCATTTCTAATTTCATTAGGAATTCTGCATATTTTCTCCCTATATTTAGTCAGTGAAGATTTCAGAGCTCACTGAGTATGGTTCTACACTCTCACCTAAAACCTCTAATCATGACTTTTTGAAATAGAAGGTGCCACTAAGGTTCGATGACGGTTACAGAATTCAACAAGTGAACGACTTAAGAAAGCTCCTAACAATCTAAAATTATCAGGCTAGTATATCAAACCAGTTGAAGCATGATGTACAAGAGCTATACCTAATTTAAGATGTTAAAAAAGGTTTTAAACAATGAACTTTTTTTTTTTGCGCAATTATAACACCTTAGCTACATCTTTTGCTAGGCAATGTCAGCTTGAGATTAATAATACGAAGATCATATGACACGACCTTAGTACACCTTAGCAAAATACTTTTGGGAAACATTGCCTTGAGAATTCACTTGAAACGAATTTGATAAGAAATGCTGCTAACAAGATAGTTCATTTTCTTACATTTTTTCTCCGTGAATACCATATTGCCATTTTGTTGCATCATACCGTTCAACAAGTACAAAAGACCTATAATAGTTATCCACTTCGTATTTTGGAAGTGAAACAGGCGGAAACACAGATATTATAGCTAAAGAGTTAGATTGTTATTAAAAAAATTAGGGAAAAAGATAAGAGAGAAAGGCGTTATACCTCATTATCGTGACAGCTAAGGCATTGCAAGCAACGTTGTATTACATGATTTCCATTCAGATCCTTAATAAGATCAAGAAAACCTGCTTGGAGGGCTGACTTCACTAATGAAATTTGTTTCCTAGAGTTGAGCGTCTCAATCATCTTCTGTATGACGCGTGTGCTGATACAATAATAATGTTTGTTCAGTGGCTGCTATATCTTATCTGCAAAAATGAAATTTTTAGTTAAAATGGAAGGCATACCCGTGCGTGTTCAAAGATATTCTAACAAGCTGCCCTGGTTCTTTAGTCACCATGGAAACAATCTGCAATTTCTGTTCTTCTCTGCACACATCCAGCAACTTCTGCACAAGATAATTGCCAAAAGGGTCCATCATAAGTTCAACAACATTATCTATGATTCCCTCGAATACTATTTGCATATCTTTAGAGTTTCCCTTATCAACCATCCTTTGTAGAAAGCGACAGCCGTTCTGATCCTTTGCCAGAAAGTAAACGTAACCTTGGTACTCAGCCAAAGAATTGAAAGTCAATAGCGAGGGCAATGGGAAATCACCAACAAGGCTGCCATTATTCCCACAAATTTGACTACCAGGAGTACAAGAATTGTCTTTAGAAACTTTCTCTCCAGCAGTTACAATTGCAATCTCATTGTGGGAATTACTTTTGCTACCCTTCAAAGAATTGTATCCGTTGTCAATGCAATAGTTTATATCTTTTCCTTGTATGATAAAACTATTATCACATCGAAATGCCACTGGATCGCCACCAGCTCTTTTGGACGAGAGAAATTCAGGCAGTTCAAAGTTGGCAGTTCCCCTTGTTTTTTCTTTTGTTGTTGGACAATAATAGGATGGAGTATCCAGATTTGAAGCAAGCTTGGGGTGCATAATTTGAGAGAATCGTAAGGGGTTTTTGACACTCCTGCTTCCATTGTAATCCACTCCACAAGGTTGTGAACTAGTTAAACCATGACTTTGGTAGGGGGTAATAATAGATGGCTTCTGCAATTGTTCTCCATCACAGCTACTGCTCCCCTGTTTCTTGCTGTGCTCCATTCGATGATATATTTGGTTCATGTTCCAACTAGAGCTCAAATTCAAAGCGCCGGATTGATCATGAGCGCGGGAAGAAGTATATCCTTTCCCCGAGGCAGGGATTGCCCACTTCATATCAGCAACCAAATTTGGTGAAACTCCCCAAGTAGACGATGATATACACTCATAATTGGGAATGGGAACTTCATTGCAAAAATCTTCATATGGGCTACGTGTTTCAGTAACGACGGGAATATTTACCTCAAAAGAACAAGCGTCAAATCCAAATCGGTAGGAGTCCGCTTCACGTCCCTTGGTTTTGTTACCATTTCCCTGTCCATCTATAATATTCATTCTATTGAAATCCTGAGACAGGTCCAGATCAACCACTTGATTATCACTGATACTCTTCCCAACGTGAAAATCCGATGACTCGGGGTCCGACAACAATTTAGTTGGGTGGTGATCGTTGGGCGTTAGATGTTTTCTATCCTGAAATGGAGCTGAATATGAGGAACTATGGGCAGAAACATGAAGCCCATTAGAGAAAGAAGTTGACGGAGAAGAATGTGATGTGTGAGAGACCCTCCATACAGGGGAGCTAATCGCCACATGCTCATTGTGACGATGACGATGATGAAGATTGGGATATGGTGCGTTTGGAAATCCATTCCACCACGTTCCCAACACTTCATCCCTCTTCATGTTCTCTGCGTTGCTCATATTTCTCTCAGATGTTTTGAACATTATAGGAAGAAAACCGATTTAAAATTCAGAAACAGAAGGGTGCAAGATTCAGTCCGAAAACCCACGTTACAAAAGAAATTCAGAGGCAGAAAAGAAGTCGCAAACGAGGCTCTGCCACTATTTCTTGAAGTATTCAAGCATGAAGAATGGCGGATGGATTTTATAGCATCTGAATCTCATTTTTCTTGGAATTTGTGAGAACGAAGAATTATCAGAAAGGGGTTTTTGATGCTGACGGGTTTACTAGTGTACGTGTACGGCCTGTCACGGTTCACGCTCACGCCCCCAAAACGAAGATCCAGCCGCTTTACGCACAATACCACTTTGGAGCAGTAAAACAGTGCAGCATTTTTTGTTTTTTTTTGAAGAGTTTAATTCATAAACAAAATTTGGTTGTTTACAATTTTTTTTAAAAAAATCGGTTGTTCAATCAACTTGGATTTTTCAGTTATCAATTATGATTATTATCAATAGAAATTCAAATTTTAAAACTTCGTGTTGGTAATAGTCTGTGTATGAAAATTGAAAAATATCAACAAAGAAAACAGAAAAGGATTTGTGTTTTTTGAAAATTGGTTAGTGGAGCAAGTTGGATTGGACCATTTCTACGTAAATCCCTGCCACGGTTAGGGTGTGAAGCAGCCATAAATATATTGGGTGTCGGACACGTGGAATGCTTCAATCCGCTGGTATCGAGAAAATATGTTTTTGTTTTAATTTATATTTTTGTATTGAGAAAATATATATAAGTACAACTAAGAGAGCGGAGAATTGGCCAAAGCTTCACTCCTTGGCAGGATGGTGAAAATGGAGAGGACAGGGGCACGGTGCGCTCCCTTGGCAAGTGGCTGCACTGCTATTTATGTAACTCTGCGTGGCACTTACAAACTTTTTCCAATTTTTCACTATTTTTGTGGGCTAGTCGTTACTCATATTTCTCTTTAACCCTTCAAACCTCCGCACAACACATACTCCTCCTCTGGTGTTTATAGAAATTCAAAGATATTTAATCCTTTTCTTTTTTGGAGCCAACGTGGCAACAATCTCGAATTGGTATATACAAGAAAGATTATTGTTGGTTCGATCAATGTTCTAGGATTGTATTATCCAATGCGAAGATCAATATTAAAAAAAATTATTGCAAGAGCACCCAAGACACTGCTTAAATACAATACACTGGATGAGCAAAACCTTAACCTATCACATACCAAATGCAAATATATATATATATATATATATATATATATATATATGTTAACATCAAAGAGAAGCTATCTTAGAAGACACCGTTGGCATATAGCTAATTATTAGACAAATACTTTATTTTACAATCACAGCACCACCACAAGATATTGTGTGGGGATTGATTATGAGGATTATGCCATTTTCTCAATAAGATTATTGAGGATATTAAGGTGTTTCATGTGGAATGCTGCATCTGAAACATGAGAAAAATGCAGAACGTGGGAAGCAGATCGTGGCAACAAATCACGTTGGTTGGCAACAATTCCATTATAGTCCAAAAATTATGGGTTTCTTGATATGATTTCCCACATCTGAGAATGTGTCATTTTCTTCAATAATATAATGGAATTGCCGTTGAAAACTTTCTCTACAAATACAGGGGTCCCCGAGCTCAGTTAAAACAATCATCTGAACATAACACCATCATAGAGTATTAATCAGAATTTGGAAGCATTTCCTGGGACTTTTATACGACAGAACTTCCATAAAAAAACAGAGGATTTAAGTAATAGCGGGAGATAATATTTCGATCCATTTCTCTTGCATTGGATATTATAAATGTGATTTTATATATCTATGAAATCTAACAATTGGTATCAGAGCAGAAAATGTCTCTACCTTACTAAATTTTTTTAAGCTTAGAAATGTCAATTTTTTGATGAATTTGGGTTGGTTTATAGAGTCATTTTTTGATTATTTTAATATCAAAAATGAAATTTACATGAAATTCTAATGAAAATAGACTTCTGGATCACCCAAAACAGAACTCAAAAACACAAAAAATAACCGGGTTTTCATTTGGGTCCAAAATTAGTCGAGTCTACCCGGCAGGAAGTCAGGGACGAGTTGTACAATACGTCGTTTTGCCCTTCAAAAAACTGAAGCATGTTAGTTAAAACGACATGTAGTTTAGCATTTGCAAATAAAATGACTCCTTTGAAGTATGAAAGATTTGAACCCATGCCTCCACAATGCAAGCATAAGTCTTCACCCTTGAAGCCACGTTTTATTGTTGCTATGTGTAAACAACATTTAATATATATATATATATATATATACATTTTTGATTTTGTGGCATTTTCATATGTTTCCCTTTTATGATATATATATATATATATATATTATCTTCTAATATTAAATATATATATAAATAAATAATTTTTTGTTGAATAAAATATTTTATTGGCCAATATTTAATTCAAATTTAATAGGAATTTATTTTGTTGGCCATTTATTTTGTTTAAAATTATGAAGTACATTTTAATTTTGTTCAAGTTTTGGCAAAAATATTATGGACAAAATTAAATTAATTTTGATAATATTTAGTTATTTATTTGTCAAAATAATTGTGAAATTAATTTTATACCTTTAAAATTTGCCTAAATCTTGAAAATTTAATTAATTTTAGGTAATTTTGGCATATTTATAAATAATAATTAATTTATGGTGTCATTTAATTTATGCCTAAATTTGCTTAAATAATTAATTTTTATTTTTAGACAATATTTATGGCACATTTAGATTAATTTAAAGAGAGAATATTAATTAAATTAATTAGTCATATTTTGTTGATATTTTGTTGATTAATTAATTAATTATTAAAATTCTCATTATGTATGCTTGTTTATGCATTATGTTAAATTATATTTAAGCATGTAATTTCATTTAGATGTCATGTGAATTGTGTATTTTTAATTTAATTAAAGTTTAGCCGCAACATCTTTAATTATTTTAAAATTGTACATTAAGTGTTATAATCACATAAAGCAAAATGACATCAAATTATAATTAATTATATTTAATATGATAATTATTATCCTACAGGAATATTATCATATTTCATATAATTAATTAGGATAGAATAGTAAGTTTTTTCTTTTCTTAATTTACTCGCAGGAATTAAGAAAAGAATATAATTTACTAGTTTTATCATTAGTATATGAGTCTAATTAAATAAAATTTAGCCCACAGGTAATTTTATTTGTTACTAAGCTTATAATTTGAATTGACATACATTGCATTGGCATGACTTGTCATTTAAGAATATTATTTGTCTCAAATTATTAACATAGCATGTAAATTATGCAGCTTTTCAACCTTTAAATATTTTTTATTTTCAAGTTCCTGAATTAACTGGAGATAACTATAATGTTTGGAAGGAGAAAATACTCCTCCAATTAGGGTGGATGGACGTTGATGATGCAATCAGAAAAGATGAACCTCCTAAACCCACGAATATTAGTAGTACATCAGAAGTAAATATTTATGAACGTTGGGAGCGATCCAATCGCCTTAATATGATGTACATCAAGACTAAAATATCAACTAGTATTTGTAGGTCTATTGGAGAGCATCAAAACATTCGAAGTTTGCTTAAGGCAATTGATGAACAATTCGAATTTTCGGATAAGGCCTTAGCAAGCACTTTAATGACAAAGTTATCATCCATGAAACTTATTGGTATAAGAGGTGTGCGAGAGCACATTATGAAAATGAGGGATATAGCAGCTTAATTGAAAATACTTGAGGTTGAGATGTCAGATTCTTTTCTGGTGCACTACATCCTGAATTCTCTGCCACAACAATATAACCCTTTCAAAATCTCCTACAACACTCATAAAGAGAAGTGGTCAATCAATGAACTTCTGACCATGTGCGTGCAAGAAGAAGGAATGCTCATAACAGAGATGGGTGAAAATGTACATACAGTGACACAAGGAAGGAAGAAAAGAAAGGCCAAGACAAAAGGGAAGGGCTAGGTTCTCATCCCTAAGGACATTAAAAAAGAGTACAGGTGTTTCTTTTGTAAAAAGAAAGGACACATAAAGACGGATTGTGTCAAATTCAAGGCTTGGCTTCAAAAGAAATGTAACTCAATCTCACATTTTTGTTATGAATCTAATATGGTAGACGCTAGTAGTAACACATGGTAGATTGATTTTGACTCAACAATTCACATATCTAATATCTTGCAGGGCTTTCTAAACCAAAGGAAGCCGGTAGGCAGTGAGCAATACATCTATTCAAGAAATAAGATGGGCTCAACTGTTGAAGCTATAGGAACATGCAGATTAGTTCTTAATTCTGGTTTTGTTTTGAATTTGAAAAAGATATTTTATGTACCAAGTTTTTCTAAAAACTTGATTTTTGTTTCCAAACTTGTACCATTGGGATATTATTTTGAATTTTCAAGTAATGAATTTAAATTATTTTGTAAATATAATTTTATTGGCAATGGTACACTTTGCGATGGTCTATTCCAAATTCAATTACAAAATAGTAACCTTTATAACTCAATGCATGTTTCTAGTAGCATAGGTACTAAAAAAATATTACTAATGAAGATTCCTCTATGTTATGGTACCGTTGGCTTGGTTATATCTCAATAGAGAGTGAAAAGATTAGTAAAAGATAGAATACTCAATACTCTTGACTTTATTGATTTTAATACTTGTATAGACTGCATTAAGGGAAAGTAGACTAACAAGACTAAGAGAAGTGCTAAGAGGAGTTCTAGCATATTAGAAATCATACATACGGATATTTGTAGTCTAGATTTGGACTCTAATAGTCAGAAATACTTTATCACCTTTTATTGATGATTACTTACGATACATGTATCTCTATCTGCTCAATAATAAAAATGAGACACTAGATGTCTTTAAAATATTTAAGGCAGAAGTAGAGAAATAATGTGGTAAATAAATTAAGATAGTGAGATCTGATAGAGGTGGTGAGTATTATGGTAGATACACTGAAGATGGACAAGCACCAGATCCATTTGCTAGGTTTCTTCAAGAGTAAGGGATTGTTGCCCAATACACCATGCCTGGGTCACTTGACCAGAATGGTATAGTTGAAAGGAGAAACCGAATATTGTTGGACATGATGAGGAGCATGTTGGTTAGCTCCAAACTTCCTAAATTCTTATGGATTGAAGCCCTTAAAACGACAGTGTATATTCTTAATCGAGTTCCTACCAAGGCTATTGAAAAGACGCCATTTGAGTTATTCAAGGGTTGAAAATCAAGTTTAAGACATATGCGCGTTTGGGGATGCCCATTTGAGGTTAAGATTTACAATCCACAAGAAAAGAAGTTGGACCCTAGGACTATTAGTGGCTACTTTATTAGGTATACTGAAAAGTCTAAGGGTTATAGATTTTATTGTCCATCTCACAGTACTAGAATTGTGGAATCAAAGAATGCAAAATTTCTTCAGAATGACTTGATCAGTGGGAGTGATCAAACTCAAAACTTAAGTTCTGAAAATGATCAATCTGATATTTAAACTCCTACATCAAGTAATAAATTGATTGTAATTCATGCCCCTCAAGTCCAAACAGGCATTGAACAACCAATCATTCAGGATCCACAATATGTTGACATTAACCAAGCTGATCCAGTTAATGAACAGCCTCTAAAGACTATGAACAAACAGTTGAACAACATGTTCCCCAAGAGAATATTGAGTCAACATTAAGAAGATCAATTAGGATAAGGAAGTCAGCAATTCTTAGTGATTATGCTGTGTATCTACAAAAATCTGATTACAATATAGGAGCTGAGAATGACCCTAAAACGTTTTCACAAGCCATCAATTGTAGAGAATCAAAACTGTGGCATAATGCCATGAAGGAAGAGATGGATTTTATGGCGTCTAATAGAATATGGGATCTTGTCGACTTGCCTAATGGCTCTAAGGCCATTGGATGCAAGTGGGTCTATAAAACAAAAAGAGACTCATTAGGCAACATCGAGAGACATAAAGCAAGACTCGTGGCCAAGGGATTCACTCAAAGGGAAGGAATTGATTACACGGAGACATTTTCTCTTGTATTTAAGAAAGATTCTCTCCTTATAATAATGGTATTGGTTGCTCATTTTAACTTTGAGCTACATCAAATGGATGTGAAGACGGCATTCCTCAATGGGAAACTAGATGAGGAAGTATATATGAAACAACCTGAATGATTCCCCTCTAATGCCGGTGAACATTTGATGTGCAAGTTAAAGAAATCCATATATAGATTGAAATAGGCCTCCCGTCAACGGTACTTAAAATTTCATAATATTATCTCTTCATATGAATTTGTGAAAAATGTTATGGATCAATGTATATATCAAAAGGTTAGTGGGAGTAAAATCTGTTTCCTTGTATTGTATGTGGATGACATATTACTTGCAACCAATGATAAGGGATTGTTATATGAAGTGAAACAATTTCTCTCTAAAAATTTTGATATGAAGGATATGGGTGAGGCATCTTATGTCATTGGCATTAAGATTCATTAAGATAGAACTCAATATATTTTAGGTCTGTCACAAGAAACTTATATCAATAAGGTCTTGGAAAGATTCCGAATGAAAGATTGTTCACCAAGTATAGCACCTATTGTGAAGGGTGACAAGTTCAATTTGAACCAGTGCCCGAAGAACGATTTAGAAAAGGAACAAATGTACAACATTTCATATTCTTCTACTGTCGGAAGCCTTATGTATGCTCAGGTTTGCAGAAGACCTGACATTGCATTTGTAGTTGGAATGTTAAGCAGATATCAGAGTAATCCAGGTATAGATCATTAGAGAGCTGTAAAAAAAGGTAATGAGGTATCTTAAGAGTACCAAGAACTACATGCTGATGTATAGACGGACTGAAAACCTTGAGGTAGTTGGCTATTTAGATTTGGATTTCGCTAGATGCGTTGATTCATGGAAATCAACATCAGGCTACATTTTCATGTTAGCCAACGGAGCAGTATCTTGGAGAAGCACAAAGTAGACTTTGACTGCTACTTCTACTATGGAGGCGGAGTTCGTTTCTTGTTTTGAAGCAATTTCACATGGTGTTTGGCTTAAGGGCTTTATATCTGAGCTTAGAATTGTCGACACTATCTTTAAGCCATTGAAGATATATTGTGACAACTCAACTGCTATTTTTTTGGCTAAGAACAACAAAAGTGGAAGTCAAAGTAAGCATATCGACATTAAGTACTTAGCCATTCGTGAACGTGTCAAGGAAAATAAAGTTATTATTGAACACATTAGCATTGAGTTGATGATTACTTATCCTTTAATAAAAGGTATACCACCAGTAATGTTTAGGGATCATGAATCTAAAATGAGACTTAATTCCACCTTGTGTTATTAATATATATGCTACATATATATTATTTGTAATAAAACCTTTATTCATTTTAAGTTATTTTTTAATTTATGCATATACATTAAGTTTGAGAATAACAACGTTAAGAGGATCCAAAATAAGCATATGACTTATTCATAAAATTAATATATAGGGGATAAGGAAACAAAATACATTGTGATACATGGAAAGTATTACTTACTTATAAAGAAACTACCGCTATGATTCATGCATTTATATTTCAGTTAAATATTTGAATCTTAAAAAACCATTATGAATAAAGATTTTCAAACCAAGTGGAAGGATATGGAATGCTGCATCTGAAACGTGAGAAAAATGCAGAACATGGGAAGCAGATTGTGGCAACAAACCACGTTGACTGATAACAACTCCATTGTAATCCAAAAATTATGGGTTTCATGAGATGATTTCTCACGTATGAGAATGTGTCATTTTCTTCGATAATGTGATAAAATTATCGTTAAAAACTTTGACTATAAATACAAGAGTCCCCAAGTTTAGTTAAAACAATCATCTGAACATAACACCATCACAAAGTATTAACTAGAGTTTGGAAGCATTCTCTGGAACTTTTATACGATAGAACTTCCATAAAAAAACAGAGAATTCAAGCAACGACGGGAAGTAATATTTCGATTTATTTCTCTTGCATTGGATATTATAAATGTAATTTTATATATCCATAAAGTCTATCAGTCTCGTCTCTTTACATCAAAGAGGAAGCCCATATCCCTTTTTTCTTGATGGCACTCCCGTCTTACCCCATGCTTTTTGAGTTTGGGAAAGGAATTTGCTGTATATTTGCCATGATACCAGAACCAAATCAATTTGGTGCACTAATAAAAGCCAGAGTATGCTCATACGAGCAACCGCACATTCAAAATTATTAACGTAAGTTAGCAGATGAACTTTAGGACATAAATCAGGTAGACAGCCAAATCACTTCATTAAGCAAATGCTGAGAACAACGCAAGATTATGAACATACAACCAATTAGCTATGGCTCCTTTTAGTCAAGACATTAAGAAACCTAAAACAGTGAAGTCCCAGAACCCAAAAATACAAGGTCAAATAATATAATTAACACATCCCCAGTAACAATAACGAAACAAGACAGTATCAAAATAACACAGTTAGACCTAACAAGTTATACCAAGGCAATGCTGCTCTCCCCACCAGGTGGCTTCCTAATGCCGCCTAGGTAGTCTCTAGATTCAACCTTTCCATCAGCAAAGATGTTACTCCCACTCATTTCCCGCAGTTTAGCTACACTGAGTGGTTTCTCAGCAGATGATGGAGGTGCATCACCCTTGAAAATGTCATTTCCTGAAAGTTCAGTAAATTTCTGGTTATAAATTTTCTTTGCCGTCTTGGTAATTGATTCCTCACTTAACTTAGTATTGCCCTCGTCTTCATCAGTCTGTAGACACAGGTCACAAGAAACTTGTTATTTAAAATGCAAAAAGATTCAGCAACAGATGCAACATAATAACATTCCCACATGCATGAAACACAAAAATGGGATTCCCTGCAATACACAAGTTGTATCCAATGGTGTGCACCTTAAGGTTTCCAAATTATCATGTGCACAATTTGCATTACGCATTCCTTGGAATAACTTCAGTTATGCCCTCATGATATGTGCTATATTGTGCAGACAGAGAAGAATTATCTGAGTCTTGAAAGTGTGATTAAATAATTCAGATTAGCATCATAAAGTGGTTCATACATGACGTGTAGCAGGCTCTCCAATGTTTATGCTCCCTTTCAATTCCAGTATGCGAGGAGTTACTGCCCGGGGTTTAATTTCAGGTGGAGGAGCAAATATGTTATGACCACTAAGCTCCTTGCACTTTGCATCAGAAAGCTGCTTCTTCTGAGAGTCTGATTCACTTTCCAGGGTTCCACTTAGTTCACGCTGCTTGGCCACCTCAGGCAAAGTAGTGGGCTTTTTGGGAGAAATACTCTCCTCCTCACCAAAGGAGATATGACTGATTCCAGCAATTGCTTGCTGCCAATTTCCATCAATCAACAACAGGAATAGAAGTTAGCAAAAATCGAATACAAAATATAGAAATCTGCATGTTCTTATATAACACTCCGAACCACTTATATCTAATAATACCTGATACATGCGCAGTCCAGTTTTATTTGGAGTAGGGTTAGCACTGTCAGTTTCTGGTGTGTCGTCTTCTCCTTTGGCTGCAAAGATCCCACTGCCAGTGATCTCCTTCATTTTATACTCCGAACAGGGCTTTCTGGAAATTTCATGGCCAACCAATTTCAGATGCCATAAAATAAATAGGCACAAAGCAAGAAAGGCCTACCCATATGTTCCATAAGAAGGGGGAAAACTTATATAGTTTAGTTCATAGTATGATTCAATAACTGATTTTGCATTCATTTTATACTTGTTTTAAAATCACAAATTGAAGTATACTACTAACTCCTCCCATTCCCATCCATAACGAAAGTTGGGAGAAAAAAATAAAAGAACAAATGAAGGTCTTTCTGTAATCCTAGGTATATTAGTTCTTTCAATCAAGATGTATTTGGTAGATCAATGAGAAAATTATAAATTGAGAGACAGAGGGAGAATACACGGGCAGAACATGGTCAACAGAGGGCAAAGCAAAATAATAAAAATGAATGCATAACCAGATGCATGAACAATTTTGCTGATCATATGAACTTAATTTTAGAGTAGATAAGAAGAGGCACACAATAGATCTCACCGTTTGTTTAAGCTCTCGACTTCTTCGTCCGTCACCTGACCCCCAAACACCACCTTACTGATCCCATCCGACGGCTAACATCCATCCCAGCCCCCAAACAAGGGAAATAAAATAGACGATTAGATAAATTTCCCAGCAACAGTAAATAGAAAAGAAAAAGGAGAAGCAAAATTGCAGAAACCAAAGTGAGAAGGAACAGGATTGAGAGTCGTTAGGAGAATATGAGGTACCTGATGAGAACGGACAGCGGAGCGAGAAGCGGCAGAGCCAGGAGCTGGAGAATCAGACGATGGAGTTTCGGGCCAAGTAAGCAGATCTGCGGTCGACGGGTAAGGCTTCCTAACCGGAGTGGTTCTCTCCATTGTTGGTCAACAGTAATTTACTAAGGATTGTAGTTTCAATTTGTAAGACAACAATAGAGGAAACGAATAATGCAATCCCTGGCCAAACAGTGATTACTCCTCAGCACTCACTCAAAGACAAAACCACATTAAAAGGAAAAAAAATGGCAAAAGGGTCCGAACCGTCCCTGTTTCTGGGCGTGGGTGTGTATTTATCTCAGCTTACACACGCACTGATGGATATGGAAGGGCTGGAAATGACGACGACGAACTTCCGATCTCGAAGATTCCCGCTGTTTATTTCCGTTTCTGGGTTGGAATGGTTGCTTTTGGTTCTTGGTTTTCACTTTTCAAGGACACAGATTGGAGGTGAAATATGAGCAGTAGTAGTAGAGAAAAGAAGGGCGTACAAGCAGCAGTAGAAGCTACTCTTCTTCTGTTAAACACACATTATAAACCTCCATTATCATTCTCCTTTTTATTTTTTTTTAAAAAAAATTTCCTTTGATTATTTATTCTCTTTCTTAAAAAGTCTATCCCTAAATTTTGAATCTCATACCGCCACCTCTGTATATCCCTTTTATTTTAAATGGCAAGCATGTGCACCGGATGAACTGCCACATGCCGGTTTTGAAAGAGCTACTCAATTACTTTCTTGCCCCTCTCCACCTCAAACTACCAACCTTGTCCTTTCCTTTTGCGCCAGTTAAATTTTGGAGCCTCTCGATTGATTCTAATCTATGCAATAAATAAAAGCTAAAGGGGATTGCAATAAAACATCACTAGTAATTTTATGTTTCCAATAAAAAAGGTTGGTAATCTAAATGAAGGTATTTGTGTGGCCAACTACCATTGATAATCTTTTTTTACTATAAAAGAAAAATATTAATAAATCTTTAACTTTGTTGCAACTTGTTGATTTTACAAGTTGGGTTCATATGCCCAAAAAAAAAAATCAAAACTTGTTAAACAATCTGTGACTATGAAAAAATTTATTCTCTGCAAAAGGAATAGTGGAGAGAGTCATTCAGTTTCGCTCGAGGAAGCATTTGTCAGAATTGGGGGCTTCCTCTTCAATTTTTTTTTTTTTTTTGGTTTCACCGATTCAAAAAATTCAATTGTGAAAGAGGTGGTTGTCCTTTGACGAGGGCATTATGATCTCTCAAAACTTAATAATAGACAATTGTGGAAATGAAATAATATGTAACGTTATGATAAAATGATTCGTTAAATTTCAAAATCTAACTCGTTGCTTCTTAGCTATGATTGAAAATTTTCAATTTCAATTTTTAAAACTCCTGTGAATCTCAATTACAAAAATGCCCTTCTAAAACTAAAAAATTTCACTTTGCTTTTCTTACTTTCTTTAAACCTTAACAAGTAAGTAAATTACCAAAAAGGAAAGTGTTACCTTTTTGGATAAACCAAAGTATTATTGATTAATTACCCAAAAAATGGTGCTTAATTATAAGGAGGATTATTAAGATAAACATTTAAATAACTATCTATTATATATTTATATTTTTGGGTCACCTAATCTCTCTTTATATGATTGTTGATCATTGTAGAATTTTTATTGATTTAACAAAATAAACGAGTAGCAATGATATATTTAACTTAAACTAAGAATTATATCAACCTCTAAAACATGGTAATTAGGAACGCAATTCAACTAACTATATGTTTGGTTATTTTACATGCAGAAGCACATAATTGATAATGAAGTCCTAGTCTAACCTAACTGTTTCTCAAACAACAAATGCATATGCCTAGAGGGAAGTACAATTTATTCTATCATCTTTTAGAGGAGGTAACTATGTTAGGAACATGGGGTGCATGATTAACAAGTATGGGATTTAGGTGAGAATAATTTGGAAAGGAGGAGGAGAAGTGGACCAGAGAGCAGAAGTGAAAGAAAAATAATAGCATGACCCACACTGTAGTGCAACCTAACTTTAAGCACACCCAACTAAACAAAATGGGGGAGGAGGATTTCTTAAAGAAGCCATAAGGTGAGTGTCCTACTAGGTTTTATATAACGCTTGATTTTCCTTCACCATCTACCTTCATTAAAATAATATTACAAGTTGCTATTCAAGTGTGACTGCCATGATGTTCATTAGTTAACAAGTAACATAATTTGACTGTTTGTATCCTAGCTGTAATTCACAAATTAATACCAACTAAAGGGATGAAAGAAAAAAAAGTCAGCATTCAATGATGGCGCCCACCGTGGGGCTCGAACCCACGACCACAAGGTTAAGAGCCTTGCGCTCTACCGACTGAGCTAGACGGGCTACTGACCCTGGTCGCTCCGTTTTATTCTAATGTACATGAAGGTTGAGCCCCATGATAACTAGCCCATCCTATTCTCTCGTTTCTTGCGCACTTCTAGTTCTCACTGCTAGTGTCCTTAAACTTACGGTTTCTAAATCCCAAGCAAAACAAATAAATAAAATAAGCTATAAAACCATTTTAAAACTTGCGTGAATTTATTAAAACTATTTGTAAACAACATTAAGCAATTAGAACTTCCCTTGCCTTTGCGCATTTTTACATGAACTATCTCTCAAACGAGATTTTGGATGCCCTAGAAGCAGAACCTTAAAAGTTTGGGAATGTATCATTTTCATGTCATTACAGAATATATAAATGTATAATTATCAATAATTAGATTATAATTTTAGTATATATATATATATATATGGGCAACTTTTTCCTTTTAAAAAATAAAAATGTAATGTCTAGGATGACCATACCAGATATAACCCAAAACTTTAATCTGTTGATGCCTACTTTTACTAACATTTGGAGTAAGGTTTTAGTAAAAATGAACCCAATTTGCAAAAAATAGCTAGGCTTAAAAAAAAAAAGAATAAATTATACTTTTTCTTTTTAAGAGATATTCAAATTATATAATATTTCTCTTTATGATGAAAATTGACATTCGCTTTTTTTAAAATTAAAAGATATGCTAGCTTGATTTTTCTTCAAGTAAAAAATGAGTTACAACTATATATATTTTAATTAAAATATCCTTATATGATATGTATTTGATCAAGATAAAAAGAGTTAATATTTTTTAATTCAAAATAAATTAAATTTATAGTTCTTTGACAATAACACTGAAATAAAACTTTAAAGAATATATATATATATATATATATAAATTATATTTTAATAAAAATTATTATTTTTTAAAAATATCTTGATTATATGTTAACATATTTTAACTTAAAAAATTTACGCATATTTTCACTCTTGTGAAAAAAAGTAAGTAACATTCATCCCGTGGCCAATGAATTGAGCCGCAAATAAAACTAGTTTACAAATAATAATAACAATAATGTTAATTCCATACATTTTTCTTTTTTGCGATTTTTACAATTGAGTTGTTGTTGCAATCTAACATATATATATATATATATATATATAAAAGTTTAATCTATTATTACTGTTCATTACTGTAAAATATTGTAGCCAATATGTGTATGAATCCCACCTTTTTTTTTATCCCTTTTGTTTTTTTCTCTCCCAAATTTTTTCTATCTTTCTCCCTTCCTTCTTTATATTACATTATTTCTCTCTCTCTCTCCCCCTCTCTGAAACCCCTAACAATTGAAATGAGATTTTCACTATTCATTCTTAATTTGCACATGGGCGTCATTTTTTTAATTTTCCCCTTTCCTTGCCTGATTTGTTTTCTTTTATTTCAAACCTATACATGTGAACAGATCCCCTACTTTTTTGGTTTTTAACTAGTTTCAGAAATCTTCTTTTAATGATTCAAATTTTAAATTTTAAATTTCCACCTTTTATTACATGCCACTAAATGAAAGAAAATTACAGCATCCTTGGAATAATTTTTTCTCCCCTCTTTTGATTTTCATTCTTAGATCGTTCTTCCTCATTCTCAAAATTAACTTTTTTGGTCTTTTGCATGTTGCATTTTGAAGATCATTCTCCATAAATAACAGTTTTGCTTATTTCAGATTTCATCGTTTTCTAATATCCCTTTCTTACATCATTCTTCTTCTTTCTAAAATTGCAAATTATAGATCACACATCAGACATAAGAGATTGTTCTTGCTTCGCCCTGCTACCACCTCCTTTGCTGCCACTAGAAAGCCATGTTCTTAGCCATGGAATGCTCTGTGTGAAGTCGTTGATAAGAGTTTGGCCATTTGTCTTCACTCAATCGATTTGTTATCAATAAGAACTTTTCTTTTCTTTTTGTTGTCAAAATCATTTTTTCTATATACTATTTAGTTCAAAAACTCCTTTCAATCTTAGTCAACTCAAGATTTTCTATTATTCCAGTTAAGATGATACTGATTCATTTGCTTTAGAAATTTGTGTGTATTGCAAATTTTGACTAAACTTACTTAATATTGACCCATACGTACAGAATCATTAATTCATTTGCATTTTTTTCTTTCTTCTTGTGCTTAAATGAGATACCTCTAATCTAAACTTCGCTTCAACTCAATTTGTTGTGTTATATTATAACCCAAAGGGGGGAAACGAAAAGTAAGACATGTATTTCAAGACTGTGGTGCTTCACAAGTTGTAGGGATTTCACTCTTTAGAATATTAAATCATATTTGCATCCAGTGTAGTGTTTATTTATAAAGTAGACATGGTATTTTAGTTTATATAGACATGACAATTGAAATGTGAACTTAAAGTGGTTAAAACAATATTATTATTTTGCAAGGTGGGATACCTTGGCATATATAATCAGAATTTTCCATCTCTTAAGATTATAGCGCAATATATATGCATACTTTGTTGGAGATATAAATCAAAACCATTCCTAAGCTTTCTTCCTACTACTATTTTCAGTTAGTGCAACTAATAAGAATGAGTACTAAAAGGTATGCCTGTTTTTAATATTTGAAATCTTATTATATATTGTATTGCTCTTGAATGTTATAAAAGGAATATCTGTTTAATGTTTCTTATTTGCTCGATACTTCAGCCCTATTAATTTTATGAAGAGTAATGTTTATTAAAATTTTTTATTGCTATTTTTATTCAATGAACATATCATTCTTTGAATCTTAATTATATGTGTATAACATTTTCTCCTACAAGCATGATTGTTGGCATTTAAGTCCCTAACACGGGTATCAAATGGAAACAAAATGTTTTTTTAGTACAAAGCGATTTTTTGTTTAGTTGATGAAAATAAGGAACTTCAACAAAAGCTTAATACTATCAATATGGAAACAAAATTATTGTTTAGAAGTTTGAAGACTAGCTGTAAAACAATGACGAATTATGACTTGGTTATTAGAGAGAATGGTTTGCCTTCACACTAAGCTACATGGTTGAGCATGTTATTGGATATGAATCTTTTAGAGAAGTTTTCCAGGTTAGTCCTTTATTCTTTAGTAGCTTGGGAGCTTTTAATTACAAAACTACTGGAGTTTTTCATTTTACTCGTGTCTATGTGCTATTTTGACTTAAGTGTTTGGAGATTAGAGAAACTATTGCTATAAAAAAAGTTCTTCAAGACAAGATATACAAGAACCCGTGCATCCTCTTGACCACCCTAATGTTTTATTGAAGCATTGTTTTTTTCCCCCATGTATGGGATCTGATAATAATAACTTTCATTTCTCTTTTGATTTTCGATTAGTAATTTGATAATATTATAATGGTTATTGTAAATAGGTTTCTTACTAGCTTAACTAAATTACAATTTGAGATAGTTAAAGTGATTATTCAAGGTGGAAAATTATTAATGGAGATTTACTACATTAATGGCATTTTAGTAAGGATGTTTTTTCAAATTTATATTATTTTCCTTTTAATACAGGTATATGTTCAAAACAGAAAATAAATTTTCAATGCTACGAGATATTCCTCCCCATTAATTTCAAGCTTTTTGGATATCTCTTATTTAATGATCATCATTAATCTCATGTACCATCAATATATTAATATATAAAAATTGAATTCTTCTCTAATATTCACCTCCGGTTCATAAAATGTTGTTTGTGTCTTACTTTACTATTCATAAGTTAATTTTTGCTTCTAAATTTGCCGTTCGTTAGTCAATTAGCTAGTTCTTTTAAATTATGTGCCAGTTTCAGTTTTATTGAAAGAATTTTTTTTGTTCTATTTCTCTTTTAATCTTTCCCTAGAAGCTTGAGAATCTTTTTAAGAAACCTTAAAATAGACCTTAGTTTGAATTCTAAATCATGGGAATTTCACTAACTTTTGAATTCCAAATAATTTGCCATACAAACATGTTATGCCCTCTCCTTCCCCCTTTTCACTCAAGTTCATCTATGTCCATTATTTTCTTGCCTTTTCTCTTGTTGGCCACTTCTTCTTCTTGGTCTTAGATTTATGAATTGGGATATATGGTTTTACTTATGATCAATTATATAAAGTGATACAAGATTATCAAAGAGATAAAGTTCCACTTTTAGACTATTAAGTTAAGTGCATTTCCTTAATTTAATCAAAGAAATATAACTCATTGAAAAAAAAATTAAAATTATTCTTTAATGTTTAAAAAATGTCCAAATTATATAACACTTTATTTATTATAAAATTATACACAACTTTTTAAAGCAAAAAAACATATTTAAAGGTAATATTAATTTTTTATTAAAAATATAATTTATTAAACATATATCTTTTAAACTTTTATCTTTTAATGTTATTTATTTTGTATTAAAATGATAAATTTACTTTATTCAAATTTAAAAAAATAATTATTATATATGGTTAAATACATATTTAATATTTATTTGATTATATAAGTAATAAATATAAAAAAAAAATAAAACTAAAGATAACTCAAGTTTTTTTGTGTTTCCTTAACTTATTTTTTTTCATTCTCTTTAACTATTTTTCATTTCAACTCTACTTTTATTTTTACTACCCTTAATTTTTTTGCATCTCAACTGAACTTTTGCTTTTGTTTTTCTTAATTTTTTATTTGTCTCAACTTAATTTTAGTGTTTTTTAAGTTTTATCTAGAATTACATTGTTATATATATATATATATATATATATATATATGTTCTGTTAAGTTAAGTATATTATTTAGTTTGATCAAAGAAACATAATTCATTGAAAAAATTAAAATTATTCTCTAAAATTTAAAAATTGTTTAAATTATATAATACTTTCTTTTTATTATTATAAAAATATACATAAATTTTTCTTAAAATAAAAAAAAAATCAAAATATATTTGAAGATAATATTAATTTTTTATTAAAAATATAGTTCATTAAAAATATATCTATTAAACTTGTATTTTAATGTTATTTATTTTATATTAAAAATGATAAATTTGTTTATTCAAATTTAAAAAAACTAATTATTATATATTGATCAAATACATATTTATTATTTTTTATTATACAAGAAATATAAAGAAAATAAAATTAAAAATAACTCAAAATTTTCTGTCTCTTCTCAAGTTTTCCATCTGTTTTTATATTTTATTTCTACTTTATTTAACTCTTTCTTATTTCAACTTAACTTCTATTTTTACTATTCTTAATTCTTTCACATCTCAATTAAATTTTTACTTTTATTCTTTTTAACTCCTCCCTTATTTCAATTGAACTTTAATATTTTATAAATCTTATATGGAATCACTTTGTTAATATATATATATATATATATATATATATATTATATTAAGTTGCTTGCATCTCTTTAGTTTAATCAATGAAAGATAATATATTGAAAAAAATTAAAATTATTCTCTAATGTTTAAAGGATGTTTAAATTATATAACATTTACTTTTATTATAAAAATATATACAAAATTTTTTAAAAGAAAAAAATCAAAATATATTAAAGGGTAATATTAATTTTTTTTACTAAAAATATAATTCATTAAAAATGTATCTCTTAAATTTTTATTTTAATATTATTTATTTTACATTAAAAATAATAAATTCATTCATTCAAATTTTAAAAAACAATTATTATATATTGGTCAAATATATATTTGATATTTATTTTATTATATAAATAATAAATATAAAAAAAGTACAAATAACTAAAGTGTTATGTTTTTCCTTAACTTTTGTCTCTATTTTTTAATCTCTTCATCTGCTCAACTCAACTTCTATTCCTATTTTCTTTAATTCTTTTAGGCTGCAATTAAACTTCTGTCTTTATTCTTTTTAATTATTTTTTTTGTCTCAACTAAATTTTCATGTTATCTAAATCTTATCTAAAATTACTTTGTTAATATATATATATATATACACTGTATATCATTTAAATCTAAAAATAAAAACATATTTTCAAGTAATTTGTGCAAAGCATGTAACTAATTGAATTTATATAATAAAACACGTTTATATGGAGTTAAATAAATTTAAAACCAGCAACGTATAATAGTCTTGAGAATTGCGATGGCTTTTGGTTGTGTTACTAATATTTTTTATGTCAACTACAACAATTAATTTGTTTCTCACTTTGTAAAATATATTAGGTTTAAATGTAAACCCACACCTTTAGCCCAATAAGTAAACAAAGCCGAGTCCAGAATTGATGAATCAGATGCTCTCTAATCTTTCAGAAAATTCGTGGCTCCACCTACCTCAGTGTGCCATTGCAACAACCATAGACGCAAAGCAACGAGTTGGGGTGAAACTTTGGCACCCGTCCACCCGTAGGGAATCTGACGCTACTACCAACAAGAAACACGCGCCACTCACAAGTACGGGCTGAAAGAAGGCGGAGAGATTCTGGTTTCCTATAGCGGCTATGGCCGTATCAGTTATCAGTAACTTGTTCTGTGTTTATACCCCTACAACTCAACTTCGCAGCTCCAACTTCTGTTCCTTCCACCATTCTACACGCCTCTTTAGACGCGCTTTCTCTGCATATTCTCGAGCCTTTCTTGACACCAAGTCCACCGTAATGCTTCTTCTTCCTCTTTATTTCTAGGCCAACTACTAAAATTTGCAACACCCAAATTCCTTTTTATTTTTTGGTAGAGGAGGCAGCCTTCAATTGAACAATTATTTTTTGTTTGTTTAATTCTGTCCGCAGATGAGAAAATTAAATTTTTTCGTCTTTTTCTTTTGTGCGGGGTGAGTGGTATAGAAATTAGGAAGAGATGAAACGAGTTCGAATACCCAAGCGATAGCGATTTTGAAGCGTTAAAGCTGTAGGCAAAATCGGGGGTCCCTTCGTGTTGTGTACATTGCTTCTGGCTGTAATATTGATTACATAATGGATGCATATGTACCTGTTGATCAAATACTTCAGTTCTTGAATGATTTCTCTTTTTCCCACGTCGCCTTAATTGCCATTTCTCGCGTGCGATTTGTGTTTAGGGTCCCGTTGTAGTTGAAAAGGAAGTCAACCAGAGCAGGAACTTATTGGCTTGTCCCATATGTTACGACTCCCTGACGTGGATTGGTGATCCTGGTTTCTCCGTGTGAGTTGATTTGTTTGATTAATCTTTGACTCGCAAAACCAGTGCCCGCTTACCGAATGCAACAACTTATCTTTTCTGCACTGTTTTCTCATATATGTGTGTGTGTGTGTGTGTGTATTTGTTGCTGTGCTGCTTAATGATTTTTTGTATATTAATAGTTATAACATCCTTGTTCGGACTGTCAACTGGTTTCTGTTTCTTCATGGGTCGTTTAATACAGAGATTCTACCCCTGGATCTAGTTTGCAATGTAGCACGTGCAAGAAGACATATGTTGGGAATGAAACATATCTTGATCTCACAACAGCAAGTGGGTCTAAGAGCTATGGTGAATCAATGCCGGCTTCCACAGAGTTTTTCAGGCATGGAAGCTCTTTCTTCCACTTACATTTTTAAATGTTGAACCTTTGATTGTCAGTCGGGCATGTTTAGGCTGTGTATGCTAGTAGTGGTAATAGAAACTGGAAATGTGGAATCAGATCTGTAAGCAAACCTAATTATTCACTATTGTTCTCCATATAAGCCGGCAAAGTTTGACCCAAGTATTAGTAGAAGGGGGTTACCTTATCAGAATAATAATAATAATGAAGTAGAATTCAAAGATCAAGGAGGTTGTTCTTGTAAAGCCCTGACTGCGAAACTAACTTGCAACTCTGATGCACACTGGTTGTTCATTGTATCAGGGTGCCACTGATATCATTTCTCTACGAGAGGGGTTGGCGTCAAGCTTTCTCTCTATTGGGTGGTTTTCCAGGTCCTGAGAAAGAGGTAAATTGAACCTCCTCTCTCTTCCTCAAGCATATCCCCACTTGATGGATCCAGAATTTTTTTTTTTTTAAGTGATTTTTCATTTACAAGTTTCATTGCTGTCTTGTTGGCAGTTACATTCCGCTAATCTTGAATATGCTACTTTCCAAACGGAAAAACAGTGATTGTAAATTTCCGATTTTGACTGTTAAGTTTGGTCTCTTTAGAGGAGCGTTATAAACTGCTAAAATGGGCACTAATATAAGGGCATTTCATATGAGAAATTACCCAAATTTGAGTAGTTTAATAACTACTTTTGCTAAGCAGCTTATCAAATAAGCTGTTTTCAGCTTCTATTTCATAAGCTTAAAATTTAACATTAAGGAAAAGAAAATAATTTGAGGACTACTTATTTAGGTTCAACAAGCTACTTTCAAAAGCTTATCCGAAAATGGCCAAAAATTTTGTTGTATGCTTATGACTCCAGATTGGCAGTCGTAGCTAAAATAAGCTCATTGACATCTTGAGGGAGCTATTCAAATTCAGATGTTGGGTGCAAAATATAAATGATGAAATTCTTTGAAATGCCAATGAGATTTATCTTTTAAATCATGCCTCTCATTTGTACTTCTGAAGCAATATTAGAATTATCCTGTAATTGTAGACTTTCAAGTTCACCTCCCTTCGACATAGTTTAATTGCTAATTGTGTCTTCAATTGATTTGGGCTGCAGTTTGAACTTATGAAGGATTTCTTGAAGCCAGTCTTAGGTGGAAATATCATTGATGCAAGCTGTGCAACTGGATTATTTTCAAGATTATTTGCGAAGAGTGGATTGTTTTCTTCTGTAGTTGCTCTAGATTACTCAGAAACCATGTTGCAGCAATGCGCTGAATTCATTAAACAGGAGGAGAATTTTCCAAAAACGTACGCAGTTTATATTTATAATTAACTAGAATCCATACTATTTAACTTTGAATTCAAGGATTACCCATCTCTTGAGGGACCATTTCTAAATGAAATCTTCAATTTATATTTCAGTCATATCTCATTAATATTTTTTTTTTTTTAGGAACTTCATCTTGGTTAGAGCAGATATATCTCGGCTTCCTTTTGTTTCAAGTTCTGTAGACGCTGTGCATGCTGGTGCAGCTCTCCAGTGTTGGCCTTCACCCTTAGCAGCTGTAAGTAGATAATTATTCATTAGTATATCACAGGAAAGTGTTTCATTTGTTCAGGATATATTTGCTATCTCATTTAAATTGGGGTTTTCCCCTGGAGAGAGTAACTGCAACATTTTGGATAAAATATGTCAGTTGATTTGACCGTTAGAATAGTTTATTCGAAGGTCATGCGGAACATATGGCCCAAAAAAAAAAAAAGAAAAAGGAAGGCCATGCGTAACATCATTTTGTTCAGCCTGTACCTCCACTCACCTATTGCATAATCCCATTAATCTTTTTTCAGGTGGCTGAAATAAGTCGAGTTTTGCGACCTGGAGGTGTCTTTGTTGCGACTACATATATACTTGATGGCCCTTTTTCTGTTGTCCCATTTTTAAGTGAACTACGTCAGGTATATATATTTTGTTTACCTTGGGTACCGTGTTTCAAACACAATTAATTTGAAATGCTCCATAAGAATTGATAGACTGGGTGAGAATGACATAATTGAATATGTTCAATTGTTTTTGTCGTTATTTCGTACTTGGGATCTTCTAACTTATATCTTCTGGTCTTACAGATCCGTTTATCTGCATGCTCTGCAGCTTCCCTGTGTTTTGCATATGATTTTGTACATGAATGTGAATTTAAGTTTATATCCCTTCTCCCAACCTGCACCTTCACCCTGTAAAGAGGAAGGATTTCAGAATAACACGATGCATTAATCTAATTTTAACGTGATTTCCAACGTTTCATTTGATATAGGCAGTTATTATCAGTTTTGACAGTGGGCGATGTGTTTCTTGTTGTAGAATACGAGGCAAGTATTAGGCAGCTACTTCTCTCTGTCTGAACGGGAACTTGAAGATCTCTGTGGAGCGTGTGGGCTGTTCAAATTTTCATGCATAAGAAATGGGCCTTTTGTAATGATCTCTGCTGCAAAACCCACTTAAGGGTTGAGTTTCCTGGGGATCGCAGTCCTGCCTTCTGAACCTATTTTGCTGAAGCTCTTTGTATAATTGCATAGGCAATTTCACCTAATCTTCAGAAGTTGTAACACGGATATATGTAGAGCAAAGAGAGCCAATTAGAAATATTTAAAGTCCTTCATCTGTAAAGAAAGAATTGAATTCAAAGCATGATTTCAAGGCTCTGTGCAACAATAATCTGGAAAGACGCAATCTTGGAAACAGCCTTGGCTTCCTCGGCCAATTCAGAGGTAAATGTTCTTTATGGAACTTGACAGCTGCCATTTGTAGCACAGAGGAGTGTGAATCGTTGGCGAAGAGGTACACTTGAGTACCTACAAGCACACTTATTAGTCCCACAATATGAACGGAAATTATCCAACCACGGACGCCCATGATGTTGTTGGAGCTATCAACGCTGAGAAGATGACACCCATAACGGAATCGAGATTGCCAATGAGTTGGAGCCATCGAAAAGCCATACCTCGATTGTTATCATTGGTTGAGTCAGCAATAAGGGGCTGGATAGCAGGTGTCACGAGTGCAAGACTGATCCAATTTAGGGGACGTTTGATAGCAGGGAATCAACATTGAAGAAATAGAAAATTTTTAAAAATGATTAAATAATGTTTATTTCTGGTAATTATTATTCAATTCATCCAACTATTTTTTTAAAGTAAAGATATAAATGTTATTTTTAATCTTACCTATTTTTTTTTTTCTCTGTGTTTTATCTCACTTTTCAAACATAGCCTTGATAGTTGGGGTAGAGCCATAGCTTGAAAGTGAATACAATCAATAGCTGTATGTCCCTAATGCCTGTTCCTAATTAACGCTAACACTCAACAAGCATGATTTCAAAGTAAGACTAACAGTGTTTGATAGTTAATTTACAAAGTTAAAATAGATATGAGGATGATTACGTGTAAGAATAGAGGAAATGAGTGAAAAAAGGAAGGTGGTACCTGAAGAAAAGTGAAGGAGAAGGCAACGAGGAAAGTAGCGGCGGTGGGTTCGATTGTGGCGGACGGCGAGGTAGGTAGCCAGGGGATAGCAAGAGGACTTTCTCATGGATCGATACAGAGTGAGGGAACTAAGGTCTATGGGGTCGGGATGAAGGGCGGTCACCACTTCCTTGTCCACACCAGGCAGCAAGGATTCGTCAGCTCTCTCCATAATCCCAGCCGGACTCACCAGCACCAGAGTCACCGTCTCTGCCCCCACCCTCTTCCTGCTTTCTATCTATATGTATGCACACACACATATACAACATCTCCAAAGCTTTCCCAGTGTGGATTTAATCCTTTCCTGCTTTTTCTTCATGGTTCAAAATTTTCTCAGTTCTCCATTTCTATGTTCGATGTTACTTCATAGCGCCCTCTTGTTTTCTTCTTTGAAAATGAAGACGACCAAGTTGTTTGACGAGGCTGGCAGTTGCCAACAAGGAATGGCATGCGTGTACACAAGGGAAACGCTGACTATATTGGGATGGTATCTATAATTAGACTATTCTATTCTATTTTGTACCATTATTCTTCCTTGAATATTTGTTGGTTATCTTCGTTTTATCATATTATTTTTAAGCCCCGTTCAAAAAATATTAATAATACAAAGATATTTTTATATAGTAAAACCTTAGCATATTGTACATTTACTAATAAACATAGAAGTTAAGTCAACCCGAATTTTTTTATTGCCGAATTAGGACTCCGCCTTTGTTTTGTATTGCGAGAGGCACCATGTTGTTTTTGCTCTTTGGTATCGGACATTCGCGGGCAAAATGGAGGGCCTTGAAGTTATTATGAGTCTTTGTGGCCGAAAACAGTGAAAGCATGCCCCGGACCACGACAAATGTGAGGATTGATAGAAGGATAAGAGAAAAAAGAGATGGATAGAGAAGCTTTGGCTTGGCTCCTTTTTATTATTTATTTATTCATTTATTTTGGTAGCACAGAAACATAGACAAACAGATAACTAGAGTCCTAAACAGCAAAAGGAAATATCATCCTGAAACTGACACTGTAACATAAATTCTCCCAAATTAGTAAAATTCGAAAAGATGGAAAGCGAGAAAGCAAAGGCCAGATATCTTGTTGAAGAACCTGAAAATGATCTGGAATTTGAAGTTGAGTTTTTAGAAGCCAATATCAAAACCTTGAATGAAAACAACAAAATATGCACTTGATAATTATGAGGGTTAGCAAATAATATTTGTTAAATAATAAAATATAAAGCATAATTAATGACTTCAAATAAAACTTAGCCGAGTTTAGTAGCACTTGTCAACACCTTTGGATCCTCTTCATTATTCTTTTTTATTAAAATCTAAATCGTTCAGATTTTATTTGGATTAAAATTTAGATCTAAAAAATTCTTTTTTATTTTACGTTTTTTTTTTAATATTTAAGAAAAAATTAAATCATCTAAATTAATTTGAATAATTCCACTTTTAACAATAAAAAAAATGATAACAAAATATAAGAGAGGATCCAAAACCCTTGTCAATCCAAACTCATTTCTTAAAAACAATATGATCGAACCATACGAAGATCAGAATCCTGTATATGCTTTGCCCGCGGAGTCCTACGGTTAGCATCCCAAAATATTATTTGATAATGGTCATCAGGAACTGGCAGTCTGGCACCAATTAAATTGACATGTGTTTAAATCTCTGCTCCTACTTGTAATCTTGTTTCTGAAACCTTTCCACGTGTGAATCAATTCTCGCTGTAATCGTGGACCATCTATGCTTCACTGGTGGAGTTTGCTGCAAGAAGAAACCCAGTTGTAGTGACGTCGTTCGGTGAGTCACTCGATTGCGATCCTCGTTGGTAACGCCGTAGCCATTTTTGCTCACAAATTCCATACTTTGCTTTCAATACGATGCAGTGATGCAGATTACTCCATGCCGGCTTTTCTTTTTTCAATTGTGACCGTGATTTCTGTTTCACTTTACTTCTTTTATCATGAAAAGAATCTACTTATATCTAAAGCTTTTTACCAACGTGTAAATAACTTTATGGCCATTCTAGCACATTTTAGTTTAACTGGGATATTTAATTAATTACCGAGTATTTTTTTAATATATAAAACCTACTTAAATTTAAGTCAAAACCAGCCTTAATCACCCTCATTATTTAAAATAGCGATCTATTCAATAATTCAATTCTTTTCTTTTTGGGTCAAAAAAGTGTAACTAAAATACTAAACTATTCAGATACTAACAGAAGGCGACAAATACTTGTGATCTATATTTCTAATAACTATGACGGAACTTTATCAACAATATATAATGCCACCATAAAAATCAGATGACAGCGGTGATCTCCAAAGCAGGAAGAGATATTGATAATGAGTAGGTAATACTATATATATGTGTGACCGTTATTAATTACCGGTTAATGTTTAATAATAGTTAGATTATATAATAGAAAAGAGTTGAAGATTATATAAGTGGGGGACAGGGTGGGGGTTTATAAAAATGCATTATAGATCCAGTGGAGGCAGACACAGATAATGTCTCCCATGTTGGTGTCTAATGAAGCCCACAATTCCTGAAATCTAGAGCCCCCATTGGTTTAAGCCTTCAGTGGCAATGAAATATATAACGCAGATTAAAATCAAAGTAGAAAGATCAAGTTGAGAAAAAAATAGAGAAATCATTCCAAACCCAAGAAACAAAGAGCTGCATATGCATATCTAAGTCCACCTTCGTCATATATGCGTGGTTAGCACTTAGCATCGCTAGTATTTTAATGGTCACAAGCATAAAGCAACCATTTCCAAATAGCCATAACGCTTCCTGGAATTGCATGTGGAAGTGGAAAATTAAACGTATGAATACGAGGTTGTTCAAATGGTTTCCCTTTTTAAGCCATAATGTATGACTAGGGCGCACGCCCTTTTTTATTTAAAATAATAATAATAAAGAAAATCGAAGTGATTTGAAATTGATTGATTGAATAAATTAAGAATATATTGATATATGCTTTTTTTTTTTTTTTGGGGGGGGGGGGGGAGGAGGAGGAGGCACTAGTGGGCAACCTAACCCAACCACAAAAGGAAGGAAAAAAAGGCCGTACGTCTTGGCAATGGCTGAATTAAGGCTGCAATGTTGTGCTTTGTGAGCAGCTTCTTTTATGTATATTATTAACTTTAGGCGCATAAAAGTAAGAAGTCTTTATTGAGTATGGGGCATTGGACAATTGGTGACATAAGACGATAACACTCGCTGTTGGCAACTAGTAGTGGCCTGTTTGGCAATGCGTTGGAAAAGTTACGTTTAGTAGAAGCTTCAGATTTGTGCTTCTGATAAAATCACGTTTAGAGATGAAATTACGTTTGCCTGAGTGAGATAACGCCGAACCAAACATATTTTTAACTTCACAAACGAGCTTTTAATTTTACAAACGGGCTTTTAGTTTCACAAACGCCAAACCAAACATGTACTAGGTGGGTCGAAATAGGAAGTTGTTTACTTTTTTTCTTAATATGTATTTTAATTTTTAAAAATGTTTGGCTAAATTTTAAAAAATATAACTAAATTGTTTCTAAATAGTAACAAAAACAATTTTTCTGTATAAAAATATCTTTACTCAAAAAAATTAAAGTTTTTTTTATCTTTACTATCAAGTATTTAATAAATTTATAATATGTGTAAAAAGAATTCTTTAAAAGCTTAATGCTAAATAATACCAATCATATACTTATTTGTAAAAATCAAATATTTATTTTTTATTATTAAAAAGTAATACACTTACCATATTTTAATGAAGAAACTTGATAATAAAAATATAAACGACTACTTTTAAGTTTTTTTAACTCAAAATCATTAATTACCATATTACTCATTGCTCTTTCAACCTATAATCTCCTATTTTTTTCATTTATTCTCTTACCCCCATATACTATTTTGATGTATTTTCTTATTTTTATTTTTTATGTTATATATATATATATAACTAAAATGTTTTATGTATTTAATGCCATTTTATTTTATATAGTTTAATTAAATAAAAAATTAATTCAAATTAAGTATAATAAATAGTTAAAATAATTTATCCAGTCAAATTATATTAATTATAAAGTAAAATATACACGTATCTTTTTTAGTCAATTGAAAGTGAATTTTTTTTTTTTAAGATTTGTCAAACACAAACTATTTATTTTATAGGATTTCTTCTAAAATTTTATTTAAAAAAACTGTTTTAAAATAGGTAAAAATTATCTTCAGCGATCCCAAACACAATACAAGAGCTCTAGAGATCACAAGGTTGGTCCCAATAAACCCTTTTTCTGTGTCACCAAACAGTTCCCTTTGGGGTCAGAAATAAAGAACGGAATTACTTATTATGATTTCTACTACTAATTATTAAATGAATTTAGAATTTTTTCTTATTAAAAAATAATTATTTATAATTACATAGCTGTTTCTATCAATTAAATAAGTAATGATAATATATAATTAATTTATCTGAAATAATTAATATATATTTTTATGTGGATTTGTATTTGCATCTCTTGCGAGACCATGGTTAGGGCGGGCAAACATGTGTAATTGTGGAGTTGGGAGAGTAGGGGAACCGTGGCAGACTCGCTTGCGTCAGCTTCTGATAAACTCTCATCATCGCTTAGGTAATGGGGAAGGAAAAAGAAAGAATTCCAGCTTTCTATAATTTAATCTCTTTACTCGTTCAATTATTTTTTAAAATTTAGGTAATAATAATAAAATATTATTTTAATACAAATTTTCAACACAATCGAATTGCTGTGAGAAACCACTGCGACTTTCTGCGCCGCAGAAAAATTTACCTTACGAGGGAAAACGAGCGGACCGACCCAGGCTACCGTGCACAATTTATCACTTTAACTTTGATAATTAATTTCATAATTATAAAAATTAATTGTCAATATATCTTTTTTTTATTTTTTAACTGAAACAATAAAATTAACTCAATTTTTAAATTTAATCAATAATTTTTAAAAAATAATTCATTCATGTAAATTCAAATGAATCTAATTATTAAAATAAACAAAATAGTATTAGTAAAATGTGGATAATGATGAAAATTATTTGCATTTTTATTAAAAAATAAATTATACTAATCTATCATCAAATTGAATAAATTATAATCTTTTTATCTTAAAAAAATTATACATAACTTTTCTTTAATTTATTTTTGTTAAATGAAATTAACTTTTTACATGATGTAAAGTTCTTTTAAAAATAAAATTATTTAAATATTTTTACTATTACATTCAAAAAAAATTATAGTCTAATAAATTTATAAAAGCTTTTACAATATTTATTTAAGAGAGTTAAATGTATTCTTAAAATAAAAACTATAATATAATTTAATGAAATCTTATAATAATTAAGGTAACTGATTTTTAAAAAAGTGAAAGAAAACACATTCCCACTTATTACATTTGTATGCTTATTCTTGGATGGAGGGCCAGCTGCACAAACTTGGAGGCCTAGCGTAGTATTTGGCTCAATTTTATATTGAATTTTAAATTTTAAGTTTTTTAGTAAAAATTTATTTTTATATAAATTCTTATAAAATTATAAAATAATTCTTAAAAAATAATAATTTTATATAAATATATGTAAAATTATATTTTATCTTAAAAATAAAATTTTTATATAAATTCTTCTCAAATAATTCTTTATTTAAAAATTAAAAATATCATACTAAATTAGGTTACATTGATCAATATGATTAATCTATTACTCAAGTCAATCATATGATATTTTAAAGCCCAACTCAATTTAATTCAATGTAATTGATTTGATCGAATCTTAAAACTTGTTTTGATACGTAAAAAATTAAATAGAAAAATAGAAAAAAGATAATTTTAAAGATAAAAAATAATTTTATTATTTTTATTTTTTATAATTAAATAATAATAATTAAATAATGATTATAAGAATAAAATAAAGATTACAACAACAAAAAATGTTTTCTTTTATTTTTTTTATTTTTGTATCTTTGCATTCTAAATGGATCTTTAATCATTCCTAGTTGAAAGAGAAGAATGTACTTACAATTCATTCCTTTCATTTTTTTAATAATATTTATAATATTTGTATAGTTATTTTTGAATAATAATAATTTTTTATTTATATCTATTTTGTTTAATACCAACCAATCCACAAACTCCTAGTGGCAGGGTCATTCATCCTCACAGGACGCTGAAAACTGAGAAAACAATCAAAACATGGCACTGCATAGAAGAAAGTGGAGGGCCTGGGATATCATTGCTATGAACCAATTATTCTTTGGCATGGCCCACCCTGACTCCAAAAGGGAAAGACTCACATGTCGCCCCCCGTCCCATCAGTGTGTCCTCTTCTTCCGTTTAATTATCATATGTTCTTGTCCTCATCATCATCTTTCAATTCCCTTCTGGTGTTTGGTGAAGCCATAATGATGTTACCCTTTTTTTAATTTCTCCTTATTCATCTCCATTACCATTTTCCCACTATCTCAGGTAGGAATCAAGCACCTCTTTTAGCTACTTAATTATAATATGAATAATTTCTCTCATTCAAGATTCTTTACTCGGGCCTAAATGATTTTACCCAGCCAATCAAATTTTGTAAAGAAAAATCCATGATCGATCGACCTTTTTGTATATTAAAAAATAAACCAAAAAAAGAAAGAAAAATTCGACTCTTGATTCTTTGTTTTTGTCTTCTCAAATACTCTCTTTCTGTGCGTGTAAACTTGAAATTTAATTTGTCGAATGCATTGTGGGTCTCTGTCATGATTGCGAGCATATACATATATTCTTTCATTTACATATCATTGTTCCTTTTGGGTTCCCAACAGGTTGTAACTGAGGCTTAGAACGCCATTAACACATATATATCACACAATCATGGCCATTTGTTCCACTGGTATCTCTTTATCTTGTCTCAATTATATATACAAGGGCGTGTCAGGAATAGGATCGTTGAGATATATTAACTAGTCCCAAAGATGATAGCTATTTCTCATCTGTTGAGCTTAAGCGTGTTGATTCGTCCTACATTTTTATTGGATAGTCTATTTAAAGGTGTTCAATTTTTTAAAAGTAATAATTAATTAAATTGGTTTTTTACAAAATAAGGGCCCACACAGCATATATAATTAACCAAAATGGAACATAATGACGATTAAGCACCTTGGCACTGATATAAAGCAAAATTTAAATGTTTTAATTCTTTTTAAAAGAAATTGAGTCATCAAACAAGTAACAAACTACCTAATTAGAACGCTTATACCAAAGTTCGCCTGGGATAATACCATGTCCCTTCGGGAACATAATAAAGAGAAAATTAGCATGATTTCTGCGCAAAATTGACACGTTCAAATCAAAAAATAAACCAAGGACAATGCTAGAAAGTTATGAGTATGTCTTTCATACTGGGTAAAGAAGATGGTATTTTAAGTCTTAAAACACTTGAATCCAATACATCAGTTTTCTTGGAATAAATTTTCCCATAACTCAAATTACAGTAATCGGTATCAGGGTATTCCGTAACATGAGTTAGGAGGGGCAATTACAAAAGGAGAGGGGAAAGAAGAGAGATATGAAACTGAGAATTCACTTTGACCTTCCATCCAACATGCATGAACAAAGCATCAATAATAATATTATACGAATATAGTTAGGATCATCGCCTCCTCTGGTTACATGATTATGGAAGTCGAATATCAAGCAAAAGACTTCCAACATTCATGCCAATGAAGTTCAGTGGAATCAGTTTCGAAGGATGGTGGCTTTTGCTGGAAACGATCGAGTGCTTTCGCAATTATTATGTTACGACTGTGGTTACTGGTTTACCGCATCCTTCGCAATAAAATTGTTTTTGTCACTATCTAATTGTCCGCAAGCCAAGTAACCTGTCTTAACTTTCGAGGTAAGTCCTTTATGTGTGTGTGTGTGTGTGTGTCTGTATAGAGAGAGAGAGAGAGAGAGAGAGAGAGAGACGCACACACACACACATGATCGAGAAGTTTTATGATTGAGGCGGGTAAAGAAGCCACTAATCTTGCCACCAATTGCTCCCCGAGAAAATATCATTCATTTATGAAAAGTAAGACAACGAAATCATGGAATAGACATAGGCATATAGCAATAGCAACGCACAGAAAACAATTGATTTCATCCGTTAATGATAATTTCTTATTTGGAGGGAGAACATCAAATTGCATATATATATATATATATATAGACCGATACCAACTCCTACAAAGGCGGTACGGCCTGTAGATAGACTGTTGTTAGTAACTATTCTGGTTAAAAAAACAAAAAACACATATAAACACAGACATTAATTTAATAGACAGTCCATGATGAAGTAATATATATACACAACTACACTTAAAATCTAATTTATCAAAAAGAACCGTGTAAGTTATCAAGTAATGAATGAATGAATGAAGAGTTATTCGACGAAAACACAAGAAAAGATTTTTCTTCTCCAATTGAGACAAAAAGCAGGATTGGCCATATATACTGGGGATGCGTTGATATTGGTTGCAGAAGTGGAATGAGAGCAGAGAGCAGGAATATAGAGTTTCCATTGCGATCTTTGGACAGTGAGTCAAAACCCATCAGACAAAGGGGCAGCTTCCGCATGAATGGGCTGCCACTGGCATCACCAACACCACCATGTCTTTCCCTTTAATCTATACTGATCCATTTGCATCAGTCAGTGGAACCACCAACCCCCTCTTTATGATTCTTGTATATGTTCTTTCTCAACATATTACTCAACCATCCGTACGGGCAACATTCTTTCTTATAGCCGCTGATTCTCTTTGGCAACAAACTAGGTTATGTTGAGATTTGATAATGGTTATTCGCAATAAGTTAACTTCATCTTGTAATCATAATATCAACAGCAATAATAAGGATATTATCATTAATTAACGTCGGTTTTGCTATTATCAATTAAACACTAATAATGCGAACAATCATGGATGCACTAATATTTCTGTACTACCCTTTCTTTCAATTAAACCCACTGAGAAAAATAGAAAAATATCATTTGGTACACAAGTGCTATATATAAACTAAAGGAGTACATATATATATATATATATATATATAAGAGAAGAAAAGAAAGGCAAAAGAGAAGATGTCGCGGGAAATTCTAATTCCCAACACCAACCCCAACACAAACACCACTTTCAATAACATATCACGATAATCTTAATTCATTGCAGCATTGATTCTAGTTGGTAATGATTCACAAGTTGTGTAGGATTCCTAATCAGAAGAACAAATCCAGGAACGAAGGGTATTGATGTAGAGGGTCTAATGTTGGTAAAAGCTGCAGGACGAAAGCAGGTGCCGTAGCTGCCCTCAAAGGCGCTCAATTGATCTCTTGTACCTCCTCCATCTTGGTTGGTCTCAAGCACTCCATCAGAAGTGAGAAGGCCACGAGTTAGTGGTATTGATAGCCCACTCAGAAAAAGGGGATTCAGTGGAGCATGGTTCATACCCAGATCCAGAAGGTTGAGACTTTGAACTAAATCTTGCAGGAAGAGGGATGGTGAAAGGATGAAGGGGAGGTGTTTGGAAGGCGAAACCCAAACCAGAAAGAAGTTGGTGAGAAGCGGGGGAATTATTAGTAGTAGTGGTAGAAGGAATATTGGTGGTGGAGGCTATAGCATCAACCATATTCTTAGTAGCGGCAGCGGTGGTGGTAGTGATAGTGAGAGAAGAAGATAACGGTAAAGATGGGTTTGGTGGGTGATGGTTACGAGGAGAAGGGCGGAAAGGGTTGAGGCGGCGAGAATAGGGTGATGCGGAAAATGGAGGAGCAGGGATACCGGTGAACTCTTGAACCATGGATCTGAAATTGGAGGTGTCGGTGGTGAGAACGGTAGTGGGAGCCCGCCTTGATGCTCTGCTTCGCTTCTTTGAGTTCCGTACTGCATTAGTGGTTGATGCCCAAACTCCCCCATAATTATCATGCTCCTGGACTGACCCTAATTGCTGTGATGCCTCTCTACTGCACCCTCCACCTGATTGATTACCAGCCGACAAAAATGATGAGGATGATGATGGTAGGTCTGGCAGTTGAGTGCAATTAGGCTCAGAATTGGGAACTGAGGCAGCTGGTTGAGATTGTGAGAGAGCGTGGAGGTAATTATTGGGTGAAGGATCAAAGAGAGAAGGGTTGGGGGTTTGGTGATGAGATTGAGAAACAAGTGAAAAGTAGGAACCAAACTGGATAGGAGCATTCAACGAGGCTGGAAGTGGAACTACTGTGTCATATCCAGCCCTTGAATCATATTCTTCCTCACCACTGGAACACATGCTTCCAGCAACCAAAATGAAAACAAGAAAGGTGACAGGGAATTAAATTTACAAAACTAGGGAATAGAGAAGACCGAATCAATGGGGTGTCGATAAAGACACCGTCTATATGAGAGTACAATGGAGATGAGGGGGGAATTCTTCTGCTCCGGCCTTTTGGAAAAGCCCGTATCTCTCGAGTCCTGAGATCTGGAATGCAACCAAATCCTTTCCTTGTCTTTCAGGGTTGAAAAGAAACGGTTTCTATAAAAAGAAGAGGCATAGATCTCAATTATGATGTATAGAGAGAGTGGAAAGGGTGAAACTGAAGCCTGGAGAGATTAGGAGAGAGGAGTGGATGGGTTTGGCTTTATTGTGTGAATTAGGGCTTCCAGAGCAGAAAAGGAAGGAAATGAAAGGAGAGGGAAAGATTATTTAAGCATTTTTATGCTCAGAAAAAGAGGCACTCAAGAACCTTTAGAAGATCCTCTAGCTCTGGAGAGTAGAGACAGAACAAGGGTGGTGGGGTCGCCATTGGCGTAGAGAGAAGAGAGAAAGAGATGCCAGAGGGTGGCGACGGGTCAAACTCAAAGTGCGAGAGAGAGAAGAGAGAATGCGAAAGGTCGAAAAGGATGTGAGGTGCAACTTTGTAAGTTCACACAGACAAGGCAAAAACCATTTAAAGCAAAATTGAAAAAGCTTCAAAAGGTGAAAGAGAAAGCAGAATGGGTTGGCAAATGACACGGGTGAGCAATCTCACTTGAAGTGAACAAAACCAAAAGCACCACCGTGCCGCCATTCCTCTTTCAAATTCTCCTTGCGTGTTCCTGCGCTGTATTCGCTCAATAATTCTTTTTTTTTTTTGGAAAAGTCCAAATAATTTTAAAAAAAAAATTACGGAGAATTTTATTGAATTTTTTGAAATTATATAAATGTTTTTATTTCTAAAAAATATATAAATTTTTCTTAAAATAAAAAATTATTCTATATTTTAGTTTAATTTTAAATTTTTTTGACTAAAATATTATTCATTTCATTTTTTAGTATTAAAATATATATTTTTAGATTAATGAAAATATTTTAATTAAAATTTTAAAATTAGAGTAAAGTATATGATAATTTATTTTACTTTAAAATAAATTTATATATATTTTAAAAATAGAAAGAATGTATATAATTTTAAGAATGACATATATAATTTATCCTAATTCTTTGTATACATTATTTATTTACTTATTTATTATTATTATAATAGAATGAGGGACCAAAGGCCCACTTTCTTTCCTTTTTCTTCCTGTGAACATTTTGGCATGCGCATGGGAAAGAATATATTATCATAATATTCTTTCTTTGACGTTCATGAATTGGCTAATTCTACGAATTTTTCTTTAGCATTACTTAAGGATAGACAAAAGTCAAAATGAATGTTAAATAAATATATAGAGTAATTTCAGCTCGACCTCTGACTGAGTCAAAGAACCCAG
Organism: Erythrophleum fordii; assembly: GCA_032878935.1. Lineage (NCBI taxonomy): Eukaryota > Viridiplantae > Streptophyta > Magnoliopsida > Fabales > Fabaceae > Erythrophleum > Erythrophleum fordii. The sequence continues at coordinate 31,566,797 of JAVQMF010000050.1, forward strand.
AATTCCAGTCGATAATTGATCCTTGCTTCTACCATATATAGAATCCTTTATCAAATGTACCCTTTTTTCCCCTTTTATAATTTACATACACAGGTGTAACTGTATTGGCGAGAATTTAATAATGACTTATGTGATGAAATTTCTTTTTATGTTTTTTTGGCTTTTTTTCTTAAAATTATTAACATGGTGTTGACACGAGCATTAATGTCAGCATTTCTATACCATACCCACTCCGCTAGCTAGAATGCATTTTAAAATTAATTAAAAAATAAAGCTCAACCAGATATATTTTTATGGCATGATATTTCCATTGATTTTCAAATAAACAAAAAAAGAAAAGAAGAGGTTTTAGGTGAGTTTTTGTCAATGTTGAAAAAGCGTAAATATAAGGGGGGTAATTCAGGCTTTTCATAGAGTAACATCCATAGTTGTGTCCATCTTCATACGGGAGGAGTCTTTGTACTATATAATATATATTAAACTAAGATTCTCAGAAGTCCCAAATTTCAAAGGTGATCACGTTACTATTTACATTATGATCAATTAATTGAAATTTAGTAACCATGAGCTTTATGGCGTTAGCTAGGTTTCAAGCTAGGAGTCGGTGATCCTTTTTCTTAAACTTACCAATCAAAATAAAATAAAATTGTCAGCATCAATGAAGCAAGAATTTGAAACAAGAATCGTCTCCTTGGATAGATATGCCGACCGCATCCAAAAGTTTGGCGTCAACCATACAATTCAAATCTAGCAATCCGGATTTTCTTCCAACTTACAAAGAAATCAACTATATAAATATTCTTAAAATCGATTATAATATATATACTATATATGAAGGTAGTAACAATATATATATATATATATATATATAATATTTAAATAATTTAATTTTTTTAGCTTATTTTTAATTTTTTTGACTAAAATACTTTTAATTAACTTACATGCATATTTTTTAATTAAAATACTCTCTTATCTAATTTTTTATGGAATATATTTTAGTTAAAAATTAAAATTATATTAAAATTTATATTTTAAAAATAAAAATATATATATAATTTTAACAAAATTTATGAAAGATTTGTATAATTTATTTTTTAAAAAAATTAAAATATAATCGGTAAAGTAAAGATCCAAGACAGGGCTGCCCATAAAGGAAGACAAAACGAATTGTGTCAGGTGTTATTAACTGGGAAACACAAGTTACGTCTGAATTTAAGAAACACAAAAGATTCAAATAAAATTTTTATATATTCATTATCAAATTCTTAACAATAATATTATAAATTTATAAATTTATAAATAAATATATAGTTTTTAAAACTTAACATTATCCGATTAAACTTTTTTTAAAAAAATTTACACAGATATCATATTTTTATCGAATAACAAAAATATAAAAATATATGTATTTATATCTAGTCAAAGAATAACAAATTGGTATACGTCAGAGAAAACGGGCGCATTTTGGCACCTTATATTCAGAGATATTCACATAGGATCCATGACTTTATTGGCGTGGGGGAACGGGGGCTAGATAGCTCCTCCAATTTTCCGTAGATTTGTCGTCTCACGTTTGGGATGTTTGGAAGGTAGGGATTTTAATTTTTTTATATATTTATTATATTTTTATAATTATTATTTAATGTTTTTTATTTTTTATTATCCTTTTAATAAAGATGTAAGAGTATTTTTTATCTTTAAAGTCAATTTATTCCTATTCTATTCCTTTATATTTTATAGATCAAGACCATTTTAAATTATATTTATTTTATTTATCTTTTGTAAACAACTAGTGGTGACAACGACCAAAGGGCAAGAGCATTTTTATTTTTGGACCGTACATAAGCTTAATTTCCAAAATGAGTTTTGTATCTTTCTGAGCCCAAAGTTTCTGTCACTGCATCGTCTAGGTTAAGGGAATGCATTCTCATTAGGGGTTTTATGGAATGTATCTATCTATTTCTACAATTATGGCTGGCAAAGTGGAGGACAAACTTTAAAATGTTACTTTCACTACACTCCCTTTATTGCAAAATCTTATTATTTTTTGCTCGGATAATTTCTTTTTTTAATTTTGTTAATACTAATTTATCTCTACTAGTAAACCGATAACTTATTTAGCACGAGCTTGGACCGAAGTTTTAAGCCCTAATTTAAAAATGAGGCCTAAGCGATTGCATCTCTTTTAATTTATTTTTATTTATATTGTTTCTCTCAATATTCTCTCTTTATTAATGGCAGTTGATTGGAAACCAGTTATTTAATTTATATATAAAGTTTTCATAGCGTAGATTGAATTTTTTTTTTCTTTGGGATCTGAATAGTGTAGATTTATTTTAGATTGGTTATTAGAGACAAGGGGTATTCAGCCCATGACACCAGGGTCAACTTTCGTGGCAATACCCATCCAGTCAAAGCGGAGAAATTTGGGCCGTTTATGAGCCTACACATTGAATCATCCAGCGGAAGGCCCATTAATCAGTTGGTCTTTTTGGAAAAAAAACTCGATTCCGTACATATACATATTGTGTCTGGGCAAGTTTCCTTCCTTCTACCTGAGATCTTATTTTACATTCTACCAAGGAAAAAATGATTTTGAAAAAGAAAAAAAAAGGTTTTTTTTTTTTTGTGGGGGGGAGGGGGAGGGAGCATGAGATTTGGACCCAATCACATTCCCAACCTCGACCTGCGGCACTAGGTTGGGAATGTGGATAGGTCAAAAGAGACAAGGCTTCAATTGCAATCTAATTGCACGTGAGGCTAGTATCATTACATTGATGAGTTCAGGTGGAACAGAGTGTGAGAGCTGGTTTGTCTGTCACTGGTGTTTCACCAAATGTGAATGTTATTATCCAATTCATAGGTCTTAATTAGTGATAGAAACACATGGAATTATCTGGAGTGGGGTGCCAGATGAGCTTCTCCAGCTCAATCTTAAAGTGGAAGCTTCACCAGCCTTCCAATGCCCTTGGATCACATGTCCGTCCACCTCTTTCATTCTCTTCACGTCAAATGCACGTGCGTCTCCGCAACGCCTTCTCTATTATAACTTTCATCCCAAGCCTTACATATGTTTTGCCACTTTGTATAGCTAGCCTCCAAGTTAAAAAACTTTCCTCCTCTATTTGTGCCTTGGATCTCAAGCCTATCCCTCTCGTCCTTTTGGCGATTTCCAACGTAGCAAACAAGCTCCTTCTGAGGAATTTCAGGCTTTAACAACATGGGAAGATTTCTCCCTCTATTATTGGGACATCTTTCTTTTGTTAGTGAAAAGTCGTATCATATCAACTCTCTTTACCTTGAGACTTGGGCTTGAATGACAACCATGATTTCATTTCTCAATTTGGTGTCGCGTCACTATTGCCGTAAAGCCTATAATTGGGCGTTTCCATATTACCAATATCATATCGTATTGGATTGCGCAAATTGTATATATTTATGTCTTAATGACTTAATCTTCATTAACAACAATAGCTGTCCAAAATCTGTAATAATTAAAAAGTTCACAAGCAATTCATTTCACTTTAATAATTAATAGTCTGAAGTTTTCTTTCTTTCTTCTTACCTCAACAGAAAAATTTATAAAATCTCATTACTGATATTTTGATGAGATTTGAATTTGAAACTTTCATGTCAAGCTACCTAATACTCATAATTTATAAAGATCATTTATCACCTCTCTACATATATATATATATGTATAGGTGAGATACATGCATATTTTTATTAGTGTAATATGTGGCTGCGTAGAATATGACATTACAACTTCATGATTCACATTTGTTTCTTTTTAATATTGGCTAAGCACTCGGTATGGGAAACTTGAAAGTCACACCAAAGCTTAATATACATAATTTGCTGTTTCGTATACATGTAGGAAGAAGAAAGGTATATATTAAGATCATTGATGACGTGTAACGAGGGCATCAATTAGTGTAGTCAAATTTGGCACGTGCAATTTTTAATTCCAAATGATAATACAAAGGAGAAGGATCGTTGACACATATATATTAATATGATTGAGATTGAACAGAAAATAGCAATGATTGCACACGGATGCACTTTAATGCGTTATTAGGGTTGGGTTGGAGAAAGAGACAGGAAAAGGAGAGGAAGTCTCAGAAATATTGGCTCCAGTTAGTTGATTTCAATATGATGTGGTTCAATGGTATTTGTAACCCAACAAACAAAAGGCTACAAAACCCCTCTGGTTTATAATGTATCGTGTCTTATTCTAACCCTTTTGTTAATGGATGTGTAGGCCCACCAGCCACCGACGAAATATCTGAATTGAACCTTGTTGGGGTTAGGAATTGGGGTGAGAGTGCTACATCTATCCATCTACTTCTCAATGTATCTATCTATAATAGTTGGAGATGGACATCCTAATTGTTTGCCGTTGAACATTGACCTACTTTTGAAGAGATCAGAGTATGTTTTATATGAATCAGAGGAAATCAGTTTGTATTTCCTTCTGTTTCTTTGTTTCTGTCGGCAAAACAAATGGTTGGCAAACATGTTTCAAGTATTGATTAGATTGACCACATAATTGAAACCACATAAATATTTGCTTTGCAGTTTTAATCTTTTTGTACTAGCTAGTTAGACAAGTTAAATTTTAGGTCGAGTCAAAATGCTTATAGGCATGTTTGGTGACGAAGAAAAAGGTCTGAAAATATGTTGTAGGAAGAGGCACCGACGAACAGTGAAGGAGACATGATGTGGGCAGAGTGTTGGACAAATTCTGGTGATAAAATCTGAAATTCTGTTTTCAAGAACGGTCCCAAACACGTCGATGTACCTAATCTATCCTTTTGACAAAAACTACAAAAATCCTGCATGTCTTGCGCAGGGAGAAGAATCGCCACCAACCTCCAAAAAGGAATAGACAGGAAGGTAGCAAAAGGTTGCAAATTAAAATGGTTTTAACAAATGAATTTGTTCGTGCAGCATCACGGCTGTTTCCTATCGTAGTGGGGTCTTCAGGCCAAACAAATTATCCTAGATTGATATGTTTTCAAAAGTTCAATTTACAAAAGGCCTCAGTGGTTGTGGATTACTAAACACCCATCATAGTCATTAAACCTTGTGCTTTTTCACTGGGGGAAATTGTTACCAGCTATTATTGAAAAAACATTTGTCATTTCAGTTCTTACCCTCCGGGGTAAACATACATTTATATTTGATCATTTTGCTAACGTGGCTATTATTATATTAATTACAATTTTCCCACAACAATCTCCTTTTTCAATTTCCAAATGGACGGTTCTGCTCATTATTCATAATAATGAAAAAGGAACGCTTTAGCATCCTAACAAATCCGTTGTTTTATTTGATTAGGAGAATCATATAATTTTCTTTTCAATGCTTTTGTTTCTGGTCAAAAGCTACCTTCAACTGTTCGTTTTATATCGCGCAGCTATGACTGATTCAAAGTGAATTCAGAAATGTAAATTACCTATACGTCATACGCAACCTCTCAATAATCCAATTTAGTCATTTCAAATAAACAACCACTCACATAAATAAAAAGGCGACCCCTTACACACTTGTTTCTCCTAAAATAGCATGCCTAGAAGAAATATTTTAGTAAAAATTGTGCTAGTTGTTTTAAGAGGCCAATTCGGTTCTTTATTTATAGTATTTTAAATTGACACTTTATTCTTGCTGTCTAAAAGGAACCATATATTTTAAATACTTCTTCAAAATAATGCCATCTACAAAATAATATAAAATAAAACGGTGAATGCTTTAAGATTTGAAACTTAGAAGCTAGATGGATAGGATTAACGTGTGAAAAAAGTTAATTTCTACATTATTTTCTGTGTTAATAAAGTGCGTATGAAGCTCCTGATTTATACATGGTATGTCCTATCAATTGGAGAAAAATTTATATCATAACATACTTTTAGGAAATAGCAACTACTTCTCAAAATGCAAATAATTGCTCTTATTTTACATTTCAAACAGAAGGTTCTAGGAAGATACTGCAAACTTGATAGGGCGACTATGTTGTATTATTTTACCCCTTAAAAGTCTAATTGTTTCTGTTACAAGCTTCGTTATTATAGTCCTATAAAGTATAAGCCATTCCTTATTTAAATGGAATTAATTTAGACCTGGGGATGAAGAGAACAATTTAACCGATTGATTTCACACAATATATATTTTTAAAACTAATGACCTCACATACACATGTAGACAAAGTAGTCGATCATCGTGTATATTGGTAGAAGAACAATTCTCCGTACAAGTAGTTTCTAAATCTATCAAATGAAATCGCTTTGAGCTGTAAATTTTGAACCGTGATGTATCTTTTGGCACGTTTTATGTAATACGGCCATGTGTGAATTCGTTTTTCACTTCAATTTTATATGTTTGTGTCATTTAAGTGCAAAGCTTATCCTGCTCTGTTTTCATCTTTCCTTATGTGCGTATCTTCCTGTTTTCTTTTGAATCCTCAGTTCTACCCATTGTGTCTTTAGCCCTAAGAATAATAATAATAATAATAATCTAAAGTTGGTTTCTCGGAAAGCCCTCTTGCAGGCTGCGAGCTTAATATATGCACAAGACCTTGTACAGGGCAAGCGTCCTATATAAACTCCTTTCTATCCAAGCCATCACTTCGTAAATTCCTTTTCATAATCTCTCAGATTTCGTTCAACTTTTGTATCTTTCTCTTTGCTTGATTTATCTTCTTCAGCTCTATACAACCTTCAGTTTATAGTGGCTTCACTATAGTTCGTCTCAAATAGAAGTTGTTTCTTCAGTACTTCCATTATTCATCTGTCTAGACTTATCTTCAACAAGAGCTAAATTTGAAAACTATGGCAGGGAACGCCAAAAATAAGGTGGAGAATGAACTGGGTTGTGGTTTTGTGGGGAGGATTTTTCCCCTCAGAAGCCACAGGCTGAGAAAATCATCCGTCCATTCGCTATCCATGAAAGCTACCAACAATGTACAAAGCAACGAGAGCAAAAACAAATCCAAAAACCCTCCAAATCATGAATCCAAGGGTGTACAAAATAATCCCACCGAGTCCCACAAGCCAGATTGGGATCAGAAACCGCCCAGAAAGAGCACCTCCGTTCACCGGAACAGTCAAAACCGGAGACCTTCAGATGCTGCTAGAAGCTCAACATCATCCTCTGGCAATTCAACCCAAACAAAGAATGATGAGAACAAATTACAGAGAGAGCCCGTTGAAAATTCTCTGGAGCTTGCTAGGATAAGTACTAGTCACCAGCGAGACAGCGAGAATAAAGCCTTAGTTAACTTGAAACTTACTGGGAATTTGCTTGCAAATAACAGCCCAAGAACCAGTGGTACCAAGAAAATGGAATGCGTTCCCAAGAGCAAAGAGTTGAACTATATGACTAGTTCTTACAATAACGCCGTGATGGGGAACATCATGAGGAAGAGCAGCGATGAGCTTGCTCAATTCCGGAGTCCGAGGAACAGAGTAGACCCTGAGGTGTTGAAGACCATGGGAAACGAAGCCTACAAGCAGGGGAAATTCGAAGAAGCCTTGGGTCTGTATAACCGAGCCATTCATCTTGATTCAAATAAGGCAACGTATCATTGCAATAAGAGTGCAGCTTTAATGAGCTTGGGCCGCCTTCTGGAAGCACTGGTTGAATGCGAGGAAGCTGTTCGTCTGGAACCTTCTTATACAAGAGCGCACCACCGTTTGGCAACGATATATCTCAGGTACTCAATAATGGGTATGGAATGTTGGTTTATGGTATGGTTTCTGTTTGGCTTCCTTATAGAATTGAAAATCTTAATGCAGACTGGGAGAAGCAGAAAAGGCGATGAATTGCAATAACTCAACTCCATACGGGGATTCCGTACTCGCTTTCCAAGCTCAGGCTCTTCAAAATCACCTTAAAAAATGCAATGAAGCTCGGAAAGTGAATGAGTGGAACGCTATACTAAAGGAAACACAGTCTGCAATATCATTAGGTGCTGATTCAGCTCCGCAGGTTAGTCTCCTTGCTCTCACTTCAATATTTTTTTTTTATCACTCTCCTTATGACAGGTGCTGATTTTAAAATGGTTATATACGCCAGGTGTATGCTCTACAAACAGAAGCCTTACTGAAGCTCCTGAAACATGAAGAGGCATATCCTGCCTACGAAAAAATGCCCAGATTTGAACTTGATTGGTATATTAAGCTTTTTGGTCCACCTTGTACTGCTTACTTGTTGATGATAGGCGCTCAGATTCACTTGGCAGCCGGCAGGTTAGTCAAATACTTCAGCTAAAGCAGGCTACTTAGTGTTAATAATAGATTCATTCTCATATGATTGGTTTGTGATACTGATAATGACTCATGGTAAAAGTACAGACTGAAGAGTCTTCATATTGCAGCATCACTTATCCAAATTCTATCCACATGGACAGGTTCGACGATGCTGTGACAGCTGCTCAGCAAGCTGTTGAACTTGATCCAAGCAACAAAGAGGTGAATGCAGTGGTAAGAAGGACGAGAGCAGTGAGATCAGCGAGAATTAGTGGAAATTTACTGTTCAAGGAATCAAAGTTTATGGAAGCATGTGGGGTGTACAACGAAGGGCTCGAGCATGATCCATTCAACTCAGTTCTGCTATGCAATAGAGCAGCATGTCGTTCTAAGCTCGGCCAGTTCGAGAAAGCAATTGAAGATTGCAACGCAGCACTTGCAGTTCAGCCTTATTACAGCAAGGCAAGGTTACGGAGGGCAGATTGCAATGCAAAGGTGAATTGATTGAATTTCTTCTAGTATATACTTGTTTGAAGCTAGTAACCCTTATTATATTTTCCTTTTTGTGGATATAGTTGGAAAGATGGGAAGCTGCCATTCAAGACTATGAAATGCTGATGAGAGAAAAGCCAGGGGATGAGGAGGTGGCGAGGGCTCTGTTTGAGGCCCAACTTCAACTCAGGATGCTGCGAGGGGAAGATATTAGAGACTTGAAATTTGGTTCCAATTTGGTTTTCATCTCAAGCAATGATCGCTTTAGACATTATGTGACCTCGCCTGGTAAGTCCCATTTGGTTGCCATGTCTCTGATACAGGTTAACTTGAGGAGGAATTCTGCATTACAAGTAACCTTAACTAGTTGTTTAATTTGAACAGGCATGTCCGTGGTTCTCTTTTGCAACAAGGCAACCCACAGGCAAGTATTGCTGGTATTGGAGCAGACATGCAAGAGATTTCCATCCGTTAATTTCCTCAAGGTTGGTTCCCTTCTAATGGTTTAAGGTTTGTACTTCAAATTGTCTCTCTCTCTTTTTGTAATGTTATTTAACTTACAACTTCAGGTGGAGATTGAAGACCACCCCTACTTAGCAAAATCAGAAGGGGTGAGCTCTATCCCAGCCTTCAGAATATACAAGAACGGATCAAGGGTCAAAGAGATTCCGGGCAACAAACACGAGTTGTTAGAAAGATCAGTTAAATTGTATACTAGCTGAAGATAAATTGCACTCCTTAAGTGAGAACTTTATGCTGGATACGGGGAAGAAGGTTTGACTATTGAAAATGAGAGGGAATGAGAGGACGCCCAGAAATGGGAAAATAAGTTAGGCTAATTGTATCTGCTTCATAAATTTGCTGACCTTGCTTGCAAGGCAGAGGAAACCTTGGAGCAAGCAAAGAGTCCTTGTAGCCCCAGGACAAGTTTACAGAAAAGAAATTCTTTGTGTGATTAGTTGATTCTTTTAATCCTTTGAATGTTTGTGCAACCCTTTATTCTTCATACGCTATATTTCATACTGTTTGGCATACCTAAACTAGGAATTTACGATCATACATATAGGGAAGAAAGATTCTTCAACTGCTGGAGCATGCTTATTGTTTGGTTTCTTGATACCTCAAAGACCATTCAAAGCCTTAACCACAGTTATGTAAACCTGTAATTACAAGGAACAGTACTTCGTCTAGTACAAAAGCAATGTCCAGTAAGTTATATGACAAATATCTATATTTGTAATCAAATAGGAACATTAAGAAATACGAAGTTTGCTTTCAATTTGTCAGCTTTCTTGTTCATTAGTTCAAAGATCATTTGTTATTTTTCCCCCACATTGTTTGTTAACACAAGCAACTCAATTATTTGGTTTTGGGAAAGGAGGTTGATGAATTCGCAGAAAACCTTTCTCTTTTGGTCAAAGTACTTTGTATATTTCAGGATGGAGGTAGATCTTTTGTTTTTAAAAGTATATTTTCATTTTGGCTCAAGTGGTGGATTTTTTCTAAGTAGCAAATTAACTCAATTTCTGGCCACTCTTAGAAAGAGATGAATCACATTTAACACAGATTGCGCATTGTGCGGTTAAACTCATTGGGGTATGATTTAATAGCATGATTAGTCCCACGGCAGCAGCATATTAATGATTAACCATATTAGCAGTCAACATAATGGAGAGAAATGACATAATTAAAGATAATAAAAGTAAACATTCCATCCTGAGCAGTCAACATGATGGAGAGAAGTGTGACGCAGGCATAATACAGTAGATAATGTAAAATGCTTTTGGAAATCTCCCTGAATATTTACGTAAAAGATTTTTTTAAATATCTTTATAAATATTTAAGATATTTTTGTAAATATTAAATATAAACTATCAAATTAAATGAATCTTCATTGTCCTTTAAGAAGATAAAAGACTATAAATATCTTTAAGTAGAAAAGTAGAAGATATATTTAAATTATATCTCATTCTTATAATATAAAAATTATTTTTTAAGCTTTCTTCTTTAGTCTCTCGTTCTAATTTCTTTGCTAACTATCTTTTGTATTTTTTTGCCTCCAATCAGGTTTTAAGGTAAATTTCTTTGTTAACAATCTCTTGTACTTTTTTGCCCCTAATCAGGTTTTAGGATAAGAGAAAAGCCGATTTAAACACTAGCTTAGAATATCTAAGTCATTGGTAAACCCAAATGCGTGACAAATGACATGGATGTCAGGTTGAGTTTACGCCTCCCTCCAGAGCACTGTTATTGGAGAAAAAGATAAAAATAAAAATTCAACGGTGAGCAACAAGAGGATATAAAAACAGTTATTCCATTCAGTGGGTTCAGAAAATAACCATGATCGCCTCAAACAGTGATAAAGAAGTGAAGTAGACTAGGGTTTGAATCATTTTTATCGTAGACCATGGGTGCCATGTGATGCACAGAAATGTTTTGACCTCTAACGGAAATGGGTACAAAAAAAATGGCTGATTCAGAGGGAGATTCCAAAATTACCCGAAGACAAAGCACTAATACATTCACATAGTACTTTCAGAGGTTTGACATAAAGCTTCTAAGATTGGAGACGACTCTGCACAGAGCCTCAGACATCTCCTTGGCTCCCTGTCCTTGCACCCAGAGAGTAGAGTGAAAAAAGAAAAGATCACAAAGGGGCTCACCACAGGAGAAACAAAACACTGTGCCTTTGCAGTACTGCATGTGATTGTGGAGTTCCGTAAGGAGTCTCACTCAGAGTCCATAGTTAACATTTTTAACACGCATGCTTCAAATCACAGTCATATAGCCTATCAGAAACAAGCGTGAGCTAGACAATTGGAAAGCCTTGGACGCCTCTAATTTTGAGTATTCGAGACATTAACAAGTCCATCATCTTCACAAGCCAGCACGTCGCCGATTTACAGAGGCAGAAAGAAACATTTCTCAATGGGCCTTATTATATCAAGTTATCAACATCGAGGGCAACGACCGCTATTAAATAAGAATAGGGGCACCCCACATTGAACAGCGAACACCCAGAAAATCGAAGCAGTTTCTGTTTAACTGACTGAACTAGGATACTGTCAGGACTGGGCCCTCCATCCAGATGCCACTGTGTAAACACCTTCGGAGATTGGTAAAGTGCTGTTCTCACATTTACCCCGACTGGCACCTTTCACGAGAAGGACACCACTGAACTTATATAGCCTTTTCTTTTTTTGTCTTCACATCTTTGCTTTCTCCTCCTGCAAAAGCTGACCTATTTTATCTCGCTCTATATTTTGAGTCCAAATTTTCGTAATTTAAAAAGTAAAATGAGACTGTTAATTTATGGAAAAAAATGGAGAGCTGGGTGTGAAGAAAGAGAAATTAGGCTTTATATATAATTTCACCCGCACCTTCTCTTAATTATGAAGGATATATAAATGGAGAGATCCTATTTCTACCATATCCCCGTTCCTTCATTTATGAACCGCAAACTTCTCATTCAGGTTCGTTTGATTCAACGAAAGGAGATGCAAGGTGTTTAATAAGTTTTATTTAGTTGAAAGAAAAAAAAAAAAAAAAGATTATTACTTGATTCGGGGGAGAGAAAAGTAATTATATTTAAATAAATTTATTTTTTATATTATTTTAATTTAATTTTTTTTAATTTTTGATAAAAAAATTATCTTAATTTTTATTAAATATTAATATATTAAAAAAATAAAAATTTAAAATTTAAAATTTAAAAAATACTCTTCCTCTCTCTTCTAAAATCTCCCATTTCGAGGAGGGAAATAAATTTGACTCTTTTCTTTCATTCCTCCCTAATTTTATTTAACCAAACACCTTATCTTTTTTCTCCCTCTCTAAAAACTCCCAACCAAGCACACCCAAAAGTTGTTGTGATTTCAAGTGATGACATTCAACCAATGGTGCTTTATCCTTAATATTTAGTAATTTTTTGACTGGGGGGTCGCTACACCTAAACGCAGACCGCAAGAGGCAATAAAGAACGTCCCATGTCAGCATGAAATTTCTAATTAGTAATTATCACTTTCAAGTTTTGCTCAACACGAATTAATTAACTGAATATCACTTTTGGTTCAAAAGCGACTTCTAATAAGCAGAGTCGATTCGAAACGACTACCGAAGCAGCATTTTAATTATCAAAAACTGACTTCTAATGGTAATATTTCATCATGGAGTATAATGAAATGATTGAATTTGAATCAACTTCTAACGGTTTCACATATGATTAGTATGAAGTTCTTTCCTCCCCCCCCCCCCCCCCCTCCTCTCTGCTGGACGATCCTGCGGAGGATTTAAAGGATACTTGACACTAGGAAACTATGGCCGGCGTCAAATGGCAAAAGCTCCAAAGTATCAAGTTTAGTGTCAGACTTCGCGTAATCCTAATCTTAAACATTGATTCTTATAAGAGAGCAAATATCGTAATAACCATTCTAGAAGAAAAAGAACAATCACATATTCATTTAATAATTCGCAAGTTCACAAAACAGAGTACACAAATTCATTCTTGTCCTTGAAGCAAAATCTTTTCCAGGGCACTTAAGGGAAAGAAATTAGAAAGCTGTACAGGTTTTATGCAATTAGTAATAACCAAAATAAGCTAAAACTTGGAATTAATTATTAGATTTCCCAGTTGTCACACCAACGTAATTTGGGAAGGAACGGCACAAACCTCGTCATAGTTGGAAATCAAAGTTAATGACTTCAAAAGAAAAGAGTATATCTCAAGAACCAAAAAAAAAAAAAAAAGTGATAGCTGTGGATGATCATCTTTTCCAACTTCGACCCCTTGACAAGGGATCACTTATCCCGCCAACAATCCATGTCTCTTTTGCAATATCTGATGAAATTTCGTAAAAATCAGAGTCATACTTCATCACCACCAAGTTCTCTTTTTTTCTCTTCTCTTCCTCCATTAACGACTTCAAACTTCTCCCTTTCTTGAGCTTTATTTTCTCTTTGTCTACTTTTTCATTAGCTTTTTCTTTTTCATGTTCAGCACTTTTCTCCTCTTCGTTCTCTTTCAACCAGCTTTTTGCTGGAGCAGACCTACACCGCATGAGCAACAGCGCATTCGGTGGCGGGACAGTGGGTTCGGCCTCTGATTCATCATCCCCCACCTTCCCTTTCTCCTTTGCGTCTTCTTTGTGAAACTCACTATTTTGATTCTCTTGCAACACCATAAACCATTTAGAAAAGACAGTTCTCGAAGCTTCGTTGTCGCTTTCTTCTATACCCACATGATTTTCTCGATACCCATCGTCTTCATCTTCAGTGGTGGCATCCGTCTCGGGGAATGACCCAAAGCATCGCAAGTCGAATCTTATGCTTCGTAAACAAGTCAAGAACTGCATTATTTCCTTCTTGAAACCGAGAGTCTCGGCCCAGTTGGTTCGCTTCCTCTGTTTTCTATTATTGTGAATTTTCTCTATTTCTTCCATCAATGATTGCCAGCTCCTGCAAGCACTGGTTTTCGGCCTGACCTTGATCTGACCAGCACAAGTGACTTTTGGAGAGGTTGGTTCGGCAATCTCCGAGCTCATTGACTTGGTTTTGGCCCATAGCATAGGGCTAGCTTGACCACCACCACCACCTCTAGTGCTTGATTTCTTAAGGTGGTGGTGGAGGTGGCGTTTGTTCGACTCCGAGTGCCTAGCTGGGCTGCAAATGGGCTTGGGCATTAGGGTCAGATGAGCTCGAGAAGGAAAACACACTAATAGATCTGCAGAGGGAGCAGACTTGGCTTCTCTTCCCTTCATGATGCTTTTGCTTCCCCTGTTTTAGTTTCTTTGTGAGTTTCGTGTATATTTGCTGCACCTCAGATCTGGCGCTTTGCTGAATAGGATGTTCTTTCGGTTGGGGGGTTTAGGATATGTTTAGGTATTTGAAAAGAAAGTAAGCATCGAAGCAGTGACAGCTTTCCTATGCTTTAGCCTTTATCTAGGTGTTCTCTTTAATAACTACACGTTTGATCAATTTATTCTTGTTACCCTGCTTTTTGGTCCCCCCCGTTTGAATTGGGGTCCCAAGAGAAGTTCTTTCGTAGTCTACTTTTTTCAATCTCCTGTATTTGTGATTGACAAAAACATTTTAGAAATGAAAATTATAAAATGAAAAGTTAAAGCCCACGAGCTTGGTTCGTGATCCCATCATGGCCTCACCTTGTGAGCCCATGCCAGATATTACTATTACTCATATCTATTGCTGTTTGCCAGTAGTACCCACAAACATACACGCCCTCTGCCTCAACTACCGAACCGACCCTTCTATGGAACCCACAACTTTCTGCGAGAGAATTTAAAGAAAGAAAAAGCCCTCTGCCAAATGAAAGTGGGGTTGGGCGACCTCATTGCTTAGTCCCCAGTATACCCAAAAATACATTTAACTTATCAGTATAAATGTCAAAGTTACAAGACTTTGGGAAGTTTTTCTAAATGTGTATTCGGGCACAAAGATTAGGTTAGGTGATTTCAGGTAGAAGCTAACTGCTTATAAAAGACAGAAACTGCTGCAACAGCACTATTCAACAACTCATGCGAATAAATAAATGTTAGTAAAATTTAGCAATAAAATGATAGATAACGATTTTTTTTTTTTTTGGATAAAGGAGCAAATGGCTAAAATACAAATTTAAAAAAAGTTCTTCTTTAATTCTATTTTAATTCCCCTTTCTTGTTTGGCCGGCAAGAAGTTACAGAGTCTTAGGTTGTGGAAATTTGCAAGTAAGGCTTTTACTTTTTTCTCTCTCTCCGTCTTTTCTTATCCGCAATCAGGAAAATGGTGCACCGGAACTGTAGTTAGGTGTGAAACGTAGACCACGGAAAGTGAAGATGCCATGATGAAGGGGGTAATGCACTAGAAAGCACGGGAAAAATGGTCCCCTCTAGCCATTATGATGCATTTAGCACTAGGATTATATTTCTATTTTCTTTGCTCTATCAGATGGTATCATAAAAATATTCTTTTCTTCTTTCTGATTCATATTCATCATTGTCATCATGATATCAGATACCAGAGTGTTATTCTTCTTTCCTTTGGGGTAATCTTTTTTTTTTTTTAACCCGTTTCTCGTTTGGCTTCTGTGCATTCTCCTGTTTTTCTCCGTTTTTTCCTCTGTTGGATGCGCAATTAACTATTTTTAATCCAATTTTTTTTAAAACCACTTACATTTACATGTTACATATATAATAAATTTTCTATTTTTAACTTTTTATTATTATAAGTCAATATATGTTCAAAATATAACATATAATTAACTATATTAATAGAGTTTAAAAATACATTAAAGAAAGTCTAGTGATAAGAACCAAATTATAAAAATTTAAACTAAATTACAAAACTCTTAAATCCATATGGTAATTGACCAAATTTCAATCTTAAAAAGTTTTATTTTCAGTTTTAATTTGATTTCTCAGAATTTACAGGTAAGTCCATTTGCTTTTGACTATTAATGTGTCGGAAAGAAAAATAATCTTGTAAGAAAGATTTCAAAACGCGGACAAAAAAGCAATCATATTTGTTGGATGAATAAACTTCAGTAAAAAAATTTGCAACTTTACACCCATTTAGATTTGAAATAAATTAACCCCTGGTTTGGAAACCACAGAGAAGACAAAGCGTTATGCAACATGAGGAAAGGTCGTCTCAGTAAAAGGTGATTGTGTGTACATGACAAATTACAGTTTGAATTGAAAAGAATCAGAAACAAGGATAGGATATTGCAGTTGAGGCATATATTATATGAGGTCCAATGTATGAAGCCACAGCCCTTTTGTTACAAATTAGAGTAGGCGCTAGCGAAGGAATAAAATCTAGGCATCCTTGTATAACTTGAATAAAAGGGATATGTGCAGAGCTGGCTTGGTTGGTCAAGGTGGTCCCTGTTTTGTTGAATAGCTTTAAAGCTTGCGGGCCAAGCAACCCAAGCCCACTGCCGAATTGCAATGTAACTGATCTCCATTTTCATGTTATACCTCTGAGACGAGTGGGGCTGATTGAAGATATATGCTGCAGCTAGTGACTGCAGGAGAAACAAAGAAATCACCCTCTAGTTGTTTGTTTCTCTGGCATCTATTTGCATGTCAGAAGAAGTTCCTGCGAATGCTTGTACTGGGGATCTGAACAAGTAGTTGGACACAAACTTGAAACGTGGTGTCATAATTACAAGTTTCAGCTTCACTGCGTATAGTTATTAACGTCTTTATTTTACGTGGACATAATTTATAAATCTTATTAAATTGCTAGTTCAAATACGAAACTAACATTTGACGAACTCGGCGGGCATTTATCTAACAAAATTAATGCGTTCCGCCATTTTGTCGGACTTAGAGCGTGACTTTTTCCTAGATTTCTTATTATACTATGGTTGCATTTGAAGATAGGGAAAAGACACTAGAAATTTCTAATAAAATCCTCCGCTAATACTTGCCGATCAATTTATATGATACTATCCATAGCCCCTTTGGAGTGGGAAGATCTATTAAAATAATTCCAGGGCCAACAACAGATTGGTGGTTACTCAATATGCTGATAATAATGCATCCAATTGTGTTACGCAAAGAACACTAGAATACCAATCATTTCGTTCTTTAATGTTTGGAACAAAAATATCATCATAGAATTGGTACTTTTTTACTCATTATGGCCCCATGATCCATCCACTCTAAATTTGCTTAAGTGAAAGTAAGATGCCTTTGCATGTGAGCCAGAATCCAAGCTCAGGTTTGAAGGGAGACCAAAGCAGAAACGCAGCGACTGTTTGATCTAATGAGATGTAGATGATCAGCTTAAGTTCCAATGAATTTGTGACACAACATGGTGAATAATAACTTAGATACACACTTGTATGAGTGGTTCAGTGGCAGTTCATATAACTAAAGCTCACCAATGATAAGTTATTATTCTGTCGGATGTGATCCCACTTTGAGCCAATTCGAATTAGATCGCGGGATGTTAAAGCCATCCATGACTACGTTGTTCAAGTTTACAATTATTAGGCGAGTGGCTCCACATATATGCTCAATATTCAATAATGAACCATGATTATTCATCAACATCTGAAATTGGTTTCAAGTCTTGAAGAATACATTTAGAGGAGACTGAATTGGTACTTTTGCATAAATATGAGATAATTAAACAAATTTTAAGTAAATATATAGAAAGAGAAATGTTGTGGACTCAATAAGATTTTATTAACTGAGTGTTGTGAAATATAATTAAATAGTTAAGGATCAAGGAAATTAAAGAGAAACTTATCCATAAGATTTTCAAACAAAATTCAATAACAAAGAATTAAAGTTGAGAAATAAAACAAAATAAACTATATGTATTATGATTTAGTCTCTTAAATCTATATCTGGTCCATTTGCAAATATTAAAGAATTTTTACTATTCAATCAAAGGTACACAACAACAAATATCTAAGTTTTTAAACTCATCTAAAATTTCTATAAATGGTTTCACAGTTTATGCACGAAATGACTTCTTTTTCTAATAAAAGATTTACACAGAAAATATGTAGAATTTGATGAATCCTTATAAGTTGGTTATCAAATTGACTCTCAAATAATCAGATAAACCAAATACTTAACAAAAATAAACTCTATAATAATGAGAACAAGAAAGACTACAACAAATTTAAAAATAAGAAAGTTTTATATTCACTTGTTGTGTTGTGTCTATTGTTATGCACTTCTTCACTTTATATGATCTACCATGCTTCTAGTTGTTGTAAGACATCTTTGAATTGTTAGTTGAAGTAGTAGGGTCATCGTGAGTCTTGAGCAATTATAGAGTACTAATCATACTTTTCTTTTTCGATTAGCTTTAGGTAAATTTAAATATTTTACAAGTAGGTTATCAAATTGATTCTCAAACAGTCAAATAGACTAAATGCTTAACAAAGATAAAATTTATAATAATGAAAACAAGGAAGGCTATAACAAATTTGAAAATAAGAAAGTTTTGCACTTGTGTTATGTTTATTGTTCTGCATTTCTTCACTATATATAATCTATCATGCTTCTAGCTATTGTAAGATATTTTCAAATTGTCCCTTGAAGTAATAGGGCAATTATGGGTCTTAACCAGTTATAGAGTACTAATCATATTTCTCTTTTTCGATTAGCTTTAGGCAAATTTAGACCATCTCTAGCCTTCTCTCATGATTTTGATTTGTTAAAACACTTGGAATAAAAAGAGAGTTTCCATGCAAAAACTTAAGTTATCCCATCCTCATAGAAACCCATAAATGTTATTAATTTATGTGAGAGACAAATAAAAGTAAAGTTGACTTGTGTTTTTCTAAAATGTCAAACATAAGAATGGACAAAAAAAAAATTTATAGAAATTTTTGTTTTTGAGAAAGGTGTATAGATAAAGTGATGGAATAATTAAACACATAAATAATCTAGTTTAGTAAAATAGTGATGAACAGATCTTAAACATGGGTGGGCTTTTATCAAGGATTTTGAACTTTCACTGAGTCAACAAGTTTGACGTCTCAAAGTTGGCTAATGGATATTTAATTATATATATAAAAATCAAAATTCCCAATCAATTGCTAAAATTCTTGCATCGTTAGGTGACAGGGGTAAGGGATATGGGAATGAGCTGCTGGTAATCGGTGGTTAAAACTACGAATTGGACAACCATATTGCCCTCAGTTCACGGGCTCCATAGCACTCAGTTAGCTCGACTTTAGGCCCAAAAAGGGCCCAAAGGGGCTAACTAGTTCGTTAAGGGATTGTTTTGCCAGCCCAGAGTTTTGGGCCTTAGAGGAGAGTGAAACAAATAAAATCTCAAGTTCTAATAAAGACCAAGACAGATCAGAAAAGAAGAATAAAGTTGATCATCATGGTTTCTCTTAAGATGACCATGCCGACCCTGCTATAGGATGATAAATTTGGTTGAGTGTTATAGCGTCAGTAATTTCAAACTCCAATATATATATATATATATATATATATTTTTTCCCTTTTAAACATCCCTATTAGGCATGCATGGACGTTGGCGTTGCCATGGAAATGGCTAATGAGCAAGGTTTGAGTGGTCTTGCCAGTAATCCAGGAATTAGATATAATTAATATGAGGGGGAAAATATCAGTTCTCAACATTGGATTTTTTTCTTTTCTTTTCTGCTGATTTTTGTGCATGTTAAACTCGCTGGAAAATACTTCAGGTCACAGCGATCGATAAGACTTTGGAGTTGGACAACACCCCCTTGCCCTGCTTAAGGAGAAATTAATTATATTGTGTGTATCTCATGTCCATACAAGAATTAAGTTTATTAAAGTAGGTGTGATAGATGGTGAGATTCACTGGCACATTTATTTCGGTAAACTTTTATTAATCTATATTATAAATACCGGGGACATATAATATATTTTAGATTTTTTTTAAAAGAAAACTTTTGAAATCATGCTGACTCATTCTATAATATTGACCCATAAAAATAATTGTTCTAAAATATGCTTATAGCAAAATGTGTCTTATTTTCATGTCATACCAAACATTTGTTTGAAGCCCCTCACCAATCCCCAGCTATTGATTGATCTAGTTGCCATCTCCAATTAGGATCCTATTGGATTTTCTATATCTCAGCTCAGACAAAACAAAGAAAAAAGAAACTTTGATAGGACCTGGGAGAGAGGAGGGAGGAAAGGAGGGTGGTGGGGGAAGAAAGCTTAAAATTGAAACCCATTGTTTTGAAAACCAACCTTCAATTATATCAGCAGCTTTGTCATTGTCAAGCACATGCAGGTGGAAAAGTTTGTCGTAAATTACATTAATTGCATTAGGATAAAATTATATTCGAAGTCTTCAAGTAAAAAAACAAATCATATTAAAAAATTTTTAATTTTAAAATTATTTTAAAAGATTTAAAAACTAAACATTTAAATTATACAAAAAAATTACAATTTAGAACCTAAAGTTAAAATTTTATTTTTTTAAATCTTTTAAAATAATTTTAAAATTTAAGGTTCAATACAAATATCTTTAGCTTAGAACTCTTAACTGTAATTTTTTTTCAAAATATCATGTGGCCAAAAGTTAAAAATCAAAGCAAGAAAATGTTTTATGTAAGAGGAAAGCCTTGGACTTGGCTCCTCTAAATATTCAGGACTTGAGGTGAAAAATGTTAGATTGCGAAGTATGAAAATAGGCTTGATTACGCAACTTTAAATCTATGTGTTATTCCCATATATATATATCTCAAAGTTTAAATCTTTTCGATGTAGATTTGCTGAATTTGCTATTAACACTTGTAACCCACACAAAAATATAAAAGCAAAAGCAGTCACATTTGCGACAGAGACCTTGTTGCTACAAAGGGACGCCTTATTACACAACATTAATGCACGCCTTTCCAGACTCTCAATCCGATGGCTTATAATTGATGCATAGATATTCATTAATTTATGTATTCATTTATATTTTGAAGCAAATCATCCAACCAACCACCCTTGAGGTCTAATAGTGAACTAGGAGCATTACTGTATTAACTTTGCATTAGAAGATAACACATTAGGCGGATGGTTTTGGCCAATATTTTTTTGTCTCCATCAAGTGCAATAGCTTTGTTTAATTTGGCTGTTGATTCTTCAGGAAATTAAGGAAAGGCCGGTCCATAATTTCGTTCTTCTAGGTCAATAATTCCTTTGTTCTCAATTCTTATACTGTTTGATTTGATTGCACTAATTCTATGTTAATATATATTAATTTAAGTTCTCTCACGTGAGTAAGTAATAAAATGTTTCTCAAATAAAAATAAAATAACACAAGAAGAAAGAATATGCATATTCTCTCTTTTCTCATTTATTCTTTTTTTTTTCTATTTCTCTTAACTTGAAATGCATTCCACTATTTATTTATTTATGAGAATTCACATTAAATATAAATCATATCCACGTGATATAATACACATGCACATATTCACGTAAGAAAACCATCTCATCTTCTAACATTTTTATTTACTTTTATTGTCTAATTGGTTGAAGATAAGAATTGATTAAATAGAAAATTCTACTTTCTCCTGATTGAAAGAAATTCTTTATTCTTATATAGGACCATTTGTTTGGTTGATATTTGGATCATAAGCATACAGAGAAGACTTTATATAGTGGCGGACTTATTAGTTTTTGGTGAGCATTGTGATATAAAGTAGTAGCAGTATTGCATTTCAATAATTAAAATACAAATACAAGAAATAAAAACAGATTTTGAGATATTTTTCTTTTGCTTCTGCAGGAGGTAACTTCGGTACATATAGAATTCTTGGTTGTATTTGAATAAGGAAAGGAAATTTTAAATTAGTGAAAAAGTGGGAACTGCTCAAAATGCGATGGAAATGGAATAAATTTATATATAGCTGTTGATGTACTTTGGTCCAAGATTCGCAAGATAACTTGTTAGTAAGGTTGATTAGTCTCTTCAATTCATATGTGTTTGGTTACTGCTTGGTGATCAAATCACATCATACTGAAAATCTCAGTCACGCTTTCAACTTTATCTTGCGGGGAATGGGTTTCAAATTCTCTAACACTGTCAAACGATTCTTGACAATTTGCTCCTGCCAGCTTTTTTTTTTTTTCTGGCATAATAACGATTCTTACGTAGCTTTGAACTACAATCACTGAAAATGCCTGTGTCATAAATTATATAGTTTTATTCGCTTCCTGAGTTTCTAAGCATGGAAGGCATAATTTTGACTCGGATTCTATCCAAGCATGTTCAATTTTTTTCCTCCATATCAATCTTTTTCTCCTTTTTCGGGGCGGTTGGGTCGGTAATCTACCTCTATAATATTTATTTGCAAATGGCTGCATCTATCGGATTTGTGATGAAAGGAGGTTGCTCGAATGCTCGTTCTGGCCGTTCTTCTACATCACGGCATACGAGAGCTAATCTGTGTCTCTCCAAAATAAATAAATAAATACAATTTTAAATATTTATTATTAAGTTTTTTTTTAAAAAAAAAAAGGTCAAAAGCGTAACTTCCTCTGTTCCCTCACTTGAGAAAGACAGCCAAGAGGGGTGGGGGATTTTTGCCACCCATGGTCTTTAGATGATGGGTTTGCATCCGTTTTTTGTTTCTAGTCATTGTCTGTCATGTGTAGTTTTTGTCTGTTGCCTGCGGGAATTTTCTCCCTGTTTCTGTTCATCACCGTCGTCTTAGATTTGATTCAAAACGTTATGGAATCACAGCCTCGTCGTCATCCTCTCACCATCAATTAGCCACGGTCTGTTCCTCTCTACCGATATAGATTTACACACTGCCATCATCGATTTGCCATTTTCTTCACCATTTTTAAGTTCCAACTAGGTCTTCTCGTTACCTGTCCATTGAACCCTTTTTGTGAGTCTGTTTGCCGTCCATCCACCCTTGGCTTTCAGTCCCTCGCTCATCTGACTCTAATTTGACCATTTGCTTGTTTGATTGTTCTAACTATAGGTTAGGCTTTACTTCAATTTTCAGGAGGTTTATTCCTCGAGAGCTATATATAATGGAGGAGAGAAAGTTGAGTTTTATCTAGAAAGATTTTCAAACGCAATTCAGAATTTTACTGTTTTTCATATTCAGTAGAGCTTAGGGCTCATTTATTTTATCTATTATTTAGTCATTCTGGTATGAAAATGATTACTAAAAAGAGGAAAAAGAATAGGAAAAAGATTTTCTCCAATTTGAATGCGAACATGATCCTGAGAGGAAAGTAATTTTATTTTAATATTTTTTTATCTTTTTTGTTTTTATTATTTAAAGTCTCGGTACTCTTTCACAATTGAATTAACCAATTTTTACGTGAACCGGAGAGAAGCTGCACCTAAAAGAATAATGTATGGAAAGTGAAATATTTAAATTCTTGAAATTATTCTATGAGGGTTTAGACGATTTGTTGATTAGGTTTGGGTTGAGATCTAAACCGCCTTTTCCATGCAGGAAGGGTTCAGTATTGTTCCCCAAGCACTTCTAGATTAGAGTTAGGCTTTAGTTTGTTGTTCTAATCCTCTTTTAGCCTTTGAATCTGTTATTTTATTAAACCGATCAATTTAGAGTATTAATTGGCTATAGTGTTGGGTGTAAATCTCACTGCAAATTTTGCTTTATGGATATTAATTCCTCTCTTTATTTTTGAAATGAAATTTTTATATTCAACCCAACCAAGAAAAAATCAATAACTAGTAGTGAATCTCGTATATAACACAAGATTTGAGAATAGAAGCTAGAAAAATGTTCTTTTAAAAGAAATATTACATAGCTGTCAATCTTAATTCATTATAATCTCAATTCCTTTTAAGTATTATTCATTATCTCTGTTCATAAACAATAAAAGAAGTTTATAACTTATATATATATAATAGATAATATAACAAGTAAATAATTTTTTACAGCTTAACACTAAATAAATAAAATTTTTGAAAAAATTTTCTTCATATATTTTATTTTTGTTTTAAAAACATAACAACAAACTCATTGTTTATTTGTTTTTCTAAGTTCTAAACTCCTTTCTCTCTCATCCATGCAAGTCAGCAAGTGCCTCTCTGTGAGTGGCTGAGTGTGTATATCAGATGGTGAAGGTCGGGTAAGAGTCAGACGGTGTAGATGGCGCAAAATTGATCCAGTAGATTTCTTGCAAAATGTAGAGAACCTCATTCCGTGGAGTCCCAAGCTGGGTGAACGATAGCGCATGAACTACCATATAAAGCCCATAAAGGTGTACTGAATGAAAGTATAAAATTTGTCAATTTAAGAAGAGTCACATTGTGAGATGTAATATGTTTTCTGATGATAGTAGTGCTGCACAATGAATTATAGATTGGAGCATTCTAGTTAATGCCTAAGGCACTAATAATAATAAACAGCATAGGGAAGGGAAGCTACTGAGAAAGATTCAAAGGAGGAGTATCCTTTGATTACAGACTAGATTATGAGAATAATTATGTTGTTAAGTAGAATGTTCCCAATCATTTCACATCAAGTACAATATTAACTGGATTCTTTTATATAAAATATTACAAAATAAAAATAGGAACTATATATATGAGAGGGTTATTTGAGTGGATCAGAGGAGTAGTAACTGGAGCCATCATTAGAGCATAAATTAAAAGCATAAAGTGCACTCTTTTCAGCCAAATCTTGTTTAACACACTTATTGGTGCCACTGGTTGAGGCGTTAAATCTCCCTTTGGGTGCCTAATACTAGCATATTCAAGTACAGGATATGAAAAATAACGCACACTTGGGGTGGGGTTATGATTTTCTCTCACATCGCCTCCTTTAGATGTTTGATACGATCGAGAAATGAAGATATACTCAAATAAGAGTTCAGAGTTACAAGTGGGGCTCTAAAATGCGCCCAAAGGATGCCCCAAGACGCCGCAATATAATTTAAATATTTGGCCAGCGAAATCTTAATGATCTGATCCACTCAGTAGTATTTTCAAGCCAATTAGGATATTGGATATCCAGAGTTGGAGGCTAGAAAGCTACGCGCTGCTGAAGTGGTGGTGGGGATAAGCGAATTACAGGGCAGTGGGCTGGTGGGCATAAGTGGGCTTAGCACCGAGCTGGATTATGGGCCCATGATGAATCATTGCCCAGACAAAAGCAAACAATATGTGGGCCCCCATGATGCAGCGGCTGATTTTCCTTCCTTAGTGGGGCCCTCTCCATCCATTATCTGGTAGTTATTTCAGTTAGTTGTTTACCGTTTGTAGAGGTGCGTGAATATATAATAGGATTTTGATATCAATGAATTTTCTTTATCGATAAATTATCTGTATGAAAATAAAAAAAAATTATTTTAGATAAATATCGAGAAGATGTAAATTAAAAAAAAAAATTGATCTCATGAAAGATCAATCTCTTTATAAAAAAATAACTCTATACAATATATATGCGCAAGCCGCCTGGGTATCCTTTCCGTTTTGCGAAGATCTTCTCAAAAGGATTGAAATTGAAGAGTTACGGTGAATGGGTGAAAACACAAGCACTTGAGAGCCTTACAGCGATTATTTTACATAAGTTGGTCGAGTAATACTAATTCGACTGCCCTCTTTCTGCTTCATGCTCCCATAAACCCTATAAAACTTACCTTCACAGACACACACAAAGAGCATATCAAATAAGATATGAAAGGAATAATTATATGAGATATGAGAGGAATACAAATATAGAGGGAAGAATGATCTTAAATAAGATATGAAAGGAATAATTATTCACCATTTGACTGCAAATTAATAATTAAGATTGATAAAAAAATTATTATAAATGCGTTAAAATATATTTCTTAATTTTTACATTGATAATTTTTTGCGTTAATCGTACCTATTGATTTGTGATTTAATAATGAACAATTATTTCTTTCATCATTCGCGTAAAATCACTTCTCTCTCTCTCTCTCTTTATAGGAAAAAAAAAAAGCTTATAAGTGATTTTTTTCTATGCGTTTCGAACAAAAACTTACTAAAAAAACAGTTTGAAGGTTTTTTATTAGTAGGCTTCTGGCCATCCCGTATATGGAAGTTGGTTTGTTTAATTTACCGCATGGAGTGGCTTTTTCTCGCGGCACTCTTTTGCCCTTTAGTTAATAGCTAGAATAGTATAATATTAGCAAGGTCATTAATTGAAGATATTTCCTTTGTATATGTCCTTTAGATTCCCTTCCTCTCGGCTTAACATTTTAGTGCATATAATGTCTGTCCTAGTGTTTCTGTTCTTCACGGTACTCTTCTTCACTATCTTTTTTCTTTTCCAAATGTGTCATTTCTTTACCTTTTTTTTTTAAAAAAAAAAAAATCTAATTGTAGGCCGATTATATATTTATTTAACAAAAATTGGCTTTCAATGTTTTTTGTTTTTTTGAGGCCATATTGCTTTGAATGTTATAGTTTGTAAATATCACAGGCGCATAAGCTGAAATTTGTCTAAAACCAATTAAAAAGGGAATTGATTGATGTGAAACAAAGGCGTTCGTAAATCAAAGAGCGAATGGCTTAAATTAGGGTGGACATGCATTCTTATTCTTGCATGACCATCACTAACAATAATTCATATTCTATATTTGAATTCAGTCATATCTTCAACATATATATATACTCATAGAAGTATAAGTGTGCGCCTCTACAGATTCAACCACTTTTGTTGTCCTGTGATAATAATAGAACCAGCTGTTGTCATTCTGCCCTCGTTCGTCATCGTCAACGTCCTATAACATCAATTACTTGCCGTGTGCAAGGATTTCTAGAAGGAAGAAAGTAAGGGGGGGGGGGGGGGGGCTATTGAAAGTGATGTCAAAGGAAAATTTGAATTTGACTTAGAGCTTTTAACTCCACATTACCCCGAATATTTTGGGACTTATTCTATCCTAACCTAGGAAAGCCACTCATCATTTTGAAAGATTCTATGTATTTTTCATGCCGTTCCATTTTTTTATAATGCATATCCTTGAGATAAAATCTAGATTGTCTGAAATTTATTTGAATGGTCTATATTTTATTTTTTAATTTTTTATTTAAATTATTATTTTTTAAAATCAACAATTAAAAAATTATTTTTGTTTTATATTCTATATTTTTAAAAATTAAAAAAATCAAAATTATAAAAAAATCTAAACCGTTTAGATTAAATTTATAAAATACAGATTACGAAATACACTCCATGCACATCTCTCATCACATACAGATTATTTTTATTTAAAGCACATTAAATTATATATATATATATATATACACATACATACATCAACATGCATGTTAATGATTTAAATCTGAAATTACAATTATCAAAATAAAATTAGACTAAATTACCGAATATTAAATTGTAATTTATCTTTTTTTTAATTTGAAACGTATTGGATTCCGTATATTTATATATATATCTTTGACCCGCAGTACCAGTTCATGCATAATAACATCTTTAGGTATAAAATAAAAAAGGAGGCTACGGATCTATGGATGCTGGCTATTCTCTGGGGTAGTTTGGGCAACGTAAGAAAGGTGGAAATATCTCTCTCTGTGTGTGAAGCGCATTGGATTCCTTATATGTATATCTCTGAATGGCCTGCGTACAGGTTCATGCATAATAGCATCCTCGGGTATAAAATCAAAAAGGAGACTACGGATCTATGGATGCGAGCAATTCTTACATATAAACTCAATGGCTCAAATTTACTTTGCATGTGAGCACCCCAACCTGTACAAACTCAAGGAACATTACTTAGGTGCACCTAAGAAAATTTCCTATGGATGCTGGCTATACTTCAAGTTAGATGAGGAAACGTAAGAAATGTGTGTGTGTGTGTGTGTGTGTGTGTGTGTGTGTGTGTGTGTGTGTGTGTGTGTGTGTGTGTGTGTGAGGAAACGTAAGAAATGTGTGTGTGTGTGTGTGTGTGTGTGTGTGTGTGTGTATAAAGTTACTTTTCAAAACCTATGTTTTCCAAGCTAGATTTGGCATCGAAGAAATCTTGGATTTTGTAAAACCAATCAACCAGAGAAACCACGCAATATTCTTAATCATTTTTTGAAATTAAGGGAGCATAAGTTGCTATAAATGATACAATACTCGTTCTATTTGTACAAGGAAATTGTAATATATACTACTTTTTGAATCCAAAGGCTCATCCGATCTCATCCAATCAATAAATATATTCTTAATGATTCATTATAACTTCTTTAATAAAAATATAATATCCAGTCATTGTTTTAACAAGGTAAAATATCACAAAAACAAATGCATTGGGCAATTCATAATTTCTCTCCTCATGTTTTAATTGTAACTCATAAAACTATAACTTTGATCACGTACAGTTGGGCTGCAGATAACTCTTCGCTGTTTGGTACAAGACTAAACACTATTATTATTTTTGCGTCTCATGTACAACTGATCATTTTGCTTCAAGTTATACAAGGCAATTTATATATGTACTTAGCTATGATAGCGAGAAATTTTATAAATATTTCAATTTTTTTAATTTTCAAACATTTGACTTGGAACATTATTATTATTTTTGGCCCCGTTTGTTTTGATTGATTTTTTTTTTTTTGCATATTTCTTTTTTGTGTTTATTATAAAAATTAAATCTATTTTGTCTTCAACTAGTCACTCACAACTTATTCCTCCACACACGTTTTCAAATATGTAAACCTGCAAATCTCTCCCCCCCTCCCCCCTCTCTCTCTCTCACTCTCACACACCTGCACACACAAACACACACATGTGTATCCATATACATACACATATAATTAAACATGTATATGTATATGGATAAGATGTAGACATAATTTTTAATATTTTTGGTATTATGTTTTTACATAAATTACATAATAACAAAAATTTATTTAAAAAATACATACAAATATATATATATATATATATATATATATATATATATATATATATATCTCTCTAAAATAAAATCTAAACTGTCTAGATTTTAAACTTGTGTTTTTGTCTTTAATTTTTAATGCAGATCATCTTTTTTCTTAAGTCTACAATTGGAATATTATTTTATTTTGCATTTTGTTTCTTTTAAAATAAAAAATATCAAAATCTTAAAAAAAAAATAAAAAAAATCTAAACTATCTAAATCTGATTTAAACAAAACCAAGATGTGTAAAGGATCAAGGTGGGCGTTGCGTCTACAAAAAGCTAGCTACCATAGTAGATCATTTGCCAAGTATTTTATTTGTTTCATGTAATTTAAATAAAAGAAAAATATTTTGATCAAAATAATTGAAAATTTTGTCATAAAATTACATTTATAATTTTTTTTCTTCCAAAACGAATCGGAGCCTTTAAAATTTTTTTTTTCCTTACCAAAGAGCCTTTTCTAAATTTCAGTGAATTACACAACAACGATTTGGGATAGGATAATGTGATTGAAGAATATATGATGTGGAACGGGGATTGTAAACCACTCAGAAAACTGGAAAGTTAAAATAAAAAGCACCCAATTGTAATTTTATAACTTGATTCAAGAAAAGTAACTTTTTTTTTTTTCCAATCTCTAAGGTTAAATTACCTGAGAGGAGAAAATAAGGCAATCTACAAGTTGGGCAAGTGGGTAACCTTAAAAGTGCTTGTTTCATATCAGCAATTAATTAATGGAGGATTCCCATGCGCAAGAAAAGAAAAAACAGACGAGGACAGTGGATGTGTTTGGATGAAAGATTTGGAGATGGAATGAAATAATTAAAGTGAGTTGGATTATTATTTAAGAGTGTTTTTAAGAATGGAGTGAAATGGTGAAGGATGATTTTTAAGATCACTTTTTACAATTTAAAACTTTAATTTTTTATCTTTTGAAATTGATGGATCAAAGATGAAATAAAAATAGATAGGTAGTATAATTATAATTATATTATTTTTAATTAAAAATTTATAAATTATTTCATTTTATCAATCATTTTCTCTCTTTTTTCATTAAATTCTTAAACAATAAAATAATAAATAACTTTTTATTTCATATTTATCATTTCATTTTATCCCCTCGTAAGTTCTCAAACGTAACTTAGAGAAAGTAAAGATCCTCCCTTTGCTTCTCACTTCTCAGCCATCACCTCCTCCCTCCAAATGCAAGAACTTTGGAATCTGTCACCGCACTCATAATGTCCATAATCGGAAAATTAAATTCCTTAGTCCCCACCCAATAGAATCCGCAGACTGGAAGTGGCCCAATTGCAATGAGGCCACGATACATACACGTGGCCGTATCAACTTTTTGGGGTCCCACGGGAACAAATCAAGCAAAACCCCACCATTTTCTCGGGAAAATTAATATGCGAAATAGGAAAAAATGATGATGCACGATAATGAGGGACAAGGACAGCTGGGAAATTTGAACAGAAGGAGGGAGAGACATAAGCCAAGGGAAAAAGGCAAGCTAGCTGCTAAGACGCCCTTGTCGTTTCTTGATGATGCTAATAAATGATATTTTTTGGGGGGAAACTTGCTTAGTCAGATTATTTGACTTTTTTCTTATTCGTTAATAACAGCGACAAATATTTGATTCCAGATAGTCCCCATAGCTCACCGTCTTCACAATATTATAAGCAGTTATGGCAGTTTGGTCCACCCAAATCCTATATTTTTCCATTATTCAATGTCAATCTGCTTTGTTCAATAGCATACCGCGCAGAAACCACGTCTAGAATATACTATATCAGCATCCAGCATGCAATAATATTGAAATCAAATCCCTATTAAATTACTCAATCAAAAGCTTTTCCTATAATTTTTTTCTGGGTATATTTAATCCTTTTTTAACTTGCTAAACTGCTCTTGACGATCGAATTTTTATTTTCAAAATTTAATAACAACAACAACAACAACAACAACAATAATAATAATAATAATAATAATGAAACAAAAAAGGCAAATACCAGAGTGTGAAACCAATGAAACCTTTGTATCACATGACGATTAGCTTCCGAGGACACCGGCTTTGGTGTAAATGGGCTATGAATTTGTTTGTATAAAAAATAGAACCCTTTTTTTAAATGTGCTAAAAAGGGACCGAATATGGAAGCTTGTCAAGAAAATTTTAGAGAAGTAATTAAACATGTGCTAAATTATTTGAGCGGAGTGGCTAAAAAAGAATCTTAAGCCATATTTTGAAGTCCTGATTAAGCAAGAGAAGCACAATGGTTGGATGTTGAAATCTGGAAAAAAAGACAAGGGTCGGTTGCCTTATTTCCCCTACACTTTATTTATGAGACTATGCTTTTGACAAACTGAGCCAGAGTTAGGAAGGTTAGGTCCCAATTGCGGGTATTATTACGAATGTGCACTTTTTTTTGTTCCTTTTTTTGGGTAACAATGACTGTGCAAATTTATTTACACTATTGGTGAAAATATTGTTGCCTTTGATTTTATTAATGCTTTTTTATGGTAAAAAAAATGTCAGTTTATCTAATAATATTTTTTAAGATAAAATTTTTTGCTTTTTGAAAAATTAAAATAATATGTTTAAATTTATATTATCAACTTTTATAATTTGATATCCACTATTATTTATCAAAACAAAAACAAAAAATCTATACCTCTATATTGAGGAAAAAGACTGGCGTCACCATTTGAAACACTGCAACTTCTGTCTCTTTATGCCTAATGAAAAGTATAGTGGAATCAAGTAATACTTCTCTGATTCATCCATCAGCAGATGCTACCTGATTTTCAAACGAAGAAAGTTTATTTATCAACGTTTACAGGTGTATTCATCAACGCCACATAACTTTTGGACTTCCCAATATTTCTTGTATTTGAAAAATAAAAATAAAAACGTTTGCAAACTAATGAATGACAGCGAACGATAGAAGTTGGTGTACGCCCTTCCTATATTTGTACACTCAAGTTTGGTAGCGTATATGCAGGTTTAATATTCAATTAATATGTATCAAGCAACTTAACTATATTCTCTCTCACGGAATATGACATATGCATGCAGATACAGAACATATTTGGTAAATATATTCTTCTTTACACGCGTAATTAATTAATTAATACTATGAATACGTGGCTTAAATAGTTGAGAATCCGTTCGCGTGATATGTGATATTATTTGAGGCTACAAAGATAAACCGCTTAGATTTGATACTGTCAAATGAAAAGAAAGAAAGATGAATATAATATGTAGGAATAATAGAGTACACCAACTAGAAGGAACAGATGACTTAACTAGGTAAACTAATATGCATCACCATATGAACTTGATGGAAAGACAAGAGAGAGGGGAAAGAAAAAGGAAAGAATGCCGCTGGTTTTGAAGCCAGCCATATTCATATACAAGTTAGGTTGGAGCTGCTTGTTTCATTGAAACTATACAGGGGGCGGATTGGGGGTTCATTCATCCTTCATGCTTGGATTTGTTTCCTAGCACCTAGGGTCTACTCTGATTTCCAAATTGCCATAGATGACAAAGGCACCCAGAACAATAATTTAAAATTATATATGAACGTGCTTTTCATAGTTTGACAGTTAATTTCAGGGTTACAATTGTCACTTTGAACTGAGGGAGAAGCGGGACAGAAATATATGAATCCCCTTAAATGTAAGTTAAGCATGATGATTATGATATTGTCCCTCTCAAGTATGCCAAATATTTAAAGACAGCTTTTGTTCAATATCTTTATGATAAAAGGTATGCTAAAGACAGACCAGACAAATAATTAATATCGAACTAATTGAATCCAATAATGTTATAAATAAATAAAGATAATAATTAATAAATTTTAAGATATGTTATATTAAAAAAATTATGCTTAAATTTATGACTACTAACTAAAAGTATAACATTTTTTTTTGGTTGGACTTAGTCGGTTTTCGAAAAACTGAACTTGATTTTCAATATGGGCTAACTACTAAAGACAGAACAAACATATAATGTATTGGTTGGTAATTTTAACATTACAAAATGCATTATGACTATGAAAGACTCAATAGCCTTAAAAAAATAAACAAAATTTTGAATTCCGAAATAGTAATA
Organism: Erythrophleum fordii; assembly: GCA_032878935.1. Classification (NCBI taxonomy): domain Eukaryota; kingdom Viridiplantae; phylum Streptophyta; class Magnoliopsida; order Fabales; family Fabaceae; genus Erythrophleum; species Erythrophleum fordii. The sequence goes on from JAVQMF010000050.1 coordinate 31,600,014, forward strand.
ATCTTCTTAAGTTTTGAAGCTCGAGACAATAAAAAAAATATTAATGTAAGGAAATAATTTTAATTTGTTGATTTATCTTGCTATTTGTAAGTAAGTATTCCCCTGTCCTTGAGAATAGTGCTAGAACACTAGGACTTTGCATATTATTCTCCTTTTTCTGGAGTGGTAAATTAAACACGGAGAGAATAGCTGCTCTTTGACTTGAAAGGGATAAAGTAAATCTGAGCAGAAGGTTATGAAACTCTACAATCTTATAGAAAAGGCTCCCCATAATTGAGTACATGTACACTTGTGGAGAAGAAAAAGAAATTTGAAAAGGAAGGGTGCTGTGGGATCAAAGTGGCCCCTCCATTTTCATATTTAGCGTAGTTGCTTAAAACTCAAAAGTACAATAGACAGAGAAAAATAAGTGATATTTCGTCGCCTTGTGCCGTGAACCCAAGTTTATAAATGGACCACACCCCCCTAGCTTGTTTGTGAGTTGAGCCAACGAGTTGATTTCTTCCTATAAAGCCCTTGCTCTGCATAGCTAGCAGCCACACCCCATAGCTTGATAGCCATCTCTCTTCTACTCTGTTTCCTATTTCCCCTGCCCTTTCCATTCCTAACTCCCTTCTCTTAGGAATATAGACTAAGCTTTGTGTTAATATCAAAAGCGAATGACGAACCAGAATGTGATGATGGCTCCTGATTTGCGATCACGAATTAACACCATTATTGCGGTGTTGCTTTCGATTTCAAATTCAACTATGTTGCCCGGAGCAGGAGTCCCAGAATCTATGAAAAAGCTAATGAAAAGGCTTAAGGATGGAGACGGGAAAGGAGGAGCTAAAGTTAACGCCTGGATTGATTCAATGAGAGCTTCCTCTCCACCCCGAGTCAAATCCGCCATCCCTACTTGTGAAAACCCAGACATAAGTTCTTGGATTGTAAGCACATGAGCCTTCGCTTGAGCTTTTCTTTAACTTTTACTTGAGTCTCCCCTGTTTCTGAACCGTTTGAATATGCAGCTTCATCATCCTTCAGCGCTCGACGTGTTTGATCAGATAATATATAAGTCAAGAGGAAAAAAGATTATAACCTTTCTTGACTACGATGGAACTCTCTCCCCTATTGTTGCAGACCCAGAGAAAGCATTCATGACTAAAAAGGTTTGTTTTGTTCTTTCCAGCTCTGCTCAATTCATATTAATAGAACGTATTTTTAATAAATTTCCTTAACGTTTTGATTTTGAATCAGATGAGAGCAACGGTAAAGGACATAGCCAGACATTTTCCCACAGCCATCGTTACCGGGAGGCGCATAGACAAGGTACATTTTTCTTGACAGCAAAAAATGCAAAACAACAGAGTAATAATTATTATGGTATCACCTTTTTTTCCTTAATAATTAATAGTTTCTTTTTTTTGGTCTCAGGTATGTAACTTTGTAAAACTGACAGAGCTGTACTACGCAGGCAGCCATGGCATGGACATCCAGGGGCCAACGAAAACCCGAAATTCTGAGAAAGTAAGAGAGTTTCTATAACTTGCCCTGATGAACTCAATGTTTATGTTCTGTCTTCTTAGTTTCTGAATTTCTTACGTTGTTCCAGGGTAACCAGGCAATCCTCTACCAACCTGCGAGTCAATTCTTGCCCATGATCGACGAGGTTTGTCTCTTTTTACCTTCAAAACCTTCATTCCCACCGAATTGGCAACACATACAAAACTAAACATTAACCGTGTCCTTGCCATTTTGTTTTTCCAGGTGTACAAAATCTTGGTGGAAAAAACAAAGTCTGTTCCGGGGGCTTTGGTAGAGAATAACAAGTTTTGCTTGTCCGTGCACTTTCGTTGTGTTGACGAGAAGGTACCTGTTAACAAAAATATTTAATTGCTTACTCACCCATCCATGCCTAATATTACTCTACCAAACCATTAATGTCTCTGTGTTTTTCAGAGTTGGAGTGCTTTGGCAGAGCAAGTTAGATCAGTGGTCAATGATTATCCAAAACTTGGACTTACCCAAGGAAGAAAGGTGCTAGAGATCCGTCCAACCATCAAATGGGACAAGGGCAAAGCTCTCGAGTTTTTGTTACGGTCACTGGGTGAGTGTTCATATGCCAAAGTAGCGCAAGGACTGAAGGATTTTCTGTCATGAGCTATGTCAATCCTAACTATCATTCTTAACTCATTTCTAGGATACGCAAATTCTAATGACGTATTTCCGATCTATATTGGTGATGATCGAACTGACGAGGATGCTTTTAAGGTAACAAATAACTCTTATAGTTATGATAAACTTCACACTTATTCTAACTGATTTAATTCGTTCTGACATTATGGAATCTCATTTTCAGGTTTTACGCAATAGAGGTCAAGGAATTGGGATTGTAGTTTCTAAAGTTCCGAAAGAAACAGAGGCTTCCTACACTTTGCAAGATCCATCAGAGGTTGAGCAGTTTCTGCGGCGTTTGGTGGAGTGGAAGAGAAAGAGAGTCACTCCAACAAGAGTCGAGAGTTGTAAATTGTGAATGAGTTAATGAAGGAATTGAGACCACCCCCCGAATTTGGTGGTGAAGGGTGGATTGAATATTTGAATTGTATCAATTTCATGTTCCAAATGGTAAATATTATCATTTTGACCTTTGAGGGATCGAGGAAATTCAAATATATTTTCTCTTCTCTGTGTATGGAGTCTATTCCTTCACAGTCCCCACGTTTGCATGCGCATGTGTATAGTGAAAGACAGAGATGTTTTGCGCTACACTCGGTCATTTGAAAATGCCTGTCAAATGTGTCAACCTTCCCCCTCTGAATTGTACTTGTCGTACATGTGGCCAATAGAGACTGAAAATGATAATCATAAACTGCCACATTAAAATCTGTTTCACAACATCATAAACACAAAATTTGCTGTGTAAGATATTTAATAAAGTGACTTTTATTATTTATGAACGTCTTTCTATTTTATATATATTATTTTTCAAAAGATTAGAAGTATTTTTTTAATTTTACTGTTTTAAAAAATATAATTTTCAGATTTTTGTTAAAAAAAATTGAAACAGTCATTTTAATACTTTCTTAAAAAGACATTTCCATTTTCTATATATATATATATATATATATATATATATATATATGTATATATTGGAAATTAAAAGTCATTTTTTCACTGTAAAACACACAAATACACACAGATAGCCAAACTAAAGCATAATGTAAATTGAATTTAGAGAGCGGCTAAATATTGTGATTTTAAATGATAAAAGCTAAGTGAATTCAAATGTAAATGTTTATATCGTTGCTTTTAATAATCAACAACCCTTTTTATCAACCTCAGTCCGTCGTCCATTGCAGCATAAAATTGGGCTCTTGGATATGAGTCGCTGACCAACTTATATGAATATTGGAGACTAAAGAAGGTTACGGAAAACAGTATTCTCGGGTTCCTCTATTATACCAACGAACTCCAGATCCAGATTATTTAGTTTGGCAGAAGGATAGAGAAAATTATGATATGAAATTCAATTGAATTTGAAGTTACTGTCCAACTTAACAGAAAAGAGGTAGCTAGGGACATTCCGCATATGACAGTTTTCAAGATACCCCAGGTCATCTCAGGCACAAGAGATATTTACAGAACATTTAGGCGTGCACCACGCACGCGTTTTATGATTGTACTATTGTTTGGGATTTATCCCCAATGAACTGGTAGCAATTTTAGAGAATGGATAGGCCTATCTTTCCAACACTTTCAGAATGTGGGTGGATAATAAAGTTTACAGAGCTTTTCATATGAATTCTGTACGGCAAACTATTTGTCTCTATTTGAGATAGTTTGAATTGATCGTTCTTCTGTTTGCTTTGGTTGTTTCCATTTGGCAATATATGGTATTATTGAGTAGAGTGCTCACTCAATTATAGAAATAAAAAACAAACAAGTTTCACTTGCAAATCCACAGTACTATGAGTCATGTGCCGTAATAACCCTATAAATCCGTGTGCAACAGATAAATCCATAGTGTACTAGTAAAGCTTTTTTCTAAATGATGCTGTGGATGACCATGTAATAATTTGTTCGAAAGGTACAGGTTCAGACTTTAAGGTTGGAGCATCGACACAATATCAAGCTAAAATCCTCATTGGCTCATCCTTTAATTATCAATTCCACGTTTCTGTTTTGGCTGGTTTCTTTTTTCCTTACTCGAAGGTATTTCCAAACTAATTAGGGATAGTACCCTATCATTCTCAATGGAGTAGCCCCACACTCTATCCTATTCTCATAATTGAGTAATAAGATCCCCAAAAAACACTTGATAATTGCGAACCACCTAGTACCATATGGTCAAGTGTGCTTTGAACTCTGATAAATCAATTTAATTACTAGGAATAGGATATTTAAATTGATTGAGAAGTACGATTCAATTAGTACCTCCCATCTTCCCTACAGGGCTTCCACCCTGTTTGTCAGACAAGGGGCTGTAATGTAAAGAGACATGCGCGTAGGGTTAAATTTAATAAGCCTTCAAAAGGGAAAGGAGCGGCCGGCACCATCATAGGGTTTGAGGAAGTCTCTAAATCTGAATCATATTCTTTTTATGATTATGAATTTAAAATTGTTGCTAAAGCTGAAAGAATAGATCTGGGATGTTAAACTAAGGAGCACTTACTAAGGGTTGATGTTGGATTCTTGATCCTAACATGCCTTCCAATTAAGCATTTTAAATCTGAACCGAGGCCCCAGTTGCTCACAAACAGAGATGCTGTCCTAAACTATTGGGCACTCAGATTTGACAGAGCCCACCTCACTAAAAATATATTGTAATATTGGAATTTGGAACAGTGTAGGAGATGGGGATTCTAGTTTAATGGGTTATTTTCAAAGGGGTTAGGTGCGTGAAAGGGAAACCCACTACTTTTGTGAGTCCTATACATGGTTGAGGAGGAGTTGGAATCCACTCAAGGTGCTTGATTTGAAGAGGACATGGGGTTTCTTAATGGGAACATCCAGCATGCTTCCAAAACTTGAAAAAAACCCATCAATGCCCCTTCTTTTTCAAACGTGCAAACATAGGTCGCCACTAGATTCAGCTCCATCATTGGTGCCTTAAACTCAAATAAACATAGTCCTACAGCCTCCAATTATTGGTATAAATCCAGCACTTCCCCCAAACACTTCCCAACTCAACATCACACTCTCATTATTCCAAACTCTTGACAGCTTTCACTCATATCATTCATGACTTATGACTGAGACTCTGCCTAGTTATTCAACCCCAGTTTCAGATATGCCTTTTAATTATTTGTAACCCTGGCCTTTATGGTCCTAACAAACCATTCCCGAGAAATGAAAAAAATACCCTTTACCCTCTGCATTCATGAGTTTAGTCTTTATTTTGGAATTTTTAGTATACAGGTGAAGCCTAATTAAATAAAAATGAAGGTTGATAGTTCAAAAGCTTTAAATCATTGTTTTTGTATTATTGATCTTATTTCTCCATTATTGATATTCATGTCTGTACCATTAATTTCTGATACGAATACTGATTGGACATTATAAAATTTCGCATAAAATACTCAAATAAGTAGTGTTTTAATTTAATGATTAGTTGAGATTTGTTGTTGCTTTTAATATAAGTTAGCTAGCAAATAGCAAATAGAGACATATGATTCTCTATAACGTTGATGCCGAGAAGACACTTAATAACGAGTCTCCATAGACGTGTCTGTAGGAGAACAATGGTCCCCCCCCCCCCCCATAATAGTGGTCGAGCACGGGTGTTTATTGTCAATATATTTGACACTTTGTGTATTCATGGTGATTTGTTAACTAACATTCAATAATTGTATTGAATTAGAGTGCCCTTGTCATCAGTTGCTGCTTCTGTAGGGAGCAGAGTAGTGTTTTTCTATTTTTTATTTCTTTGGCCTTCGAAGTAGGAGTTGTTCGAGTTTGTATAAAAGGTTATTGCTGCTGGGATCTAGGCCTTCATTCATTGTATGTTAGATATAAAACAGACCACTGAGGAATAATAGCCTTTCGGCTGAACCATGTTCTTCAAAATGGGACAGATATAGCTAGAACTGGTTCTTTTTGGTGATTCCACATCTACAATGCCAAAGAAAATGCTTATATAGGCTGGCACCTAACTTAACCTAAAACCTGCAACCTTTTTTCAGGTGAAAAGAACAGGGTTGTAAGCCCAAAAATGAAACAAAAATTATTTAACTGACGAGTTAAGGAGACCCAGTTCCTGTAACATCACCTAATAATAATAAATTTAGACCAGGTGGAGGGAAAAGAATCTCATATCCAAGTTCTTGGTTAAACTATAGGACCCCAAACAGTCAGTGCAAATATTATGTTCTCTGGATATATGCTTTATTTCAACAAGCCAATCCCTTCTAGTCTTAGTGCGTGTTTGGATCCCACTTACAAAATCACGTTTATATAGAAGCTCTCAAAATTTGCTTCTCCTAAAACGTGGTTTGGAAAGGTACAAACGGAAATCCAAACACGCGACTAGTCCCCATCTTCTCAAGTAGCTAGTTATTGTTTCGTGACTACCTACCATCATCAATGTCTAAGTTAGCCATTGTAGAATAGCCATTGTCCACCTTCATCTTCGTGAATCTCTTCTTCCAAAGTGTTGGGATTTTCTGTTGTGTTGTGCTGATGATCCAACTAAATAACTTTCAATTTAATTAAATTAATTTTTTCATCTTAAAATTTTTCTCTCTATACACTGTATAGCACACGGTACTATACATGCACATTAGAAAATTCAAATTCTCCTCAAGCTAGCTGCAATTCATTGAATAAATCCCATAGTTCTACTGTCGAAATGTCACTCAATAAAATCTGTAACTTTTAATGAATAGCACATCAATATATATATATATAAAAGTTTTTAGTTTATTATTCATAACTTGTAGTAAGACATGACTACTTTCTTTCTTCCACCCCCCCCCCCCCCCCCCCCCAAAAAAAAAAGGAGCTACCAATTTTTGGTGAAGCCATCCACTAGTTAGTGGGTATATAGCATAGACCATGACCATTGAATCCTTTAGAAGAAAAGCGCTTGGAATTTGACGGAGAATAGTACTCTAATTTGCTCTTAATCATTTGTTGGTATAGATAACAACAGTTTTTAAAATGTCTCCCGCCTTAAATCCCGGTCATCACCAAATCCTACTTTATAAAAAACCTATTCAGATATTGCTCTGAAATAAAAAGGGGTTCAATATCTGCATACTATCCAATAAAACTAGGGTGATAATATTATAAATATAGAATAATATTTTATTAAATATTGTGCGTTTAATTACTTAAAATATTAATTATAATAACTATTAGTTCTTAATAAAATTAATTTGATTTTGCATAATTAATGAATATAATTAAATATAATAAAATGGGCAAAATATTATTGTATATATAATCATATTTAATAATTATTGTACCATAATTTAAGTTTATGGTGTACTCAGTTCATGTCATCATTATTCATAAAACTCCTTTTTTTTTTTTTGGCCAATGAATAGAATTATTCTCGAATATAGAAATTATTTGGAAGTGGACTAAATTAGTCTTTTGTAATCAACTTTGAAGTGAAAATTATTTATGCGGTATTTTATTAGTCTATAAATTTTCAATGCTCTCATCAGGTCATCGCATCAATACTTCAAGAGTTTAGTACAATTGGATGGTGTTGTCTATTACAATAACTTGCAAAAAAGGAATCCCATTTAGCCAAATTGATCAGGGACAGAGACTTGCAAAATGTGAAGTCAACTTTCATATCTACTTGACAATAGACTACCCTTGAGACAGAACCCCGTTTGATGGCCGCACCTCAAAAAAGATTAGAAGTTGTACAATGAAGTAATTTTTTGTATTATTTAAGAATTAGTAACTTTTCATTATTATATACAAGATTCAAATTTCTGCCCCATCCGTCACGTTTAAACATGCACACAGACAACATTCATGAGCATATTATTTTCTCAAATTTTTCAATTCTGTTTAATAGCCTTGCCTAAAATTATGTCACGTATCGTAAGTAGTACATGGTATTGTGGCTTATAGTGCACAAACATGCGGAAAATGAGGGTCTGGATACAGAAATGAGTCTAATGTTTTCATACAACCAGCTGGGAGAAAGTTGATGGTATAGCCAATAAAACTATCGTAATTTAATTTATTAATGTTGTGGTGATTTTGACTCAGATGTCCCAATCGTCAAAATTAACATTATAATAGTCGTGTGTGATATTTAACTAAATGAGATTTTAATACCTAGAAAAGTAATTATTGATAAATTGGAACAACAAATTGCCTCGTCCATGTCAATTTTTGTCCACGGTGTTTTTAAATTTTCAAGTTCAAATCTAAGGAACCGTTTTAAAAGGACTCTGTAGAAATTGCTGGACAGCTAGAATCTTTTTGTTTGGTATTGGCGACAATAGCCTTCGGTATATATCCAGTGAAACATCAAATTTGACCATCCCATAATTCAACCTCCCCATTTTCATTTTTCAATCGTTTTTCATGTTCTTCTTGACCTCCTTAGACACCTCGCCTTTTGAGCTTGAGAAAGCTTTGACAAGGACTGCTCAGTCAGGATGGGCCTTTATAGAAAGTTGGGTACGTTTCCGATGCAATTCTTGTTGCAGCAAAACATCTCCTTTACCAAATGCCTGCTTTTGAATTTGGTTTCTAGACTGATCAGCTAAAAACTGTTATACTAGGGATGATATTTGAGCCCAATTCCTTTTCCATATTCTTTTTCTGTTGACAATATTCAAAATAAATGCTAATTTAATGGGATGCAGTAAGATGATTTGACAAAGATAGAGCTAAAGCATTTCAGCAACCTCGCTAACTTCTCCACTCATATTTCAAATGGGATAAAGAGCAAAGCAGATGTATACTTGTTACAAGACTTCAACAAAAGAGCAAGAAGGCAGGCAACGAAATAAACCGGTGCCTAAAATATATTAGTTCTCTCTACTACATCATGGGTCGTGAACATCAATTTCATGAATTAAACCAGTACCAAAAGCTCCCTACTCAATCAAATTCTCTGCATAGTCCGTACCTAGGTTTTATAAACAAACCCGACATCGAGATATAGGCATTGCATGTTTATATCATTAGTTGGAACCTCTCAGGATATCAGAAACTAAGCAAAATCAAGACTCAAACTGCTTAACAGTACAGCTAATTAGAAATGGGCAATATATGTATAACCTTTTGATTTAACTTCTCCAACGTGTAGAATTCTGATCATGGTTTCAATTTTATTGATACTATTAATTATTATCCAGTAAACAGAAGAGTTTATGACAAATTAAAACCAATAACTTTAATACCTTCAGTTATCTAGTTACATTTTGCTCAAAACTTTTGAGAAGTCAAATCCAAAATGCAACTTATACTAAGTAATATCTCCAGTGAACATGCTTTAGACAATAAAGTACAAGCGAAAATCAATACATTATGCACCAAAAATTCAACTAAGGGTGAGGAAAATATACATCTCACACTGATTGACACTTATTTTCTGTCTTCAGTACATTTTGGCAAGCAGGTAATAGATCCTGACAGCCCAAGCGGATCAAGATCTGATCTTGTTCTGCATGTCATTGTGCTCTCGATTATACACTAACCACATCATGAGCTCCCAATACTCACATTTAGTTTTTTCAGTGAATAAGGTGACACAAACCTCCTTGAAAACTTTTGATCAGAGAGTTTACAGATTGTAATCAAAGGGGGTCTTTCCTGAAGTAATTTTTTCTTTTCCAGGATATCTATAATTTTTAGTCGAGGTTTCAACCTGCGCTCAACACTGCATAAAAGCAACTCTGGGTGCGAAACTATATGACATCACATTTTCCTGAACTAAGTAGCAGCTCTGCCACCTCCCGAATTTTCCTTGTGGATACGGAAAACGCCGGGGCAACCTCCTAAAGAGAACCAAAATGTCATTTTCAGAAAGCCCCAAGCTCTGGAACACCTTCAGTTTCAGATGCCACTTCTCTACAGACATTGAACTTATTACACGTATGGCAGTTAGATAAATATTAGATATCCTACTAAAGCCCATTTCATCTACCCTATTAACGTACACCTGAATGCATTGTGGTTTAAGCAGAAAAAACCTAGGGAAATAGAACATGTATCTTACAATTTGTGGAGAGCTTATTCCAATACTTTTCAAGTATTCAATATTAGGCAACATAATCTTCTCCAAATCATGTTTCAGAAACCAATTAGATCGCTTTAAGAGCCTACAGACTTCTTCATTTGAACCCAATACATTCTTCAACACTGTAACTGACGGACCAAGTCGATTTTCAGCGCTCCTCCTTAGAAGCAACGGATCATTAGATAGAAGATCAGCCATATCAGCGGGGGTAAAGCCTAAGTCCCGGAAAACTTTGATGTTGGGTATAAGAACGTTGTCGAGGCTGGCAGAGAACTTTCAGAAATTTTCCGACAAGATCTTCAATATGAGTTTGGGAGAAACCAATTTGCTTAAAGAATGACAGTATAGAATCGGCCCGTTCGGGGTTTTTTACATGCATAATGGTAGGTGAGGCTCTCTTAGCAGCCTCTAAGGAGAAATTGTGTTCATTAAGCAAGTAATCAAACATAACGTGTTTGGTGGGGGTGGAGGAGAAGAGGGAAATTGAATAGGAGCTCGGGAGTCGATGGGAATGTGAAGGGTCTTTCGGAAACAGCGAGAGGAGGCCCTTGAACATTTTGGGAGCCATTTCAGAGCGAAGTCTCAGCGTAAGTGATTATTAGCACTTAGATGTAAACGAAACAGTAGAAAAAAAGAAAAAAATAAATAAAAATTTCAAAACTTGCCTCCCAGTGTGACCCTTTAAAAACTTGAACGACGAGAAAACACTCTCCAAAAGCTCCCATAAACGCACTTTCTGGTTTAAAATTAGCGAAGCTTCCATGCCTAAATCCAGGCTTTCCTCTTTTTAGGCCTTATTTGGTTCATCGAAGAGGAGAGAAGGAAAGAAATTTTAATAATATATTATTTGGTTCAGAAAAAAAAAAAATAATAATAATAATATATAGACCATTTTATTTTTATATATTTTAAAAACAATTATAATACAATTAATTATTCTTTTATTTTTAAAAATTTAACATTTTTACCACCAAATTAAACAAATGTAAAAAATTATCTATAATTATAATTATTTAAAAAAATTATAAACAAATGAAACTAACTAAACAATTATTTCAACAAATGTATAATTTAACCTGTTTTATTTTATGAAATCAGAACGGATCTGAGTTGAGAACATTGGCATGTTTACTTTTTTCTTAATATAGCAATATATCTATATTAATTGGTACATTGAAATTTTCCCTCAACCATATCTGTAAAAATTCTATATTTATATTGATGTCAAACAAAATATATTTTTGTATTTATGTGCAATCAAGTAAAGACAATTATTTCATTAACAAAATATTCCAACTACTGGACAGCATTGGTCCCTAACAAAATGTACTCGTCCTGGACTTGAAGAATAAAACATATATTTCATTAATTAAATATTCCAACTACTGGACGACAAAGACAATTCCAAATACAATTCTAACAACATTTCATAATTTGCTACAAAAAGATCATTTCCAACTCCATAATCAATTCTAACTACAAAAAGATCAATTGCTATGGAAGGATCATTTCATGACAGCATACATAACAACAAAAAGATTAATTCCATAATCTGCTACTAGTTTCTAGCACCATAAAACCAACTCCATTATCACTACTTTGCGCATTTGAGGAAAGCATTTTATAATTATATTGAACTATTCAACATTCTTCATGAAGAAAGTTAAAATCTTAGGCACTTTTTCAGCTTCACATCCACATCCTTCAATTAATGTCAAAAGTTCTTCAGGTTCAGGTGAAACTAATGGTGTTGGTGTGGAAATGGCCCTTTCCATGATAGAATTACTTTGTCTAAGTACATCTATTAACTCAGAGATAGTTGATTTGTTTTCACTAACTTCAACATCTTTGTTTTTACTTGAAGAAGTTCTTCTTTTCTTATTGTTGCAGGCACTATTTACTCTAGGTGAATCATCTTCCTGCTGAGCATCAAGTGAATCATTATTAATAAAACAATCATGATTACCCAAAGTGGCTTCATTTTGAGAAACCATATTGTCAACATCATCAATACTATCATGAAATAAATCTTCAGTGGATAAATGTTTGCGTTTCTTCATTTGAGATAGTGTCTCTCTCTCATTTCCAGTAGCTTTTGCATTGCCATAAAGTGTAGCCATCTTTTCATAGTTTGGAAAAGGGGTATTCCTCCACATTGTTGCTCTTGGATGAGCCTGAAAATAGTTTGGAGATATGACAACAAACCAATTTGATCTATCAGCTATGATAATAACAAACTAGAAGCTATATTATCTATAAACCAATAGCTACAGGATAGATATACATTAAGATATTAAAATATATTAAGAGAATACATTAAATAGTTGAATTAAAGCAGCAAGCTAACCTGAATTAAAGCATCCCACACTTGTGGCTTAGCATCCCACATGCAAGTTGTTGGGTCTCAAGCAAACCCACTCATACCATTCTTAAAGAGATCATATACTTCAGTAAAATTTTTCTTCAAAGTCTTCCACCTATTCTTGATTTTCTCTTTATCAATTTTGGTGCTAAATAAAGCACTAAATTCCTTTACTATGTTGTCATATGCAGTGGAAGTAAAGGTGCCATTAACTCTATGACCATAATTATATTCATTCATGAATGCATCAACAAGTACATCATCCATAGGTTTTGACCACACCAAGTTCTCCTTGCTTGTAAGTGCCATGCTATATGAAATACATATTCATTCAATCCCAATGCAATATATAAAATAAGAATACATCTAATTATCAACTCAAACAATAGCAATATATAAAATAAGAATACATCTAACACAATATATGAAATTTAATCGAACATAAAATAGCAATAAAGTGGCAATAGAATAAATCCAAATGTCAACTCAAATAATAGAGTACATAAAAATAAATAGAAAACATAAAATAATAATACATCAAACTTAAAATTCATCATTGTTTTGATAATCTAGCCATATTTGATTAGCTATATTATCTCTTATAAGTTCACCCTAAGCAGCATCGTTGGCTTGACGTCTTGGACCATGATTATTATCATCAAACACAGTTTGAGCTACAAGTTCAGCATCTACTTGAGAAATCAACTCATCATCAGGGTCTACAGTCATTAGATAATTATGAAGAATGCAACAAGCACCAATATCAATTTTTGTGCTTTAACTCCATAACTAGGCTCTGTTCCATTGGATAAAATTACAAATCTTTTTTTCAACACCCCAAAAGCTTTTTCAATTGCATTATGTAATGATGCATGTCGAAGATTAAATAATTCTTTATGATTTTGTGGTGGATTTCTCGTTGAATACTCTTTAAGGTGATAGCGAACTCCTCTATAAGGAGTGATAAGTCCACTGGTTAGCATGAAGCCAGCATCCACAAGGTAATATTTTATCATCAACAAAATTAATCACTATAATAGTTACATAATCACCAAATTTAGATTTCAATGATATCTTCAAAATAGTAATAATTACCGTCAGGAATTTTAAGACTATCTTCTCCTGTTAGTGCTTTTTTTAGAATTCTTAAGTCGGATGCAGTGCCTTCCCATCCAGTCATGACATAAGTGAATTTTAAATCAAATGTGCATGCTGCTAAGACATTTTGGGTTGGGAACTCCTTCCTACCACGGTACCAGGGAGCATCTTTAACAGATACTTTGACTCTTATATGTGTCCCATCTATAGCACCAACACAATCTTTAAAATACGGGTAAAACTTATTTTTTTTTCACTAATTTCAGGAGGAACTATTGAGCCATTAGGTTGTACAACAAATCTATCTTCTAACTCAATGATGGCTCTTAAGACTTTATGGAAGTGACGACTAATTGTCTCACCAGAACGCCGAAAAAAAAAAAGTTCACTACATGATTTTTTGCATCATGTGTTAATATGAAAAGAGATTTTGCAACTTGTTCTTCCACACTTGCCCATCGTGTGGGTTTTAGGTTACACTCTCTTTCCAACATACCACATAATGTTATAAAAGCCTCAGAACCCATCCTAATAATACTTTTACCCTTTTCACTTTTTGATATTTGCCTCATGATCTCCTCGCGGACCCTTTCTCTCTTAGAACGCATGCTATAACTTATTTTTCTTCTTTCAGACATTTGCTTGGACCAAAAATAGGCAGTGACACATATGATCACAATGATAGTTCTTCGACGCAACTCCAACCACAACCTCTACAACTTAACATCCATCTAACTTGAAGAAAATAGAACAAATTAGGAAATAGAAAATGATTAGATAAGGCCATGTGAATGTGTCACAAATATAAAAACAATAAATCATAAAATTAAGAAGTTGAGATTGTAGGCATTAGAAAATAAAAGTACTGCTTTCTGTTTGATACAATATCAATGTTTGCAGGCATTAGCAATTCATTCATAATATTTCTCATAATTCATTCACAATATCAATGTTTGATACAATATTTCTAAACTCTACCACAATGTTTTGTAATGTAAGAAAAAAGAAAGGGTTGGCTTTATCCGAATATATTTTTTGAACGTGAAGCAATCCCACTCCACTCCATCATTAAAAGGTATACCAAACAAGCTTTTTAATTCACCTTCCCACTCTATTCCCTTGCCTCCCTCTCTAATCTCCATCCCACTGATCCTAGCATAAGATAGTTTGGATAGCCAAAGACAACATGAGCTTTCCTAAGGGCTCTGTATGTTTCATCGGGGACAAAAATTGAAAAGTAATTTTTTTACGGTATAATTATATGACAATTTTCTATTATTTGTTTCATTATAAGTGTTCTCTAGAATTTTTTTTTTTTTTAAAAGGGGGGTTTATATGGGGGGTGGCAGTCATTTAATGTTGATGTATGGTTTCTCTTTACTCCAAAAACATAATATGCAATTTAAGAAATGCGCTTAGTGTTCCAAGGGCATTGCTTCATTGAAGAGCAAAAAGCAAGAGTTCTCTAGCCGTAGACAGTAGGAAGTGTGGTCATGCTAGCAATATATTGAATAGTGTATAATCAATGGACAGTAGGAAGACAAATCCAATCAATGCTGGGGAAAATATTCAACATATTCTCGTAAGGAGAAGTTTAGATTTGGCAATAAGTTGAATACCGTACAAAGTGTTTTACCAAGTGTGTGTGTGTGTACAGGTTGGGATAAATCGATACTACTGTAAAACTTACATCTGTACACATTCTAATAACTTTTGATAGCACATGTTGTTTGTCAATATGACTTGTGAATCATGCAGGATTATTATTTTCATTGTGCATTTCAATTTTTACATAAATTTAATTACCAACTAGATGCTAATCTTGTATAATTTTCAAAGCATATTCTGTGTTCATGTGAGACATACCAATGGAGTGCAGACTGATTTATAAATATGAAACTCTATGTGCATGTTTCACTTGAAAAGAACTCTACACCAAATATATATTTTGTAAAATGTTCCCTATTAAAGATTATTCAATGGTGTGAAATTCAGTTAAACTTAAGCTGGCAGCGATTAAGCTAGCAAAATGTGATTTTTATATATGTTCCCCCTAACATCTTATTCTGATATATAAGCTGTGTGCTTATAAACATCTTATTCCTCCTGACAAGGAGCCTCTGGACTGGAACACAAGGATGAACTTAACTGATGGAGCAGCAAAGGGGTTGGAATATTTGCATGACAAAGCAAACCCCCCTGTAATATACAGAGACTTAAAATCATCCAACATCCTCATAGATAAGGGTTTTCATCCAAAGTTATCAGATTTTGGACTAGCAAAACTTGGTCAAATTCATTCGAAGAAACAGAACACTTCCAAAACAAAGTTAACAAATTCATTCGGAGAAACAGAACAATATAAGGAAACAAAAGAAATAGCATTCGAAGAAACAGAAGCACCAACGTTCAGGCAGAAGCACAAAGCAACAAAAGCTCAGATAAAAGCATGAAGAAACAAAAGCATATATTCACTACACCGAAAACTGTAAAATGGTTCAGCTCAGACCACAAGCAAATGATAAAACAGAAGTAATCAAGAAGAAGCAAGAGTAAATAAAAGCGGTTCGAACTTAGGAAGAAGGAGGTCTGATCTGGGCGATCTGGGTTGTAGGTGGAACGAAGAAATCGACGGCGTGGAAAACCAGAGCAAGGCGAGTTGCGGTATCGAGTTGAGAGCTGCGTGGAGACGAGAACCAGACGAGTCACCGATGAACGAAGCCTTGAGAATGAGAGCCAGACAAGTCGTGGCGTGGAGATGGGAGACGAGACACGGACGAACGAAGTGAAGGTATAGTCAGACCGAAAAAGGCAAAATGAAACAAGGGCATTTTAGTGATAATTTTTTTTTCTTGCAGCTTTCCCTCCCAATCCCCCTAAATCGGAGGGAGCAGAGGGGGAGGGGAGGAAAAATTTTATTAAATTTTCCCTCTCCTCCCCTCTGAAAATGCAAATCAAACAAGGATTCCCCTCCCCTCCCCTTAAACCAAATAAGGGATTAGGGTTCCAGAATTTTTCCAATTTCTATCAGTTTCTTTTGGGGTGGTGTCTCTTTTTTTCTTTCTTTTAAGCAAGATATAGAATAAAAATCATTTTTTAATTATAAATTTTAAAAAAATAATAATTAAAATTAAAAATTATAAAATATATAAATTATTTCTCTGTACATACAAGAGGATCTCGATTTGTCTACCACAGATTTTATTTTAATCTTTTCGATAAAATTATTCCCATGATCCTTCAATTTTATTTAAAGTTTTAAAATGATTTTTTAAATTTAAAATATGTTAAAATGGTTTCTTAACTTATATTTTCTCATATAAAAATTCTTTTTGATCAATTTTATATATTAAAGAAACTTTTGATGAATTAAAGTACCAAATATTATTTTTCATGCGGAGTTGAAGTCCAGATTAGAAAAAATGAAGAGGGATCACCAAGATACCTATATTGTTTCTGTTACTGGTGGTTTAAAGGCCGAATGCTCATTAATGTCGAGTGAGAAGGCGAGACATGTGGGAGAAAGAACACGATGCTCATGTGAGACGGATGAGTTGTTAGAGATTTTAGACTATAAGGTGCAGTCGTCAAACGTGGCAAATATGATGCAAAAGCTTGTGCAACTCGAGATGGTTATGGCCACTGCTCAAGACGATAAGATATTCACATCTTGTTTTTGATACTGTCCATTATGACCCCGTCGATCTCTACGGGTTGGGTTCAAAGCATGCGCGCGGAGCTCAACGATTCCCCCAATTGTCTCATGTCATGTGCAACTGCGGCTCAACCAAGCCCTAGCTTGTTGGATCTACCCAGTACCTTGATTCCTTATTCTCATATATACTCTGTGCATTTCTACAAGTCTTGCCCACACCTAAAATTTACCCATTTCACGGCGAACCAAGCCCTTCTTGAAGCATTTGCCACCGCAAACAGGGTTTACATCATCAATTTTGTGCTCATACAAGGGATGCAATGGCTGGCATTAATGCAAGCCCTCTCATTATGGCCTGGCAGCCCACCGATGTTTTGCCTCCACATCCGGACAACAACAACGCTTTGTGACAAGAAATTCTAAGGTAGTTTTAGATTATTATATTATTTATATTTTGGAATGAATAAAATAAGATATATTTATTAATAAAATAATGTCAAATTATATAATTAAATTTTACATTTAATTTCATATCCTATTATTTATTATTAGAAATTTTAATTGCTTTGTAAGTAAGTCTCATTTTGTTTGATTTGAATTATTTTCATTAGAAAAAATATAAATAATATAATATTTTAATACTTAAAAATTTTGCAATAAATGAAGATAAGAGATGAGGGAAAAGAATAGATCTTTTACTTCTAAACTCTAACTCAACAACTCAAAAAAAAAAAAAAAAGGCATTCCAACTCAGCAAAATTTATTTTTTCTACAAATTGATTTAAAAATATTTTTATAAGACAAGTTACCTTGGCACATTTCAAATTTGAGGGTCCAATTTGTAACTTTAAATAAAATTAAAGAACTAAAAAAATTATTTAATCTAGCTTTTTATTTTTCAAAAGCTTTGTGCTTTTTTGGGCCGTAGGGGAATAGGCTTCGGCCTATGATTTTGAGTGAACGGCCCCCTGATTTATACCCGAAAACAAAAGCTTACAGTAGGAGCTTTTGTTCCATTATTTTTCTTTTTGATTTGTTTTGAACACTTAAAAAAAATAATGAGACAGTAATTTATTTATTTCAAGTATTAAAATGAGATAATAGAGACTTATATATATATATATATATATAACTATCAATCACTTATTATTTTAAGTTTTTTCTTTTTGTTAAGAGTAAGTTACTAAAACTTTTTGAAATTGTATATATTGATAATATCCTAATGTCAGAGTCTTGTCACTGCTAAAATATCAAAGTGTTAGACTCTAGAAACGTCCAGCTTTAAATCATTTTATTGTAGTGAAATTTGTGTAATTGTCCTAAAATTTATAAATAATATTTATAATTATATACATAATGTAAAACATGATTGAAAGTCAATCTTGTCGTATTAAAATCTAATATAAATGCAATGCTCACAGCTTATTGAAAAACCTAAATTGTTGCTGTGGTCTTCTTTAAAACCTTAAGCCCCGTTGGTAAGTCAAATGAGAGGTAAAAGTTAATATATATATATATATATATATTATTTATTTTTTTATAATCATTAATCAATTATTATTTGACATTATCTATTTATCATTATCTACTCATTAAAAATAAAAGTATTAAAATTATTTTTTACATCTAAAATAATAATTTCTTTTCCACTTTCATACCTATTTTTTTATGTACTAAACGAGAAAAAATATTTAACAAAAATATATGTTGGTAGAGAGGATAATAAAAGAAGATTTTATCCAAGTAGAAATAGAGCTAGGGAAAAATTTTATTCTTTTGCAAGTATAATTTTGATAAAAACATTGGAGCCTAAACTAAAGTTTTCCGTCATCAATGCTATTGTATCAATGGATAAGTATAGAGGGAGTGTTGACAAAAATAATGATAACAATATATCCGAGAAAACTTTTTGATTTTGAATTTATCTATACAAATAAAGAAATATTTTAATTGAAAAAATATTTAAAAAATTGAATGAAAAGACTTCATCTTTTAAGTAAATTAAGAGAAAAATGATATTTTAAAAATTAAATCAAATGATTTTATTTTTGAATGATCAAAGAAAAAATAATTTTCACAAATTATAATTTATTAAAAAATAAGAATGAAAATAAACGAAAAAAAATTAAAACTCATTGGGGCCCCGAATCCAAGAACAGGAGGCTAAAACGGATGCCCTGAAAACGGGTCGCGACAGACGACAGAGAAATGAGTGAGACGGAAAGCGGTGAGTAAGAAAAGGAGAAGACCGTTTTGAGGTTCATCCGTGATTTCCATTCCAGTCTTCCTGTCATTTATAAATTATTCTATTTTTGTTAGTGCCTCCGACGCCCCCAAAGAAATAATAAAGTGCGAGGGGTAGGGATATCGATGATAAACACCCCGTTAAAATTGTGACGACGAAGAATTTCGATTCAACGGGGTGTTTAAACAATTGTTACAACCTTTCGTTAACTTTTGGTTTTTAATTTCTGAATAGAATTAGGTTCTTACATAGATCAATCTACCCCAAGAAGGAAATTCTTGTTTGCGGATCGATCGGGGAAATCATGGACTCCATAATGAGCAAGCTCCGTAATCTCGATGCCTACCCCAAGATCAACGAGGATTTCTACAGCCGCACCCTCTCCGGTGGCCTCATCACTATTGCCTCCTCCATCCTCATGCTCTTACTTTTCATATCCGAGCTTCGTACGCCTCCTTCTCCTCTATCTTCCTTCCCTTTTTTTTTAATAGTAAAAAAAACTATTTTTCATTTCTCTCTCTCTCTCTGGGATGAATCTAGGTGTTTCTGCTTATTGCTTTATTACAGTGCCAATTTCACGTTGTTTATGAGTTTTGAACATAAATAGATGCCTCCCCTCCCCGCCGGCGGGGGAGACAGTCTGATGGGTTCGATTTCTACTTTGGCGTTTGAATTGTAGATTTTAAGTATCTTATTTGTTTGATTTAGAAGGAATGGCATTTAGGTTTACATTTGTCGTGGAGTCTACCAGGAAGCTAGAATGCATTTTTTTTGGGCAAGGCTATTGGTGACACCTCATAAGCTTATCCATGATTCTTATTGTCAATCTATTACCTTGCTCCATGCAAATATATGTCAGAATACATGAGGATGGATATGCCTTCACTTTTTCACTTTTGGGATGGTTTCTTTTTTAGTTGTGAGTCACTTAGTTGCCTACGACCTTATGTATAAACTTCTTTTTTTTTTTTTTTTCTGGATACTTTTAGAATTCTACACTAAATTAGTTCTCCCGGCACCTTCTTAAAATCACGATTTGGGATCAATTTAAAAAAAAAAAAATTAATTAAGCTAAAAATATGGCCACAAAAAAGATTAAACTAATTACAAAATTTTTTCATCTTGGTTTAGATGACATTTGAAGTGACCAACTTTTAGTTGTACTATCACTTCTTTCAATTTCATGCATTCAAGTCGAGAAGTGTTGTTAATTAAGTTCTTGAAATTTCTAAGTTTCAAATGTACATTGAAATGGTAATATATGGAAGACATATCCTTTAGCACTTTTACCACCCTTAATATAATATAGTCGATTTTCTTTAATTTTCTCATTCTTGTGTGTTTCTTTTTGTGGGCTGGTTAGGCTTATGATGTGCTTCTACTTTGCGTTTTCCTCTTTGTTCAGGATTGTATCTTCATGCTGTAACTGAGACGAAGCTAGTTGTAGATACTTCAAGAGGAGAGACACTACGTATCAATGTAATCTCGTCTGTCTCTTTTGTAATTACGCAGTAGCTTTTTAGAATTTTTGGCTTCCCATTGAACAATAATCTTTTTTGAGCATATTTCTTGTACTTAATCAGTCTTGTTCTTGGGAGCTGTCTCAAGTTTCTTTTATTCATTTGACTACTCTTTTTTTGTTTAAAAAACTTTTGGGGTTTTTATAATATAATGTACCATCTTTTGCCATGGGTTCTATGGTGACTTCATCATTTGTATACTTTGGTATGCTTAAGTTTGCTACACAACGTAGCTGATTTCAGTCAATCTGCTGTTGAAAGTGCAGTTCGATGTTACATTTCCTGCCCTACCTTGTTCAATACTCAGTCTAGATGCCATGGACATCAGTGGAGAGCAACATCTAGATGTCGTACGTATTCTAATTAAGTTTAACTTTTCTATTTCTTTTTGTAAATTTTTTGGGGACATTGAGCACAAGTTATCGTGTGTTTTTCACTTCATGATTGTGGATCAAATTCTAATGATGTTGTTTACTTTTTGGTCAACACTCAGAAACATGATATAGTCAAGAAAAGATTAGACTCTCATGGGAATGTAATAGAAACAAGGCAGGATGGGATTGGTGCTCCCAAGGTAAATTATATTGTTTTTGGATCCAATTTTCTTTTCAAATACCTCTGTATATGAATTTATATTTTAGTATTATATGTTGCTTTCTTATTTTTATTTTTATTTTTTATTGGTAGGATTTAAACTGATCTGATATAATCAACACGTGATTATGCTTAGAAATGTCTGAATTAAACTGCTCTCTTCAGAAGAAGAGATTTTACGACTAGTCATTTAATTATCTCTGATTACCAGAAGGACATCTCTTTTTAGATGCTTTTCTTTTCCTCTTCTTATATATACACTATTGATGCTTCATTTAGAACAAAGCCTACAATTTATGTCATCCTTGTCTCCTTTCCTTGCACATTTTGCTTACTATTTTTTTGTTTGCACAGATTGAAAAGCCTTTGCAAAGACATGGAGGCAGGCTTGAGCACAATGAAACATATTGCGGTTCCTGTTATGGCGCCGAAGCGGTATGTAGGGATCTTTTAATCTATTGCCTTATTTACAACTGGGATTGGATATTGTTATGGATGTACATTTACTTACTGAGGACCATGATATTTCTTGCTCCTGATTGTACCCCTAAATCTTAAGGACTATATATCTGCTCTGGTTAAACAGTTGTTCATTAGGCAGCATCAATAGTCACCTCCCTCGTAGCCACAAAAAGCACCTAATTCTTTGGTGTCCTTTCCATTTCTAAATGAGATCCCAAAGAGCAGAACCACTTTTTCTCGGAACCTCCATCATCATATTATAACCGCTCTTTATAGTGAAAAGACCATGCTCATCCCCACTCCAAGTAAAGCAATTCTCACTACTGTCCTCATGAGGAGGCACGAAAGCAAGCAACTTCAAAATAACGCCTAGCTCAAGGATAGTCTGCAAACGGATCAGGTCCCACTTCCCATTAATATTTACCCACTTACTAGCTTTACTCTGGGCCCAATCAGTGTTAATCTCACCAGGAGTCGCAGGAGTGGGTGGAGTTTTTCTTCCCCTTTTTGCGAATGGTGCCCAGGGGTCATTGAGGATGAAATTCATGTTCTGCAAGACTGCAAGCATGATCAAAACATGTGGTTGAATCTGGAACCCAGATATTCTCTCCTGATCTGAAGGCTTGGTAATCTCACAGGTTTTGAGGAATATGGTATCTGCAGTCAGTGGGCTTTCACCTGCGTTGTGAGTGTGTGGCTTCTTTGGAAATGGTGCAACTTTGCCCTCTTTGACGATTTTAGTAGACTGTCTGATCCTGTGGGTACTGTGCTTTGTGTGAGGGATCCCTATGCTTGCTTCATTAGACGGAATCCTTGCAGCGTTTCTCCCTTGAAGAACCAAGTTGATCATAGCTGGTGTCTTCCTCCACCAGGTTAGTTTAACTGAACAGCGATGGTGCTGTTTCTCCAACTAGGAACATGGCAGGTTGTGGTGGTGTTTTAAGAGATGATAAAGGTGAGTGAAGGGTCGTTTCTAGCAAGAAGTTGGGTAGCTGTTCCATTATGAATGCCGAGTCATGGGGAATCAAGGAGGGTCTCTCCTTGGCATCGAGTAGAGGCTATAGGGAGCTGATTGTTGAATCTGATTCCAAATGTGCCACAGACCTAATCGTTTCATCAAAGAATAGTAACCATATGAGGAACCAGGTGCTTCACTTCATTTTGAGTTTGGTGGAGAGATCTTGGGTTGTGCGCTTTACCCATATTCCTTGTACTTCCAACAAAGCTGTGGACGCTTTGGCTGTGTGTGGTATATCCCAGGAGGCTATCTCCCTAGTTTGGGATTCCATTCCTGATGGCATTTCTATGTTCTTATCAAATGATGTTGTGGGGGCCTCTGTACCCCAAGTAGTTGTTTTCTAGTAGTTTGTTTCTGGCTTAGACCTTGTTTGTTTACACCTCCGCCCCCAAAAAAAAAAAAATTAGTCACCTCCCTACCCTCTTACTCCTTCCATTTGTTAACTGAAATTTTCCATTGTAGGTTTCTTCATGATAAATTTCTTAATTGAAATGTTCCTACGGTCACAAGTTTAATTCTTATGAGGCTTGTGTTCCATAATTGTATTTTACAGACAGATGAGGATTGTTGTAATTCCTGTGAGGAAGTTCGTGAAGCTTACCGAATAAAAGGTTGGGGGATATCAAATCCAGATTTAATTGACCAGGTATGGTAATATGACACATTGGCTTTCAATTTAATGACTGTCCTGGAAACCTGAAAGCAAATTTGTTGGCTAATAAATATGTGTACGTTAACTTTTTACTGGTTAAAGTACACTGCTCTGTACTTCAATAGTTGTTCAGATTACACTTATATAATATAACTGGTTATGAAATTATGAGATGCTAAAATTCCATATTTGTGAACTATATGGTTCATTCTTATGCTGCTGTGGCTGAAACTGGTATTTTCAATTGATATACTCTGCCACTTGTAACACAGGATGCATGGTCACCAGAACTGGGTTCAGTTTACTGCTGTTTCCACTTTCCATTGTAGAAGAAAGTGACTTTTCTCCCAACAGATCCATTCTCTCCATAATAGTAATATAGTTTGTTGTTGAATTACCAATGTTAGTTGCATATATTCACCTTTGTTAATGATGAGATGGACCTCACATGTCCATATTTTGATGACTATCATAATTCTTCAAGGTGTTTATTGTGTTTTGATTCATATGTTGTTAAATTCCTTTGGTCAAAGTTAAACTTTGGTCCTCTCTGCACCGCCCCCCCCCCCCCCCCCCAAAAAAAAAAATCCCCTTCTTCGACATGCATTAAAACATATTGGATCTGCAGTATTGGATAATACCAACGA
Organism: Erythrophleum fordii; assembly: GCA_032878935.1. Lineage (NCBI taxonomy): Eukaryota > Viridiplantae > Streptophyta > Magnoliopsida > Fabales > Fabaceae > Erythrophleum > Erythrophleum fordii. The sequence continues at coordinate 31,624,465 of JAVQMF010000050.1, forward strand.
TCCAAAAATGGCAAAGCCTTTCCTCTTCATGTGTTACATGGCAAATGAAGATGGTCAGTTAAGTAGTAGCACCATGCCAACACCCTGTGACGTATGTGTGGATCATAGTTTGATGCAAAGGGACATATGGAACTGGACATCAGTTTGTGGAATTTGTTTGGATCTTTGACAGCATTTATGAACTTGTTCATTTAGGATGCTTGTAATGTATTCATACCTAGTTCCTATTGTTAAATGGTGTGATTAAATAGAGTTGCATCTTGGTATGAAGGAATTTTAACAAGCTTTGTGATGATGAAACAAACCAGAAGCCACTAAAGCTGCAAAACCCTCTGTGTGTGTGTGTGTGTGTTTTGCATCTTGGTATGAAGGAAAGGAATGTTTTAACAAGCTTTGTGATGATGAAACAAACCAGAAGCGTTCACTAAAGCTGCAAAACCCAATGTGTGTGCGCGCGCATGCGTGCATGCATGTGTGTCCGTGCGTGCAAGTATGCATATTATCTACAAGTTTATGCATGTATCATTGACCATACATGCTATAAACTTTTTATTGTTAGAATGTAGTCAGGATGTTTGATCACATGTTATAAATTTTAACAATGATAGGCCTTATCCTTGTTCATGATTAGTCAAAGTATTCTTCTACCACAGTTGAGTTGTAGATATTAACTTGGTATATGTTTGTTTTCATGTGTGGTGTCTAGTGCAAAAGAGAAGGATTCTTACAAAGGATCAAGGACGAAGAAGGCGAAGGATGTAATGTCTATGGATTCTTGGAAGTAAATAAAGTGGCTGGAAATTTTCATTTTGCTCCAGGGAAGAGTTTTCAGCAATCTGGTGTCCACGTGCATGACCTGCTTGCTTTTCAAAAGGACTCTTTTAATGTAAGACACTATTTATTACTTTCGACTTTTTTTTGGTCCTTTTTTTTTTTCTTTTTGGGTGAACTTGGTGCAAGTAGCCATTATTATTTTGTATATTTTATAGCTTATGTGAAGCATCCAAGGCAAGGAAATGTGACAATAAGGCTTTTCCTTGTTTTTTCTCCTTATTCTTGTTCTGTATAAATTTTCTCTATCGTGCACCATGTTGCTAGACCTCTGATTTGTTTATGAGATGTGATACAGATAAGTCACCAGATTAACAGATTAGCTTTTGGAGAGTATTTTCCTGGTGTTGTGAATCCTCTTGATGGGTGGGTTTTTTTTGCTTCTATTGCCCTATTGCCCCTAGTCCAATCAATTTGTCATACTCGAATTTTTTATTCTGATACATTCTGATGCTTTCTCAATTATCAGTGTGCATTGGACACAACAAACACCAAGTGGAATGTATCAGTATTTTATAAAGGTTAGCAACCTAGATTCTCTACAACTACATACTACTAATATCAAGTACTTATCAAACGAAGTATAGCAAGTATGAAGTGTTGAATAAATTGCAAATTGTAATGTCCCTTGGTGAAGTTACTATTCAGTTTATCTGTCTCTGTATTTACTACTTTAAAAGGAATTGTGGGTGCAAATAGTTATTGCATCCATTAGTGGTGGTGTCTTTTTTTTTTTTTAATTCACTAGCTATAAAAATCTTTTGATTAAAACTACTATTGTGCGTATTAATTTTCATCTTGTGATTTATCATTGCATTAATTTGTCTCCCACATCTGGCTAGATATTAAAGATGATACTTATTGAACTCCTATGTAAAATTAATTTCGTATATGTATTTTATAATTTTTAATCCTGGTATTTTATTGCAAAATAGCATGTCTCTTGCTTGAAACTTGTTGATGTCACCAATGTCTCCTGTTATGCTTACACATATCTCAAGGTGGATCAATCTCTTCTTTTTGAGAGAATTTAGCTTGTCTGAGATATAGGACGCTATCTGTGAGACCAGTTTGATGTTTTTACTAGATTTGTAATATCCACTCTCCGTTTTTGGAGAATGATTTAGAAAGTAATATACTACATATGAATACCCCCAACTTTACAGTCTTTTGGGCTATGTCACATGCTACATTCTTTTGTTTATTGCACAGCTTTTCCTTGTTTTCTTGTTATCTTTAGTTTGTGTCTTGAGCTATTGGAATTGGCATTTCCTTCCCTTGCAAGAGATGAAAATGATTTAGAAAGTAATATTTGAATACCAAAGTGCGCTCTGTTTGTTCTATGTTTTGTTAGGTTGTGCCTACTGTATACACTGACGTGAACGGGCACACAATCCAGTCAAACCAGGTTCAGTAAACTAACAGATGTCATTTTGTGACATTTATTTTGTATTCTAACGAGCTAGACATATTACAACTAGACATGGTTTTGCAGTTCTCTGTGACAGAACACTTAAGGACTGGAGATGTGGGTCGTCTTCAGTCCCTGCCTGGAGTTTTCTTCTTTTATGACCTTTCCCCAATTAAGGTGATATTTTTTATTTTGAATTTTCAAAGTATGTCAAAATACTAAATATATAGAATAAATATGCAATTATGATTTTATTTTGCATTAGGATGTTTTTTTACGCTCTTGTTCTCGGTATTTTTCTCATTATATTAGAGTTGTATATTGCAGGTTACTTTTAGCGAAGAACATATCTCATTCTTACACTTCCTCACCAACGTGTGTGCCATTGTTGGAGGTATAGATTGATCCTCCCCTTACACCACTCCTTTCTTGCTTGCTTTGCTTAAATGAATTCATGATACAATCTTACTTCCAGTTTTTTAATTTGTGGCGACCGTGCTACCTGTCCGTTGGATACAGGTGTTTTCACTGTTTCTGGAATACTAGATTCGTTTATCTACCATGGTCAAAAGGCAATCAAGAAGAAGATGGAAATTGGCAAATTTAGCTGATAATTGGTCTGTTGGAGCTTGACTTTGCGTTATTTGATTAATTTCCAGTGAAGGGCTTTCCGGAGAATGATAAATTCGGGAGAAGATCAACTATTGAATGAAATTCTCTTTTTGTTTGCCCGAGTTCTTTCAAATTCGACGAAAGGTTTTTGCCATTAGATCTGATGTCTATGAAGGTTAAAATGCTAGATTATACATGTGCAGCAAATGCCGTTTGACATATTTTATATCTCTTTCTGAAACATCTTTAATGACGTCAATCTTGCATCTCTGTTCTGGATGGTAGACGGGTAGAGGGTAATCATTTATGGCAGAACTAAATTCAAGAAGGGGTTGAAAGGAAGTTTTTTAGGGGAGATTAAAATCAAAACGATGGGGGTTAAACTTGAGAGTTGATTTTGCCGCTGCGTGTTATATGATGTTCTATGGCTTCTCATTATTGGCATTTTCAATTTATTTATTTATTTATTTTAAATGTCTCTAATCACCTAGTGTCATGGGTTTATGAAAACAGGTTCTTGGGTTTTTGGCGGAGAAATTAATGGAAAAATTATATATAGGGATTATAAGTTGATAAAAATAACATTAGAAGATTTTAAAAATTAAAATTTCTCAACATAATTTATAATAAGTATTTCTGAAAGTTATTTACGTTTTTTTAAAGGTATTCTTAAGAGAAATTTTTTGTAATATCAAAAAAAATTAAATTATAATTTCAAAAAATATGGGTGATAATTTTTAAAAATTCAAATAATTTTTTTCTGATCTTTCAAAAAAATTTTGATTTGTAGAATTTCTCAATAAATTTTTTCTTAATTTATGGTTCATATATAAAATTTTTCCGAATGTAATATTTGGTGACGGGGAATGGGGCTGAGTTACAGCCTATGGGTCTACAACACCAAGAGACTTCCGAAACGACGCTTCAGGACGAGTAGTTCACAATCACAAGCAAGAATGTGGCTATTAGCATATGATTGAAGCGTTGAACAGTGCTGGGCCTGTAAAAAGCCCACTATATGAAGCTCATTGTCACTCACAGATTCGACCAAAAAATACAGTGCCACCAGAAAAGGAAAATATAGAGCCCAACGCAACGAAAATTCATGGTCTGGGGAAAGTTACATCTTTCCTTAACATATTTACACATTTCGAAATTGAAGATAGGTCAGATTAGAATGTAGATTTTAAGTCTGATTCTAATGTTATTTAAAAAAAAATTGTTATATGTAATGATAAGTTAGTTAACTAACTCTTTGCAAGGCTGATTTCCCCCAAAAAAAAAAAAAATTTGCAAGGCCGATGGAATTTTCACTTTTTCAATAACTTGTAGCTTGTATATGAAGGAAAAGCCTAGAAAGGCATTGATTGGAGGAACTCTAGAGTATACAAAAAGGAGGGGAAAAAATAAAAAAGCGATTTTTCTGCTCTCCCATGTTTCTGCTTCGTTGATGGTTGCTTTGGAGAATAAATTATTATCCGGAATGTAAAATTGGGAATATCCTATATCCATCTATTTAATAAGGAAAGTTCTCCTCCCATCGCATTCACAAAAATTCTTAAATATAATTGAGGGAAAAAAAAAAAAAAAAGCCAGTCAGTTGATCATATCTCCTTAGAATGTGGACTTTTCCACGCACTTCCCTCTTCCTCTACTTTTCTTTACATTTACTTTTTTCAATAACATTTTTAATATTCTTTGGGTTGAGGAAGGGGATTCTAAGAACTTTCCTCGCAAATTGCAATCAGAAGAACGAATAAGAAGAAAGATAAAAAGTTGCGTGTCCTCTAAAGTAAATCTTATCTTGGGACATCGTCGGGATGCCATATGCAATTCATAAAATTTGGGTCTTATCAATGCTGTTGGAAAAATAGATTGATACCTGTAATTTACACTTCTAACTTGTTACATCTCCCACGTTTGGAATCCACATGACAAAGTTCTAAATGAGAACAATATTTGAAAATATTTTTTTCAAAATACTTGCCGTGTAGTGAGTATTTTGAAAGGCTATATGGAAAGAACATTTCGTTATTTGGTAAAATTATGACAAAATTTTCTATAAATTAGTAAAATGTATTAGTGAAATTGATTGAATAAGCATTGAAAATTATGGGTGAAATTCTGAGCATAAGCGAATGCGATTAAAAATAATAATAATAATAATAATAATAATAATAATAATAATAAATAACTCAAGCTATCAAGAGTCAAGTTAAGTTTAAAAGGGACTCTCAAAATAATTCTCAAAAGTATTTAGAATTTTCGAAAAGTAACTAAAAATAATCTTGTTACATATAAATGTAAAATCTTTTGCTGTCATCAAATATTATAGAAATATAAGGCGGAATTCCCACAAGAAATGTCGCTTTGTTTAGATATACTTTTGAACAGCACAATAAGAAGTTGATTTTTTTTTTTTTAAAGACTACTTTTAAGATATCATTAGACTGTGGCTGATTTTTGTTTTTTGCTTTGTGTTAACATCAGAAAATTGCCAACGCTAAACCTTCTTAACACCATCTTCTTGTCCGAATTTTCAAACCCGAAAACGAAATGCAATTTTTGTTTCCTCTGGAGCTCTTTGAATCAAAAATTCAAATGGAATGGCCCCGCTTCCTCAATAAATTAGTTTTGATCTCCAATCACATATAGATTATCCATAAAATTGGAGAGAAAATAAAAAAAAATATTGTACATAGACAAATTAAAAATATTACAACATTTAATTCTTTGAGCATTTTTGTTGACCCAAGGTTATATTATCTTATGATGATAATAAAAATCAAAATTTACTCATGTAAAAACTCATTTTGTATTGGCTCATTGTCAACTCTTTATTGTTTGAAAAACAAAAATATTAATGTATATATAATAAAACCTTTGTCTCTCTTAGTCAAGCAAAACGAAAACATGATATAATTCTTTCTATCTCTTTCTCTTCCGTAACTGTCTCTTTTATGAAGAAAATGTTGTTGGAAAATTATTAATAACATTTATAAATATTATATAGAATAGGTTGTTGGAAAAGAATTCTTTACGTTCTCAATTACCAATAAAGAAAAAGCTTGTTAATGTTAAAAACATTTTCTCATTGATTTAGCTAAAAAATTACTGCTATTATCATTTAATTTCTAATAGCTAAAAGTTATTGAAACTTTATAGATATATGAAAAAATTAAATGCAAATAATGAACTTGAATATCATTTTAAACATCATGTAAAAAGAGAGTAGCTATTTTCTATAAAATATTCTTAGTCTTTGATATATTAGCTTGTAAAAAGTATTTATTAAGTAGAGTGAAAACTCTATTTACAAGGTGAATTGTTATTCTATATTACAATATGTAACTCTCTAGTTGTGAGAATAAATTAAAAGTAACTTATAAAAAATGTTGCTTTAGTTTAAAGTAAACTTGTAAAACCTGTGTTAGTAATAAATATGTAAAATTAACATCTTGTAACTTTTTAAATTGAATGAAGGAAAATCAATTAAATTTTAAGGGAATTAAATGTAGAGTTGAGAAATAGAATTTAGTAGTGTGTTTCTCTCTTTCTTTATCTCACTTTATTTATTGCATATTCTACTTTTTCACTCTTAAAAGATATTCCACTTGCATATATTAATATGCTCCACTTTCAAATAACTAGCTTTATTAGCATATAATAGTTAAGTTTATATGTCTGTATTAGCTAGCTCCACTTACTTACTATTTGTTCATTTATTATTTCCTCACTCCATATTGTGCTTCCTCCACTTTCATATTTATTAAATTTTGTATTATTTAATTCTTTTACCTATTAAATCTATTTACCCCTCTAAATGTAACTATCAACATTAACTTTGTTTTTCTAGTTATAGATGTTTTACATAAGGCTTTTTTTGTGTGACAAGTTTAGAAGTTAAATAAATCATTTCCACTATAAAAGGAGATGTACTACAATTAATGGATACTTATTAGCAAAAAGTCATTAACAAAAGTTGAACTTGTTGCTTTTTCTGTGGCAACTCAGATTTGGTATTAATTAATTGAGCAGATTAATGACCTTTAACCTAGTCTCTCGTAAAAATTTGTTTGTTTCATAGCACTTATAGGGAAAAGAAATGTAAGAAAACAGTTGTATGAAATTATTTTGCCTAGACTCTTACAACTTAACTTGATTGTTAGGATGACTTTGAAATTTATGATGTATGAAAATTTGTTACTTTTTTAAATTCTTAAAAATTAACAAAAATCAAACTTGCAATCCAATTTGTGATCAAGTCTACCCCCCGCCAATATGTGGATGTGGCTGTATTAATGTTTAAGTGATTCCATTGAAATGTTTTTGGTGGACTAATTAAACTTAAATATAGTCATCTATAAATGTTAATAATGTTTTGTTTTGCATCCACAAACATAAGGGAAATGCTTTTGTTATTATGTAAATGGGAAATGAGGATAAAGCAGTTCAGGGAGGCAGTTTAGTTAGGGATGATGACGGCATCTCGATCGCTTGGAATGAGTTGATATTTTTTTAAAAATTGGATTATTTAAATTTTTTGTTAGTTTTTTAAATTTAAATTATCATTTGTTTGATATTGACAATTAAAATATTATTTTTATTTTACATCTTGTGTTCTTTCAAATATAAAAATAAAATATACAAAAATAAATCTAGGTCATCCAAATTTAATTTGGATGTCCTAGATTAGAAGTACTAAGATGAACTATGAGAAAATGAGCATGGGATCTAAATTTTGATAATAATGACTACAATATTAACAAGAATAAGTAAGTGAAAAGATCCATTAAATTTACTAGTAAATTATATATTTTTATTTTAAATTATGTTGAAATTATAAAGATTTTTTTATATTTTTAAACTATTCATTTTTTACTGAAATACATTTCATTAATCTAAATATATATAGAGTCTTTTTTTAAAAGAATTAAATTTTTATTCACCAAATCTATGCTCTTGAATTGTTGGATCTAAATAATATTTTTAAAATCAAATCAAGCATTGAATCGATAGAAGTTTAATTCATAGTTTAATGGTTTGAATGTACTTGAATCATGATTGAATCGATAATAATTGTATATATATATATATATTTAAATTTTAATATAACAAATAAATTTTAAATATTTAATTACTATTTTTATATTTCTTAAAATATTTAAAAAATCATTTTTAATTGAAAAATAAAAATTACTTGTGATTAAAATTTAAAAATATTTTACTTTCAGTTTTTTAATTCTCAAATTATATTAAGATTTCAGTTATTATTAAAAAAATAAAAAACAAAGGGTTTAGAAATCATAAATTAGAACAAATAATTTAACTAAATCAAAAATATAGTTATAAGTATATATATATATATATAGTATATATATATATATATGATTTATATAATTATTTATTTTATTATTTCATTGAGATGTTTATATAAATATTAAAAAATATGAAATATTATTAAAAGAGACTTATGATTTAGATGGCCAAAAAACTAATCACTTGGTGGAGGCTTGTGTTCATGTGTTGAATGTTACTTTTATAAAATTGGATTGATTTTTTTGATTTTTGAACAATTCTAAACTTATCCAAAGTTAAGGGACTAATAGTGGAATTTAATTAAAAATTGATTTCTACTTCAATCGGTTGAATCGGCTTATCTAATCTAATTTTTAAAATAATAGATTTAAAAAAATATTTTAGTTAAAAATATATATTTAAGTTAATTAAAATATCTTAATAACAAAATTTTAAATTAAATTAAAATATAATGTAATTTTTAATCATTTTAGAAAAAATATATATTTTAAATAAATTGCATATTTTAAGCAAATCTGTCCGCAATTTAGTCTAAATTTAACGAATCCAATTGAGGAGAGGTGCTACCAAATACTGTATAGTGTGGTGCATTTGTTTTATCCTCTTGGGTTTTTACACATGCGTAACTCTATATCTGCCGTCAATGGTAATTGGTAGGGAATACTTGAGAAGCGTGAAATTGAGAAGGGCTTGCATTCATAACACAAAAGAAGAAAAATAGAAACAAACAAAGCAAAAGTTATCACGTTTTTGACCCTTTTGATGCAGCAGATCTTGCCGTCTAAACATCATGGTTCATTGAATCGACTTGAATCACGAGTTTCACGGTATGTCCTCGGATTCTCAATCCTCAGTTTTTTCTTTTCTTTTTTTATTTAATGAGTTAAAATATCAAATTTTATACCTGATCTTTTTTAAATGTTGCTCAGGATATATACAATTAAAGAAAGAAATATTGCTCAAAATATAATCAAGATAATTAAAATTGGACTAGACACAAATTTTGGTTTAGTTTGATTAGTCTAAAAAAAATCAGTCAATTAAAAAATTAATAAAAAATTGACTAAACTAATCAAAATTAGGCCAGTTAAAAATTGATTAAATCTATTTTTATTTAAAAAAAATTCTTACAAGATAGAATAATTTATTTTAGATAGATCTAAAAAAACTAAAAAATGAAAAACACCAAAAATAAGAGAGTTGAAATAGAAAGAAAGTATATATATATATATATATATATATATATATATATATATATGAGAAACAGAAAGCACACATTTAATTATTATTTTTTTATTCTTATTCTTTATCATACTCTATCTTCTTACAATATTTTTCTTAATTCTTAAGATGTTTGGTCAAAATTATCATTTATTTTTTAGTCTTTTAATGATAAGTGAAATTTTAGTATAATTTTAAAATTTTAATATTAAATACTTCTAACTTTTAATCTTGAGTCTTTTTTTAATAAAAAATAAATATTTAAATATTTTTAAAAATATCCATTTACTAATCAAATATTTAGTATTTATTAATATTTATTTATTATATTAAAATTTTAATATATAAATATTTAATTATTATCAATTCAACTATAATTTAATTATTATTAAATCAATAAATTATGGATTAACAATTTTACTAATTCAATAATTGATTCAATTATAAAAACATCGAAGTTGAAAAAAGAATAAACAATGGATCTCATCTTTCGATGACACATATATATATATATATATATATATATTTTCCTCTTATTTTACCGGCAGAGTTATTGCACAAGATTTAGGTTAAAAAAAAAAAAGAGCAACAATAAATTTTACACACGCATATTATCCTTGATCCTCTGCACTGTCACATTATATATATATATATATATATATATATATATATATATATATATATATATATATATATATATATATATAATAAATTCTCTGCAATGTCCTATATCCTCTGCAATGTCACGTTCTCTGCAAACCACCTATATCTCCACAGTAATTACTACGATATTGCATTTTTTGCAATCAAATTATAATATACATGATATTCCTTTTTTTAAAATATCAAACTGGCTTCGTAACATTTTATATGCAGTATAAGATTTTTTCCATCCATTTGCTTTATGTTACAACAAATAAAAATTTGCATAATATGTATTTTTTTAAGATTAAAATTAATTTTAATCTATTAAAACTAATTACATGCTGTATAACAAATATATTAAAAACTCACAACATATATATATATATATACATAATACTAAAGGAGTTAAATAATTTTTTAAAAAGAATAAACATCTTAGAAAAAATAAAATAATGAAATGGACATCTGCGTACATCTAAATGATACAACGTAGAACGCTTGCGCCTTATCCCACGCCGTACTTACTGAGAATCAGATTTCAATTGCTCGTCATTAACCGTATCAATAATTCACTTATCATTATGACCTTAACAAGAATTCCCAAAATTTCAGCACTATGCTCTCCCATGGCTTACACGCATAACACTTGCTCTGTTGTTCCACTACCTTCAACAGAATCACAAAACCATACGACTTATCAGCAGATGCAGCGCACAGGAGAGGATCTTTTCCCAAGACAAATTTCACACACCAATATTATAACAAGAAACATAATACAATATCAGACGAAATACCATAATTCAATTACATCAATAAACACCTACGACCCAGTCCAAGTTATTTTCCTTCTCCACGACCAAGCAAGAAAAAACCAGCTGACCATGGTAGAGGTTACAACGTATTGACAGAACAATAATGCAAATCCTAAAGTAGCCCTGCAATTACCAAAAATTTTATTGCAGTAGCTACCTAAAACCTAAAATACTATGCATAAAAAGACTGCACTAGAAAATAAGATACATATAACACACGGACAATAAGCATAAGCCTTCACAGAGACGCCCAGTCAATCTCATAAGAAGGGAACTTTTGCAGATTAAAGTTATCCAATGCACCATCCCACTGCGGCTCGCTCACATCCCCGAAAGTCAGATCCGACAGAGGCGACGAACCGCCAGATCCCTCGCTCTCCGTCATCACCGTCGACGAGGAGCTTTCCGGCTTGAGATCGGCTTCGTTGACCACCGTCTGAGCATCCTTCGAACCTGCCTTCGACCGCCCCGTGGACCTCTTGGATGAGCTCATCGGCTTCCCTGACTTCCCCTGTTTCTGCAGATCAGCCAAGCTTTCGCAAATTGCTTGAAGCTTAGCGTCGACAGAGGAATGAAGAGGCTTGTACTCCCCAAATTCGCCGCCAACACAGGAACCTTGGTGTCGGAGGTTGGGGAAGTTGAGCCTGGCAAAGTCACCTCTGAGCTTGTAAGCGGCCTTGTCGTAGGCGAGGGCGGCTTCCTCGGCGGTGTCGAAGGTACCGAGCCAGAGGCGCGTGCGATTCTTAGGGAGTCTGATCTCGGCAACCCATTTCCCCCAATGGCGTTGCCTGACACCTCTGTAGAGCTTGGTGGGTTTAGAAGGCACACCCGTACACTTCATGGGAATAGGTTTGGGACTCAAGAAGCCCAGGGTAGCACTATTTTGCTGCCAACACAGATTATGATGGTTCTGGAGCTGGATCTGGGCTTGGATCTGATTAATCTGAGATGGGGTTAGGTTGTTTAGCCCAAGAACAGAGCTTGGTTGCCCGAAACCGATTATGTTTTGGCTGTTCGATAACCCATCGCCAAATACAGGGTTCATCGATGTGGAGCAACCGTCTGTGTGAAAACAGGACTGTGAAGGGACTGATGGGGATGATAGATAGTAGTTGGAAGAAGGAGAGTACGACGTAGAATGTAGAGAGGAATTTGAACTAGGGGATGAAACTGCGGAGGGAGAGGGAGTTGTGGAAGGACTTTTCATAAAAGGTTCAAGAACTTCCATTAGCTCACCCCTGAAGGGATCTGACTGAAGTGGTCTGCTACTGCAGAAATCCATTGTAGCCATAACTTCCACTGGACACAGATCTAAGCGAAGATCAACCTGCGTCTTACAAAAACTAAAGAACAGGTACTTGTTCAAGACAGAAAAATTAAAACCAACCAAGCAGAAGAGAAAATCTTTTCTACAAAAAGGGACAACAGAGGTTTAAAATACCCAACCCCTTTAATCCCAGGAAATAAAAAACAGAGCTTTGAGGGATCAAAAACAACCCTCGTAGCTGGTTGAAAGATGAGAAAAACTCAAAATTTAAAATTTAAAAAAACGAAAACTAAGCAGGATAATTATGAGAATTTTCAAACAATAAAACAGAACCTGGATCTCGATTCTGAAAACACCTGGCTTTCGAGAAATCCTTCTAAGTTTGCTTCTTCATGAATTAAAAGACAAACCCAAAAATCATAACTTGAAAGACAGATGATTAACAGAAAGGGATTCAGAGAAGCGGGGCGTTACAGAAGGGGGGAAAAGAAGAAGATTAGAGAAGATCTGGGATCACACAAATGGGGAGCTGCTCTCTCAGAGAGAAAAGGAAAGTGAAATGAGTGAATATCTCTCGGCCGCTCTTGGTTTTTTGTCTTTCTAACACCCACTCCTTTATATAGCAGCCTGCCACCTTATTATCACTGTTAGTCACTTCTTTCATCCCAAATTATCGCGCTCGTAAATTCTAACCACGGGTTAGTTCTCGTGACGCAAGGCAGCTTCAAATTGATTGAGATATCAACCAATCAGATAAAGACACGTACCGAATTTCCCTAGCTCAAACGACACGTGCCCGTTCGAAACGGGCAGATGTCAGTGTCCTTTCATAGTTGTCATTTTTTTTTAATTTGTTCTTAGCCTGTTGACCATATCAGTGCGCGTTCACACCAACTACTCCTTGAACTAGATTGCAGCCTTTTGTTTTTTGTTTTTTTGGTTCCCTTTTCTTTCTCGGGTTGCTTTTTTCTAACAACTGCGTTGCTCGCTTTAAGCTGCGTCTCTCTTGAATTAAAACAAATTAGTTTAGTGGTTTCAACTTTTATGAATAAATTAAAGGCAATAAAATGAATAACTCAATTGTTTTTATGTTCGAACTGAGATTAGTATTGATTATAGATTAGAGATGATAAAGAGATAATATAATCTTATGAGCGGGGGGGCATTGCAGTGCACAAAATGATAAGTGGATAGCCGTTTTCCTTTTGTTTTTTGCCCCAGTTAGTGGATAGCCGGTTTGTGATCTATAAATTACACACCAAAACAAATCCATTTATTGTTATTATAATATATATATATATATATATATAATATCAGTACGAGCCGCGGCTCATGAACGGAGTAATTTCACCTTGTAAATAGTATGACTTTCACGGGTTACGTACTTTGATATTGTTGATGTATATATAAATAGTACATGTTCACATAATTACTATTTATACTTTTTTTTAATTCTTTTTGTAAATTTTTAAAATTTTTCTGCATCTTGTAGGGGCAAGACTAATTATTATTATTAACTGGGAAATGCTCAGCAGTAATAACTATGGAACAAGGGCAGCTTGAAGTGGTACAAATGTTATACTCCAATAAGAGCTCGTGGTAATTGTAGCACTAATTAAATTGTGAATCCTGATAACAATTGGCTTTTTCTAAAAACAGAAGAAAAAAAGAGCTAATTTGGGAGTGGAAAATGATAGCCCCTCCATGCAAGAAAGAAGTCTCTAGATGAAGAGAAATTAATGATAGACCAGCTGCCAGCTGGGATGCACGTTATCGTAATCTAATTCTTGTATTTCCACACACACCCACGATCTGTATCTAAGCATAATTAATATTAGGTATTTTTTTATCAGTATAATATTTATTTATTATATTGTTATGATTACTATTTAACAATTTATTATTTTTAAAATAAAAATACAAAATTTATCTTGTTTACATAATTATTTTTATTTTTAACTTTTTATATATTAAATACATAGCAAGAAAGGGAAGAGAGTGCAAGCGTGCAACACAAGAGAGCCGTTGGATGAGCAGAAACGAAGCGGACGAGATGGACGCTGCTGCGAAATCCTGAGGTCATCGTTACGCATTAAACGCCGAAGAAGCGAGAGTGACTGTTCCGTTAGCGGACCCCACATAATGAGCTGGCTAATAACTTATTAATGAGAACATGGCAGTTGAATTCAAAGGCGAGTACTAACCACGGGTAATTCTCTGTTGACCATGGTAGAGTTTACACGGGGTTTACGGCGTAGATTTTAAGCAAGAGAACGTGGGAATGACACGTGCAGAGTGAGCAACCTCTTCAATTGCGGCGCCAGATATTGTCTTGGATTTTACGGCTGTCTGTGCTTGACTCACGCTCGAAATTGGAGTGTCTGGGTGACGGGTGTCGATGGCCACACTTGTGCCGCATCAAAGTGGAAAGTGAGCGACACGCTCCAGAAGCAGCCTTCTCGCAGACTCCGGAGGTTGAAAATATGAATTTGTATCGCTGAGTTTAGCATTAATTTTGGTGAAGAGTGAGCCCAAGTACCCAAACCCCAGATCTGTGTTGGTTAAGTTAGTTGACTGATTTGGGCGGAGAAATTTCTGAAATAAATCCTGCGGCGTGCTTTTGATGGTTATGTACTAAAAACCGCATTTTCTTTTTCTTTTCCCACCTTCCCTTTCCACCACTCTCCTTATCAATAATGTAGCCGCATATCCCTCTTTCCACTTCACACTAAACTAAATCGCTTTGATTCCTTTCATTATTCATTACGATTGCTATATTATATCTTTATTATTTTATTCCCTTATTGTTATTATCGTGATCGTTAAAATAGGAAATTCAACTACACCATGTGACAATAATTAGCATGATCATTATTGGAATGCTTGGCTTGATGGATTGAGTTCACATTGCACAAGTACTGGCCACCTCCAATTTATTCATTTATAAGTGTAATTTTTTATATTTTTATTATCAGATTTTTTAATTAAAATATAATAAATATATAATTACCTAATAATAATTTAACTACAAAATTATATCGTTAGTTATAAGAATTATATATTTATTATGATATTATTAAAACTATACACTAATTGTGTTTTAAATAAAAAAACTTGATAAAAAAAAATATAAAGTTTTTTCTATTTATATATAGCGAATAATAATTAAGTGAATGAAATTAACACTTAAACTAATTCCAACATTTAGCATTGAATTATTAATTGCAAACTTATGTGAACATAACACTGCACAGGAGCATTCTGCACGTTGAAAATGAAAAGGGTAAATACAAGTTATGCAAATGGGATCGAACAAAAGTTTCATTAGAATTAATAATTAGATGACGAGACACATAAAATGTTAAGATAGAGAGAATGAGATACATGATGTTGTGGAGCAGCAATTTGAAATGGAGAGATGTTTTGGCTCGGATAGTCAAATATAAACGAGGAAATAGAGTATTCTAGGAAGCAAGTTGTGAAGTCCATTTGCTAGATGCCATGGGGGAAGAATTTCAATACTAAAAGGAAATACCAAGTTCTTCACTTCACGCCACAGCTTTGCCGCTTGTTTAATTTTTCAATTCATTCAATGTCTTTATTCCGAAGGAATCCGTGACTTTGGCTGTGCAATGCATCTGGGCGGGGGATGTAAATTAAGGCTCTGTGGGACCATTCGACGCGGTAAAACTGTTTTGCTCTCTCCGTGAATCCCATAAATCACGTGCCCATCTCTTCGTATTGATACCACTTTTGCCAGAAAAAAGGAAAAAGAAAAAAGACATTATGTTGAAGCGTTTTTTCTTTATATTTGGGTCTAGAAGTTGGAAAGTGGTAAGTCAAATTCATGAATTTAACATTACAGCTCAGAATTGCAGATTTCATGCACGGTAAGTCCAGAAGGTGGGGGATGCCGATGCGTTGCTTTCGAAGCAAAAGGTACACTCGTTGCTAGTCCCTCCCAATGAGAGGACTTTTCAACGGGATGAGTCAAGTGCACTGTTTTTAGAATGAGACCAAATCAGTTAATTTGATTGGTTCCTACAAGAATTGATTTGTGATCTAATTCGATTAATTCAAAAAATTGATTAATTAAATAATTAATCAAAAAATTAATTAAATTAATAAAAAATTGATTTAATTAGTTAAAATTGAATTAATCAAAAATTAAATTAGTTTGAATTTTTAATATTTTTTTATATGATAAAATAGTTTATATTAAATAAATGCAAAAAAATAAAAAGTAAAAAAATATTAAAAAAAAAGAGAGTTAAAATATAAAAAATTTTTAAAAAGAGAGAATATAAAAAATACAAAAAGTACTTATTCGACTATTTTTTGTTTTTACTTTTTATTATATTATATTTTATAATAATTTTTTTAAAAAAATTAAAGTATTTGATTAAAATTATTTTTTATTTTTAATAATAAATAAAATATTAATATAATTTTTTTAAAAATTAATATTAAATAATCTTAACTTTTAATCATAAATAATTTTTATTTGTTAATTAAAAATAATTTTTTTAATATTTTTTTAAAATATTAAATTAATAATTAAATATTAAATATTTATTTATTATATTAAAATTTTAATATATAAAATTTTTTAAAAATATATTTAATTATAATTTAATTAATAAATTATAAATTAATATTTTGATTGATTCAATAATTAGTTTAATTTTAAAAATATTAATCTAACGTGACATTCCACGAGATAAACAGAGGATTTTTTTTTTTTGGGGGGGAAAGACGCGAGAGAGGAGACAAATTAGAGGTGGCGTCGGCCATGTAAACATGTCGGTGTCAATCGACTCAGCGTGCAACTTGGAATGATTGCGGGGCCCATCCATGACCTCAACGCGTTTTCACTTTTATGTAAGTAACCCGTGGGGGAGTGGAAGGGAAGCGAGGCCCTTTTTCATGTATTTGGGGCAACCGCTAACCTACTGACACGTGTCACATGAATACTCTTCCATCCTCCTTCATGGCTCTTCTTTGCTTTTGCTAACCAAAAGGGATGAGTCGTTGGGGTTGTGGTTCTTATTTTGCATTTTACCAAATACCTACGGCTACGTTGAAGCCTTCTTTTTCTTGGTTTGTAGATACAACCTTCAACGTACGGTTTCAGGGCCATGACCACGTGACTCGACCCCACCACTAAACAAGCTTCACGTGACCTCACTTTCACCTTTTGCCTCTGCCTCTTCCTATAATTCCTGACTCCCTTCTTTCAGACATCCACTACATGGTCACTTCCGCCTGCGTTCCATTTATTTCATCCTAAACCATACTTTAACCAATAAATTCTGATTTTCTAAAATTTTTTATTAAAATTTTTTTTATAAAATTCGAAAAGCATAAAGAGAGTAGAGAAAGTGAAAAAAACAAAAAATGTTCACCAAAGCTATAATCATAATATACGATGTTGACATAGTCTTAGCAAGGATAAATGTGAGACGCGAGAGAGTGAGTAAAAGCGTGGGTTTGAATTGAATTCGCACTCAATGACTTATTTTGGATGGAATGTGGATGGCAACTGGGGCAAAGCTACTATTTAGGAACCTTAAGAGGAAGCAAAGGTGGGATGCAGAAAATCAAAGGACGTAGCCCCCAGTTAGAAGGTGGGAGTGGATGAAAACGCAAGTTGGCCTAATCCAGAATTAATTAAGTTTGTCAGGTAATAGCTCATTTTTCAACCCTTTGAGCTGGAAAGGTGGGAAAATGGGGTGTGCTTGATTTGAAGGGTTGCGTTGTTCACAAGTGTGGGCATTGATTTTTCCTTGGAGCATCCGGCAAATGGGAGCGTCGTTTTCAGAGCAGGGTTCAAATATCATAACCAAGGATATTGCAATCTCACTTTGGCGTTGGGTGGGGGCTTCGCTTACTTACTCCAATTTCACTTTTTCACGACACTCCACGTGCTTCCCGGTTAATCATTCCTTCCCACCATCAATTCTTTTTCTTTCTTCCTTTCTTTCTTTTTAATTAATTTTGCCTCAAAGGAAAGCCTTGGCGGCAGCAGCGAGAAGGAATGCACTTTTATTGGTTAATTTTGGATGTGATTCTTAATCCGGGAGTGGGACATCAAGAACTTGCAGTAACTCTTTTGTAAGCAAAGCCCATTCACACCAAACAACCCGCTAATTAAAAAGTTGATTGGATCAATTTAATTACGTAATAAGGGAGGGCCAAGCTTGGAATGTTTCTTAAGACACAGCACGTATAGCATGCGCCTAAAGTTCTCTTTCTTCATCATTCACCACAGTTTTTCCAGTACCTTTTGCTCTTCTCTTTTGCCTTTATGTCAACCTTTAGCATTTGACCCCCTTCACCTTTTTCCCAACTCCCTAAGTAGCCATGGTTTCATTCTGGATACTTACATTTGTATAGATATTTGTTTAAAATAAATATGATATAATCGAAGTGTTTTCCTTCGTTAGGTATAACCATCCATATGCCAACGAAATCTTAAGAATGAAAGCAAGTTGCTTAATCAGCTAGTTTACTCAAAAGATTTTATGATAGGTTTCTAATATATCATACCAGAGACTAGGAGTATTTGAGAGTCCATTGGGTTAAACGTGGGAGTTTGATTTGAGTTCCAATTTTAACTTAAATTTTACGAAAGTCACATGGAATGATCTTCTTCCAAGCAATAGTGATCACTGGTCAATCATTCTTGGATGGGCCAATGACTTGGACTTTCCACCTGCCGACACTTTTTCTTTTAAAAAAAAAATCAAGACTCAATTTTTTGGTACTAAGGATTTAACGTATATTTAGGTGGGGTGATAATTAATAACCAGTCAAACTTTGACCAGCCGAGGATCAAATGTGTTTTTCATTTTAAAATATTTAACTACTATATATATTAATAAGTTCCTTCACCTAAAGGCATTTGAGTCAAATGCAATTATAATTTTGTATAGTTCAAGCTATTTAATAATTTATTTATTTTTTGTACAATTACTTTAAACATCAATTGTTTTGAACAGAAGGAGTAAAAAGTTTTGCGGATGATCTAAATCCATCTACAACTTAGTATATGAAGAGACATTAGATCTAATTGCAAGTGGAACTTACGGCATGTTTGGTATCGGTGGGAAATGGAAAAGGAAAAGGAAAAGAAAAATTAAAAGAAAATTCAAATTTTATTTTTTTTAATTATTATTCAATCATTATTTAATATTATTTATTAATTATTATCTAATTATTATCCAATCATTAAAAGTAAAGGTGTTATATTAATTTTTTATCTACAAAATCATATTTTTTTTTTCTATTTCTATTTTCATATTTAACTTTTTGGGTACCAAACGGGCTGTTAATAAAAAATAAGTTAGGTTTGTACTAAAAATAGCATCAAACTGAGCTTGGCATCAGATTTTTTTTTTTTATTTCTAGGCTCGAACTTCACCTAAAAAAATTTAAATTAACTTGGCCTGGTCTACTTACTCCTTTGATAATTTTCTTTTTTAAACTTTTGACGATTAGATACTCATTTTCTCCCCCAAAAAAAAGCTTTTGGAGACAAAAATTCTCTAAGAAATTAAAAGTAAAAAATTAAGTCAATTTGTCAAGTAACATTTAACATTGATCCTTACTTTCACATTTGTTAAACTCATTTATTAATAAATAATATAGTATCTACTAGCTATATTATTCAATATATATATATATATATATATATTATTAAAAGAATATAATAATTATCTATCATCTATGGATATAGTTGATTCTTATTGGATTTTCTCTACTTCAATTATATAATTATTATTTTCACATTTGACATACATAATTTGATATTTAAGTTTTAATTATGACAATATTAACATTAAAAATTATGTTTTTCCTTCAAATTATATTAATAATTGATTCTCAAATTCTATTTGTGAATAAAAGGCAAAATGGAGGGGGAGAAAAATAGAAATGATTTATATAAAATTTAAAAATATTACAATAATATAATAAGAAAAATTCCTCAGGTCAAGTTTGGAGAAAGGCTCAAATTCCACTAATTTTATATTTAGGGTTTTTTTCAAACAAGTCCCCTTTTTTTTCAATGATTCTAAAACTATAACCAAAATCATCTACCAATAATTGGAATATTTAAGAATGCCACTTGATAAAATTAGAACTCATCAACAATTATTATTACACACTATAAGTGCTAGCATTACATTAATTCTATAATATCTTTTTCCCATGTGGCAAGTAAAAAAAAAATTACAATAATTCCAGCATTTCTTCAATTTTATTTGCAAAAGCATGTTTCACAAGCAACAAAAAAATATGAATGACTAATATAACTCTCATGAATCAAGCAAATAAAATAAAATAATTGTAAAGAACAATATGGAGCTAAATATATAAAAATTTGAATCATTCTATAAGCGATTCACCGTAAGATGAAATAATTTCTATTACTAAACCCCTCAAGATTAAAATAATTGCTCATAAATTTGTCATCTCTACTAAAATCATTCCCTTTTACGTTCATCATAAAAAAAAAAGCAACTAATATTGATCAAAAATAATTTTTCATGATTTAAGAAAAATTAAATGGCATCAAAATAACTTTTCATAAAATTTTGGATCAAAATTTTGATTTGAGCTATTAAAATTTACAAAACAAACCCAAGAGGAAGCAAAAGGTCAAAAATTGAATTTTGTTTAGGGACTAGAAAAATAAATTATCAAAACTTCAAAACCAAGGACTAGCAAGAACAGTGATTTGTACTAATCTTGAAGCTTAAATATATCTATTCATCTCATATATTATTGTCAAAATATTAAATTCCAGAAAAAATTCTCCCTCTTCCACAAAACAGATCTCTTATCCGTTATAAAGTTGCAGTGGGATTGATAAGCCAAATCACTTGAATCTTCAACGGAATAATGAATGATAATGTGAGAGATGAAATAGTCTGGTAGATTCGAATATTATGTAAAAATATTATATAATAAAAATTTACCCATCAAGGGAGAATGCCATTGACCTTTGTATGTATAATAAAATTAAATGACCTCCTAAACTTCCACGCACTAATTTTGAAACTTGAATAAGCCGTGGTCAGGACGCCACACTCCTTCATCTTGATGTAATTGTTCCGTTTCAGTCGTAATCAATTAAGATTAAAACTAAACAATTTGGAATATTGTTTAGATCTTGTATTACTCGAGAATTTGGGAGAGACTATCACAATTTTATGTTTTAATGGCATCGCCAATTTAAGGTTTGATTTTTCGCAGCTTAAGAAATATTCTGGGTGACTAAAATTAAGAGTGATTATGTACGCACATAAAAAAAAATAAAGACCTTAAGGTTTTGATATTAATTATTGAATTTAAAAATGAAGAAAATAGTTATGGATCAAACCTGATACGAGATTTATTGTTAGATTGGAGATTTCAATATGAAAATTGCAACTGCAAGAAATGAAAGAACTAGAAATTATAAGTCTCAATATTTAAAAAATTTGGGTGTCTATCATAGTATTGAATTAGGTTACCTAATAAATCTTAGTTAATATTAAACAGATCAACTAACTCTAAATAAATTGTGGATTAAAGTCTATTTCTTAAATGAACTTATAAATAGTTTAAGTTATTGCAAGTTATCTATAATATTAAAAAAAATCAATTCATTTAAACAATACAAAATATCAAATTAAATTATTTAATATTATTTAAAATATAATCTATCAATTAGCTCAATAATTAATTAATACTAATATATAAATTAATAAATATTCCAACAAAACCACAATCTATCCACTTCAAAGGTTAAAATTTAAAACGCCTTCAAGATAGAGAACAAAAGCTATATATTTTTTCATTCAAACACAATCATAGCAGCTAGGCAGCTTCAGACGAGTGAATCCAACATAAGTAATGACTTGTTTCCATCGTTGTTGTTTGGAGCCACCTTGAGAAGATGATGGTTCAGACTGGGCTTCTAGATTTTTATATAACTAATAAGATATTATCAACTCATGGGGCTTGTTAGCATCCAGGTGTTTGCAGAAAGGATGTTAGGTTGCAAACGGTGAAGATTTGGCCACTTCTCGCTTTGAAAAATTACTTAGACGGATTCTAAATTTCTAATCTTGTGACTTGGCTGGGACAAATTGCAACATATGGACCCCCCTCACCCCGGAAGGAAACTTAACAGTCAACTTTATGGTTCTTATATTTGCTTATGTAGAATTGCAGATTGATAAATAGATGCTGGAAACTGCATAATTTTCTTGCGTACAGAAATTAAATACTAGAATACGCAGACGAAGGCGGAGACTTGGTGAGTCATTTTCATCACATACAGTTCTCAATAAATAAAAGAAATTAAACATTAGAGTAAATTAATAATTTAATCTCTAAAAAATCATCTTCCCCTCAATTTAGTCTTCAAAAAATGAGTTTTTCAAATTATTCTCTTAAAAATTTTACCTCAATCAAAATGGTTCTTCCATTGGTCAAATTTTCCACAACTAATAAACTGAAGCTTTTGTTAGTGTTAATTCATGACCGGGACTTACCTAAATGACATTTTCTCCCAAAATATTGTTTAAACAAAATTTTCCCAAAATGTAATCACTTTGAAGGGGATTTGATTTTGTAATATTTGTTTAAGCAAGGCCTTCCTAAAAGAAACTACACCTGGGTGAATTTAAATCATGGATTAATGGCCGTGTGGGTTCCACTTATCAATCCGTTTGGTCAATTTCATGATTGATAACAATTCTATTGCAGTCAACCAAAAAAAAAAAAAATTCTATTGCAATTCAGTTTTGTCGACAGAAATCATAAGACGGGGATTTCTTGCATGACGTAGGTGGGCACGTGGATGTATATGGCATGGGAGGAGGGACTTCAACTTTGTTAGACGACGGCTTTTAAGTAATTTGGGAGGTTAATTTTTTTTCATTTGGACATTTGGCGAAGAGAATACCCAGCTAATGCTTTCAAACACTGTAAGAAAACAGGGATTTTATCACCGAAAATTTTTGTGAGAATTTCTCATGGATATTCATAACAAAATTTTTAAAGTTCAAACTTTCTTGCAGTTAATTCTTGCAAAAAAATTTTTGTAAAAAAAATTCGAGAGAATTTAAAAAGAAATACTATAAAAATGGTGCCATGAAAAGGTAATAACTAATTCTTGCTGTAATTTTGTATAAGAAAAAAAGCAGAGAAAATCATTAATAATCTTTTTCTTTTCTTATAAATTTTTTTTCT
The DNA here is from genome assembly GCA_032878935.1 of Erythrophleum fordii. Classification (NCBI taxonomy): domain Eukaryota; kingdom Viridiplantae; phylum Streptophyta; class Magnoliopsida; order Fabales; family Fabaceae; genus Erythrophleum; species Erythrophleum fordii. Next base: position 31,647,827 of record JAVQMF010000050.1, read on the forward strand.
GAGAAAATAGGATCTCTCTCTCTTTGATTTTTCTGTGAGAAAATGGCCTTCATTCTCATAGAAAAATTTTGTGAGAGAATTGGGTTTCTTTCTTTCAATCTTTTTTATAAGAAAATGGCCAAGAGAAAAAAGGCCCTGTTTTCTTATAAAAATATTTTGTGAGAAGTTTCAGTCTATGAGAGGAAATTTCTCACAAAATAATGCTCTGAGAATATACTTATTTCTCACATAATTTTCTCATACAAAATTTTGCAAGAAAATTTTCTTTAACCCTCATTACTAGCCTCGTCTCTTTCATTGAACAGAACGTCCTTATAGGAAGTGTGCGGTGCTGCAACTCCTGCTCTTTGCATAGATCTTCAAGTTTCTCTACCATGCAAGCTCAAATTTGTTATTTTCTTTTTGAGGGGAAGAACAACGTTGAAGTAAAGGGCCTTTTCTTTTGGAGTGAAAGAACGATAGTGAAGTAGAGAAAAATAGGAGAGAGCACAGGAAGAGAGAGTCAAATTAAAGGATCAAAATCGGGGAAGGCTAAGTAAGAGAAAGAGGAAGAGAATCCAAGACCTAGATTGTGAAATTTGAACCTTTGAGCTTCGTTAGAATTTAAGAGAAAGCTAATGAGGACTTAGAAAATTCCATGCTCTTAAAAACAAAACTCTTAAAAAAAAAACTATAAGTTTTTCAAATCTAACCTAACCTCATGACATTTGATTTGGTGTTGCGTTGGGTTTTGCAAGTTCAATTGGCTTGTTTGGGGTAAAAATGCAGCTTTATAATATAATGGATATTATTATCAAAAAATACTAGGTATATTCTAATACCACATTGTTACTTCGCTAATTTAATCATTAGATATGCAAATTAGAATCTCATTTTCCTTTGTATTACTTGCAATTACATTCTAAAATCACCGTAGATCGTTCCACTTTAGAAAATTGCCCATGAATAGGTCACGAACCTTAACAAAAAGTTGCCATATACAACAACCATTCATGTAAAAAGTTCTTTTTTGAAGTGGCCCATTCACATCGAAAAGTACATGCTTAATAAAGTTTTTTTGAATCCCAAAATCCTAATCAATACCATTATTGTAATTTTTGAAGTTATTTGTTATTTTGTTTCTTTTTCTTTTTTGTGTTGGCAAAGGCAAAGTGAAAAGGGTGTCTTGTGAAAAGAAAAACTACTTAAAAGGTATTTAATTGCGACATTTGTTATAAAATTTTAAAAGAATTAAGTATGACGGATCTTCTTGAACATCATGATTGGATGTATAATAAAACAAAATAATCATTAAAGGATTACATAAGAGTTCTTTGCTAGCGTAGGAGTTTATTCAGTTTACAAGTTATTTAGATATATTTAAATAAGAATGGAGGTTTAGATGTTATTGCATAAAATGCAAATGTATAAAGCATCATAAGCTAGATGAAGTTAGAATGCATTTGTATAAAAAATAATTTATGTCTAATTATTACTATTGACATAATCATAAAGAGAAATGTCCACCATCGACTTTAATTGAGACTCGCCTTCGTATGAATTTTAATATATATAAGCAAATGGTTAGGGATATAGCTGAGGCATCATTTAAGAGATATAACATGCTTTAAGAGAAAGATGGTGAGCATTCTTTGTCCATGATAATTTCATTGAATTAATATTTTTTTAATTATTATAATTCTTATATATTTTACCTCAGTGTTGTAGGAAATAGCCTTGGTGAGCTATCATAGATGAAAGCGTACTTAAAAACTTCATTTGAGAAGAAATTAGAGGAAAAAACTATCAAAACGAGTCCAAATTTATAAAGTATATCTTACCAAAATGCAAAAAGCTCATAAAGAAAAGATGAAAGCTTTCATAAAATAAATTATGCCTCACATGAGTACAGGAACTAAAAGAGATGGCACATTCAATAATAATAGTGACGATGATGGTGGTGATAATGATGATGATAATAAGGATGAGGATGATAAATAGTAATTTTAAGACTTTTATTTATATGACATTATGAAATTATGATTTATAATTTTATAATATTGAATACGTCTTTGTTTTAATTTTAATGTACTTTTGGATAATTTTAACACAAAATTACAAAGTTGTGATTTTGTTATTATTATGATTCTATTATTAGTTAGTTGAACTTAGGTATTGTGATTTTTAATTATTTGAATAAGTTGCGCTTATTCAAATAAGGGTTAATGTATAAAAACATTGCTTATGACAAAAACTTTTAACTCTCTCACAAAATTTTTTTATGAAAAATTTGGAAATATGAATTTTTTAAGAACTCTCACCGTAAAATGCTATGAAAAAATATTTCTTACTTTCTCATAGTATAAATCTATAAAAATTGTGATTTCTAACAGAATTTTTTCATGAGAAGTCTAGATATATAATTTTCTTTTAGATTTCTTGCGGTGCAATACAATAAGAAAGAATTTCTCACGGAATAAATTTGTAAAAGATTCTCACAAATTTATACCAAATTTTTCATGAAAAAATTAAAAAAAAAATCACATAAAATTACGACTTTCACACTTTCTTTTCTTATTAGTTTTTTCCAAGGAAATATATGCAAAAAAAATTTCTTACGAAAAATTTCTATGAGGATTTGGAATTTCTACAACTATTTTTTTACACCCCCAGTGTATAAGAATTTTTATGAGAATGGCTTTTCTCACGAAATTCTTTACTTCTTTTGATGGAAAAATACCAGAAAAAATCCTTCTCTTGTAGTGAAAAAGTTCAACCGAAAATGAAGCTGTTATAATCTTAAAGATAAAACGGATTTCCTCTTATCTCTTTATGGTCTATTGTGTCAGGTAATGAAACAGAATTCAGATTCACAATTCACCCCTTCACGGTGCCAACCCAGTTTAAATTTTGGTTGAAGCTGAGACTAATATATCCGTCCAGCAATACATTATACAGGTGCCACCAAGTTTGCTCTCTGGGATGTTCACAACTTACTATCTCACATATACTAAGAACTAGGTAGAATTAAAAATCCACACTCTTTTCAGACGAGGATGTCAGACGAGAAAATATAAATTCTCAGACCAATATATTAAACGATTACAGTTTCAAATATAAATAGCAACCAGAGATTTATACAAAAAGGCAAAACGCCTTCACTGAAATAGCTCCCCATAGCCAGAATTTACAGCTCGATTAAATCCGAGACAAAAAGACCCCGGAAAAACACCTTCTAAAACCAAAATGGAAAAATTTAACGCTATTTTAGAAAACCTCCCCGTAGATATGCACTTGGAGTAGCTTGTTGCATATTTTGGGAGGCGCTCATCTAAAATATGGAGTCTAAATATTGGATACAACGTTTTCTATTAAACTCTAATAAGCTACCATAGGTGCGATCAGCAATTCCAACAAACAGAGCTTCTGTGTCAGGGCTGAAGGATATACCAGCAATCTCACCAAATAGATCTATTTCTTGTGCTTTTACACAATCAGACCGTGCGTCAAAAATATGCACGAAGTCTGCTGGCTCAGCCATGGCCAAAAACCGTCCATCTGATGTGAATTTTAAAGCCCTGATAGCACCCATTCTTCCCTTCAGAACAGCCAAGGACTGTGACAGATTTCTCATGTCCCACAACCTGCATGTCGTGTCCTGATTCCCAGTAGCCAATATTCTTCCATCTGGATGCCAAGCAGAGGCAAAAGAATAGTCCAAATGTCCTCTTAGGCTCCCAGTAACCTAAGAGATAAATACCATAAATAAATCAGAATATGTGAAATAAAGCAATAAGGACACCTGCCCGCAACAAACACATACATGAACTTACATTCCCAGTGTTAGCATCAGCTATCATGCACTCAGCACTGTCCCCAAGAACTGCTAATAACTTCGCGTCAGGACCAACTGAAATACTCTGCAATGGCCATATTCCGTACACAATAAGTCATTAGTGACCAAGATCAATATAGTTACCGTAATAGGCATCTCAGTTGATGACACTTACATTGACAGGCCAATCATATTTGAAACAACCAAGACTAGCAAAATTCTCAGCATCGAAAACCCTAACTTGGGCATCATTATTTGCTGTCATAACCCTCAATGACCCACTACAAAGTGAAGATTTTTACTTACAAGACAATTATTTACAAGCCAAATCAAAACCAAGGAAATTGAAAACAGTAAGTTCTGTCAGGGAGTCGCTTACTTCTGATTGCAGTAAACATCCACTGCATTCGTTATAGAATTATCATCTGTAGTTATTTTACAGCAGAATGCAACTCCAGAATGATTCAGATTCTGGTCCCCCCATAATTTACAAGTTAGAAGGGAGGAGTTTTAGTTAATTAGTATTTGATTAAAAGAACAAAATTTTGTTCTTTCCTACCTTGCAAATAAGTTCACCCCCGAGACCACCTGCCACCATCAAATTTTCCTTAACAGCCATGGTGCTTATTTGAACTCTAGAGACACGCTGAGCTAAATAGCCAGGGTGCTTCTGAAAAATAACATATAGGAAACTTAGATCCAATAAGTTAAATACAGAAGACCATACAAGGTGCGATGAACAAACTGGCAACGTACAAGGGTTGGAACAATTGGTTTGGCCACATTAAGTACTTCTTTACCCCTTCTAAGTAACGAGGACCAGTGCATCGCTGAGTAGTTCTGCATAAGGTAGACATCATGCTTCGATGTTGCCCATAACATATTCCTCAGCTGCACAGACAAAAACACATCAATGAAATCAACAGGATCATCAGACGGGAAAAGGGAGAAACATATGATTGCGATAATTTGATATGTTAGCTATTATATAAGGCAGATTGGAAAAGCACCGCATTAAAGAAGCCTACTTATCCCATTTACTTGATAATTGATATGTTTCCATCAATAACAATTAATTAAATATATTTAACAAAGTACATGAATACCAAGGATTTCTGCACCAAAATACGTGATTGCAGTCTGATTTCTCTTCACAGGACGGTGGGAATTCAAGTTGGGGGAGTTAAAAACTATTCTGAAAGCACTGAGCCGAAAATGGTACACAATTTTTCTTTTTCTTTATTAACTGTATGAAAGGTATGCCTGAATAAATCGGAACCTTAAAAGAAAGATAAGCAAAATGTAGGAAATGAACTTTAAAAATATGTAAACAGAGATAAGTAAGCGGAGGCTACTACAAAGGCAAGAAGATCCAACAAAATATACATTGTAACATGAAGAGGTGCCAGAATAATCATATTAAGACCCCTCTCGCTTAGAAAAAAGTTAATAATGCTAATTTAAGTAAAATTATTGTTGACAGTCCTCTTTAAAAGTGGTTAGATATTTTCCTACCATACCATAAAAGAAACGTCCCGCCAAGCTGCTCACTTTCGACCTGCTTTAAAACTGACATAGAGAGAGAAATAGAAGGCCTAAATGCACAGACAAGTTAAAGCGGTAAATAATATTACAGATACAGCCATCACATGCAAAAAATATATACACACACACTATATATGAATTGCAAAGGGAAATGAATACAGAAAATGTATAGAACAAAGATCATACATAGAGCAAGACACAAGGAAATGATAAAAAGCGATACAATCTAAAATTATAAATGCAAGAAACCGTACTGATGAATGACACTTTAGCTTAGTGAATTATTAACTAGATGTTGCCCTAAAACTTACGACAGCTGTTGTTTCAAATTTGCAATTGAGAATTTATCGAATGTAAAGTTCTCATGATCATGACAGAAGGTTTATCCCACAGAAATGACCCCTACACAAAGAAATCTAAAGACTATCTTGTCAACCATAGCTGTATAGGACTAAGTAGCAATTTTTCGTTTTGGACTCCTAAGCGGTCTGCTGATATGAAAGAAACTAGAGATAGTTCAGCCAACTCTTAATTCTGTGAAATTTTATAAAAATAAGAATAGATAAAGAAGGGGAGGGGGTCTTAATCCATGATCCACATGAAAAACTGGATGATATCAAGTTGATAAAGCTCTGATCCATAGTGGTGTGTGTATGTATGGAATATGGATGGCTGAAGTGCAGGATCATTTAATTGCATTTATGTATGCCAGAGATGGAACGGAGTCTTCCTCACAGGAAGTCACCTAATTTTAGTGTGCCAAGTCATGCCATAGCCGTGATGATCGATATCCATAACTTGTCATGAAACCATCTTGTATGCATTGTAAATAAAGCCCTTGAAAGGTTGATCTTTTAATTTTTCTTTTCTCAAAAAATTTGAACAAGAGTTCGAGTGTCCAAAAGAAAAAAGTAAGCATCCTAGAGAAATATCTTTTTTGGGAAGAAAAAAAAACAGTGAATAAAAATCTGGCTTAAAGCCTTCAAGTAGGGCAGTTTTCAAAGAAGTTCCAGAAAAATCAGCAAAATTTTACAAACAGAGAATTCTTTCCTTTTTTCCACTGGGCAGTGCAATATAAGCAGAACAGAATCACTTAGAAAAATGGTTATCAACATAACGGTTGACTGATATAAAAAGGTTTTCTGTTGTGGCTTCTGGAGATCATAACTTCTCAAACTTCAAGTTAGTGAATATATATATATATAATCAAATCCAAATACAAGCGGGTAACGAATTTCTCCAGATAGCGAGCTACAAACAGAAATCCATAAAGGAAAACTACAGATTGCTAAAACCTACAAAATCACAATGGTGAAAAAATATGCAAGGCAAGAATTTTTATCGTCAGATATTATTGCCGGCCAGATTCAGACTCTGAATGCATGTATCCAACACAGTTATATCAAAGATTGTGACTTGTGAGCAACAGAATGGAATCCCCAGCCGTAGTAAAACAAATAATCAATTTATTTGATAAAGGATTTCTTTAAGATTGTGGAATCAAATGATAGCAACAGTAAAACAGTGTTTACCTGAAAATGCACAATTGTTGGCTTGACAAGCCTCGTATTCAATTGGAAGGCATAGAAGTTGTTTCCTTTCTCCACGTCCAGGCACTCCTGTTTAATCAAACAAGTTCACAAGTACGTTCCACGAAAAACAAGACTCCCAATTAAAAGACAACTGATTTAGGGTGTCCACATAAATTTATTTCTATAGGGAGTTTCTAGCTTCAATCGCAGAAGTTGCAGTCATAGCTTATCTCTGAGTAACGTAAAAGCTCACCTTGCGAAGCTCATCACGAGGGCGGGAAAGGTTCTCATAGTTTTTGTATTGCTTTAGTCGACTCTCACGGTATTTGTCTCTGGTACAATTAAGTCTCTCCCATGGAATGCCCTGAATATCTTTTCCATTTCTAGCTTCCAAAGCAGATGTATCCGTCTTGGAGTTAGTCTGTTCCATAATGAAAGCCATCCCGGAAAGTGTTAGGATAAAAAATGCAGAAAAGCTTTAAAGAAAATAAAAATAATGAGAAGGAAGCGTACGAATTCAAAATCATCTTCATTGTCGGAGTCCGCAAAATCAAAATGATTCTCGGCTGGGTGGGTATTATGAATGAAAGAGTCGCCGTCGAGAAAATCAGGAATGTCATCGTCATAATCATGAAGGATGTAGGGGAGGTCGTGGTTATTGAACTGCTCCATTATCCTAGGGCGTGAAGAGCACGGAATGACAGAAGAGTATAAAAGAACGAGAAGAAAATGTAAATAGTTGGGAGTGAATGAAAAGATGAGCATTACCTGCGAATTTTGAAAAGGGCAGATTGCAGAGGTGGAGGAAGAGGGGATCAGAGTATTGAGAGAGAGAATGTGTGTAACCTTTTCAGAGAGGAGTACTCCCAAGTGAACAACAAGTGGCAGAGGGCAGAAAGAGCGAGGACACAACATTTTATAGACGAGGTAGGGAGCGCAAATAGAATCTGCGGACGCGACGAAGGTGTGGGGTCCACCAAACCGCCCATTTACCGTCTGCGCCGTTTCAGTTTCAAATCCAATCCCCCGGTCATGTCCCAACACTGTTCTCCATTGACCACCAATATATTAATATTATTATTATAGAAAATTGATAACTGTAAGTAACAACACACCCTCACTTCTCTTTTTTAAATAATAAGAACATTATTAAATTTAAAAAGTTTTATTATTTTTTATATTTCTTAGTACAAAAAATGTAATTATATTATTTCTTTTAAAACAATGATAAATAAATTATTATAAGGGAAGGCAAGGGGATAAAAGGTATACATAAGTCATATAGTTGAAACTTGAATGTGTAAATCTTATTATTATTATTATTATTATTAATTGGTGTGTAGCAAAATAATGAGGCAACAATTTGGATTTTCATTTGTTTTGTGTTATTTCCATGAAGAAAAGCAGAAAGAAAATGTTAAAAGAAACAAATTGTATATAAAATTGCTTCTTTTTTTTTTTTACAAAATTGCATATTTGGTTACTCAATAAAAAAGAAAAAGCAAAGTAAAAATTTTTAAAAATATTATTTTTATTTTTATAATTATTATTTAATTATTATTTAATATTATCTATCAATTATTATTTAATCGTTAAAAATAATAATATTATAAATTTTTTTTATAAAATCTCTTTTTTAAATTTTTATTTACGTACCAAAATACCAAATATTGTATAGAAGAGAAAATCATTCCTCAATGGAAGTCTACGTGGTAGACTCGGAGCAATAGTTGTGGAAGGGTGGCACTCGTCAATGCCGCCACGTGGCTTGTGATCTCTGACTTGAATTTTCTGAGAGTTAACAGCGTGAGTGGGGCGTTACTTAAACCGTGGTTAGTGGAGGAGCCAAGATTTCCATATTCCATATTGGAATGAGCATCGTTAAATATTATGACCTTTATTCTGGCCCCAAAAAAATCTTTATCTTCCAAATACATGTGTAGTGAATAAAATTTTATATTTATATTATGTTTTTAAATTCAAACTCATTTAATTATAAAAAATCTCATAATAAATACAATTTTTTAAATAATAATTTATTTATATAAAATTCATTCATATAAAATTAAAATAAAATATAAAATATATAAAAAATTAGAAATTCAAAACTCATTATACTAATCATTTATTTTATTTTTATAATATATATATATATATATATTTTAATATTTATATATATAATAGGTCTGAAATAAAATTAAGTATTATAGTACTAAAATTTAAATATTTATAAAAATTTTAATGAATTTTAAGAATTCTATAGAAATATTTTTATGATGATTAAGGGTCCCACCAGTCCTCCATGACGTAAAATCAGAGGCACCAAGTTTAGGAAAAATTATATGGTGATTTTAAATTAAAAATATTTATATTAAAAATTTTAAAATTTAAAATTACTTTAAAAGATTTAAAGATCATAAATTTAAATTGCATAAAAAATTATAATTTAGAACTTCAAATCAAAATTTTTTTGTTTATATATATTTTTTAATTTAAAAATTTTTAATATAAATATTGTCACCTCAAACCTTGTTCCCATTGTGTCTTCCCATCATCATTTTATTGAAACGCACACTCTAAGTAATAACGGTACCTGCATGTTCAATTAAAAACCACAAACATTATTAAACAAATTAACTGACCGGGGATCCCCCACAGGAAACATATTAAAAGGTTTAAACCTATGACACAACTCATAATTAATATTAAATATTCATTCAAATCCTGAGAGATTTATTCATTACATATTAACGAGCATAATAAAAAGGCAAACATGATTCTGGGATACTGGAATCAGGGAAGGCAATCAAGAAACGAATTAGGTTAAGATAATGGCATTGGCTAGAAATATAAATAAATGATGAATAATTAATACATTTACTTATTTTTTAATTTAAAAGATCATGGCAACATTGGCATCATAAAAACGAGACATCAGTAATGGAGCACTTTCGCAAAACAAATAGGAAAGGATGTGTGGTATGATATATCAAAATTTGTTTTGCAATCTTTTGGAGATCAGGAGCAAAAGTAAAGAGACCTTTCCGACAACCTCAGTTTCATTGTTTAATAAATTAAATCGTCACCACTTGATTAACGTGGAATTGTAATGTAAGAAGACAAGTATCAAAGAAACACAGATTATGTTTGTGCCTTTAGGCTGTACCCGCCGCACCTTTTTTTTTTTAAAATAAAAGAAGACAAATCGTCACCACTTCATTTGTTTCTTTTTCGCTTCCCTTTGAACTTGCAATATCCATCTGGATCTCGCACGAAAGAATATTCTTCTCAACAAGTTTTTCTCTTCCAATCACCTCCATATTTGTCGCCTAACTCTTTTGTTTTTCATCTTTCATTCAATATTTCCAATCTATATTTTAATAGAATGCCCTGTAAAAAACGATAAGCATTAAAACAAAGCAATCAATCGGACATGACAAGTTGTACACAATTTTCATATTTAACTTTTTTATTTTTTTGGGTGTGTTATCTGCAGAAGACTTTGGAAGCAAGAAGGAAGGGACGAGAGAGAGGTGGGTAAAAATTAAATATTTTTCGATACCGTTTAAATTTAAACCAAATTGATTTAAAAACAGTCATACAGATTTTGGTACACGATATATGTATTATTCATTTACGTACAATTTTTATTTTTTTAAGGCAAACATTTATGTACAAATTTCAAACATATAAACTTTTAAGAGAATAAAAACTCCTAAATATCTACCTGGAAATTTCCGAAATGAGATTCATTTTCTTTTCCACCAAGAAAAAAAAATTAATAACAAAATATTTTTCAATAAGACCAAAATGTGAAAAGGAAAGAAAACAAAGTCCCTCTATATTATTATACAAATTTATCCTTTTGATTTTGCAAGACGAGAATCACAACAAATTGGGCAAAACAAATTTTTTTTTTGGTCAGTGGATAATTTGCGCCTTCTTTTCAAGCAAAGGAGCTGGATTGATCTGATTTGCTCTTCGACATAGCACAACTGATCTCTTCTCGGGGATAAGATATTTTTCGTGTGATGTTGAAGATAAAATTTCGAATTTCCAAATAGAAAACTCTGAAAAGGCAATATAATTAACCTCTTTTTGTTGTCTTACGGCATTCCATTAAATTGTTCAGACCTAAGCCCACTCCACGTGTCCCTGACTTAAACGAGGGAAGATACGGTCGTTTTACAGGGATATATATTCGACAGCGAAAGAAAACGGTCGAAATTGTAGGTGTTGTTACCGTTAGATCTATGCCATGCCATGCAATGCGAGTAAAAGGATTACTTGCTATGATTGTTCACAACTTTTTAAGGGCCGACATTCTAACCAATTGCCAACTGCCGACTGATTTCACAATAAAAGGGACATCCTCCTATATTATGGATAAGGTACTTTAATGGATTCAGTAATAATGATGGGACACAATCTCACACGGCTTCTTAACAAGTCATTTCTCCGCATATGCAATGCCATAAATGTTAATTCTTTCAATTTCAATACTGTTATACCTTTTTGGGCAGATAATTTTGAATAATAGCGTCATCTTCAAATGTTTGATTTTTCCAGGTGCTGTTACTCTCAGTCTAATTTTATCTTATGCACTTCAAATCACCCTATACAAGACTCTATATTTTATCCATAATAGTGAGATAATTATGCAGGGTTATCCTCCGCCTGTCTCTTCCAAAGCCCGATAATAACAGGAATCATTTGACTCATCATCACCGCCAACCCTTCTTATTGCGAAAACAAAACAATATTTATCCTTCTAGCTTGTACGTGATGGCTTATCCATGAGTGAATTAGCATTATCTCCGCGAGTAAAGAAAAAAAAAACGTTTCATATTTAAAAATTACAAGTTTTTTAATTCAAAAATTAAGTTTTAAATTAAATAATCATGTTTGATATAACTATTGCAACATATTTAATTATGGTTGCTAAATGGGTGAATAAGTATAATATATAAACAAAATAAATAATTAATTAATTAAAATTATCCCATATTATAAATATATTAAAGTGGAGTGAGTTCATTAAAAGTAGAACAACTTTCAAAAGATAAAGCAAAGTTTCTTTCAACGGATAAATGGAATTAGCTTGACAATAGCAAATAAAAGAAATAGTTAAAAAGAGGGTAATACTAACAAATTTATTTTAATTCAATCATTGATTTAAGTCCAATCTCTTTAAATTCTAAAGAAATTTTTGTAATCACTTTTCATACTACAATTGAAATAATTTTACATGTGATCATTATTAATATAAGGTTTCTTAATTTTTCTCCAACTAATACAACTTTTGAGTTTTATATAAGTGCTCACCTAAAACTCTTTTTATTAAAAGGTTTTTCATTAAATTTATCTTAAACTCACTTTATAAAATGATATGAAGATAAGTTTGGAACTTTTGTCAAAAAATGAGTTACAATAAACTTATTCTTTCTTTAAAACTCTATTTTAAATAAGACAGAAAACCACTCTGGTAAGATAATGAGAACAAAGAAGAATTATAATATAATTTTGACTTTTCTTTCTTTATTTTCTATCCATGTATTTTTCTATTCATATTTTTTAATTTATATAACAACTTTAAAATATATCAACTGAGAGGGTAAAACTTTAGAGATATAGCTATTTATAAAATAGTTATTAAGAGAATTTTTATCAAAGAACTTACACAGTTATATAATATATAGATACAATGCTTTTTAATTGTTCAAAATTAGCTCTATTTGTCTTTTAAGTTTTTAAGATGTAAGTGCAAATGGAAGACTTTTTTTGAAAGACAATATAAAATAATATAACTTTTCCACTAATTTCTAACATTGTTAACAACTTTTTTTGCTCTCATCTTTTTCAGCTCCTCTCCAATTTCTCAAACTCCTTTTTCTAATTTCTTCTTTTGAGTTTTCTTTCTTAGATTTACTTCTTATCCTTTTATTTGATGTCATTTTCTTAGGGTCAACAATCTTTATTTTCTTCCTCCTCTCTACTTTGATCACCATTTTCCTATAACTTCTAAAAAGAGAGTTTTAAAGCATATAATTTTTTTCAATCTAGTTTTGTACCCTTTTTGTTTCTTTAACCAACATCACTCCTATCACAATCCATGTTTATCATTTTTTACTGCTAATTTTTTTTGGAAGTATTTAGCAATGAGTGAACCACAAGTGATGAGACCTTAAGATATCATCTGGATATGTTACTTTCAAAATTATTTTATTTTAATATTCTTTTAATATTGTACATATTCAAACAAAAGATTTCGTGCTTTAGAGCTTTTCTCTTTCTTCTATTGAATGCTTTAGTATATATAAGATTAAAAAAAAGGTGAAGATCAATTTTTGAAAAGTTTTACACACTTATTGACAAGTATTAAAAAAAGATATTATAAAAACACTTTGTTTTAGAATAGTGATACCACACTTTTTAATATTTTAATAATCATTATAATAAAATATTGTACTAAAAGCACTTTACTATTTTAATTCAAGATGCCACTTTTTTTTTAAGTATTATATAAATTTTACTTTCAAGGCTCATTCAATAAAATTAATGTATTTACATATTTTGACTTTTGTAGCAAAAATAATATAATCATTTTGTTACTTCTATTTAGTATTTCACATTTTTATTTAAAAGCATTTAATAATTTTTTTCTTTTACATTAAAACGTGCAGATTAACAAAGCCCAACAAGATAAAATAAAAACTTAGCAATTTATTTAGATAAAATAGTTCAATTAAAATATTATTGACACAATACTTTATTTTAATGTATTTTATTTCTCTTAAATAATTATTATTGCCTATTAATAATAAATTTAATGACTTTTAATATAAAAGGTAATAAATAATATTTAATTATTTTTAATTTAATACTTTTATAAATTTAACTCAAAAATTTTATTACCAACAAAATAATTTAAAATTATATCAAAATTTTAAAGTCAACATTAAAAGTCACATAAATTTCTTGTTGGACCCCTTAGCTACTTGACCTTTAAACATTGGATTTAAAGTTTAAATTATAAACTACTATTTCTAATTGGGCCTATCATAACATTTAGGTGTGAGTTTGCGCCTTAGGGTCATGGTTGGGCTCTAAATTATCTTCAGTTGCTCTCTAATGTTTTCAGTTTTTTATGATCCATTTATTTATAAACTCAATACACTGGCTCTGTTCATGTAATCGGATGAACGGGATTTGTCAATTTTTAAGAGATGTATCTATGACTTGGCCTAATGAACTTTAAATTTGTGTTAGCACAAGAGAAATGTTTAGATTATCCCTATTCTAAGCGATAAAGAGGCATGTTTACATCAATGCAGTTTCGTCAATTATTTTCATACTTCTTGCTAACCCAACCCAATTTGTTTGTTACTTTTCTCTCCCTCTCTCTAGGACCCTAATTAAACTCATCCATTATCGACTGCCATTTTCAAAATTGTTACAATTTTCTTTTAATGTAATATTTGTGTTTTCGATCAAATAAAATAATATATTTTTATTGATAGTAAAATAATGTCTTCAAAAGGGGAGAATTGCCAGCAATAGCCCCAGTTCAAACCTAGAGATGGTTTGTTTTCTTTCTTTTTTGTTTGATTATTTAAAATTGATTTTTTGGGGGGGGGGGGGGGTGGGAGGAGAATGTTTTGAGGTATGGACTATGGATGTCTTGTGTGGTACATGGTTGAGGGTGAGGAAGCATGCTAAGTCAGTGATGCTGCAGAGAGAATAAGGCATTTCACAACCTGTTGCTTCTCTATTTAACCTATATAAAGCTCATGTTTGAAGAACTGTTATTTTCGGGGTCATTTATGGAGGCCCTCAGCATATTACTCCAACTAAATTTGACAACAAAATTGGAGGCACTTGGACCACAACCCACTGAAATTTTTTATTACTTCCTACTCAAATAAATATTTACACGATTATATTCAAACTATTTTTACACTGTCTTACAATAAATATTTTATTATCAATACTAACTTATATTGAGCAATAACATAATACACGTACCACCCTTCCTAATATATGAACAATAACAAGGGGCTATTTTAACAATATTCAGATGTCACATAATCTCTTATAACTATTTTTAATTAAGATTTAAAAGATTTAATTTAATTGAAGGTTTAAAAAGATATTTTATTGTATTTTAAACTTTATGTACCAACAGTCCAGGAGTCTTACTCAAATGAGACTCTTTTTTTAACTTAATTTCCAAAGAGAACTTGGTGTTTCTATGTTTCATTTTTATCCCACTTCTTTTTCCCCTTTATTCTTAATTCTTATGATCTTGATTGCATAAAAAAAATGTGAACTAATTTTGTATTAAATATTAATGTAAAGTTAAATTAGTATTTTAGTTCCTTAACTTTATTTAATATTTTGGTCCCTTAACTATAAAATATTTTAAAGTGATCTCTTAATTTTATTTAACATTTTAAATTGATTTCTTAATTTTGAAGTATTTTAAAATGGTCTCTTAAAAAGTTTTCTTATTATAAAAAAAAAAACTCTTAGTTTAATCAATGAAAAAACACTTATTATAAAATTTTAAAAATTAAAAAAATACTTAAAAAGTTTATTAAAATAAAATACTTTAAAAAATCATATTTTTTAAAATATGAAATATTTATAAAAATAAGATTCATATTAAAATAAATATTATTTTTTAAAATTATTTTATTTTAGTTAACTTTTTAAGTATTTTCTCATTTTTATAATTTTATAATAAGTGTTTTTTTATTCAAGTGATTCAATTAAGAAAGTGCTTCTATATGACATTTTCAATAATTTTATTCACAAAAAAAATTATATATTTTTTAAATTACTTGTTTTAAATATTTTATGTTAAAATAAATATTTCAAATTAAAAAGTTCTTTGAAATGTTTTAAATTGGTCTATTAGCTTTTAAAATTAAAGAACTAATTTAAAATATTAAATAAAATAAAATATTAAAAATTAAGAAACTAATTTGAAATATTTCAAAGTTAATGGACTAATTTAAAATATTAAATAAAGTTAATAAATTATTTTAAAATATTTTAAAGTTAAGGGAAACTTTAAATAAAATTAAAGAACTAAAATATTAATTTAACCTTCATTTAAAAACAAAATGTAACTTCTTGTTTAATACTCTGTAACGGTACATTTATAAATATTCAGTTATTTGCTTAGTTTTTTTTGGTAGATTTGTCATTTTCTTTCAAAATATTTTATAATATTTTGTTTTGTTTTATTATCAGTTTGAAATGGTTTTTATCCTCAATGTGGTATCCATATTCCTCTTAGGCGTAGTGTTTTAAGTGCGTCTATGATAATGAAATTCAAGATTGGTATGTTTTGTGAAAATGAATGATTTTGATATATAAAAGAAATATGTAATTATATTATAGCGGCAGCGGCCAATTTTCATTGCATAAAGTGAATCAACAAACTTTTTAGCAGCCTTTTAAATAAAATAAAATTATAAATGTTTAATCTTAGTTTTTGCAATTTGTGCAACGGTTGAGATTTCAAATACAGATTTGTCTGTGTAGGCTTTTAAGAATTTGGATTTGGTGTTCATCGGATGAGCACCAAGTGTTGGCACAGTTTTTAGATCATTTAAATTATATAAATTATATATTTTTATATTTTAATTAAAAAATTATTTTTATTTTATATTCTCTATCTTTGTTTACCCAAAAAATTAATAAAAAATATGAAATCTAAAGTCGGCACTTGATACTTTGGTAGTATCAAAGAAAGGGGAGGAGTTTTAATGATATGTTGTTTGGTTGAGAAGGGGGAGGAGAGATAAAATTAAATGGACAATTATATTCTTATGATATTAGAATTAATTTTTTTTTGCTTTTAAGATATTTTTTATAAAAAAAATCTTTTTTCTATTTTTTATTATAAAAAATAATTTTTTTTATTTCTATTAAAATATTTTTTATTTTTATAAAAAATTATCTTAAACTTCATTAAAAAAAGTAAAAGCAAAATAAAAATAATTTAATCAAATTAAGCTAAACAATTTTTTTCTTTTTCAAAAACTCTCATGTTTGAAAAAAAAAGTTTGGAAGTCTCTTTCAATTTTTTTATACCAAACAAGCGGAGGTCTCCTTTTAAAACCCTCAAATTAAACACTACCTGAGGCTTTAAGCCTTTTTATTAATTAAAAAAAAAAATTAAAGTATGGGCAGCCCAGGTGTCCTGATTTCAGGAGAAAGAAGGAATTGGATTTCATATTTGGGAAAATGAACTTGACTGGGAAAAAGAGTTGGTGGCAGCGGGGATGGGGCATTTCCTGGGTTCATTGATCGGGTCGTCAGATTTGGGCGCGCGTGAGTGCATCCAAATTCCAAATCATAGAATCATAGAATATTACCGTATTCGTCGAAACGCAAATTTCTTTCCAACCATTCCGGACTGATACCCATCTAGAGGTTTGACCTGCTTTCGCAATTCTTGGGCTTTTCAGCTTCCAAACAACCTCACTTTCCCCGCTCTTTCAGGCCCCATTGAATCACTCAAGGTTAGATTCTCTGTGCTTTCTTGCCTATTGTAATCTCATCTTTTCTTGTTGATTCCGCTAATTTTGGGGGTTGGCTGGTTCATACGCATCCACAATGCATTTTGATTGTAATTGGGTATAGTGGCAGAATACGATCTCGCTTTATTGGGCATTCTTAATTTGTGCTATGCGGATCTTCGGTTTTGATGGGTTACTCTAGCCATGATGGATTTATATTGTAATTTGTTTAATAGACGGGGACATTTTGAGTTGACTCAAAGCGTAGGATTTAAGACGACATTATGTATTTTGCAACGATGATGGAAGTGGTTTTAGGATCCGAAAAGACTTCTTTTGATTTTCAGCCTACCAAACATAAAATAGATAAATTTATAATTGAACGAGAGATGATTTCGCCGGCGGTGATGATTCCTAGGCACATCTTTTTGCTTGGAAATATTTGCATTCGGATTTTCCACAAAAGCTCATAATGCTTCCTTATTCAAGGGCAATGCTACACCTGCAACTCTTCATACAAAAAATCACAACTGTATCCTGCAGGCTATCAGATTGTTGATTGTTTATCAAATCAACGCCTTGCAGGATGCAGTTGTGATTTTTAGTATAAAATGAGGTGTGGATGTAGCATCACATATTCGCACCTTATTCAGAGGCTTAATTCAAGATACTTGCTGTGTGAACTTTAGAGTGGTCAGTTAACTTCTCTGGCTCTAAGGACCAGTTTATCATAGCTGAGTAAACCATCTTTACTGTGTCAAACCCTTACTTTTTCAATAATCACATTTCTCTCTAAAGCTTGGGAATAAACCGTTTAAAATTTTGCTAGGTGGTAAAAGAGTGATAGTTGGTATCAAAATTTTGCTGTCAAACCTTCAAAAAGTTCTAACAACAGGTGTCAATGGCTAGTTTGATACATGTGAAGCTTGTTGTATTCTACCAGGTCTATGGACTGCCAGAAACACCCCAACTAAGGCCAGAAGCTGACATCTTGTCTATGAAAGCCTTATTGAGCTATCTGCGGATGGTTTTAGTGCTTTTACTAGCCATCACACTTGGTTAAGTTTTAAGTAAAATTTTGGTTACATAAAAATCCCCGATGCAAAATGCATTCACCAAGAGCAACTGGGCAAGGGATTTAAGTTTCGTTGATGCTAAACTTAGATATTTTGTTGACTTGTAAATAGTTAATCATATAAGACTTGCAGCCTGTCTGCATATTTAGCTATTGGATTAAAATGAAGCACCATTTAACTCTTGCTTGCTGTTATGCTGTAATTACTCAGACTGTGATATATTGATACTGACTTTTGTAGTTTTCATTGTTGATTAGTAGAGATTTTCTTCTCTGACACCATGAGTGTGGATCTAAATAAAACTGCCTCCAATGGCCGTGAGAAAGTGTTAACATCACAGGAGCAACAGGCGAAGGTTTGTCAAATTAGTTTGCTCTTTTAGTTGATCCATAAAGATACATTTTAAAGCGTGAGAATTGAAAATATTAAACTGCAATATTCTGACTTCTGATTTAAGAAGCATCTTGGTCCATGATATTTTGCTTCTTTCCAGATTAGTGAGGTGAGACGGCTGATAGGACCATTGTCAGGTAAGTCATCTGTTTATTGTTCTGATGCATCCATCTCAAGGCATTTAAGAGCAAGAAACTGGAATGTCAAGAAGGCATCAAAAATGTTGCAACACACCTTGAAATGGAGAGCTGCTACTAAACCAGAAGAGATCCGATGGGTGAGAGACTGCTTGTCTTCACTTTTTCTAATAACATGCGAGACATAATGCATGGCTGGGACTGGGATGTTGCCTGGATGCTATTGCTAGGTCTACTTAAAGATTTTTCTATAGAACTAGGTTAGGATGGTTTAACGGTGTATATGATCTCCCTCTATTCCCTCCATTCTTGTTTCTTTTTCAAGGGCTGAGTATGGGCTGGGCTCAATTGAACTCCAAAGTGCTCAGTCAAATCTCTCTGCAATCTGTTGCTATTAAACTTGATCTGCTCAAGATTCTACCTGAACTAACATCAACCAATTATGTTAGTATCTAGTGCTTAGGTTGACCAAATGAATTCTGTTGATCCAGTTGATTAGTGATTCGCTTGAATTGTTTGTGACATGCAAGTGCTCTAGACCTGGTTGAACTCTCACACTGTGATCTTACTTTCTGATAAAACGTGTTTGATGTGTATTTATTGATAATGTAGGAAGAGGTTGCTCGTGAAGCAGAGACAGGAAAGATCTATAGATCCAATTATATTGACAAGCATGGGAGAACAGTTCTTGTAATGAGACCTAGTCGCCAGGTTTATTCTGAAAATCACTTCAACTTCTAGCATGTTTTTCTTAATGTGGGCCTAACTGTATAAAAGTCAGATATTTAAGGGAAGGAATGAAAATGAGGGCTCTATTTACTCATGCATTCTGTCCAACTGCCTTGTCAAATTTCATTCCTACTATTTTCACTCCCAGAAAGCACAGCCTAAGTAAACAGAGTGGTTGCACGTCTAACGTTTGAAAGATTAATAAAGTTTAAATAATGGTGAATGCCTGCATAACTAGTTAAAATTTAATCTAGTATTGCTTTTTGAAGAATATTTTATCCACATTTAAGTTTATTTATATGCTTTTTTTTTTTTTTGGGAGTGCAGAATTCGAAGTCAACAAAAGAACAGATTAAGTATTTGGTGTACTGCATGGAAAATGCTATTTTAAATCTTCCACCAGATCAGGAACAGATGGTCTGGCTAATTGATTTCGAAGGTTTCAATTTGTCAAATATATCAGTCAAGCTGACTCATGAAACTGCCCATGTTTTACAAGACCATTATCCAGAACGGCTGGGTCTGGCAATACTGTACAATCCACCCAAGTTCTTTGAACCATTCTTCACGGTAAACTATATAATTACACTCACGCATTCAATATCTTCTGGTTCGTGTTTATATATAGCATGTGCCTCTGGTATAGGCTTGCCATACATAATTTATCTGTCGACTTTGTGAAGTTTTAAATACAACCCGCTAGTTGATGATGAGAGTTTGTCGCTATCTCAGATCCTAACGATGTTAGAATGAGATCAAAAGGGCATTTAATTCTCAAGGAACTAAAAGTATTTCTTGCTCACATTTAGAGCCACTTTGAAATGTGCGCATTTCATGATAGTGATTTTTCAGCACTTCTGTAAATTCATGTACTTTAATCATCTTTGCTTCTGTCACAGCAATCTGCTTGCTGGTTTCTAGAACTAATAAGTACTGTGGGAATTTTATTGACCTTTCTCCTAATTGATGCATTTCTTATTAGCTGTGGTAGATTATTTTTGCTAGTACATGGTTGATTTTAAGTTTGATGTTGCTGTAAAAGGTTTTTTTTTTTAATTTTGATTTTATTTTTTAATAATTGCAAACATGGATCTTGTAGCATTTTGTGACGCCAAAGATTGTATTGCTACAGATGGTAAAGCCCTTACTGGAGCCTAAGACATACAATAAAGTCAAGTTCGTTTACTCTGATGACCACAACACCAAAAAAATTATGGAGGATCTACTTGATATGGACCGTCTTGAGTCTGCGTTTGGTGGGAATGATGATACAGGATTTGACATCAATAAATATGCTGAGAGAATGAAAGAGGATGACAAGAAGATGCCCTCATTTTGGACAAGGACGGACTCTCCATCCTCAGTCCCGCAAGATGCTCCATCTTTAGAGTCGATCAAGTTAGGCTCAGATTCTCATGCTTCTGACAAAGAGACTATAGACTGTTCCCCTGCCCATGGGATGGACAATCAAGGAGACAAAAATGTCAGGGCAGATGTGCCTTAGAATAAGAAACTACATTACCCGAGCCTCTTTGAAGGTTTGCTCACTGCTGAGTCAACTCTATTGTAGCCCGATGCTCTAACTTCCTAGTCTGAAACTTAAATAGTCTAGAAACTTACTGTCAATTTTATCTTGTTGGCTTTGTAATGGCGAATGAAATGATTTTACCTTATGGATTGAAGAAGCTGATCTTTAAAACAGGTTTCGAATTTAGGCATCCAGCTGTCTTGTGCTTCTGTTGTCGTGGACAATTCTTTTGCTTTACTCCACTTGATATGGGTTATACGGTAAGCAGGTCCACACCCCTTTCCCTCTGCAGCATACATGTCCAATGGGTTTACTTGAGGTGGAAATGTTGTGGCTGTTGCGATTGACTGTAAATTTACTTATGTATACGATCTCCAGTGAACTCGGACTTGCCATGACACGGGCGGAACGGTATGGGTAAAGGAGGTTAGAGTCATCTCACTTTTTCTAAGTAATTGATTTGTCCATTTAGAATGTGGTTCACATACGATTAACCACTGAGTTTTATTTTTGAGTTATCTATATTGGTCTTTAGAAAAATTTAATAATATTAATTTAGTCTTTAAAAATCTATTCTCATCAGTTTAATCTTAATGACATCAATTTAGTTCTTGCCAAAAATGTAATGATATTTATTTTAATCCTCCAAATTCTAATAACAGGCCTAAATTGATAAAATTTAAAAAATATTAAAACTAATGTTGTTAATATCTTCTTAGAACTAAAATGATAATTTTTTTTTCCTGTTTTCATGGAAGAAATTAATTAAATAATACTGCGGAATAGACATAAGGTGAGGCCAGGTGAGCTGTAATTAAGGTTCCTCAGCAAGAAAGACAATAGTTGTCAAGACGCCATTGCCGATGGATCGAACCCAGGTTACCTGGGTGAGAGGTACGAATACACTATACTACAACGATTGCTGATGTATGCTGCGGTTTTAACTATTTAACGCAACTAATGTCTTAAAAATCATTGTGCGTACATTTGCCGAGTGTTCCTCCTGTTCCTCATATCTGCCTCCATGAAAGTAAGGGCTATGATCTTTCCGGGCGCAAAAGTCTGGCGCCCCCTAAGCGAGCCGAATCGACGATAACGTGAGATTCTAAAGCGTAATCTCTCCACAGAAACGGGAAAACTCTATGAGGCCAGAATATTCGCATAGTATAACTATACATCCTAATTCCTCCTCACCTTTCGCACGCTAAAGCTTGACAAGGCTCAACTTGTTTAGTTTCTGTAACCCCGACTGTGTTGGAAGGAAGAGGAAAAAAAAAATTTCTTTGGAACTGGAATTTGCCTCGACTAGGTATTATTATACTGTCTATATAAAGTCACTAGCTAACTGATTACATAAACCGTATCCAATATACATAACAAACGACAACTTTAGATACATGAGCTTAAAACACTCATCAAATTATTATTTTCATTATATTGTTCATGGAGTGATGGAATTTGCTTCAGCAAATTATAAAAGCACGTCATTTGAGAAAGATGATGATGACAATATATACCAGTGCCATTCCCGGAGCCATGCAAGAACAGAGTTAAACGTAGCTTGAGAAGTAACGAAATCCTTTAGTTAATTCATACACTACTTACTCAAGAAGTGTTTGCCCATTTGGTTAATCTTTTCAATTGGAGGATTTAGGTATTTTCCTTCCCATCCTGCTTCATTCGTCATGTGCTGCTTCTCAGGAAATTTGCCCCCAATCAAACCGGTGCTCGCGACATATTTAACAAACATTCCCTGATTATCGCTTATTTTGACTTAACAGATGTGCTCATTCCAATTCGTCCTAGTAGGATCACTATTTAAAGGCGTAGAGCTCTGTACTGTTGCTCGTTGGGACAGAAACGATTAGTAATAGAGATTTCCCATATTCTTTCAGAAACTCGTCGCACTAATGCTCTCGCATTATTTCCTGTTGCGCTGATCTCAAGAGATGATGAAGCAACCAATTCAAAACTGGTCCTTTTAACCAATCAATATAAACACATTTGGTAAATCCAGACATCAAAGAATAGTTTATTACAACAACACACAACACTACGCTCTCCAGTCCAATACTTTCTGTGATGTAATTTACTAGGGTCCATTAACATATAAGCATAAATTCAAAATGTTAAGACAACATTCCATAAGATTGAATAAAACAGATGATAGGATACCCCAATCCAAGTTAAAGATATTCGAAAACACTGCAGATTAACTGAAATTAATTTTCTTCATCGAACATCTGGTATTGTCTGAGAATCTCAGCACAGCCAGATTCGGCCTCGTTCTTCATGTAGCCCAAAGAATTGGCAAATCTATCATCAGATGCGATCCCATTGTTGCGAGTAAGAATAACACGGGCTTCATCGCGTCCAGGGGCGGCTTCTTTACAGTCAATCTGAGGACTGCTAACAAGCTTGGCATTGCAAATCTGGTCTTCATGATCCTCATTCACTACGATTTTATACGTTCCTGTTGAGTCAGTCACGCCCTTCTTAGAGAACACAACTTTCGCTGTATTCCTGTCCTTGCATTCCACCATAACCTCAGCACCTATGATGCATGATTGACAAAATTATTAAAATGCAGAACCCCAGGAACGGTGAATAAATCACTTCGACCCTTAAATGTGGGATATTATACATAACTAACTTCTATGAGAGGGAGGCCATCAAATGCAAATGTCCAATATGATTATAATAATTATATACCAATCGCTTGTGATACAAATGAATCAGAAATTAGCGTTAATCATATACCAATCTAGCTTATCCATTCCAAGCGTTAAGTACTGAGGCACCACCACATATATACTGCAATTTCCTTGGTGTGCAGTGCATTCATTTTATGCACATAAGAAAAAAAAGGATATGAAGTTATGGCACCTGAATCTGGATTGCCCATAATTGTACAGTCAGAAGGTTCATTCCGGGATTGTAAGGCCAGAGAAACGAAATTGAACGGGGCCATTTTAGCAGTAACGTCCACTTATAGCTACTTAAATCCAAACCAACACAGCGCATTACCATATATTACAGATATTAACTAGTAAAAGCAGATAATTTGGAATGAAACTTCGGGAAACAAA
Source organism: Erythrophleum fordii (assembly GCA_032878935.1). Classification (NCBI taxonomy): domain Eukaryota; kingdom Viridiplantae; phylum Streptophyta; class Magnoliopsida; order Fabales; family Fabaceae; genus Erythrophleum; species Erythrophleum fordii. The sequence continues at coordinate 31,672,202 of JAVQMF010000050.1, forward strand.
AAATCAGATCAAATAGATCATACACGATATTGTAAGTTGCAAAACTATCAAAACTTTAAATGAAAAGAAAACAAAAACATGGAACAATAATTGGAAAGCTAACAGGACTAGGCAAAACTATTGACCGCCTATTTACCAGACAGATCTGAGATATAGCGTCGCATAGAAGATAAACTTATTTTAAAAAATTAATTTAACGTGAAGAAAAGAATGGAAAAATTAGAAGGAAATAAAAGAGAGTACCGGGAATGTAGGTGGTGGCAGAGGTCTCAAAACCAGCACGGCAAGTGTCACAGTAGACGCGACCCTCCACACAGAATGGGCTCCTCTGAGGGCGGATGGCGGCAACCATCGCCGGAAGAACACACATAACCAACAGCAAGCCCGCTCTGGCGGCCATCTTGGCGTTCATTCAGAGACTTGTTTAGAGAGAGAAAGAGAGAAGAGCAGAGGAGGTTGAAGAGTGAGGGATGGAGAGGTTCAATAAAAGGCGGAACAATGAGTGTCGCAGTGGGCAGGTTGGGAAGCGGGACGGAAATGAAAGCGCGTGAACGCGTGATGTGTGTGTTTGAATGTATTACAACTCACAGAAAGGACGGTGGGTTGGCTATTGGAAGGCGCCACGTCACGTGGCGGTGTATTTTCTAGAAGAAAGTACGCGTGGAAGAAAGAGATTGGGGGGCGTGGAAAAGGTACAAAGAGGAAGAGCGTAGAGAAAAAGAGGCGGTGGATGATGGTATGCAGCTGGCTGTGTCGGTGCTCACATGTGCGCTGTGAATGAGCGAGGATATAGCGTGAACATCAGCTTGGCTTCCAACGAAGATACACATCATCACTCCCGCGGTGTTCGGCGAAATTTGATCAAATTTACCCCTTTTTAATTATTTCTCTTAGGCCGTTCATTGGCCCAGTCGAATTAGATTTTGATCTAATTTTACGTTTGTTCTGATTGTATAAAGTTGTCACCTTTTAAAGTTTAGTATCTAAGCCTGGGTCAATTCAATTTGATTTAGAATCGAACAATTTGCGCTAGTTTTTTAGATTAATTGGGCTATTTTTTTAAAGTTTTGATAAAAATTATAAAATAATTTTTTAAAATTAAAAATTTTATTAATTTTTAGTTTATTTTTTAAAAAAATAAATTTTTTATATAAACGCTTATAAAATAATCATATAAAATTCATAAAATTATGTCAAAAATAGACTAAATTAACCAATATAACTAAATTTAGTCTACTCAATTTTTTTCTCTTTTAATCTAACCTAAGGTGACTGAATTGACTAGGTTATGGCGCTTCGTATGTAGCCCTTACCCCCCCCCCCCCCCTCTCTCAAAATTTAAGCCATTTTTTTAGTATTCATTGATCAAAATCACTTGATTGGCACCTTTTTTTTTTCAATACATTGAAAAAGCCTAAAACTAACCAAGCAAATTAAAAGAAATAGGGTCCAAAAAATATAAGATCAACTGGATATTGTTTCAAGTCACTCTGCCATGTCTCTAGTAGTATGACGATCCTTTGTGAAAGAAATTAATTTGCCAAATTTCAAAAATCAGCTTGTATCATCTACAAACTTAGAGACAAAGTTCACTTTGCATCTAATAATTTGGAATATGAAAATGAAGAAATACTAAGAATTATAAGATAATTACAAGGATAAATAATGATTTCATAAGATAATATAAACTTCAAAGAAGCTCTTGCTGCTTCTAATACAAGCTGACGTTTAGGCACTCTGTATAATTACATCTATTGCTATTTTTTTAATAAATTATTTTGGAACCAACAAAAAATCCATAGTTAAGGATATCGCATTCTTCTAAATCTTTTTGAAATATGTAACTTAATATTCCACCCTTCATCCGCATTCCATCGTCTATTAAATCTTGATGAAATTGTTTGAGGAACCTTTGATCGTAAAAGAGCATTGTTTTGATTCCTTCAAGCAAATCAATGTTAAAAACAATGTATTTAAAATCAAGTAATTAGTAGGGATACATGTTCAAAATTTAATAGTTTGACTCTGATAGAATCATAATTAAATCAATAATAACTATATGTATATTAATTTCTCTAATATAATAAATAAATACTAATACATTTTAAAATTTGATAATATTTCAAAAGTCTTATTTAATTGAAAAATAAAAACTAACAGTGATTAAAATTTTAGAGTATTTAATATTAAACTTTTATAGTTCTTAAATTATATTAAGATTTCACTTGATATTAAAAAAAATAAAAAATAAAAGCAAGAAGGTATATGAAGAATAATGAGTAATTTTAGTCAACACACTTTGATATTTGAAAAAAAATCACAAGGAGATAAATCATGATGAAGAGTAAGTATTGAAAAAAGCCAAGTGCATAGATTTTAATGTCTCTTATATTATTTTTCCTTAAACCTTTCTTTATTTCAACCTTTTTTTTTTTTGGCTTATTACTTTTTATTTTTAGTTTTTCAAATTTGACCAAAATGGAATGGGTTGTTTTATAATAAAGGCTACTAAACAAAAATTTAATGATTGATTTGTCCAATTTTTTATTAATTCTTTGACTAGCTCGTTTATTAGGCCAATTGAATCAAATTATATTTTTTAGTCGAACAGGTCAATCCAATTTGGTTTTGTGAACTATGATTGAGAATAAAGGTACATAGTCATTGATATTAGTTGTATAGGTGTTACTTTAGGAGTCTAAAAGATCACTTGATTCCAATACTATCAAATGACATATGAAATTGGTATAAATATAATAGTAGGGGTATTTATTGGTCCGGTTAGTCTTAAGGACCCGCCTTAATTGGGTCGAGTCGGGTTGGCTAAAAAATATAAATAGATAAAATTTTAAATAAAATTATATCGGGTCGGGCCAAGCCACGGGCAACACATATTCTACCCAACTTGCCCTAATATTTTTTTTTTAGTTATTAATATCTTGTCATCTATATATATATATATATATATATATATATATATATATATATATATATATATATATATATATATATATATATATATATATATATATATATATATATATATATATTTATGTTTATTTTATCTAATTCTCTTTATATACTGTAACTTTCATTATCTATTTAAACTCTCAATATTTCTTAATTATTTTTATTATTGATATACATACTTATTGATATTTCTTTTATTAAATAATGAAAATACATATATTTACCTAAAGCTAATTATGTTAGTATAGCTTATATTTTGTTTAATAATATTATACTATTTTTTTATTATTGATAAAAACATAAAAGTTTTAAAAGTTTATTATTTCGAAGTATATGCCTATGAGTTTACAAAAAAATATTTTTATATTAAGTATCAATTTATAAAAAAAAAATTCGAGCGGCCCTAAATCGCCCTAACCTGCCCTAAAATCGGGTTTGTTTTGGGTCGGCTCAGGCTACGGGTATAAAAATAAGCCCAATATCTTAATCGAGTTGAGTTTCGGGTATACTAGATGTCCGATCCGGCCTTACCCATGAACATCCCTATATAATAGGATGTTGTTTCATTCTTTAAAGATTATCAAAAGATTAAGAAAACAAGGTTTGAAGCTATTGTTGTATATTTAAAGGTTGTAATTCATTTACATGGATTGTCATCAGGGACCTAAACCACACTATTTTAGCAAAAGAACATTATAAAAACAAGTGATTAATTGTCTTTAGTATCTCATGGTAGAAAGGACAAGACATATATGGTCATGTGATGCTTAACCAAAGTATAAATAAGTAGAGAGCTCATTAACAAGTGCCAACCAAAAAGAAGTACTTTAAATGCAAGTGAGACTTGCCCAAACTCCTTCCATTGTGTAAAGGTTTTTAGATTAGAAACATTTACCTAATTTGTGAGAAGTCGACGCCTAATTGTCACAATATATCAATGAAAACCATTACTTTACCCTCTCAATTTATCAACTTCACTTGTAATCAATAAAAAGTACTCTTAGATAATTTTTGAACTATTTGCGAGAAATATAAAGCTTGAAGAACTTGATAATTCCACATAGGTTGGTTGTGCAAAATAAGATCTTTTATTGTGTCACATTATAAGCAAAATTGAACTACATAGGCCACCAAAAATAATAGTTAAAAGGAATTGAACTACCATCCCTCTCTTGCCAATGCAAAAGTAATGATATAAGTAAATTAACCCAAAAATACTAACTGCATCCAAGCTAAACTCATAATGATTATTAAGCATACAAGAAAGTGGTTTCCTTAAATACCTAGGCCTCATGATCTTTGTAAATAGCATCTATAAGATTTGTGAGATTAGTCGACAAGTATCTTTTGCCAAAAGTACCTAATTGAGTAAATGAAGATGCTTAAAGATACCCTGAATTCCTTACCTAACAAATGACATCTCATTTCAATAAATGAATATTGGGACAATTTTGAAAACATCTCTAAAAATTTTAAGCAATCTTACTTTCAATATGTTTGTAGTATTTTTTTAGGCAATTTAAGACAATATAAAGGATAAATCAAGTAAGAATTTAAAGTAGCAGTACTGAGCATCATTCTTCCTATTTATGATAGTAATCTAGATTTCAAGGCCTATATTTTTCTATCAACCTCGTCTACAAGGTCGTGATACATAATAGAATTATTTTTACATACACCAAGCCAAGCATTTAAATATTTCTCGAACTGCATCTTTTATTTAACACTAACAATTTTAGATAAAAAACTTTTTGAACTTGGTTAACATTATTTAAACTTGAGTTGTCAATGGCCGAAAAAAAAAAGAACTTAAACGGTCAAAGTGGTTTCCCTAGTTTATATGGGTTAACCTATTATAGATTATGAATTAAAGGAGCATCTATTTAAATGAGTTAGAATCTTTAACTTAACCCACTAAATGAGTTAAAATAGATTAGCTTTTAATCCATTAAAAATTTAAAAAAGAAAAAAAAAATCAAATGGCCTTTATTGTAATAAAAAAGCCCATATAATCCACTTGAGTTGCCATTGGCCCAAAAAAAAAAAGAATTTAAGTTATCAAAGTAGTTAACCTCATTTATATGGGTTAAGCCATTATAAATTATGAGTTAAACAAGCACCTATTTAAACAAGTCAAAATCTTTAACCTAGCCCACCAAGTGAGTTAAATAGGCTAACATGTTTAATCCACTAAAAAAAAAAAGAAAAAGAAAAAAGCAAGAAGCAAATAATATTTATTGTAATAATAAGTATATTATAAATTCTAAATAACTATCTTGAACAGATAATTTAAACTTTAAATACTTAAACAATTCTTTTAAATTTTAAAAAATTAAACAAAAGTATCATATTAACCAGTTCAAATCTTGTCAAAAAATTAAAATAAAATAAACAATAAAATTCTTTAATTTTTTTCACCACAAACATTGGAATATTTAGCTTAGTTTAAAAAATAAAACTAAATAACATTTATTGGAATAAAAAAAATACTAGTTATATGGGTTAGCCTACTTAACTCATAAATTAAATGAGTTAGGCCAATATACTCTTAAAATTATGAGCTGACAAAATCTAAACTCAACCCACCATTTTGGTAGATTAAACAGGTTAACTTACTAAATTCAACATATTTTATCGGCTCTAGTTTGAACTTTGTTCTACCTTTTTTTTCTTCAAGGATTTTTTTAATTTTGAGTTAATTTTTTTTGTTAAAGAAATTAATTTTTTTGGAGTCAGTGATAAATTTTATCAATTTGGGCTGAATTTTTGAATCAAAGAATGCAACTTTTTTTTTTTTAAAGATTCAGCCACCATCTAACTGAATAAAAGAATTTCGGCTTGGTTTAAAAGTTTGAAAAAATATTTACAAATAAGTAAATTAAAATTGATAATGCTTTCTTGTGGGCAACCAGACAAACAACACCAATTTTGCTTGAGGACTGGAATAAGCTTTTTGCCCAGTTTTGTTACTGTACAGACGCTGAATATGAAAAAGAGGCATTCTAAAAAAGAAGTCCCATTGACTCGCCGAGGCCCAATTAAATATCTATATACGCCCAACACTTGGGTGGGCCTAACTGGACTTGGAAGATTGTTTGCAAACATTGGAGTTTGCATTGGATTAGTGTTTCTCCCAGTGATCCACCATGGTTGCGTTGGACCTCAAATCTATCTTTTATTCAACAAAAAAAAAAAAAGAAGAAGAAGGTAAAAACGGACAAAATCTCTTCCAAATTATTTTCTGTTATTTCTTTCACTTGAAATGTCTCTTTTCACCATGCATTTTCCTTTCCTTTACCTATGTGTCATGTTACCAACATTGACCACGTATTTTCTGTATCAGTGAAGCAGAAATCCTAATCAAGTGGAACACAGAGTTGAAAGCATCAATTAAATGAAATTGAAAGGTTAATAAATTTGAGTGAAGAGGACTGCACTCTAAATAGGAAGGACTTGATGTTTTCCTGAGGAGATAGTGTTGTTCGAAACCTAACAAAAAAAAGTAAAAATAAAAATAAAAATAAATAAATTGATTGTGTCTCAGTGCAGGAAAAATGTATGGGATCCTTGCTGCAGCGGATCTCAATCCGTTGTTCAATAATGATTGCGAATACTCTTATACCATTTACAAGAATTGATGGAATAGGCTATCCTCCATGTACTGTCTATGAAGCGCAAAATTTGTACAACCACCAGACATATAGTGGTGTAGTGAACTCGTTTAATAGGTTAGTGGGTCTTAATCAAATATCTAATTTTCGATCTCAATTAAGGATGGTAATTGAGAATTCTAATATTAACAAGGAAAACAAATAAATTCATTAGAATCCGCAGGGAGGAAGACAATGAAGTTGATGATGCGAAAAGCGCTTTTTGATGTTTATTGGCACAGACAAATACAAATGGTTTATCAGAAGCACAAATTTATGACCGCAAGATGAGATTGCAAGAAGACTATAGTGGGATGGCCATAGAAGTGACCGTGTATAGCCTTTATATGAAGACATGATAAAAGAAGTTTTGTCCATGACCATGTTGGTGGGGAACACCATTATTCTAAGATTCTCTCTCTTTCTTTCTGGCCCCTGAGCCTTCTTTAGCATCCACTTTTCAACACAACGAATGATATAAAGAGAACTCAATCTTATGAATACGGAATCCGCGCATTGGACGAGCAAAAAATTACTGGAATGAAGTTTTTGCCTTAACTTTGTTATCTGCTAATTATTGAGAAGAAAGTAAGTTGTTTGGGGGTATATATGGAGTATCGACATCTCGCCTTCAAGTGAGCTGGATTCCAAAGCCTTCAACACAACTGGACCACCCATTAAAGTAGAACAGAGATGTAGTTGCCACTTGCAATCCTGCCCTATTCTTTTATTTTTCTATATAATTTAGTTTATGATAAAATATTAGATATAAAGTTATGAAGTTACAATTTTTTTGTTTAAAAAAAGAGGCATAAAATTTTGAAAGTTGAAAGCAAAAAAAAAATAATCAACAGAGATCCGGCTCAAGCACATTGAACTCTGACGTTTAAATATATTGTAAAATTAGCAGTCTCATATATGGTCACAGAAATAAGATAGTGGTATAGGCACGTCAATTTTAGGAAAGCAGAACCAGCGTCGTCATTCCAGAGATTTCTGACTTCGAATGCGTTCAGCTATTTACTTTTTGATGTGGAAGTGAGATATGAGGTTGAAGTGCATCAGATTCATAAGCAAGTTCAGACAATAGGCAAGTAGGGGTTGCACATTCTCAAATCTCAGTAATGACTTTCGGTGTCCCCTTCGTTTCTCCTTTTCAACGAGTGTAATATCCCTTCGTTTCTCAAGTCATTATCGAAACAAAAGTGGGCATGCCTTTTGAACTTTCCAGAGTACCAATTCTTAAAGCCTAATACCCAAGTTGCAGGGCTACAAATGCATTGGATACATTATTTTGGGGAATTCCCATACATAAGAGATTAAATCGTATCTAATAGCAAACAAGGAAAGGGGAAAAGTAGCTTCAATAAATCCGTCTTTGTTCTCCTATTTGATTCTTAGGAACTGCCTGTGGTGAAGCAACGGGTATCTAATAATTCTCTACTCAAATAAAAAGAATGTGTGCTTTAACATATTCTTATCATTCAAAGAATCTAATAATGAACACTTTAAAGATGTACCATTTGAAAATCTCTCAGCTTGTAAGGTGTAAGCATAGCCTTCCACTTCATCATTCAATCCCCGGCTCTTCAAAAGGGGTGCAGTTATCAGGACCCAATATTACCAATTATTCTCCCACTTCAGGCTAATTACAAAATAAGGTTATCACTAATTACATTGATACATTCTATTCCGCAACCCCACCCCCATCCCCAAAAAAACAAATAAGAGGTTTCTTCATTTTACAAAATACTTAATAACAAAGAATACAGTCTGGAATGAAAGTGGATTTGTGCAGGGTCTACACATCTTAGATCATTCAGATCAGATCTAAATAGTTTAGATTTTTTTTTTATTTTTTTTAAATTTTGATATTTTTTTATTTTAAAAGATATAAAATATAAAATAAAAATAATTTTTTAATTATATATTTTTATACAAATAATTATTTAAATAAAAAATCTAAATCGTTCAAATTTTATTTGAATGATCCAAATTAAATTTCAAAGATGTGTAGAGCCTACACCACCTTAAAATATGCAGGAAATCCGGATCCGAAATGGAATAGTTGGGGGGTGTTTGATGTCATAAAAGAAGAGAGGTGAAGGGGAAGGTGTGGACCAATAAAAGTTATCAGTGGCATTAAAGTAGTGCTCTGATGTGGTACTATCAAACAAGACCAAGGCAACAGAGCACAGAGTGGTTGTGAATTGTGGCGATGGCACTGGCTCCGGCTGTCTTCTAAGCACCCCCATTCATTTGGTCGTTTCTAAGGACAAACCAACCAAGCTTTTCTTGTCAATCACCATCCACTAATTACTAATTAGCATGTGGTATTGCGTGACTTTCCCACTACAGCCAAATTTATCTTCCCCCCCCCCCCCCCTTCTTTTTTCTTTTTTTATTTCCTTTTCTTTTGCATCATAATCTTTCCACAGTATGCCTACACAGTTTACCAGGTATGGAGCACAAAACTTGGTGCTAATTCAACCACATCCATATAATATTTCAGTTGATGCTTCCGCTTTTTTTCACCGTCCATTATGTATGCCCTTATTTTTCTAATGAATGGAAAAGTTATCGTTTCAAGTTTTTCTACTTAGAAATATTTGTCCTTCGTTTTTCCTTTTTTCGTTCCTGATTCTCCATTAAGCATAACATAAAGTAAGAAAGAATATCTGATAAAATCCTATCTTAGCTAGTATGACATGGTGAACATCTGGCTGTGGACGTAAATAGATTTTCTAAATGCAAGGAGTGCATTTAGTGCACACAAAAAAAAAAAAAAAAAGAATTGATGAAGTGTATTGAGTTCATAGTGAGTGAGTGAATTTCATCTACTTTTTTATATTTTCCTTTTTTTCTCTCATTAAATACAATTTTTGCATTTAGAAACTAAATATGAAGAGTCCAAATCCAGGTTTGTACTGAAGCAAAAATAAAAAAAAAAAAAAAAAAAATGGGTACCTGGGTGTAGTCAGACTCACCCAAGGTCATTGTTGTAATGGGTACGTGTGGTATCCACAGTTCCTTTTTGGCATCAAAATAAATAAATTAAAAAACTAAATATTAATAAAAGTTATATGATAATGGGAAGATATCAAGTGAAAATACTTTGGTTGTGATAGGAATAGAGGGAGCTTTTTAAAGTTCAGAGTTTTTATTCATTTACTTATATTTTGAGATTAATATTATTTATTATAAATATTGAGATAATCAAATGACCGAGAGCATAGACAGCCTAAATACTTTTTTCTTACTGACGATGAAGGAAAAATATGTCTAAATTTTTAAATTATAATGTAATTACAATTACAAAAACTTAAAATATAACTTTTTCGTTATCAAAATATAATATTTTATTCTTTAAATTATCATAAAATATATATTTATTAATATATATATATATATATTAAATAAAAAATTAATTTAGAAATAAGGCATGATGCAATAATTTCATTTTACGCATTAATTCTAACTACTAAATAAAGTTTTTTTAAAATAATGATTTAGATTGTGAAACTAAAATTAAAATCGGGGGGTTTCATGTAGTTTGGCGAGTGACGAGTAAGTGAGTCACGACGTCCATCTACGAATCAACGACTCAGATTCCCTCCTGGGCTTTGGCCTCTTGTTTTATGTTCCCCAAGCTCCATTGCTTTCTACTTCTTCACCTGGTTTTCAGAGTCAGATCAGACTCATACCACCAAAAGCAGTAGTATTAGTGAGCTTTTCGCGGTGGTGATCCAAAAGAAGAAGAAGGGGGAAGATGTTGTTAGGGAAGAGACCTCGTCCTCCAATGAAGAGGACCACAAGCATGTCAGAAATAAGCTTGGATCTCAACACCACCACCGATGCCCCACCCCTTGATCCCAATCACCCCTGCCACCGGCAGAGAGGTGGGTTCAGTAATGGGTCAGATCAGAGGGTGTTGGTGGCAGCCACTGTCTCACCCACAAACCATAGAAGGCATTCCTCCGATTTCATTCTCACCCCTGACTTCTTGCGTTCTTGCTCTCTCTGCAACCGTCCCTTGGTACCCACCCGTGACATCTACATGTACAGGTTACCTTTTCTTCTCATAATTTCACTTTCCAATTTCAGCTTACGCATATTTTCTCAATTACACTTTTACCTCGCTGGTTTCAATCCGCCGGCTATATTTTTCCAAGTCTTCATTGATTTTTTTTTTTTTAAACACGAAAACTACTGAAGTTGGCCTCCATGAGCATCATATATAGATGTATTTTTCCGACTTCAAATCCATGGATTTGCGTGCAAATTAATTGGTGGATAGATATTTATTTTTTATATGTGATTAAATCATGCAGAGGTGATAGTGCTTTCTGCAGTCTAGAATGCCGTCAACAGGCGATGAATCAGGATGAGAGGAAGGAGAAGTGCTCATTGGCATCAAAGAAAAAGGTCGTGGCTCTTTCTGCTGGATCCCAAGTCACCTCTAATGGCGAAACCGTGGCTGCCTTGTAATATCACCTCACCGCCCGAGGATGCAATCCCTGCCTAGCTATGCCCTTTCTTACCTTATGAAATTTGTTCATACACTTCTTTCTTTCTCCCTTATTTTCTTTTCGGTTTTGCAATTTTTGTTCTGATGCTTTTTGGAAGAGTAGGAGTTGGTCACCTTCTTTGCTTGTGAATTTGCATCTGGGCAAGTATTTTTGAAGTAAGTTGTAGTTTCCATAAGATTTTGATACATCTTTAATTTTTTTTTAAAAAAACCGAAACTCATGATCCCTCTCTTGCTGTATTCCTTTCTGAATTCACGTAGTTCTCTTTTCTCATTATAACTTCAATAGTGTTTCATATTTTGTGAAGCCGTAAATTTCTGGGAATTTATTTAAGGAATAATGAATGATGGTGGAAAATTTCTAGAACATGTATAATTCATCTTTTTTTAAAAATAAAACTCTTCGTTTCTTTTGAAAAATATTTTTTTTTAATGATTACAATCTAAAATCATTAATGAATTTGGATTGTGATTTTTCTTTTCGCCAAGGAAAGAGACGGTGATTCATTTACATCCACCACTCAAATTATTGAAAAGAAAAAAAAAAGCAATGGAAGCATCGGTGATAGATGAAGGTGATGGTGTGGCAAGGGAAGAAGTACTTAGAATTTGTTTGCTACGTATAGAAATAAAAAAAAAAAATGATTTTAGAGATAACAAATAATTTTAATATTTTTATTTTTAATAATTAGATAATAATTAATAAATGATGTTAAGTAATAATTATAAAAATAACATAGGCATTGGGTGAAAATTTTTGTTTCTTTCTTTCTTTTCTTTGCGTTATTAGGGGAGGCTTAAATTTTCTCATATTTAAAAAGATTTATGTAAGATAAGGATATAATAAGTGAAATTCAGTAGGATTAACTTATGTAAATCCTACACCCAATTACATTACGTTACTTTCTCCCTCTCTCCCTTGTCACACAAGGCATTCCCAAATTTGAAAGGATCTGTACTCCGACATTTGAGAGGTAAGGAATCAGTGGCTTAGTCAGCTTTGCATGGGAGGAGGTCCCACTTGCCACCATAACTAAACCGTAATGGCAAACTGATTCATTTTGGAACTTACCCAACGAAATATTTAGATACAACAATTTTATCAAATGACCGTATATTAAGTTAATAAATATTTTTGAAATCAGTGTTGGAAGGATGAAATTCATTAATACACTTATTTTAAAATAGTTTTTATTATTTTATTATATAATCACGTAATTAAATATTTGTTAACAAGGAAAAAAGAAGGAAGGAGATTCAGATTCGGCAATAGACAACAGGGGGCACGCACGCAGGTTTTGTCTAGTTGGGGGATCATCGGGGTCCACGTGATGTTCCATCTAAGTGAGAGATCATGACTGGTTAAGGGGGACCAGATGACAGCTGGTGAAGGATGGACGGTAGTATAGAGTGTGGTCTCACTTATGCGTTTCTGTAACCCGGACCCTGTATTCAGATCTTTTCTCTTTCTTTTTATTTATTTTTTGATATCTCTCTCGTAAAATTTGAATCATTTAAATTAAAATTTAAAAGATTTAAAATTAAAAAAATTATTTTTATTTTAAGTTTTAGTCCTTTTAAAAAACCTTTTAAAAATTAAAAAAATAAATCTAAATAATTTAAATTTTGCACTAAAAAATATATAAAAAAAAAAATTGAGAAAGGATCTGATTTGCCGTGACTTTTCCTCTTTTCCCCTCTTCCCATTTTTAACTTCTTCATACTCATTTAAAAAAAAAAAACTTCTTCATTATTATACTTTCTTTCTTTCTTTTTGTCTTTTTTAATTTAGTTTTTGGTACAACAAGAATTAATCTATATTCGGTACATTAATATAATTTTTTTTAATAAAAGCTAATACTCAAAAAATTATTAAAATTACAATTCATTTCAATTATAAATGTAACTAATATATAACAGATATGCTTATAGTTACTTGTGGCTTGTATAGATAATTTTACTCTGCATATCTGTTTGATTCTATTGTATGTAGATAAAATTTCTTTGCTAGTTTCTTTTATCAATTTTAAATTCTTTTTGCTAGTATATGATAATTAGCCATGGCTTTTAATGAAAATAAACTACCTTTCATCACTGGCTAACTCCCAATGAAATAGCTTTTTAATAAATCACAAACCAAATTGATGTCATATGCTAGATTCATATAATTTTTTAAAAAATATTTAGTGGAAGAATAAATAATTTTTAGATTTTTTAAATACGCATTACATAATTATTCACTTATCTCAAATTTCTATGACTTTTAGGTTAAAATGGATGCGCTTAAACTTAGTCTCAAATTTTTATCCTGTTTGATCTACAATTATTTGTCTCTTACTATGAAAAAAAAAAATTTCTCACTTTGCATGCGTGATGTGAGAGAGAGAGAGAGAGAGAGAGAGAGAGAGAGAAGGAGGGAGGGAGAATATTAGCTTGTATTAGTTTTTGAAGGCAAAACAACTAGACTTATTCTTCATTACATAGGTTCGATGGCGAAATCTTCTAATAATGAAGCATCAGTTCAAAATAGAAGAATGAAGGGCTGGAACCTGTAATAAGTCTCGTTTTAATTTATTTTCACTCATGAAGAAGACAGCGTGGTAGCATCGTACACTACATTCAAAATGATATGACAATAAACTAGAGAATACGGATGATTATTGTAATAATAAGGCAACCTGGGGGACAAATCTATTGGGATCGAATAATGTTAATTATTAAACGCTTCTCGTGAACATTTTTATTGATTCTCCCTTAATTTCCTCGTACACAATAAACAAAACAAAATAATATACACAAGGCAAGTATATGTGCTTGTTTCACATACACGTACCCTTATTTTAATCATTTGGCTTCTAATGTTGTCGATCATAACCAAAAGGAATATGCCAAATAATTAATATATACAACATTTGGTGTTCATTTGTTCAACCAAAAAATTAATAATAATACAGCTTGATTAATTTATGGTGCATTTGGTGTTCATTTCAGTTCTGGAGTTTGGATTTTTCTGTGTGCTGGTGATGATCAGAAGCCAGGCCTGGCCCCGCCCGTAATAATTGAGCCAGCAATTGATGACATGTGCTAAACAATATATGAAAACTCATTCAAAACAGAAAAGACTTCTGGTGGAGGTCGCTTTTGTTTCTAAATTCCGGTTTCATACATCAACCATCAATGTAAAGTTATAATTAATAAGCATTAAGGCAAATTGCGCAAGTGGACATGTGTTCACAGCAATTGCTGATTAACTAACACCCTAGTTTAAAATTCTAGATACATAGACACTTTTCTTGGATTAGTTATAGTTTGCGTGTAACTGCAAAAGTAAATAGCGATAGTTTTTAAAATAGAGTAATTCCATAAACATTTCCCTCCTTAACAATGAATACAATTCTATAACATTGCTGATGTTTCAGACATGTATATCAAATAACTCAGGAAGTCAGAATTTTCAGAAAGCTTAGTTAGCTGCAAATTGTAATATTTCTTGTGCGTTAGTCATGACGGTTAGTTATTTCTTTAAGTAAATTATACAATTTTTTTTAATTTTATTAAATTATATAATTTTTTTATTCATTTTAAAAATATATACAGATTTTTATTGAAATAAAATATTATCTTATATTTTATTATAATTTAAAATTTTTTTGATCAAAATACCATTCATTAAATTTAAATACATATTTTTTATTAAAAAAAATTAAATAGAGGAAATTTTAATTAAAAAATTTAAAATTATATTAAAGTATAAGATAACTTTTTTATTTCAATCGACATTTGTTTATATTTAAAAAATAGAAAAAAATATTTATACAATTTCTCAAAATTAAGGGAAGGTTTTTGTAATTTATTTTATTTCTTTTTGTTGTAATTATAATTGCTTTTGTTTCTTCTGCTTGTCATCTCCTCGCGTGGGATCTTGAATGTCAGGTGCAGAGAAAAATGGATTCAAGGTAAGAGCGCGAGATAGCTAGCTGGAAACGAAACCTTGAATGATGAATTTAATGACTAGAGACACATAGTATAGTTTTTTTAATAAAATTTATAAATCATATAACATTAACTGGTTGCAGTGGCAATGGCTATTTAAACTTTAAAATGATTGAGTGTTTGAGTTATAAAGACGTCAATTTGAAGAGAATATTATTTAATTATGAAATGAATTAGTTTCTTATCCAATTGAGTACGAGGATATGTTTGAAAAATCTAAAAAAATAAAATTTATAAATCATTTTAATTTAGATGAAAATGTTAATTTTATAATTAACCATTTTAAAATGCTAAGTCTTTAATTCTTCACATATTTAGTATTTTGGATATTTTTTTTTGGTGTCACGTAATAATTCTTATTAACATGATTCATGCCAAAAAATTAAGGGTAAGAAATTCAAAATTAGTTTTGAAATAAAAATCCACAATGAATAATTTTTTAAAATAATTTTGCCATTATAAAACTGAGATAACGACAATTGAAGTGTGAGCTTTGTCGTGCCGCAATGGAGTTATTATTATTATTTTATTTGATACAAGCCATAGTGGAGTTTTATATCAAACTAAAGCATATTATTCGAAATAAAATGAAATTTATCTTGGTTGAATAAAAGTATCTGAGAATTTATTCTGAAGTTAGAATGTATAATATTAGTCAAATAAAGCAAATTTATTCTCTTGTTTCTGGCATTTGGGATTATTGGATTAAATACAAATCTACTTAAATGCACCTAATCACATTGTCACGATTTACGGGGGCATTTGGGTCTTGATGAGTGGAGCCATTATGGGCTTGACTTGTTCTTCTTTCTCAGAAATAATGGGCTGAACTCAAGTTTAGCAGCCTTATTAATTGAAGTATTTTTCCACTGACAAATAAGAGTCGTTCGGACAAAAACCAAAAAGAAAGTAAAAACTTAAGCCATAAAATACAGCTTAACTAGTATTATTTGAACTACTATGTCATCGACTTTAACAGTTAAAAGCTTCTGGTTGAATATTATCTTCCATCACATGGACTGTTGCCTCCGACCTGCTTACCAGTTACCATCACGGGATCTAGAACTCAAGCCGTACAGGTAAACGTTCTGTGGGCAAAAGGTATTATAGCAAATGGGTTATATTTCAATCAGCTGCTGATTTGCCTCTCTATTCGTATATTATTACTGTACGAATTGGGACTTAACATGCATCCATTGATGACAACAAAAATGCCGTGAATTGATACTGAATTTCGTCAGTGTCATAAATAAATATTTCTTGTTGGAAAGGTTGACAGTTGAATAAAATGCCATCAAAGATGTCCATGTTTATGAGATGACAAAGCAATTAATCTCTTTCATAATATGAACGCAATTAAATAGACATGTTAATGTTAAAAAGCGTTGTGAACTATAATCGGAACTTGGCCTTCGATGGTTGGGGGGGGAGGGGGGTAAAGTGATTAAGAATACGGACAGAGACAAATGGTCCAGGGGCTCGAAATTGACGATGGCATGGTATAAAACTAGGCACGTAGAGCATCTGCCAACTGCCTAAATTTAAATGCCAACAATTATTCTGCATATATATTCCAAGAAACGAAAGTTGAAACAAGTTTACAAAGTAATGATTGATGAAGGGAAGTAATGACACATCCGAATGATGGATGTAGGCAACTAATTTGAGGGAAGCGATGCCTACAAGCTAGGTTACAATTTAGATGGCAATCTTTAGATATGTACCTTGAATTCTTGAAAGGACATGAGATGTAAGAAATGGACGGAAAGCTTCATCTTGTTAGCCACATATTTCATACCCATCTTCAATACAGACTGCACTCCCTCTTTATAACCTATCTAACTCAAATCACGATATTTTTTTTTTTCAACTGGAATGGTCAACATAGTTTTATTTATATTTGCTCAAAGATTCACAAACATAGGAATTAAGGTGCCACTCGGGATCGGGACATCTTAGGTAACAAGTATAGATCATGTTTCGTAAATCCTATTCAGTACACATGGACCATTGGATGGGATTAGCTTCACATGAGCTGCTTCATTGTGTATCAAATTCACTTTGAAAAGATAATGTTGAAGTTAGCAAAAGTAGGTAAAAGACCCTTTTGCTCCAAAAATTAGTTTAGATGCAGTGAAATTTTATTTTTATTTGAAAAAAAATATAATTAAAGATGAAAGATTTTAAGTTTTAAAACTATTTTCAAAGATTCAAGAATAAGAAATTTTAATTTAAGATCTTAAATTTTTATGAAATTTAAAATTTGTATTATTGAGTTTTTTAAAATAGTTTTAAAATTTAAAGTCATTTAATATAAATATTTTTAACTTAAAATTATCATCTATAGTTTTTTCTTTTTATTTTATACTAATTAATAAAAATTAGTTTTTTAATTTTTTTATACTAAAGAAATTTTAATTGTTTATTTACCTTTCATTTTCATTCTTATAATATTTTCACTTCATCGAACATCAAAATAAAAAAATTATTACTATTTCTTTTTATATCATATTAAACATTATTTTAAATTATAAGATTCTATTTTATTTTTATTCTCCTTTCTTTTCTCTTAAAAATCTTTCTGTTTTACCAAATACAATAATACATACCTAATCAAGAACATGGATATCCGGTTGCGTCTCATCAATGCGAAAAATAATAGGGCCAATTTGGTTGGGGGAACGATGACGATGCTAATTTTTAAAGAGGTCATCTTTTTTAATGATATAACAAAATGGCAATATTTCCTTTTCGATCAATAAGCCAAAATTAACTTATTTATTTATTTATTTTATAACACTTAAAAGATTTTCATGCCTCTGTTGTGGCTAATCGATTTAGTTCTCCGTACTTGTAGATGAGTTCCTGAACTTCTGTCATCCTTGTTCCATAGCGATTAGTGCAACTGGTTCAACCAAGTTAAAAAGAGGAGAAGTAGAAGAAGAAAGAGTAAATCGGATAATTTTATTAAGATCGCTGTTCTGTTGAACGGCCATCATTGTAAAAAACAAAAGGACTCAACATTTTTGCTAGAAAACTTGATGTCTTGGTTCCTTTTTATCTTTATTAGCGGAAGGCGGACTTCTGATTGGCCAAAACAGCACAGGCATATATGAACCAAAAGACGTCCATCCGAGGCTACAATAATTCCATTTAACTTTGACGCAGCATGCCATAATGGAAACACTCGTCTCCTACCACCTTGGAACATCATAACAAATTCTAAACAGTAACTTTCTAAAAGAAAGTATAATTCTCTCTGTACACACCATCATTGGTTAATAAAGTGAAGCCCTTTCCTTGAGCCAATTTGTCCTAGCTTAAGAGACATTTAATTATCGGCCTTTATTTTACCGATGCACGTAGCTATCATTGGGAAATATGTAAGAGAAAGAAAAATATAAGAGTTTGGTTTTCGTGTGAAGATGCCTCACCTCCACCCCCAGTCATTGAATTGTAACCAAAGTCAAGGCCAGAAGACAGATAGGTAAGATTGTCATGGATAGACCCAACCCCCAACCAAAAACCAAATCCATATATTGAATTGAAATCCTACTTTTTATTATCTCTATCATCGTCAATCATTAAAAAATCCCTGACTCTTTTAATCATTCAGTAGAAAACGCTGGCTCTGTTTTTCGCTCACCCCCTTCCCAGTGGGAGGAGGCCATGGAAATTAATTATGTTGCAATTATTTAGGGTTGATATTTGCAAGTTAGTATACTCATTTTTTTTAAAATTAAGAGTCACTTATAGATGCTAAGTATAGAAGTCCAAAAAATTAAAAAAAAATCTATATGTGACTATGTTATACTAATTTAATTTAAAAAATCAGGATGTTATGGCTTCCAAATCCGACTCATCTACTAATATGGAAAAGGGTTGGTGATCTACACCACCCACCGCATCGTCAAGAAACACCCAAAGCTAGAAAATTTGATTCATTCAATTTGTGATGTGTGGCCTCCGCTGTGCATTTGTTTTGTTTTGCATTGTGCAAAAGATAATTTCGAAGCATTATTATGCTGACAACTTAACGTGGGGTTATTTCTTTCATTAAATTTAAACATAATTCTTTATATTTTTATAAAATTATAATATATTTAAAAAAACTTATTAAAAGCGCTAATAATGAATTATGAAAGTCATACAATTGTCAATAAAAATTATAACATAATTATTGAAGAAATAACAAAATACAAAAACCATGCGTAATTTTTTTTTTTCTTTTTCTGCACCCCAATCGGAATTACTGCAGAGGGTAGCTGGGAACTACTACAGCTGCTGCTAGGGAAAAGGGATATGGCATTGTATTGTCCACGTACCGCTTTCATTTAAGCCGTTATGACTTGAAAAGGAAACCCACCTTCGCAAACCAAACCTACCACTCTACAACTTCTTAAGCCACTCTCGCTCTGGGTTGTGCATGATCACCATTCACTAATGCACATCCACAAACCCAACACATTCTCCTTCTGGCCACCTACTTTCATTTAAAACCTCCAAAAGCTCAAAAAACCTCAACCAAATTGAATCAATTGTCCACAAAATTTCCACCTTTTGCAGCTCTACCCCAAGGTTCGTAATCCATTTCATCTTATTAGTCCTTTTATACTATTCTCTCACGGGTGTGGGAATCCAAATTTGCACCATCTAGAGATTTATTATTTTGAAGGTTGTGAATTATCATTGGACATTGTCTTTCTTCGTTGCATTTTATGTTTACGCGTTACGGCATCTGAGAGACTGAACTGGGCTGTGTTCGGTCCCTCATATCTTGGAAGTTTGCAGTTATTAAGAATGGGTTTGTAATTAAATTTTGTAGATGGAACCCAGGTTCTTTAGAATGAATTGACTCTTCTTAATGTTTCAAAATTGGAGTTTCTTGGAAAATGCTAGATATGGTTGACCAAACAGAATCTTATAATCTTTTTTTAGTTCTTTGTCTTTTACTTTATGTCAAGCTGAAATTTCTCTTGCATGTGCTTTATCTTGAGTTTCATTTATCAATAAAGCGAGTTTATGAAGATTGATATCTGTCAAATTCTGTTAATAAACATACAATTTAAATAATAAAAAGAAAGGGGTACTCCAGAGCTGCTCATAATCTATTTGTGATTGTGCAATGCGCAGGAAGCACAGAGAAGTAGAACAATGGCTGGCATTGAGCGTGGAAATGGGTACATAAATGGTGCGGTACCAAATAGGCATCCTGCTACAATATCTGAAGTAGATGAGTTCTGCCGCGCCCTTGGGGGAAAGAAACCAATTCATAGCATATTGATTGCAAACAATGGAATGGCAGCTGTCAAATTTATACGTAGTGTTAGGAGCTGGGCCTATGAGACATTTGGCTCAGAGAAGGCTATCTTGTTGGTAGCCATGGCTACTCCAGAGGACATGAGAATCAATGCAGAACACATCAGAATGGCCGATCAATTTGTGGAAGTACCTGGCGGCACCAATAACAATAACTATGCCAATGTGCAGCTTATTGTAGAGGTGAGTGCAGTTTATTTTATGAGATTTCATACGTTTAAATTTTTTGTTTCTAGTAATTTGCTAAAAACCAGATGTTTTTCAAGAAAAGTGATAAACATTTAAATTTTTGTAAGTTGAATTCTATTATCATTAGGAAGAAAACATACTTTCAGATTTTTCTACAAGATTTAGGAACTGTACTTTGATTATGAAGTTTCTGAGAAATGGACAAGGAACTTTATGCATGTCTACTTCCCAAAACATGAGATATACACGTTATACATATGCGTTGCATAAGTTGTTCCTGTTAGCTGCTATTCTTTCTTCTTACCTACGGTTTACTGTAGCTTGTTCTGCTCATTATAGCGATCCTCGTTGCTCATATAGTAAAAAATTCTTGTGACATAGTATAACTTCTAATGTCGGCTAACTTGTACGCAATATACTTTCAAGATGGCCGAGATAACTCATGTTGATGCAGTGTGGCCTGGTTGGGGTCATGCATCAGAAAATCCTGAGCTTCCAGATGCATTAAATGCAAGAGGAATTGTATTTCTTGGACCCCCTTCCATATCTATGGCTGCATTGGGAGATAAAATTGGTTCGTCATTGATTGCTCAAGTAGCAGAAGTGCCAACCCTTCCATGGAGTGGTTCTCATGTAATTTTCAATCTTCAGCAGCAGTAATGTCTTTCTTTATAAATGGATATCCCAACTTATAACTTGAAGTTTCTTTTTAAAGGTGAAAATTCCATCCGAGAGTTGCTTGGTTACTATTCCTGATGATATTTACCAAGAAGCATGTGTCTATACAACGGAGGAAGCAATTGCAAGTTGTCAAGTTATTGGTTACCCTGCTATGATTAAGGCATCTTGGGGTGGTGGTGGTAAAGGCATAAGAAAGGTCTGCTTCTTGTATGGCCAAAAAATACTGCAGCATTTTGACATCTTCAGTATTCATGCAGCTGAGGAACTTGTTTCAGCCCTCTACATTTGTAATTTATTTAATGAGGTTTAAAATTTAATAACAATTTGGATATTTTAGGTTCATAATGATGATGAGGTTAAGGTATTGTTCAAGCAAGTTCAAGGTGAGGTTCCGGGCTCACCGATATTCATAATGAAGGTTGCATCACAGGTTAGATAAACCATTCAACTTTAAGCTGCATGACCTTGATTCTTAAGGTCTTGATTATATTTTGATGACAATTTTTTGTTTCCAATTAGAGCCGGCATTTAGAAGTCCAATTACTTTGTGATCAGTATGGAAATGTTGTAGCTTTGCATAGCCGTGATTGTAGTGTGCAAAGGAGGCACCAAAAGGTAAGATGATTGTTTCTATTGGCTTACCAAATTGTTATGGTGAAGCGAATTTTGTAAATGGTTTAATCACTCTTTTGTAAACAGATTATTGAAGAAGGACCAATTACTGTAGCTCCCTTAGAGACGGTGAAAGAATTGGAGCAAGCAGCTAGAAGATTAGCTAAAATTGTAAATTATGTTGGGGTAGCTACTGTTGAGTATCTATATAGTATGGACACTGGCGAGTACTACTTTTTAGAGCTAAATCCCAGGCTACAGGTGTTATAATATATCCTTTGTTTTGGTTTATATTATAATTATGACTTGATCTATTGTCTTATTGAATTTGGTTTTCCCATGGGTAATGTTTAATATGTTGGTTAAAATCAGCTTGTAAAATTGACATAAAAGCTTAATGTTCTTCCTAGTAATGCTTAAGATTTTGTAATAACCAAGCCATTTAGGTCAGGCAAGATAACTCCCAAAAATTTCTTCTTTATACTATTGGACACTTTGTGTTGGTGCTTGTAATGCTTAAAGTCATGCCAATCAGTATGTCTTATTGTATATTATATTTTATTTTTGTTAATTTATTTTTTTAGTTCCAATCAATTTTTTCAATCATTGTGATTGATTATTCCACCATTGATTCTAATATAGGTTGAACACCCTGTTACTGAATGGATAGCAGAGGTAAATTTGCCAGCAGCACAAGTTTCTGTTGGCATGGGTATCCCTCTCTGGCAAATTTCTGGTACAAATCACTGATAAATTCTTACAATTTGTTTGCTTTCTTCTTGTTTGCTCATTGATTCGGTGGATCACATTTTCCTTTCACTTCTTTTAATAGAGATAAGGCGTTTCTATGGGGTGGAACATGGTGGAGGATATAATGCTTGGAGGAAAACATCAATTTTAGCCACCCCTTTTGATTTTGACAAAGTAGAATCTACAAGGCCAAAAGGTCATTGTGTGGCTGTGCGAGTGACAAGTGAGGATCCTGATGATGGTTTTAAGCCCACTAATGGGAAAGTGCAGGTTAGTTAATAAGTTTTGCAAAAATCTCATGCATTATTTGTTTCCTTTCATAAATCAAACTGAGTTAAATTATTTGTGTAGGAGCTGAGCTTCAAAAGCAAGCCAAATGTATGGGCTTACTTCTGTGTTAAGGTAAGTCTCACTGTTTCTTTATACATGGGTTTGACTTCAATGTCAAAGGGCTAAATTTTGTTTGTTTCTATATTTGCAGTCTGGGGGAGGAATTCATGAATTCTCAGATTCTCAGTTTGGTAAGTATTAACTATTGATTACATAATTTTATTATGATAAAAATGCTTAACCATATAGGCATGACCTCAGCTAATAGTAGAGCAAGAACTAGGAAGTTAAGTTGGGTTTAATGGGTTGGTATGGGAGATTTGAACTAAAAGGTATTGACTTACCATAATATGTGTATAGCTGTAAAGAGAAGGGAGTTAAGAAGTAGTTAGATTCAGTTATTCTTTTAGTATGATTAGTTAGTTAAGAATTTAGTTGACCATGCTATATAACTATATTCTATACTCTGGAAATGTTATATTAGTAGATACAATTCAGATTCTATTCCTATCTTTCTTTTTTCTTCATTCTTTTACATTCTACTCTTATTCTACCTATCAAGTGGTATTAGTGTCATCAATTTGTGGCCATGGTGGAAGCTACATATACCCAAGCTGTGATGCGTAATGTTGAAGAAAGGCTTCAAGTAAGTGTAGATCAACAAATGTCTTTGACAAAGGAGAAAGTGTCGAATCTTCATGAATTGATTGAAGGATTGTTATTGCAGATGACAAAAGTGATGAGATCGTTGGGTTTGCAAGAGGAAAATACTGGAATTAGAAACAGAGAGCATCAACAAAGTGGAGTTGCAAAGGATTATCACTTACCCACCCATCTCATCAAGATAGACTTTCTAAAGTTTCATTGGGAAGACATATTAGTTTAGTTAGAAAAATATGAGAACTTTTTTTTTGGCTAGTAATACCTTTGAGGAGATGAAGATCACAATCTTTAGCTTTCACTTAGATTAAAGGAGCTTTCGTTGGCACAAAAGCTATGAAAAGAATTAAGAAGGAAAGGCTATATTGTGGGAAATGTACTTAAAAGTAATTAAACAAAATTTTGGACCAATATATGAAGACCTTATAGAGGAACTCATGTAACTTAGACAGACTGAAAGTGTGAGTGAATGTTAAGAAGCATTCGACAATTTGTCATACATGGTAAAGTTCACAAAAAGCCAACTAATCAACTGCTTTATAGTTGGGCTTAAGGAGGAAATTAAGAAAGGAGTCAGATTATTCAAGTTGCATAAGTTGTTCGATGTCATAAGGATTGCCAAATTGCAAGAATTAAGTTTTGGTATAGTGAGTAAGAGTGGAATAGGCAAGAGTACACCAAGAACAAGTCATTGGAGAAACCAAGCTTATGGCAATCAAGAAAAACTAGATTCTAGCAAGCCATTGATGATGAAAAGCAACAATAATAACCAAAAAGAGGGTCAAATAAGCAATAAGAGACTTAAGGAGATTAAAGAACATAGGGCCAACAGCCTATGTTATTTTTGTCATGAAAAATATATTTTAGGACATAAGTGTCCTTAATGAAAAAAATTATAGTTGCATTTAATAGAAGTGGTAGAAACTATGGGTCAAGAAGATGATGGTAGTGTGCAAGAGGAAAAGTTGGCTCGAGATTCTATCAAGGCTCTAAAGATTTCATTAAATGCAATTGATGGGATGGATGGCAACACCACTATGAGATTGCAAGGAAATATGGAAAAGAAGATATTACATATTTTGATTGATAGTGAAAGTATTCATAATTTTATAGATTTTCAAACAACCAAGAAGCTAAGAGTTGTGGTGGACGATCTGGGAAATGTTGAGGTAACAGTAGTGGTAGGTGGCAAGTTGGCAATTCAAAGAGTATGCAAGGAACTTTGTTGGAAGATGCAAGGTAAGAATTTTGAGCAAATGCACTAGTTATTTCTTTGAATGGTTGTGACATAGTGTTAGGAATGAGTTGGTTGAAAGCAATAGGTTGTGTGCCAACCTCATAGTGATGTCTTGGTATAAAGGGAAATTGATGAGCTTAGTGGCTAACCTTTCTGACAAATGAAAGGTGGTGTCCCAAAAATAGATTCAGGAAAATAATAAGGGGGGAGACACAATTCTTCCTCATTCTAGCATGTAAAGCATGAATGAGGGATTACAATGTCTATCCATATAGACTAGTAATGAACATGGTGATAAAAATGGAATTCCACAAGAAATTTAGTTGTTATTGGAGAATTATAAGGACATGTTTTAGAATCCCACTATTCTACTATCCTTTAGAGAGGGTCGTAACCATAGTATTAACTTGGAGGAAGGGACAAATCCCATCAATATTTACCCCTATAGGTACCTAATAACCTAAAAGGATGCCATTGAGAAAATGGTAGATGAATTGTTAAATTCAAGAGTAATTCAGAGCAGTACCTCACCTTTTGTAGCACCTATAGCTTTGGTTAAGAGAAAAGATAGCTCATAGAGGATGTGTATTGATTATAAAGAGTTGGATAAATACACTATGAAAAACAAATTTCCAATTCCTATGATAGAGGAATGGTTAGATAAGTAGCAAGGGGCAAAACTATTCATTAAGTCAGACTCGGGTAGAGTACCATCAAATATGGATGGAGCTCAGAGACATTCAAAAAATAGCACTTAAAGCTCTCTTAGGGTATTATGAGTTTGTTGTGATGCCATTTAGTCTTACGAATATGAATAGCATTTTTAAGGAGTATTTGGGGAAATTTGTACTTGTTTTTTTTTCTAATGACATCTTAATCTACAGCCCAACATTAGAAAGTCATATTAAACACTTACAATTGGTGTTACAAACCTTGAGGGAACACCAATATTTTGTGAAATTGAGTAAGTGTTGTTTTACTTCACCACAATTAGAATATTTAGGCCATATAATTAGTAGGGAAGGAGTTGCTATTGATCCACAAAAAATCAAAGCAGTATAACAGCGGCCTATATAGACTACTATAAAGTAACTTAAATCATTTTTGAGATTATTAGGGTACTATTGAAGATTCATTAAAATTTAGAAAGAGATAACAAGACCTTTGACTAATTTACTTAAGCAAAATAGTTCCACCTGATTTGAGGAAGCAACAAGAGCCTTTCAAACTTTGAAGAATACTTTGGCCATAGCTCTAACACTTGCTTTATTGAATTTCACTAAAATATTTGTAATGGAAATTGATGCTTCAAATCAGAGCATAAAAGCTATACTTATGCAACAAGGCTAACCACTTGCTGATTACAGCAAAGCATTAGCACCTAAGCATATGGCTTTGTTAGTATATGAAAAGGAACTGCTAACAATAATACATGCAATAAAGCAATGGCATGAATATCTAGATGGGAGGCATTTTATTATTAAGATAGGATAATAAAGTTTAAAGCATTTATTAGATTAGAAGTTGAAAACTTCATTCCAATTTTTTTTGGCTTGCTAAACTAAAATGCTATGATTGTGAAATACAATATAAAAGAGGAAGCGATAATAGACTTGCAGATTCTCTTTCCTAAGTGTAATAAGACTAATTGCTGTAATTGGTTATTTCATCAATCTCCACAAATTTATGATAAGAAATTCAGAATTCTTGGCAAAATGATATTGATTTTAAGGCTATAATTAGCCATATGGTATAGTATTCTAGGGATCAAGGTAAATATGCATAGGATGGACAAGCACTTCGAAGAAAAGGAAAGGTGGTGATTGGGAATGATAAGCACTTGAAGAACAAGATAATTTCTTAGATACACTTTTCCCCTCAAGGATGACATTTAGGAATAAGGGCCACTTATTAGAGGTTGACGTCTTTATTCTAGTAGAGCAATATGAAAGCTATTGTCAAGTTTTTCACAAAGCAGTGTGATACATGTGCAAGGTGTAAGAATGAGACCATTGCCAATCTTAGGTTACTTCAGTCATTACCCATTCATTAAGGAATTTGGGTAAGTATCGCCATGGATTTCATTAAAGGTTTGTCTAAATCAGATGGAAAAGATATTATTATAATTGTTATCGATAGAATGAGTCAATATGCCTATTTTATAGCTCTTACACAGTCATATATAGCAGCAACATTAGCCCAAAGTTTCTGGACAACATTTATCGATAGAATGAGTTGATTAATGATAGAGACCTTATTTTTGTTAACAATTTTTAGAGGGAGTTCATGACAAAGTTGGGAATTAAATAGAATTTGACCTCAGCCAATCATTCTCAATCAGATAGCCAATTTAAGGTCTTAAATAATTTTCTAGAGACATACTTGAGATGCATGATTTGGAAAAAATCATGAGAATGATATAAATGGTTGTCATTGCTCAAGTGGTGGTATAATATCACCTATCACATAGCAATTAATACCACACCTTATGAGGTGGTATACAAGTAAAAGCTTCCTATTCATGTCCCTTATTTGTCTAATGATGCCTTGGTAGAAGTTGTTGATTACATGTTCATAACAAGAAAGCATATGATTGCCATGATAAAGCACCAGTTACATAAAGCTATTAATTAAATAAAGTAACAAAAAAGAAGAATGGATAGACAATTTTCAAAAGGATATTGGGTTTTCTTAAAGTTACAGCCATATGGACAAGTGATGGTAGCATCTAAGAGTTCACAAAAACTTGCTTTCATGTATTTTGGCCTCTATAAGATTTTACAAAAAATTGGGACAACTGCTTACAAGTTAGAGCTACTGTCCAATTCTCAGGTTTACAACACATTCCATGTATCCCTACTCAAACCTTGTCCTTGCCTAACAAAAGTACAAAGGCACCCTTTTCAGATTGGCTAGCTCAGCCTAGGCAACTTGGTTCCTAAGAAAATTTTATCGAGGAGAATGATGAAGCAAAAAGGAAGACGTGTTTCTAAAATTTTAGTACAACAAGAAAATTTGCCTAATGAGGATGCTACTTGGGTCAAGTTGTACAAATTCCAAAGAATGTATCCAAGTTTTTGTATTAATGATAATCACCCTTGAAGTCAAGGGTCTTTTTAGGGAGGGAGTATAGTTAGGTGTAAAGAGAAGGGAGTTAGGGATTAGTTAAATTTGACTATTCTGTTAGCATGATTAGTTAGTTAGGAATTCAGATGGCCATGCTATATAGCTGCATTCTATACTTTGGAGATGTGATGTCAGTGGATGCGATTTAGATTCTATTCCAATATCTCTTTTTTCTTCATTCGTCTACATTCTCCTCTTCTTCTACCTATCAATGCGTTACTTGGTGTTCTTGCATATATGATGTAAACAAGTCCCTTAGAATAACTTATCTTTTATAAGCTTCTAATATCCTTATCCTTATCTTGTACCACAGGGCATGTTTTTGCATTTGGAGAATCTAGGGCTTTAGCTATTGCAAATATGGTTCTGGGACTGAAGGAAATTCAAATCCGGGGAGAAATTCGCACCAATGTTGACTATACCATTGATCTTTTAAATGTGAGAAACTTATGCTGACAACTTACTATATTTTCAGAAATGTAGAAGTAACACTTGTACAATATTTGGTCTCAGGCTTCAGACTATAGAGAAAACAAAATTCATACAGGATGGTTGGACAGTAGAATTGCGATGCGGGTTAGAGCAGAAAGGCCCCTTTGGTATCTTTCTGTTGTTGGAGGGGCACTTTTTGTAAGCAAACTTGTTTTTCTATAACTTTACCTTCCTTTACTTATTATTTCTTTTTAAAATTTATTCTGTAGAGTGCATGATCTGTGCTTCTCTTGAATGCAGAAAGCTTCTACTAGCAGCTCAACTTTGGTTTCAGACTATGTTGGCTATCTTGAAAAAGGACAAATCCCTCCTAAGGTATTGTGTCTATTTCGGAGAATCATCTGGTTCGTAACTGCAGTTAACTCCTATTTTCTAGGGATACTGAATTTGGTTAATAATGATCCCAGCACATATCTCTTGTCCACTCACAAGTGTCCTTGAACATTGAAGGAAGCAAATACACGGTATGTATTGTTATAAATATCAATTTGATGGAATATCATCTGTAGTTTCCTGGATTTTTGGAGACTTATGCCAGCATAAGTACTGTTCAATTTGTGTAATTGACATATAGTAAAACAATCTCTAGATTAACATGTCAAGAGGAGGGTCACGAAGTTATAGATTGAAAATGAATGAATCAGAGATAGAAGCTGAGATACATACTTTGCGTGATGGAGGTCTGTTGATGCAGGCAAGTATCATTCTCTAAACTTCCACGGTCTGTCACTCTGTAAAAAGTGTGTTATTTAAGTTTTTCCCCTTTACTGTACTAGTAATATTTATATTTAAGTTCATAATAGTGTTTGTTTCACGCTTTCTGAATATTTTTATGTGCTTATGTATGATCGTAATTAAAATTTATTGGTTACAACTTTCAATATGAACATGAACATAGCTGATCTGGTTCCTAATAATTGTGGAGTTTGCAATTGAATTCATTTTGCATAAATTCTTTGGAGACAGGTTATGTTCCTCTATATTTTAGGTTCTAAAAATTGTTCAGCACAAAATTTCATTTCCTTTCCCTTTTTCTGATTTTCAAGAAATATTCTATTGTTTTGACTTTTGAGGTCAATAACTTGAGGAGTATGCAGGCTTTCTGTGAAAGTGATTTATGCGTAACCTTATGATTTCAGGACCATTTTAATGATCACGGTTGACCATATCAAGAAAGAGATATCGAATCATTAGATAGTTCCTAGTGTGAGTAGTTACTAATATGAGGTCTGATTCGAAGAAGTGCGGTATGCGCATTTTGGTATGTTCAGATCATAGTATAGAATTTATTTATGTTGCATCTACAATATATATATATATATATATATATATGAATAATCTCCATATTTAACAAATACTCTTGGATTTTTATACTTAGCACTCAAGGGGATGATTCAATATATAACTAGTTATGAAGCATGGAGACTTGGCGGTTTAATTGTTAGAAATGGACTTTATAGAAAAGAACAAAAAGGAATTTTGTAAATCATAATTATATTTGCGATATTATAAAAAGGAATAAAAGTATTATTATAATTTTATATTTAATTAAATAAAAATAATGTAAGAAAGAAAAGATAAAATGAAAAAATAATCAACATAGTTTAAAAAAAAAAATATTTTTGGCAACCGCACAGAACAAAAAATTTCATGCCCAGCCTCTCCCGCCCGAATATACACGATCTGTTCAATCTTCCAACTAAGGAAGCATCCTCCCTCCTCACCCATTTGCATTTTGCATCGATCTCTTCAATCTTACCTTTAAATTTTTAATTTCCGACCATAAGAGAAAAATAAAAGACCGAGCATTGCCTTGGTTTTGACAAGAGGAGATGAAGAACTGCAAGCTGTGTCCGGCGAGGACCTACTGCGAATCGGACCGTGCTAGCATGTGGTGGGACTGCAACGCTAAGGTTCACGGAGCTGATTTCTCGGTAGCCAGGCACTCAAGGACTCTTCTATGCCATGCGTGCCAGTCTCCAACGGCGTGGAAAGCCTCCGGTGCTGTGCTCGGAAACACTTTCGGTTTGCCGGAATTGTAACGGCGGAATGAACTTTAGCCGTGAAGATGGCGAGGGAAGCGATGGAGGCAATGACACCGATGAGTAAATTGTTGTCCATCAAAATTTCATTCCTGTGCATTTTCGAAGTAATCTTCATTCCTCTAAATGGCGTACTCTGGTGTCTTTCATGGAATGCCATGGTGAGGAACTGCAGCGACCAAACAACTAAAGTGGAGGAATCTTGTCTACCATTCCATTCCTTAGGGTCCGTTTCTAGCAACCAAATGGGACCTTAAGGATTTGAGTCCGTCTCTGATGACGAGATGCTTCTAAAGTACATGAATTCTTTAGATTTTACCGTATCGCCGAGTTCGCGTTGTGTCCCATATTCATATTAGTGTCCCTGCTTCTTAGATGACTGGTCTTTTCTCCCATTTCTGATTCCCAAGTTCTTAACTGATAGCTTCTACTATCTACAGTTGGATGGAAACAGTCATGTGATATATGCGGAGGAAGAAGCAGCTGGAACTCGCCTTCTAATAGATGGAAGGACCTGCTTGCTTCAGGTGAAATCAGTTCATTTTTATCCTAAAGTTCTACATTTTCTTTTTCTTGTGGCTGAGATGAATTTCTAAACCTATTTTATACGCAGAATGATCATGATCCATCAAAGTTGGTTGCGGAGACTCCATGCAAGCTTCTGAGATACTTGGTAATGGATGATAGTCATATTGATGCTGACACACCATATGCTGAAGTTGAGGTCATGAAGATGTGTATGCCTCTTCTTTCACCTGCTTCTGGGGTTATTCATTTCAAAATTTCCGAAGGTCAACCAATGCAGGTCTATAGTGTGTCAAATAGAACGTTTAAGTGTTTTAATCACAATTGATTTTAAGAAAGCATTTTTTTTTTCCGGTAGGCTGGGGAACTTATGGCAAGGCTTGATCTAGATGATCCTTCGGCTGTAAGAAAAGCGGAACCTTTCCATGGGGGATTCCCATTCCTGGGTCCTCCTACTGCAATCTCTGGTAAAGTTCATCAGAAATGCGCTGCAAGTTTAAATGCAGCACGGATGATTCTAGCTGGCTATGAGCACAGAATTGATGAAGTGAGCTTCATTAACTCTAGATTTTGACAGTATTTATAGCTTGTTGTAATTCATCTGTCATGAACTCCTGGCTTGTATTAATACTGTCAGTCTTCTATATGGTTGTTTTATTAATGTGTTTGACATCTATCTCAGGTTGTGCAAAATCTGCTCAATTGCCTTGATAGTCCTGAATTGCCTTTCCGTCAATGGCAAGAATGCTTTGCTGTTCTGGCAAACCGTCTTCCAAAAGATCTCAGAAATGAGGTAACGGGACACCCGTATGGCTTTATCCTCTGTTTTAACATGTAAACAGTAACCTGAGCTAGCCTTGAACTTTGTAATTTGTCAGTTGGAATCAAAATATACAGAGTTCGAGAGGATTTCAAGCTCCCAAAATGTTGATTTTCCAGCCAAATTATTGAAGGGTATCGTTGAAGTGAGTTTCTGTTCTGGAATTCCTCATTCTGACCCCGCCCCTTTTTAACGTGAATAAACTCATAGGGTGAGATTACACTGCAGGCTCATCTTTCCTCCTATCCTGACAAAGAAAAAGGATCGCAAGAAAGGCTTGTTGAACCTCTATTGAGTCTAGTGAAGTCTTATGAGGGTGGGAGAGAGAGCCATGCCCGCATAATTGTTCAATATCTTTTTGAAGAGTATCTTGCTGTTGAAGAACTATTTAATGATAATGTACAGGTCAGTTTGATTAATGAACTGCTAGTACTAATTATTTGGGTAATTTAAGCTGTTATGGAGTTGACTGAGGTATCAGGACTTGAAACTAAAATGTAACTCAGGGATGTTCCTATGTTCATTCCTTCCTTTTATGCCTTCTTCCTGCAAGACTAGTCTTTCTGAGTAATCTTAAAAGAAGCAGTGATTAGAGGTTTTTCTGCTGACTAGTTTCCCTCGTTTCAAAAACATGCCAGTTGTACATCTACCCTATTTATGCTAAAATACAACAAACTAAATTAGGATCTGATGAAGCGACTTCTAATGTAAATGATGTTTCAATTTTCATTTAGTTTCTTAGAATATTCATAACCTTTTCCCTTCCCACTCTACCCCCTGTCCAGGCTGATGTAATTGAACATCTCCGCCTTCAATATCAGAAAGATCTCTTGAAGGTTGTGGATATAGTGCTATCTCATCAGGTATAAACTCTTATTGGACATTCATCTTGAGTATTTTTCTTTCTTGGTCTCATGTAGACATTACTCTGCAATTGCATTAATTGCATTTCTTGGGTTTCAGGGCGTGAAGAATAAAAATAAGCTGATACTTCAACTAATGGAACACCTAGTGTACCCTAACCCTGCTGCCTACCGGGATCAATTGATCCGTTTGTCAGCACTCAACCATACAAATTATTCTGAGGTTTGGACAAAGTCCTAAGATATTCTGTTCATGCAGAAAAATTGGTGTGATACCTATTCCCCCCTTCCCCCAAAGGAAAAAGGGAAAATGTGATAACAGAATTTGATGTTCTTTATCGTATGGTATTTTAACGGGTCATAATATCTCATACTAAGGGAGGGGACAAATATCTATCTTTCCAATATAGCCGTTTATATCATCTTGACAACCTATTATCTTGATGCAGTTGGCTCTTAAGGCAAGTCAACTTCTGGAACAAACTAAACTGAGTGAACTTCGTTCCAGCATTGCTAGGAGTCTTTCTGAACTAGAGATGTTCACTGAGGATGGTGAGAATATTGATATTCCCAAGAGGAAGAGTGCCATTAATGACCGAATGGAGGACATTGTGAGTGCTTCTTTGGCAGTTGAAGATGCCCTTGTGGGTTTGTTTGATCACAGTGATCATACCCTTCAAAGGTGGGTTGTGGAAACTTATGTCCGCAGGCTGTATCAGGTATGTCAATTTTAGTGCTATTATTTGATGCTTTTTCATCTTCTTTAAATTAACAGGGAGCAATCTTCTGCTTTTCTAACTTATAGCATCTCTTATCAGCCATATCTTGTCAAAGGGAGTGTTAGGATGCAGTGGCACAGGTCTGGTCTTATTGCTTTGTGGGAGTTTTTGGAAGAGTATGATGAAAGGAAGAGCACAACTGAAGACCAAAAGTCCAATAAAACACTAGTAGAAAAACGTGGTGAGAGGAAATGGGGAGCGATGGTTATAATCAAATCTCTTCAATTTTTGCCTGCAATTATTGGTGCTGCATTGAAGGAAGCTACCCATAACTTTCATAAAGCACTTCCTGAAGGTTCTGCTGAACTTGTTAATAACTATGGTAATATGATGCACATAGCGCTGGTGGGCATCAACAATCAGATGAGTTTACTTCAAGACAGGTACTGTTTATTTTCAACCAGGAGTGACTGAATATTTCTTTGAAGTTGTTGAAGGATCAGTAGTAATATAGCTTACAGTTTGTTCCGGATTTTTTGACTGGTACTGGGTTTTAGTTTAAAGTCAGTTTAAATCCAGCTGGTTTGATTTGGGTCAGTATTGGAAAACTGGCCTGACTTCTTATTTTCAATCAATCCAGTGATTAGAACCTCCAATATATTTTTGACAAAATGTTGTCTTTGATGCTTTGCAGTGGTGATGAGGATCAGGCTCAAGAAAGGACTAATAAGTTATCCAAAATACTAAAGGAGCAGGAAGTAGGATCAACTATACGAACTGCAGGTGTTGGAATAATTAGTTGTATTATACAGAGGGATGAAGGGCGAGCTCCAATGAGACACTCCTTTCACTGGTCAGCAGAAAAGATCTGTTATGAGGAGGAGCCTCTGTTGCGTCATCTGGAACCTCCCCTATCCATTTATCTTGAATTGGTTAGTTTAGTAATTTCTTGGTTCAAATCCTGTGTTTTACCTTAAAAGGATGGAAAATAGAAATTTTCACTTGTGTGCTTGGTCAAGTCATTAACATATGTATGGGTACAGGACAAACTTAAAGGCTATGAGAACATAAAGTATACCCCATCCCGAGATCGTCAATGGCATTTGTACACAGTTGTAGATCCCAAGCCACAATCACTTCAAAGAATGTTTCTTCGAACACTTGTAAGACAGCCAACCACAAATGAAGGGTTCTCAAGTCAAGGGCTAGATGTGGAAACATTGCGTACTCAAAAGGTTATGTCTCTTACTTCAAGGAGCATTTTGAGATCCTTGATGGCTGCAATGGACGAATTGGAACTTAATGCACACAATGCCACTGTCAAATCTGAACATGCTCATATGTACCTCTGTATCATACGCAAGCAACAAATAGATGATCTTGTGCATTATTCCAAGTAATTATGGATTTGTTTTCCCCTACCTATTCTTCTAACATAAGAAAAATAAACTCTTAACTCTCTTAAATTTGGGATGTTATTGCTAGGAGAATTGATCTGGATGCTGGGCAAGAAGAAGCAGCAATTGAGTCAATCCTGAAAGAATTGGCACATGAAATCCATTCATCTATAGGTGTAAGAATGCATAGATTAGGAGTTGTAGAGTGGGAAGTCAAGCTCTGGATGGCATCCTCTGGACAGGCAAACGGTGCTTGGAGGATCATTGTAACAAATGTGACTGGTCATACTTGCACTGTATATGTAAGTATTTATGATTTACCCCAAAAAAAAAAACAAATAATAACAAGTAAAGGAAAGCTTTCCTACATGCCACTACCTTTTTATCCATAGTCACAGATAGTTAAAGGTTCCCTTCAAAAAAACAGCCTAGGTGTAGGTCCTCCCTCATCTCAGAAGTGTCAACAATTGGCACATTTGAGGTTAACCCTATAAGACTAACTATATGCCTGGAAAATGGTAAACCAATAATAACCGTTTTCCTAATTTTTCTTTTTTAATGAGATCTACTGATTAGCATATAGTGTTAATTTGTTTGTGTATTAGAAGAATTATTAATGAAGATGGTTTATAAATCACGACTTGAATTTCAATCAATGTATTTCCAGATATACAGAGAAATGGAGGAGACAAACACCCATAAAGTTGTATACAGATCAGTCACTGGAAAGGGTCCTCTGCATGATGTACCAGTGAATGAAAACTATCAACCTTTGGGAATCATTGACCGAAAACGTCTTTTATCAAGGAAGAACAACACCACATACTGCTACGATTTTCCATTGGTAAGTGCTATTTTTTTAATTTACTTGAAATTTAGGTTTCTAACTGTATGTGTTTGCCCCTTGACAAGCCAAATTATATTTCCTGAGGAGATGTGTTACCTGCAGGCATTTGAAACAGCCTTGGAACAGTTGTGGGCAATCCAACGCCTAGGATTTCAGAAAGCCAGAGATAAAGTTCTTCTGAAAGTAATAGAGCTTAAATTTGTTGATAAAGAAGGTAGTTGGGGCATTCCTCTGGTTCCTGTGGGGCGTCCGCCTGGATTTAATGATGTTGGTATGGTAGCCTGGTTTATGGAAATGTGCACCCCTGAATTTCCATCTGGAAGGACAATATTGGTTGTAGCAAATGATGTAACCTTCAAGGCTGGTTCTTTTGGCCCAAGAGAGGATGCATTCTTCCATGCAGTAACTGATCTTGCATGTGCAAAAAGACTACCTTTAATTTACCTAGCAGCAAATTCTGGTGCCCG
Source organism: Erythrophleum fordii (assembly GCA_032878935.1). Lineage (NCBI taxonomy): Eukaryota > Viridiplantae > Streptophyta > Magnoliopsida > Fabales > Fabaceae > Erythrophleum > Erythrophleum fordii. The sequence goes on from JAVQMF010000050.1 coordinate 31,708,419, forward strand.
TTTAGGTGTAGCTGAGGAAGTCAAAGCCTGTTTCAGAGTTGGTTGGTCTGATGATTCTAATCCAGAGCATGGTTTTCAGTATGTATATTTAATGCCAGAGGATTATGCTCGGATCAGATCATCAGTGATAGCACATGAGTTAAAGCTGGAAACTGGAGAAACCAGATGGATTATAGATACCATTGTTGGGAAAGAGGATGGTCTGGGGGTTGAAAACTTGAGTGGCAGTGGGGCCATTGCTGGTGCCTATTCTAGGGCATACCACGAAACATTTACGTTGACATATGTGTCTGGGAGGACCGTTGGAATAGGGGCTTATCTTGCCAGACTTGGGATGAGATGCATACAGAGGCTTGATCAGCCCATAATTCTTACTGGTTTTTCTGCGTTAAACAAACTTCTTGGCCGAGAGGTTTACAGCTCTCACATGCAACTAGGTGGGCCTAAAATCATGGCAACAAATGGAGTTGTACATCTTACAGTTTCACATGATCTTGAAGGTGTTTCTGCTATTTTGAAGTGGCTTAGCTACATTCCTTCTTGTGTAGGCGGTGCTCTTCCCATTGTACAACCCCTAGATCCTCCAGAAAGGCCTGTGGAGTATTCCCCTGAAAACTCATGCGATCCTCGGGCTGCCATTTGTGGTACTCTAGATGCTAAGGGAAGATGGCTGGGGGGTATATTTGACAAGGACAGCTTTGTGGAGACACTAGATGGATGGGCAAGGACAGTTGTTACAGGAAGGGCAAAGCTTGGAGGAATCCCTGTGGGAATTGTTGCTGTTGAAACACAGACAGTGATGCAAGTAATACCGGCCGATCCAGGGCAGCTTGATTCTCATGAAAGGGTGGTTCCTCAGGCAGGGCAAGTATGGTTCCCTGATTCTTCAACCAAGACAGCCCAAGCAATATTGGATTTCAACAGAGAGGAGCTCCCCCTATTCATTCTTGCAAATTGGAGAGGGTTTTCTGGTGGGCAGAGGGACCTTTTTGAAGGAATTCTTCAGGCTGGATCAACCATTGTGGAGAACCTTAGAACATACAAGCAGCCCATATTTGTATATCTCCCAATGATGGGTGAACTCCGCGGTGGGGCATGGGTTGTTGTAGACAGTCGAATCAATTTCGACCACATTGAAATGTATGCTGATCAAACAGCTAAGGGCAATGTCCTGGAGCCAGAAGGGATGATTGAGATCAAATTCAGGACAAAGGAATTGTTGGAGTGCATGGGTAGACTTGATCAACAACTGATTAATCTGAAGGCAAAACTTCAGGATGCTAAGACTAGTAGGGCTCTTGCGAGCATTGAATCTTTACAGCAGCAGATCAACTCCCGTGAGAAACAGCTTTTGCCTGTGTACACCCAAATAGCTACCAAATTTGCTGAATTGCATGATACTTCCTTAAGAATGGCTGCCAAGGGGGTAATAAGAGAAGTTCTGGACTGGAGTAAGTCCCGTTCTTTCTTCTACTGGAGACTGCGTAGGAGAATTGGTGAGCATTCACTCATCAACAGTGTGAGAGATGCAGCTGGTGATCATCTGTCGCATGTATCTGCAATAGACTTGATAAAAAATTGGTATTTGAATTCTGATATTGCCAAAGGTGGAGAAGATGCTTGGTTGGACGATGAAAGTTTCTTCAAATGGAAGGATGAACCTAGGAATTACGAGGATAAACTAAAGGAATTGCGTGTCCAGAAGCTGTTGCTTCAATTGACAAGTATTGGTGACTCGGTTTTGGAATTGCAAGCCTTACCTCAAGGTTTTTCTGCTCTTTTAAGCAAGGTAATAACATTATTAATTCATTTCTTTTCTTATTTGCTATTTGCTTTTTATCTCTTGCAACCTGGTTGTGATTTTTTGAATCTCATGCAGTTGGAGCCATCAAGGCGTGTGAAATTGATTGAGGAACTTCGGAAGGTAATTAATTAGAAGGTTAAATGCTTCTCAAGCGGCTATAGAAGCTCCTGCTATTTGCCATGTAAGTGCCATTACATTTCTTAAACCAATTGTTGAATCCCGTGGCTAAGTTTTTTATGCACATGCAGTAGTAATATTTCCAGTATCCCGTTGCTTCGTAAATTGTAAAACATATCAGTCGTAGACAGATACATGTAATTTCTGAAATTAGCTCGAGGATAACAACCAGCATTGGCAAGTTCATGTTTATTTACAACCTGGCTGATTGATTCTTTCCATGTATCTAAATATATATGTAATAATTTGTAAAGCTACTTTGATTATTTAGTATTTATTATGCACAGAAAATTTTGAGCAATGGGTATGTTTTTCACGCTGCCAATCTGCCTGTAACCACGTTTGGGATGGATAACAACCCCTTTGGCAGATTCACTTGGGGTAGTGCGTCATATAGTTTGATCTTGCAAGTTTTCAACCATGCTCTAGGAAAAACAATTTAAGATGTCATTCATATCCAGTAAGTTGATCACATTTATTTAGACTAAATGATAAGTATGAACATATTAATAGAAAATTAATCAAAATGGTACCAGTACGCAACTTCAAAACAGCTTAGAATTTTATAAAATAACATACCGAAAATCAGTAGTATACTACTATAATACTACATTCATCAAACCTCATTGTTTTAAAACAAAACACCCCCCCTCCCACCACCCAAAACAAAACAAAAAACAAAAGGGATACGCTATATAAAAAAGCAGTAACACACGAAATTTCTTCCGCTCGAAATATAATGAGCATCTAGCCTCGTTCTTTTCGAAGCTGCGAAATAAGTCAACAGTGTTTGGGCCTTCGGCGTATGACTTCGAAGCAACTAATTCAAACACAGATTGATGTATTAGGGCCAATTACTTCATCTGATGCCTTATTTTCTCTTTCTTCTCCTTTTCTTTCCTCTTCATGTCTTAGCATTTTTTCTTTTCCTTCTCTTGTTTACTTTTCATCTCCTCTTGTGCTCGTCTCTTGTTCCTCTTTTCCCTTTGTTCTCTTCTCTTTCTTTCTTCTTCTTGCTTCCTCTGGTTTTGTTCTCTCTTTCTTTCTCTTTATCTTTGGCCTTCCTCTCCTCTTCTTTCTCTCCTTTTCCTTTAGCTCTGCTTTCTTCCTTCTCCCTTTCTCCTTCAACTCTTCTCTAGTGAGCTCCTTTCGGATTTTGAAGCGCATATTGGCAGAGAAATATGTAACTTGTTCTGTCCTCAAAACGAGCCATATATATAGAGTGTATTTGTACTACAGAACGAGCCATATATATAGAGTGTATTTGTACTACATATAATTTTTTGTTTCAATACTCTAATTCAAGTTTTCTGTTGTCTTATTATACATAGCCGTCCAATGGCCTGTAGGGTTGGCATTTCCATTGTTCTACGTGCAATATTATTGTGCTGCTCTCTTGGTATTACAGGGCAGCTCAAACACTTCCGCATATAACTCCCAAAATTATAGTCTAATACCAAAATAAAAAGAAAGCAACTTGTCCTTCGTCTTATCATGCCAATATAAAAAGCCTCTATTTATGTCATCTACTCCTAGCGTTCGTACTTCTCTCTTTTTCCTCTGTTGCTGATGATAATCGTTTTGAAAATGTCATTTTTTGAGGGTTGTTTATTGGTCCGATATGACCTAAGGGCTCGCCCTAACCCGGTCTAATCGGATCGGATCAAAAATATAAAAATAGATAAAATTTTAAATAAATTTATATCAAGTTGACTCAGGCTACGAGTAAAGGTATGTTCTCCCCAACTTGCCCTAAAGTTATTTTTTTTAATTATTAACATTACCTACGCAAATCTTTTTTACTTCTTAATTATTTTTATCATTGATGTATATGTTTCCAAACATTTCTTTTGTTGAATAACGAAAATATACATATTTATTTAAGATTAATTATGTTAATATAACTTATATTTTGTTTGATAATACTAGACTATTTTTTTAATTATTAATAAAAATATAAGAGTTTTAAAAATTTATTATTTTAAAATATATATCTATGAGTTTGTAAAAAGATATTTTTATATTACAAGTATCAATTTATTAAAAAACAAAAAAAAGTTTGAGCGGCCCTAATCTACCCTAAAATTAGGCTTGTTCGGGTCAGGCCATGGGCATAAAAATAAGTCTGATATTTTAATTGGATAGGGCATCGGGTCTACTAGATGTCCAGCCCGACCTCTCCTATATATAGCCCTATCATTTTTTGCTCAAATAATAAAATGCAGGTAATTAAATCAACTGAAGTATCATAAATGTGACATATTATAATAGCCCAAATTTATAATGTATACAGATATGAATTTTCAGTATGATAATAATAATTAAAAAATGCATCGTGACTTTTTAAAAGAAGGAATGATTAATCATCCATTAGAGAATAAATTGTCATCCTCATCAATGTTTACATTATTATTATTATTATTATTATTATTCATGAATTGCGTTCACTAGATAATTTATTGCCTCGAAACTTGCTCAATTGATCATTAAATACATCAAAAGTGTTGGTCCTGAGTTTTGGTATGATTTTAAATTATTTTAATGATTATAAAATTTTTAAGTTAAATTTACAAAAATATTAAGTTAAAAATAATTAAAATTTGGTCATTGCTAATTGCATTGATCTATGGCATTAAATTTATTTTTAATAAGAAATAAAATTATTTAAAAGAAATAAAATACATTAAAAAGAAACTATGTAATGAAAGCTTAAGAAAAATAAAGGGCAAGTGTAGCATTTGTTTATAGGAAAACTTGCAAAATAGTTTGTACATTTCTATCATTTCACCTTTATATTGTAAAAGCATTAAGGATAAAGAAAATTAGTTAAGAAGAAAAGCCCAATGAATACTTCATTTTGCAACTCTTATTTTTAGTTCAAAAGTACTTTCATCCTTTTAATGCTATAGCAAGAGAAGCAAAGGAAGAGAAAAGGTTCTTGCTTGGTAAAGAAAAGGAAACATTAAATGAAGATAGGAAAAGTCAATTATATTGTAGAATTTTTTTAAAAGCTTTGTGCAAAGAAAAAGCTTTCCATAGACATTTTTAAGAAGTGCAAAAAGCTTCTCTCTGAAAATAAGTTTCATCTTTTTCTTTCTAGCCCTCTCATGAGCAACAAGAAGTTAGCCCTTATTTCTTTTTTTCCCCCTTTAAAGCAAGAGAAAATCCTCTGAAAAAGCCAATAGGTATACTGAATTCTCTTGTTACTGTCTCATTCTACAGTACCATTATTTTTGTTGGGGAGTTCAATGCTTGCAAATGAGACAAGAAAATAAATGTTCTCCCTCTACATCTACTATATACAAAATCAAAATAAAAGGAGAGCATAGGTTTGCAAATTGAAATGTTGTGTGTTTCTAACTCTATAAATGTCCTTACTTCTTAATAAGAACTTCTTTCTCTTTCAAAGACTATTTTAGAAGGTACATATCCAACAGTTACATTTTGAAACCTATAAAATAGGAACAACAACAACAACAACAACAAATAGAGACACAGAAGAAAAGCCAAATATATTATAGTTCTCTTTGCTCTCTTCATCATAATTGTTTGAACTTAGTTTCTAGTTAAATCTAATTTGTGAGAGTTTACAAAGTTAGGCTATTATATCCTTTTTAGATAAGGGTTTCAAATATATTCTCATATTATTTTATAAATCTTTCATAGGTGTGAAGAAAATGAGTTTAAGGCGAGCTTAGTATGAAAGCCTTTGTGTAAAAAAATTTTGGACGAGCTTATATGAAACTCAGGTGTTGTAAAGTTTAAAATGATTTTAAACCTTGTGTTGGTGATAAACACATATAAACCCATCTAATTGTAATTTGTGATTGAATTAAGTTGAAGAAAATATTTTAAAATTTAAGGAGATCGAATGTAAGACAAGGATATTTAAAACAAGATAATATATGGTTTCTTTTTCTCTTCTCTTTTTATTTCTCTCATTACATTCTATTATGTTGATAAGGTCTTTTAAAGTTTACCTGATCTTCAAAATATATATTATTTTTTATAATATTTTGTCAACAAGATTTTCTTATGTCTATAAAGTTTCTATACCATCATACTTTCTTAAGTTATATTGCATTCATCTTTGTATTAATATCTCACTAGTTTAATTTTTTTTTAACTTTGCATATTTATGCAAAAACACTTATGTATCCCTTAACTACATTCTTCAAAAAGAACTTGTTTCTAGAAAGCAAGGTAGCACTTTAGCAAGAGGCAATTATGATCCAAATGAATTATGCTATTTCATGAATTGTCTCCATTTACATGAAAATTTTCCTTTTTTTAAAGGAAAATGAAAGGATTATATTATCAGGCAAATTGCAGATTCACTTGGACAAAGTAGTTCACTTCCCTTTTTTGGGACAAAATGATTAGGGCTAATGAAAGTTTATGAGTTAATTGATAAGTGTTGAAAAAAAAAAAAGGAGTAGAGATAGAGGTAATGAAGAAGGAAGCAATAAAAGAAATTGGTGGAGCAGAACTCTCTCACCTTGTAGAACAAATAATCTCACTTTGGTCATTCATTTTTGATCTTCTACATTTTGGATATGTATTTTTCATATATTTATAGACATAAAATATTACTATAAATACAAAAAAAATAATTTTATCATGTCAACTTTACAACTTATGAAAGCAATATTAAATGCTTGACCATTTTTCCAAAAAGTTCAAAGCATGGTCCTAAGGTGTTGAAAACAACATACTAACATCGCTTGAAAGGACCAACAAGTTAGCTAAACACACCATACTTTTTTCGCACAAGCATGGATCATACTTTAACATTAACATAAAATCAGTCTTTTCTCCTAATATAGTACGAGATTATTAAGCAAAAGGCTAAATCTTAATAGGATGATTTTTTTTAAGTGCACTCAACTTAATAAAAGTGTGCTTAACTTAATAGAGGTATACTAAATTTAGCAAAGGAAATACATCCAACTTAATAGAAATGCTTTCAATTTAGTAAAGGAGATGCACTCAATTTAATAAAAGTACATTCAATTTTAATACTCCTCTTTAACTCTACTTCATTTGGAGTTAGTTGATTTGAAGTTAATTCCAACATTCTTCCTTAACTTTAAATCAACTTTCCAAAAAAAAAAAATAGTAAAAGATTATAATTATTCTTTTGACTTTAATTTTAGAGTCACTTACTTTCCACCTGGATTGGATTTGCCTTCACTTTACCTAGTTTTAGAGTCTACTACTCCTATATGTTGTACTTGTATTAGAGTTGTCTTCACCTGCCTTGCATTCCATTGTAGCTGTGCTTGGTTTTCATATGCCTTGCACCTTATTATGGTTGTGCTTGATCTTTATATGCCTCGCTACTCTTTCTTTCTCACTTTTACTCCTTTTATTTTGTTTCTTCAAACCCACTTCACTTTTGGAGTTTGATTTTTTTTCTTCTTTTTTTTTTTTCTTTTTTCCCACAGCCTTTCAAAAAGACTATGGAGAGTTTTGATACTATGTTTGAAAAAAAAAGGAGGAAAAAAGATAACAAAGAAGTAAGTAGTAAAAAAAGAATTGGTAGAGCAAAACTCCTTCACTTTGGTGGAGCATCTCTTTGGATTTGTATTTTTCATATATTTATAGGCCCAGTATATTACAATTGATACAAGAAAATAAATTTATCATGTTAATTTTATAATTTATAAAAAAAATATTAAATGATTAACTATTTTTCCAAAAGCTAAAAACATGATTTTAAGGTGCTGAAAACAACATATTGACATTGCTTAAATAGACCAAAAAGTTAGTTAAACACACACCACTTCTTTTGCATAAGTATGGGTCATATTTCGACATTAACACAAGATCAACTTTTTCCCCCATACAATATTAAAAGTATACTCAATTTATTGAGCCACAAAGTGAATCTTTTATATATATATATATATATATATATATATATATATATATATATATATATATATATATATATATATATATATATATATATATGAAATATATTCAATTTAATAGAAGTATACTCAACTTAATAGAAATGTACTTAAAATTAATATTTTTTTTAATTCTATTCCACTTAGAATTAATTAATTTAAAATTAATTCTAACAATGAGAATTGATATATAATGGGTACCCAGTAGGGTTAAACATGGCCCAACTTACCAAAATTGACTATTCTTTTTTTCTGGCAATCCGCACCGCAGGAAGTAATCCTAGAAATCTGAACTCACTCAAAACTCAAGTTCAATCTGATAGCTTAACAAATAATGAAGTTAGAACCATATGCAATCTCAATCACCTGGACATTATTCGGTATCCATATGTTTAGAATCATAATCTACAAAAACATATAGAATAATAAATAAAGTAAATCGCCTTCTGCCAGTTGTTCAAAATTTCTTATTTTTTGATTACTCGAATCTGACGTTGTGATATTTTAATGTAGCACGATCCCCGAAGTCTGCTTGTATGAATATGGCGTTCTTTGGGACTTTGGTCACACCGAGGCTAGGAAAACCACCCCAACCCCGCTGTATATCTTGTCCCCCTTCATTCAAATAACCAAAAATCAAGACCAAACCCGCGTGTCGTACAAATTGCAGCTACGAGATGAAGGGGGAAAAAAACGAGGGGATGTACAATTTTCCTAATGAATTTATACGTTGCATCACGAATGAAGGTAACATTCCTAAAAAAAGTTACAATGGCATCATCCGTACATTGTAGAAAGGAGGAGGGACGTTCTATGGAGTGTGGACATTTCAGTAAAAGCACACGAACAGGCTCACTTATTGTTGGAGTGCACTATGGGCGCACTCTTTATCTTTTCTTATTAGTCTTCTCACCCTTTTAGGATGAGGATCGCAGACAAGGCCACTTATACCAACTTTCCCTTTTCATAGTGACCACCTCATCATTGTCTTCTTTAGCTGAACTCCCACTCCATTTGAGCGCTTCACAATTTTGAGTGTCTTCAAGGTTCCTCAGCCAGCTTGGGAGAACAGTATGCAACAGCATCTGCAACTGTGAGGAAGATCTTGTCCTTCCCAATCATATTTGCAAAATTGGATAGGTGAAGCTTTTCTATCACCACCGGCCCTGGATTTGCCAGAACAAGCTGTGTATACAACCAACTCTTTTGGTAAGTTCATTCTCCCACATAATTAATATCAGTTTGGATTGTTTTCAAGTAATCGTGCGTAGGTGGAACTTAGCAGAGCTAATTAGTTTACCTGAGCATCTCTCTTCTCAAGACTTCTGTATAACTCTTCAAAGGCATGGATGCCACTGGTATCTATGTCAGTAACGGCTGCAGCAAACACAGTAACACAGTTTTAAAACAACCGCCAACGATGTGCTTACTGGGGGAAAGTGAGACTAAATCAAAGGAAAAATGAAAAACACTCACGTGACATTTCAACTACCAAAAATTGGATTCTTGTTTGGTGGTCTCCTTTCACTTGTTCTTCCTCATCCATCAGCCATCTCAGTATCCTGCAAAAGATACATAGAGTCATAGACACTTGGGCATCAGAAAAGTTCTCTACAATTATCATTTTAGAATCCTTATGTAGATATGATGGGGGAAATGCTATGTGTTCATAAAGAAACATATGGAAACACTTCTCAACAAAATTTTATATACAAATCCTTCAGAGACTCGAGGAGCGAAACCAGTTAGATTTTTCTGTCTATTTAACCTGTTCATCCTTCTTTGTTAAGTCAAAGGAGATAGAGTTCATCCAGAAGTGGTATTGGTTTGACAATATCTCTTCCTTTCCTGTTTGAGGCTTTAAAACAAACCCTAAACCCAAATTTCCCCTCTTCAATAATAAGACCCATTGGCATCTAATTTGAAATATCATAAAGCAAAGAAGTTTCTTTGAGTTATTTAATAGGAATTGAATAATCTATTCTTATGCAACAATTGACTATCTCTATGTATACATCCACAAATTGAAACTTAGTCTTACAGCATGTAGCATGACTTGTGGTCCCTAAAAGATGCATCACTACACAAGTACGCGGATTGTATTGAACATTTCATCCTAGTTGTTAAAGCCCTTTGGTATACTAAGAGAAGAAAGACAATTTTACCTTTCTTTAACATAATTGGAGTTGGAAAAATATATCGCAGAATCAACTCTGACAATCAAAACACCAGAAACCTTTGTAGCTTCTGGGTATTGTTGGATATTTCGATAGACAGTTGTCCCAGGAATCTTCCCCAAAATAGCAGTTCGTGGCCTTGTGACTTGGAGTAAAATTTTAGCAAAGGATATAGAGACCTGCGGCCACAGGATGGTATCAAAAGGCCAAGTCAGTAAAAACAGCAAAAGCTACTTTGACATTGATAACAGAGTCTTAGCTTTCTTACAGCAATCAGAAGTCCTATCTCAACCGAGGAAAAAACAACACCAAAAAAAGCTCCCATGCAAGCAACGAAATCAAATTTATCAATCTTCCATATCAAAACTGCTGCCTTATAGTCCACAAGGTTGATAACAGCAGATATGATGATGGCAGAAAGAATGGCATTTGGAGTGTACTTGAAAAGAGGTGTGATGAATTTCAGCGTTAAGAACACAACAAAGGACATCACAATATTAGAAACCGCAGTTTGGCAGCCAGCCATGAAATTTACCGCTGACCGAGAGAAAGAACCTGAGAGTATCAAGAAGATAGATTAGAGGATCCCACTTCATGCACTTTCCATGATTGATTACAAAGGTATCCGCTATATCAGGTAATTTTAACCGCAGCTTCTCTTTATGTCCCTTATAAGCACTAAACTCAATAGTTCATAAAAGCTTGTGGTGGAGCTTACCTGTCGCCACATAGCAGGAAGTCATTGAACCAACAACATTCATAGCTCCTAACGCCACCATTTCTTTGTTTCCATCTAGTTGATAGTCCTTCAAGGAAGCAAATGTTCTTCCAATTGACGTGGCTTCCTAATAACCAAATTATTATAATGGTTTAGAACTTTATAGGCGCAAGTAGATGGCCAAATGCTCTTCAAAAACAAAGTATTGGTGTCAAGAATCAAGATTCACTTACTGTTAATGCAATCATACCCGCCACAATGCCAATTCTGAAACCTTTCCCCAGGTAATCACCAGTAAAGTATATTTCATGAACAGATGAAGGATTGATCCCTTTTTCTATGTGTCTTACCTTCACATATTATTAGACAAATAAAACATTACTACTGCTGCAATTCGTACAGAATTATTCCTACTATCATCCTCAACCATATAACTATGATTATAAAATGCGGTATTAGGATGAGAAACACAACAGATATACTGACACTTACAATGTCAACTCCTTGCTTGTCTGCCCGGGTTAAATAGACCATAGAAGTGGACAGCACAACAGATATCAATGGGGCAATTGCTGGTATCCAGAACAATTTCTTGTCCTTCTTTCCCTGATCCCCATATTAGGAGATAATAAGAAATCAATTAATGACCCCAATGACCTAATTAACGAATAAAAAACAAAAGAGAAATAGGGTTTCTTACAATAAATTTAGCAAACAAAAGAAAGGCTAAAAAGCTTCCTCCAATGCAAATGGTCTGCCAGTTCCACTGCAAGGTGTAACACATAAATCATTGCTTACATATGCATATAACAGCAACTTTTAGAAGGGAAATCTTCAGGTTAGAGCAACTGATTGTCACTAGTGTGTGTTTATAACAACAATAGCGAGAAAAAGAGAAGTCATACTCCATGATGGGCTGATGAGAATACCGAACGCATCACAGAGACAATATCAGTCTCCTTTGTGAACTTTTTAATGCCAAGCAAACCCTTAAGCTGTTGAAGGGCAATTGTGATGGCAGCTCCCCCCATGAAACCAACAATAGCAGCATGGGATAGGAAGTCGATTAAGAAACCTAACCTGATGACAAATCCAACCCAACGATAAGATCCACCCATGAACTACAAATTCCCTTTCATTGTTATTATGTCAAGGTGTCATACCTCAAAACCCCAAGAATTGCCTGGGTGATCCCTGCAAAAAAAGTGGCTGTAAAAGCAAGTCGCCGATATTCTGCTGCATTTGCGATAGGATCATGCCCAAGCAACCTCCCTAGGAAGAGAGAAACCACAGCTACTGGTCCTATTGCAATATCACGGGAACTACCCATGACAGCATAAATCAGCGGTGGAACAAAGCTGGAGTCTGTGAAGGGGTAGAATAGAACAAAAAGAAAAGCAAAACCTCAATCCAACATCTAATGGAAACATGTAGGCGACTTGAGCTGCTGATGAGTGAAAGGAATCTTACACAGTCCATACTGTGGATCCAAATTTGCAAGCTTTGCGTATCCGATATCCTATTTGTGGAGCCAAGTTTATTACTAATTATAATCCTATTGAATGGGGCTAATATTCTTCTGTTTATCGAAACCCATAACGCAACGTGTTTAAAGCCACTTTACCTGAGGGATGCAGAGACTTGCAATGGTTAGACCAGCAATAATATCCCCTCTAAATTTAGCAAGATTATAACTTCTCCCCCAATGAAGTATGGGGAATATGGCCTCAGTGCCGAGGATGAACTTGCGGGCTTTAGGCTGATCTTTGAAGGAGCGTAGAGGATCATCGGCAAAGAATGTTTCCTTCAAAGTGGCTTGGAATTCCTTGAAGAAGTTCTGTCTCGGAGGAATTGCCGCTCTGTGAACGCATGGTGCCTGAACCTGTGAAGACACATGCATCTCTTTTGTTTCAAGATTTTCATCAGCTTGATGATCCATTGAACAATTGAAACAATGACCTTCACCTGTAATGCAGAAAAGATCATAACTATATATTTTGGAGTGATAATGGGTGATATACCTGAGCTTTAACAATTAAGCACATATACCATGTAGCTTATTGCTCTGATATACAATCCAAAGTGAAAATAATCAGGTACATAAGCACCTCAAATGAAATTTGAGAAATAGAAAAATGATAAATTGACCTTACTAACCATGAGCAATAATTCAGGAATGTTTAACCAACCTGAGTTAAAGAAAGCACATGCTGACAGTAAGTTTGGATGACCACTGATTCAAGCTGGGCAAGGTCACTCTGAAACAATCTTCAAGTCTAAGTTCTCAAGCTGAAAGAAAAAACTTAGCAAAATTATTAAGGTATGAAACCGGAACCCTTGCATATCCCAATCATACCATATATATATATATGTGCGCGCGCGCGCGAGCGCTATAGTTGAGTACCTGATGGTCAGGTGCTCATCTCGCAGTCCTATAGTTGTTTTATTGGTGAAATAAGAATACTTATCGTAAGAATGGTGGGAAGGAAATACACACACACACAGAGACACAGTATGAGAAGGTATTGAATAGAGAACAAGGGTTAGCAGCAGGTAAAAATAAATAAAAACGTAAGACAAAGACAACCTGCAAATGCCGTGCTTCTTTGAAGACCAAGATGTCAAAAGTTAAAATAGAGGTTTAACATCAATCCAACATTTAGGAATAGGAATTAGGCAATACTAGTTATTAACTTCAGGCTTGAAGCTGATGTAAGTTTATTTCACCACATTAAGAGATTATTTAGATCAAATAACTACCGGGGAAAAAATGTTCGATCAAAATAGAAACTCAAGGAATTACAAGCACTCCAAAGATTTATAATAACTAGACATAATTTGACAAGGCAGTTGAATTTTAGGCAGATTGATTGCGAAGTTTTCTGTGCGACGGACAACCCACTAGAAAAATATTTCGCAACAGTGCAGTAAATATTGCCATTAATATGGACTTTGAAATTTAGACATTAGACCGCAGAGTTATAAAAAAATCTGTATTAAACAAGTTATTCTCCGAAAAGGGTTACAAATAATCAAATTCTAAATCTGAATATATTTAATAAACAGAAACCTCCCGCCTTTGGAATAATTACCTAAAGCCAGTTTGACTGTTCAATCAGAGTCACGAATATCTACTTTGGTGCTCAATAACAAGATTGGAATTAATCAACCTCGTTAACATAGCTCCACAGAATTTACTTTTTACTTTATGCACGATAAAAACAAAAGAATTGAGTTCATTCCTATTTCACAAGAGGAACCAAAACTCGAACTTTTTTCTCGGCATACTAGCCATCAAGTGTGTCGTCTATTCCAAATCGAAAGTTAAGAGAATAAAGCCTAATAAAGTTTCTTAACTCGTCCATCCTTCCTACCCTTCTCATGCAAGCCATTGATAGTGGAGGATTCCATTGCATCTACACAAAAGGTTTTCCTTTTTCGAAAGCCCACTTTCACTCCCCAGTCCCCATTTGAGCAACGTACGAATTATAATAATATGGAGAACGACCGATAGCACACACGAAAAGTAAAAAGAACTGTAAATAAATATATACAAAAAAAGAGAGTACAAGAAACAGTCACAACTTGGCTTTCCATTCTCCACAATCAATTTGTTCTCATGTTTCTGAAAAGACTCTATTTTTATTTGAATATGAAACCCATAAATGGTATGGATAAAATGCAGGGGTGTGAGTTCTTAAGGAAACCAAAAGACCCAATCACCGTCCAGGTTCGATGAATCCATATTAGTCACTGAAGGCGTACTACATTCTCTATGTCATCCATTAAATCAACACCGGACAAGATAAGATAAAGAATTTTGTACCTTGGAGGCCAGGAAATTAGAACCGAGTTTGTTGGTGTGTTTGGTTGCGGAGAAAATATCTATGGAAAGTTCGACAACTGAACCCAGATAGAGGGATGAGGCAGATCCAAAAAGTGAAAAAAGACCAGGAGAAAAAGCCAACTACCCTGGCGATCCCTTTTATAGGATAGAGAGAATGAACATTCGTTAATCACAATTTTCCACGAGGAAAAAAGAAAGAAAGGAGTAGTTTTTTAACGTAGTGAAGTGAAAAGATGTGGTAATGAAATAGGAATGGTGGGCCTGAAAACAAGCAGGTTGACATTCACGGTTGAGCCACGGGGTCAGGTCACGTAAGTGATGGGGCAAAGAAAAGTCAAAAAGTTACAAAAGGAAGACTTTTCTGGGTCGCGCAGGTCAATGCTGCTGTATGCTTTTTCACCTTTCTTCTTGGTTTCGCGGCTGAAGACCCCACAAGTGTAAGAAATTGGGAAAAAGGTTGAACAAAGTCGATATTCCAACCAAGTTCAGCACGTGGGGATGCGAAATTGCAAAGCGTTCACACACCATCACTTCCGTTATAACCCAACTACGAATACCCTGTTGAATTTTCTATTGTTTAGCCTACTTTGTAGTCGGCGGTAAAAAGTATGATTAAGTACAAAATTAATATTTGCTTGTTTTTCCATGAAGTTGGCTTATCCAGAACTAGAGAAAGACAGACCTTTGGCTGTAATTGGTGCGGTAGAGTATTATTAGTCTTTATTTTTGAATTCGGAGAGAAATACTATTTTTTTAACAATTAAACTTAATCTTTAATTTTCCTTTTTATTGAATTTTTTAAATCCCTGGATTTGAACCCATCTATTTAAAGAAATTTCAAAATAAGTAATACTTTTTTAAGTTGGAACCATCTGCATGAAATTAATTTACTCCTATAAAATTATACCAAAAAATAAAATAATATTATTCAAATATACAATTAGCATAATTTAAAATTATCTAATTTCAATAATTTTATCCTTGAATATGTTCCAAACATAACAAATAATACAACTAATAAACCTTTATTTAAATATTTGTCAATTTTCAAATTTGACAGATATAGAAAGAAGGATACTATCCTTTCTATACCCAAAGTTTGAACCTTTAAATGTTTTCAAAAAGATCTTTAGACCTTAAGCCATTCTCATTATTGATTTCCATGCCTAGACTTAAATAAGTAAAATTTACAAATATTTATAAACGATTATTATTTTAATCATCATTAATGAATTTTGGAGCTTGGAAGCATTAGCCATGAGGCATATGGTAAACCAGGGTGAATCTTGAGGTCGATTAGCATTATTCATAGTCAAATATATCACTAAAGAAAAGTTGGTATGACGTCTATAACGTTGGGTATGTTTTTTACTTAAACAGGGGCATGTTGATATTATTGTTAAAGCTTTTTTTTTTTTTTAACGGAATGAAGGGACTCGAAACAAATCGAATCTGAGTGGATCACACCCCAAAAAGAAAAGAGAAAATTAAATATTAAAATCAAAACGTTTATTAATGATAAACAATACAAAGAAAATAACGAAACAAAACACATAACAAAAAAATCAAATAAAATCTTATCATATTTCATAGTTGTTTATATTTACTAGTCAATTAAAAAAACAATACATATTCATAAAATAATCTAACAGATAGGTTGCCTGTGAACCAAAATATTAGTAGCTTGACATGTAAAAATGTTGTTAATACTTTTTAATTTATTTCTAAATAAAAATTAAACTAATAATTTTTAATATTTTCAAAAAATAAAAAAATAAATAATTTTCCATTCTCCACTTGTTGATTTTGGAATCAATAACCATTAATATAGATAGATTAGTATGACTAAAATTGTAATTCAACTAAAACTCTTTAAAGAAATCTATAGTAAACTCTTAAAAAAGAGATATTTGTTCAAAATACAGTTGACCATAAATTACAAAAAAATTTCTTTAATATTAAACAACAAAATAATTCATAATTTCATCTTTTCACCCAATGTATAATTAAAGGTAAGTTACACCAATTTTTCTTGATGTTTTATTAAATCACATTTGATACTTTAAATACAATACGTGTTTCTTTAAAAAAAATAAAATTATTTAATTATTTTTTATTGCCATATTAAAAATAAAATTATAATTTTATGTTATACAAAAATAATTTCTTTAATAAAAAATATATATTTAAAAGAGTTTTTGCAATACATATTAAAAGGTTAGAAGAGTTTATTTTAAAAATAAAAAATAAATATAATTTAATTAAATAAAAAAATTAGCATACTATAAGTTTTATTTTTTAAGAAGTACAACCCTACAACAGTTGAAATTGATGTAGCAGACGATTAGGAGAAAGAAAAGAGTGGGGGTGAGGGGGTGGGGAAGGCAATTTGATGTGTGGTGGACAAACGAATTCGAAGGCAAATGAAAGTCATTGTATCATTGGGGCTTGTCAGATAGTTTAAATAAGTGAAGAAATTAAAAGAATTGAGTAAAAATCCTAATTTCCAATTGTAACAATATTCTTCTCAGTGAAAAAATTACAAGTCAAACTTTATTATGCAATTAAATTTTCCTTGAGACTTCCAAATTAAGGATACATTCACACAAGATATAACTTCCCGTGCATAATTAATCTCTACACGTCTCTGACTCAATGATTGGCAGGCATATATTATCACCAAAAATTAAGGGTTTCAATAATTGAGAATAGAAAATGGGAAAAAAATAGTCAATATAATAAGTTTTAAGTTGAAGAAAATTTATATCGGTTGAGAAAAAGACTCCTAATCTACGATTTGTGAAGGGCGTCCTCACATCAGTCAATTTCTACGGCTTGTCTGCAACTACAACTAGCTGGTCCATGCTCTATCAGTTTTACATATATGGAAAAATTTAAAAAGTCGGGTATTATAAAATAACTGGGTTATCTTAATTATGGGTCAATTTGATAGGTTTTGGCGAGTTGTAATCATTTATTTTAAAATTATATAAGCTGTTACTATCTTAGTATGGATTTCTTAAAAAGCATGTCATATCTATATCTGGAAAACATGAGTGGGATCAGTACTAATATTATATATATGAGCCGTTTTATCATAGTCTGACTGGGGCTGCAGCCATTGATTTAAAAAAAAGAAATAGTCCACTTTTATAGTATTGTAAACATATATTATACCTAATTATATGATAGCTACAGATTGTCAGATTTGAAGTAATAACGAATTGCGGAGTTTAATTGAATGATGATAATAATAAAAGACATATGAAGGTGACAATTGGGAATAAAATAGGGATCAATTAATTAAGTGATAGTGTGGGGATTGAGTGATGCAATGCTTGGAATCGTCAGCGAGTCGGATTTGGAAAACTAAAATGGTGGGCATTAATCACAAATTCACAATGAAGTACGGTTTGTCTTTCTGGAAGCCTTCAAGTATCCCAGTGATTTCCATATGCACAAGATTATGGCTGCCTGTCAAGTGGGCCATTCAGTTCTATCATTTAAAGGAAACGAATCCAATTCACCGCAAGGGATTTATATAGATCCGTTGAGTTAAAAGAAGATGCCGCGCTACTATCTAAAAGTAGAAAAAATATATTATATTATTATTCATATTTGTTCTAATGCCAATTGGATTCAATCATTTTTGGCTTTTTGCACAATGATTTGGTGCGTGGCTGCAATCAAAAGAAATTTCTCTCGATGATTATAATAACCTTTTCTTTCGCTGTTCAAAGATCCCTCCTTAATTTTTTTTTTCAGTCTGGAAAAAAATTGTGCTATCAGATCAAGCGATAGGTTCTCGCTTGGGAAGTAGTTTTTAATTTTAAGATTTTTTTTTTTTTTTAGTTGCATAAGAGAAGCCTGTGACATATAAAAGAAAGTGTCAGTCAAAAAAAAAAAAAAAAGCAAAACAAAAGAAAGCGAAAGAAAAAGGCATATGAATCGGATCCAAAGTTTACAAATCTCTATTTATTTAGATTTTTAGCTTTTTAATCATGCCACATGTTACTGCCTAAGTTTTTTAATAATAAACTGGCTTCATTTTGACACGATTCCGACTGTTTATAAATGTTGATTTAGAACCTTTCATTTAACCTTTTTCCATGTATAATTGATGGCAAAAGTTCATTTTTAGTCTCCAAAATTTTACACAGATTTTGTTTTAATCTTAAAATTTTATTTTAGTTTAATATGATTTTTAAAATTTTAAAAAGGGTTCAATCATTATTTTTTTTATTGTCGTTAACGCTATTAATAAATGTATTTAATATGACATTACATATGATTTAACAAGCTAAATAAGACAATAATATGCTAACTTAGATCCAGCTTAGACCTTTTTTCTTAATAAAAATACTCATACTTAAACTACATCATTTTGCTTCTTTTGAGTCGATAAAGAGATAATTTTGTTGCATTAGAACGACTAGAAAATGCAAAATTGTGCAGTACTCGTTTGCATCCTAGTTAACTTATAAAGTTATACTTGTAATATCACGTTGACATTTCTATTAACAAAATTAATTGTGTTAGGAAAAAGGATAATATCAAGCTTGTTTCTCTTACCTATGGCTCGGTTCAGCCTAACTCGACCCAGTTTCATATTAGATTGAGCCAAACCTTGACAAGGTGAGACATGTTGAAGAAATCTGATGCTAAAACAAGTGGTAAAACAAGGGAATGATTTCTTCCAAATGCCTATATTGAATCAAAAAAGAAAATGGCAGCAAGCTTGCGTCAATTCCCCACTTCAAAACAAAGTCATGATATATTTCATTAGCACTCAAAAATTTTTGCAAGTTGGAGGAAATCAACAGGACAACAATTCATCCATATAATCTGATATAAAAAATACAAAGAGGAAAATCTAAAAGTTTAACAAAGATTCACAACCTACAAATCCCTTCTGCATTGTCATCGATGGTTGAATGAAAGTGGGAGATGGAGGACGAGGAAGCTTTGTGCATGGCTATTTGCATGAGGACAAGGAAGAATGGAATGAACAGAGATGTAATGAGAGTTTGAGAGTGAGATGAGAGTGTTTGAGGAGGTGGTGGTAAGTTTACAGCAAGATTGAGAAGGGGAGGTTATGAGGGTGAGGGTTCTTTTTAAGGAAGAGAAAGAGACACCGATCGTCTTCATCTTTGTCCGTTGGTGAGAGGCCTTAAGGTTTTTTTCCAATTTCAAGTTTCAATGGGGTGACCTAGTCGAGAATGACTAGAAGAAGGAATGGAGGACAAAGGAGGCTTTAAGTGTGTGTTCTGCTCCTTTGTTTATGCTTTGACTAGGAAGGAGGAGGGCAAATGAGGCTACACATGATTTAGAAATTAGAAGAAATAATATTAAAAAAAATTATTTAGTATTCTAGACTAAGTTGGATAAATTGAGTTACAATACTACATCTAAAACTTGGTCTAGCCTAATTATACTACCTAATCTTCTTTTGTTTTGGTTTGACCCAATTTAATTTGACTAGGCTAAGTTGTGTTCACCGAGTTTTATAGTCAATGTATACCCTTAGTACTAAGTTGCATTCATGTCACAAGTTGCATCGGAGAAAAATCAACAACAATAAAGAGTAAGACCACATCCTTCTATGTGCACAAGATTTATTATCTGAATTCCTCACTTTGCTCTTTGGTGAAATGAAAATGAATTGACTTTTCTTAAATAGGCATTTTGCTCTAAAAAACAGAAAAACATTGGCCAAAAATGAATATGGGATATTTGGAGGAAGAACAAGTTTTCTGTTCTTTTAATTTAGACACAATATATTAATCCCGTGTCTGTTTTTTGTTCAACGGAAAGTAATTGAGTTTGCCTTTATAATCAAGTCAAAATCAACTCTCGTTGAGGATGAGATAATGCTTGACTAGAAAAAAATAAATATATATCATGATCAATTCTCTCCACTTTTGAAGGATGCTACTCCTAAGTTTTCCATAATTGATTGAAGACAACTAGATCTTAAGAGATATTTGCTTTTATATTATGCTACCAAGTTGAACGTTGCTATTGTTTTTATGGGAAAATTACATTCAAGGATTCATATTTTGTAGAATTTATAATAAAAAATTTTGAAAATTAAAATTACTTTTAAGGATTATAAGAGAATTTACTATTAGTTTTAAGGAATTTATTATTAATATAAAAAAATATTGAAATTTTTTAAACTCAATAATAAATCTTTTAAAATTTGATAGTAATTATAATTTTTATAAAAATTGAATCCTTGATGTAATTTTTTTTTTATATAATTAGTCTATTTAATTGGATGATATAACGATGAATAGAATGTAAAATATGGATAGGTGAGATAAAAAATAATTATTTTATTTTTATTTTTTAAAAAAATAATTTAATAGATAAAATAATAATTATAAAAATATAATAAATATTATATAAGTTATGTCATGTTGCTATGAATTAAATGGAACTTACGTGTTTCGTTGTTCCATATACGATATTTGTCTTTTTTGAAGCAAAAAATGACAAGGTCGTCCTGCTCCTCGAGAACCACAATATTATATAATAGATATTATATAAGCCACGTAATGTATGGTTGGAAATATGGTGAGAAATCACATTGAAACAAAAGCAATAATATTTTGCTTCGTTGAAACGTGATTTTAAAGAAATCTAATACGTTTCCAAACACAGCTTCAATTGTTACAAATTTTGGAGGAGAGAATCAACGAGGGCATCACAAATTACAACCATTAACCCAACGAAAAGTATAGGTGTCAGCTTTTTCTTTTCTTATAGGCAAGGTACCAGCTATTAAGCCAGATAATTAAACCAGGCTTTTGTGTTCACTAAAGTAAGGAAAAGAAGTTAAAGCAAAAAATGCAGGCTCTTGTTCTTGGCGCATATTGTCTTTTATGAATCCTCCCCATCCAGCGTCCAAAATCAATACAGCTGTATATATTTTTTTGGGCGGGTTTTGGCCAAGAACAGCAGCTTTTCTATGCATATACAGTTAATAAGAAGACTCCAAACTTGAACTAACTTAGAAGTTGACTTCCACTAAAGCTGTAATCATTCGCAAAGCAGAGCATCTTTGAATTTTAGCGCATTGGCGTACATATTCCTCCAAAACGGCAATCATAGCTGAAGTCGCAATATCTACGCCATCATCCTAATCCTACTTACGAGTCCCACAAGCAAATCTTGACAATGCCCTTCTTCTACCTATGTATTATTAAATTAATACCAGTTGGAAAGCTCTTCCCATATATAAAAGTGGATTCTAGACTGAAATGACAAGGAAGCATGAGGGTTTCTTAAGCCACAACAACGCATGGAGTTCCTCTAGATTGAAGAAGAGGATATGAAGCTTTCAACTCCCGAGGACAAGTGCGACAAAGAGAATGTGCAAGGGAAAGGTCAAAGACCACGAATATTAGATAGTGGGTCGGCTAAAAAAGCTATAGTACAGAGGGTTGGATGCTCATGCGTCTTTCCAAACCAGAATATCCTTTTCGATCAAAGGGGACCATGGAAGATGCCACAAGAGCCCTCCTCCATACAATGTCTATCATTTTGAACTGCTGGCACATTAATGATCTATATCCACACACTTATTGTTCTTGCTTTATGATTATAACATTTCCATATACCCAATTTCATGGGTTTTCATCGAAGTCTTCTTGACACTTGAACGAGTCCGCATCGTTCATTTTCTCCAAGCCCCGCAAAGTTATTCAAGCATATAGTGGTCCATGTCTCTTATGTTTTCTTCTGCAAATTTAGGCTGTGCGCCTTGCGCAAATAAATTTTTATCACAATTCAGAAATTGGTTTATCAAGAAGAAAATGTAGTGCAGATAATAGTGAATGGAAATAATGAGATTGTGCGAAAAGAAAATGATAGAGGTAATTCATAAATAGCGAAGATAACTCGAAATTTTGGTCTTGCTCCAAATGATTCATCTACTCGATCGATCTAGCATCGTAGAATATTTCTCTATCTTTCGACTTTTTTCTTTATTTAGCAAGTCTGAAGTACGTTTTACCACCAATTTTGTCACACAGCACTCCCCATTGGGCTCAATAGATAGCTCCCATGCATGTTGCTGACTTCTGTTTAGGGTTCTCTAACAATTTTTTCTTGGTCTCTCATATATATATATATATATTCTATTTTGGGCCAAAATCTTGGTCTGTCCTATTGTTTAAACTTTTTTCAACTGGCACAAATACTTTACTAGTTCGCAAATTAATTCCTTCAGATGGGATGGAATCTCGGCAGACGCTGCTTCACTTGTACGTAAAGGTCTCAAATTAAGGGGAATCTCTTTACGTTTTGATTTCTGTACATAACGTAGGGACCTTTCCATTAACGCCTCAAACTTTATGCTCCATATACATATATAAATAAAATAAAGTGAAGATAGGTTTCAGCACCAACATTTAATGATTAAATTTGTTAAAACATAGTCTTGTATTTTTCATATAATTGATTTACATTTAAAAGAAATATATATTCTTTTAATATTTATTTACTAAAATAATATGAGATAATTAGTGACTTATTTTTTAATCAAACATACAAATTAATATATATGTTAACCTCCATTTTTAAAAATGTATCACTTCCATATAGCATACACCAATGCTTAAGAGAATCTTTTTAATTTTCTCTGAAGATAGAAAGAGAAAAAAATAAATAAATTTCACTCACTCTCTTTCTCTCTTCATCGTTTTCAAATTAATGAAAAATTGAAAGGCTTCTTTTGCACATTGATGCCAGTTGGTCACACTTGCATGGGCAAGTTTTTTATCCCACACAATCTGTCACACTCGAAACATGCGATCGCGCGACGCCAAATTGAAATCAGAATTAAAGGTAAGTAGAGTTGCCACCAAAATTTTAATTTTTTTTAAGATAAAACTTTAGAAAAACCTTTTTATAAAAAAAACAAAAATGATCTGTGAATTAGAAAATGAGTTCGAGAGTCGATTGTGAGTAGGGGAGGTGTTAGGCACCCCACAACACTCGTTGCTA
Organism: Erythrophleum fordii; assembly: GCA_032878935.1. NCBI lineage: Eukaryota > Viridiplantae > Streptophyta > Magnoliopsida > Fabales > Fabaceae > Erythrophleum > Erythrophleum fordii. The sequence continues at coordinate 31,732,069 of JAVQMF010000050.1, forward strand.
AGAACGGTTACCCTAAGTTAATTGTGCAAAATCAATATGGCCTTTAATTATTTTGATTCTCCCTAAATTACATGCAAAATAAGAAATAGAAATAAAAGAAATGAAATTAAAAATAAAAAGGAAGAAATAAATTAAAGAAACAAAATTGGAAAAATAAAATAAAAGAAGAGAAATTAAGAAAATGAAAATTGAAAAGAAAAATTTATTTACAAGGGCGAACTTGACCTAGGATGAGAGCCTAGGATCTACGTACCCTTCAAAAGGATCAAAGTCCACTAGTTCGACAAAAATTATGTTTAGCTGGTGTTTAGTTTAGTTTAGTTTTTGTTTTTGTTTTTTGTTTTTTTGTTTTTGTCTTTTTCCTCACTTTCTTTTTTTGTTTTTTGTGTTTTTTTTTTCTTTCTTTGTTTTCTTTTTGTGAAAAGACAAAGAAAAATAAAAATTACTCTTTCCTTTAACAAATAAAACGATTTTTGAAATTGATTGATGTGTTTTGATTTACTAAAAGTAAATTTAATTTTGCTTTTCTTTATTTCTTTTTTGCATTTTCAATTTTTTTCCTTTTTTAATTAATTTTTTTATTTTTATTTTCTTTCTTGTTTTGTCTTTGTTTTGATCAATTTTTGTTAATTTTCGTTTTGTTTTATTTTTTAGTGATGAGTGAAAAAAAGGTAAAAAAAAATCATTAATTTTTTTTGCAAATAATCTTGAAAGTGATTTATAAATTTTAATTTGCAAAAACTAAATTGATCATACTTCTTTATTTGCATGTTTTTGGATTTTTTTGTCTTTTTGTTTTTCTACTTTATTTATTTTATATTTTCTTTAGGAATGATGTTTTCATTTTTGTTTTATGTTTTTTTTCCCTTTCTTTTCCATGAAACATATTTTAATCTCTAATTTTTGTCCAAAAGGAAATTTGAGAAAAATTTATAAATTTAAGAAGAAAATTAATCATTTTGATTTGTTTTTTCCTTTTTGTTTTGTTTTTCTTGAAAAGAGAAATTTTATTTGATTTTCTATCAATCATATATTTTTAATTAACATTTGACTCTTTCTTTTTCATTCGAAAAGAAGCACACTTTGCTTTCTAAAAAAACCTATTTATTTTGTTTATGAAACTCTTTTTTTGAAAATTTACCTTTTTTATATTTTTTAATGTGTTAATTGTTGAATCCCAAAATTTGTGCAAAAACATTTGATGATCCAATCAGATGACTGAGGAAACTTATTGTCACACACAGTCTTGGATGACCTCTATACACCTGAGGAGATACAAGATCTCACACGGCAACTCTGGAAAAAGGACAAAAATAAAATAAAATTGGAACATAAATATCTACAAGCTGGTAGCATTTTTTTATTGTGTTTATATGCATCCAAGAATTGTAATATTTCAATGACATATTACATCTTACTCAAGGTGTCCAAATTAAAAATGAAGTATCCTGTCTTGTCATCCTTCAATATTTTCGTGCAGCTCCCCTTCGTAGATTCACAGGCCCATGGGATGCCCCTTCTTTCATCCTATAGCTTTCCTCAAACCATGATCCTCCAAATCGCGGGACACATATACATGAAAAATAATCAAACCATAAAAAAAAAAAAGTTACAATAGTTTATCCTTCATGAACCAAACACCGCAATAAAAATAAAATGAGTGGAATCTTACTAAAAAAAATCCTTTCAGGTCAAAAATTAAGGAAAGCCACAAACAATCTAAATCCACTCCAAAGAAGCTAAAAATAAAATGACTCAAACTCCTTATTAAAGGACATGGCATTATGGCTTCCCAACTTTATTTACCACAATTAACCAAAATGAATAAGAAATATCCAATAGCAACATAGGTAGAGCAAGATCTTTAATTCAACTTAAAGTATTATGAAGATCCATTCTTATTAATTCTTTATGCCCAGAACAAATAACCAACAAGAAAGAAAAAAAAAGTTGTGGAATCATTCATTACTTATTTCATGAAACAGCACACTCCAGACTACTGTATAAGGTATCATTGAGGGTTCAACACTCCATTCAGGGGACAAAGACTCAGGGAATCGAATGATTAAAAACTCAGGCAAAACTTTACTCATCTTTCTTACATTTTTCCCATAAGAAAATTCTATAATCAAAAATCTGAAATTAAAATCAGGCCCCTCTATGCCTCCCGGCCTTAAGCAGGCAAATGAATGGGAGAAGAAACAGAAACAATGAGACAAGGACTGTACCTCTTCCCAACCTTTCAGTTGGGAATTCTCCCAGGACCTCTCCCCAACATCTCTTATCGAGAACAGCAATAATAGGGTCCAATATCTATTCATTTATTTATTATTATTATTATTATTTATATCTCAAATATGACTAGAACGAAAATCGCATGGGAAACAACATACCAACAACCATAAAGCAAAGTATAAATGACAATCAATCTCAAGTCTGCACTTAACAATCATTCAACGGCTCTTAAAAAAGAACAAATATTTTCATAAATTCACTCTATAACAAGATCCAGCATACAAGCCATTCTAAAACAAGCTCAAGACAGATGCAAGAAATTTAAACCATATTGATTCAACTTACAGGGCAAAACCAAAATCTAAGAGCCACATTCCATGTCTGATATTACCAAATGGAGATGACATTCCAAAGCAACCCATTCGAACTTAGAGATGGCAAAAGCCGATGGTCAGAGTGCTACAATCCCTAAACATGAAAGACACAAGCAATGAATTTCACTTAACCCATACTAAAGCCATGACATGAGAAAGATTAATGAATATATAATAGAATCCAAACTCAACAAAAAGGCACAGAACTTGGCTTTCCATAGGAATCGCATATGCACGAATACAAGAACAGTATGTGAATTGTGAATAGGAATGGGGGTACCTACATCTCTTCGCCTTCTCCAGCTTCGACCTCTGCTCAAGCTTCGTGCTCTCCCTCTCCTCTTTCATGGTTCTACCGCCATGCTGTTTCAGCTTCAGATCAGAGCCTCTAGGATTTTCTTCTTTTTTTCTCTTCAAAACTGTTCCTTCGTAATCCGGAAATCAATCCAGTGTAGAAACCTCCCTCCTATTGGTCTTATAGTCTCTTCTAGGTAATTCCTTCCTCATTGTCTTTTCAGCTATCAATCACTCACAATTCCCCCTTCACTCTCAAATCTCAACTCCTCTCAAGCTCTCTCTCCTTCACTCCGAATCAGAAAAATGCCCCTCGCCTTCTCTGTTCTTCGTCTCACTCTCTCGTACTTCTCTCACTCTCCTTCTCCCCTTCTCTCGCTCGTGCTCCTCCTCGAATCTAAAAATCTCCTCGTTTCTCCCTATCTCTTCCCTCTCTCCCTCGCGTTCTTTGCCTCTTTTCTCCATCGATCTCTCGCTTCCTCTCTCCCGTGATTTTTCGGTCTCTCCTTTAGTCTTCGAATCCCCTTCTGTTTTTTCTCCTCTTCCCTCCTTTTTAGTTCATCTCCCTCTTCCTTTTGTTTCAATCTCAGATGCTCTTCCTCCTCCCCTCCTCTTTGAATCTCCTTCTCCCTTAAATCAGAAATTTTCGCTTCTCCTCCTTTAATCCCAAAACCATTTTCCAAAGAACCCCAGAGATGCGTCCCTTTCGTCTCCAGAGCTGTGCACCTGCTGCTCTTCCTTTTCTGCCTTTTTCTGTGTCCCTGCCTCTGTGCTCAGCCTTGTACCCCTAAGGTTCCCTACTGTGGAGTTGTGTGAGTGTCAGGCCCCCAGAGAGAGACACGGGCCAAAGATACGGGTAGGGGGTTCAATAAACATGGATCCAGTTTTAGATTAAGTAGGCCCATCAGTAATACAAACTTGTTAGGTTTCTTTTGAATGTTAGATGTTGTTGGGCTTTTGATTGTTTTGAGTATTGGGGCAAAGGGATGGGTTTTAAATTAGGGCTTTAGACTTAAATTTTATTTTTTGTTTTTTGTGAGATGTAAGATTGATGGGCTTGGACTGACAAACAAAGTAATTAAGCTTTTACTTTTAAGTTGTTTTTTTTTTTTTCAAATTTTTTTTACTTTGATTTTGTTATTATTTCTTAAAGTTTTTTTTTTAGAATAAAATACGGTGTTCACACAATCACGCTGTAACAATTCTCATTTTGCCAAACATTCAAAGTTATAGGATTGTTAAATTATGAAGCAAAAAAGAAAAAAAGGTAACCGAGTTATTTCACGTGAGTGACCTAGTGCCATTTATATGTGCTATATATATATATATATATATATGCGTCATCAACTTGTTATTTAAAAAAAAAAGGATGGGGCGGATGCCTGCATTAATTAAACGACATTTCTGTTTAATAAAAAAAAGAGTTAATTAGTACTTGTCTTTAATTGTTTTAATCATCTAACTAGAAATAAAACATTGTTGAATTAAATAAAAAAAATAAATGCACTAATATAACATAAGCTCTGACAGTTTTTGCAGGTATTAACAAGGTTTGGCCCTAACGTAAGGGAAGATATCATGATTCAAATAATGATATATATATGTCATTGACAAAGAAAAAACATATGTAGAATGTATCTCAGTACCTTCTGCAAACCCATTGGAGGTGAAACATGCATTGCCCAGGATGTGTATCTTGGATTCTTTTTGCATTCCTCTTATAGGTTGCAAATGAAAAAGCTTGGCTTGTACGCTAACAGTCGGCAAATTAAAATGAAGAGTAGTTTGATTTGATTATCTTGTGTTGTTTGCGTTTTGACCATAGCATCAGTATCTTGGTGGCTTTTTTTTTTTTTTTTCTTTGGTCAAGTCATAAATCCTATATTAGTTGGAAGCATCAAATATTGGGGTTTGCTGCAACAACTAGTGTGTCCTTCTATTCCATCTTACACACTAAGCTTTCACCAGAAAAGAACCCTGAGGATGGGTGAAACCGTGAAAGTAAATTGATTGGGTTGATCCAACTACGAATATGCACTGAACCGGCAGGTAAGGATGATACTATAAAAATGTTACGAAGTGGAAACAAAGTAAGGATCTTTTAGTGGGATTATGTATTATTTTTCAGAGTCTGCAGAAAACATGGTTTGTGTATGATGTGAAACCCATGTTGACCCGGCTTCAATTATTAGTTTCAACTCATCTGAAATTCTAATTTCATATTGCAGTTTAGATGAAATAACAATAGTGTGAATCATTAATTTAAATCCACATGAAATTCTTATGTAAAATTGAAGTAATAATAATTAGCTTAGTTATTACTGGGCGGCCACATAATTGATTTTTTTTTTTCTTTCACCAGAAGACAAGTGGAGGAAAATGATGTAAAAAACGGGATTTGCCTAGCAACTCGAAGCTAAAACTATGCTATATATTTAGATGCTCTCTCTTGGAGGCACATATATAAAGACAGCATTTATACTGATGCTCAGCAAGTCCCAACTTTTGACATTAGCCAATCAAAGTGCTACTACAGTTATCCTGCTCTGCAGAGAGGCTTCTATCCCAGCCCCTTTCAAGCATTCATCGGAATAAATAGGCTCGTCAAATTACTTGGGGGGATGCTGCTTAACTGACATGAATCCACAATAAGTATAATCTTAAAGAGTTCACCCAAACACTTCAAATTAACACCTATATGGGTTCAGTGCCTGCTCAAGCTTCCACCATGAGAGAGCAGGGCCACCTTCATCCTGAGGAGCCTGGGCAGACAGAGAGGTCCCGGTGGATTCTAAATTCTCCTAACCCACCGCCTCTCTGGACTAAGCTGTTTAATTCACTCAAGGACGCTATCTTGCTTCATGGCAAGGAGTTTTTTTCTTCATCCAAGAACAAAATTTTCCTTAGACAAGCTGTTTCGTTCTTGCAGAATTTATTCCCAATCCTTAGTTGGTTAAGAGATTACAAGGCCTCCAAGTTTAAAGATGATTTGTTAGCTGGTTTAACTCTTGCCAGTCTCAGCATACCTCAGGTATCCACAAATTTTACTTCTATTTTTAAAGCAATGCAGCAATTTTCTTTTCCCCTTAACTTTTTATTTGAATCTTGCAGAGCATAGGGTATGCTAATTTAGCAAGACTTGATCCTCAATATGGCCTGTGTAAGTATCACGTTAAAAACTGGTGTAACAAGGAAGAAAGCAAGAAAAATTTTCAAGCTTCAACATTTTCTGATATGAATTTGTACTCTTTCAAATGCCAATATTTGATTTGTTGGATTCAGATAGCAGTGTTGTTCCTCCTCTTATCTATGCTGTAATGGGGAGTTCAAGAGAAATTGCAATTGGACCCGTGGCCGTAGTATCATTGCTGCTTTCTTCCCTGCTCCCGCAAGTGGAAGATCCTGTTGCTAATCCTGACGCCTACAGAAACCTTGCCTTTACAGTGACCTTCTTTGCCGGAATCTTTCAAGCTACATTTGGAATTTTTAGGTGCTTTCTTTATCTTTATGTTACATTTTTCTTTTCTGGCAGATTTGTAGTTTTCCTTGTAAACTGAGCATTGATTAATCTCCAACATTTGCAGGCTGGGTTTTCTTGTGGATTTTCTTTCGCATGCTGCATTGGTTGGATTCATGGCAGGTGCAGCTATCATGATTGGTCTTCAGCAACTCAAGGGGTTGCTGGGGATTACTCACTTCACCAACAAAACTGATGCAGTATCTGTTTTGGAGTCTGTTTATAAGTCACTTCATCATCAGCTTACTTCAGGTTCTGCAGAAAAGGTGAGTTTTGCTATAAGAAATTTTGGAAAAATTTAGCTGGTTTCGGGGTAGCATTTTACAGTTGCCTATCATATATAGGTCTTCTTGTTACATATTTGACATTACTTTTTTTTTTCCCCCCTATATTCCATTGACAGTGGTATCCTTTGAATTTTGTGGTGGGGTGTTCGTTCCTGATTTTCCTTCTGATTAGCCGGTTTATTGTAAGTAATGAAATTCCTGGCATCCAAACTCCACAAGTACAATATCTCTGTTTAATGATTAATTTACTCTATTGATAATTTATATCTCTCTTTCAGGGAAGAAGAAACAAAAAGCTTTTCTGGTTGCCTGCTATTTCTCCTCTTTTATCTGTTATACTATCAACTTTAATTGTATATTTGACAAAAGCCGATAAGCATGGGGTTAATATAATAAAGCGCGTCAAAGGAGGCCTGAATCCAAGTTCAGCTCACCTTTTACAATTCCATGGTCAAAACGTTGGACAAACAGCTAAAATTGGATTGATTTCTGCGATCATCGCTCTCACTGTGTGTCAATTCATTTCGTAATTTTTTCCAAATTTTAAATCTTTTTTTCTCCATTCTCTCTTCCTTATGGTAATCTCTACTTTGGATTCAGGAAGCAATAGCTGTTGGCCGATCTTTCGCTTCCATTAAAGGGTACAATCTTGATGGGAACAAAGAAATGTTAGCAATGGGGTTCATGAACATTGCAGGCTCTTTAACTTCATGCTATGTGGCAACTGGTGACTGACTTCTTTTGCTGATAATTGTGCAATTGATCTGTAATACTTCATTGATATGTTTCTGCAGAGAACTGCTTCATTTGCTTTTCAAAGTATATAAAAATTTTAACAGTTTCTTGGTGAACACTATTTGCAGGATCTTTCTCAAGGACTGCAGTGAATTTCAGTGCAGGATGTCATACAGCCATATCAAATATTGTGATGGCAGCCACCGTGTTCGGATCACTAGAATTATTTACGAGGCTCTTATACTACACTCCATGGGCTATACTTGCTTCCATCATCCTCTCGGCACTTCCCGGACTTATTGACATAAACGAAGCTTATTATATCTGGAAGGTCGACAAATTAGACTTTCTTGCCTGTATTGGTGCTTTCCTTGGCGTCTTGTTTAAATCAGTAGAGATTGGTCTTCTTATTGCAGTAAGTTCTTCACCATTTTCAACATTTTCATCCATTGAACATTTAATAGTATCCCAATAAGTACATACAAATGGAGTGAAATTAGAGGATATTTGTTTGGATGCAGGTAATAATCTCGTTTGCAAAGATACTGATACAATCAATTCGACCTGGAATAGAAGTTCTAGGGAGAGTTCCAAGAACAGAAGCATTTTGTGATGTCAGTCAATATCCCATGGCCATAAGCACTCCTGGCATCTTAGTTATTCGCATAAGCTCTGGCTCACTTTGCTTCGCAAATGCCAACTTTGTCAGAGAAAGGTAAGCACTTTCCAATGATATTTAGAGGAACATTTAGTGCAAATTGGAATTCTTTCTTTTAATATATATATATATATATATATATATATATCTGAATCTGGTCACTTCTTGCAGAATACTGAAATGGGTCACAAAAGAAGATAAAGGTCTTAAAGAGACTGCCCAGGGAGGGGTCCAAGCAGTGATCCTGGACATGACCAGTGAGTCTCCTTTTTACCATTCTTAGATGTCTAATTAATGCCAAATATTTGTTATAATTACTATGATCTAATTAAGACGATGATCCTCTGGATTTGTGTTGATAATAGACTTGATGAATGTTGATACTTCTGGAATTCTTGCATTGGAGGAACTGCACAAGAGGTTGCAATCCCGAGGTGTAGAGGTGAGACCTTCGTGAATCCATAACTCGTTACCCAATGATATTAATCTGCAATAAACTCTAACAGATGTGTTAGATGCGTTTATGTAGTTAGCTCTGGTGAACCCGAGGTGGCTAGTTATTCACAAGCTTAAACTGGCGCACTTTGTGGATAAGATCGGAAAAGAATGGGTTTTTCTTACTGTTGGTGAAGCCGTTGACGCATATCTGTCTTCTAAATTTGTCACCCCTTGAACACGTACCTTAATATCTTCAGTCTGTATCCATAAATATGCTTCGTACATGTTTGCGTTGCGACTTGGGACAAGCCAATGCATATTTCAATGAACTTTGTGTAATGTCATCTTGTCTTACATTGTAGATCGTTAGTTTTGATGAGAACAGGAACGTTTGGAACTCAAAAAAGCAATCACCAATAGTTGTTATAATGATTGGAGATAGAGATTGTCTGGTTAAAAAGAAAAGAAAAGAAAAAGAAAAGTGAGAGTGCTTTGAAAAAAAATGTCTCTTGGTTTAATGGTTGTAGGACCAGGTAACGTAATTTTTTTCGGCTGAAAAATTGCATCTGCAATTTTGTTGGGATTATAAGCTGTGGAACTAAATAAAAAGTAAAAAAAGAATTCGAAGATCAAAGTTTAGCTTACTTTGTTTCATTCACTAATTTATAATTAAAGATTTTATAATTTAGTTAAGTATCATTAAATGCTTAATTGTTGGCCAAGGTTGAGTAGGCTTTTAAAATCTCACTTGTCCATAACTTTGCTGATAACAAAAATTAAAATTATTTTTTCATGTAAAAGCCCTAAGTCCTTTGATTTTGGCCTAGTTTAACCGTTGAATTTTTTGTGTTTAAAAATAAAATATTAATGAACAAAAAAAAAAAACTAACTGTCTACTTTCAGATAAGTAATTGAAACATAAAATAAATGTATTATTTTTTATGCATATCTCTTTTACAACTATCTACTTTTATGGGAAAAAAAAGTGAAAACTTTTATCTAATCTATAAAATAAACATTTAATAGTATTTATAAAGATTAGTCAAAATAAGTTGCTTGGAAAGAGCATTGTGTAGCTAGTTACTGTCAAACAAGAAATTTATGAATATTGAAGACATGTTTTCTTTATTACAACTTAAAAGTGTTTGCAATCATCTTTCTATCTCTAATTTACTATCATCTTTCTATCTTTAATAGTTAAAAATTGGTAAAAAGATATAAATGCATTAAAGGCTCAAGAACAACCTATCAAAAAAATTATTTAAGTGCTTGCAATTATTTATTTCTCAAAAAAAACATTCTGAGTTTCATTATATTAGCTTTTAAAAAATATTTATTGAGCTCAGTGTAATCCCTGAGTTAAGGATGAAAAATTCTTTAACTTTCTTGATGAGAAAATGAGTTGAAAGTAAATTGTAAAAAATCATGTGTACAAAATTTAAGGTAAGCTTATAAAAACCTGTGTTAAAGATGAGCACATAAAACTTGCAAATTGTAATTATTGTTGATTAAAAAAAATCTCTTAAAATTTTAAAGAGACTAGATGTAGGTTTAAAAGACTAAATCAAGATGAGATTAGTATTGTGTTTTCTCTCTTTCTTTATATCTTTTTATTAATTGTGCATTGATGAGTGTTAAATTTGCATACTTCTTTTAAGATGAAATTTAGTAATTAAATTTACATTATGTGATTTTTATATACTTTTTATATGATCTAATCAAATATAAAGGAAAGTAAAAAATATGAGAGAATTAATAGAAAATCAAGTATATTTAACAAAGAACAAGAACTAGTTATATTGGTACATGGGCATATAAAATAAGAAAATTTTAATCAATCCAATATTCCACATGAGCAAGCTATATGGAACCACACGAGCAAAGAAGTGATACATGTTAAAGCTGAACATGAGCAAAATGTGTAATTGACTAGTTTTGACATTGGTAGCCCATATTTAACTAAAATGAAGGCATTTTGTCAAGTAACTAGGGATTTTTGTAAAGGACGCTAAAGAGGAAATCTAAAGACAAAAAATACATGGAAAGAGAAGATATTCAGGAACACTCTTGGAATCTAGTATAGATTTGAAGTTTGCGAATCACTTGAATCTACTAATAGTTTCATTTTTACCTTTCTCTTTTAGTATTTAGATAATGGATTTGTTTTGTTTTATTATTATTTCATTGTTGATTAAAATCGTGTGTAACTAAACTTTTTTATTTAGAATTTGAATGAATATTTTTACTAACTAAGTTGAATTTGAAATGCTCTTATAACTATTTTAATTGATTTAATCTATTGTTCTTTTTCTCTTGTTAATAAATGGTTGACCATCATTTATCTGATATATTGTGAGAGGATCAAAAGGTTAAAAATAATATAGATCACTAGAGTATTAGACTTAGATGATAATGGTATAGAGATATGAATTGTATTTGAGCGGCTTGCAAATACTTTCATTAATCCCTTGTATGTTACAGGTTTGTATTAGGCGTATGATCATGAAAATAGACATGAGTTTAATATGAGTATAGTGATTTATTTTGAGAGAAAATTTCATTCATATTACTGGAATTGTTATTATTATAATTAAATTTAGTTGCAAGAATTCATTCTGAGTAATACTTAGGATAAAAAGAGAGGATTTTATATTTTAGAGTCTTTTTCATTTATAGTCAGTACTTGTTTAAGGCATCCTATTATTTTAATATTATCTTTATTAGTTTTAATTTTGATTGGATGATTTATATAATAATGTTACTTTTAATAATTGGCCATTGAATTTCTTTCTTGTGAGAATGATATTGTATTCATCAATTTATTACTTACGTAATCTGTATACTTGTGGAATTATATAATGCAACAAGTTTTTAGCATTATTATCAGAAAGATATTTTAATATCAATTTAAAAGATATTTCTTATTAATCTAGATATTTTACTTTTCATTAATTTATTTTGTTTTCTTAATTTTTTGCTTTAGTTAATCTATAATTTCTTCTTTTCAAGTACTCTAGTATCATAAGTCGCTCATTTGGTGTTGATCCCATAAAGCTTGAGTGTGAACTAAAATGCATCTTTCATGTTAGACATAGACAAGTAGAAATTCCATAAGAACCTTAACCAGTAAATCAACAAGAGGACCAAGTAGAAGATATACCTTAGTCCACCAAAGATGCTCCTAATTGCTGCCTCTATCTAGTATGAAACTATGTTGTGCCTGATTCACATGAATTGAACAATAGCATAGTCAGCCAAGCAGTTGCAATTAACAAGTTTAAGATTAAATCAAGGATGATTCAAATGATTTAATAGAATGAGTTAACAGGTGAAGTTTTGGAAGATCCTAATATACCTTTGACCAAATTTTTGAGAATTTGTTATACCATCAAGATAAATGGGGCCTCTATTAATGCAATATAACTCCAATAGTTTCCATTCTCTTTTTAGGATAAAGCTACATTATGGCTTGACTCTGCTCGGTCTTTCTTAACATAGGATGAACTTTCACAGATATTTTTAACAAAGTATTTTTCACCAAACAAAATAGCAAGATTACGAAGTGACATTCAGAGTTTTGTTCAGCATGATACAGAATCTTTTTATGATGCTTGGGAGAGATTCAAGAATTTTCAAAGATGTTGTCCATATCATGGTATTTAAGATTAGATGCTTGCGCAAATTTTCTATAATAGGCTTGAGTAATCTCTTAAAGTAAATTTGGATGTAGCTATTGGTCAATCCTTATTGGCTCTTAATGTTAAGGAAGTAGTTGATATTATTGAAAAGGTGGTTGCAAACTACTATAACTAGTCAAGTAAAAGATAGAGAAGAGTAATTAGTGTTACGGAATTGAAAACCATTCATGCATTAAATAACAAAATTGAATCTAAGTTTAATATGTTTATGAAAAGGTTTGATCAAATGAATGTTAATGTAATTTTAAACTTTCCATCCTACTCCAGCTAGGAACTTTATGGTAGTGATTATCTATACAGTGAATGCCAAAATAACTGTTTAGAATCTTGTGTGTCTGATTAAATGTAATATTTCTTAAACAACCATAGATCACAAACAATCCTTATTCAACTACCTATAATTCTTGATGGCATAATCATCTTGACCTATCTTGGGAAAATCAAAACCAAAATCATCTAAGGAATTTAGGAAATCAAGATGTACCATTCATACTAAATTTTCAACCTAAGAATAAAAAGGTTTAATTTCATAATAAAGGTAAATAGTCTTAAGAAGTTGCATTTGAAAACTTTTATAATGTGCCTTATAAAAGATTTGAAATGTTAAAAGTCTAACTTGAATCAGTTGGTTACTCATAATAGAAATCTAAAAATGTAGTTAAGTTAATTTGCCAGTTCATCTAATACTAGAGTTTAAAGGCACTTACCTATCAGACTCAAATAAATCTAAAAGAACAGTGCAAGGCTATCATTTTGAGAAGTGACAAGCAACTACAAAGTTGTGATAAGAGAAATGCACCCTTTAGAGATGAAAATAAGGTTGATGGGATTTCCAATCCAACTAAAAAAAAATGAGCCAGGCATAGTTTAGCTACTAGTATAAGTACAAATCAGGCTTTATGTTCCACTGGTGCTTTTTTCTCACAAGCTTAAGAAGCAAAAATTAGATAAATAGCTTCACAATTTAAGCAGCTTTATATAAATATACCTTTCACTGATGCATTAACTCAAATGCCAACCTATGTAAAGTTTCTCAAAGAGATATTGTCAAATAAGAAAAAACTAGAGGACTATGCTACTATTACACCCACTGAAGAGTGCAATGCAATCATACAAAATAAGCTACCACTAAAGCTTATTGATTTAAGGAGTGTCTTTATTTCTTGTATCATTGGTAATATATCTTTTTTTATTTTGCACTATGTGATTCAGGAGTTAGTGTTAGTCTAATGCATTTGTCTGTTTACAGGAGGCTTGGCATGGGTGAATCAAAGCTTACAAATGTAACATTGCAGCTAGTAAATAGATCAATCAAGCAACCAGTAGAAGTGTTAGAAAATGCCTCAGTGAAGATTAAGAAATTTTATATTTTGGTAGATTTTATAGTTCCTAATATAGAAAAAGACATAAAAATGCTATTGATTTTGGGTTAGCCATTTTTAGCAATAGCTGGTGTTAATATTGATGTGAGGAATAGAATATTAATCTTAAAAGTTAGGGAGAAAGCAATTGAATTTAAGGTATTAAAAAAAATGGTAATCCTATCTTCTAAAAAAAAGTGTCATAGATTGGATATTAGTAACAAATCACCAAATGAGTCATATAACAAAGAGTCATCAAAGGAATTCTTTAAAGTATATCCATCACCTGCTGCAACTTTTAAGGACAAAAATGAATATGCTAGCAAAAAGAGGAATAAATATCCAAGCATATTTAAGGATATTGGGTAGAAGTTAAAGCCTTATTAGTTCGAAACATAGTAGAGAAAGTGACTACCTACTACTTAAGTATCCTCTATTATAACTACTTCTTTTCCTTATATTATAGTTAAATTTATTTTATATGTTTTAGTTTTTATGTTATTTTGTTCTTAATTTTTGCCTTTTGTTTTGTTAGAAACATGATTAAAAAAATTTGTATAAACTTTAGCTTGTTCGTAAATTATTGAGTTAGATTGTTGAGTTACATAAATATGAAATCTGAATAGCTTATTTGGGTATTTTTTTGGATTTTTACTTTATTAAGATTAAGTTTGCTAGAGTGTCTATAGTTTTTGGGTGTCATTCTTCATAACAAAGGTGCACACGGACAAGTCATATTGAGCTATACACCCATGTGCTACAACATCTCTAAATCCGAGACTAACATAATCGGCTGTGTCAATGGACAATCTTGTGTCCACTACCCAATTAAAACACACACACACACAAACCCTACCTAAACTAGCTACATATTTCAACAACCTATTCCCATGAACCCTTTCCCTTGATTTTATGTTTCCCATAGTTTAGCTTGTGTTTCTTACTATCTTTTGCATTGATATATTATTTCTTAGGATTAATTGATATTCTTTTTTAATATACTACTAATTATTTTATTGAACTCCTTACTTTATTGATATATTTTCAATCTTTTATTAGTCAATTAGACTCCCTATCATCATGTTCTAGATGGAATTACAATGATACTAGAGGAATATTTTGACCCCTTGATAATTAATTGTATTACTTATTTACATTGAGGACAATACAAAATTTAAGTTTAGAAGATGATTGATTTGAATGGGTTCTGTTGTCTCTAAATTGAGTAAACTATTATTTTCTCATTGAGATTGATTATGCTAAATTTTTTGCAAATAATGTTTGATGTATGTCTAGGTTGTAAAAAATAATGTACTATTATTCACACTTTTAGTATTAAAGACGTGTAGTATGGCATAAAATAAAGTTAAACATTTTTCTTTATAAATAGTATATTGAAACAATACTTTTGTTTAACACAAGAATTTAGTAGTAAAAGTGTAAATGAGTTGTGTGATAAATTTTCAAAATTTTTCCTCTAAAGTAGGTTGAATTCATGTAAAAAAAATTAATTTATATTTAATTACATGTAACAAATGAGAAGGAGTGTAAGACATACCCATATGTAAGAACTTATGATAAGTTGAGATAAAGCATAAAACACACGTATTCACAAATAAAAAATAAATAAAAATGAATTGAGATGGAGTGTAAAACATGCTCATTGAAGGAAAAAAAAGGCATTGATATTTTTATAGAATTTTTGTGTTTTTTATTAAACTTAAAAAGAAAGAAATTTTTATTTATTTATGCAATATTTAGTTATATCAACTACTAAATTTGGGTGATTATACAAAGCATTTATGCAAAAAAAAATAAAAAAAAAAAAGAAATATATTTAATTTTATATTCACTGGATACTCTACTTATTTTTGAATCTAGTCAATGTGATTGATTGAGATTTGAATTTGATAACCTATCATTTATTCAAGTATCATGAGCAAAATATGTACATGGTTAGTAGATTATTTAGTTTGCTTGAAAATGACCAAAGAATTAAATTTGGGTGAGTTTGTATTAATGGGTATAGTATCATTTTCACAATGAACGAATTCAATTACCAATCATTAAAATTAATTTTATTATTTAAATTATTCAATTAAAATTAGAACTAATGAAGGCAATATTAAAACAATAAGATGTTGTAAGCAAGTATTGATTGTATATGAAAAAAAAGGCTTTGGAATCTAAAATCTTCTCTTTACGTTTTTAGTATTACTCAAAATGAACTCTTGCAACTAAGTTTAATTGAAACAACGACAATTTACTAATACAAATGAAATGCTCTTTCGAGATAAATTACCTTATGTCTATTTTTGTGATCATGCACCTAATACAAACTCATTATATACAAGGAATCAATGTGAATATTTACAAGCCACTCAAATGCAATTCATATCTCTATACAATTATGATTTAAGTCTAATGGTCTCACAATGCATCTAATAAACGGTGGCCAATCATTCATTAACAAGAGAAAAGGAGAAATAGATTAAGCTAATTAAAATAGTTACAAGAGCATTTGAAATTCAACTTAGTTAATCAAAAAATTAATTTAAGTTCCAAATAAAAGATGTAGCTATATATAATTTCAATCAACAACGAAATAACAATACAAAAATAAATCCATTATCTAAGTACTAGAGAAAAAGGTAAGAATGGGACTAATAGTATATTCGAGTAATTCTTTAATATAAATTTCATATCTACAATAAATTTCAAAAGTGTTTCTCTAAATTTCCTCTCCTCATTTATATTTCTCTATGTCTAGGTTTTCTCCTTAGCCTTCTCTGTAGAAATTCCAAGCTACCTTACAAAAGGCCTTTATTTTAGTTGAACATAGGTAGCTATGTCAAAACTACTTAATTACATGGTCTACTTATGTTTAACTCTAGCATGTATCACATCTTTGCTTGTGTCCCACATGGCTATGTGGTTCCACACAACCCATTTGTATGGAGCACTAGTTTAGTAAAAATTCTCTTATTTTACATGCCTATACTTACTAATACAATTAGCTTGTGCTCTTTGCTAAATACACTTGATTTTTTGCTGATTCTCTTGTACTTTTTATTCTCCTTTGTACCCAATTAGATCATATAAAAAATATATAAAAAATGTATAATTTAAATTTAATTACTAAATTTTATCTTAGGAAAAGTATGCAAACATAACACTTATCACGTATCTAGTTAACTTCACTTTTGGAAGATCATTTACTTGTTTATAATAGCTCGCTTCACTTGCTTGTATTAACTTGTTGTAGTTGCCTATAGTAACTCGCTCCACTTTAAGTATCCTTCATTGTTATATTTGTAAAATTTATATTATTTAACTTTTTTACATATCACACATATTCATCCCTCTAAGCGTGATTATCAATAAGCATTTTCTTAAACATTAAGAATCATGATTTTAAAATAAATAATAATAATAATAATAATAACAATAAATTGACATTTTCCAAAAATAAATGCCATTAATATTCAACTTTTTATCGACTAATATATCAGGTTCTATTACAAAAAGTGAAAATGGACAAAACAAAATGTCAACATTTTAACTTGCTAAAAAGGTACAATCAACTTCACTCAAGTCATCTCACCTTAACTTTGGATACTCAACTGAACTCAACATAAAGTTCTGAACTTTGGTCTTAGGTCTTTACTTCACTCATAGTTCACTCAACTCTTTTCAGCGTGTTTCATTCTCCTAATTTTCCTTAAGTATACTTAACTTCAACTACACTTAATGTCAATTTAAACTGATTTTTAGAGTTAAATTGACATAAATACTCCTCTTTCATTTCTTAATTCCAACAAGTTCCTTAACTATACAACAATTTCACCATGCTCGTGTTAGAATCGAAAATATATTTTTCTTGAGGCTTCTTCCTATGCAAATGCACAATCTAGTTTATTGAACTGACATTCATGATGCTTATATATATATATATATATATATATATATATATATATATATATATATATATAGCCCACTCCAAAAAAGATAATTTAAGCCTTAAAATTAATATCTAAATTCAATTGGGCTTTCAAGTAAATTTGGTCTTGAATAATGAATTTCTTTTAGTTTTAAAGAAGTTAGATCAAATTTATTTCCTGTTTCTTATTATTAATACAATTGTTTTAAAAAAAAATTATCAAACCAAGTTTGGGTCTAAAACAAAATTTTGAATTGGCCCAAACTCAGGTTCAATTATTATTATTTTGAAATAATGTTGTAATTTCCACAAACATGAAAGGTGTGGATAATTAGCACGTTGCCAAAAGAATCTTAAACTATTATTGCTACCAAACTTCAAATTTGAGTGATAAAAAATTATCTAAGTAGAATGGACAAGCTACTGCAAAGTAAAAATCCCAACAACTTATCATATATGCCCATAAAGCATTTTACGTCTCCAGAGTCGGGCTTCTCATTTATATAATGATTTTTTTTATTGTTATCAAGTACCTTTTTTTTTTCCTTTTTTAATAAGCACAAGTGGGTGATTTCACCATCATTCCTCCACAGTCACAGCATAATTATAGAGGGTGCAGCCATTTGAAAATAAGACATTTTTATAGTTTTGGGTGTAAATTTGAAAATTAAAATTAAAATTGGAATGTCAAAAATTATAATTATAAAAAAATTATATTTTAAAAGTTCTAACAATGATACATTGTTAAAATTTTTAAAGTGTGAATTTTTTTTACAATTATAATTTTTAACTTTCTAATTCTAATTTTTATATTCAAACTTATGATTTGAAACTTAAAATTTAAAAGAAAAATCTATTTTAGAGTGACGGCACCCTTTACAACCACTTAGATCCATCCTCTCTCTGAGTCTGCATTTGGTGGGAAGATCTACTAATATACCGTACGGTGGATGCAGTTTAATGTGAAAATAATAGGAGTAAAATAGAACATTTAAAGTATTTTAGTTTTATTGCCTTGGAGATGACTCGTTCTATGTATATTTTTGTGACTTATGTCCAATAGATTAAAAATTATAACTAAAACTTAATAAAAGGCTAAGAGGTCTGCATAAATGTAGCAAAAGTAAAAAAATATTTTTTTTGTCTCAAATATAAGCCACTAATATTAAAAAAATTAGTTGAAGGTAACTTAATTAATTTAATTTGTATCAAAGCACAATTTTTTGTCATATTTGCTCCTAATTAAAGAACTTATCTCTATCTTTAGTAAATTATATTAGTCTTAATGACTCTTTATTTAATTAAGAGTATTTAAAAAAATTTATTTAATGATCAAGATATTTTTGAGAAATGACTTATATTTTTTATCAAAATAATTTTTTAATGAATGATTTATATTTAAGATCGAAAAGAGTATAACTTTTATATATGCTTACACTTAACTCGTTGCAAATAAAGATTGAAATTGTTCTCCGGAACAAGAACATATTTGTGAACTAGAATATGCAAAAGATGTGCAACTGTAAATTTAAACAAATTAGTTAGACAATAACATGACTTGTCATTTAGTTACAAGATTGCAAGCTATACAACTTTAAAGTTCTAAGAGAATTTTGAAGTATAAATTATAAAATGAGAAAGATATAATATGTGAGACTTACCATTTAATCAATAAATTTTACTTGCTTCCAAAATGTGAATCTCTTGTATCTTTCTCCTTCTAAAATTTAGACCTTAAATCTTAACCTCAGAGCATCCCAGTCTACATATAAAATTGAAAGGTTCTGATTCCTAGCTTTCAACGGTAAGGAAAATCTAAAGCGCCAATAATATCCCTATTTTTGAAAATTGATTGCAACATGAAGACCATAATAATGACATAAGGACTTGAGTTAGACCCGATACATAAGCTCCTGAGAATCCGGGCAGTTAGTCACTTCATTCTATCCATCACCTCTGTAAGAACAATAAGATTATTATCATAAGGCAGATTCTAGCCCAAAATATGATGTAAATATTCTCATTTACCAGTCACTGAAAGAAACTGAGAACTCTAATTGTTAATACCTGCTGTTCTGAAATATCTAATATGGGGGTCAATGGGCAGACCCATCCTCTCAAAATTTAGGTCGTAGACAGAGTTCAAAAATTCCCTGACAAACCAGAATCACAAAAGCTTTCAATTTTGTTGTATCCAGTTGAAGAGTTAAATGCACAACTTATGGTGAATCATCAGAAAGAATAGCAGCTGAGTTTTTTTTTTTTTTTTTAATGTTTAAATCTCAGGAAAACAACCTCACAGCAGAGGGATCCGAGGCGTTGGCGTCCTGATCCTTATTCCCTTCATTTTCAGAAGTGTTTCGTGCTTCATCGGAATTAGGGGGTGTGTCATCCCTTCCTTTGCTGGCTGAATCCTTCTGTAACCCAAAACAAACCCAGGGGAACCACAAAATCTCATTATAGGTTCATACACGACTCTCTGACCAGAACAAAACCAAATAAAGAACTAAAGTCAAAAGAACATATTTTCAACTAGGATAAAGGGTACCTTTTGACGTTTAGATAACGATGATTCTCCTATTTCATGTCGTTCAGAGGAACGACGACGACCACGTGACGCTTCTTGTTTCTACAAGCCACCACAATTTCGTAAAATAATCATAGAATACAAGTTACTATTTTATGACAAATACACCTTCTTTCCTCTGTTTTTATGGCCTCTCTCTAAGTGAAGTTGAAGTTTACCTTGGTGAGGGAGTCCGGTTGATTCCAGGCCTTGTTCAGTTCCATCTCGAGCTCTTTAATCCAAATTTCCTGACAACAATGGTGTTATCCATAAATCGTACATCATTGCATTAAAAAAAATAAACAAGGATTGAGATTTATTATTATTATTATTATTTACATCCGGATCTTGGAAGTTAGGAATTTGAATCTGATGGGCATTACGAGGTGGAGCAGAGGTGTGTGACCATCCTGCGTTTCGACCAGAGGAGGAAGTGGCCTTTGGTTTAGGGCCTTTAGGCTTAGCACTCAAGTTCAGTATTTTGCGAACCCCCTCGCTAATTTGTGGCCTATTCAAGATTTCAACCAGACAAATAAGAATACGAAGTATGTGAAATGCTTACAAGATCACACAGTTTCAATTTCAAGTATTTTACCTAGAAGATGATGAGGGATTCACAAGTTTCCCTCTGTTTAGATTTGAAGTGAATGTATTTGTAGCAGCAGGAGCCACATGCTGCAGCTGAATACCTGGGGCGTTTTGAGTCCTAAATCGAGGATTAGTAAAGATTATTAATAGCATGAAAGTAATCACAACCCTATGAGCAAAATATCCCAAGTGAAATATCAGATACCATGAAAACCTCGAGGGCTCAGGAGTCTTGAAGCCAGGAAGTGATGGATTAGATGCATCGGGTGTGATACTGATATGCCGTGAAGGCTCAGCAATCCTAGAGCTCTGAACATTTGAACCTGCGATCCTAGACACAGTAGCAGGTCCATGCACTGTGAAACTCTGCCTCTGTACATTGGGTGTACTCCATAGTTGATTGTGTTCATTTCTGTTATCTGACACTCGCGGGGACCTAAGTTTGAAATAAAAAGAATTAATCACTAAGCACAAACAAATATTATAGATAAATAATGAGCATCTGAGAGCGCTTCATATGCAAATAGTAGAGGCTGCTTACCCAGAGACTTGGGCAGAGCCCAGAGCTTGCTGTGCAAAACCATTAGGTATCATGTTTTGGGAATGGTAATGATTCCTTTGATAATCACGTAATTCGGGATACCTACTGTGAGAAAAACTACTTAACATGAATGGAGTGGTCATGTTCAACAAAAGGATACATTCAAGTGGCAAATCTGAAGTAAATGATTTGATACCTTGGAGGCATTGAAGGTCCAGCTCCAAAGGAATAGTAGGTCATTGCAGATGGCCCAGGTTGTGGATGATACTCAGGGTATATTGCAGGCCTATGCCCAGAAAATCAATTAGAACATTCAGCAGATGGCTTAGATAATCAACTGAGAGTCAACTTTATTTTCACGAGTTGGAAAATATTAAATTGAAAGAACGATTACCCAGTAGGAACAGCAGGCTCAGGCAGGATGGGTCTATGAACATGTTGATGATCATAAGCATTTAGTGGCACAGGAGCAACAGTAGGCTGATAATTTGAGAATGATTCCGGCCTTGAATAAAAAAATATGCTTTTTATGTTTAGCTGATGTATCAAGTTGTCAATTGTCTAATGTGTTTTATATAGTAAGCTGAAAAAAAAAAGACACCAAGTACCTCGAATACGTTGGGCAGGGAGGCTGCATGCAGTTTTGCACATCAAAAATCTTTTGCATCATAGAGAGATGGCTACCTTGTTGCGACAGAGTATTGAACTGTTGGGGCCTAAATAATAAAATGTCAATGAGCCAATGCGCTTGCTTATTAACTTGTAAATCTAGTGAGTGCTAACTACTAACATAGTAATACACTACATACCTAAGAATAGCAGGGGTATCATAGTGCATGAAGTTGGGGACATATCGTGAATCATGGACATTAGGCGGAGGGCATTGATGGTATTGGGACCTAATGTTAAAAAATTAGTCTAGAGGGACATTACTAGTTACAGTTAAACAACTAACGTATGACACGGATTGAGAATAACAAGCCTGGTACCAGCTTGAATTCCACATCGTTGGAGGTCGCTGGTTACATGTGAATTGTCCTTGGCTTAATATTCCAGTGCCTATTCCTACCCGTGCCTCTGCCTGCTTGTGATGGACAAGAGTGTCAGCGTGATTCACAAAGCAGTGCGTGCAGGACAACCTTATTTGTGGAAGATGTATGTTTAGATGATTGTACTTACTGGGTTTTGCTGGATTAAGGATGGGTAAGAGGGATATTGCTGCTGATTAATTCCCCTGAAAGCATTGGGTGCGACCACATTTTGCACTAGCATCTGATTGTTTGTGCTGTGCTCATTAGGCTGACCCGTGCCTTGAGTCCTACAACATATGAATGCAAAACAAACGTGCTCAAGGACAAGGGCAAAAGGAGCAAGAATCCGAATGTCGATAAAATGACTAAATGAACCTACATATGCATATTCTCATTTTGAGAAGAGAGTAGATTAGAGTAATTCAGTTGGGCCTGAAGAGATGGAACTGTTCCCTGTGAGACCAATCCCTCCTAATAATATGTCAAACAAAATTGTGGATAAGGTCAGTCTATTCAATCAAACGTGATACAAGGAAAGAATCCTGCAAATATATACTTGATATCAAATTCCCAGCTTCCTTTAATTTGAAGAACAATTTACTTTTATTATTGGAACTGTTTATAAGAGTTTTTTTTTTTTTTAAAAGCATTATGTATGTGTACATATACCTGCGTATTAATTACAGGCTCTTACGCTTACGAACCTTTTTTTTTTTTTTTGAAAAGCTTGGATTGCCATATTACCTTTTCTTAAGTTTATTATTTTCCTTTTTATTTTCTTTTTCTTTTTTCTTTTGATACACAATGACATAATAAGATGCTAGATCTGTATGTGAATATCACTGTAATCTGTTAATAAGCTGTATTATATAGTTGGTAATAAGTAATAATTATATAAAGAGACGTGAGACTAATTTCGAAATACATTTAACAGTGAAGGCGGTTGGAGATTAGTGAAAAAGAAGAAAGAGAATCAAATAAGGGGAACTGGTCGGTAACATAAAGCAGATTAACAAAATAGAGATGATAAAGAACGATACCATAATAAGAAAACATTAGAAATAATAATAAACACTGATTTAAAAGGGAAGATGGTATAGGTAGGAACTAGGAAGTAAGTGGGGTAAAGCAAATGCAGGGAGAAATAAGAGTAACAACTTTAAAGGAAAATTGTGGTTTAAGGGGGGGGGGGGGGCTAAAATATTTATTTTTAAGGATTTTATATTTTAAAATTATTTCAAAAGATTAAAAAATTTATTATTAATATTTCAAGTATTATAACAATAACTAGTAATTCTAAAAAATTTTAATAGTAATTTGTTAAATTTAAAATACTATATATTTTTTTTACTTTTCTAAAATAATTATAAAATGTAAAATTCTTTAAAATAAATAACTCAATTTTATAATCATGAAAATTATACGCATAGTCAATTTGACGAAGGGTGATTAGTCGATTACCAGGGATGAGAGAAGCTTTGGTTGTGCTGCACCGAGTATGGGGCGTTGGGTTGGAGCATTAACGTCAGCGAAGGGGTCCACAGGGACTTGAGAGATAGCGACGGTAGCGGGTTTTTCAGAAAGACCAGAAGTAGTTCCATTGATTTGAGCCTCGCAATTTCCAGCAGCTCCTTCTGCCAACTCCTGAACCTGAACAAAAACAATTAATTACCTTTGTCTGTGTGTCACAAACACATAGTACTCTAGTATGCACTATATATGAAGTCGTGCCCAGTGATGGAGTGACAGTCCTGACTCCTAACAACGTTGGATGCATGAGTCATGAGTAGCACTTACTGGATTCTTGGTTGGCAATGAAGCTGCTGCACCCAGCTCTTGATTCCGTGACTCTCCACTTTCAGTGAGGGAGGATTCAACCTCTGCTCCTCCATGTTGCTCCTGCTCCTATAAAACATGTTTGTTCGAGCTCTAACTTAAAGTTTATATTTAAAAAGGAGGACAAAAATGGAGGAGGGGGAGAGAGAGGAAGGGTTACGTACGTTTGGGAAATCAGGAGCAAGTGATCCAAAATGAAGACTGTCTGAGGGTGACGGGGTATGAAGACCTTCAAGGATGTTGACGTCATCAAAATCAATGCCGAATTGAAGGCTGGCCAACTCCCTCGATACATCCATGTTCTTTTCATTGTCGTCATTAACCAGAAATTACACATACTTGTTATTTCTTTGTCGGACATGTATAAATATAAATTAAGAAACATACAGATAAAGAACGTAGACTCTTTTACCATTCACACTATCCCCACTTCATAGAAAGAAAGAAGAATAAAAAAAGAACGTAACAAAGTGAAAACGCGGTTGTAGATAATATTCCTAAGGGCCCACTAGGTGGATGCACTTGACTTTTAGATAGCCTCCATAAATGGTACACATTTTCCTCGTTAGTAGATCAGAGTACTAACATAGCTTGGTCAGAACTAGAAATGGGGGATCTACCGCAAAGGAAATTGAATCTTTTTTGAGACATTCCCACCCTCTCAACTTCTCGCCGAACCTATTTTGCTGTGTGTGTGTGTGTGTGTGTGTTCCATAGATCTCAGTTAGTGGGGGCCCGCACATGACGTTCTCTCTGCTGTCATGCTGTTTACAAAGCAAGTTCCTTTTCTCGGAGACAGTACACACACACAAGACCAACACCCAAAAAGTGACATTTAAAATAAAATTAATATATGTAATAATATAATAATTAAAAAAACGACAGGTTTTTTTTCTTCTCAATGCAACATGATAATTGACATCATTTTTTATAAAAATAAAAAAAAAGATGATAAAATACATCACTGATCTAGGATTTTTAAACTGTAAATGGGCAAAATTACCTGAAAATCAAACATATCTTCCATGGCAGAAGAAGTACTGATTTTAACCCTGTAAATAACTGAATTAATGAATGCCAAAAAAAAAAGAGCACTTAAGGGATATAAAGAAAAGGTCTGTCCAAATAAAATCGTCAACAAAATTCTCAATCTTTCTCCTTGAACATGCAGTGACTGCTTCGAAAACATATCCTCTCAGACCCACCAAAAAAAAAAAGGTAGAGAGGAAGAGATTGAAGTAAATTTCCAACCCTCCACAAAATCCCTCTAAAATGCAGAATTTGGTTATGGCAGTAAAAATTGGTAAAGAGGTGGGAAGAACTGTAGATAAAAGTTTCCCTCCTCAGCTTTTAAAAGGAAAGAAAAGAGCTTTTGGGTGTGAAAATTCGAGTTACGCAGAGAAAGAGAGATACGTTACATATATATGTCTAAGCACCTTAGAAGGAGAAACTCAAGATGAAGCTGCAGATATGGAGTTCAAGGAGCCCAACCAGGAGAAATGGACAAAGTAAAATTATGGGAGCTTAGGATATAAGCACAAAAACTGATCAAGGCTGTGGTCTGGAAGCTCCCATAAACCCCCTATTTATAAGGCAAAAATATACAAAGTGTCATAAAGATGAGTCCTTGAAAAAGAAAATATTCAAATTTTGCACCTCAATTTTTTAAAAATTTATTTTTATTTTTTTTCATAAATTTGGGAGCAAATTAAGGAAAATATATCTTGACATATTTAATTATGTGCCAACAAATTTCTTTTAAGAAATTTTTAAATTTCACGAATTAACAAAATTGAAATTTCTATCCAAAAAAACCTCACTAGAATTAACCATAAAAACATATGTAAATAAAAAAATTAATTTATTAACATGAAACATATCAACATTTTCTTCATTATCAACTCTATCTTATTGACTTGCAATTGTTGGTTCACATAAGATTGAAAAAATATATCACCAAAGTGTTGTCTAAATTAGAAAGATCTATAATATATTTGTTAATTTAATTTTTGAAGCATTTATTTCTCAATGTAATTGAAATCAACGAAGTGCAATGCCTTGTTATTTTTAGTGAAACTAGTTTCACAGTTAGACTATAATCTTCTTCCTCTTTCTATGTCCAGGTTTGGTTTGTGTCCAAAAGAAACGCTTGAAAATTAAACAGGGTGAAAAATAGCGATATCGTTCTGATTATAATTGTTTTTGGATATATTCATGAAATGGTAAAATTGACCTCGGAACATGAGGCATGGTGGCACTGAAATCGATGGGAGTGGGG
Organism: Erythrophleum fordii; assembly: GCA_032878935.1. NCBI lineage: Eukaryota > Viridiplantae > Streptophyta > Magnoliopsida > Fabales > Fabaceae > Erythrophleum > Erythrophleum fordii. Next base: position 31,758,446 of record JAVQMF010000050.1, read on the forward strand.
TAGGGTTGACGAAAGATGAGCAAAGTCAAACATGCACGAAGGATATTTGTCGCACGTGCGGGATTGTGGGGTCCACATGATGAGATGTAAAGGACATTGGAGAAGGGAGGTGGCACTGTGGATTCAGAGTGAAAAGGAAAATTGAAAGACTCAGATTTTGTAACGGCCTGACTATGAAAGCAAAGGTTCCAAGAGGCCCCACCTTCTCCCTTTTCTGAGTTTTTTTTACTCAACACATTTCCCTCAATACATACTTTTCTTACCTAGCTTGGATCTGAATTTATTGCTTTTAGCCCTTTTCAAATTATTATGCGAAACCAAATTTCATCCCCTTGCCACAAAATATCTAAACCAACCAAAATACTGAAGCTATCGTTTTCCTTTTTACAAAAATGTCTTTATATGGATTTTATTTTAATTAAAGATATCATTCAATACTTTCTGATTTTTCTTTTATTAAAGTTTCTCCCTTTTTTGTTGTATCATAATAAGTGCTAACTATATATAATTAAATACTTTTTATATGACATGTTTTTGGAAACCAAAACTCTTATACAACTAGCAAAAATCAATTTGTTGTGTCTAGATATAGTGATAAAAAAGTTTTCCAAGTTAAATTCAATAAGGATAAAAAGTGTTTTATTACGAATATGAGAATATTTCAAGCGATTCTATGAGTAAACTCAAAATTGAGGTACTTAATGTAAATATAATTTTTAAAAAAATTATATGTAATTTTTTATATTTTTATTACCAAATTCTTCAATTAAAATATGATAAGTGTATAAATTTTTAATAATAATATAACAAGTATTTAATTTTTATAGACAAGTATACAATTTTTACAATTTAGCATATTACATGATTGAGTTCTTTTAAAAAGGAAAATTTACATATGCTATAACTTTATTAAAAAATCTTAATAGTAAAAATATAAGAAATTATACTTAAACCTTCGTAATAAAAATACGAAAGGGCAAACTTTTTGATTTCTCAATAAAATCAAAATACAACTATTTGTCTACCAAAAAAATAGGAAAAATTATATTTAAAGACCAAGAAGTGAAAAAATTTATTTTTAAGGACCTGTTATCATTAGGTTCAACTGTTTATTGTTAAACTCAGTGATAATCATTTTAAAACAAGTGGTAACAGGTCCTTAAGAATATTTTTTTTTCACTTTTTGATCCTTTATTATAATTCTCCCAAAAAAAATCAATTGGCTTGTTTTAACTTTTGAAAAAAAATAATTTCTATAGTTAGAATGCTTGCTCGTTTAATAAAAAGGTGACAAAATTGATAGTTAATTTTTAATAAATTGCCCATTATCAAGTATTGTGCATGTGACAAGAAAAAAGTAACATTTTGTCTTTTTACGTATTCGAGCATTAATGTAAAATGGATGACTAAGTTGGTCGAGTTTGATTTAATTACACTTGACATGAAGAAGACATAGTTAACTATTTTTTTTTTAACTTGCATGTTTGATATGAAGGAGACATGATTAATTTTTTTTTTTAGACCAAACATTAAAAGATAAAACACTTAATGTGGACATTACTTAGACAATACGCTTTATTTTCAATAAATTGCTCGATGTTGCTAGAGTGCGTAACAAGTTAAAAAAAATGTTTTTCGTCTTTTTATAAATTTTGGGCATAGGTGTTAAAATGGGCTGTTAATTAGGTCAAACCATTAGATTTTTATTTTGGGTTTATAAATTCACAGAAGCGAGCTAACATATGTTATATTATTGAATAAATTAAAGTTTAGATTGATATAAATGTCAGATCAATTATAGTATTGGTTGGGTGCAAATAAAAATATGTGATTATCTCATTTGGGACTCATTTGTGATTAGATATTAATAGACTATTGGTTAACATGTGGGTTCTTTGAATGAATTTATTCATAATAGGCAAGAATACTTATTGATTAACACAAAAAGATATATTTATTCTTATACTATATATAAATTGTGGTGACCCAATTAAAACTTGACTAATTAGAAGTTATATGAAGGAAGAGAGTAGAAGCTCTTCTTTGAATCCAAACTTCTATTATTCTAAAATGATTTCTTGTATTGTAAATGAGTGAATTATAATATGCACTTCCAAATATTTATATAATAATTAATTCTTTCATTAGCTTGTTCAAATTAAAATAGCATGAGCTGTTAAAGAATTTATAGTTCATGAGACAGTAGTCTCAATTCCTAAAATTAAGGTGAGCAAGCGCTGCTTTGTTCCAATGAGAGTGGTCTCTTAAACCTTGGTTGCCACTTACTTTTCACACCACCAAAACCACCACGTCAATGCCAATCCTCACCTAAATCACCATATCCCATCACAACTAACTTGCATGGCCATTAGACCTGATCATGGGCCAAAAAGCCCACCCTGCCCGAAAAAAAAAACTTGAAAAAAAATGAACCCGTTTAAAAAAAGTCTGAATATAAAAAAGTCGGGCTTGGGCTTTTTCTAAAACTCGGCCCGAGCCTGAGCTCGAGCCCGATTATATTATAATTATTTTTTATATATTATTAATAAATAATATTATTAAAATATTTATTTATAACTATAGATATAAGTAAAAAAATATATATAACATATATGATTATTATTTTTACTTTTACTTATTATATAATATATTATTAGGAATAAATTATAATTCAAATAAAATAAATTATTAATAGTAATATTATTAGAAAAATTATTATTTTGAGAGGTTTTATAATCTTATATATATTTAAGTTATTTAAACTTTTTGTAATTTTTTAATGAGTTATTTAGAATTTAAAATAAGAATAAAAGTATGCCTAACAAATAATGAAATAAATAAATATATATAATATTTAAAATTAAAAAAAGATAAAAATGTTAAAAAAAAAAGAGTTGTGCAAAATGGGCCGGCTCAGGCCCGGCCCATTTTTAAACGAGTCTGACCCATAATCAGGTCTAATGCCCCCCTTTTACAACTCGCACTAACTCCTTTTCCATTTATATCTTTGTGACCAGCACTGGCATTCTTCTCTGTTAGAATAAGAATGTAATTTATAACCAACAATTAAATTGCAATACAAAAAAAAATCACATGACAGTGAAAGCAAAAATTTAAGATCAAATATCTCCAGCCATGCTAATTAAAATTTGATAAAGAATCTAATACTCTAATTTCTAATTTTTGATAGTGTACAATCAGGAGAATTAAAGAATGCAAAAGAAAAGGAGAAGAAGAAAGGAGTGAGAGGAAGAGGAAATTTTCTAATAAGATTGTGAGTCATTGTGATGGTCAAAAGTTAGACTCCACTTATTAGAAACCCCTCTAAAATACTAATGTTAAAAACTTGTCATTCTCGCATAAAAAGAGGTCAGTTAATAACATACAAATATTCATTAACCTACTAACTAAATTATTTAACAATTTAAAATTAAAAAATAAAGACCACCAATCAGAATAATTTAATTTAAATTCAAGATATTAATTTAATTTAATTTATTTTTAAATATCCTAATAAAAAAATGTAAAATATCTCAAATAAATAAATAAATTTGATTAAAATAATATCATTATTTTATAAATTGCATTAAAATATTCTGACATTCTGTCACCTGGTTCAATTATGATTTGCCAGATATCATGTTTATGGGTAAATAAGCATATACTATAGGAATTATGGTGGTAAGTCATATAATCAAACAAATATTACCTTTTTATGTATCACATTGTAGCATGTCTTCAACTTTAGGGGATATATATAATTTTTATGAATAAACTTTAAATGTTTATTCGGGTTCTATCTTACATGTTTGTCAATCTCTACCAAAATGTATACTAATATATATAGAGATAACAAACCAAAAACAAAAATTTCATTTCATTACCTACTTCAATTAGATCAAATATAACATAAGGCCCATTTAAAGCACATAATCCTTAAACTCCTTCGGATGTATCCCTTTAGTTAAAGGATCAATTAGCATTTCTTTTATTTGAATGTACTCTATGATAACTTGATTATCCTTGACCCATTCTCTTAAAGTTAAGTACTTAATGTCAATGTGTTTATTTTTACTTCTACTTTTGTTATTCTTAGCCAAGAAAACTGTAATTATATTATCATAATGTACTTTAATGGGCCTAGAGACTTAGTCCACAATCTTAAGCTTGGCAATAAAATTTCTCAACTATATAGCCTGTGAATTTGTTTCGTAACTTGAAATCAACCTCTATAGTAAAAGTAACAATCAAAGACTGCTTAGCACTCCTCCATAAGTTGGCACCTTTAACTAGTAAAAATATGTAATCAAATGTTGACTTTTTAGTGTTAACATATCTTGCCATGTTTGAGTCTAAGTATCTAATAACTTTTAAATTGTCTATCCTTTTATAAGTAATCATATAATCTTTGGTACCATTAAGATACCTCATAGCCTTTTTCACGACTCTTTGATGATTTATTTTGAGATTACTTTGATATCTTTTCAACATGCCTATAGCAAAAATTATACCAAGCCTTGTACAGACCTGTGCATATATTAGACTTCTTATTGCTAAAGTATAAGAAACATTCTCCATCTGTTTTTTGTTTAGCTCATTATCGAAGTATTGATATAAACCAAATTTTCCCTTTTTTACTACAGGTACCAAATTAGATGAACAATCTTTCATTCTAAAATGTTTAAGCATTTTATTTATATAGGTTTCCTATGATAATCCTAAGATACCTTAAGACATATCTTTATAAATTCTTATGCCAATAATATAGGATGTCTCACCCATATATTTCATTTTTAAATTCTTAAACAAGAATCGTTTTACTTCATGTAGCAACCCTAAATCACTTGAAGCAAGTAAAATGTCATCTACGTATAAGATTAGAAATATATAAGATCATAAATATGATTTTACTCCCATTGACTTTGTGGTACACATATTGATCTATAATATTCTCAACAAAGCCAAAAGAAGTGATTATATCATAAAATTTGAGGTACCATTGTTGTGAGCCCTGTGTTAAGCCTATAGATTGACTTCTTAAGCTTGCTAGCTACATTTTCAACACCCTTTAAGATAAACCCTTCAAGCTATTTCATATACACTTTCTCATCAAGATCACCATTAAGGAAGGTAGTTTTCACTTCCATTTGATATAATTGTAAATCAAAATGGGCTACTAATGCTATGATAACATAGAAGAAATTTTTCTTAGAAACAAGAAAAAATTTCTTCTTATAATCAATTTTTTCCTTCGAAGTAAAACTCTTTGTAACCAACCTTGTCTTGTAGTGTTCTATGTTGCCTAGTGAATCCTTTTTAGTCTTAAAGACCCATTTACAGCCAATGGGTCTGGCTTCACTAAGCAGTTCTATAAGTTCCCATACATTGTTGTTTGTTATAGATTTCATTTTATTCTATAACATCATACCACAATTTAAAATTATCATCATTCATAGCCTATGTATACATAATAGGGTCATCCTCAACACTTATATTATAGTCAACTTCAATAAGATATACTATATAGTCACTAGGTATTGCTAACTTTCTTTCCTTAGTTGATCTTCTTAATTGAACCTCTTGAAAAGTTTGAAGTTGCACTATAAAAATATCCTCCACCACTGGTTGAAGTACCTCTTCAGCATTACGAGACTTCTCAACTTAAGTGGCAAATTCCACTAGATAAGGATGTTCTTAGTTTATACCATGATCAACAAGAATAATTAGGACTTTATTAGTCAACTATATAACAAAGTAATTAAGGATGATCACATTCAGAAGTCAACTTCCACTAATTATGCCATTCTCTAAAAATGTAGCATTTATAGATTCTAAAAATCTTATAGTATATGAAAGACAGTAGAATTTATAACCTTTAAACTTTTCTACAGAACCAACAAAATATACAGTAATAGTCTTAATATCTAACTTCCTTTCATGTGAGTTATATGCTCTTACCTCAGAAGGATAGTCTTATACATGTATATGATTCAAACTTAGTTTTCAACCTTTCCAAATTTCAAAAGGTGTTTTAGACACTATTTTTGTTAGAACCCTATTTAGAAGGTAAGAGCATATTCCTTAAAAACATTTGTTTGTATTCACCTTCTTTATCAAATCTTATTATTTTAATTTGTTTCCCCATTTGTTTCTCTACTTTAACTTTATATTCTGTAAAAACATCTAGTGCCTCACTTTTATTATAGGTAAATATACATATACTGAGAGAAATTATCAATAAAGGAGATGAAATATTTTTTACCATAAGAACATAAATGAAGACAACATATATCAATATGAATAATTTCTAATAATTCAAAACTTCTCTTAGCTCTCTTATGTGACTTATTGGTCTACTTGCCTTTTATGTAGTTCATGCATAAATCAAGATCAATAAAGTCTAGAGTAAAGTCTAGAGATTGGATAATCTCATCCTTTACTAATCTGTTGATTTTATTCATGGGGATATAGCCTAATCTCCTATGCCACAAGCTAGTTGAGTTCTCATTCATAACATATTGTTTGATACCAAAACTATTATACAGGGTTACATAAGAATTAGGAGCATCATCAACAATATAAAATTTAAACAAACCATAAAACAAAGTAATTCTCTAAATGGGAATATAATTTTTTAACAAATTAAATTCAAGTCCATAAATATTTATTAAAAAACCCAAAAGCATTAACTTTAAAAATGAAATCAAATTCTTAGAAAAATTAGGAACATAAAAAGTTTGATCAAGGTCCAATATAAAACCAGATGATAAGATTATTCTATAGGTTCTTACAGCCTCCACCATTGAGCCAATTTTATTACTTGGAAATACTTTTAAGTTCACTGGGATATGGATTTCTTATACTAAGAAAGCCTTGCATAGTATTTAAAATATGAATTATGAATCTAGTATTAATTTACCAAGTGCCATGACATGTATTAATTAAATGAGATTCAAAACATACTAAGAACAGATGTATGCCTTTCTTAATCAGTCAAGCCTTTTTTTAGGGAATTCATTCTCCATGTGCCTTTTTTTTTTACAAAAAAAAAACACACACACATAGCAGCCTCCTTATTTGATACATAGATAGAAGTAATGGTTTTCTTCTTGCCTTTTTTTCTTAGTGCCTTTCCTTTTCTTGAAGCTACTTGTTAGATGAGCCTCAAGCATCCCACTAAAACCCTCAATAGCCAACTTTCTTTCTTCTTGTACACATATAACTAATAGTTCATCTAATGTCCACTTTTCATTATGTGTATTATAAGAAATCTTAAATGTAATATATTGATAGGACAATGAGTTAAGGATTAACTGCACTAAGAAGGGATCATTGGGCTTTGTATCTAAGGCTTTCAATTGTAATGTAATGTCTCTCATTCTCATTATATGTTGTCTTATCCCTCTGGTACCAGTCAATTCTATAGTATATAATTCAACCATTAAAGTATTTCCAAGTGATTTATCTGAAGTAGTAAATTGATTATTTGTTGCCTTCAGATAGTCCTTGATATTCTTACAATTAGGAATAAACCCACAAATGCTAGTATCTATTCTTCGCTTAACCAACATCTTGCAAAGCCTATTAGGTTTCTCTCAGGCTTTGTAGAAGTCTTTTTCCTCATTAAAACTAGCAATAGATTTTGGTAGCTCATCCATGCAGAGTTCTAAATCTAAATCATGGCAACCTAATTGAAGGCGGACATCTTCTTTCTAAATTTTGTCATTTGCACCATTCAAAATGATTTTATCTTGGCTATTATCAACCATTAAAAGAGACATTTGAGTAGGAGAAGCTGTAAGATAAATCTCAATTTTAATAATATTTACTAAAGAATTACAAGGAAAATTATTTATCACATTCCAAAATTGTATACTTACCAATGTAAAACATACCAAAAGCATAAATATTGTATCACTAAAATCTATATATGGGCAAATAAATTAGCATAGCATATATTTATATGTCATTTATAATGAAATTAGAATGCATTTATACACCTTAATACTTGTGGGTTACTTAGAAAAACATAAAGCAAATTTTATTTCATTATAATTAGATATGTAACCATAAGAATCTACTTGTGGGTAAAGATTTATTATGACTACATATTTAATTACAATTGATATTTTTAATTTCATATGTGATTTCAATAAAAATCATATCTAGGATACATATATTCTTTATTAAAAGAAACTGTGGCTACTCTTTATATATATATATATATATGCTAATTACAAAATATTTAATTTTACTATGTGTATTAGAAAAAAAATCTCTATATAAATACACTAAATACTTTTATTTTAATCAGAATTTAATTTAATTAATTAATCGAATAAACCTTATGTGATTAATAATTAAAAAAAATTATTCCTTAATTTTATTTCATATATGTGTTATAGAATTTGTTTAAAATAACTCCATATTATATAAACAAAATTAAATGGCACAACAAATAATTTTATAAAGTCATAAATGTACCAAATTGCTTAAATAAATTTCCTATAAATTTAGATAAATTAAACAACACTAAATAATAATTTTACAAAATTTCATATGTGTTAAAATTGTCTTAAATATTTATTAGACAAAATTAAATTACACTAATAATAATTTTATAAAATTTCATATCTAATATATTTATTTAAAAAATAAATAATACTAATAACAAATTTTCAAATTTTCATATGTATTAAAATTGTTTAAAATATTTATTAGACAAATTAAATAATACCAATAATAATTTTGTAAAGTTCTAAATGTGTCAAAATTTTTTAAAAATAATTTTCCTTATTTTTAGATAAATTAATTGACACATATTAAATTTATTTCATAATTTAATTTTGATCCAAAAACAAATATGTATTTAAAACAGTATTAAATATAATCCTATGAATCTAAAATTAAATTATAAAAATAATTCAAAAATTTGCTCCAATGTTGATTTTAAAATAAACATCCCAATAAAATTACATCCAAAAAGGCTATTTTATTCTACCCATTAACTGGCCCAAACATCCACGACCCAACACTGTGCCCTTTTTTGTGTATATATGATAGCCCAGAAATAAAACATATAATAAGCCCAAAAATTAAATAACTCAAGACAACAACTCTAATGGCATTTAATATATTGCTCTCATATCGCGTGGGCCCAAGAACAAGAGCCCTATTTGCGTTTAGTATTCAATATATTACTCTTATATCATGTGGCTGGTATATCATGGATTAAAAAACAAGAAAACATGCCAAAATTGCAATTCTTTACGGGAACAGCGACGACGCAATACTCGAGGTTTACATCTTTCATAACCCAGAAGAGGGAAATCCCCCAAACATTCTTCCAGCACATTAATTCGAATAAATCATAATACAAAACATGATTATAACTTATTGAATCTTATAAATTCAGATCCAAATAAATAAATAAAATAAAATCACAATAATATGCATACATGCTTCTCCTCGCAAATCCAAAATACAATTCAACATATGAGAAATATCCAATTTCTGTTTTTACATAAAAGTAGGGTCCTTATATTCTTATATAGCAAGCAGAGGTAATGAGAGTTTGGCTTGATACCACATGTTAGAATAAGAATGCAATTTACACCCAACAATTAAATTGCAATGCAAAAAAAATGCATATAACAGTAGAAGTAAAAATTTACGATTAAATACCTCTAGTTGTGCTAATTAAAATTTGATGAAAAATTTAATACTCCAATTCTTGATTTTTAACCCTCCGCAACTAGGAGAATCGACGAAAGCATAAGAAAAGGAGAAGCAGTGGGTGAGAGAAAGAAGAAATTGTTTTAATAAGGTCATGTGTTATTGTAATGATTAGAAGTAAAACTCTGCTTATCAAAAACTTTTTTAAAATGTTGATATAAAAAATTGACTATTCTCCCATTAAAAGAAATCAGTTAATAATGTGCAAATATCTATTAATTTATTAACTAAATTTTTGATAATTTAAAATTTAAAATATAAGGACTACCAATTAGAATATTTTAATTTAAATTTAAAATATTAATTTAATTTAATTTAATTTAAAATATCCTAATAATCGATATAGAATATATATATATATATATATATATATATATATATATATATATATATAATTAAAATAATATTATTATCTTATAAATTAAATTAAATTATTCTAACATTCCTTTCATAAAACACCAAAATCTACAAGGCTACCCTCTGACCATCACCTGAAATTGTTCTCCACGGCTCTCATTGACTACCCTTTCTTTACCGTTGTCCCCAAACTCTTGTGTTCGCTGTTAATCTCTACAACCTTGGTTTTCTAGTTTTCTCATACTTCTTTAGAAGATTGTCGTCCACGAGCCTATTTTCTCCCAACATCGATTTGCTCTTGATTCCTTCTTTCTTTGTTAAAATTATTTTGCTCATTTCAAATATGCTCTAAACCTCCATCAAAAAACAACCACAAGCTCACCTTTTATCCTAAGATTCCTCCGAGTCCTGGAAGCCACCCTTACCCTGCCGTTCACAAACCTCAGAATTTGCATCCGAGGCCCTTCCCCTCATATTTGATAATCCTTCCCTCCTTTTCTTTACCCTTTTCGCCTTTATTTCCTTTTGTCTTCTTTGAAATTCCCTTTCTTTTTACTTACCTTCTGTCATCTTCCCATTTTGTGAAATCTCTCTAATCCTTTAGGGTATGTTTGGTATATCATATAAAGATTTGATAGTATAAGTTAATAAAATACATTATGAATTTATCACTTATTTGGTGTATATAATATATTGTATAAGCTTATACATCATATCTCTCTTATACATTAAAATGATATATAACATAATCATACTTTGGGAGGTGAGATTAGGCCTAATTAGATTTTAATATATAAAGTTTTATCAATACTTTCCGATTTTAAATGATTAGGCTGAATTGAGTTTAATTAATACTAGTTGGAATCGAATTAGTTGAGTTATTTTTAAATTTTTTGTAAAAATTATAAAATTATAAAATGATCTTAAAAAAATAAAATTTTTATATAAATCCTTATAAAATAATTTTTTTATAAAAATTATAAAATGATTCTAAAAAATAAAACTTTTATATAAGTCATTATAAAATTACATTTTACCACTAAAATTTTTTTATATAAGTTCCTATGACATAATTTATAAAAAAATTGATAGGATTGGAATTAATTACAAAAAAACTAATTTAATATCGAACTCAATCTAATTGATTTAGTATAAAGTTAGGATAGATTAGTTTCTTAAGCTCATTAAGTTATTTTTTTAAAATATTTGGTAAAAATTATAAATTAACTCTTAAAAAGTAAAAATTTCATATAAGTCCTTAAAAATTATATTTTACTTTTAGAAAAAAATAAAATTTTCATTATGTTAACTGAAATTGGCTAATATGGCCAACTCAATCTAATATACCCAATTATTTTTTAGCTATTTAATTTGATGTGACCTCATGAGATCATGTCACTAGATAACCGTGCATTATGTGTAGTCCTATTCACTCATTCATTTTTTTTAAGTTAAAATAATACAATAAATTTATATAAATATAGTACTTTTTTTAAGTAAAGAATATTTTTGTCAAAATGATTTATTTTTATCATATCCAGTATTATATAATACATTACTAAATAAATAATAATATTATCTTATACGATAAATTATCTTATACAATATTATACCAGACACTGTACAGTATTAAAATTTTATCAGGTTTTATCTATCAGGCCTTATCCTATACATCGTACTAAACGGGCCTTTAGCTTTATTTTCTTCAGAACCTTCTATTTTATTATGGTCATCTTTAACTCTCCTTATACTAAAATAGTGTGGAAAGTCTTGTTAGCTGCAATTCACAAATATGTTAAAAAAAATTGATCCAAGTTGTATTTGATAGTATTGTCCTTAAGAGTTATTCCGCCACAAATACTTCATACAGTAATAAACAGGAAAGCATAATAGCAGAAAAAGAAAAACTCAAAGTAAAAAGGAAGAGAAGAAAAGCCAAATAACTCAATGGCTTGGTGTATCTTGAATTGTACCATGCATTATCTTTTATAAGCCAATGACGCAAACAAGAACGTTGGGTAACAATAAAACTTATTAATGACAATTTAATCATGATTAAAGAAATAAGTTTTGAACATTGGGATTAAAAGTGATTAAAGAAAAATTGTTTTTGAATGTTGGGGAAAAAACTAATTAGTGAGAAAATTAAAACCGATAATTTAAAGTTTTAACGTTCAGAAATTTAAGATCCCAAAATCAAAACTGTTAAAAACAAGATTTTTTTATAAGCTTATTTTAAACAAAATATTTTTCAATTTTACAAAAATATTTTCAACAAAAATGCCCAGTACTATGTCTAAGTTGCGCACAGAGAAAAGAATAAAAGATTTTCAACTATGTTAAAAACATTATTGTATGTACGAGTTCACTCCTCTTTTGACTAATTTACTTGCTCATAAATCCATCTTAATATTTATGTACTAAGACTTCTTTAAGTTTGAGCAATATGAGACTTCTTTCTTTTGATACCCACACACATATACTCCAACATGAACTTGGCGATTTTAAGCTCTTTTTTCTTAGAAGTCCCTTTTCTATTATTGCTTAATTTTAACTTCTCTTGCTTTGGGTCTCAACTAAACAATGAAAATTAAGCTCTTGGAAGGACCAAATAAACCATCGAAGAGGAGATCTTAAGCTATACCGCCTACTAAGAGCAAAAAGTTTTTTCCTCTTCGTTGATTGTCCCCCTCACCTACTTGTCAAAACTTTCAAACCTCTAAAGAGCAAACTTCTCCCTCAATAAAAGTCCTTTTTGTCTCTTTCTCTATCAAAGTCCATGGTTAAGCAAAAACTCAAATCCGTTTTAGTTCTCAAATGACTCGTGATCATTGCCCAATCTATTGTGATTGGCACTTATAAGAACTCATGTTCATTTGAAGGCAACTTCCTAGTTCTAGATCAGTTTTGCGCTTTTTACAGCGAAGCTCAATAAATTTGCCTTTCGTTATTGTCCTCATTTCTACTTGTGCCATTGCTGGACTTTATTTTTCTCTTTACTTCTTCTTCTTGTTTTTATTACCTCTCTATATTTTGAGACTCTCTAGGAGTGTGCCAACATTATGTACTTTTCATTGTTTTTTAAATAAATCAGAAACTGTTGTTTATGTAAAATGATTATCATACTTAGCAATGGAATGAAATTAAAAAAAATAAAGACGTGAATAAATAAATAAATAAATAAATAATATTTATATTCTTACATTTTTGAATAATAAAATATGATAATTACTATTAAGTAATGATTATAAAAATATAATTAATGTTTCTTAAATTAATTTAAAAACTTTTTATTCCTTCAATTTACAGTGTCACATATCAAACGTGGCATAATTCTTCAAAAAATAGTATTTCACACTTGTATTATGTGTATATAAGTTTTTTTTTTGCGTGGCATAATGATTATTTTTTTTCAGTTTTTTTTTTCATTTTCGAAACTTAAACTATTCTTTTTCATAATTCTTCATATCGAGCAAACAGAATGGAAGGGATATGGAATGAAAAGAAGGGACTTGACCCTTGCATGATATTAAAAAAAAGAAGAAGCTATGCTAGCTCGAAAGTTTCACAGAATGTTTAAGGCAATCACTTACCCAAAATGTCCTATGCACAATATTTCATTGCATGTTCAGTGGAATTAAAGCACACACGCAAATCTCCAAAACTTATGTCATGCAGCAGAGCCACATATATTTGAGGGAGACTGGTTTTTTCCTCCTTATATATATATATATATATATTGATTATATTTTTTTAAAGTTTAGGCCCCCCCCCCCCCCCCGTCTTCTTTTTCTCCCTCTCTCAATTTTTTTTAAATATATATAATATTATGTCATCATGCATATTTTTAAAATTTGAATCCATTATAGATCTATATCTACTACATGATTATTTTATGTAATCTTTTCATTATTAGATATTTTAACTTAAATTCATTAGATTCACACTTGTATTATGTGTATAACTTTCACTTTAAAAAATATTATTATTGGATTTTTAGCTTACTAAACTCACACGTGCAATTTTCTATTTGATATTTAATTTGAACTCATTAAAACTATACATATATTATACATTTTTTTCTTTTTTTTCTCATTTTCTTATTTCTTCCCTACTATTCTTGCTCTTTTTCCATTTCTCTCTTTCCCTCTTTTTTTCAAATTAACCATAACTTTAGTCAGATTCCTCTACTTCCCTTTCACTCAATATACATACATATATATATATATATATATATATATATATATATGTTCCAATTTCTTTCATTTATGCTCTTATTATCTCGCTCTTTTTTTATTTCATGTTTAAATCATGCTCTGTAATATAGTTTTTTTCTAAATGTTACAAACTTTTTGATGTATTGTTAAATAAAATAGTATTTACAATGCTTCGTAAATATAGTTTTTTTTTTGCAAATTAATAATTATAAAATTTTATGTTTTGTCAAATCGTTTTTTTTAAATATTTTGAACTGCTTATTAAATTATTATAATATTATTGTTATTATGCTGAGGGCTTCATCCTAGTTAATTTTTTTAATATATTATTATTATGTTTTACAAGAAATTTTGTTTAATTATTAAATATTATAATATTGAGTTATCCCCAAACACGCATATGTCTTATTATGCATTTTTAATATATTATTATTATGTTTTACATAAATATTGAGTAAATACGTAATTATATCTTCTTAAATATTTAGATAGTAAAATTATTAAAATTAATATAAAAATAAGTTTTAATACACTGTTCATTTTAATTTAAACTTGTTTATAGATTTAGGAGAAACTCAACATAATGATAATGAATTAAATTAAATTTAGCTTGATAAAAAAGTTAAAGAATTATTTACATAACATATTATAAAAGTAATTTATTTAAATAAAATATAAGAATTTTCTAAAAAAATTGCCCAAAATCGGGGTCCTAGCTTTGCGTCCATACCGAGTACTATAGCCGTTGGTCTGACTATCCAAATTTGGCCCAATCACAGGCCTAGGGTAGACTTAAGTATACTAATATATTCACCGTAAAAGGCAGAAACCAAAGTTGCAGCATTTCTCGGAATTTAGATCCAGTATTGACCTTGATTAGAATAAAGTCAAAGCTTGACGTTTTACTTATCTTTTAAAAGAACTGGTGTTCCTACGAGCAGTTAACATTGAGTGGAACCACCCTTCAAAAAATAAAACAACACGTAAAAAAATAATTTTATAAATTACAGCTTAAGAACAGGAAATCAGAATCTCACTTATATATATATATATATATATTGATTATATTTTTTTAAAGTTTAGGCTTTCCCAGCCACATTCATGAAACTTAAATTTTTTTGGGGGGTCAAAATTCATGAAACTTAAATTCAAGTTCAGATCAGGCCCCTTGAGCCCAAAGTTTTGGGCAGATAATTAGCGGTCCATTGGCCTAATCTGCTGCATTTTTAGGGTTTGCGCCTCCCTTGCTATTAGAGTGATATATGAAGCAAAAGATGTATATTTAGCAGATTCCACATTCAGAGGTTGCAATTAGAGTGAAATCAAAGTTTTTTTAACCTCCAACCCGACCCGGTTATGATACCCGTATCGGACCAAAAACCCGGTCTATTTCTTAATGAATTTTTTTCTTTCGGGACAAAAGCCATCAACAACTTAAAGTTAAGCCTAAATTTTGAGTTCAAGTTTTCACGTTTTGGGCCGAGAATGAGCAATTCATTGGCCCAAGACATGCAAATAGCATAACTAAAAGGATAAGGATACGGCAGTTTAGATCCTCAGTTTAGTATGCCATTTTGTTAGAGAAAAACAAAGAAAGAGAATAACCAAAAAGTAATAGTGTGTATAACAGCTACTTTCTCTCTTCTCATCTATTTTTCCTTTGTTTTCTATATCTCTCTAATAAGATAATATCCTATTTATACCAAATAGGAGAGAATCCAGATTGAAGATAAAGTCCTTAGACTACACAGCATTAGAGTGTTTGGCAGTTGGGTTCGTTTGTTAATGAATCAAACTATTGAGGTTAATTTAGTACATAAAGGGACTGATGGGCTTGGTTTGCTAGTGTAAAAACCAAACCACAAACAATCAATCTTGGGTGGTTTAGTTTGGGCAGTTTGAGCCTATTTTTGGGCCTTTTTTTTATTTTAAGACATTTTTCATACTTTAAGCCCAAATATAATAAAACAAGGGTTAAAAAAGCTCATTAAAAATTGGTTCATTGTAGTACCTTCCCCCCCCCCCCTCCTCTTCAGTTAAGTTCAGAAAGGATACAAAAAAAAAAAAAGTTCAGAAAGAATAAATAAAAAAAGTACCACTAAGATGTATCAAGTTACCTCAAATAATTAATCAAGAATATATTAATATTATTATTATATATTTAATTTTGATATATATATGTGTGTCCGTGTTGGGACGAACCCCCCCCCCAAAAACCAAAAAAAAAAAAAAAAAAACATGAGAAGCCAAATTTTCAAAGGAAAGGTTACGACATGTATTGAAGACTTCTAAAATTTAAAAGGGAAAAATTAAAAATTTTAAGAGATAGTAATATTATGTAGATATATAATACCTATGAATTTTTCAGAGGGGTGACTGTTAAATATTCATATATGATCTAGTTTGTTAAATATCAAAATAGATATTCAATTTGGTGGGAGGACGGCTGCCCTTATTTGCCAACAGGTGGTTCCGTTCTTCTATAAGTGGTTTGGTTCGGGTCTTTTTTTTTAGCATCAAACAAAAAAGGAAATTGAATTGCCAAAAATTAAAAAAAAACAAAAATCGATTAAAATTAAAAATTAGCCAATTTTGGTTGATTTTTACTCCATTCGATTTTGTTTGATTACAAGAAATTGGTTTTAATCAATTTATAACAACCCCTACATATTACCACCCCTTGAACTAATACAGTTTGATGATAAAAAAAAAAAGAATTATACAGTTTGATAGAAATTTATGATACTTTATAAATTTTATTTAATTTATTTTATATAAATTTATTATCATATGTAAAATATGTTTACTATTTGTTTATAATTTCAAATATTCATATCTATTTTAAATATTATTTTATAATATATGTATTAATTTAATTATAAAATATTACATATCTTTTATGCTTTTTTATATATATTTAAAAAAACAATTCAACCCTCATTCAACTTGAATCATTAAGTCATGAATTTCTTCTTATTTCAATTTAATATCAGATCTAATTTTTAAAATATTAAAAATTTATATTTTTGAATGTTGTGAAAAAATGAGTTGACAGCAGAGGCACGATGAGAATATTTCATGTCATCAAAGTGTTTTGCTGGGAACTGATTTTCAAGGTGTCGAATCCGTGCACGTGAATTGAACTTCTCAACCGCTACTTTACATATATAAAAAGGTGGATAGCATAAAATATTAGCCTATTTTTATGCTAAAGAATCGCAGTGGCACAGTCAGTCACGGATATCTCAGGGTTGCAAATGAATTACAGCATCTTCCTAAATTATCAATCTTGGTGAGAGGCCGAGGCATAACTAAACTTGTCCATCTGATTTCTGACCACAACACTAAGCTTTCTTCTTGCTAGCCCGCATCAGAAGAATTCACCCAGGCCCCCACACTGCAATAAGGAGGAGAAAACAAACCAGGACAAAAAAATAATGGATGAAATAGACCACCCAACTAGTAATTATCAAATTTGTAAGTCAAAGGACCAACACCTGTTTGCACAATTAAGGCTTAGATTAGATTAAATTAAATCCGTACATGTAAGGGCTACGCATAAATTTAAGGAAGAATTACCAAACAAGAATGCAAACTTAAAATATATTATCTTGCAGAATTTATTACTACTAATTATTATTGATTTTAATTAAATTTAATAATAATTTACCTTAAAGCAGTAATAACAAGCTCTGCAAAATAATATTTTTTAAATTTAAATTTTTATATATAATTTTTCTTAAATTTAATCTGGACCTTTTAATTACATGAACATTTGATAGTAACCAAGTGTGGTTACATGAATGGAACGAATCTATATGCGATTGCTTATTAACAAACTGAGTCACTCTGAGACTCTGTGACCTGGTCTTGGTCCTTCCCTTCTCCTGTCTCCTGAGTCAGGTCATCAGGTGTGGGGGAAGAAGGCAGACGCCTAGTAATTTTCTGACCAACAATGCCACTCCTTCCATTCTATTACTGTCCATTACGTGGTGGTCCAGAGGGCACACAGTAAAATGAGGGCGTTTCCCTCTTCTTCTGCGGCAACGCATAGGCTAGCCCTACCCTCATCCATAATTAATTCTTACAAATCCACAATTTTTCTTGCTCACCCACCACCCATTATGCCACTATTTTCTAGTTGCCAATTACAAAGAAATAACACGTGATAATCATAGAATATTTTAGGACTGTATTTTAATATCCGCTTCTACACGTTTATGTAGTGTGCGTTTTCTGATATCAGCGTAGACTAGCTTTTCCTTTTCATTTGCAATCAATCATCAATCATTTTTCTTTTTAAATATGGGATGGTTGTTTAAATCATCTATTCATCGGTGTGATTTCCTGACATATCCCTGGTATACGTACAGATATAAGACGTTTGGGTTGGAAAACAATAATCTAAATTTAATTTTTTCGGAGTAAATTAGTTAAAATAAATTAGTGAGAAAAATCTTAAAAAGTCAAAATTAGATAGTTTGTACGTTATGTTATTTTGAAATTTGAATCGTCATCGTGGTTTTAAGGTGACGAGAAGAGTGTCTCTAGTAGTTGCCGATTAAGGCGGCGTCGTGGTACTGCGAGGCAAAACCCTCAAACACCAGCAACCCCCCCTTCTCTTCCTTACCTCCCACATCTTTCTCGCTCTCTCCCTCTGTCTCTATTTCAGTGAACCAACAAAGATTGAGACGGTGTCGTCTAGGTATCGCCCCCCTTGTCTGCTGGTGGAAATGAAATATAGGGTGATGATGTCGCTTTACTTCTGGATTTCCATCTAAATACGACCCAGAATTCCAGATCCCTTGCCTGAATACCCCTACTTCTTGTAAATTATCATCAACCATTTTCACTATCATTGTTCCCATTGCTCTCTCTACCTCTCTCGATCAAACATAATCTTGAAAAAAAGTTTAAAACATTATCATCATAGTATTATTGAATTTTGTTTAGTTATTAAAAATTATATTATTAATTAGTTTAAATGTTTTACTTACTAATGTGATCATATTTGATGAGTTTTTTTCCCTTTTTTTTTTCTGAAGTTAATTAGCATTAGCAATTTCGAATTGTAGAGAGATCAGGAATGTCGCCGTCGAATTCTCCGTGCGCGGCGTGCAAGATTCTGAGAAGGAAATGCACCCAAGACTGCGTGTTCGCGCCGTATTTTCCGCGGGACAACCCTCAGATGTTTACTTGCGTCCACAAGGTGTTCGGCGCCAGCAATGTGGCTAAGATACTGAGCGACCTCAACCCCGCACAGCGCGAAGACGCCGTCAAATCATTGGCCTACGAAGCCGAGGCCCGTCTCCGGGACCCTGTCTATGGTAGCGTGGGCATCATCTCTGTCCTCCAACACAGGCTCAAGCGGCTTCAAGCCGAGCTCCTCGATGCCAAGAAAGAGCTCGCCAACTACGTCGGACCTCACCCCTCGCTTCCTGTCTTGCAAACTCCCGGAGCAGCATATGCTTCCTCTCTTTTGCCTCCCAACATTATGCCGGCGATCACTGGGATTCCAACGAATGGTGGCCAATTAGCGATTCGTGACCCTCAGCAGCATCAGATCCTTGAGGCTCAGGTTCAGCAGTTGGCTACTGCTACGGCGGCCAGAGAGCAACAAACGCTTATGAGACTTAATGATGCTTCGGGTTCAGGGAGTGGGTCTGCTCCTTTCCACATTAATCAAACTCACCAACCAGAACACCATCAGTTCCAGGCGCAGCTCATGCTCACAACGCAGCAACCCAAGCCACAATCACATCAATCGCCGCTATCCCCTTCGCAGCCCAAATCGGAAAGCGAGGAGGCTAGGATTATTGGTCCATCTTGTTGATTTCCCTTTTTTCAGAAAGCTTTTTCTACGAACCATTTTGAACCTAGGTATGTCGCTTGAGATGCCAGTTTAATTTACTTGTTGAGTTTTCTTAATATCTGAAATTATTATGCGGTCTTTAATTAGATGCTTCTGCGAATATTTGATCTGCTTATTTTATAATAACTGAGCCAATCTTGTTTGGTGGCACCCAGAAAACCAGTTCTTAATTTCATAAAGCAGAAATTTTTGTTTGTAAAAGAGTCATTTTCAGAACGAAAGATGGGATGTCCCTTTCATTGTTTCAGAAATGGAGATTTTGAGTTTGCCTGCCTTCTGTTTCATATCTCTCTGTTCTACATGGAATAAGAAAAGAAAGTTCTTTTATACCGAAAGGCGTTTCGTCGGAATTCAGCAATCTATCAATTCAAAAGCCTTGACTTGTGGCAACAGACTCGTTCTCATTCCTTGTCTTTGGCCTCATTCAGATAGTTCTGCTCTACCTAATCTATGTTTCTATTGTGTGAAAGAGGATAGGAGAAAATCGACATGTCAGCCAAATACAATGTTATCGGGGGCTTGACATTTTTGTTAGCTTGTGCAGCATCTCATCAAATTTTAATCAAAACAGTACCCCTTTTTTTTTCCCTTCGACGTCGGACTTGCTATATGATCAGAATTTTTTCATTTCTTTTGGGTATTTGAGTATAAAAAGTCCCTTTTATTCCCCAAACAGCACGTTTCCTGTCTAATTGTGAATACTAGTTGAAGTTGTACTTAATTTGTATGCATTCGGTAACATATTGTCAATTTTTTAATATATACTAATACCTTTTTTTTTTCAATTCTCTTCTGCAGTTATTACCCGTAGGAGGCGCAATGGTTATGAACAAACGAGAGAGACACACATAAGCACAAAGAGAAAGGAAGATGACGAGAGTTCTGAGAGAAACCGAAGGAAGAGGTCTGGGAGACTGAATGAACCTTGCACTTTTCTGAGTATGAGCTTGTGAAAAAGTCCGATCTGCATTGAGGTTCGAGAACACTTTTTGTCTTAGAGCGGCAGACCATTTTCATTTACCAAATAGAAAATGTAAATTAGAATTCACAGAGTATATATATGCCAAAACCTTTTCAAAAGTTCAATTCTCCTTATCATCATTAGTTATTAGTAACTCAGATGAAGATGACGATCGTAGACGATGCGAAATTTGTTTGTTTGCGCTATCTAGGATGGAGCCGTATATATATTAGATTGATATTTTGACAAAAGAAAAAGAAAAGTAAATTAAAAAAATTTTAAATTCACCTATCCGGAATGAAAATATGAAAATGTATATTTGAAAAAATGGACAATCTAATATATATATATATATATATAAGTTATAGTAAATAATACAGTTAATAGAATAATGCAGTTCTTTTATTTGGCTAGTATGGATCTCTTTTTTTTTTTAAAACTTGTTTTTAATTTAGATATGACTTTACTGACATAGTCCCTCATGTTGCTCCAAACGGGCCCACCCTAATAAAATTAAAAATGGGCACTGTATTATTCAATTTTTTAAAGAATTTATTTATTTTTTCTTATTATTTTATATTTCTTTTTTTTTTTTGTAAGACACGTACGTTAACAACACAATATTTGTTTTATTTTTCCAATTGTGGGTCGTCGTTGGTATCACTACATTGGCAATTTTTGTTTTTTTTTTTGCGTGAACTTTTCTATCAACAACACGGGCTTGAAAGAATTATGAAAAAAAAAAAAAAATTGGGTGTGCTCTGTTAACGAAGTGATCCAGATACGTTGCTGCTCTTTTTGAAGTAATCTCAAACCTCTCAATAGTGAGCTATACGGTTCCATTTTGTTATTTTCTTAAATGCAACTCTGCTGCATAGTAAATAACCCATTATTGACGATGAAGATGCATATATACGCCCAAATCGCTAGCGTGTGCAGTTGTCCCTCTTTGCTCTCGATTGAGGGAGGAATGAAACCAAACACAAAGAAAAAAAAAAAAAAAGAGGAGCTATTTTGTTGAGGGAGATAAGGAGAGAGAGCAAGTGATTTGGAATTGGACGATTTAATTGATGTATAAAGTCGGAAACTGCACCTAAACTCTTACAAAATAAAAATAAGGGTTCACACTTATGCACATTTTTTTTTTCAGTTGTTCCTATTGCTTTCGGCCTGCCTTGCTAAGAATCAGATTGGAGAAATGCTAACATAGAGGGAAGGAAATGAAGTATGATTTCTCGAATATGGAAATGGTATATGATCTTGTTGATGTTTGCCTCTGGAGATCTGAGTTGGGATCCAGACGCCTGTTGTATTGAAGGTTCTTGAATTATTGTTTTTCCAACTTTTACATTATGATTGCTCGATTAGCCTGTTAATTGACTGCATTGTTGAGACTCATCTCATTGCAATATTGTTTGAGAAGGATATATACCTTCTCTTTTTCATCTTTGAGTGAAATTATTTATCTTTAACCCAAAAAAAGAAAAAGTGTAAAGTCGGAAACTGCAACATAAGCTCATAAAAGAAAAATAAGGGTTCACACTAAGGCAGTCGTTGTTTTTTTTTTTTCGGTGAGAATGGGATCTCTGCACAATCTAGCGAGGGTAGCTTAAATGTATCACTTGGTCAAAATTTTCAGGAAAAATGATTGATTAAAGATTTACGTATAAAGTATAAACCAGATAATAATAACTTTGGTTGATTCACACACCTAATATATCCTTTTTATTGCCCTGCTTACGTTTTTCATGGATTGCCTTCAATGATCATGCATTTGTTTTATTATTGCTATTGTTGTTTTGTACTTACAATATTATTTATTTGCAGCTATTATCTGCTTAATTTCAGAGAAGCCATTGAAATATATTACAAATCATTTTAGAGATTCTAAAACCATTAATAATTGAGTTGATTAACGATAATTCTGCTTGTAACTGAGCGGTTATGATGTAGTATAGACGACAACCAATTAAAATAAAACGAACAAGCTATCAAATCAGATATGGTAGTTGTTGTAAGACCCGTAAAAAGCAGCTTATCTCAATGTAATTTAAGTTGGGTTTCCTTTATGTTCCCTTGATCAATTAATCAATTGCGAAATAGCACAGGCCTTACCGCCCGAAAGAAGTAAACACAGGTCTTGGGCCTGGTGCTTCCGTGGCCTTGCACATTGCAAAGGGTAAGATTAAAATGATAAAAAAGGAACATATCTAAAACAATGACTTATGTTATTACAGTGATGCTAGGTACAAGAAAGATGTTAACTTAAAACCAGCATCAAAATTTAGAGATCAGACCGTCTTCTGTTGCTGTATGATCCATGACTTCTTCTTGGGATATGCACTACTTTCTTAATAAACCATACTTTTCTATGAGAATAACCTTTATTCACATGTCACAAAGACATTTGGAGACAACTTCATCGAAGTTTGGCTTTAAAAAAGAAAAACTTCAAGGAAGAATCCTCTTAACCCCCCCCCCCCCCCCCCCCCAAAAAAAAAAAAAAAAACACCAAAAAAACAAAAGCAAGAAGAAGCCGCCATTTTTGAATACTCTGTAGAAAGCCATATAGATGAAGGCAGCTCCTGGCCATTTCGCCAAATAACAGATATATAGCTTTAAGACCATGTAGTTATAGTGACATTAGGATTTCGGTTTTCTTTAATTCCATTCATGGACAGGATTGGTGGATGCAGAAAGAACACCAAAACTGTTATTGCGGTTTTGTACTTGTGTTTGTAATACAAGTGAAGACCATGGCTATGCACATGAACAGGATGATATATGTAATCTTACACCTGAACTCCCAGGAGGACAGGCTAATATGAGAAGAATTGAATATGGTTGTGGTTATTGTGGCCTTTTGAGGGTCATTGACATTGGGCATTTAGCTGATGATGAGGTTTACAATCATACTCGGCGCCTTCATTGCTGTGTGGTTGAACATGTGAGTGTGAGCCGTTCATTGGGATGTTCACCTGCCCATGTGGCATCATATCTTGCATGTCTGGTCCCAGCATTTCATGCTGATTCCCCATTTTCGTATCAGTTATGCTTATCCACTATATAATCTGAGTTTAACACAATAGGGAGAAAATGAACCTGTATAGGAGGATATAATGTGTATCCTTGAGGCCATCCTTGAAGGTTTCCATCCGTTGGATTTCCCACGTGGCACTCTCCAATACTTCGTGGGTCGGCATTTGAACTTGTCCCTTGTGAAAATGGATCATAACCCGTCGACGACAAGTCCCTAATTTGTTTATACAAGAAAATCAAATTGCTCATATATAATCCTCTTTTTTAAAAAATAAAATATGTATACATTGTTATAATAATAAAAATGCAAACCTGAGCGGATCCAACGAAACAGAAGCGTCAAAAATATGGGGATGGTTCTGACCACCATCCGGCAACCAACCTACATTCTCGAAAGAGGTCGGCATCCCCTGCCACCATTTTTATTTTTGTAAATTTACTTATTTATATAGTTTTAATATAAATTAACAAATTTATGTCTTTTGAAATACTGAAATTGTAATAATGCTTAATTACCTGTATCCCAGATAGGTCATATGAAGATAGATGGTTGCTCAACAGATATTCCTGCACCAATTGTAAAAATGCAACTTCTTCAACTAATAAATTTCGTATAAAGAAACAGAAAAAAAAAATGTAAATGACAATATATAATATGGCACATATAAAGGTTTATGGTGAGTATCCAACCTTCCTTTGCATGACACGTGTCAAGGTATCTACGAGATGCTTTTCGCTAGATTCAAGCTCCGCCGTAGACGCCATCTTTAATGGGTCGGGTTCATATATCCTATATTCATTCCCAATCATTTGAAAAAATTACAAAATGGGAACACAATTATATACATGAAATGAACGTACATTAAGATACATTAAAAAGGAAAAAAAGAAAGGAATTTGAACGTACCTTATCTGTTCCTCCCCCATTTGAAGCTGTTGCTGTAACCTACTAACTTCTTGTTGAAGTTCCTGATGTAGAAGAAGGAAAGATGTCATTTAGGAGGGTGAAAAATGTTCTAAGCCATGCTTAGGTTTTGAACATAGAATAGCTAACACTTCTTACTTCAATCTCAGAGTTGATGTCTCCCGGACTATGTTGAAGCATTCGATGAAACAATAGCAAAGAAGAAACAAATATTTGGCACTATTAGACAATAATCATAATGATTTATAAGAATAAAAATAAGCGATATTCAAAGGTTTACTACGGAGGTGATAAAAGCAGAGGGAAACGCACTTGGCCAGCTGAAGGGCTATGTCATTTTCACTCTTCAGTTGTTGAAGGGTCCTCAGCAAATACTGCAAAATGCACAAACATTTTCAAATTATATATTGAGATTTGCAATAAATGCAAATCCTAATATTATGAGTAAATTATATAGATATTCTGAATTTTGCTAAAATTAAGAAGATTTTTTTCCATTTTTAAAATATATACAATTTTTTAAAAAATAAAAAATTATGCTACATTTTAGTTTAATTTTAAATTTTTTTACTAAAATATCTTCCATTAATCACTTTAACATATTTTTTTATGGAGGATATTTTAATAAAAAATTTAAAATTAGATTCAAGTATATATTTTTAAAATAAAAAAATTATATAATTGTAACAAAATTTAAAAATAGTCTATGTAATTTATTCTAATATTATTCCCCGACTTCTTGCATATCTCTCAAATATTCGGCAAACGGGATTGACGTGGATATTATACAACGTGTGGTAATACCTCTTTGTTCTGAATATTCCTGCAAAAGTTAAAAGAAAAATTAAGGGAAATTACTATGCGAGATCATGATCAGTAATGCGTGTTTGTAAAAGAGAAAATCGTAAGTAGTAAAATTAATTATATCTATAAGTATATGTGATTAATTTATTTTGATTTATCCATGACATTTTTATTTGTTTATTTACGATATATTTGATTTATTTATTTTTTAAAATAAAACATGTTTAAAAATTCCTGAACAGCAATGGGACGAAGTGAAAAAGAAAAAAGGGGGGGGGGGGGGGGGAGGAGGGGGAGAATAGAGAGGATAGTTAGAAGATACCTGCGGTAGGGTTGCTCTGGAAACGTAATAGCGCTGCAAGGGAGGATTTACTATAACTAATCAGATTAAAAAGCCAAAATGTGATATGAACTACCCTATCTGTATACCAAATCAAGACACATAATAAAAACAA
Organism: Erythrophleum fordii; assembly: GCA_032878935.1. NCBI lineage: Eukaryota > Viridiplantae > Streptophyta > Magnoliopsida > Fabales > Fabaceae > Erythrophleum > Erythrophleum fordii. The sequence goes on from JAVQMF010000050.1 coordinate 31,784,811, forward strand.
ACATACCCGTCTCTTTCTTGATCAGGTAGATTAATGTAACGAGTGAAAACATCTTCGATCCTGATTATCATAACAATGATAGAATCATTATACGTTTGATTACAATACACCTCATATTTAGTTGCAAAGGTAAACCAAAATTAAATCCAAAAAAAAAAAAGCACACAAAAGGAAAAGAAATGACGAGGAAATTGATTGTGATCAAAGGTGGGATAAAAATTGACATGTCTATTAAAAAAACTAAGAAAAGAAGTCGCATCGCATGTTGTAAAGTTTTTTTTTAAGATTAAGGATAGGAAACAAAGATTAAGCTACCATCCAAGAATTTTACTAGATACCAAACTATAGTCTATCGATCGATTATCAAAATATTTTGATTTCTACAAGAAACAACTAGGATAGTAGGATGTTCCCAAGTTCAATGGCTGATTAGCACTAAACTATTTATTAATTTAAAATTCTTTTGTTCAAAGCTTAGTAAGAGTGGACCAAAAGAGATTTTTCTCAAAATAAAAAAAAGGATGATCAATTTGATAGGTGTATGTTTTAAGATTTGCATACCGATTTTTTTTTCTTTTAAAATTCAGACACTACATCAAAAGAATTTTTGACACTATTATTATCACTATTATCATTATTATTATTCCTAAATGCTTTTGAAGTTTTAATTGATATGACTTATGAAATCAAGGCAAAGATATTCACCACAACTGAGTCAAGACTCAAGATCCTAATCCGTAGGAGTTTATTTTTATTTTGACTAGAAATCAGATCAGCAATTATCTAGGTTTAGTTATGGAAGAAGTATCATAGGAGAAATAAGCAGTAAAACACACCTGAAAAAGGGTGAAATAGAAGTTTTAGAAAAAATTTTGGCTGCTAAAGAAAAAGGATTAACATTGAACATATTGAAATCAATCTTTAGAAAAAGAAAAACCATTTTGTGTGTTCTTCTAAGAAAAGTTACATCTACCCAAAAGCATGTGCCAAATTTCTGTGCTCCAAATTGTATTCGATCGGTACTCTGTTGGTAGAATGATCAACCATCGGGTCTGCTTTGTGTGTATGTGTGTTTTTTCTTATTATTAACATTGACATAACCCTTCGGAGAAGAATTACCCATGATCATGGTTTTCTCATAAAACTTCAGATGCATTCATTGTCAAATTGAAAAAAAATTAAAGAAATTGAAGGGTAAGGCAACGATTAATAAATCGTACGTACAACAAATTAAGGCAAGCAGGCAAACGAAATTAGGAAATTGAGATTAATTGAGAGAAGAAAGAAAAATTAAAAAAGAAAGGAGGATCACCTTCTTCTGCCGGAAAAGTGACTGACTTTGCCTGATGGAGAAAACATGATAAGAGCAATATCAATGTCACAGAGAATGGACAACTCGTAGGCTTTCTTAATAAGACCATTTCTGCGCTTTGAGAAAGTAACCTGACGATTTATGGTGTTCTCTATTCTCTTAATCTCCAATTTAACACGACCCATTTCGAATTTATGAACTGTAAATGCAAATTAAGGAAATTGCAGAATCTGTAGGAGGAAATCTAAAATACCCTCTCTCTCTTTTTTAATCGGAAAGGTAGAAAATATATATATGGGGAATGCATGGACATGCATGAAGCACCTTAAAACAAGGGACAGTTGGATATGAGAGAGAGAGTGGGGGATAGTTATAAATGGGTGGGAGGAGAAAATGGAGGCAGAGAGATTGAAGGATTTTTAAAGGAAAGAGTCTCAGCTACCTATTGCTTTGATCACAATTATAATTATTGGTTATTATAAAGAGCCATGATGCAACCATTAGTTCCTTTGGTTCTTTCAAAATGGCACTATACATGCCTATGTCTGTGCTCTGGCTAGCTACTTCCAATTCTTTGGTTCCTGTATGTATATATCACACTGTCAAGTTATAACTAAAGCTGAGTGTCTCAGTAACAACATTTTTTAGCTGATATTAATGGGAAAGTGCCATCAATATCTGTATAAACTAATTAAAAGTAGAGCGATGATTTTATGATTCTGAAATATCCTGTTTTTTTAGTTATGACACAATTAATTTATTTAATAATTAATTATTTTTAAAAAATTAATTTAATTTTTGTGTAATTAATGAGTATCATAATAATAAATTTATTAAAATAGACAAAACATTATTTTATATTTAGTAACATTTAATAATTATTATGTCATAATTATAGAATATAATACTTTTAAAAACATAAAATTACTTTTAAAAGTAAAAGATTTCACAAGCTGAAACAAAGTCTAATATGACCTAAGAAAAATAAAAATAAAAGTAAAAAATTTTTTCGAGTTAAGTTGGACTTCGAACCAAGTATTTTGTCTAATTTGACCCTGTCCAACCATTAATATATATATATATATATATATATATAAGAATTATTTTTTAGACATTTATATAAAAATTTTATTTTTTAAAAGATAATATGTAATTTTACATGAGTTTATTAAAAAATTATTTTTAAGGATAATTTTTTAATTTATACCAAAAGAAGTCCTAATTAGCCCAACTAATCATTAATTGAACTAACCTAAGCTTAAAAAATAGGCCTGGTCACTAAACTAAGTCAAACCTTGAGTAAGGCAAAAATTTAATCTAACCCATGTACACCCTATTTAAAAATAACAAAATAGATAAAAATTAATGTATATATAATATTGTAAAAGTTGTGTAAAGTTTAATAGGTGAAATAAGTTTTTACAACTAAATTAAAGTTCTCTCTCTCTCTCTCTCTAACATTATTTTTTCAATTGAGGAGTTAGAAATTATAAAATAATTTAGAAAGCGCAATCAAACTGCGTCCATTGATCACTAAGCTAGTGACTCGAATTGCCACTAAACTAAAGTTCCAGCGGGTTAAAAAGAATATATTCTTACCAAACTCACTTAAACACGGCATTAAGCCATTCTGAATACCCTATTGGAATTCAAACCATGTGGGAACGGAAGAGAGAGAATAGAAAAACTAATATTGTTCAAAATGCATAAAGAAATGCATCGTGCTTATCCTCATCCTCTTTTTAATGTACTCTTTCAACTTAATTATAAATGAATGGTGTGAGTGAAGCCTTAAGCCATGGCTACAGGGTGGACAAAGACTCAAGCTAAGAGTCAAAAGTTGGTTACAAGACATTTTCTTTCTTCTACCTCGTTCATCCATCTCCTACCTTAGGGGAATTAACGCGCCTAATTGACCAAGTTAACGTGTATATATATAAAACAATATCTTCTATATCATTTCCATTTGTAAAGAAAATCAATCATGACTGGTGAAGCTTCTACAGTGTCATGGTAGTGTCTTATATAAAGTAACAAAACCAATCGTTTTAGCAGGTGAATTCTTTCACACACCAAGATTGGGGTGTAAGGGTGCACTCCCATGTGGCTCAATAAAAGCGCCACATCTTCATCATGCAGCACATTCTGCTAACAAGGGAAGTAGTTTGCAAAATAAAAAAGCTATCCAAGAAAAGTTGAAACAACTGATTATGTTTGCATTTTTAACCCCACTATTGTTTATTAGAACAAAATCTTTTTTCTTTTAATTTGCGAGTTACTACATAAAAATTACAATTTTTTGCAAAAACTTTAAATCCCTTGTCCTGGTATATAAAATAAAAAAAAAAAATTTAAGAAATTTTTTTTTCCATGTCTTTATATTAAAAAACAATAAAGAACAAAAATTATTAAATAATAATAATACAATAAATATTATACATAATTAATAAAAAAATTATTTTTCGATCATTGGAACTGAACACGTTGTGCGGCAACGTATCCGCTCCCTTTCCTTTGTGAAATCTCAGGAGACTCTTGCTTGTAGGACTTCTGATTAACACCCCCACTTCCCCCCCAAAAAGAAACTTAAGAAATAATTCGGTGAGGTGGAGTAGATGGTGGTGTGCTAGCCATGAGTCAGAGCAATCACTTGCAGAAGGTGAAGAAACCAAAGTCCAGGAAGATATGCCCCTTTTATATCATTGAACAAAACTGATGAAGATGCCACCTTTCCTCTACTTCCATTACACTCCACTACAATATACCTCAAACCCAATGATGGAGGATAAAAGGGGCGAAGGTTCCTTCAATGACATGGCTGATTTTGACAATAGCCGACCCCTTTGCTTCAAAGAATCAGTACCACCGCTACCACGCCACCATCCACTCCACATTTTGAAAAACCAGAATACAAAAAAGAAAGGGGGGGGGGGGGGAGGTGCTTTCCCATTAACGATTTTTGAACACCGAGATCCATTTGCAAAGTGAGTTCCCATAAAAGATCAATCCCAAATCATCGGTCAATCGTAGATCTTGCAGAGTCATCAAAATTACGCCATTTGGCCTCACCATCCACCACCGCTTCCATTGGACAACGCCGTGTTATCTCACCGGCCAATAATAATTTCCAACGCCCCGACGAAGACGACGAAGCCCAATCTCATTGTTTATTCAAAGAATGATCCTCGCTGCGAAGCCCAATCCCAATCTCAAAGTTTTCATTAGTATTTAGCTGCTGTTTTGATTTGTCACTTCTGTTTCGACTCATGAAAGATGAAATACAGCTCAGATTTGGAGATCTGAAGGAAAGTGCCTACTAATATGGAGATTTGAAAGATGAAAGATGGGATCAGATGAGACTAGAGATTTGTGACTGGTGAAATGGGTTTGTGGCTTTTGTAGAAATTAAAAATCTTAATATGGTAAATTTTTACTAAGTTGAACTTTATTTCCATTTTGCCAATTTTTTCTCCAGTCAACACAATCTTTCATGTGAAAGTGAGGTGGCGTTGTAAGGATGAACCACACCGGTGCTTCTCAATGTGGAGTGCACGAAAGTAACGTTTCTATATTAAGTTTGTTACTCCTCATGTGGAAGCCGTGACTAAATAGAAGTGCTAGCACCTGCAGAGGTTCCATAAGATAGATGAATATCCTTGTCTGAAAAGAGAAGTAATAATTAGGGAAAAATATGAAGATAATTCATAAATAATAAAATTTACATGTATGTTTAGTCTCCTATGAGTTCCGTCGCCGTCCTCTCTCTCTCTCTCTCTCTCTCTCTCCTTCTTCTTCTTCATCTTTTTTTTTTTTTTTTTGGGGTAAAGGCCACAACTAAGGAAGGGACCGATCCTTTTAAAAATTTTCCCAAAAAGCATTAGGCAGTTCAATGTCTTACCAGACCCGTAACAGAAAGCCCCGCGTATGAGAAAGGTCAATTACAGGAAAATATTAACATTAACACGAGTAGTCACTACTTTACTCATTTCCGGACGTCCCCCGCCAGAGTGCCCCACGTAAAAATTTTTTGTTGTAGGGTTTATCTTTCAGTTTTATGAATTGAACATATTATATGTATAGTCTTCTTAACATATATATATATATATATATCATAATTATTTGAGCGACTTTAGGATCATATGTGGACTTGGCCGGCATCCTTAAAAATGGGTGCAAATCTTCCCTACCAAAAATGCATAATATATAAATAAGACGTCCAAGTCATTACAAATGGGCTAAGGACAAAGACTTCTGGGTTGTTTGGAGGAACTCGTAACTTCAAAATCCTCATCTGGCCACCAAAAAAAAATAGTTAAAAAACTTCAAAATTCCCTGCCACAATTGTACCCTAGCTAATTTACAACCCATTTCCAAGGCCTCAGCTTCCCTAACAATAAATTTAAGACGAAGATAATGAAAAAGAATTACCAATCCTCACAGGAGAAAACAAAATATATAGTGCCCCCTTAAAAAAAAAACCGATCACTATTTAAACTTTAAATTTACACAATATTATTGATTTTTTATCGGTTTTGACAAGCATATACATGTATATACATATGAGTATGCGGGAATATATATGTCACATGATAGAGCAGGCATTTGGGTTTTCATCGCTGAAAATTTGGATGTATCGATCGTCCATGGTAGTCTCAGATATGGTGGCAGTGTCAGGGACGCGCCTGACCATATTAGGAGGCGCCTTCTTATCATAGGCCTGTGCCACATATGGGTTAGCCACCATGGTATAGGGTACATAAGGCCACAACTCCACCTTCTTCTTCGTGCTCTGGGCTGCCTTCAGCACTTTCTTCGCTTCCACATAACCCGTTACTGTTGCTTTCTGTTGCTTCAAGTCCACGTCCACCGACTTAACTCCTGCATATATACTCCAGATAAGTCATCGAATCAAATTGCACGATCCAAGGCTAGTGATATTATAAGTGAAGAATATGATGCGGCAAATTAAGGATACCTTTAACGCCAGAGAGAACGTGCTTAACCTTGCGCGCGCACCCTTCACAGTCCATTCTGATTTTCAGAGCTACAGTTTGTATTTGCTTCTTTTTCTTCTTCTTGGCACTGCTGAGTAAATTAGAGAAGTATTCCAAAGTGCCTTCCACACCCATTTTTTTGCTTCTCCTTCTTCGCTGCTTTTGTGTCTCACCTCAAAGTGATCGATGTGCTATATTTATAAATTGAGGCAAGATCAAGAAGCGGATTCCAAAATTCAATATAGAAAATGACAGGTCGAGATCTCTTTTTGTTTTGAAGGGCTAGATGCGTGGTGGGAAACAAATACGATTAGGCAGTAAACAGTAATAAGTCCAGAGATGGAAAGGACACGAAGTGATTAGTGACCAGTGAGGAGGGGTCTCTTGGCTGGAGTGACTTTTGTATTGATTATATACTGATCCAAATGGACCAGTGAGACAATAAAATATTTAGGAGTCCTATTTATATTCTTGTATATGCATTCAATAATTATAGAGAGAAGTTGGGCTGTCATAGTCTCCTAGAATCTTATCTCCCATTCATTCCTTCATTAGCTTCACAAGTAAAAATTAACCGCGAAGGAAATGACTATGAGCTAGGCTTCTCTAACTAACATAAGCTTCTTTGGCTGTCCTGTTGATTGACTGATTACTTCAACGAAACCTCTTCTTATATTGTAATATTTGAGACAATATATATATATATATTAAAATAAATACATATATGTACTTCGTGTTTGGAATGGAATAAATATCATCTTTTTACCTTAAGATGTTTTTTGAGTTCGATTCAAGCTTTGGGCATGGAAAAAAAACTGCGTTCAACATGCTAACAGGAGGATACTTTGGTGCTAACCAAGAGAGGGGAAAAAAAAAATCTTTTTCGGTTCCACACCCAAACCCTTAGAAATCTTTGAAAAGAAAAAACTCCAAACCCTTGTTTTAATCCCAATACATGAATTCAAACTAGTAGATTTTACAAGTATCAATTGAAAGTAAGTATTTTGAACACCCCTAATTTTTCGTTGGGGTAAAAGGAAGTTTGAAATATTTTCCACCTAACAGTTTTGTTGCAAGTGGATGAATAACTGAGGACCTGGGAGGCTATAGATTTAGATGGCATCAGCAGTTTGTCCTGAAAGGACTCTTCTTATACGGGCACTGTAGTTGTAGAGTTGGTGAGACCCTGAAGATATCATTATTCATTAATAACGTTAAAGCGAAAACGGGTTTAATTAATTAATTTGCCTACAAAGTCCCGGATTTCATGTGAGCATTTTTAATATTGAGGGAAAAATCGCTGGATAGCTGTGAGGCAGCGGACAAATTCTTGAGTATATCACTTATTTGCAACGAATAAATTTGATTAATACAATATCTAAAATATGCATTCTATATGTGCAAAAATAAAGGAAGACATCAATTATAAATTTATGATGATCTTTGCATTAATTTTTATTATTGATTTGTGATCTAATGATAATTATTTCTTGTTTTAATATATATATATATATATATATATTCTCATCCCCAAACACATATTTAAGAAAATGATTTTTTTGATGGTTTGTATGAAAACCATTGGAAAAATAAAAATATAAAAAAGGACAGCCTTCCTATTTGAGGGGCACTAGACTGCTAGGTGACAAAGAAACCCAACGCATATCCTTGTGGGCAGTAATTTCAATTCCCATCTTTTTATACCACTAAATCCTCAAATTCCTCAATTGGGAATCATTTTCTTGGAGAAATTTCAAATTTTACATTTTTATTTCAAGATGAAACTCATTTAAATAAATTTTATATAAAATTGTTCTAAAAATTTTTGGTCTCACAACTATTAATATATTCAAACATAAAATTATTTAGCCTTAGTTTGAGAGAATGACCTGAATTGGAAGGTGTGGCTAATTTATTTATTTCATTTTAATAGTCTCAATTGTAACGCGCACACAAATATATTAATTAGGGCTATGGGCGGAGTAAGCGCAATTCTTTTCAAACCTTTAAATATCTTTAGACCTGGACCCAAACTACTTTTTAGTTTTTATACCCGAGCTCAGACACATATTTTACAAGTACTAATTGAATATGAGTATTTTAATCACCCTCACACAAGAATTATTCTTTGGGTAAAGGAAGTTTGAAAATTTTTCCACCTAGTAGTTTTGTTGTAATGGCTCATTTGGTTGGCAGAAAAAAATATATTGAAAATGAAAAACCATTCAAGCTTGATAGAAATTTACACTTGTAAAAGAAAAATCCATTGCCAGGAATCGTTGTACACTTAGAAATGTAGATTGTTTCAAATTTTGTATGAAATATTGATTGTTTTGTGGGACTAATGGGGTGAATGATTGAATTGTCCTTAGTTTCCATATATTTTTAGTCTTTGAATTTCAACAATTTTAATTTCTTTAATGGTAGGAAAAATAGTTTTAATAACTTTAAAAAATTAAATATTTAAATATTTGTTATTTAATGATAACTTAAATTTTGACATATTTATGTTATATTATAAGGATTAATAAAGAGAGTCCCATGCCTAAAGCACAAATACAAAAGCATTTTTTGAATTAAAAAAGCAAATATAAATAATTTATTTTTTTATTATTAGTAAGTAAAAAAAGTATTTCAAAATAAACAATGAGTATTATAATCATTTTTTTAATTTTCTTTTGCATTATTATATTATTATTTTTAATTAATTACAGAAATTAGATAACATTAATTTTTTTTAATAATATCAAAATGATTATGACAATCAAAATTCATTTCACGAAAATCTATGTTTATTTTCATTCTAATAAAAAAAAAAAAAGTACTTCAAAACCAAACGGTAAAAGTTATGATCAATAATTGCGTATTTGCGTATTTGAGGGGCTATAAATTTAAAAGGCATCAGCAGCTGCCACATTGCAGAAAGATCTTGCTCACCAAAGGCGGATTTGCAAGCTACGTGGCAGCGTGAGTCATAACAGAGCTTCAAACTCTTCAAAGACTATTACCGTCCACAGGGGGAGGGGGGCGGTGGGCATATGGAAAAATAAATAGATTGTGGAGAAGACAAAGGACACAAATTAAACAAGGGCACAAATTAAAATGGGTTTGGCGACTGTGCCAGGTGGCTTTAAGCTGTTTGATGAGTATTATAAAAGCTCCACAGTTATTAATTTGAAGTCCCAAATACGCTATTGATGAAAACGAACTTCTTGTCTGCTTTCCCTAATTCCATTGATTTCCATCTTTTTAATTGCTCACATAATCTTAGGGAAGGTATCGAAGGTAATATTCTTAAATTGACCAATGGCAGCATTTTAGAAGACCCTCCAGGAGTTCCCTATCAGGCAAGTTAAATCATAATTGAATTACGAGAACGTCGTTTTGTAGAGTGCTTTAATGCAGAAGAAACTTCAACTAAATGCAACGCCCACCCTTTTAGACTATCTCTGCCCCCTAGTGAAATGATAGAGAGACTGAGAAACGACCTAGATGTGCAAGAAAAAAAAAATTATATTTAGGATCTCAAATTTTATACAAATTTATAATAAAAAAATCTTTAAAATTAAAATTATCATTAAAGATTAAAGTTATTATTAAGTTTTGAAGAATTTATTATTAAAGTTTAAAAAAGTGATGATTTTTTTAAAATTTAATAATAAAATTTTTCTTTAAAATCTAATAATAATTTTGATATTTAGAAATGATTTTAATTTTTGATTATAAATTTTATAAAATCTAAATTTTTGAATATAATTTTCTCGTTCAGGAATTCCACATCTCACCTGTTGGACCACCGACGTCCAGATAAAAGAAAGGGCTATTTTAAATCCACGATCACCTTTCTTCAAATCAATGTAGCTGCGGGGTCCACGTACCTAATCCTTTCATCCTCAGACGGAGAGACTTCCAATAAAGGATACATTCCAATGTTCTACAACCACGTAGTGAAACCGCAATAAATGAGAGCCTTGGTGTCTTGAAAAAAAGATTTGAAATTTTGGCATCAGAACATAATTATGGAAAAAATTTTATTTAAGGAATTATTCTTTTGGCTAAATTCAGCTGTGTACTCCATCATTTAATGTTTAATTACCCATAATTTTTGAGTTACAGACGGGACAAGCGCTCAGTAACATCTCCGTTTCTGTCCCATCTACGTGTAGACTGGAGACATATAGACAATTTCGACGCCTCTAGATAAGCTGAAAACGACAATCCCCATCGTATCTGAGCTTAGATATTGTAAGATACCGACAAACATCCTATGGCTTATAGAAGCGAGCAAGTTTTATTATTAATGTTGTAGCCTTTCTTTTTTCTGGTGTAGAGACACGAGGGCTTGCTGACTACATAGCACCTCTTTTTAAAATCCCTCCCTCCCTTTGATTTGACTCCCTCCCCTCCTAGGACGACCGACGTCCAGATATATGAAAACCTCACCCTAGCTATATAAATATGTTTCTTTAAGAAGAATTATAATTACAAATTTTAAGATAAAAATATTTTTATTAAATTATTTTAAATTATTTTAAAAATGATAAGACTACAAATTTTAATTTAAAATCTTAAATTATAATTTTCTTGAATAATTTAAATTTTTTATTTTTGAATTTTATAAGATAATTTTAAAGTTTAAAATTTTTTAATATAAATATCTTAAAATCCTCAATTTTATTTTTATTGAACTTGCGTATATCAATTGAACCCCCCGTCCGTCTTCGGGAGGAAAATTGCTTTTAACTTCTTCCTCTAAGGATAACATTCTCTGATTGGCCCAAAAAGAAAAAGAAAAAAGAGAATAACATTATCTGAGAGTTGGGAGGCCCCCCATTCTGAGCCAGAGCAATAAAGTGAGACAAACCCCAAGCCTCCCGTACTGAGACAAAGTAAGAAAAGTGCGGTCTCAGACAATTGTCCCTCGAGAACTGCTAGCAACCTACTGGTAACGAAAAAGAGGAAGAAGACAAGCGCAGAATAAATAGACCATATCCCCAACCCGTTTTCGGGCTTGCGTCCGTCCAACAGGGTGGTGTGGCACTCAAAAGAAGGGTAGCTCGTTAGCCAAAGCGAAAAGCGTGAGAATATGAGTAATGTTAAAAATTTAAATCTTTTAATATAATTAAAAAAAATTCTGTCTTAGGATTTGTTTGCCCTCCCCCTCTAATTTATTAAAAAGAAAAAGAAGGGGTCCTCCTTTTATTTATTTATTATTATTATTTTTTAAAAATTTAAATAACTTTATTGGAAAAATACGGTACTATTCAAGCAGAAAATTTCTCAAAATTTAAAAAAAAAATAATTTCAATTGAAATTGAATCAGTTACATAGGTTCATGGAGGTGAAATTTTTTGTAAAAAATTAAATTCATTCCGTTTAGTCAAGTTTATAATTTTGAAACGCATGTAATGTTATGTATGAAAAAATAAACATAACTAGTTTGAATCTGGCCTAATTAAACTTGACTCTTTGGAAAAAATTAAAAAAAAAATTGGCTGACTTCGGTTTCAAATATAATTGGGCAAGTTAATGACCTGACCTAACCCGACTTATGCTTACTACTAATAACTACAACCATTCCAATTGGTTTACAAAAACCAGAAATAACGAGTTTATTTTTGGTAATCACCGCAGGTTCGATGGAATCATTTATAGTGCAAAACTAATCACTTCTGCTTTGTGAAATAATTGTACCAGACTTTGTGTAAGAACATGGTTTAAACTGCAATCCCAATTTTAAGGTACAGCATGTGTATTAGGGGCACTCAGCTGCTGCCGATTGGCTACGAGATGGGTTGGCGACCCATCATTCCATGGTGATGTGGAATTTGCTCTAACTATCTTCATCTGCACGTTCTAAGTGGTGAAAATCATGCACAAAGTCACAGACTTAAAGCAAATTCTGTGAAAAAGATTCTTTGGGTCAAATGGAAGAGCCATAGACAACATATAAGGATGTTTCCACAAATCACACAAGAAATTAAGCGACAATGCTAACCTTTTATGTTGGATTTGCATTAGAAAGCCCTAACACCCACAAAGAACAAGAAAAATTGGTTAAAAAAGGATACCTATAACAGAGAAGTTTTAATAAATAACAAAAAATTGGAACTTTATGAGGGGCAGAACGGATGAATTCTGTTTTTTGCTTCATTTTGTAATTTTCCTCTTCTCTTTTCTTCTCTCCTCTCCTCTCCTAGAACTTTATCTTTTCTTTTATACTCAGCATATGAATAATCCAGTAATAAAAATCCAAACTGAATGTTAAGCATAGGATCTTTCTCCCTAGGATTTTGGAAATTTTCATAAGCTTTCTTTAGGTAAATCACTGTTTACAATGAACTAGACCAACCAAACTGTAAATTCTCCCTATCAAAGACCATGCCATAACTCATCTTCTATTCAATCAAAATATCAATCCAAATCAAGCACTACATTTTGCCAGAATGAGTGTTACTCATTCTGTGCATGTGTGTACACTTACATGCAACTTCTTGTGACCTTTATGCAAGCGGATGTATGTTTTTTGGAAGGAAAAAAAAAAACTCGTAACAAGAAGAAAATTGGAAAAGAATGGAAAATCACAGTCACAAGGAGTGGGAACACTTGGTTTGGCTTCAGGTATTGCAGGCAGAGGCGTACTGACGTCCAATGGTGCCACGATCTTCATCAGGCTGCATTATAGTCAAACAAAAGATAGTATATTCCTGCACACATGAAAGATTATATTTCATCAAAATCATCATTTAAGATGATAACCAAAGTGACTTTGCTAAAATTAAAGAGGAGATTCTTCTTTTTTTGTTCTTTTTGTTTCCCGGGGGGGGGGGGGGGAGGATTAACCTGATCTTAACAACATCCCAACAGTTATGAGTAGAAGTTTCTTGATGACTCCCTAATTTAAGATGAAAAAGGGATATATTTGATATTAAATTAAGGAGGCAAAGTGTTTTTCTCTTAATTAATATGGTTAAAGGTATATTCAATCAAACAAAATAAAGAAAATGTTTCAATTGCAATATCTTTATCAGTTTGAGCCTCATTTTATGATTGATTTTTTATCTCAGGAAAAAGTAAAAGATTATTAAAAAAAATGAGAAAAGAAAGGGAAGCTGAAAAGTAAAAAGGCAGTGGAACAAGTTATCTCGCTACAGCTAAAACGCAATTCGCTATAGCGAGGATGTACTTTCGCTATAGCGAGGAAGGCACTTCGCCATAGTGAAGTCGCGATGCATACAAATTCTAGGGAGCAACTTGCTATAACACAGAAGTAGCGAGAGTAGCAGAAATCTGGGAGCTTATGAGCTCTCGCCATAGCGATATCGGCTTTTGAAACGCACAGCTTTGATTTACAAGATAAAACAGAGGAGAGGAGGCTAGGGCTTCGTCATTTAGCAGAGGAGAAGTGTTTTGGTTGACTAAGAGAGGAGGAAAACGCACAAGAGGTGTTGGGGAAGCTTCATACTGATCGAGAAATCATTGATTCTGTCATTTATTCTTCTGATTAGGTGTTTCTACTCCATCTTTCCTTCTAGTTGATGTATTTGTTGATATGTTTGTTGAAATTGCTTATAGATTTCAAGCTATGAGTGACTAAATCTTGTAATCCTTAGAGATTTTATGAACCTTTAATTTTTGAAGATTATTTTTCTTTTGATTATGTTGGATTATTGAAGATTTTAGTGTTTAATCTGAATTATGGGTTCATTCTATTGGTTGACCTCCTTTAGTTTGATTATGGGTTTTGTAATTAACTTTTGAAAGAAGGAAATTGCTTATAGACCATTAATTAAGAAACTTAGGATTAGACATAATCTACTTTGCGCTTGAGATAGAAATATACTCAAGGGCCCTAAGTAGTTTAGATAAGGTCTGAGCTTAACTGAATGTTAACTACTCACTTGAGATATTAAGAGTTGAGTTGATATAGGGGTTTAAATGGATCGAAAAATATTTGCACCCAATTAGACCTTGACTCTAAAATTGACATTGAGTCAATTAATTACAAAGAGAAATGATTAACATTGTGTAAAAAGGGGATTAGAATTCCTAGGGTATTTTTAATTGTTTATTTTCGATTAAAACAATCTTTTAGTATTGTTAGTTGCATTTGAATTAATTTTCATAAAAACTCAATCACAATTTGCTTGTTTAACTAAAATGAATATGAAAACTCTAATGCCTAATCACTAATCGTACTGATTCTTTGAGGGAACGACATTGACTCATCACGTACGTACTATTCTTACGACCTGTACACTTGCGATGTCATTATTCTAGTGAGCATCATTTCTCTACAGCCAACGTCAAATGATATCATATTATGCAACATTAGAATGGAATCCGTTCCAAGAGTCGCAATAAAGTGGATAGAGAAGCAAAAGCTTGTTTGAGAGAATTACAAAAATAAATGTCATAGAAGTATATTTTCAGTAAACATCTAACATCCAGTAAGTGCATAACATTTGTTTGTATATGTTAGCCATCAGTGAATAAGAAACATATTCAAGATAAAATGTTTTCAGAATTCTTGTCAATCCATACAACATATATTTAGAGGTGACTTCTGAAAACACGACATACTATTGAATTTAGACTGATTATTTGACACTAACATCAAAGTTTTGGGACTCTGCCAGTTTGTCAACACCAAAAAGAAAATGCTCTAAAAAATGCAAATAAATTCCATATGGAGTCACAAACTAATATATCAAGATAAGTATCAACTAATTCTGCGTATTAAACATATTCTCACGAACAGCAATTCTAAAAGATGAAAAGTTCTTGGTTAAGGTAATTACAAGAAAGCAATCAAAAGCTTATTTTATTCTCAACCTAAGGATTCACTAGTTGTCAATGATAGTCTCCAAAAAGCTTTCGATCAGCGGAAGTGCTAATTTTGATATATGATTTTTAGGGACTTAAGTTTGTCTAACTTTTGATTGGTTGGAAGTGTTAATTTTGAAGTTGGTTTGAAGTTTAGAGTGGGAATGGAATTTAAGAGCTTAGAGGCAGTTTAGAAATATTAAGTTGACTATTGTAAAAGAGTCAAATTTAGAATTAGAAAAACATAAACCAATAAGAGTAGTTCTATAATTTCATGTAGATTTTATTTGATCCTATGACAAGTCTATTGTTTATAATTGTAGAAAGTTTGAGATTTTTTAGTGAAGAAGTGCTCGATACCATGAATATTAAGTTTATTCTTAATAGGAGATCGACGAAAAAAGCTAAAAGCGGTGTATTAACACTGTTAAACGTGCTGGAGTTATCACAAGCCAAATTGATTAGGAATACACACAATTACTATTGCTTTATAACCATTGACATTATTAAACGCGCCATTTCGAGCTTCCCTTGCAGATAAAGGGAAATAATCTCCTGTCCAACAGATTGAACCATATATTACAGCGAATTCCGGTGATGAAGAAGTCTCCAAAGTCCAAGCTTTTATTTTTAGGTCAAATCTAGAGTCGACACTTGTTTTCCCCAACAGTCCAGATCCTTATTCCATGTGATTGAAGTTTAAACCCCATTTCCTCCAACTCTTTTTTTTTTCTCCCAATCTTGGCCTAGTCAGTCCAAATTTTCCACTCGACTGAGTTTGAGCTTTTAACTTGAAGCACAAATCCATTCCCATGCCCAATATATGCCTTTCTCAATTCTCACCTTAAAAATGGCTAGACATCCGACCCAACTTGACTCTTTAGACAACAAACACATTTCTCTTTACTTTTTTTTTTCCAGAAAAAGAATATTTATGGATAAGTTTTTTTTCCCAAATTTAAAACAACTAGATTTCGACTCGCTGAGTCTAATTTAATAATGAAAAAGTTTAAATAATTCAGAGATTTTATATTATCATATAAAAATTTAACTAAATAGCAGCAAACTTTGTAAAGTTCGTTGGAAATCTACCATCGGACAATATTTGGATTTCCTTTGCAAGCATGGGTCTTATTCTTGTAATGAATGAACTTAACAAAAATGTGTAAAACTTGACAGATTGGTTCTCCCACATTATTATCTCGTGCTTTTATCACCGATCACTTAATTAATTACATAAAGAGTCGAAAATTCGAAACGTATATTTATTTATCTTTTTCTTCTGAACAATTAGGTAACCAGGAAATGGCAAGATTAACAAACAGATAAAAATTTGAGCTGTATACGCCAACTAACCCCAAGGTAAGGTTGAGACAAGCAACGGTATTGACATGAAAAATGAAAGTAGAAACAGAAGAGGTATTTTAGTGAATATACTTCTCATTTGAGTCATACTATAATATCTCCAACCAATATCCAACCGCTTTTTTGTTAATTCTGTCATGAGAAATAATGAAATATCAGCATGATCCCAAAATCCCCACCCTGAAATTAGGCCCATTCTAAGAAAGCGTTACTCCTCGTTTACATGATTTAAACAAACGACGCCAGTCATGATGTCCATATAAAATACAACGCAGAATCTGTGTTTTCTATTCTTCTCCTCTCTCTGATTTCTGAGCCGTATCGTTCTGTCCACTGTTTTTTGTAGCAAGTTCATGTGTTTCAACCAAATTGAATCCTCAGTTCTCCCCCACTAAACCGCCAGGTACGTGCTAATTTCTAACCCTCATCCTTTTTTATTTGTAGTTCATCAAATTATAATTTGCTTCTTCCTTTGTGTGCATATATATATATATATATATGTATGTGCGCACGTGTGCGCACGCACTTTTATTCTTTTCTGGGTTGGTTTTCTTTTTTATTTAGTTTCTTCATATTCAAGAAACCTTGATTTCAACCAAATAATATGGCATATGGGATATTGTATGGTTTGGTGAGAATTAAAGTTGGTTTTCAAGGTCATTCAGATTTTGCCTTTTACTACACTTATGACCTAAATGATCATGCATAGGTTCTGAATTTTTTATCTTCTGTTTGCGTAATTTGTGATTTACCTTAGCAAAAATTGGAAAATAAAAAAATATTGCATTCCCATAATCTTATCTGATAATCTCAACTTGAAGTTCAAAGAACAATGTAAGCAATAATAGCGGGAAAACGGCAAAAGGATAATTTTAAAAATACGGGACCAAAGGAATTTTCTAAATGTGATATCTTGTATTTATTTAGTGAAAAACAGAGAAAGTAAAACATATAGGACTTATAAAAAGATAAATGAGTCTCATCCACAATTTTCTTCTTCTTCTTCTTCTTCTTTTTTAATCTCTCTTTTAATTTTATCCTCCGTATGTATGTAGAGGACTAAATAAAAGAGATTGGGATTCAAAATTTTCGTGAGCAGATCCTTTGCATTTTGCAGAAGAACTGCACCACATGCAGTTCGCGATTGCAACCATCCGCTGAAGCAACGCGCAGGATCCCGCCACAGTGTTTAATCTGTAGCAGTGAATGAAGAGGAAATACAATGCGTTTCATATGCTTTCTGCAAATTCACGGTTGAAGGACGATAGCCCAAGACGGTGCGTGGCATATCAGTTTTATTTTCGCACTCTCCTTCCAAATTTTTACCCCGCTGCCGTAGTGTACAAGGAAATGAACTTTGTTTTTACTTTCCTCTGCTCTTTATGATGCCGGGGCATAGCTTAAGTAACATATAGAAAAAGAACAAGTATAAATGAGTGGGCAATGACAAGGGAATGAAGAAAAACAATTTACCTGGGAGTTCAGAGGATTAGCCTCGGGAGAAACAAGATGTTGTAAGCTAACATTCACATTAGAAGCTGCCAATATGGGGTCTATTGTATGTTGGTGAATAGCTGCATGGCCTCCCTTTCCGCTAATTACTGCTTCAAAGAAGCCAGTTCATTCCTCTGCTGGTTGGAAAACAAGAACAATAGTTCCCAATTTAAACCAAAAAAAAAAACATTCTCCAACTTTGCTCTTATCAATTCCATGTTTAAAGGATAGTAAACAGTATCCAATTTTGCTCTTACCAGCTCACTGGTCTCAAATTCTTTATAACCCAGTTCAGGGTTCTCATGAATTTTGCTTCACTTTCGATCATCCAATCAATAATCTCTGGTTCTTGGCAAATTTTAAAAACTCCATGGGGATTGCTGAGAGTAATTGGTTTGAGCTCAAGGAGGAATGTGAGAAGATGGGTGTTGCTGTTAGCCGTTTGCATATTCTGAACGTCGAGCAAATGTTCAGCAGCAAATTCCTGAAGTGGTACGAATTTTGTGGGATTATTAGATTCATGGTTGCCGTTACTCTTTCCACACTTCTTCCCTATTTTTCTGGCACGTTTGATGGAAGGGAGCCATTGGCCTGTTGTTCCTTTATAATTGGTCCCTAAGCTCAATTTCTGTACGCATAACAAAGATCCAGAAAACTACATACAGTATCGAACATGAAAACTGAGAGCTCAAAAGCATGCTAATGAGACGTTTTTTTGCAATTTTTTGAGCAATGACTAGAGGTACACACAATTATGCATTTTGCTTTGTTTTAGATACAATTTGTGTTTTGTATATCCGTTCTCTAACACTTAGTATCAGAGCACTGTTTGAGCCTCTGTCTTACTATTTCATAAACTTAAAAAAAAAAAAAGTGTTTTTCTATTGATATTCGGGTTACCTTTCATATGCTTTGTTTTTGTACTTAAAGATTAGAAATACATTGCCCACAAAATTTTAACAGGGTTAGGCCTTGGAAGCGTTCAAAAACATGCTTAAAAATGCAAGAAATAGTCGAGTTATTATTCGGGTCCAAAACGGATCGAATTCGGGTCATGGTGACCCAGTTAGAAGTTAAGGACGGCCCAAACTGTGTGTCATTTTAGTTCTTAAGTGAAAATGATATGTTGTTTTGCTTATTGTCATGCGCATTTTGGAGCCCTATTGAAATAACCTTTGTTTAGTTCTGTTTTAACGAAATGCTACATTTTATTAAAACGATTTGGGCTTTTCTATGGTAGCCCTTGTTTTGTTGCGTTTTTTTTTTTAAACCGGTTTCGGCCTTTGTTTCTAGCCATTTATTGAATTGTATATTGGCCTTCATTTTAAGGCTTTCCTTTTGTTTTCTATACTTATTTTTGTAGGATTTTAAAAATCAAATTCTGCTTTATTAAAAAAAAAGAGGAAAAAATCTAGAGTCTTTTCTCCGTTAGGCCATTAGTTCTGGCTTAATACATGGACAATATCGGGAATAACTTTAAACATTTTTGGGCCTATATACAATTCAAAATTAGATATTCATTATTATTCTTATTGGCCATTTCTATATAAAATTATGCTTTTTTAGCAATTTTTGTTTTGGACAAATTTAATCTTTGCATTCACAAGATGAGTGAGCCCAAAAAATTTTCTACCAATAATTTTTTATAAAATATGTAATTTAAATAATTTATTGTTTCTTAGATTAATTTGTCCAAAAATCCTTTTGAGTCATATGATTGAATTATTTGAAAAATTATTTTTGTAAAATTTAAGTTTATTTTGGACAATTCTTGTAAAATCTTTGTCTAAAATTTTTATATAAATAATATTTCCATTTAATTTATGCCTTATATTTAGATATTATTTTTGGGCATTGTTTTGGTACTTGTGGATTAAATTAATTAGTCACATTTAGTTTAGTTAATTAATTAATTAATTAAATTCTCATTACACTATGCTTATTTATGCATTTGTGATTGATTATATACAAGCATTTAGTTAAGATTAAAATGACATATGATTAATATAATTTTGGTTTAATTAGAGTTTTGCTACAACACTTCTAATTATTCTAAAATTATACATTAAATGTTAAATCATGTGAAAGAAAAATGGCATCAAATTATAAATAATTATATTTAATATTATAATTATCATCTCGTAAGAATGTTATCATATTTTTATATGATTAATTAGGATAGGGTAATGAATTTTCTTTTGCTTTAATTTGCCTACAAGAATTAATATAGGGGGTATAATTTGCTCGTTTTATTATTTTGTACATAAGCCTAATTAAATAAAATTAAATCCATAGGCAATTTTATTAGTTACTAAAATCATGGTTTAAAAGACATGTTCTGCATTTGTAAGATATGTCAAATGGAATGATTAAATTGCCTCAAATTATTAATATAGCATGTAAATTTTATGCAAAATTTTTAAATATCTTCGACTTTTAACTTCATAAATTGACTAGTGAAAATAATAAGATTTGAAAAAAAAATAGTTCTCCAATTAAGGTGGATGAACGTTGATAATGCAATTAGAAAAGATAAATCTCCTAAACCCATAGATATTAGCAGTGCATTTGCAATAACCTTTTGTAAATGCAATTAGTCATATTTAGTTTAGTTGATTAATTAACTGTTTGAATTCTCATTATGCTATCCTTGTTTATGCATTTGTGTTTGGAAATACACAAGTGTTTAGTTAAGATTAAGATACCATATAATTAGTATAATTTTGCTTTAATTAGAGTTTAGCCACAACACTTCCAATTAAAGTTTAATTAGAGTTCCCTCTATTACAAGGAAAATGGTTTTGTGTGGTATTTTTCCGTTAGAAAAACCCCCAAAAATCCATGAAAAAAGACATTATCACAAAGATTCTCATGTATTTTAAGTCATGAAAGAAACAGTCGTAAGAATTCAAAATTCTCATGGAAATTTTCTATGAGAAAGTCTTCTCGCAAAATAATTCTATAAAAAAAATTTATGAGAAAAAGTTGTGGTTCTCTTTAGGCATTTCTCATGGAATAATTTTGCGAGAAAAGTTGGTAAGAAATTTTTTGTGATATAAATCTGTAAGAAACTAGAAAATTTATTGTTTTGGTTTCTTACAAAATTTCTCATGGAAAAATTCCACAAGAAAGTTATAAGTTTCTCATGGTTATTTACCATAAGAAAGTTAAGAAAATTTTGTATTTCCAATTTTTTCACAAAAAAAAAATTATAAGAAAACTACAAACTTTTGCTATAAGCATAACATTTATGCATCAACCCCTATTTAATCTAGTAAAACTTGTTTAAACAGTCAAAAAGCTCAATTCTTGAATTCAGTCAACTAATAACAAATATCACAAATACATTAAGGCTACAAATCATGTGCTAAAACTATAATAATAATAATAATAATAATAATAATAAAGCCACCATTTTAATAAATAAGTGTTAAAAATATTACAAAATACATTAAAGCCAAGACAAATATGTGCTTAAAACCATATAGTTACAAATCATAAATCTATAATAATGCCACAAAAATAACAGTCATAAAATCACTTTTTATCATCTTTATCCCTAGTATCATTATCTCCATTCTTGTCACCATCATCATCATCGTCATCACCACCATTATCATAAATGAGTTAAGGTTGGGAAGTGACACCTCTCTCAGTACCTATTCTCATTTGAAACATAATCTATTTCATGAAGGCTTCCATTTTATCCCCGTGGACTTTTTGTATCTTAGTAAGACTTGCCTCATAAATTTTGGCTTATTTTGATAGTTTTTTCATTAATTTCTTCTCAAATGATGCATCTAAATGAACTTTCATTTATGAAAGCTCATTATATCCAAAGTACTATGTGCCATTATAAATAAAGAGACTAGTCTTTGACATAAACCCATATGCACGATCTCTCATGTAAATTAAGTTTACAATATCTATGATTTCAATAATGTTTATAATACAATCGTATTAATTCAAATAAATAAAAATAAAATTTTCTATATTTCTCAAAAACTAAGAGCAAATATAATGTTGTACCTAATACCTTTATAATTATCTTTTGCAAACTTTACCAATGAAGAAGTCTAAGTTGCTTGTCTTTTAACCACTGGCTATCTAGGCTATCTTACTTATTCTTTCATCATGCATAAGTCATAAATTATTACTAAGTAATAATTCATTCAATATAGCTCTTGCAATCTTTAATATTTTATTAATTAAATTTTACAAATATAAAATATAATTATTAAAAAACATTTACTAGATAAAAGTATATTTTAATTCTTGAAAAATCTTATTAATATCAATTTTCTTAATCACTATGACAAATATAATCTTGTTTTAGCTCCACAAAATATTTAATCACCAAAAAGTTATATAATGTCATTTTTAATATTTTTTAAAAATTCAAATAAATCAATGTTATCATTTCAAGTATTAAAGTGAATAATAAAACTGTAAGAGGAATAAATTGATATTTTTTCATTTTAGTCTTATAAATCATAAAGAAATAATTAAATATATTAATGAGAATTATAAAAATAACTTAATGCATAAAAAATAAATAAAATAAATCATATATATATATATATATAATATTGAAAATATACAAACTATCTTCATCCTATAAATTTTAAGATATGTTACTAATACATTAATTATAAATTATAAATAGGGAACCAATGTCAATCTATGACCTTTATCCATAGCAAGAAAACCCAAATAATAGTTTATTTGACATTTTCCATCATCTACAATATTTGATATTTTTGCTTTCATTCCTTTTGGCATTTTCTAACAAAACTCATAGCAAATTTAACAAATTAAAATCAAATAAATTAAGACTTTCTCATGAATTTTACCAACTAGGGATTTTGTATAGAAACCCTACAATCAACTTCAAACTAAAAGACATCATCCTCACATTTTGTTGTAATAGGCACCAAATATTAGGGAAACATGAGAATAACTAACAGGCAAGATACCCACAATAGATAACTTACTAGATCAGAGGGAGAATGATGATGGGAAGAATGAAATCATGATGGAAAACATGAAATCATAAAATGCAAGAAAGGAAAGCATAGAAAAAGAAGAAATGGATAAAGAAAAACTCACCTTTGGCCTACAAGATGAAGCAACTCGTGATGGATTGAAGGAGGGGATACGATGAATGGTAGGACATCCTTGGTTGTGGCACAATACTTGAGTTGTGTTTGGAAACGTATTTGGAAATCCCCAAATCACGTTTCACGAGAAGTAATAAAATTGAGCTTTTATGTAAATGTGAGTTTTGAACGTGATTCCAAACAGGCACTTGGACAATGGAGAAAGTGGAAGATCTACTGAAAGAAGCCCAGATCCAAGCACTGCAAACAAAGAGATCAGAAAGAGGAAACAATTTTGGATTTTCTGTAGTGTTGATATATAAATGATTTCTTACGGAACTTTCTCATAAAAAAATTTATGAGAAAGCTAAGATTTTTATTTAAATTGTTATAAGTCTTTTCACAAAATAATACCATGAGAAGATATTGTGAGAAAGTTTTCTCATAGTATTATTTTATGAGAACCAATGGGGTTTTCTCATGAAAATTCCGATGAGAAATTTTTTTAATAATTTTTTTCTTTTTCTATTTTATGATGGAATAAAACCATTAGAAAAAAATATTAAAATTTTATTTTTTCCTATTGTAATTTTCCATGAGAAGAATTAAATTTATTTTGCACGAAAAAATGTAACAATAACTTTTATTTTCCCTCCAAAAGTTTGTAATTTTTTTTAATTTCTCATGATTTTTCTCACTCAATTATATCACAAGAATTGAAAAAAAATTGCAACTTTTTACTCTCATGGTAATTTTCTACTATAATCTAATATTTCATCTTCTCACGATAAAAAATTGTGAGAATTCTCATGAAAAATTTTCATGAAAAAAATCTCAAGGCTTCTTTCTATTTTGCTCACAGATATTTTTTTTAAAAAATGTAAATATAAATTTTTCATCTTTGTTTCTCACAAAAAAATACTACGAGAATATATTCTTACCATATCACGGCATTTTTATCACAGTATTTCTTACCAAGTTGTCTCAAAAAATTTTTATGAAATTTTTTGGGTGAAAATTTACTATGAAAATACTACAAATATTGTACACTATGACAATTTTAGGGAGAATTTTCATGAACTACTCCTACAAACAAATTTCTGCAAAAATTGTCCGTAAAAAAATTCCTGATTTTTTTGGAGCGTTCCCCCAATACCGCTACTAGCTCGCACTTAGAACCTTTCTTCTCACATGCCTTGGGAGTTGAAGAGGCACTACACCAGCGATGGACGCCTCATTCTTAGAGAGGAGAAGATGAGGCATCACCTCTACTTTCGAGCTCACAGAGCCAATGGTCGTCTCCCCTTGCAACTGGTTCCCCTCGACCACATGTTAGATATAAATAGCCTTTCTACCCTTGCAATAACGATGATACCCGTGAGGTAGAAGGAGAAGCAAATAGTCCACCTCAAACTGATGATAATGAGACTTATTACGATAGAACTGATCGGATTAGTCGATCTGATAGGTTTAGATATGAAGGCCCCAACACTGTGGGTGATGGGCTTCGCCTGGCAGCTCCTAATGGGCCAACAAAATGTAATTTGAACTTCACTAGAGCGCCATCAGTTCCATCCCGTTTGTTTAAGGTGCCAGTGCACCCAATTAGGACGGTTCATCGTTGACCTAGAACGCATTGTTACCCTTTTTAATTCCCCTTCTTGATGAGGCTAATTCCTAGCTAGGTGTTCTTGGCCTTGTTAAGTAGATTGTTTTTCCTCTCTCTTTTCTTAGTCCATTATGAATAAGCAATTTTGATCCCACTTTCTTTTTTTCAAAATGTTCATTGCCAATCTCAGATTGATTCATGTGTTGTAACACGACTTGTGTAGTTTATTCAACAGTTTGAAGTCTTATACGCAGAGAACCCAGCCTAGGGATTATATGATTTGTTCTCGTTACTAATTTATAAAAGTCATTTATCCCTTTGGGCTGGAGGGTACAATCAAATCATCACTTGGATAGGTTAATAATTAAAAATTTGTTTACTGGATCAGATATAATGCTTCATATAGGATAGGATCGGTCTTCAATCTTCATCCTGGATTCACTCATGTTTCTAGCTGTCACCACACTTCTCGAAAAGCACACCGTCATAAATTCAGGTGGGTGGAGATGGGGACAATACTATTATTGAATAAACTATTAAGTCGTTATGAATTTAATTTTTAACAAATATTTATGATCAAAATTTATTATTATTAATTTAAAGTTAATTAAATTAAGATGACAACGAAAAGAATATATTATTTAAAAATATTACAATTAAATTTATAGTATTAATTTTTAAAAAGCAAATTAATATGATTAAATTTTTTTAATATGAATATGATAATTATCTATTATTACTATTAACATTATTTTCAAATTGGTGCTGTTTAGCATGCTGCTTTTTTTTCATCTAATTTTTAAATGCTAAAATGATCTTTTAATTCTTACAATAAATAAATTTAAGGAAGACAAGTACAACAATTTATATATTCAATAAAAATATAAAAAAATTGTTATTTTAAATATCTTATCATATAAGTCTTATCCTAATAATACGAGATACAATACTGGTTTAAAATTATACGTAATACTTATTTTAAGTAGATAGATAGTTAAATAAAACAAAATTTAAATTTGAAATCTGTGCACAGTACGTAGGGGTTAACATTGAAGTTAAACCAGATGTGAAGCAGGTGCAAGCTGGCAGGCAGTGAGAGTGACTGAAATGGTGGAGTTACAATTTCCGAGGTTGTAATGCGCTTCGATTGCTGCTATTGCATGGCATAGGGTATGATCAGAATCAGATGATTGATGAGAGCAGAGAGGGTATCGATGGTGTTGGGGAGTAATTTGAATTTTTTAAATTAAGTAAATAATAAAATATCTTTTAAATAAAAAATGATAAAAAAGAATATATATGATTTATTTTTTTAATTTTTTATTCATTTTTATTTTAAATATATTTTATTATTTATTTACTTACATAATTCAAATTTGTTGGTAAGTCCGTAGATGTGGTACAGCTATCTCTGTACTTCCAAACCATTTTGTGTCAGACCTCATGATTGGCCTTGCCCAGTTGCCTCAGTCTTTCACTTTCACTGCTCTTCCCACTTCTCTAATTTCAAATTTTACGCGTACATTGTGTAATATAAATTTATCAATTCATTATATTCAGGATAATTCTGGATGCTTTTTTCTTTTTTCCTTCTTTCATACTTTTCCAACTGCAGTGCAAATGTACTTGTGTTTTCAATTTTTCTGTGTTATTTTTTTTTATCAAGCAGCCTCAAGGGAATATTATTTGACGTTGGTTTAATATATTTAAAAATTTCATCTTAAAATGATACTTCATAAAAATTCGAAGTTAAATTACTAGCAGTAGATAATATTTTCATGATGAGTACATTATACGTTTTTTTAAAAAAGAATTGATTAAATATCACTTGATTTCTCATTAATTTCAAAAATTATACTTAGCTTTTCTTCAAGTTATTCTTTAATAATAAAATTAACTTTTCAAAAATTATTTTTTAAAAAATAAAATTATTTAATTATATATTTTTACTATCATATTAGGAATTAATTAATAAAATCATATTCTTATATTAAAATTTAATATCTATTTAATTATCTTTATTGTCATATTAAAAATAAAATTATAATTCTATGTTGTATAAAAAAATTAACTTTTTGCCAAAAAAAATAAATTTATAATCAAAACTCATTTTACTGAAAATTACATAAATTATTATATTAATCTTTAAGTAAATTATACAATTTTTTTAAAATTTTGTTAAACTTATATAATTTTTTTATTTTTAAAATATACATGTTAGTCTAAATTTAATTTTTTTTTACAAAAACGTTCTCTGTTAACCCAAATATACAAATATATATTATATCTAAATATGCATAAATACAATTAAAAAATAGTAGATTTTATTTTTAAATATGCACAAATAAATATAATAAAAAAATTATTTTCAACGGATTTAACAAAAAAAGATATTTTAGTTAATGGATAGTATTTTAGTTAAAAATTTTAAAATTAGATTATAACTTTTTATTTAAAAAAATTGTATATATTTTAAAAATAAACAAAAAATTCATATAATTTCGATAAAACACAAAGAAGGTCGATGTAAAGATATTATCACTATTAATTTAGTTCTTGAAAACTTATTTTTGTTAGTTTAATTTTGACTTAGAAATTTATTGTCATTAATTTATTCTTACCTAAACCATACAAAGATTACAGTGATTTTTTTTTTTTGGAAGCATTTGAATTAAATTAATATTATCAAAAAAATTTCGAAAATTAATATAATAAATAACTTTAAATAATAACAAAAGAAGGGGAAGCACTAGTCAAAGTTTTATTTAAGCCTAATCAGGTAACTTTTTTTTTTTTTTTTGGTTAAGATAGCCCAATTATGTAACTTGAGCATAAGTTGGTATGGCCGAAGTTCTATAAGAACCAAAATCATTTTGACATTGGATAAGACTATTTTTTTCAAAATGCTTTTTTTTTTTAAATGGAGTGATTCTTTCTAACCAATAATACACAAATAAGTAAATAACAATCCATCTCCAATTCCAAAACGTATATATGCACTGGATTGTTGTTTAGGCTCTTACAATGTACCTCCCACTTTGAACTGCGGGGTCCCACTGTAAATTATCACACGCAAGAGTTACAACCGATTTTTCCGTTACTCTGCAATTCATCCGTAACTAAGTTCGGTTTCATCCCCCTTCCAAAACACGTTGGTTTATTCCGCTTGGTAAGTACAAATAGCAGAAAAATATTTTTGAAGATGGAATCTAAAAAATATTTTTATATTGACCAGAAACAAGAAAGTTGTGCGTGTCGCCAAAGTACATATGGAGCAGACCTGGCATTGAACATGGACTCCGGATATTCAAAACCCAACAAAGTCTCTGTTTGATGGACGGTGTGATCCATCTTAGCCTATGTGTTTCTTTCCCCTGTAACGCCTAAGCATCCTTCCAATCATATTTCTCCGAATAATTCCATCAGAGTTTTGTCTGCAGAGAGTCCGAATAAGCTAGAAAGGGTTGCAGGTGAACTGAGCTCCATGAAAAACCAGCCGTTTCAAGTCAACACTAAAAAGACCTTCATAGCCCTGAGGCTTGGTGTGGGCTTGAGCCACACTGGGGTCTCGGGTATCTAAGGTAAAATGAGCCACTTATGAACATAAGTCCTCCTATAAAGACGATCCTTCAATTGGATGTCATAGCTGGAAAGAGAGGAATTTGGGTATGCGTTGTATGGAATAATGAGTTGAATCAGGAGAGTGTTGGGGTGTTTTTCTCGATCAGTTCCATTTTCTCTGTCTTTTTCCGCTCTTTCTCTGGGACAGAGAAAATGGAGTGATGCAGTCTCAGTACTGAGTAAGATATCTCCAACTCATCTTTATGCTTTCCCTCTCTCATTCATATCACTGTCATCTAGCATTTCAGCATCAGCTTCAGATCATTTAGTTAATAGTTCCCTTTCTATACATATTAATTCTTTCGCAGTTCATTATCTGTTCAAATTTGCACTTTCTTTTTTCTCTTAATTTAAATAATTTGATTTGTTTTGTATCTGACAAAATTGTTGCATTTTTACGCCATGTACACTTTACATAGATTTGCTGATAAATTTTTGTACCTTGGCGTTTTACTTTAAAAAACCTTAATTACATGATCCAATTTGTTGATAAATTTATCTCAATACTGTTTGATAAAAGTAATGGAAGCTTTTACTTTTTGTTAACATAACTTTTAATTTTTAAAATAATGAAAATTAATTAGACAACATCTCTGGTCAACTCCTTCTGTTCATTTCTTTTTTTTTTTTAACTCCTTATTGAGCTCATTCTTTCGGTAGTCATTGCTTTCTGCGCGTATCGGAAGCCTATGTTGGGAATGTCTCTTGTAGAGGAAGACGAAGCCAAAGGCATATGCAAGAAGGGTGGCAAATAGAAACAAAATTAAAGAAAGATGCTAAGTGGAACACATATAGCACATATTATCACAACAGCACACCACGCGTATGAGTCTGTTGTGAACCAAGTCGATCTTATATTATATATGACAGACAGCTATAGCTCGTCTTTCCTCGATCCCCAATTCATCACAAACTCAAATCCAATTTTCATGTATATATATCACCAACATATCCAAATTTTGTTTAATTTGCAGCCAGCTTGCAATCCAACGCTTGAATCTTATATCCTAGTGTAATTTGTTGAAGGGGTTAATTGATATGGCTGCTTCGTTTGTTTGAAGCTTGAGTGGAGACTATTCCCAGTTTGATGCCAAATTCGGGTATGTTATAATATGTAACTAACTTATATTTAGTTAGTTTAGTTAAGCATTACGTTAGTTAGTTGTAAATACTATTAGCACAGTGACTCTGTATATAATCCCTTTCTGTTAATCGATGAACTAAGTCATTTTTCATTCATTGCGTAATATGGTATCAAAGCTCTTCTTTTCTTTCTAACCCTCCTCCTTTATTTTCGATGGCTGAGAAGACCTCTTCTTCTTCGTCGGCGACCACCGCCGATGACATCTTCCAAAATCCTGCGAATCCCTACTATCTCCACCCTAATGAGAACCCGACTTTGGTTCTCGTCGCACCGCCTCTAACAGGAAGTAACTATCATAGTTGGGCCCGTGCCATGAAGATGGCATTAATGTCGAAGAATAAAATTTCTTTCATCGATCATTCCATCGTTGCTCCGTCTTCATCTGATTCTCTGTTTTTGGCATGGCAGAGATGTAATACCACTGTTCTTGGTTGGTTGCATCGATCTCTCTCACCAAGCATCGCTTGTAGTGTTATGTGGATTGATAAAGCCTACGAAGTTTGGGATGATCTTCAAGATCGCTTCTCTCACGGTGATATCTTTCGAATTTCTGACTTACAAAAGGAGATCTACTCCTTACGACAAGGAGATCTTTATGTCAGCGATTATTTTACTACTTTAAAGATCCTTTGGGATGAACTCAACACCTTATGTCCAAAATCTTGCTGCTCATGTGATGCACGCAAATATCAACAACAGGATTACGTAATTCGTTTTTTAAAAGGCCTCAATGACAAGTTTGCTGCTGTCAAATCTCAAATCATGCTCCTAGATCCTCTACGCTCTATCAACAAAGTGTTTTCTCTTATTGTTCGACAAGAATGGGAACTAGGCTATGTCTCTGAATCTACTGCTTTATTAGCTGCCAAATCACATTTTCAGAATTCTCGATCACCTCTGCCTGTGTTTCGTAATCCGAATCCTAATTCTAAACAATGTACTCACTGTGGAAAGGCCGGGCACACAATTGATACATGTTATAGAAAGCATGGTTTTCCCTCTGGTTTCAAGTTCAGAAATAAAAAAAAATGCTATTAATAGTGTGATGACTTCAGAGAGTGATACTTCTGTTCCTAATGCTCCTCAATCTAATCGAGTTGCTTCTTTGGGTTTCACTCCTGAACAATATCAAAAGCTGCTGTCACTGGTACAGAATGATTCTACTCCTTCATCACACTCACTCAATCATGCTCTTGCTACTTCAGGTAATCATACTATTTCGTCTGTTGTATTAAATCAAGATGTGTGGATTATAGACACAGGTGCTACTGACCACATTTGTTGCAATTCCGCTGCCTTCTCTTCCTATCATGAAATTCCTCCTATTTCAGTCAAATTGCCTAATAATACTTCTGTTATTGCCACCTTTGCTGGTACAGTTCATTTTTCTTCTACCTTCTACTTAGTTGATGTCTTATATATCCCTCACTTTCATTTCAACCTCATTTCTATTTCTCAACTTACTCTCAATCTAAACTGTTGTGTCATTTTTTTTCGTTCTCTTTGTTCTATTCAGGATCTGGACTATTGGAAGATGATTGGTTCAGCTAATGTCAAAGAGGGCTTATACATACTCAAGGAACGTGCAGAACCTCATCTGTCTCTTTCTACTCAAAAGCATACTCGCTTACAAGATACTGCTTATTTTGACCTTTGGCATTTTAGGTTAGGTCATTTGTCTCATTCCACCATGCACACTGTCCAGAAACTTTATCCTTTTGTGTTTTCCAATAAAGACATCACTCATTGTGACATATGTCATTTTGCCAAGCAGAGAAAGATACCTTTTCCTGTTAGCTATTCCCAGTCTTTACATCTTTTTTCTTTAATTCACGTGGACATATGGGGCCTTTCCAGTCAACCTTCCATTCATGGCCATAAATATTTTTTAACAATTTTTTATGACTTCTCTCGATACACTTGGACTTTTCCCATGAAGAATAAGTCTAAAACTCGTCCTTTATTAAAGAATTTCATTACTTTACATGAAAATCAATTTTCCATTACTATCAAAATTGTTCAGTCTGATAATGGTTTGGAATTCGCAATGACTGATTATTATAATTCTAAAGGAATTCTTCATCAAACTTCTTGCAAGGAAACTCCCCAACAAAATAGTATCGTTGAATGCAAACATCAACATTTGCTTAATGTCACCCGTGCTTTATTATTTCAAGCTAATGTCCCAAAATGTTACTGGCCCTATGCTTTAATTCATGCCACTTATCTCATCAATTTACTACCTACACCTATACTTAAAAATCAAACTCCCTTTGAACGTCTTTTTCATAAACCAGCTGATTTATCCAATTTTCGTGTATCTGGCTCCCTATGCTATGCTTCATCTAGGCCTACTGGACGGTCTAAACTTGACCCACGTGCTCATCAATGCATTTTTCTTGGTTTCAAACCTGGAACTAAAGGTTTTGTCCTCTTAGATCTCAAAACACGTCAGATTCTTGTTTCTAGAGATGTATACTTCCACGAATCTATTTTTCCTTTTTATGAATCATCTTTTTCTAATCCCTCCTCCTCCACTGAATTTCCTATTTCGCAAGAACCAACATCCTTAGATTTTCCTGACTTTCTTCCCCCTGTTGTTCCTTCCAATTCACCTCTTTCTTCTCCTGAACCTACCCAATCTTCACCTCCTACACCCTTACCAGACCCTACGCGTCATTCAACCAGATTTCGAAGACCTCCAAGTTATCTGCACGACTATCACTGTTCTCTCTTGACATCAGCTCCATCTCCTTCCAATCCTCCAGGTATTCGATATCCTATTTCTTC
The DNA here is from genome assembly GCA_032878935.1 of Erythrophleum fordii. Lineage (NCBI taxonomy): Eukaryota > Viridiplantae > Streptophyta > Magnoliopsida > Fabales > Fabaceae > Erythrophleum > Erythrophleum fordii. The sequence goes on from JAVQMF010000050.1 coordinate 31,817,065, forward strand.
TTGCTTATCTTATGATTATTTGTCACCCTCACAGAAGCACTTTAGCTTGTCTATTTCCACCACAACAGAATCTAAAACTTATAAACAGGCTATTCAATTTGATGAATGGAAGCAGGCTATGCAATTTGAACTTACAGCATTGGAACAGAATAATACATGGACTATGACTGACTTACTTCCAGGAACAGTCCCCATTGGTTGTAAATGGGTTTATCGGATTAAGTATAAATCCGATGGTAGTATTGAAAGATACAAAGTTCGTTTAGTGGCCAAAGGCTACACATAAACTGAAGGAGTTGATTATCTTGATACATATTCTCCAGTTGCTAAAATGACTTCTGTCAGAATTATTCTTGCCTTAGCTGCTGCAAAGAATTGGCACTTACATCAACTTGATATTAATAATGCATTTCTTCATGGTGATATCTCTGAGGACGTTTACATGCTTCCTCCCCCAGGATATTCTTCTTCCAATTCCAATCTTGTGTGCAAATTACAAAAGTCCCTTCATGGGTTAAAGCAAGCAAGTTGTCAATGGTTTCATAAGCTGTCTCAGTATCTTTTTTCATTCGGCTATTCTCAATTCAAATCAGATTATTCACTATTTGTTCGTACTCAACCAGATTCTTTTACCGCTCTCCTGGTCTATGTAGACGACATTATCCTTGCTGGCACTGATCTCATTGAAATTCAACGCATCAAGTCTCTTCTTGATGATTCTTTCAAAATCAAGGATTTGGGTGAGCTTAAATACTTCCTTGGCCTTGAGATCAATCGCTCCCCACAAGGCATTTCAGTATGTCAACGAAAGTTTGCTTTGGAAATTCTCTCAGATTCAGGCTTCTTTGATTGCAAACCTGCCTTAACTCCTATGGATCGCCACTCTAAGCTCAGCAAAAATATTGGCACTTCACTTTCAGATCCCACTGTCTATCAAACTTTAATTGGTAGACTTGTTTATCTTACTACCACTCGACCAGACCTTTCTTTTGCCATACAGCAGCTTAGTCAGTTTGTTTCTCACCCCACTGATCTTCATCTCAAAGCTGCAAGAAGAATGCTTCGCTACATCAAGTCAGCACCAGCAAAATGCCTTTTCTTTCCTTCTTCTTGTGATTTTCAACTTAAAGGCTATTCTGATTCTGATTGGGCCGGCTGTATTGATACTCGCAAATCCATTACCAGGTTTTGCTTCTTTTTAGGTCACTCTCTCATCAGTTGGAAATCCAAAAAGCAAACCACAGTATCACGGTCTTCCTCTGAGGCTGCATATAGGGCCTTGGCATCAGCTACTTGTGAAGCTCAATGGCTTTTATATCTTCTGCATGATCTCCAGATACCTCATCCTCGTCCAGCGGTTCTATACTATGACAATCAATCCGCCCTACACATTGCCGCTAATCCTACATTCCATGAAAGAACAAAGCATATTGAAATTGATTGCCACATTGTTCGTGCCAAAGTTCAAGATAGTACTCTTCATCTTCTTCCAGTTAAATCTTCTGAGCAGTTAGCGGACGTCCTTACTAAGCCTCTTAGATTTGATTCTTTTACATCTTTACATTCCAAGTTGGGACTGTCTTATGCCCATCCTCTAGCTTGCAGGGGGTGTTATAATATGTAACTAACTTATATTTAGTTAGTTTAGTTAAGCATTACGTTAGTTAGTTGTAAATACTATTAGCACAGTGACTCTGTATATAATCCCTTTTTGTTAATCGATGAACTAAGCCATTTTTCATTCATTGCGTAATAGGGTAGGGGTAAAGAGGAAATTAAACTAGTATTTTTCCTCTTTCCCCCATAATTAAGACATGGGCATATTGAGCCACTTTTTATCATCCAAGACAGAGCTCTCCTTTAAAAATCCAAAGCAGTTTCCTGCAGCTCGTATTGAAGATGATCTCAAAGTAGGACTACAAACCCTAATTCATTCAGAACCAAAACAACCTCCACCTCATGCTCCACACATTGTACATTCCTACACTGTCTCCACAGCATGGAAGCCACTTCCACCATCATCATCATCGATGTTTCGTTCGCGTGTGATGGACGATGTGATTGGAACCGAGAGTGGTGATTACATGAGCTCAAATTTGGAAGATTTAAAAGGAGTGATGGACAGAGCTGAACCTCACTGCAATCGCGGTAGGTCAAGATACAAGAGTGCTAAGACAAGGGAGTTCCCGCCACCCATATCACTGCTGGAACAAACGGGTGGAATGCCATGGGTTTTCAAGAGGGAGAATATTGATGGAAGGCTTATCATTAGAGCAGAGAGAGTGAAGCGTCATGAATATTTTGAAGCTCACCGACAGAATGGTAGGCTCACTATGAAGCTCGTCCCAGCTGTGGACGACAACGTTTACTGTGAGGATTGTGGTCACCCCATCACCGACGAGGAATTGGAAGATGATGCAGATGTGGAGGGTGGTGCGGAGCAAGAGGAGTGGGGAAGTGAAGGTTCGTGGTTCCAGAAATCCCCTATGAAACAAGAGACTGAGGAGTCTGAGGACTTACGTAAGTGCATCGGGTATGATGACGGGTTGGTTCAAGATTCGGACCCGTTCTGGAAGGGCAAAGGCATTGAAGGGCCCAGTGGGTACTTGGGCGGTCCAGGTTCGACACTTCTTCGGCCCATGACTACTGTTAAGTAACTTAGTTGGTTCTGTAAGCAATTATATAAAAAAGGGTTACTGAGGCTAGGGGTAGTTTATTCCAGGGCAATTTGTATGGTGTTAGTTCAGCATTCAATTTACCAATTCTGCTTTTACTTTTGGATCAAGGATCGATGTTTGAGTTTTGTGATGATCAGTAGCATCTTAGAATTATTGTTTCCTAAGACATTGTTTGACCCTTTCTTCAAGTGTACTAGTCCTGCTCAATAAATTCTTTTTTTTTTCCTTCTGTTAAATTTGTTTATAGCAAAAAAAAAGAAAGCTAATTTGTTCGCTGCTATGGTTGGTTTTTTTTCCCTTAATTGCCATGTTGCTATCGTAGGTTTGTTTTCGACACTCTTCCTTAAAACAAAATGGATGCTTTGCTTGGCTTATGTCTACCTTGTGAATTGTGACATCGGGCTACCAGTAAACGGCGCATGGCAATTGTAATAAGGTTGGCCTGTTTAAGCTGCCTGATGGGTTGGGTTTTTTTATTGGAAAAAATGTATATATAATTTTTTATATTTTTATTATCAAAATTTTCAAATAAAATAGATAAATATATAATTTTTTAATAATATTATGACAGACGTATGATTTTTACCATAGGTTTAAAAACTGGACTAGACTGGTCGGTTCGATTGGGAACCGGTCCCTGGTTCGGTTCGATTGATTCTAGAAATTGGAAAATTAAAAAATCAGTCAAAAATCGGTGAAAATCGGATCAGTCAAAACCGGTTTGAACCGGTCTGGACTAATTTCTTTTTTTTTTTTAATTTTTTTATATAATAAAATAATTAATCCCAAATAAATTTGACAAGTTAAAAATAGAAAGTAATAAAAAAGATGAAGGAATTGAAATATATAAAAAAAATTTTAAGAAAAAGAGAAAATATAAGAAAAATAAAATATACATATTTGGTTATTTTATATGCTTACTTTCTATTATATTTCATTTTCTAATGATATTTTTATCAAATATCATGGTACTTGTGAACACTGTATTTTGTCCAGGCAAGCTCCAAAAACAATAACAAAATCAAATTGAAAAAATATATATGAAAATTAAAAAAAAACAAATAGAAAACAAAAAAAAAAAAGAAAGATAAAAATCAAATAGGTCCTTTTAGCCCAATAAGCTCAAAGAAAAAAATCAAAAGGAAAAAAACCCAAAAATAAAATTAAAAATAAATATAAAAAAAAAGTAAAAGCCCATTAATCCAAAATTAAAACAAAAAAGGAAAAATCAAAGAGGGAGTAACAAAAATTTAAAAAAATGAAATTAAAAAAAAAAAAAAAAAAAGGAACTAGGAAAAAAGAAGAAGTACAAACCCATAAAGAAACAGAGAGACAAGGTTAAAAGCAAGTTGATTAAAAAAAATTAAAATAATGATTAAAAAACCAAAAAAAAAAGAAATGAAAGGCCAAAACAATAAAAATAAAAAAGGGCTACAAAAAGAGGAAATAAGAAAATAATAAAAAATAATATATATAAAAAATGAGGGAAGCCCAAAAAAAAAATTAAGATTTTGGAGCCTAATTTAGTAAAGTCCAAACCATAAGAAAATAACAAAAAAAAAAGCCCAATATTCTTAAAATTTTCATTTAAAAAAAGAAAAGAAAACAAACAACCACAACTTTCAACCTAAATACAAAAAAAAAGAAGGAAAGGAAAAGGGGCCCAAATTGCTGCAATTACAAGTAAAAAGAAAAGAGAAAGAAAGAAAAGAGTCCAACCTAAAACTAACCCAAAATTGAACCCAAAAAAAATGCCTAAAGAGCATAGCCCAAGCAAAAGAAACCGGTGAACTAAAATGAAAGCCCCATATTCGGGATCCGTTTCATCAAACTTGGCCGGAAGAAAAAGCCTAAACCCCCTTGATACCAAACCCTACCCGGTGGTGCCTTGGTCCCCTCTCCATTCTGTCCTCGGGCAAACAAAAACGCAAAGACGCACTGAGGGACAGAGGGGACGAGAGGAGATTGTGCATCTCCTCAAATGGTCACCAGGGAAAAACTAGGGAGACTCATTGGAAAAGGGGGGAGAAGGGGCAAGAGAGGAGGAAAACAAAAGGATTAAAGCAGAGAGCGTGGGGGGAGGAGGCAGCAAGAAAACGAGAGGGAGAAATTGAAAGAGGAGATTTGGGAGAGAGGGAGAAGAAAATCAGAGAGGAAAGGGGATCCCTGATAGGGAGACTGAAAAATCGAGACAGAGAACGCGAGGGACCAAAAAAAAATCGAGACTCAAAGAGGCACAAAGTGTGAAAGAACAGAAGAAGGAGGGATTCATGCACATAGAGACGTGTAAAGGCACTCACAGGAGACAACTCTGAAAAGTGGATCTTGCATAATGGAAACGAGTTTCAACGAGCAAATCTGACACGACAGGAATATGAGTTAAGAGCATATATAATCCAGAAAGGTATACTTCTATTGCTACTTTTATCTCTTATTCAAAAATGCCAAAAAACATGGATACATTCTGTCCTTCGGTAGATTAACTCAATTGATTATCACTGCGTTCATGGTGTCTCTCTCGTTTGTTTTAGGGGGCTTATTCATTACTGCCCTTTCGTCTAAATGGCTGAGTGGTTGGTTCATCTGGATTTATCTCCGGGATAGACTTTTTGATAGGCATTTGGATATAATCATTGGTTTTGGATTCAGGTGTTTATATATTTCTCTGATTGGATATGAAACTTTTTCCTAACCCCCTTTTTCGGCACACCTCTTTTGTTGTGAAAGATATTCCTTTAGCTTGCTACAGTCAGTATATATTGCCATAGTGTTCCTCCCGCATTTGCGTTAATTTATAGGATGAACGGGTAGTATGTCCACGAATCCACCCTGAGTGAGTTCTGATGTCATTTTGGTTTCATTAATTGTAAGACTGTAACCCATGCCATTTGTATCTGATTTTATACCTAATTGTGATCACAAAGTTTATTTGACCCCAATTATTTGGATTAGAATTTGTCACTATAATGATTCATAATTGTGGTTAATCTTGATTCGCATTCAGATAGATATTTAACTGTGTGGTATATTTCAACTGATAATCCCATTTACATCTGGGTGCTCTTTGCTTTTAAGTTGACGTGTAGTTTTAATACACTGTATATGATGGTCGGTGAAGTAGAAGTAAATCTTTTGGTGGAAGTGTTATGTCATGTTGGTTCCCTCTCGCCCTTTTCTCTTTGGGTGGCTAGAATGTAAAAAGAAGGCATTCAAAATTTCTCCCAAATCTAGTGATCTTAGTCTCAGATTTACTTGGAATGATTTGTTGTTCACTACGTTAACTAAATGTGGTTATTGTATGAGTTTGACCATTTTGTCTTGTATATGTATTCACAGCAAATGCAAATTGAGCTTTCATTTTACTTAATTATGGAATCATGGGGGTGAACATATGATTTTGCATATTGAACTTTTGCTAGATTTACGCAGACATATTTGGAAGCAAGATCTTGATTTCAATTGAGATGTTTATTCCTTAATCACTGTTGTATTCATGATGTACTTGTAGATGGGTCGATATTTGGTGCATATTTGAGCAGAGATGTCAATGAATTTTAAGAATAAACACCAATTCCAAAGAGTTTATATTAAGTTTAAGTATGTGAGTTTTATTCTTTAACTATGATGGACCATGATTTAACCTTGTGTCTTCTTCCTTTTCCTCCTATCAATGAGTCCTGCCGCCGCAAATTCATGGAGCTTGAGTATGGAAGTTCATCTATAGAATTTACTAATGCCCACAAAAAGGAGCGCGCCGTGACTATGTCAAAATCACTTCTAGATCTTTGTTCAAAAGAGGAATGCAGCTTGATGACCAGAGAAGGCTTGGGAAGAAGCAATTACTATTAGGTTTGCATTTCATTTGCACCTGAAAGTATAAGAATGAATGTATTATTTAAACACAAGCACACACGAAAAGAAAAGTGCAAGTTTATAAATGCTGTTATTTCAATTTTATTTTATTTTATCTCTTATAGAGTCATCGTGTGAGATATTTTGTCTCCTCAGGCATATAAGGAATATCTTAGCTGTGTGTGACAATAGGTCTCCTTAGTTATCTGATTGAGTCGTAATTTTTTTTACAAGTTTTGGGGTCCAATGGCCTGCACATCAAACGAATTTAAACTTCAAAAAAATGTATTCAAAAATAGAAAAGGAGAATCTTCAAAATAAAAGTTTTGAAACGAAACAAGTGATTTTTCAGAAAGGAGGGTGCATTTCTTTCCAAAAAGAAAGGTTAAAAAAAACTAATTAAAAATACTTAATCTGGGGAAACTCAAATAAACTTTGCCATTTTTTTTAAGAAAAAAACTAAAAAAAGGGGAAATAAAAAATAAAGAAAAAAAGAAACCTTTGGATATCTTTTAAAATAAAAAAATATGTTTACCAAGTTCATAATTTAAGTGTGAAAAAGAAGAGGAGAAAAGCTATCAAATAGAAAATTAGCCTATTTATGAATTAAGTTATAAATCATTTCTTTTTGAAAAAAGACAAGAGTGTCTTTCTTTATAGATAAAAAAAATTCAGTTTTTCCTTTTGCTTTTCCCTTTAAGAGTTTGCCAAAACCCCAGGAAAGAAAAAAATAACAAAAGAAAAAAATACACACTAAAATAAAACCATAAAAAAGAGAACAATAAGAAGAAAAATAATAACCAAAACTAAAAGTGAAGAGAGAAAAGAAAATATTAAAGTTTTCGTACTTAAGTACAAATGTCATTTTAAAATTTAAAATTAAAATTAAAAAAAACAAGAGAGAAGAGTTTTTTTTAGAAAACCCGTAAAAAAAATCAGAAAATCAAAATACAAGAAAGAATAAAAATCAAAAGTCAAATCGAATAAAAATTTGAAGGTAATATAAAAATCCTGTTTAAGGTAATCAAAAATCATGAAAATAATTACACAAAAAAAAGCACCACAACAGAATAAAATAAAATAAAACAAAATGAAAAGAAACCAAAAAGAAATAAAAATAGAAAAAACAGAAAACAAAAGAATACCAACAAAAACAAAACAAAAACAAAATAAGACAAAACAAAAACAAAAAAAAAAAGGTAATAAAAAACAAACAAAAAATGAAATGAAAATGATAGAAAAAAAAAAGATAAGTAAGAGAGAAAAAAAATTGAAAATGTAAAAAAAATTAAATTAAATTTTCCTTTAGCAAATTAAAACACATCAACCAATTTCAAAACTTGTTTTATTTGTTAAAAGAAAAAATAATTTATTTTCTATGTCTTTTCGCAAAAAAATAATATCCAAACAACAAAATTAAATATAAGGAAAAAATTTTAAAAGAAAGAACTTGCAAAAAGGGAAAAACGAAAAAAACAAGGAAAAAAGACAAAAAAAAAAGACAAAACAAAGAAAAAAAAAAGGAAAGAAAAAGAAGAGGGGAGAGTAAAATTAGTCTTATCTTTTGCAAATAAAAACACATTAATCAATTTCAAATTCGTTTTGTTTGTAAAAGTCTAAATGATTTGTACTCTTTTTCTCTTTTAAAGAAGAAAATCAAAAATCAAAAATTAAAAGCCAAACAAAAACTACAAAACAACAAAAAACAAAAACAAAAACCAAAAGATAGTTTTCAGTCGAACTACGTGGATTTTGATCTCCATTTCGGGGTACGTAGGCCCTAGGTTCTCATCCTAAGTCAGGTCCGCTCCTATAAATAATTATTTTCCTTTAGTTTTATTTCTTTAATTTCTTTTCTCTTATTCTAAATTTTATTTCTTCAATTTCTTTTTTCCCTTTTACTTTTAATTTTATTTTATTTTATTTCTTTACGTTTTATTTTGCATATGATCTGTTAAGGAGAATTAAAATAGATTAAAGGCTATGATAATTTTACACAACTAACTTAAAGTAACCGTTCTTAAGAACAGATGTAGTGGGGTGCCTAATATCTTCCCCACTCATAATCGACTCCTGAATCCGAATCTAGTTTGCAGATTACTTTTTTCAAAATAAAAAAGATTTTTTTAAAGTTTTGCATTTTCCAAAATAAATTTTGGTAACGACTCCTGAACCTTATCTACTTTTACCTTTAATTTTTTATTTCGGTCTTCGTTCTTCAGAATTTTCTCTTTTTAAAGGTGACACGCGGTCGCATTTTCGGGTGTGACAGTACTTAGCCAAAATTATTATTTACTTTTTATTTTTAAATAATAAGTAAAATCTTAATATAATTTAGAAACTCTAAAAATTTAATATTAAATACTCTTAACTTTTAATCATAGATAATTTGTATTTTTTAATTAAAACATAAATTTTATAATATCTTAAGAAATATTGAATTAGTAATCAAATATTTAAAATTTACTAATATTTATTTGTTATATTAAAATTTTAATATATAAAAATTTTTTAAAAATATATTTAATTATAACCGATAAGATCACAGTTCGACCACGGTTCGACCAATGAACTATGAATCAGTGTCTCTACTAGTTCAATGACCGATCCAGTTTTAAAAATAATAATTTTTACAAAAGATTATATGGTTTATTAATTAAATTATATACTTATTATAATATTATTAGAGAATTATACATTTGTAGTATTTTAATTATAAAATCTAATAATAAACATATAAAGAATTGTAAATAAGTCTAATATTTTAATTTATTCTTTTGGTCCTTACGAGTTGGATAATTATTTTCTCACTCTTTTTTTGGGGGGTTAAATTGAGCTTGTATATCATAATTGGGCTATAGATGGCCTTTGTATAGGGTGCCTTGCTGTATCGTTGGCGAGCACAGCTTCTCTCCCAGTCCCAGCGCAAATTGAACAGGGCAATCGTAAGGGAGAGAAGCTACTTTATTTGATTGTTCTTTCATTTTTTTAAAAAAATTATATTATCTCAATTTCAGGACTGCAGTGTCCCGTTCCCAGTAAAACTGGGGAGAAGCCGCTCGCATCATTGGCTGTCCTCTAGATAACAGTTTATTAAAAAAAATTAAATTTAAGTACAATTTTTTATAGTTTTTTAATGATAACATAATAAATTTATAATTTAATTAAAAAATTTATATATTTGTTTACCTAAAGTATATACTATTCATGTTCTTTAAAGATATAAATAATTATATATCTATTCCAAAAAGAAGCGATTGTCTGGCCTATTTGCTTGTTGTATTCCAACTTGATCTAATAGCAAACCATGGTTTACAAGAAGGGGAGGAAAACAAATTATGGGAGAAGCAAACCATGGTTTGCAAGAAGCAATAAATAGCTGCTTCTATAAAACGTGGTTTGCCAACCGGGTTTCCAAACACACCACTAATATGGGGAGGAACGGAGGGAGCGAGTATTGAACTTGACACTCGGCGTTGGGACTTATTCTCGAAGACTTACAATCAAAAGCGAAATTCAGATAATTAGAAGCATTGGGTTGAGGGATCTTTCTCTTTGTTTTTTTATTTAGAAATTGTCTATTCAAAAGTTGCTACATATGTAGAGCTCAATAACATGTGAAACATCATACTTTATTATAGGATCTCCAGAATTTTCAAGTGGCTAAATTCTCCCTTGTACGCAGAATTATTAAGCATAAAAATGAAAAAGGAATGATGATATGAGTAGAAATAATTCTGATATTTTTATTGAAAAAGTAAATACTATTAAATAATGATAATAAAAATATAATAAACATAATATAAATTAGATATTCTCATTTCTTTTATGCTTTCATATTCCATTTTTATTCCCTACACCGGCCAAACATTGCCATTTTAATTGTCTCTTCAAGTCAGCATCCAATAGACTGTTTCATAAGCAGATTACAGCTCAAGTTTCTACTTTTGAGAAACATGGACTATTGTGAAGGCTTTGTATTTTTATTTTTCTAAAAAGAAATAAATTATGCAAATTTTTTTGAATTTTATTAAAGTTATACATATTTTCACTTTATTTTTAAAATTTCTAAACTTTTCCTAAATTAAAATATTGTGTTATACTTTAATCTAAATTTATTTTTTTATTAAAATATTTTTTTATTAACTGAAATAAATATATTTTTTCACCTAAAACAAAATCTAGTCTTTTATTTTTATTTATGCATATGTAATTATAATTCGATAAACAACAACAATAACGGTGAATAAGTACATATTTAGGTTTAAATTTTATTAAAAAAATTTAAAAAATCAACATATTTATATATATATATATATAAATTCAATCTCTTTGAATTTGGTTAAATTATATTTAATATTCTTTTTATCTCAAAAATATTATTTAATTTTCTTAACATTTGATATATATTTTAAAAATCTTTTTGGTTATATATATTTTTGTCAATAAGTTAATGTTAAGTTTCAATATAAAAATGTGATTTTGTTTTTAATATGATAATAAATATAATTAAATAATTATTTTTTTAGAAGAAATGCATATTATATAAGAAGTTAAATTGATTGATAAAAATAAATAGTATATGAAGTTATTGTAATTTACATCAAATGTCAAGAAATTCAAATAATACTTTTGAAATAAAAGAAATATTAAATGCAATTTAATCAAATTATATAAAAAGAATGGTATAATTTACTCTAAATAATATTATAATACATATTATTGCTAGTAGTTTCTTAAAATTTTTTAATTATTTTCACGACAAAAGCTTTAATTATAAGAGAGATAAGAAAAGTTAACTTTAACAATAAAACAGATATCAAATTCAAAATAGTTAAATTTTTTAAATTATTTTTACTTTGAAAAATTTTTTGCATTTTTTTTCCTATGAAGGTAATTTTTTGGTTTTGCAAACTTGTGAATGCCTAAATATCTATATCTTGTTGAATAAAAAATAGTTTTTTTTTTTCGGTGGAGGGCACACCCCTTCTCCTCTTTGTATCCGTTCTTGAAAGTAAGAGCATTTACGTTACTAAATAATATAATTCCAATTTTTGTAAAAAAATTATTTAATATATTTAAGTTAATAAAAAAATATTTAATTAAATAATTTAAAATTAAATTAAATATTAAAAATGCATAATTAATTTTATTAAAATTTTTAAAAATATATATATAATTTACTGGAGAAAATATCTCAGATATTATTGTCAAACTTAAAAAAAAAATAGAAAGAAAAAAACACCTATCAGAGGAAAAGTGAGGAACAAACAAAGTGCAATGGTGCTAATAAAGGGTGCGCCCCACTTGGCTCCATGTGTGAACCCAATTACGTCGCAGTTATGTTAAGTGTGTTGGTCGTAGAACTCTTCCATCAGTTCAAATCCCACACAACTTTATGTGGCCAAAAAAAGAAGAAAATTGAAGAGTAGAGTTGGCAATTGTAGCGAACTATAAAGTTACACACATATAAAGTTACACACAACAAGAAAAAGAAATTATATATAAATCTTGAAAATATCAAAGACGTGAATGTAATATAATTCAATTTGAGATAACATATTGGATGGATTGGGCAGAATGGGGTTGGGAGTAAACGCCGGTCCGCAAGAATCCACTGGCCGGTATTAGCAATAACTGGAGATCCTGCTCCAACTGAAACAAAACGTGTGGCACGAGCAACGCGGAAAAGTATGATCCACCAAACCGTGTGCAAAATGATATTTAAACATATGCTTGGGGAACAAAAATAGAAAATGTAAATTATAATCAAAATATTATTAAAATAAAAATGAATAAAAACTGTTTATTTGAATTTAAACATTTTATTTTTTATTCTGTTCTTGTCAATTTCAATTATTTTTTAAAAATAAATGTTTTAAAAATACAAAATTTAGTATAATTTTTTAAAGTATTTGTATCAAGTTTTTTTTACTCAAACCATAACATATAAACAAAAAGAATATAACACTATTTTAATTCTTTATAAATAAAATATTTATCAATTTAGTTTTTCAAAAAAAATATCTTTTTAATTTGATATCCTAAAAATAAGATATTTTTTAATTTATTTTCTTATAAAATTACTTTCACAATTTAATTATTTGCATACTAATATTTTTAAATTTAATTTTTACAAATAAAATTGTTATCAATAATATATTTTTATCAATTTAGTATAAATAAAATTATAAAAAATATTATTAATAACATATAAAAAATTTATATTACATGTCATTACACCTGTTAAAGACATTATTGATAACTTATAAAAAAATGTTACATATCATTATATCAATTTTATTTACAATAATAAGAATATTAATATTAATAATTTTATTAATAAAAAAATTAAATTTAAAAAGTAATTTAATGAAAAAACTAAAAAAAAATTATGTATTGGAAACAAATTTAAAAAATTTATAAGAGGTTAAATTAAAAAAAATATCATATTTATACAGGATTAAAATAAAATTGTATGCCAAAATTTTTTTTAATGACTTAAAATTTTAATTTTAACTGTAAAAATTTTATTGTTATTAAAAAATTCAATAATAAGATTTCTCAAAAAATGAGTCAGTTCTTGGTTCTTACTTCTCGCGTCATGAGTAACGAGGAGCCCCCTGCTTGAGTCTAACTCGGTAACACGCAACTCCGAAGAGGGGTTGAATTGAAGTTATCGAAACAGATGGCCTTAAAGCTTGCTAATTACAGCGTCAATGAGGGAGCCACGTGTTCCTAATCATCCAAGTAGGTCCCAGTGGAAAATTGAGAGCACACCACACCAGAAAAGCCTTCAACACAAAGGACTTCGGACATGGCAATTGCGATGCCAATTCCTCACCATTTCAAGGCTTTTACATCTTCTCTCTCTCCTCTTCTTTGCCGGGGTATGTTTTGCTCCCTTCTCTTCTTTCTTCTCGCCTTTTATGGATTTCCACTTCCCTTATGCTCTCTGAATTATTATTATTTTTCTGTAATTTTAATTTGCTGTTTCTCTTCAACTGTTTCTGTGAGTTTGATTCCTTGTCTCTCCCATCACCCCCCTTCCTTTTTTTTTGGGGTAATTTGAAATGAATTTGATTCTGTCTTCTTGATTGTTGAAATTGTGAGTCTAATTTACTGTCGAGTAGGCACTTTGTTTCAAAATTGTCTCGCTTCTGTAAATTTCAAAGGTCGATGTTTTCCGTCGTGATTAGTATTTTCTTTTCCTTTCATTAATCCAGTGGTGTCATTTGCATCAATCATTTACACTTCGTTTTCAAGTTATAGCCTATGCCAGTTTTTATGTATGAGAAATAGGGAATAAGGGGAAGGAAAGAGCTCCACTGTTGCTTGTGATGTGTGTTATTTGTGCTTTGGTTGAAGTACTCTGAGATATTTCTCCTAAACTACGGCAGGCTGAAATTCTACTATTATTTCGGTGTTTCTTTCGGCGACAAATCGTGGCTAGGTATTCCAGGATCTATATCTTCTGATTGAACGAATGGTTCGTTTTCTTCTCCTTTCCTTCAACTGTTTAGGGCGGCCTGAGGGGAAGATTTTCCTAGGTTTAGTGGTAATTGTTTTTTTCTGTTTTTGTCATTTTGAGGACTTGAGAATCTGTGTTAGGATTTGGAGAGTGAGTTTTTTTTTTTTTTCCTGCTTCTTCGAACCTTCATGGAGGGATTATATGGATATGTTGATACTTTATATTATTTGTACGATTGTCTGTCCTTTATTTTTTAGCCAAAAAAAATCGAAGGGATAGGGAGGGGTCATTTGAAGCTCTCAAGTTGGGATGCTTTCATTTTGAATTGAATTAACAAGGGTTGAAAGTTTGCTTTAAAGATATTTGTATTTGATTTCGACATCTTATTAGAGTTCTGATACCTGCAGCTTTTCTACCTAGAGCTGGCTCTATGGCAGATATTGACTAAATGTTGCATTAGTTTGATCATTTTAACCTGTGGGTATGTGTGTGATGGCACGCTTTTTGACTCATACATGTTGCTTGTCTTCTCCTTTGTTTCTTTTAGCGGTGTTATTAGCTCATCAACCTCTAAGAACCCACCATAATCCTGCCTAAGCAAATCGGCTCGAATCGGGCAAAAGATATAAAATGAGTAAAATTTTAAATATAACTATATCGAGTCGGGTTGAGTCAGGTCAAGTTAGGTCATAAACGAAAATATGTTCGATTCAATTCATCTTAATAATTATTTTTGTTAGTTATCAATATTTTATTATCTTATATATATATATATATATATTATTTTTATTTCATCTAATTCTCTTTGTATGCTATAAATTTTATTACCTACTTAAACTCTCTCTACTTCTTAATTATTTTCATTTATTTTCATCATTGATATATATGTTTATTGCTATTTTTTTTGTTAAATAATAAAAATACACATGTTTATCTAAGGCTAATTATATTAGTATACCTTATATTTTACTTGATAATACCAAATTATTTTTTTTATTATTGATAAAAACATGAGAGTTTTAAAAGCTCATTATTTTAAAATATATGTTTATGAGTTTGTAAAAAAGATATTTTTATATTATAAGTATTAATTCATTAAAAAAAAAATGACACATAAAACTTGGTTTGTTCATGTCAGGGCAGGTTACAAGTATAAAAATAAACCCGATATCTTAATTGAGTTAAGTATCGGGCATATTAGATTTCCAACTCGACTGTACCTATGAACGGTCCTAGTTTCTTTTCCATCGATAGAATGAAATTCACATATATTGGCCCCTTTGTTTTCCAGCAGCTGGACTGAAATCCAACTTACTATAATAATGATTATTTGGTGTTCATGCAGATATTGAGTTTGCCCATTATGGGTTCTTTTTTCAGTAGTGGTAGTACCAAGTCCGATAGAAGTGAGGGTGATGAGGCCTTTCAGAATGAAATCTGCAAGAGGCGAAGAATGTCATCTAGCTTTGAAGAGGAGAGTCCAAGATTAATTCCAAATCTTCCTGATGAGTTATCACTTCAGATTATTGCCAGACTTCCTAGGATTTGCTACTTCAACTTAAGGTTGGTGTCACGCAAGTGGAAGGCTACTATCATGAATCCTGAACTATATAAATTAAGAAAAGAACTTGGAACAACTGAAGAGTGGCTATATCTCTTGATTAAGGTTGGAGAAAGTAAACTTATATGGCATGCTTTGGACCCCCGATTCCGAAAATGGCAGAGGCTGCCTGCTATGCCCAATTTTGTTAACGAAGAAGAATGTAGAAAGGGTTCTTCTAGGCTCTGGATGTGGAACATGGTGGAAGGTATTAGAATTGCTGAAGTTATTAGAGGTTTGCTGGGACAGAAGGATGTATTAGATGAAATGCCCTTTTGCGGTTGTGCCATTGGAGCTCTTGATGGATGTCTCTATGTTCTAGGTGGATTCTCTAAAGCTTCAACTATGAGATGTGTATGGCGATTTGATCCAATACAAAATACATGGAGCAAGGTGACCTCTATGTCTACAGGTAGGGCATATTGTAAGACAGGCATCTTAAACAATAAGCTTTATGTGGTTGGAGGGGTTAGTCAGGGTCAAGCTGGATTAATTCCTCTTCAGTCTGCTGAAGTTTTTGACCCCTCTACAGATACATGGTCCAATGTACCTAGTATGCCATTCTCGAAAGCTTGGGTCCTGCCCACCGCTTTTTTGGCTGACATGTTAAAGCCTATTGCCACAGGATTGACCTCATACATGGGAAGGTTATGTGTCCCCCAAAGTTTATATTCATGGCCCTTTTTTGTTGATGTTGGTGGAGAAATCTATGATCCTGAAACAAATTCATGGGTGGAAATGCCCACTGGTATGGGTGAGGGTTGGCCTGCTCGGCAGGCTGGTACTAAATTGAGTGTTGTGGTGGATGGTGAATTATATGCTTTCGATCCCTCTAATTCTGTGGAAAGTGGAAAGATCAAGGTATATGATCAAGAAGAAGACGCATGGAAAGTAGTTATTGGAAAAGTCCCCATATATGATTCTGCAGATTCAGAGTCTCCATATTTACTTGCTGGTTTCCATGGAAAGCTTCATGTCATTACAAAAAATGCCAACCATGATATTGCTGTTCTTCAGGCTGACCTGCGCAATCATTGGGATTCTTCTCCTTCAATCTCAACTCCTCTTTCTCCCATATCTTTTCATGAAGTTCCAGAACCAGGTTCTGAATCTGATGCAGTTGTTTGGAAGGTAGTTGCCGATAGGGATTTTGGGCCAACTGAATTGGTCAGTTGCCAAGTGATAGATATTTAGTTGATACCAAGCCTTAAGTCTGATATTTTATAAGATATTAGCTTCCTGGAAGCTAAATGAAGATGCCTCATGGTTGCTAGTCCATTTTGGCGAATGCTGTAATAGTTGTCCGTACGTATAGGTATTTTTTAAGGTAAGGGTGAGTACCATGGAAATTGTCACCTACGACAGTAATATGCTTGTTGCTGGTTAAATTTTCAGCAAAAGGAGATATGAGATGAATTAATTGTCGACCAGAATTAACATTTTCATAATGTAGGCATCAAGCTGGTTTTGATATTTATTCCAGAAGTCGTGGCACATGCTACAGCCACACTATGGACCCAACTTTCAGACTTTTCATTTAGTTTTATATATGTTATTCTTTTTACATACATTCCACGTGGTAAAAGATTGGATTACAATTACATTTTTTTAATATTTTTATTATCCAGTTTTTTTTTAAGAAAATTATAATATATGTAAAAAATTTTTGAAAAATTCAATTAGGAAATGTTGAGTTATGAAGGTTATATACTTGGTATTTTATTATTAAAAAGTTGTACAATTATCTTATTTTAATTAAAAAATCTTATACTAAAAATATAGAAAATATACGAAGTTTTGCTTTTTAAATAAGGTTTTGTTTTTAGCTCCCACAAAAGCCTATCGAATGAAAAGATAATGAAATTTGTACATCATTTAATTTATTTGTATTTGTGTGTTAACTGGGCTGGGTTTATACATCAATTATAAAAATAAAAAGTCTTATGTCGAAAATGTGTCAGTAAGATATGAAATTGATACCCTTTGATAAATAATAATGAGATTAAATTATCTACTTCTTTTTAAGATTTAATTATTCTTTTTGTTTACAAAAAATATTATTTAGTTTCTTTATATTTGATATATAGAAAAATAATTTATATACAATTTTTAATTAAAATATGACAAGTGATATAATTTATCAATAATAATTTGACAAGTATATAATTTTTGTAAACAAGTTTATGAGTTTTTTATTTAATTATAAACTTATCATGTTCTAATTAAGAATTCATAAATTTATTATATTTTAATTAAAAAACCTAGTAAAAAGAATATAAAAAATTAAATTTAAGTCTAATCTAATATATATTGAATAACTTCTCTTTGAACTTATTTTATGTCAATATAATTAGTTTTTTGTACAATATATATTCCTTCTAAAATTAAATTACTTGCCTGTAATAAAATCAAGTTCTTGTTAAGACATTAATTTAGGTATTTTTATTGTCATATTAAGAATAAAATTCTAATTTTATATATTAAATGTTATAAAAATTAGATAATATTTTTGAAATAAAAAATATTAAGTATAATTTTAATTAAATTTAAAAAATTAAATAATAATAATAATAATATTATTATTATTATTTAAAAACATATACGAAGAAGTTGAACCCTGTAGCATTTAAAACATATGAATGATAATAAAAAATATTATTTATTACAAATCACAAAATATTCCGAAGCTCCAAATCTCTAGCCAATGAATCATATTTCAAAATTTGTATATAATAATAAAATTATCATTTGACAGAAATCCTACAATAATAATTAAGTCTACAATAATAATTATTGATGACACATCTAACGTTAATTCTACGATAATAATTACTAAAGCCGACAGTGTGACCAGAATTGCAGTGCGAACGTTGACTGTGATATTTGGGGCGTGGGAGGTGCGATTGTATTGAGATATTTTCTATCAACATTGTGTTTTGGATGTTTTAAGCTGGAATACGAAAATCCCACGGCAAAACGAGTGCGACCGCTATCCTGCGTTCACGCGGAAACCCAAAAACGTTTATTACGAGTCTAGCTCATTTTTCACTGGTTTCTGTATTTTAGTATTTCATTATAAAACCGATATATTTGATTACCATTGAAATTTGAAAAGACTACAGCTCTACCATTTGATGGAGACTACCCTTCCATACGACCACGTCCTTTCTGGCTTTGCATCCATTTCGTGGGACTTCCAAAGGGTGAAAAGTCTGTGATTTTGGAGGTCTGAACCTATACTAATTTTTTAAATAAATACCTAGCCTGTGCTTTTGCACCAAGAGGGAGCCCATGATTGTTTTTAAAAAAATTTACACGGAAACTAAAACCAAAGCAAAGCATGGGGGTTGATGCAAACGAATTCGGTAATGTTCTGAAATCGATAAATGGTACTATTTTTTTAAAACTATATATTACATAATTTTTTTAAAATTTTTTTAAAATTATATAAATTTTTTCTAAAATAAAAAATTATCTAATATTGATTTTTGTAACTAAAATATTGCCTATTTAAATTTTTTAGTTAAAAAATACTTATGTAATAAAGTATAAATTAATTATTTTTTGCTTTAAATTAGATTAAAGTATAAAAATAAATAAAAAATCTATATAATATTCAGTGAAACTAAAAAAATTTGCATAATTTACCCTAATTTTTGTTGATACCAATTAGATGTAGCTTAAACTGGATTTAAATACAATGGATTAAGCAAAAAAAAATTTCGTGAAGCATCATAAAATAAGGACGGGGAAGAAACAAACAAGTCGTTATTCAAAAAATTTAAATAGAAATGATCTTTGTATGAACTTAATTCTTCCTGTACAGCAAAACAATTACAGCACTGAGACCGAAACAGGGGTGTTACAGGGATATATATTCGGATTCTAAGAGCCAAGGACGGAACTACTTTATTTACACATAGTGTAATCTGCGTCTTGATTTGAAAAACGATGATATACCGTACGAACCCTTGCAAAAATACTCGCCATGGCTGAAACGGGCCCTCTATATATACCATAATCTTATATAATAAACAACAAGGGATGACAAGATGGGACCATGAACGATTAGCCTGTGCAAGGGGGGTAACAAATGCTGTTTTCCGTTGGCTACAAGGATTGGTCCCCAAAGGAGGCCCTCTTGGGCGTCCGAGAATTCTTAAGAGTCATCATGAGTTTTTGTCTCTCACCTTCAACTTCTGCAAACTGAAGACTTAACTGAGAGTAACGGTCATGCATCTCTTTCAGTTCCGTCTCCACAGCAACATGTCTTGTCTTTAGTTCCAACATGTCTTTAATTAGATCATTGATATCCCTGAAGCTTCGGAATATTGCTTCCTCGTCATTGTGTTGTTTCAAGAAAGAACTGCAACGTTTGAGAAAAGTGTCGTGTAAAACATTCAATTTTTTTAATTTGAAGTGTTTCAATCAATCTCTCATTATCCAACAGCAAAAAATGTAATACTAAATATGAAAAAACACAGCCCTAAGTAAAAGGGGCTCTCTTAATCTGAGCACGAAACTAATAAAAGGAATTCGATTTATTTCATCAGATTTTGAGCAAAAGAGTAGAGAAAAATACACAACAATATAACAATTAAACAAACGGGATCTCAGGGAGAATTTACCAACCAAGGTAATGTAATAAACCGTGGCCAGATCAAGAATGACAAAGTGAGTCAAAAGATACGGTAATTCCAAACATTAACTGATTTTTAAAATAGATAAAACTTACAGGGTGACAGTTTGGTTCATTAGATGCAAATCTATTAGAATGAGATATGTATGTAGCGATCTAGCTATAGGCTTCTTAAGATGAATATCACAGCAGATTCCTTGGAGTGATGCATCTTACTAGTCACCACATCAAAACATTAAACAGAAGGGAACTCTAAAGACAGACGCTCCCAAAATGCCAACAGAAAATATTAATCAAATTTTCATTACGGACGCAAAGAAGAATGTACCTCTGAAATTGTATGCTTGATTTCTTCTTGGCCTGCAGTGCTTCAGCAAGCTCAATCTCCAAAGCAAGCACCCTTTCCAGTGCATTACCACTGACACAGATTTCATTGAACACAGGGAATATGTCTCCTAACTCTTGATTGGCCTGAGGCAAGTGCAAAATAAATAAGAATACAAACAAAGACATACTCTATGGTGCTCAATGCAGATAGAATCCATCACCTCATGGAGCTGCATCAATTCTCTTTGCAAGTCTGGAAATCTTGGCTCAAAGTTATGATCATCTACTGGAGTAAGTAAATTTTCGTTTTTCATTCTTTCCAGCTGCAATTGGAAGACAGAAATTAGATCACATTCCTTACGTGGAAAAAAGAGGTTAAAGTTAAACTGCATTGGCATTGGGCACGACTATGAAATTAGCAACTCAACAAGGAAAAGCAAATGTTATTTTACATTCCCTTATGCACGCATGATATTGGAAGGATAGTACTACTTTCACAAGTAAAATAGAACTATAAGAAGAAAGAATGGAAGAAAGCAGCCTAATGATACCTCATTATTCAAGTGGTCCAGGCTAGATTTTAAACTTTCAGATAAAGCGGCATGCTTCTGTCCACTAAGTTGCAAGTTCTCTTCAGTTTTGTATCCATTTATACCTCTAAATGCAGGAGCATCCTGGCAAATGATTACCCATATAATTGTTAAAGGCTTGCCACTCAAGATAGATGAAAGAAGGCCTACATTAAGTATGCACCAAGCGAAAGTACTTGACCTTGTCAAGCTAAAGGCTTTGCTTGCCTCGAGAGTAAAAAGAAATCAAAGCAGAGAGGAAAAGGGGAGAGAGGGGGGAGGAATGATCTTTACTTCTTGATTTTTTTTTTTAAACTTTGTTCCTTCCCCCCTTCTGCACACTCCCTCTTTTTAAATCCAACCATGGAAATTCTTCTACTGAACTTAAAGAGATACACATGTGATCGTGTGAGAAACCATATGACTACGTCAACCAATTTTCTTCTATGCAAAGGTATATTCTATACTGCAAGAAACATATCCTAGGGACATTGAAAAGGTCAGACTTTTATTATAGGTGGTTAAACTCAGATAATATCTTGTTTATTTCATTACTTATCATGGATAAACACCAATATGATCAATACATAATCATTTGACGATAGGGTTATATACATATAGGATTCTCTTCTCATATGACGTTCAGCCATAATATTTAATGAATTGCAAGGGCAGCTTTAATTAATTCAGACTTCAACCTCCAAGGATGACAGATAGCTCAAACTGAATCAGCATTACATTTACAAAGAACTGAAATGATGGCAAAATGATTTATATCACCAAAGTACATATGTAAGAATTTTTGAAAGATTGATAGTATAGTGATCATCAAGAAAATAAAACGCACTTTCTTAAGTAGAATGTCTTTCTATGCCACTGTTTCTAAACAAAGTACCCCAATTCATTAGATAGTCAGCAAAACCAACATTTTCTAGATTTAAAATAGATTTGCTATACTGGATCAACATATAATCTTAAAAACATGGTTATTTCTTTTCCATTCAAGCTCTTATTAAGATTATGAAACATAGAGTGATGAAGAAAAATGTGCTTCCAAAAGAAAAAATATATCATTTACCTCAGGTTGTCTATTGATGGGTATATGTGAACTCTCTGGCTCTTGACTGCATGCTGCACAGGTAGATTTGACTTCTTTGGGATTTAGTGAATTAGCAAATGGGTCCACCGATGAATAATTTCCAGGAACTTCATCTATAATTTCTGTCCCAACAGCAGGAATGTCAGAAATTGAGTTTCTAGCCTGAAGCTTTTCTTTAATGGGTTCATCAGATGGGCTCGTCATTTTCTGTAATACATCATTGCCTTCCTTCAGAAACTTGAGATGAGATCCAGCATTCTCAACTAATTCCTTCGTCAAGGTAAGTTCTACAGCAATTTTGGACTTATCCTCATTGCATTTTAGAAGAGAAGCTTCAAGCTCTTGCTTTTCTTGCTTGCAACATTCAAGGCTTATCATTGAGCATTCCTTTTCAGCCTTTACCAGGTCATAAGCATTTAACAAATTGCGTTTTTCAGAAAGTACATCCTGTAACTCAGCTTCCAAGTCCAGGATCTTCATTCCCAGCTCTTCATTTCTTTTTATGTGCAAAGCTTCAGATTTCTTTCTATTCTCAATATCATCAATAGCGTCTTGTAGCTTCCACAGCATTTCCTCACTATGCTTTTTTGACAGGGAAAGTTGTTGTCTTAGTTCTTGCAGCTTTGTTTCATACTGTTCCTTGATAAATGCAATTCTCAAGGACTCCTGCATAGCAACTGGTGGTCCTTCATGCCCTCTTCTGTCACGAGCATTAAGACATTCAGCATCAGCCTTGTCTTTGAGCTCCTTCAAATGAATGGACAAATTCTTGAACTCTTCTGTCTTCAACACCTGCTCAGAAAGCCTCTTGGTGAGTTCATTGCATTGGTTCTGCAGCCTAATCAGTTCATCGTCTGATTGCTTTAGCGACATCATTGCAGTTTTCAGTTCATCCAATTTGGACCCAAAAACTACGCATTTGACTTCAACTTCTTCCTTAGAGAAAAAGAGATCTTCAATCTCTCTGCTACAACTCACCAACAAGTGCTCCAGCCTTTCAACCTCAAGAGCACACTGGCTTTTTTGTTCACAAGAAATATCATTTACATTCTCTGCCCTGCTCTTGTATTCCTTAAGCTCTGCACTTATTGCAGTATTTTGATCAACTGGGGCTCTACTTTGAGCAGTAGAGGATTCTAATTCGGACTTTAAGAAATCTAGACTTGTCAACAATCTTGCATTTTCTTCAATGTAAGTTGATTCTCTGGAAAGAAAGCCATTTAGCTTAGATTCTACATCAAGATTCTTCTTGCGAAGCACTCCAACTTGCCTGCAAGTGGAGTGAAGTTTCTCAACAAGCTCCTCGATATGACCCTCAAACTGAGCTCTTGTAAAAATCATAATAACATCTGTTGCTATTGAAAAATCAAGCAGTTCAGATAACTGAGTTTCCAGAAAACTAATAGAAGAAGATTCTCTTAAAACATCTCTAAGACGTTCATCAGTTTCCAGTAGTAGTTGGGAGACTCTTGATTTCTCTGATTCTAGATCTGCAACCATTTCCTTCAGTTGGACCAGTTCCTTTTTGTTTAAATCAAAATCCTTCAGTTGGCATTGCTTCTCATTCAATACTGAGGTAAGATCTGTAACTGTTTTCTCTAACTTTTCTCTGAATGTTTTCTCAGCATGCAATTTGTCATGCAGAGAATGCAAGCTTTCTTTCAAAATATTAAGCTCTGATGAAATCATGGCAGATTCTTCAGCTTTCTTCTGCAAAGACACCTGCAAAGCTTCTTTTTCCTCTGTAGTTGTTGCTAACCTCAGCTTACACATTTCAAGGTCACCAGATAAAGTGTCTAGCCTTAAAATTTCCTGAGCAAGGTCCTGGTTTCTGGTAGTAAGTTGTTGTAGCCCAGCTTCCAGATGATCAAGATCAGACAAAAGTACTTTGCGATGCTGCGAGTAAATTTCTTCAACATCTGAACCAGCCTTCAGCGTGTTAACAACCACTTCAAATTCTAGCTGAAGTTTCTGCAACAGGGCACTGGACACACTTAGATTACTTAACATCTCTTGTAAATCAAGTTCAAACTTTTGCTTCATGACTACGAAATCTGATTTTGCAGTATTTAAGGATACTTGAGCCATATGCTGTTCATTCACTAAAACTTTCTTCTCTTCAATGAGTTGCAGAATCCTATCACATGTACTCTGCTGGAACTCTTCTAGTTGCAAAACGAGATCTTCTAGGTCTTTAGACTCCAAATCCCGGCAAGCAGATGTGCTACAAAGAGAAAGATTGCTGTATTTATTTTCATATGATGCAATAAGTTTCTGAAACTTGATGCACAGAGAGTTGACCACACTGTGCAGACTGTCCTTCACAGAAGCCACCTCATTTAATTCACTTCTGTTAGCTTTCAACTCTTCCTGCAAGGTGGATATTTCTTCACGAAGAATATCATTTGCTAGGCTCTCTTTTTTAACTAAATTCTTCAACTCTAAGTTTTCTGCATCACAGGCCACGAATTGACTCTCATAACCTCTATACTCTGTCAGATGAGCTTCCAACTCAATAATTTTCTGAGTAAGAAGATGGTTTTCTTGAGCAAGACTACTAAAATTTGCTTCCAAAATTTCATTCTGGTGAGCAACATCATTGCTCCTCGCTGTGCAACTGGCCTTGTATTCATTTAGGGAGTGAATATCATTCATGGCATTCTGCAGCTGAAGCATCAATAATTCCTTGGACTCCATTGAGAGCTTCAGCTGCTGAGAGAGTTTATCAATGTTCTCTTTTAGGAGTTGAATGTCAACACTTGCTTCAAGCAACGTTTCTTGTAAAGCTTTTGCAAATACTTCCAAGTATATATTCACAAAATGCATACGGCAGACTTCTTCTTCAACCTGTTTGTACAAACCTTCTTGCAAGTGGAGTGATTGTTTCAAATCCTTTAGTAAAAAATCTTCACCCAAATGTTGTTTGCTTAATGCAACATTCTGATTTTGACATAATTGATTTGATGTGAGGCCTTCCTCTAAATTTTTCAGATGTTTTAATGTTTCAGGGCAACTGTCAGGGCTAGGAAGTGAAGAATCAGAAAAGGCCTGCTTTATGAGATTCTCACTAGTCTCATACATAGAAAGAACCTGGCAAGAAAGCAGTTCAAGGTCTTTTTGCAACTGACCAACGGCAATAGAATAGTTCAATCGGGCTCTTTTGAGGGCTGCTTCTGCAGAAACAGCCCTTTTTTCAAGCTCATTGTTGAGAGAACTCAAAATGCGTTTGTCTTCATCAAATTTTAATATCTGCTCTTTCATATTCAGGTGCATTCTCTCTATCTCTGTCTCACTAGATGAAATTGTGTACAGGCAAGCAGAATGTTCATTCCTGAGGTTCTGCAGCTCCCCCATCATCTGCCTTTGATTCTGCTCAAGTTCCTGCACAAGAGCTTCATAGTAGCACTCCATCTGGTCCATTTTCCTAGCAAGGCTTTCCCTTTCGGTTTTGGACTCATCTAGCTCTCTTAGAAGTTCAAAAATTTTTGCTTTCATTTCAAGGGTAGGATCTATAGAATCAGATTCTTGAGACACAAGGCCAGGAATGCTAATGTAATGAACCATACCTCCTGGTTGAAATAAATCTGACTCAGATCCAGCTCCTGCTAAAAATTGCTCACCTTTATGTGAAGCCATCTCTTTGCCCTCTCTTCCATTGGCAACATTGATCCCTGAATACTCTTGTTTAAGGTCCTGCAAAACCTCAACTAGTGCTTCTAACTGTGAATCTAGAAATCTAGAATTCCTTTCATGATATCCCATAGACACCTTCTTTTGAATTTCTCTTAACTTATCTTCCATGAGCAAAAGCCCCTTGAGCCATTTAAGCTGTGATTTCTGAAATAATTTACCCTCATCTATCTCAGTAGGTTCTCTCATTGAATATGCAAAGCTTAATTTAGAATTTTTAAGCTGTTCAAAGTCATTTTTAAACTTCAAACACTCTGATTTTAGTACAACAACCTCCTTTGATAGCTCTTCTCCAGAAGAAATCTCAGCAGCAAGTTGCTCAGCAAATTTTAGTGTTTCAACACCTATTTCATCAGCATGATTCTGCAAAGAGCATACCTCCAGTTTTAGATCAGGAATAGATGATTCAATTGCTTCTAAATTTCCTTTAAGTCTGCTAGTATCTTCAGAAGCAGCAACCACGTCATTGGCAGCAGTATAGTCCACTCTCCAATCTTGGACCCAATCACTGCTTCGTGATGGATCAGATGCATCTCCTTTCTCTGGCTGAGGACTTTGACTGAGGGATAATCCACATAAATCATCAGAGGTTGAGCTTTTAAGGCCATCCACTTCATGTGTGCAGGACATATCATGTTTCTCAGCATATATGCTCTCTGAAGTAGTAGAAGAGCCATCAAGTCCAACAGCTGAGTCAGCACACTCTTCATTCACCCCTGCCTCTCCTTCAAGCGAAGAAACGTGAGGGAGCTCTTTAGATTCTTTCCTAAATTTCACTCTTGCACTGACCTAATTTAGTGAAATAAACAAGAAAA
This sequence comes from Erythrophleum fordii, assembly GCA_032878935.1. Taxonomy (NCBI): domain Eukaryota; kingdom Viridiplantae; phylum Streptophyta; class Magnoliopsida; order Fabales; family Fabaceae; genus Erythrophleum; species Erythrophleum fordii. The sequence goes on from JAVQMF010000050.1 coordinate 31,843,805, forward strand.
CACATCATGAAAATGATTATCACATATTAAACTTCTAAGAAAAGTCAACAAACATGATCATTCACTTCAATGCTAGATGGTACAACTTCTTTTTTAGTTCAGAAATCACCAAAACCAGGAAAGAACATAGAATTTGATAATAAATTATTATTTCAGGAAAAAAAATTAGCATCACCGTATGTCTATTTCTTTATAAAGCATTGTGCACTTTCTCAAGTATCTAGGTACTTTATTAATCTTCTTTCAATCAACGAATAGCATGATTAAAAAAATCCACCAAAAGTAGAAACAAGTAGATAAATATGATTTGAACATAGATAAGTTATGAATAACAAAAATCCAAAGAATCAAGTCTCAGATGTGCAGACAACAAGCACTACATAAAATCTCTAGGAATAACATCTTACATCTTCAGTTAGGCTGGGAAAATGAGTTCTAAATCTAGAAGAACTTAGATAAAAACAAAACACAGATGCATCTGAGTAGCCCAAATGTATTGACAATATAATTTTAACATGACTATTTTCAACAGGAGAGTCCCTGAGCAAACAACAAATGCTGAAACATTAGAGCGTAAAATGTAAAAGAGCAACAGTTTGAGTCTAAAAATAAAGAAGTGCAAGATTGAGTTGTAGCAAGAATGCTTGGAGCAAGTGAGACTGAAGACTGGTAAATGTGGTATAGAAGATATATAGACAGAAATATATTTGTAAGAGAGAGGAGGAGGGGTATGAAACCTTATTTATATGATTATTGACATTCTGGTCAGGAGATGACTCTTTGCTATCAGCAGATTCATCGTGAGTGCCATGGTCAGATGTTGTTTGGAGACCCCTCTCTCTGAGTTCCCTCTGCAGCTCAAATTCTCTGAAAGTAATTATAACCTCGAATAAGTGTACTATTGTTGGCTAAAGCACATTCTTACATGCCACAGGTAGTACCTGAAACCAGTTTTGGATGTGAGCAGCTGCACAGTGACCTGGCTTCAAATAAGAAAATAAACAAAACATTTTAAGTAATACCAGTGATGTCTCAAGCAATAAAAATATTCTCAACAAATAAACAAAAGCAAGATGCCATTGCCATGTAATACAGATGCATTAAGTATGGGATTCTATTGCTATAAAACCATAAAAGGGCACATCTAATACACCATAAAGCACAAACTGATATAACAAAGAAAAATAAGGTTCAGAAATCCTCACATGTAGTGTGGTTCCTGCCTCACATCCATTGAGCAGCAACGAAACAGCTGTAGGCTTCAAGGCATCAACAAAATCAGCCAGATTGATGTTGGCCTCTCCAAGGATGCTAGACCGTGAAGAACCCTAATATTAGAATAGGCCAAAAATGAAGTTAGTACAGTTCCAACAAGACAATGGCTACAGGAACCTCTCTTATTGGAAATGCACAGACAGCGCATAGGTATTTCTGATGGTGGCAGGCAACAATAGCTAGCTTGTGTGTAAATATATGATATTCAAATTTCACAAATACAAGAGAAGTTGTCATATTCTTAGCACACGAGTCATAGTATTAATTAAATTTGATTCCCAACATGAAAGCCATTCAAAATAAAAGATTTTGAATAAGAAACTTATTAATTGGTAAATGAACATTGAAATATTTCTTAAGTCATTGTACCACAGAATTAGAGAATATAACAATATATGGGGCATTAGACTATTTATACAACCCATAAAAAGGGTTTACACACATGCGTTGTTCATATAACAAACGTAGTTAAACAAATGTTATGGTTAAATTTTGTCAAATACCCTGTCTGCCACTTCTATGTAAGGCACCACAGAATATAATTACAATATAAAGGTCATAAAAAAAAATTACCATCCCCACAACAAGTTTATATAGCTTCTCATCATATTGTCTTGTTTTAAGGTCTTGGAGAAGTCTTGTAGTTTCATAGATTGGGTCTGCCCACTTGCAGGTCCCATTTCTCACATTTGCTTTGGTTGTCTTCGCTGTAGCCTTCCCAGAGTCAGATGGGATGAAAGATATAAACAATTTGTCCCATCCAGATAGTGGAATCTAGACCATGAATAAAGAAAGCTTATGCACAGCACTTACATAAGAAAATATAACAAGGTGCATGAAATTTTAAAATCCACAAAAATAAAAGGACTTGGACTGATGGCAAACTTACATGCGTAGCATAGAATTGTAGCCGGAAAACCACCTTTACTTTTGTCTTCTCTATCTTCCACTTTGCGATTCTTGACATTGTTCAGATAATCAATTGATCCTAACATGCATTATAGCATAACTTGAGGGTTCCACTATCATTTCCAAGCCCAGTTAACTGCTACGATTATCATGCATGCAATAGCAGTAATTGTTGTGTCCTGATTGCAAGAGAAACAAAGCATCCATGTTTACACTTATCATTTCTTAGGAATAAACCTAAATAACTATTTGAAAACCTCTCAAACCAAGTGAGAATCCACTGATTCAAAATTACAAGCAGTATGTTATATGAAGGATTTACAATGCATTAGATGAATTAAACATTTTTTTCAGTAAGGAAAGTTGCACTGCCAAAAGGGCATAAACGGAAAAAGAATGGCTTCCGGGACGGACGAGACTTAAACCAGTGAAACACCAAATAGGACACACACATTGAGGAAATAGGCGGCGGGGGAGATTCAAATTGCACATAGTATTACTCTTTTTATAAGCACTACATAATCATGAGTCATGACTGATGATGAACCAGAAAAATTTTGGGACCAAAGAAATCCAGTAATTACTAATGATATACTTGAGAAGTAAAAATGTTAGCACTATTTTACTACCATTTTGTTTGTAAGCACTGTCGTAATTAGAAAATCCAAACTTGTTAAATCGCGAGAGGTAACCATTGCGTAGAGGACTAACAAGTGACTTGTAAATTCAACCTTCAAGTTGGACTCAAAATATAGAATAAAGGAGTTAGATCTCCAAGTTGAACTATCGCATAATGCGTTTGGCTGCTCAAAAAGTTGGAAATCAAAAATGAAAGTTAAACCCATTTAATCCGAGAAGAGCCCATCCAACGTAACTTCAACACTTTCTGGTTTCGTGTGGTTAAACAGTGTTCAGTAGACGAAACAACTAAATCAAGCATTTCTTCTTCGTTTCCCCCTTATTTCCCGAAAACGCGCAGATGTCAGAACAAAAAATGATCATACAACAACCAGATTTGAAGATAAAAGCAGAATAATTTCATCACATACCTTCTTCAAAGAGGGGGAAAATTTCCCAAAATGTCAAACCTGGAATTTTTCCAAACTTCCGCGGAGAAAATTTACGGATCGAAAGCAATGGATTCAAATTTGACCTCGTAGATATAAACGAATAGGAGGAGCCCGAAAGCTGCTTCGGACAATGCCACTATATACTTAACCCGAAAAACTCAGAACCCAAAGACTGACAAAAGCAAAGAGTAAAAGAGAATCCTAAACCGAATGCTTAGCCGAATGTAGAAAAATATGTAGCGAAAAGAGTAAGCACGGTATTTCCCCAGCTAAAAAATTGTTACCAGATACTGACACTTCTTACATCAAAATAATAGAGAAAATGCGATGCAGAAGAAAACGCCAAAAGGATTGCGGAAGCAAAATGCCACGGTAAAAGAAGACACCTACTGCCACTAGAAAGCTGACACCTAAAATCGTCAAAGTCACAAGCGATAATTTATAAATTAAAATATTATAATTGGGATTATAATTGTGTTGTGGGGGCAGGGAAGGCTGCATTGGGGGTATTGGGTAGGTAACTATGCGGATCTGTAGCTGCTTAAGAAGCAAGAAATGGTAGGGAATCTTTGGAGGGAAGACTCTGCGAGGGAGAGAGAGTTTGAGGGAGTGTCTATGTGTTCCCTGGATGTGTGTGTGCTCGGAGGTTTTGGTTTGCTAGCATTTCAAAGAAAATTAGACGATGGCGTGAGTAAGCAGTAAATGTGGAGTGACCGCCATTAATAAGGTGAAATGGGATGTGATAGCTTAGATGATCTATCAACTTCAGAAACCAGCCATAGTCTGTTAATTATTATCTAATTCAAACAAATCATGACGATTAGTTGGGGCTATGTAGATTATCTCACACTTTTTTTTCTGAGTTGCCCCTGCTTCGACTACATTGGGACATCATGATATCTTTATTCCTCCTTGTTTTATGGCTAAATTTTGGGATTAGGAGCAAAGTAGTTAAATACAGTCTGCCAATCTGGCCGGTTTATGATGTAACAAATAAACTATCAGACAAATTTTAAAATGTTTTCACTTTCTTGGCAAAATAAACTCTTAACGAATTTAGAAATTAAATGTTTTTCTTATATAAAAAATGAGCTTCAACTTTCAAAGTAAAATCTGTTTTCAACATAGATTCCAGCTATCAGTCACCTCCTATTTGTTAAATTATCAATACTATAGTAAGAAGTGATTGGGTTCTATTGACTATAAATATTTCCGAAATTTGGTCAGATGCGGGTGGCTTTAACCAGGTGTAGCGTACGGAAATGCGTTTCAACCCATGCATCTTCATTATTGTCGTTCAGCCCTTTAAATTACTCTAATTTATTGTTTATGCAATACCTATAATAGAATTACCCATCAGCACTCATGTTTTATTCAAGTTGTTAGGTTGATAGATAAAAGAGTAAAAATTTATAAATGAGTAACATTGGCATGAGTTTGATATTAATATATTCAATCAGATTATCACTTATATAGAATTAAGGCAACAGGAAAGACAACAAATCTTATGCGTCACAATAATCTATTATAGTGATTTAGAATTAAATTAACTCAAACTGGGGAAAAAAATGCATGGCAATGTACATTGTTGGAAAGGAGCAGACAAGTAGGTTGAGCCAAAGAAATGTTAACTTGGGTGCTATTGATTGATTTTGTATATGTGGTGACTGGTAAAGCGTGTATATAAATTAAAAGCGGAATTAGGGCATTGTGGGGGGTCATCTTCAGTTGTCCCAGTGACCACTCTGCACATGGGTTTGTTTTAAAAGGGACATTGTATTTCAACTCTACACTAGAGAATTGTGATCATGTCACACAGCTAAGCCAATATACCTTTATCACGTGAGAAACCCTCCATCACGGGCATGACGTTCAGGACACAAAGTGCTACAGTGATGCTTCTCTTTCGTTCCTTTTCTGGGTATATATATCTATATGTTTATGCGGTTTGAATTAATGAGCTAGAGATCAAAGTTAAAATGAAAAAGGCCAGATCACCGAAAAGAGATAGTACGATTATCTAAACATTGTGATTAGATGATAGATAAGACACGATCTTATGGACCCTACGCTTCACAAGCGAAACTAGCTTTACCCAGGTCCATTTTTGATAAGCCCAACAAAACTTTCCATGAATCCCTCTTTATCACAATCTTCCTTTCTTTCTTTCTTTTTCTCTCTTCGTAATAAAGTTGAGCACCGTGTGACCGTTGATCTCAAAGCAAAAGCGAACTCATCGTTTTGCCAATAAAACAAAGTTCGGAAAATCTTTATTTTCATACTCCTTAACGGGAATTTAGATATTCGTTACGTCAGCGTCTTTTATTACATAACCATTATGGTTGGTCCGATTTGATTCATAGAAGGCCAACTATCAAAAAAGAGAGTCCAAAGCCGTATTTTGAAATTAATAATACAATCCTCTTTCTTAAAGGAAACAATCAAACGTACTTCCATTTGGATTGCAACTTTCATTATATTTCAAATAATATTAAATTCGTTGTTCATGACAGCTAACGTTGATTTCAATGGTAAAATAAGAAGAAAAAAAAAATGAAAATTGTTGTAAGTGGCAAAAGGTGGAGCTCTCAAGCCAAAACTAAATTAAATGTTATTTTTGTGCGTTAGTATATCTATATATCTATATACACATCCTATTCCCTTTTATGACATAAAAAAATTTGTAGTACCATATAATATTTATATAATTAAAGGTTCAAATTAAATTTATATATAGGAAATATGTAGGACTCATACATACAGATTTAATTTAAAGCCTTAGTTATTTAAATACGTACCTAAAAATTGCGATTACCACATGACATATTTTTCTCTTTGTTTTTCTCTGTTAATACAAATTCAAGCCTGCTTCATGCCTCCACTTTCACACGCGTCTGACGACATCAATTACGACTTTTTTTTTTCCACTAAAATGGCCATGTTCAAAATAATTTTGTCAGCAATCAGGTTTTGAGTTTGTGTTATAAGATATATAAGCCAGCTTGTTTTATTTCAATCAAGAGTTATGGCAAGACCATCATGGGAAGCTACAAGGTAGGGATGCAAATCTTACTCTAACTTTTACAATGCTGTTATCAGTCCCCGGAAAAAAAAAAAAAACGTATACATTGAGTTATAAAACTGGTAAATTACAGGTGAAGAGAAATTGGATATACAAAGAATAGAGACGCCATATCATCCACAGAACAAAAAGAAAAAGAAGTGCAAACACATCAAGATATACAAGTAATTTTCATCAATATCGTACTTGATCGTGTTAAAACAACCCAAGAGGACAAGACGTGGGCATATTGCTAAATCAGGCAACCATTAGATCGAATCCAGAATCCTGATCAAGTATTAGGAGCCCAAGTCCCAGATTCCGCATCTTCGCAATCTGTTACCCGAGCAATTTTGGTGCGACGGTTCTTAGAGAGCCAGGAGAAACATCCACTTGATGTCGTGGCCTGGGAACCATGGAATTGATCTTGGGCGTTCACTTGTTCTGCGGACTTCATTTTCTCTTTATGCAACTTGCGCTGAACGTATATTTCAGCAAAGCTAAATCCCGGAGTGGCCATGGGGAAATACGTATGTGGCTGGCGGGTCAGGGTCAGGGTTTAGCAGAGGCAAAGGTTGATTCTTTATTTATAGACGAAGCGAAGAAGTAGAAATTGGATTGGGGAGCAAGCAAAGGCGGAAAAGATTCGGAAGCATACAGGGCCGTCAAATCTGAACAAAATACCAATTTCTTGGTTTGCAAGTTGAATTCAGGACTGTTTAGCCCCCTAATTTGTGGGACCATCTATTTTGCTTTTTGTTTGCTGGCTTCGTCCTGCCTTCGTGGCCGCCAAGTAAAATATTGCGCCGTCTGAGATTTGGAGTTTGAACAGGTCTTCTGTTTTTATTTATATATTAAAGTTTACAGAGATAATTTTTTGTTTTAATTGTTGAATGTCTATATGATGTCTTTTGAGTTATGATATCTAATATTGTTGGTATCACATTATTTAAAATTACGAGTAAATTATATTTTTTTTTAATTTGGTTAAAATTATACAAATATTTATTTTATTTTTAAATTACATATAAAATTTTCTTAAAATAAAAATTTATTTTATATTTTATTTTAATTTTATATTTTTCAATAAAAATAATAATCATTTAACTTTTTTAAGAAAAATATATATTTAGGTTAATGAAAAGTATTTTAGTCAAAAAATTTAAAATTAAATTAAAATATAAAATAATATTTTGTTTCAAGATATATATATATATATATATATATATTAAAAATTATATAATTTCAATCAAACTAAAAAAAAAGGTATGCATAATTTCCTTTAAACTTAATGTTATAGTTGAATGCTGTTAGATTTATTGAAGTATAAAACATGTTTGAATGCTTTTATTTTGATTTTTAAATCATAAAATTTAGGAGAAAAATTTTATTTTCTTAACCTAATGGCTACTTAAAGTTTTGATACATTAAGGTAAATTATTTTTTTTTAAAAAAAATATTTAAATTAAAAAATTTTCTATTTGGTTTAAAAATTTAGACTTACTCCCTAAAGTTAAATATGAGTAAATTACTTTAAATTACACAATTTTTTTTATTTTAAAATTTTAAACTTACTCCTAAAATTAAATACAACTTATTATATATTTATTTATGATAAAAAGTATAAAATTAATTTTTTTCTAAAATTTTATTAAATTTACTGTAATACTTATGTTTATTAACACATTTAATAAAATTTTATTCTTCAAATTAAATTATTATCTATAAATTATTTTGAAATTAAGAAATATTTTGTGAATATATTCTTTTTTTGAATAATTTATTTTTATGAAATAATTTTTAAATTTACAAATTTTAGAAAATTAATTATATTTTATTAGTCAAATGTATATTTAATATTTGTTATATTATATGAATAACATATATATATATATATATATATATGAGTATTTTAGTCAAAATAAATATAATTATAATCTATTTTTTATTGTAAAAAGATAAATGTAACACATAATTTAGTTTCATGGAAAAAACTATATATTTTCAAAATAAAATAAAATAATTATGTAAATTGGTTTCTTTTAAAAGAGGGAAGAATAATTTATCTATATATCAATTCTAAAATATAACAAGACACTTCTTTTCACAAAATTTATATAACATTTCCACTCAGCCTCTTTTAAAATTAATGTGTCACTTGTATTAAAAAAAATTAATGTATTAAAATTATATTTAAATTTTAATTCAGAGTTTAATATGTTTTTCTATGAAAATTATTTGTTATAACATATTTCATCATTTTGGTTTTCAAAAATGTCTTGGAATAATCTTATCCTTATTTTACTATAATAATTTTATGAGTATTTTTACTTTGTAAAACTAACAACTGAAAACAAAACCAAGTACGTTACGTTAGTTGTCTGTCCATAATTATGCCTTTGCGTGCCTCGCGTACTAACCAACGCGTAATAATACATGAATAAAAATGACTAGAAGTTAGATAAGCCACATTTTATAGTCACGAAAACTATTTAGGGAAAATTTTTCTTAAATGCCAGAAAAGTGATATTAGAAGATACTAAAAATTTTTTAAAAACAAAATTTTCTTTGAATGACGAAAGAAATAAGTTACAACATGATATTCTTAATATTATAAGAATATTTTAAATTATTACTATCCTTAAATAAAAACATCCTTATAACGTCGAAAAAACTATATTATAATTTTAAAGAATATAAGTAATAATGATAAGAACAACTAATGATAACTTATTCCTTTAGTCTTTTTAAAGAATTTTGATTTTTAATGTCATTTAATATTATTTTTATCAAGTTATAATTCTAAGGTAAAATTTTTCCAACTTCTTATGTTACTAGAATATGTCTGAGAAAGAGAGTAAAAAAGAATCAAGTAATCATGTCAAGGAAACAATATGAATGAGTTTCTTTTATTATTGTTAAATTGGACTAAAACTAGGTAAATCAATCCAAATCTGATCACTTGGTTGATACATAAAATTAATTTGTCAAAAAATCAATTAAGAATTAATCAAATCAATAAAAAATTGATCAATTTGGTCAAAATCGAATTGATTTAAGATTCAACTAGTTTTTATTTATTTTTAATTATTTCTTATTTCATATTAGACAAATTTAAAAAACAAAAAATAAAAGATAGTGGAAGAAAAAAAAAAGAGTTGAAACAAAAAGAAATATAAAAAAAGAGAATATAAGATAAACAAAATACTTATACTTGACTTTTTTTATATTTGTTTTCAATCATAATCCATTTCCTATTAATATTTTATTCCGATATTAAGGTATTTGTCAAAAGTACTCTTTTGTTGTCAATATTTAAAATTAATAATTGGTAATATTTAAAATTCATTAATACTTATTTTGTTATATTAGAATTTTAATATATACAATTTTAAAAATATTTATGTAATTATTATTATATCAATCACAATCAAATTAATAAATTATGAACTAATGCCTCTAGCAGTTCAATAACTTATTCAATTTTAAAAAAACATTGATTTCTTTACAATTATCCATGTTCAAAGGATGAAAATATACATTGGCACTAATTGATTCACAAATTATGTATATAATATAGCTTCACTGTAATATCTAAAAAAATAAATTATAAGGCCTTATGTATTATATGTAATAAATTATATATTTTACTACAAATTAGTCAAACTACTCAAAAAATATTTATTCAATTTTGAAGGACTCACAATCAACCTGAAAGAAGCCATGGTGTTGCTTATTTATGTGGTGATCATCCTAAAGTTCCTTTAATAATCCCACTCTAGCATAACATGGTTGTAATTTCCTTGAAATTTTACCAAGAGCTGCACCGAGATCTAATGCTTTATCACAATGAGCTAAATGCTATAAAGCTTAAAACCATATATAACAATGGCTGAATTGTTTTTGTTTGGGCAAAATGATTTAATTTATCCAAAGTATAATAAATGTTATTTCTTTAAACTACTGCAAGGAGCAGACTCGATGTAGTCTTTAACTAGTTAAGGTTCCAAATTTTTCATATGAATGGATAATCTTTTTATGAATAAATAATTTTCTCATTACAAGATAGCTAATTTGGACTTGATGCTCCTGTTCTCATTTCTAAGGCACAGAACATTTTGTATTTTCCAACCAAAAAAAAAATTATCCATATACAATAAGCCTATGTACGTTATCTAACATGCAATTGCTTACAAATTAATTCAGCAATCTCTCAACAATCAAATACATGTTGGAATATTTTTTATGTAGACTCATATTAATTGTTTTTTATTTTTTAAAACGTGAGTTGACAAATAGTCCATTGAGATATTCAAGTCCAAATTTATTATTAAAATGATCATTTATAATTGAACTAAACACGCATTAAAATTTTAACTTAAATTTAGTTAGCAATCATAAAAGTGTAGACTAATAGGTTTTATTGAAATCCATAATGAAAAAATCAAGTTTGTTAAAACCAGACCGGACCGACCAATTTGACTAGTGAACCGGTCGATTGGCTGGTCCATATACTGTAGAAAATCAACTATAGGGAGAACCGGTCAAAACCCATTAAAACTAGTCAAAAATCGGTGAAACCGTTAAAAATCGGTCGGTCCACGATTTTGACCGGTTCCCATTATATGTCAAATTAAAAAAAAAAAAATGAATCTGATTGTGGAATCAGATTTGAACAACGCACAAAGCTTCTTCCCTTTTAGACGCGAAGGAAGCAGCCACGTTTGAAGCTCTAAAAGCGAACCAAAGCTTCGATCTGTCATCAAAGAAACCTGCAATTGAAGACGAATTTCATTGCCGGCAAATCCCCATTCGAGATCATGTAAAGTAATTGTGAATGAATCGAAGAAGAAGCTCCTACACGCTGCACTAATCAAAGGAACCCAAGAACGAAGGAGATCTCCATAACACGCTGCACTAATCAACCGAAGTAAGCTCCTTTGCCACCAACAAGCTTTGTTGCACAAAAGAGGTGACTGAGAGTGGGAAACAAACAACTAGGTAAAGAGGAAGAAGCTGTGACTGGGAGCTATAAATCATACTATACGAATGAGAATAAAAGTGCAGGGACTTAAGGTAAATGATAACCAATCGTTTAGATTTAATATTACATTATTGATTTTAGTATTCTGAATGTTGCTAGGTGTTGGATAGATAATGGAGGGAGTTTAATTTTTTCATGAGCTGAAAATGCACACAATTTGTTCGAAGAAATGCTTCAAAGATTGGTTAATGTTGTTAAGAATAAAATTCATTACTTCAATAGCTTTAGATTTAATATTACATTATTGATTCTAGTATTCTAAATGTTGTTGGGTGTTGGATAGATAATGGTGGGAGTTTAATTTTTTCATGAGCTGAAAATGCACACGCTCTGTTTGAAGAAATGCTTCAAAGACTAGCTAATCTTCTTCTTACTTGTATATGATTTCAATATTGTGTTTTCTGTATTGTTCAATATTTAATTTTTTCTGTATGGTTCTGTATTGCATTTAAAAGAATGGAAGCCTCAAATGATTCCACTCCCGACATGAATAATAATATTAACAGTAGTGATGCACCATCATTAGACAAACAAGCCATAGCAGCATCTTTTGCATCAAATCGTGGGAAGACTGATCCAGCATGGGAGCATTTTTCTTTTAAGAAAAAAGGGAAAACTGCTGTGTACACTTGCCTGCATTGTTTTTCAGTATATAAGGGAGGAGGCATAAATAGGATGAAGCAACATCTTGCTGGAATTCCGGGTCAAATAAGCTCTTGTAAAAAAGTTTCTCATGATATTTGCCAAAGAATGCAAGAGTTATTGAAGCAAGTGCAACAGAAGCACAAGAATAAGGAGCTCAATCAAGCATATGAGAATGAAATTGAATATGGAGAAGAAGAAGCTCAGGAAGTTCAACCACTTAAGAAGCAACCATTTGCTTCAGGCAAAAGAAAAAGTAATACAATCATAAAAAGTTATTTTACTCTAAGGACAACTCCTAGTTCCTAACCAAGTTTAAAAAGTGTTCTATCTAGTAAAGAAGCAATACACAAAGCTAAGATGGTACTAGCTAGATGGTTTTACAATGCTTGCATTCCATTTAATGCTATTCAGTCTCCCTACTGTCAGCCTGCTATTAATGCAATGATGGCAATTAGGTCCGAGTTTAAAGTCTCATTTTATTACGAATTAAGAGTTAATTTGTTGGGAGATTGCAAGAAAGAGTATCAGCTACTTGTTGAAAGTCACAGGGCTAGTTAGAAAGACATTGGATGTACAATCATGGCTAATGGTTGGACAGACCAAAGGCAAAGAACCTTGATAAATTTTTTAGTTTATTCTCCGCAAGGCATTATTTTTGTGAAATCTGTTAATGCCTCAGATGTGGTGAAAGATGCCAAAACATTGTTTCAAATGTTTAGTGAAGTCATTGAGTGAGTTGGGCCTAATATTGTTGTTCATGTGGTGACTGATAATGCAGCTAATTACGTGGCAGCGGGCAAATTGATATATGAAAAGTATAAGCATATTTTTTGGCCATCATGTGCTGCTCACTGTTTGAATCTCCTTTTAAAGGACATTATTAGCATGCCTAATGTGGTAGATCTTGCATCAAAGGCTGCAAAGATAACAATCTTTGTATACAACCATATGTATATTTTATCTTAGTTAAGGAGAAGAGAAAGTTGGAGAAAAATTGTGCATCCAAGAGCAACTCGATTTGCCACTACTTTTATTACATTGAAAAGTCTTTATGATCATAAGCATGATTTGCAAGCTTTGGCTATGGAAAAACACTTCATCAATTACAAGTTAGCAAAGACAATAATAAAAAAAATTATTAGTGCTATCATACTAGATAGTAAATTTTGGAATGATTGCTTAGTTATCATAAAGGTTATGGCTCCCCTTATTTGATTGCTAAGAATTGAAGATAAAGACGAAAAATCTTCTTTAGGCTATGTTTATGAAGGCATGCGAAGAGCAAAGAATAGAATAAAAGAATTGTTTAAAAATAGAAAGAACTTGTACAAGCCTTACATAGACATTATTAAGGCTCCCTGGGACAAGCACTTAGAGTGTAATCTTCACGCAGCTACTTATTATTTGAATCCTACTTTCTTTTTTGATGAAAGCGAAAAATTCTGTACGAAGAATAGCATCATCCAATCAATGCTTGATTTGTTTGAGATACAAAAATATTGTTCTAACATAAATCAAGCAGTTTAAGAAATGCAACTTTATCATACTCGCCAAGGATCTTTTAACTGATTATATGTTTTCAATGTGTCAAAGACAATACAGCCCAGTAACCACTAATTCATACTTTAATAGTTGTGACCATCTTTTTTTAAAATTTTTAATACTTTAATTATAGTTGATAAAATAATGTACTTTAATCTTTATGTAGATAATTGGTGGCACTTGTTTAGGGCTAGTACTCTAATTTTACAAAAGATGGCAATACGTCTTCTTAGCCAAACAACTTCTTCTTTGGGATGTGAACGAAATTAAAGTTTGTTTGAGCACATCCACACAAAAAGAAGAAATAAACTAGAACATCAAAGATCAAGTGATCATATGTTTGTTACTTATAACCTGCGGTTGAAGAATAGGTACATAAATATACTTAAAATGTCATCTTTATTTATTAATTTTAGCATTATTAAATCTCTATTTGATATTTTAATATTTTATTTTAGGTTGCAAAACAAAAAGAGAAATTATGATCCTGTTGATTATGAGTCCATTGATAAAGTTGAGTTTTGGATTATTGAAGAATAAACACCTCCTGAGTTTAGTAGTGAAAAGGTTGAAAATGAGAATTTTATTTATGAAGAAAATGTAATCCCAATAGTTGGAAATGAAGAAGTAGACATTGCAGACAAACCAGTTATGGAATCACTTGATGATTTAGATGTTGGACTTCATGATGATAGTGGTCCTAGTGTGGATGCTAATATATTGGCACATGATGGATTTGACATTAATGAATGTTATGATTGAGAATAATTACTTGTTAGTTCACTACTTTATCTTGTGATTGTGGATGTTGTAATGGATATTAAATGTTTAGTTTGTTAATTACTTTATGTTGTAATGGATATTAACTTGTTTGGATTTGAATATTATTGTATCATGTTATTTAGTTTATATGAGAATTTTTTTATATATAAAATTACTACCGGTTGGACCATGGTCGAACCACTAAACTGTAAATCAATACATCAACCGGTTCAATGGCTGGTCTGATTTTTAAAACATTAAAAAAAACTTAGCAAGAAATTATTAATTATTTCTTATTTTCTAAAATATGAGTTAACAAATAGTCCATTAAGATATTCAAGTCTAAAATTATTATTAAGATGATCATTTATAATTAGGCTAAACACACATTAAAACTTTAACCTAAATTTAGTTAGCAATCATAAAAGTATAGGCTAATAGGTCTTATTAAAACCCGTAATAAAAGAGTCTAATAAGAAACTATTTAAGACTAAACCCTCTCTCTAACTTTAATTCAATGCCTGCTTAACCATATAATGTTTATAGTTAAGAGAAGAAAATCTTGCCAAATCTATAGTCATTTAATTCAATGGAGAAATCATGTAAGTACATAGATATAAGTTGTTTCATATAATTATAAAATTGTTTATATGTTATTCTTTATGCAAAAGATCTCACTCTATTGTTTTGCACTTTTACATGTGATTGTTAGTGTAATATCAATTATATATCTTACATGTGGTATCAAAGCCTTAGGTGTGCATAAATTTAGAATGTCTCTATTAAATCCATATGAATAAAATTCTCTCCCTTTTTTATCTTTTTGCATAAATTGTTTTAGGGGTTTTAATATTTGATTTGGAAGTTTTATGTTGATGTATAAATTGCTTATTTTCAGATCAGCATGATTAAAATTTCCTTTCTTTTGAAATTTTAGATTTTCTTCATATATAAAATTTAATCTTGAAACATATAGAATTTCTATTGCAATTCTTGTGTGCAAAAGCTTTTGAACATGATTAGAAATTCATCTAGATCATTTAATTGTGTTGAAATTTTTCTAAGAAGTCTAAAATTGAAGAAGAAAATTTTTAGCCCCCCAAAACCTTTTAGATTAAAAAAAAAACTCTCTAAATGAAAGAGAAACTTGTTTAAATCTCAAATCCACTTTAGAAGAGGTAGAAGCATGTAAAAAATCGCATATTGAGGTCGTAGGTTATGTTGGGTGTGACGACCCTAAATTTTAATATCGGTGATTATAGCTAAATACACAATTAATAAATAATGATCAAGGTTTGGAGTCGTTACAATTAATTATATTAAGAAAATATAGAGGAAATTTAAACCTTGATACTACTAGGATCATCAACTAACAACCATAACGGAAACATGCATAAAAGGGTTTGTGCCATCATTAAAGGTTTAGGATTCATCCATTAATCAATTTTAACCCACAAAAACATCCTACGAATGTACTCATGCTATTCCCTAACATTAGCCATACTGAAATTAGGGTTTCTAGGTTAAATATAGGAGTTTGGGAACTTGCGCCGCGACCTGGAACCTTCCCGTCGCGGCTAAGTTAGGTTCTGAAGCTCGAAAACTAAGTTTTTAGACTTGTGCCACGGCCAAGTTGCTTTCGGGACGCGGCGAGTTGGATCTGCGCCGCGGCCAACCTATGTGGCGCCGCGGTGAGTTTTGTTACTGTAACCTCCCTAATTAATTTCCTCGACTCGCGCCACGGCAGGACTTCTTGCGTCGCGGCGAGGTTACATTCTGTCCCCCTCCTAGGTGATTTTTTTTGCTCTGCGCCGCAACGAGAGTTATCAAACCGCGGCGTCCTTCGCCACTGTCACTCCCTAGGCCGTGGCGAAGCCTTCCTGCCGCGGCGTGACTCCCTTCTGTAGCTGTTTTCCCTATATTTCGCCCTCTACACTCCATTTCTCTTCTTAGGGTCACTCTAAGGTCACTTCCCCTCATTTTATATGGCTCTAATGGCATTTATCTACCTTATTTACTTAGCTATGCTTCCATTACTAACTCAAATCTTATATGCCCA
Source organism: Erythrophleum fordii (assembly GCA_032878935.1). Classification (NCBI taxonomy): domain Eukaryota; kingdom Viridiplantae; phylum Streptophyta; class Magnoliopsida; order Fabales; family Fabaceae; genus Erythrophleum; species Erythrophleum fordii. The sequence continues at coordinate 31,860,172 of JAVQMF010000050.1, forward strand.
TTTCTTTCCTCTAATTATCTTCTATCAGCAAGTTTATAAAATAACAACAACAGATTATACATGAACCACTAACAGCCATCCTTAAATACTCAATCAATAGGGGTTCCATACAATAGGGGTTCATATCAATATCTCAATGGTTACATTTCTATTAATAGCCATATTGTAGGTCCACATAATTTACAGTAGATATCTTGAATCCATACAGCAATTACCAAATTAAGATGAGGTCTAATCCCTCAATACATACATCCTCAGAAACCAAAATATGGACGCCTACACTTGGCAATACAGATACATGATGATACTATACAAGACTAAACAAAATTTAGCATCTACCCTATTACACTCAGACCAAGTGTAGCCTCCCCACACTAGGCTTCAGTTCATGGATGTTCATCCACTTGTTTGCCCTTATCTTTACCCGAGGAACCTTCACCTGAAATTGTAATCCCATAAAATGGGGTGAGATACACATCTCAGTAACCAAGGTAATTCCATCATATAATCCAGTTTAATCAACATATATGCATGAATCAAAATCCATATTAGAATCATATCAGTCATTTCAGCAAATGAAATAATTAGGCTATCATGATTACTATCCCATACTAGCAATCATATATTTAACATGTTAAAGGCCATTAACATCGGGAGAGGCCCGTCCACGGCACCTACTCCATTGAGCATAACCAGGGCTTAGTGCATCTGGGGTTTGATCATAACCCGGTGCTCGATCGAAGCACATGCACGGGTGGCAGTCGCACCACAGCTCTACCATGGACTCACAAGGTCCAATCATAATACAACAGATAACCAACCAATTCATTCAACATTTCAAATCATTCATATATAGTAAATATGAAATTAAAATAGATACATGCATGGAATTAATGTAAACCCCGGTTACCTCACTTGTAAACAAATTTACAATAGCCACCAATGGTACAAAATTCCTATAACCATAGCATCAGAAAATTACCACTCTAATTCATCATTAATAGTAGCAATAAGTACCCAAAGAATTTAAATGCTAATATCTACCTAAATAGCACTTACCCAGTCACTACAGGTCTCAATTTCGGATTCAAGTATCTCTCATCAGAAATCTCAATGTTTCACCTAAAATCCTAAGCAAATTCGTACAAAATTAATACCCATATTATAAATCAGCTTTGGGGGTCTCAAATTAGCAAGAGTAACATCAAAATAGAGGGTTTAAACTCACCTAATGTCAGCCCTAGCCTCAACCTACGAATTTCATCAACAAAACCCCAAATAACCACATTTCAGATTTTGGGTAGGGTGAAAATCCTCCAAATGAAAAACTAATCAGACTAAATTAAAGAGAAAGATGAGGGGATTAAGTTGTATAACTATTACATTGGTTGAATCTTGCTCTAAGTGTGAGAAAATATGAGATTCTTGCCCTCAACCCTAGCCTCCTTCCCAACCTTCGAATTTGTTTCTTGTGTTTCAACAAATGGGAAAAGTGGCTGAAGCATTAGGGTTTTAGGTGGGTTTAAGTTGGGTCAGGGGATGGGTCATGGGCTGCTCCAAGGTTAAGATCCAATTGGGTTTCAGATTTTAGCTTATTGGGCCAGTTTTGAAGTGTTGGGCTGCAGAATTTCTTTGGGCCAGCTCTTATGCATTGGGTTGCTGAAATTTAATTGGGTTTGGGCTAAGTTTGAAGGGTTCAAGGGTTTGGGTCTGCATCTAATTCATTGGGCCTCCATTAGCTTCTTATCATGGTTCATTAATTTGGGCCTAGATGCAATTTCTATCCTAATTAATTCTCAAACCCATGTTAATAATTTATCTCTCTAAAAATCCCCATTCACTTAACTTGCCCAATCATCCTATATTAATTATTCTTAATTAATCTTAATCCATGATTAATACCTTAATTAATTTCGGGGTGTTACATTGGGTCCACGAGACTCACTTCCAAACACACAACCCAACCCGCTAAAGGTTGAAGACAACCTCCAACATGCCACATGCAGGCCCACAAGTGGGCCATTCACGGGTGTTGTGTGTAAGCCACTCCTAGCCTCTTTTAACATGTTACTTATGCCGTTTGGCTCATTTTGTTATTTATAATTTTTGAGTAATTTATTTTTAATTTAACATCTTTGATTTATATGGCTTTTCCTATAACAAAATTAAGTATTTTATTTTTCTAAGGCATTAAATGGCATTGGAAAATTATAGAAAATTTGAAATAGTACTTTCACTCAAATGACCTAATTCTAGGCTGTACTCTCCTTATATAAGTATATAAAATTTATACTCTCAAGTCTAAATTTGTATAGTTAAATATTATAAAGTTTAGCTCTTAATTTATTATTAAAGTAGTTGTTCACTTTTTAAATGTACCAATGATTCATAATTTGATATCTTAAGATATATTTAGTATAGTATTCTATTTGATTGATCAAATTCAAAATTTTCCCTAGTTTAGACATTTAATTTTGTGAGCTATGATGAATATTTATCACTAAAGTGATTCATTCATTGAAGTCTTACAAAATCGCCTAGTTTCTTTGTTGATAATAAATAGGGCAATTATTTTAATCCAATATGAGAATATTATTTTGTAAATTTACAAAATCATTTAATTCCTTTATTGTTAGAATTGTTTTGAATTATTATACATAATTACCTACCCAAAAGGGGTGATTATGTATATTATTTTCTGTGCCACATAAGGTGTGTAAGTAGAAATAAATGGTTGAAAAAGTCCACCTACCTAAAAGGAACAACCTCTTTTAATTCATATATTTCTTTGATGCTTAAAGTGTGTGTGTGTGTGTGTGTGTGTGTGTGTGTGTGTGTGCGTGCGTGCGTGCGTGCGTGCGTGCGTGCGTGCGTGTGTGTGTGTGTGTGTGTTGGGGAATGAATTTTTCAATGTTATGCATATTCTCTTTTATTATTTGCTTCATATAAAAGAGACCAAATTGTATATCATATTCTTTACCAAAAGGGAAGTTCATGACGCACTTGGTGCTCTTTATGGATAGCTTATTTAGGTTTAAGCTATGTATATAATAATTGCTTGTTACGTTAACCATGTTGCATTTTCTTAAGTAATTTCTTTTTGTTGTATACTACACCACCACCATAAAGTTCTTGACTAGTTCTAATTAAAAGAAATGGAAGCAAAATGTGGATTTTTCTTTTGGAATAGTAAATATTGACATGGCATTACGTATATGTGAAGCTCTGAAACCTACTGAAAAGAATAGCACTAAGGAAAAGGAATACTATGCTAAATGGAAAAAATTTAACCTTATGGCCATGAAGAGGTTTATTCTTAAACATCTTATAACTAGGTTAGCAAATACCACTAGTGCTAAAGAGTTCTTAATTGCTATAGGAAAGAGATTTCACTTGATAGATAAAATTGAAGCTAGGAAATTAATGAGTAAGCTAAAATTCATGAAATATGATAGCACTAAAGGAGTAAAAATATATATCATGATGCTGGTACATGTTCAAACTAAACTCAAAGCTCATGATATTCTTTTCTTGACAATTTTGTCATTCATCGTGCACTTAATTTGCTTTCATAAGAGTTCAGTTAAATTAAGACTGCTTATAACACGCAAAACCAAACATGGGGTATCAATGACCTAATTTCCAAATGCATAGTTGAGGAAAAAAAGCTGAAGAGAGAGAAAAGTGAGGCAACTTATTTTGTTTCTCACAGTAAACTAAGTTTCCATAATGGGAAGAGAAAGATTAAAAAAGTCAAAGTCTCATACTCTCAAGAGAGATCAAAAATTCAAAAGGCATGGTAATATAAGGAACAATGAAAATGGAGGGTTCAAGGACAAGTTAAATGACATAAAATGCTTTTTTTTTTTCTTTTGTAAAAAGAAAAGGCATAAGAAGGTTGATTGTTTCAAGAACAAGGCTTGACTATAGAAGAAGAATAAGGAATGAAGTGAGTTACTAGCTTGTAATTGTTTTGAATCAAATGTTATGGATATTTCTTTAGACTCTAAGTGGCTTGATAGTGGTGCTTTTATTCATGTTACATCTACTCTACAGGGTCTAAGAAACATTAAGAGATTAGGTGAGAAAGAGTCTAAACTTAAAGTTGGAAATGGAGCTAATATTGCAATGGAACTTATTGGAAGTGCTATCTTGTTATTCAATTCTAATATTAAGTTATGTTTAAAAAACACTTTTTATATTCCTCTTTTAAGAAGAATTTAGTTTCTTTTTCTTTACTTAATAAAGCTGGATATTATTTTAATTTTTGGAATAAAATAGTCAATATTTTGTATGATTTCAAGGTAATTGGTAGTTCATTTTGTTTGATGAATTATATAGACTATGTTCGTTTCCCATTGATAAATGTTTATCCTTCAATGTGGAAGAACCTATGACTAAAAGAGAAATCCTCCTTATTATGTTACGAATGAAAGAGTTAAAAAGTTGATTAAAAATGACATTTTACTTTCTCTTGATTTGGGAGAAATAGGAATTTGTATTGATTGTGTGAGAGGAAAATTAATGAAATTCAATAAAAGTGTGATACACAGTAAAAAGTTTTTAGAAGTGATTCACATAGATATCAGTCAGTCATACTCGACTATTATATATGGCAAGAATTATTTTATCACCTTCATCAAATATTTTTCACGTTATGGTCATATTTTCTTAATTAAAGAAAAAATTGATGCTTTAGAAATGTTCAAAATCTATCGTACTAAAAATGAGAAATAATTAGAGAAAATCATCAAAATAATAAGATCCAATTATAATGATGAATATTATGGAAAATATGATGAAAATGGCAACAGAACATTTTGCTAAGTACTTGCAAGATTATGGTATTGGAACCTAGTATACCATGCTCAGATACCCTGAGCAAAATGATGTAGTAAAGAGACAAAATTGCACACTTATAGATATAATTAAAATCATAATGAGTAGGTCTAACATACCTATTTTTTTTAATAAGATGAAGTAATAAAAACTATCGCTTACATTTTTAATCGTGTTCTTAGCAAATTTATGCTTTATACACCTTTTGAATTATAGATTGGTAGGAAGTTGAGTCTCAATCATTCCGCATTTATGGGTGCTCTACTGAAGTAAAGATTTATAACCCTTTTCGGAAGAAGATAGATTCCAAAACATTATGATATTTTTTTATTAGATAACTAGAGCACTCAAAAGGATATAGGTCTTAATATTCAACTCAGAGTATTAGAAGTGTTAAGTCATTAATGGCAAAATTCATAGAATTTGATATAGCATATGAGAGTTGCTCTTAAGTCTTTAAACTGAGTAAACCAAATGACATTCTCCCTATTCTTTTATTGCAATCTAATGACATTTTTGCACCTATGAGTTTAAGGAAAGAATAATGGATTTAACTATCTTGGCCAAGGTTCTTATCATAGATGAAGTTTCTCAATTACTTGAACCAATTCTGAAAACAATTTAACCAGCCCCGTAAACATAACATCCAGTTTCAGAAATGTTTCTAATGAGATCTTAGAGAGAAAGAATACCAGCAATTTCAAATGATTACTATGTCTACTTTAATGAAGTAAAATTTGACATTGGTCAAACAATGAATCCCTTGACCTTCAATAATCCCATTAGCAGTCTTCAATTGAGCAAATGGATGAATGCAATAAAGGATGATATGACTTTTATGACGAATAGTGGAGTTTGGGAGTTTTGTTGAACTATTGATAGGATATAAATTGATCGGTTGCAAATGGGTATTCAAAATTAAGAAAGATTATAAAAGACAAATTGAAAGATTTAAGCCATGTTAATGGCTAAAAACTTTTTGCAAAAAGAAGAGATTTATTTTATTGAGGCATTTTTATTGGTATCCACTGAAGATTCTTTTAGAATCATTATGACTTAGTGGCTCATTTCAACTTAGAACTACATCAGATGGATATGAAGATAACTTTTCTTAGTGGAAGCCTTGATGAAAAGGTGTACATGATGTAACCAAAAGGTTTTGAGGAGAAAGCTAAAGAAAGTATGGTGTGCAAATTAAAAAAAAAATTGATGTACAATCTTAAACAAGCTTCACATTAATGGTATTTGAAATTTAATAAGGTTGTGCCCTCATTTGGTTTTGTAGAAAATAAATTTGAATAGTGCATGCATATGAAGACCAGTGGGGATTGATATATTTTTCTTGTACTTTATGTGGATGATATTTTCCTTGCAAGTAATGATTTAAATTTGCTTCAAGAAGTAGAAATTTTCTCATTTGATACTTTTGATATGTAAGACTTTAGAGAGGTTTCATACATTCTAGATATTGAGATACATCATAATAGAACTTGCGGTACTTTGGCATTACCTTAAAAAAAATATATAAATCATATGTTGAAACGTTTTAACATGTAAAATTGTAGGCCTAGGAATGTGCCTATCGTTAAAGGTGATAGATTGAGCAAAAACTCAATGTCTAAGAAATGAGATTAAGAAGGAACCATGAGGAATATCCCATATATTAGTGAAATTGAAAGCTTGATGTATGCATAGGCATACACTTAACTAGATATTGCTTTTGCAATGAATGTCTTAGGTCAGTATCTTTCTAATCCCAATTCTCATCATTAGGTTACGACTAAGAAAGTTATGAGGAATTTGCTAAAAAACAAAGAATTTTATGCTTATTTACACAAGAGTTGAAAATATGGAGTTGGTAAGTTATTCAGACTCTAATTTTGTTAGTTGTCCAAATGATTTAAAATCCACTTCTAGTTTTATTTACACACTTGCTGAAGGTATAGTTTTATAGAAAAGTGTGAAAAAATTTGATTACATCATCAACCATATATGCAAAATTTGTGGCTTGTTATAGAGCAACATTGCAAGCTATTTGGCTCAAGAACACCATGTCGAAACTTATGTGATTGATTCCATTACTAGACCACAAGTTATTCATTATGATAATAATGCAATTGTGTTTTAATATAAGAATAATAAGATTAACAGTGGGTCTAAACATATGGAGATCAAGTATCTCATAGTTAAAGATCTAGTGAAGAAAGGTAACATTGTTGTAAAATTTATAAATATAGAATTGATGTTGGCTGTTCCACTAACCAAAGGATTAAGATCTATACAGTTTAAAAAACATGTTGAGAACATGAGTATTTTGGAGTCTCTTAATCTTTTGGGTTAGTGGGAGTTTGTTGCAATTTTATTTCTATGTTGACTTTATTGTATTTTAATTACATTATTAATTTTCACATCGCCTTGGATTTTCATGCATAATGTGCTATATTTTTGCACCATTAAATTATTTATATAGTAATGGTTTACTTAAGTAGAGAAGAAATACAATATGTATTTTAAGAATAAGGCATAGTGTCGATCTTAAGTATAACTGTTGTATTTGCTTTAATATGTCTTAGTCGACGTTATACAATATTCTTAAAAAAAGGCCATTTGAGACATATGGGTTTATTGAAGCTAGTTGATTTCTCATGCCAGTTGAACATAAGAATTATTGAGAAATTATATAGATGATTGATAAGAAATAGTACACTATTAATCACTTTGAGAATTATTTCTTATTATACTTCCAAACTTGTGATCCATGTCAGCACAATTATTAGCATGTGTGAATATGGATAAGAATATGTCAATGAAGGATATATTATCACCATTATCCCACGTTGATGGTTGCATTGGATTGGATTGTACTCGTTGCATTATAAAGGGATCATTTTCAAAAGATGTGCATATAAAATTGTTTCATTAACTCAAGAGTTATTTTACAAAATGAATAAATTTTTTCTCATAATAATTAATGTGGCCTAAGTGTTAGAATATTAAAATATATTTTTTATATGAACTCACATTAATTATTTTTTCTTTTTTAAAATGTGGGTTGACAAATGGTTCAAGTCCAAAATTATTATTAAAGTGATCATTTACAATAGGGCTAAACATATATTCAAACTTAAGTTTAAGTCTAGTTAATAGTTATAAAAGTGTGGGTTGATAAATTTTATTGAAACTTGTAATGGGAAGATTTAAAAATAAACTATTTAAATTAAGGCTAAGTCTCATCTTTAATCCTAATTCAATGTTTGTTTTCCTATAACGATTGCTATAACTTTTAAGGTTAAAAGAGAAAGATCTTGTCAAATTTATAGTTGTTTAGCTCAATAAAAAAATCAAGTACACACATAGATTTGAGTTGTTTTATATAAGTATGAAATGTTTATATGCTCTTCTTTATACACTAGATCTTAATCTAATATTATTATACTTTTACATGTTATTGTTAGTGTAATATCAATTAGATATCTTACAATACATATACACAAAGTAACAATTAAAAAATTCTTGACATTTGAGAGAATTTCTTTTCTATATGTTTCATAAGGGAAGACTTTAAAGTGGAAGCAAGGATAACCACGAATAACTTCAATCATGATACATGTAGGAAGCTCAACAATAAAAGAACATTTGAACACCTGAAAAAAAAGCATAGAAAGAGAATAGAGAAAAGTATGTTGTTTCCTAGTAGATTACAAAATGGATGTTCTCAAAGATATATATATTTTTTATTGAGAAGCCTTTCAAATGTCATTATTCAAAATTTGCATACTCTCCCATCAAAAGAGTGTAAATTTTATTTAAAGTGTATAATAATTGGTCATAATATGCTAATCTACGAATTATCATATCTAACAAAATTGAAAAACAAAATTTAAGAACCACTAAATCAAAATATTTGAAATTTAAAAACTGAATATAGAATATCTTATCATGATTTAAAATACTTCATTATTAATTAAATATAAAATATTCTAACTTGTATTTCACCCATGTGGTGAAGATGAAGGTAGTCATAATCTCGACCACAGTAAAAGTAGAATTGCAATGCAACACAACACTTGGGCAATGTTACACGCATATGTGTAGTACATAGGATTTAGATCGGATTCTAATCAAACATTAGTATCCCAAGTACCAGCTTCTTTTTCGCTGAAATCTCTAATCCGAGAGGTTTTTCTGTGCTCATTGTTTGAAAGCCAGGAGAAGCATCCACTAGGGCTCTTGACCTCAGAACCAATATTCTTGGCCATCTTTGTTCTATCCTCTTCATCTTCCACCTTCATTTTCTGCTTATGTAGCTTTCGCATCACATGTGCTTCAGCAAGACCATAACCTGACAACGCCATCCCCAACAAGTTTAGGTGGCCCCTAGGATTATTAGAGCTGAAGAGAACCAGAATATTGTGTGACTGCAGGAGTGGAAGGACCCCAGGGGGTCATTTACGGGCTCGCGCCTCTGCTGAATCGGCTTGGGGAACAAGCAAAGTAGGCCCCAGAGTCTTGACTTATGAATTTTGCGGGGCCAACCCAATTGCGACGGTCTTGCTTGGTGGTCTATGTTATCATTATCTTGGTGACCAAGAAATTTGTGAGTTTCTGCGAAGGACCACCTTATCTTTTCGTCAACAACGCCTTGCATGCCACGACTGCTGCTTGACGTGTAAGTGTAACAACCAAGAATTTATATTTATTGTATCCTTTATTAAAGGACAAGATTTAAATAAAAAATTTTATGTGTCTATTATTACTTTCTCTTTTTTTAATAAAAAATAATATATGAAAGAAAAAAGTTGAAAAACTCAATCATGTGGTAATTAATTTTAAAATGTAACAAAATATTTTCTTTAGCTTTGAATTATATTAAAAACATTAAATCCATGTAAAGTTAACTCCAAAAAGGCTACTTCCTCACCTTGGCATTCTTCACGGACCAACGTAAGTTAGGATAAAAATACAAATACAAAAAACCATATAATCCTTACATAGACTCCTGCAGTTAATTCCAATTGAAGTTTTTTTTAGTATTAAATTTATTGAGATATTTATTTCATTTTAAAATTTATGTAAATAAACTTTAGTTCAGAGAAGTACCTCAACATTCTTCATGGACCAACGTAAGTTAGGATAAAAGTACAAATACAAAAAAAACCATATAATCCTTACATAGCCTCTTGCAGTTAATTCCGATTGAAGTTTTTTTTTTAGTATTAAATTTATTGAGATATTTATTTCATTTTAAAATGTATGTAAATAACGTTAGTTCAGAGAAGTAAAAGTTAGCTTTCCCTTAAAATTGATTATCAGACTAATGGTGTTATCATACATCAGAATCCACCAGCTGCATCCTTGCTCAAAATATAGTGCCTGCAAGTATACAATCATGTTGAACCAGTTCAAACGAAGCATTTTAATCATGAGCTTTGGTTCAAATGCTTCTAGAGTATCTTTAATACGGAGGATTTCAAGTTCAAATTCCCGTTGAAGCAAAATAACTGACAAAAAAAAAGGTGACCATTTTATTTACTAGACAGTAGATTACATGTGGCCAAAAAAGCAAAAAAAAAAAAAAACCACAGGTTATAAGGGGACCAGCCAAAAAGAGGTGGGGTGAACATAGGTTATAAGTGAACCAATAATGGTCAACACTGGATAATATTATTTATAGAAATTTTATCAGCCTCCTTGAAGCTTCCGATATACATTCTCTGTGACCAAATGCACTAACTCTAATAAACTCCTCGCCGCCAGGACCAAATCCTATGCCTGGGACGGTGACTATGTCCGTTTTCCCTAGAATCGTGTTGAACACGTCCCATGATTTCAAGCCAGGAAAATGCACCCACACGTAAGGTGCATTTCTGCCTCCATACACCTTCAGGCCAAGTGATTCAAACGTGTCAACTAGAATTTTGGCATTCTCCTTGTAGTAATTCACAGTGTCACTAAGCGCCTGAAAAGTCATTGATGGACACAAAACAAACAAAACAACCGTCAAGTTTTGATCTATGGAAATCAAGAAAAATTTTAGTCGAACAATTTTGTTGTAAGTAGTCAAGAGAAGAGATGATAGCCAAATTAGACCAAAATAAAGAAGAATCTCACAGGTGATATTACTAATAGGACTAATAAGTTAACCCTGTTCAAGAGCATCATGTTATAGACTCCAGAAAGCAGGAGAAAGACAAACACATGAAGAATACGGCAGAAAGAAGATTTGACTAACCTGATAACCTTCTTCAGAAAGGCAAGCAAGTCCACCAGCCTGAGCAATACTTGAAGGACCATTGAAGCTGGTGCACACCAAGCGATTATAATCCTTTATCACAGGATATCCATTAGAATATAATAGTTCTTGGGGGACAACGGTCCAGCCCAGGCGGACCCCCGTGAAACCGGCAAATTTGGAGAATGATGAAATTTCAATTGCTACCTGCACTCATGTATATTCATCTTAAATATAGCTCAAAGGACAGTTATCAGGGGCCAACGGCTATAAAGTAATTAATTCAAAGCAATCAGCAACCTCTTTGGCTCCGGGGATTTCAAATATTGATCTTGGGCTTTCATCCGATATGTAAGTAGCATATGCAGAGTCATAAATGATTATGGATCCATTTGCTTTTGCAAAATCCACAAGCTGCTTCAGCTGCTGCCGAGATGCAGCATTACCAGTCGGATTGTTCGGAGAACAAAAGAAAATGACATCAGCCCTTGGAGTAGCTGATAAGTCTGGGAAAAAATTATTCTCAGGCACACACTTCATGTACACAATGTTTCTGTACTTCTCAGTTTCTGCTTGGTACCTGCCAGCTCTACCAACAATCACACTTGAATCTACATACGCCTATCATAAACACATTTATCAATAGTCTAAAACAGGAATCAAGGATAATAGCTGTTGTGTTTTATTATTTTCACATTACTGTTCAATATAGATCAAGTGAACCATCGAAGAATTACCGGAAAAGTTGGGTCCTGCACAGCCACTGACAAACTAGATGCTAGAAGCATCTGGCAATACGGATAGCAAAAGTCAGTTACTTCTAACAATAGTAAAATCTCTAGAAAGAAACGGGTATTTCATTTTCTGCTCTTCGTTCGAGCTAAGTCAGGTTCTCACTTCGTAACCTGACAATATCAATTAGTAATAGAATGGCCACTAAATCAACATCCCTTACCTGAATGCGTGAAATATCGCACTGTGCACCGTCGGATACGAAAACCTCATTCTCCTTCACTAGTGAATTTTGGTAAAATGTTTCAGCTATTGCCTTCCTTAAAGCCTGAAACAGCGAATGACATTATATAAACAGGGATTCCTGATGGATCCCTCAGGATGCTATTTATAATAAGCCCTCATGCTGAGTCATTGCTGACAAGCATCATGGCATTTCCATTTCAGTTGCCTACACCAGAGATAAACAGGACAAATCAACCAAATTAGAGACCTATTTCCCTCCGAAATGACATACTATTAGACTAAAGTTTGGCGTCCATCCTTCATTTTAAGGCATCGTTAAATGAAAAAATTCAGTCTCTGCAATAATAGGATTCCTAATATTACATACATAGAATTACTAGACTGAGCATGAAGAAAAGATCAAGATATCTGCCGAATAGATTGCTAGAAAATATGCTTCAATAATAAGTTGAGACAGAGCACATACAATATATTAGTTACAGGGGGTTTGGAAAATTTTCCAATGTTTTCCTCCCCTCTGATATATGAGAAAGTGAAGGGTTAAATATTAATATATGAAGAAGAAACTTAAAGACAAGCAAGTAGCACTTTACCCCTTCTCCTTGCTCTGGTCCATATCCCCTGTAACCTTGAACTGTTGATAAAGCAAGTGCTTTCTGCAAAACAGTACAGCATATTTTATTACCTTCATTATTGATAAGAAAAAAGTTAGTACTCAAGAAAGTCCAGCTTGTCTATCATCAGTTCTGTCCCTCAAGCTGGAACTTGTTAAAAGTGAAATTCAAGGCTACCAATGGCATAGAAAGCATTTTCCATTGATAAATCAATAAGTAAGATCACCATGATTTTATCATTATTTGTGTTAGTGTCTATGGGACAACCTCTGCCTCTGTTTCCTCTGCTTAGACACAGGCAATTATCTGACTGCACAGAAAAACAAATTTATTGCCACCACTTACCTCAGTCATAGCAGAAGTTATGATGTTTGGTATTGGTTGAGTGGTATCGCCAATACCAAGTCTAATTACCCTCGCATCTGGATTCTTCTGAGCATGTTCAGATTCTCTCATGAATATCTGGTTAAGATACACAAGATATTAAGAAACTGAATTAACAAAGTGGAAATGAGTTACAGACTTCAGTGAAAAATAATTATGAGACTCAAATGGCAAGGGGTAGCTTGATGAAATGCTTCAATCGTATCAAATTAATGTGATTTTAATCCAACTCTAAGGCATGGCAATCAATTCGACCTAGGATTTCCAAGTGATATCATTAGTAACACTACTTTCAGTGAAACCACAAACTAACAAGAGCCGGTCAGGCAGGAATGTTCAGAACTCACTGACCTCAGGAAACAAATATTCATTCTGCAGGTTCTCCATAGTGACACTGCGAGGGATTCCTGTCTGAAAATCTGTGATTGAACAGCATGTCAATTTGAGACATGAGATAGCTTGCTTAATTTCGTGATATTGAACCAGCAAGAATAGATTAAATCTAAAAGTTTAAGTAAATCTTTGTCCCTATAATTTCACTCCATTTCAATTTAATTTTATAATTTAAAATTTGTAACTAAATTTTCATAGTTTCAGAAGTTTTTAAATTTACATTGTTAAACTTCCATCAATATATCATTAAATTTTGTTAACACGACGGACTATGTAGTTTAACAGTACTCTGAATATATATATAATTTATATTAATTAAAAATAAGAATAAATAATAAAGTAAAATTAAATCACATGTATAACATATAGTACAACATATATTAAATAACTTGGATGATTTGATTTGAATCATGTATATTTATAGTGTTGACATGGTATATGATTGATCATATTAGCAAAATTTAATAGTCCACTAAAAAAATTAAATAACAGGAACGAAATTGAAGATTTTTAAAACAAGGAGAACCTAATTGTAATTTTTAGATTATAGAATCCAAATTAAAAATTAAGCAAAACTTTAAGCACCACCAATCCAAATGATTATAGTTAACAGAAAGTTGAATAATAAGAATATAGAAGTTACAGGCGGACAATGTGGAGAAAACTCCATAAATTTAGCAAATTTTACTGCTAAGAACTCACCAGCTTTCCCTTCTCTCAGAGACTTCCAACTGTTAATCACAAAATATGTACGAGTAAGTACAGTTCTGCCAAACATGAAGAGTAAAATGAAATTTCATCTAATGACCATATCAATCTGTTGTAAAGCTACCTGGTATATGCTGTACTAGGCTGTGCTGAAACAGCGCGCGGTATGCAGATGCAAGATGACATCTGATAAGGCATTGTTTTTTCAGTTTTCAACACTGCAATTTTCAAAATATAGAGGAACTATGGGTATTTGAGCATGAAGACCATAGGACCAATGAGACTTCTTATATACTTGTGGTTGAGAAGGGTCGCGGCAACTAGCAAAAGTCATGGGCAAAAGACGGAGAGCTTCGATAGGACAAAGAAAAGGGGCCCGAGAAACGTGTCCCGAGGAACAGCGGATTTTCTAAATTTCTCTTCTCCCAAATTTTCTTATGAAGTAGTTAAGAGAGAGAAAAAAATATAAGGGTTTTAATGTTTGATCTTATACTTCATGTTTATTTCCCTTTAACTTTATAGAAAAATTTAAATAAAACCCTAGAGGATATGTCCAAATTTAGTTCCTTTGCATTTACCTACTAAATGCATGAAATAAATTTTAAAAAGAAAAAAAAAACAGAAAGAGATTGTGAAAAACCTACTCAGTAATTCTTATTTCTTACCCAATTCTTCTCTTTTTAGATTTATCTAATATATTTAACGGCAAATACTCATAATACAAGTAAAACTTTATGTAGGCAGGTCATAATTACAAGAAAGCAACAAAATGATATTCACAGTTTCCGCATGCAAAAAGTTTTTGGAATAAAGTTGATCGGGCATTTGGATTCGTGGTATTTGGTAAATGGAGGATCTAATTTCTTTAATGTTCAAAAAGTTATTTAAAAAATAACTTCTCAACTACCGTTTTTCCATTCCTCATACGTGCTCCAATCTCCACAAGAGGTACCAAAAAGCGACATCTTAGAAAACCACCCTTAACAATAATGAAAAGCCCATTACCCCACCTGGCACAAAATCGTTCGCTCTGTCACTGCAGAATTCAAAGATGCCCTTACGTGTATCTTGCATTTTAAAAGAAGCCCTTTGTGGATGGGAACCCCCTTCCTGTAGTTTTCTTCGAGAATTACATCACATATGTGGAAGGCCTCACAAGAATGCTGAAAGCTAAAATAAAAAAATAAAAAGAATCAAGCACAAATGAGAATATAGAAAAGAATAATGGGTTATGAAAACGACCCTCGAGAGAAGTGGGGGAAGGAACAAGGCGCTAAATTTGCAAAATCCAATTGCGTAATCGCGTGAAATAAGCAGAGGAACAGTTTCTTGGACACTCCCGATGGACTTAGAATAGTCAAATTCTCCTCATCGGAGATGGCTTCTGCATCAACGGACAAGTGAGGAGGACAATTGTTATTTTGGTTACTCTGTGAGTGGGCATTAATGAATTTGCTATTCCCGAATTACCCCCCGGGCTAAAAAAAAAACCACGTAAACTCGCTCAATAATTAGCACTTCCGCTCGTCTTTCGGATCAAATGGGCGGTCGGCGGAAAATGTTAAAAAAAAACAGTTTCATTATAGCCTGTTGGTAAAACATACTTGTCATGTCCTGTCAAGTTTTTATGAAATTTTCACTGTTTCTGATGGCTTAATTCAACCCTGCACATGGACGCCCCTTCTGTGAATCCCATCCACTGGATATGCACGGGCAATTTCAAATATTTCTTGGGTCGCGTGCCTAATTTTATGGATTCTGAGGCAACCACGTTAAGAGAAAGAGAGAGAGAGAGAGAGAGAGAGAGATAAATATATATATATATATATAATATTTAAAATTTTTAAGAATTTAAAATTTTCGATAGATATATTTTAATATTTTATTAATTTTTAAAATACACTGAGTGTGTGAAAATATTAACTTTTTAATAAATCAAATTATCCACAAAATTATTTTTAAGTGACGTTTGATATTAAAGAATTTTTTTTTGGTAGAGGGAGATTTTTATTTTTTGATTGATTTAAACAAAATTTTCGAAATTAAAATTTTCAGTTTATTATCCTATCAAGAAAAAAATATATGTGTTATAAAAGCATATTTCATATATCAGGAACGGACAAGTGCCTTTTTTTTTTTTGGTTTGCTTTTGGGTCAAAAGAATGGACCCGTTAGACGCGTTGGATATCGACCTTTGTCTGCATGTCTTTGTCTTCAAGAGCCTAAGGGCTAAAACGGGAAGTACAACCAAATCCAGAGCCCATCTAGAATGGACCCAAAAATAATGAGCAAAGTCTCTCTTTCCCAAAAGAAAAAACTCCTATGCTTTTATTAGAAAAGTATTCAATTAAAATATAATAAGTCTATAATTATTTAATAACAATATAAAAAATATATAATTTTTACAAATAAATATATGATTCCTTAACTAAACTATAAATTTTTTATATTTTAATTAAAAGATCACACACTTATTATAGTTTAATTAAAAAACTTGATAGCCAAAATATAAAGAATTACATCTAGGCATAATATTTCTCTAAAATATGTCTAAATTATATAATTTCTCCTCAATTTGAAAATATAAATTCTCTTTTTTTAAAAAAATCAAAAGTTGTGTTACATTTGTTTCTTATATAATAAAAAAATAAGTTACAATAATACTTATTTTGACCAAAATATCTCTATAACAAGTATTATATATATTTGACAAATAATAAATTTTTAAATCTAACTATTTTATCATTATTGATATTTTTATTAAATATATTATAGTCAATATAAGCATCTTGTAAATTTAATAATGTTCTAGAATAAATTAATTAAACATTTTTAACATAAAATAGAAGTTTTAAAAAATACTTCTTAATAAATTATAATTTTAATTAAAAATATTATTTTTAAAATATGTTTTAATTATATTGAAAAAAAAGGGGAGGACGGGCGGAGGGACTAAGCGCCCTGGGAGCAAATGACAACTTCACCGAATTTAACCCAGCGTAGTTATAGCCATCCCGGTGAAGAGGCCAAGGTTGGCCTCATTTTCAGTCTGTAAAATCCACCGAGCAATAATGCATGGGTTGCCCGTCAGATTAGCTACAAGTGTAACTCGAAATTTGCAATGGAAGCATCCCTGTAACTCCACACATTTATGGCATTAAAAATATATATATATATATATATATATATATATATATACACACACATTTGTTGCACTATTGGCAGCAGCTTGGAGAGAAACCATCCTCCTTTCATAGTAACATTTCAAGTGAGCATTAATATACCCACAAGTACGACTAATGTCTGTGCACAATTTGAACTTCCTAGGGGAAGTCCTGTCCAAGTTGTTATCGGAGTATTGTGACTTGAGTTTATTTATTGATGTATGTCAAATATAGAGGAGTGACAAATTGGGTTCAACTATTTTAACTGATACATTATTTAGGGATTTATGCTGGTTTTGCCTCCTATTTCTGTTTTGTTTGTCTTAACATTACTCTTGTGCTTACCATGATTTAAATATTATGTATCCCAGGAAATTATATCTCATTTTTGGTTTTCTACATAGTTTCCTAATTGTTTAATTTTTTTTTTTTTATGTTTAATTTTTGTGCACAATAATTGACTGTAGATTATATTAGCTCCCCATAAATCAAAATTATGGTTCTTTAGCTTAATCGATATATTATGAGTTGTCCTCTATAGAATGTCGACTCAAATTGCTTATAGGTGATTGTAATATTCTAAAAGCAGGCAAATTATGTAAGACAATTTGTAAAACCTGCATATATTATCTTCAAATCTTCTTGCACGGCAACTACAAAAATGTCATGTTCATATTTATCAAAATAGATATGATCACTTTTTAAAGCGGAAACGTATTCTCATATCTAACTGCAACCATGGATGATGATTATGGTATTGCAATTCCAACCGATAATCTAACAAAACAGAGAAAAAAAAAAAATAGTGTTGAGTCAGAAGCAATTTTTTAATTGATTAAGCGCTAAAGTTTGACGGGGGATAATTTTTTCCTTCATTTAGTGAGGAACTCTCTTAAAATATTTCTTGTTAGACCCATAGATCTTCTTATTATTAATTGAATAAACCCTTAGATTAAAAAATTATTTATACTAATAAATAGGGTTACCACTTATATGCAAATAAATCTTAATTATAATAAAATTTTAAATCAAATAGGAGTTGAAGATCACTTTAAAATCTCAAATAATAAATATTAAATAGCAAATATAATCACTATATTATATAAAAGTTTATACGAGCTGCGACCTATGAATAGTATGACTTTTACGGGTTGCGTGCCATGATACCGTTAATGTCTGTATATAAACAATGCATATCCGTATAGTTATTGTTCACACAATTTTTTCTTTCTTTATTATTTTTTTTAAATTTTTTAGTGAGACTTACGGATATTTTTTTACATTTCCCAGCATCTTGCAGGGGCAAGACTAGTTTCATACATCCTTAAATATATTCTAATGTAAGATATCCAAAATAAATTGAAAAAGTATAATTTCCATAATATTTTAAATGCAAAATTCCAATTCCACATTCCCATTTAGTTCAAATATAATTTTATCATATAGCATACTCAAAAAATATGTTACAATAATCTAAGTGATAAGTCTTCTAAGTAATAAGCACTACCTTTTCATATATCACATATAATATATCATTGAATTTAGTGGTAGTGTATATATATATACACACTTAAACCTTAAATATTTATTCGGATTCAAAAAATTCAAATATTTGTTTATCTCATGATATGTCCCATATAAAATAGAGATAAGAAGTAAATAATTCAAATCTTATCACTTAAATATACCTTAATTAAACCAATGATGACAAATGTAATTTTAGTCCCATACAAGACACATGATTTTCAAATTTCCTTTAATACTTGCTATTAGTTAAAGGATAATTTAACATTTTTTTAGGCCCTATGTGCTTTATGGCCATTTGTCCTTATATGTTCATAGTACATTTTAAGGGCCCGAAATTGATTCCATAATTCGAAGACCAATTATACATATATAGAGAGAGAGAGAGAGAGAGAGAGAGAGAGAGAGAGAGAGAGAGAGAGAGAGAGTATGTATTAAGATGTATCCATATGTTAATTGTTACTTCTTGCTAAGTATAAATTTGAATAATTAACAACTTTCAAATTACTAATTTTTTTATATGAAAGCATGAAATCTTTTGTACTTTAAAAGTATTTCATAACATTCCTTACATCCAAACCTAGATGGCTTTTGTATCTACCCAAACATACCTACAACAAAAAGCTATTGTCTTGTGAGATCTATACATATATTAAGCTTTTACTTGTTGAGGCATTTTGGATATTCTTCATTTCTGTCCATTCTGAATCATTCTTAGGACATTGTATAGACTGAATTTGCCAACTTTTATAATAGCCTCACACTAAGTGAGCAATCCTTGAACCATAAATATTATAGTATATTATTAATATAGGTTTCTTATGACAATTTTAAGATATCTTGAAATCTATATATAAACTCTTATGCCTATAGGATACCTTAACTATATCTTTTATATCCCAATTCTTAAACAATTGTTTCATTTCATGTAACAACCCTGAGTTACTAGATGTAGGCAAGATGTCATCTATATACATAACTAAATAGATAATCTCATTTTTACTAACTTTATGGTACATAAATTGATCCATAATGTACTCAAAACAACCAAAATGTGATCACAAGATGGATCTTAAGGGCCACCATCATAAAGCTTGTTTAAGCCTATAAATGGACTTTCAAAGCTTGTGTACCATGTCTTCCTTCAACACTTGAGATGATCCCTTAGGTTATTTCATGGGTACCTCTTCCAAAGGTCACTATTAAAGAAGGTCATTTTTACATTTATTTAATATAATTCTAAGTCAAAATTAGCAACCAATGCTAAGATGATATGGAAGAAATTTCAAACTTAATTACTTGTCATGGATTCCATTTCATTTGTTATAACATTATGCCTCAATTTGGAATTATCATTATTTATTGCTTTTGAAAACACGATAGGGTTATTCTCAAAATTTATGTAATGGTCAAATTCAAGCAGATATACATATAGTCGCTAGAAATTGTCAATTTTCTAACTCTTGTTGATCTCTTTAATTTAACGTCTTTGTGAAGGTTGAGGCTTTTCAACAGGAGAATCTTCCACCATCACTTGAGATGCCTTTTTAGTATTATATGATATCTCACTGAAGATGGTAGGTTCCATTAAATGTAACTACTTATGATTTCAAACATGATTATTTTGGAATTGTAAAACATCACTATGTTCAATATTCACTCTAACTTAATAGGTGTCATATAGAACTTATAGTTCCATTATCATTAGTGAAAGTTGTTTCTAAGATATGATTATCTTCAATAACTATGTCATGAGATTGATCACTCCTACTAATTGTGTCATATTTAAGAAACTTGACATTTCTAGAAATCTAGTAAAATGTGTTGAATAATAACATTTATAACCCTTAAACTATTTTGCATAACCTATAAACATGTAATAGTAGTCCTAGGATATAACTTTCTCTCTTGTAAATTGTACATTTTGGCTTTTACATGACAACTCTATAACTATATATTATTTAACCTAGGTTTCTAACATTTCTAAATTTCAAAGGGAGTTTTTGAAATAGTTTTTGCTAGAACCCTATTTATAATATATAGAGTTGTCTTAAGTGCCTTTCTTCGTAAAGAAGTAAAAAATTTAAGTTGTTTAGCATACTTCTCACTATATCCAATAAAATCAAATCCCTTATTTTAGATACATCATTCATATCAAGTAAACTTAACATGATATATTTTGCAACTACATCATGCTTTTTAAGGAACTTAACACAAGGATAAGGTATTTGTCCATTACAAGTATATCTAACAAAATACTCATTTTCTTTTTCTGGCCTCACTATCTTAATACGTTTACCAAATTAATTTTTTGCCTTTGCTTCATAGACTTTAAAAGCATCGCTTTTAAGAAAATAAATATAGTGCGAGTAATCATTAGAAAAGGAATAAAATAATTTTGACAATTAAAACTTTAATTACAAATGTATATGTTAGTGTGCACAATCTCTACTAGTTTTAAAACTTCTTCAAGCGCTTCTATATGACATATTGGTTTACTTTCTTTTAATACAATCCACATATGAATTAAAGTTAGTAGAATTTGAAGATTTAAGAATCTCGTTGTTTACTAATATTTTGATTCTCTTAGTGGAAATATGTTTTAATTTCTTATATCACATACTAAAAGACTTTTCTTATGTGACATAATGCTCAACATTAATACTATCATGCACAACAATAAGGTACTAGGGACATCCAAGTTAGAATGGATTTTATACAAACCACCATCCAAATATAACTTTCCTAATAGGTAATTCTCTTATTAAAAATAAGACCATCAATATTTAAAAAAAAAAACTTAAGGAAATAAGTTTATAAATAGAAATGAAATTTCTTGAAAAATTTGTAGAAAGGTTTGATCAAGATCTATCATATAGCCAACGCTTAAAATTATCCTAAATGTTTTGATTGCCTTCACCTATGAGCTAATTTGGTTTTTAAGATAGACTTTATGTGCACTAAAGCTCAATTTCCTTTAGTTAAGAAAACCTACCTAATATTAAAAATATGGATTATATAGTTCGATACCAATCCATCAAGTGTCATAACAAATCTAAACTATGTTAAATTCATAACACACTAAATATAAAAGTTTAACCTTCTTTCTTGAGTGGGTCTTTCTTTTAGGGCAATTTTCCCTTATATACCCCTTCTTTTTATCCTAAAAATAAAAGATTATGTTGCTTCTTTGTTCATTTGAAGAACAAGAGTAATACTTTTGCTCTTTCCTTTCCTTTATAATCTTTTTTCTTATAACTTGTAACTATATAACCCTCATGTGGGACCTTACCACTTTTTCAAACTAGGCCAATTTTCTTCATCCACACCATGCCCAATGATTTATTTATTGTCCAGCTTCCTAATGTGTGTTAGAAGAAACCTGAAATGGCCTATATAAAGAAGACAATGAGTTGAGGATCAACTCCATTAAAAAAGAATTAGATATCTCTATTTAAGAGATTAAAATATTTGCATTATATACTTGCATGCACCCTTAGTGCCAATTAACTTGATAGAGGGCAATAATGCCATTAGTGTATTATCTAATGACTTGTTAGATAACTTTTCTTGTAATCCTTAACCTTTTCATACTTAGCTATAAATCCACATATACTAGTCATGATACAAGATCTTATAAATATCATGCTAAGGAGATTTAATCCCTCTTAATGCATATACAATGCTATTCTAGCTTGTATGTTTGTGTTAGTAGGTTTTAGAGGCTCTACTTAAGGAAAAGTATAATCAAGGTTAAGATAACCTAATCAAGAAGGATTATCTCCTTCCATGTTCTATTAGTGTCTTTGATTAGAATGATCTTTTAGTAGTTTCAACAATTAAAAAAGATGAAGATGCTATAAATAAATTAATTAATTCATGTTCATATAACATAAACTGAGGCAATATTATCACAATTAAATATATGTTTACTAATGTAAGTCACATGAAAATATAAGTTATATATCACTAAAATCTAATTGTAGGCAAAGACTTTTAACACATAATTAATTTATGTGCCTTTTAAAATGAAACCAAAAAGCATTCATATTTTTTAATACCTATAAATGATTTTAGAAAATATAAAGTAATTTCTATTTAACCTTAATTAAATATGTAGATATAGCTATCTCCTTGTGGACAAAGAATCATCATACCGTTATAATTAATTAGAATTGATGTTTTCAAGTCCTTATAGAATGTATATGTTAAAAAATATATGTACCGATATTTTCATTACTTTATGAGAATTAATTAATCAACTTAACTATATGCAACTAATTAATTAAAAATTATCTCTTTTAGGCTTTGTCCCAAACATATCAAAATTGTCTGAAAAATAATTTTCTATTATTTAAACAAAATTAAATAACACCAAAAAAAACTTTTCACAAAAAAAATTATGAACAAAAGCTGATAAGGGTTACTAATTGTTCACAAAAGAAGATTAAAAGTGGACCTAAATGTTCAAAATAAATTATGTTATGAGCCAAGAATAAAAATCTCAAAAACGGCACTTAATGCGTTTTTGCCCAAAAAAAAATCAAACAATCCTAGAAATGTGGTCCATAGTGTTTTTTTTTTTTACAAAAACCTCAATGAGCCAGAAATGGCCCGGTTTTCCACAAAAATGTTAAACCTTATTTGCCTAAAAAACATTTCGGCCCATCAATTGTTTCAATTGTTGTTTTTTTAGTTCTTAAATGGCCTTCGTGGATCAAGCGCCAACTATAAGAATGTCCACTTCCTCTTGCCTGCTTTCTGTTTCATTATTATGGAAAAGTCAGAAGACACATGACGCAAAGTGTAGATCTGCATAATCCATAGCGCTGCCCAAGAACTATAAAATGCCCACAACGACAGAAGGATCGCCCTAGCGTGGAGAAAGTTGCAGACAAAAAATGGACAGAAAACCCCAGGAAAAAAAAAATCCATGCTTTTCGATTGTGCTCTATAAGGATTTTTCATAATTCCATGGACCAGGCTGAAACAAAATTTTTTTCCCTTCTCGAAGTTGCGGGCAAGGAATATGCAAATATCAAATAATCAAACAAGTCAGAGGTTATTAAGATTGATATGATCAGTATTTAACGCGGAAACACAATTTCATACTTCCATTCAGTGATGATGATTATGGCATTGCAACCCCAATAGATAATTTAACAAAACAAAAGAAAAATAAACAAAAGGGTATTAAGTATTGATAAAAGGCAAAAGTGTGATGGCCATTACTAGAACCCTCTCAAAATATTTTTACTAAATCAATGGATTTTTTTTTTACTACCTTTGGTTAACCACTTATTTATATTGGTAATTAGCATTAACATTCAAATGTTAATAAATCCTATTTATGATAAAACTCCACATCAAATAGAAGATGAAGATCACTTTAAAATTTCGAATAATAGATATTAAATAGTAAATATAATTTTATATATCCTTCAATATATTCAAATATAAGATATCCAAAATAAATCATTAAAATATATTTTCAAATATCTTAAATTCACAATTTTAATCCAACAAATTACTCTATTAACCTAGGGAGTCCCTTTGACTGCTTGTTGCCTTTTGTTGTGTTTGTCAGTCAGAATTTTGCTCCATGAACGACAACCATTTATAAGTGGCTTCTAGTCGTAACACTTTTGCTCTTAATGGAGAATCTTGCGTCACAGACTCCTTATCAGTTAGTGAGAACCCAAGCACTTCATCCATTAGTGTACAATCCACTCCTGAAATTGAGGAGAAGTATGTCCATCGTGTTTACTAAAGCTATTGCTCCCCAATTTAGTTCCACCCAGTTTGCCAAGAGGCCAAATGTAACATCTTCTTATCTATTTTTTAAATTAGTCTGTCTGCAGAATATTAATTACACTACTATAAATAAATAGATAAATTTTAATATGAATCATAAAACTATATTATCATTTATGAAAGAAACAATTAGTTACATATTCAACAGTATTTATATCAAAAAAGTTTTCCCTCCCCCAACCCTTGTACAGTAATTCTACAGTACAACAGATTACTGTATAATATGCAATGACACAATTTGTATTTCTTAAATCATAACGATCAATCTAATATATAGAATTTCAACCCAAATACATTGTACCCTACAAGTGACCTAGATCATTGTATGCAAAGAGTGAGAATATAAAATTCTTAGTAAATAATAACAATAGTTAAAAATTCATGATGATAGCAACCTATATTGCATTTATAGTAAATACAAAAAATATCATATAATATCATTTTATCATGACAGAATAATATAATCTTGCATCATAGACTCCTTTATCAATGAGTGAGAACCCAAGCACTTCATCCATTAGTGTACAATCCACTCTTGAAATTGAGAAGAAGTATGTGCATTATGTTTACGATGCTATTGCTCCTCCATTCAGTTCCACCTTGTTTGCCAAGGGGCCAAATGCAACATCTTCTTCTCTATTTTTAAAATTAGTTTGTTTGTAGAATATTAATTACACTACTAAAAATAAATAAATAAATAAATAAAATTTAATATGAATCATAAAACTATATTATGATTTATGAAAGGAACAGTTAGTTACATATTCTACAGTATTTATATTTATATATAAGAAAATGTTAGACAGTATATTTTTCAAAAGTACCAAAAAGTTTTTCCTTCCCTGACCCTTGCATAGTAATTTTAGAGCATAATAGATTACTCTATAATATGCCATGACACGATTTGTATCTCCTAAATCCCAGGGCTCAATCTAATATATAGAATATCAACCCAAATGTATTGTATTCTAAAAGTGACCTAGATCATTGTATTGAAACAGTGAAAACATAAAAAATTTATAATGATACCAACATAATTATATTGCATTTATGGTAAATAAGAAATGTATCATATAATGTCATTTTATCATGACAGACTAATATCATCTCATAACTCATACATAAATGTCTTATTTTGATTATTTTTTTGATGTGTTTGTTTATTTATCTGTGTGAACTAAAATCAAATTCTTGAACTTTTTTTCTAAATTAGGACATCCCCTATTTATAATAGAGAATTTAGTCGTAGTTTCTAAGATCTTCTCTTTTATTCTCTTTGAAGATCATTTCTCACTTTACATTGCCTTATAGCCATTATTGTTCTTTATCTTTCATAACAGTAGCAATGCAGACATGCTCATATAATAATCTACATACACTATTTCTCTTTTCAAGTATCATTTTTCAATTACTTATATAATTAATCATAATTCCGAGAAATTTCCAAGAATACATATCATGAATAATACAACATAAAAATTAACTCACAATACTCTGGTATAGATATCATATAAAAGATATAATTTATTGATTCTAAGTATTCTAAGTACTTTAACTCATACATGTAAGATTCTAAATTAACTTAATATTCTAAGTTAATTCTAAATTAAATAGTATGTAATATTTTAGTATTCTAAATTAAATAATAATAATAATTTAATTAATAGGAGTATGATTACCTTAGCTTGTTCATGTAAAATAGTACTATATTATATATAATTATTTAATCCCCATTATTATATCAAATGACACTAACAATTTGTCCAAATTTGTGAGGCCTCGCATGCATGCTTCATTTTTGTAAATTATGAAATAATTAAATTGGGCATTATCGTCCTTTATTTTCTATATTAATTTTCAACAGGTTATATCCTAAATTAATTCCTTTATATGATACAATAATAATAGAATGCTAATAACATTATTATTTCTACATTAATTTGGGCATAATCCTTTTACTTTATGCATTTTAAATTATAATTATAAATAAAAAATGTTAAAAAAAGAATCATTATAGCATAGTTGATTCGGGGTCATTACTCCTCAATTTATATATGTAAAATTCTAAATTAAGGCAAAAACAATATTAATAAAATTCTAGCTTAACTTGGACATTATTATTACTCTTTCATTTACATATGCAGAATCCAATATTAAAAAAGAGTAAAATTGTTAACTTGGATATGAATTTATTATAATCACACTATAACTATGAATTTAAATTTTTAAAATATCTTAGTATTAAAATACTAAAAGAGAAGATTGTTATTATTTACCTTAACTCCCAAAAGCCTTCTTTTTCTTCTTGTTCCTGCATTTCTCCATGCTATCACTCTCTCACCTTCTATTTCTATTGATGAACTTGGCTGTGGTGCCGAAATGGGAAGCAAGAAAGGCCATTTATATAAAACCCCCTCCTATTAGATTTTGCCGCTTTATTTTGACAATGATAACTGGTTATTAATTGAAATGTTTGTTGGAACAAATCGGCTAGAAGTGTTTGTGATCACGCCACTTGGTTGATCCTATGTTCTTGATTCTCTCCCAAGTTCATGTAGTAATGGCTTCAATTATGTGGCTTCATTTGCATCTTTCCTTATATATTATATTATTTATATTGCCTTTTGCAAGTCTTATTATATTAATAAATTATTATTATTAATATAATTGTTCTTATACTTTCGTTATATATGTTTTATAGATTTTGAAAACTTGTTTTGTAATGATTAATTGTATTTTTGAAACTTTTAATAAGGGATTATTATCATTTTTTTAAAATAATTTTTATTAAAACTTATTTATTCCTTTTTTTAAGATATTAAATAAGTTCTAATCTCATTAATTAGTATATGATTATATTATCATTTTTTTATAGATTTTTAACTAAACATAAAAAAGTCAAGAAAGATTTTGTACTAAAGTTGTAGTCAATCATCACAAAATTTCATAATAATAATTACCCATATAAGTATTTCAATCCACACAACATAATCTAATTAGAAGAGAATGTTATAATTCTCCATTCATTAAAAAAAAAAAAATTCTCAAGATTTGAGTTACCTGTTAAAATAAATTTGGATATTTTTCCTTGATATTATCACCCATTTCCCAAGTTGCTTTTTTCAGAGTTAATCCTTCCTAAATCACATTTTGTACAAATCTATATTGATAAGTTAAATCTTTTCTTACTTGCATTGACTCATCAATTATTATGTGTGAAGGATCTAGGATGTATTTTTAAAGTTAAGAGACATGGAAGACATTATAAAAATTGAAAATTTTTGGGAAAAGTGCATTTGGTAAACAACTAGCTCGATCCTTTTGATGATTTGGAAAAGACCTAGATATCTTGGCCTTAACATTTTAGACTTTAAAGACTTGCCAATTCTTGTAGTAATTAAGAATAACTTTTAAGTACATATGTTCTCCCTCATCATATTTTAAAAGCTTTCTTCTTTTGTCAAAGTAATTCTTTTGTCTACATTGGATAACAAGTAGTCTATCCCTAATCATTTTAATATGTTTTGAAATCTTTTAGACAAGATCATGTCCCAACAAAATTTTTTCTCCTACTTTATACTAGCACAAAAGTGACCTAAATTTTCTACTATAAAGAGCTTCATAAGATGTCATTCTAATGTTAAAATGAAAACTATTATTGTAAAAAAAGTCTACTAAATGTAGATATTTATCCCAACTTCCTCCTTATTCTAACACATTAGCACTAAGATATCCTCTATAGTTTGAATTAATTGTTCAGTTTGATTATCCATTTAATAATGATAGGTTGTACTGAAACATAACTTATTCCCAAAGGCTTTTTACAAGGTTCTCAAAACCTAAAGGTAAATGTAAGGTCTCTATTAGAGATTATGTTAGAGGGTGCCCCATATAATCTTACCACTTATTAAATATATAGTCAGACTGACTTGTCTAATGGGTAAAAAGTAAGCAAACTTAGTAAATGTGTCTACTATTATCTAAGTATCATCATGTCCAAATAAAGTCTCAGGTAACTCAATCACAAAAACTATCAAAATACTATCCCATTTTCATGTAAGAATTTTTAGAAGTTGTAATTGTTTTGAGGGCTTTTGTTGTTCTAATTCGACCATTTGGCAGGCTAAGCATTTTGTCACATATTTAGCAATTTCCTTTTTCATTTCTAGCCACCAATACATCTTTTTTAGATCTTGTGACATTTTAATTGTACCAAGGTGAATAGTGTACTAGTTTTTATGGGCTTCTTCCAAAATTTTTTATTTCCATTCTTGATTGATAAAGACACATAATCTTCCTTGGAAGAGGATGGTCCCATCCTCTGTTTGAGGAAAATCCTTATATTCAATAAGGATTATAAAAATTTATCTATCTGTTGTACTTCCCAAATTAGGAATTTAAGGTCACATTCAATTTTAAGCTCACTCATGCATAGGCTATAGGGTAATACTATCATTATAAGACTTAAGTTCCTAAAGCACTTAATCAATCTCATTTCTTTAACCATCATTTGAGCTATATGCAAAGATTTCTCATTGAGAGCATCAACCACAGTATTAACTTTGCTTAGGTGATATTGTAATTCAAAATCATAATTCTTCAACAATTACATCTATCTCTTTACCTTATGTTCAACTCTTTTTGCTTAAAAAGGAATTTAAAACCTTTTTTATCATTAAATACCTCAAATTTTACTCTATACAAGTAGTGTAACACTACTAATTCTAATTCTAGATCGTGGATGAGGTAATGCTAATTCATATAGTCTTAATGGTCAAGAGGCATTAGCAACACTCTCTTATTTTGCATCAAAACACATCTTAAACTTTTCTTAAACGTATCATTATAAACTTTAAAGTTTCTTAAGGGATCTGGGATTATTAGTATTAGAGTAATAGTTAATTTTTCTTTCAGTTTCTGAAAACTATTTTCGCACTTTTGAATTTAAACAAATAAGTTCCTTTTTCCTATTAGCTTAGTCCATGATAAAGCTCATTGAGAAAATTCCTAAATAAATCTTTGATAGTACCCTACAATCTTAAAAAATTCTTAATTTCAATGATGGTTTTAAGTTTCTTCTATTAAACTACTATACTAAGATCTACTAAGACTCATTCTTAAGAAATTATATGACTTAAAATTTTCACATCTCTTAACCAAAATTCACAATTTTCTAATTTAACAAACAATTGTTTTTCCTTGAGCACCTATAACACTATCTTAAAGTGTTTTATGTTGTTCCTCTATGTTGGAATATACTAAGATATCATCTATAAGATAATTACTAATTTGTCTAAATAGGGCCTAAAGATTTAATTTATGTAATCCAAAATGTCATAATGGCATTAATAAGTCCAAAAGACATAAGTAAATATAGTGTTTATATCTATTCTTGAAAGCAACTTTTGGGATATCTTTACCTAACCCTAATTTGATGTTATCATGATCTCAAGTCTATTTTGAAGTAAATAGAAACTCCCTAAGTTGATTTAACATATCATCTATCCTTGGTAAGGATACTTATTTTTTATGGTTACCTTGTTTAATTACCTATAGTCTATGCATAATCTAAGGCTTCCATTTTTCTTCCTTCACAAAGAGCACAGGAGCTCCCTAAGATGACACATTATACTGGATAAATTGTTTGGCTACTTTTATCTATTTTTTGAGTTCACCTATTTCTAGTGGGGATATTCTAAAAGGTGTTTTGGAAATCAGAATTGTCTAAGATACCAACTTAATGGAAAATTCTACTTTTGTTTCAAGAAGTAAGCTTATTATATTATAGGAAAAACTTTAGAATATTAATTAATTATAGGGATATTGGCTAGATTTGATTTAAACTCTAACTTTGAAGAGTACAAGAGAATATATTCTTAAGCTCATTTTTCTAACTCTTTACTAACTTAGGTGGTAGTAATAATAGACTTTTGGCAACAATTTTAGAACCATATTATTGGTATATAATCAATCTATTCCTAAAGTAACATTAATGTCTCTCAAATGTAAACAAATTAAATGAACAATGAAGAATAGAATAATCTAAACAAGCTTGCAAAGTTAATACTTTTCCTTAGTGGGAGTAGAAACACACAAAACATAAGGTGATTCAAACACAAACAAGTTTAACTTCACATAATCAGTAGAGATAAAGAAGTGTATTGCTCCTGAATTAAATAACATAATTAAGAAATGATTTTTAATAATGCATGTACCTTGTATCAAATTAGGAGATTGATTCATTTCTTTTCCACTTAGAGTGAATACTTTCCTTTTAGTTTGTGGTCTTAGTTCAAGATTCTTCGCCTTTCTTTAAGGACAGTCTTTAAAAAGATGTCGTGGCTTCCCATAACATAGCATATACATTGACTATATAGACATGGCTCATTCTTATAAGTGCATTCACACTTAGTACAAGCTATTAAAGGAGCATTTCCTTATAACTGCTCTCTATTGTCACAATTGAACCTGGGTTTTACATTCTTCTTTGATTTGTTTTCATCTATCTTCCTTTTCCAAAAGCTTTGTATTTGTTTCTCATTTTCTAGATTCAGTAGGTTCTTTTCAATTATTCTACATTTATTTACTAAATCTTTAAAATTCTTGATTTCAAATGTTGCGACTGCATTCCTTATTTTAGGCTTAATCTAACCTCAAACTTCCTTACCTTCCAGTTCTTGTTGGGACTATTTTTCAAATATGAAAACAAATTTAGATAGTTTTTCAAAATTTGCCATATACTCACTAATAGATATTACCCTGCTTTAGTTGTATGAGCTCAATCTCCATTTTATTTTTCACATTGTCAAGGAAATATTTGTCTAAAAAATGTTCTAAATAACTCCAAGGTGATTTGAGTCCTTTGATTCTTTAACAACCATTTTTTTTTGTTACAAGGGAGTGGGCCCAGCAAGTCCCACTAAAAAGGGGATATGGAGGATGGGGATGGAGCATAGGGGGATCAAACCCCCCACCCCACAGGTATAGACCCCTTAGCACTAAGCCAGAGGAGATACCATAATAGGTCCTGATACAACCTTTTATCACTTTTCCATCAATGCTCTACCTCACTAGCCAACATATAGGTTGCAAAGACTACCTTCTATGCATCAATACAACTTGGAGCCTTGAAAATCTTTTATAATACCATTAGCTATTCTTTTGCTACATTAGGGTTATAGTCACCTTGAAATAAAGGTGGATTTTCTTTTCCAAACACAAAAAATTTGGGTTTATCCTTGGATTTTTGCCTTCATTATACCTAAAGTTTCCATTGTTAGTATTATTTTCTTAGAGGTATTATAAGACCTTATTAGTTGTAGATATTTAGTCCTTAATGGCTATTACCATCTTTGTAATGGCACCTACCATTCTTTTTGCATTATTACTAGAATTTGCTTTAGTTAGTGCTATAACTTGTTACTTACATAGAATAAATTACTATTGACTTAATCAAGCTCAATATCATAAGGCCATTATAACGAGAAAATTATTGCATTAATTGTTAATATGCAAGTATGGAATTACCTGTATATTGGAAATCCACCTACTAATTATGACTATCTGATAACTCCTTCTTATTTTAGGCATACTTAGATTGATTGACTCAGATACCATAATGTATCATTCTTTATTTGATATTTCTTATCTATTTCTTAAATTAGTGTATTTGCAGAATATTAATTGCATTGCTAAAAATAAATAAAACCAATATGAGTCAAAAAAACTATATTATCATTTATGGAGGAAACAGTTAGTTACATATCCCACTACATTTATACTAAAAGATATATGGAATAGTATATTTTTCAAAACTACCAAAATGTTTTCCCTCACTAGGCCCTTACATAGTTATCCTGGAGTGTAATGTACTACTCTATAACTTGCCATGACATGATCTATATTTCCTAAATCATAAAGGTCAATCTAATATAATATCATTTTATCATGATAGAATAATATCATCTCATAGGTCATACTTAAATATTTTAATATCATGCATGTATATATATGGTAGTATATTAACTTTATTTTGATTATTTCTTTCTAAATGTGTCTATTTATTTATCTATGTGAACTAAAACTAAATTGCTAAAGCTTTTATCCTAACTAGGGCATTCCCTATCATGGATACATAATGGAGAATTAAGTAATTAAAGGTTACATCCTTTTCTCTTCTTTTTAAGGATCATCCCTGCAGTTTTTTAGATTTCCTCCTTTTATTCTCTTTGAGGATCATTTATCAATTTATACATGTCATCCTTGCATAAGGACCATGCTAATCTTTTTTGTATCATTTTAATTTTATTGAATGTAACATCCTTTATTTTAGATTTCTTAGCTATTTCTTAAATTAGCATGTTTGCATAATATCAATTGCACTACTAAAGTAAATAGATAAATAAACAAATAGAAACCAATACAAGTCAAAAAACTATGTTATCATTTATAGAAGGAATAGTTAGTTACATATCTCACTATATTTATACAAAAAAAATTTGTAAGAAAGTATAATTTTAAAAGCTACCAAAAAGTTTTCCCTTTCTTAACCCCTACATGGTTATCTGGGAGTACAATGGATTACTCTATAACTAGTGATGACATGATTTGCATTTCATAAATTACAAGGGTCAATCCAATATATGGAACATCAACCCAAATATATTGCACCCTAAAGGTGACTTGGATCACTACCATCTGAATACGTCATGAAAATAGTGAGAACAAAAAATTCTTAGTAGATAATAACAATAGCTAAAATTTCATAATGATATTAACACAGTTATACTGCATTTATAGTAAACAAGAAAGGTATCATATAATATGATTTGGTCATGAGCGAATAATATCATCTTATAGTTTATACTTAAATATCTTAACATCATGCATACATACATACATACATATATATATATTGTAGTATTTTATCTTTGTCGTGATTATTTATTTTTGAATATGTCTATTTATTTATCTGTGTGAACTAAAATCAAACTATTGAACTTTTTCTCCCAACTAGGTTGTCTCCTAGAATGATTCATAACAGGTTAAAAAACAATTAAGAGTCATATTATTTTCTCTTTTCTTTGAAGATCATCCTTGTAGTTCTTAAGATCTCCTTTTTTTATTCATCATTTCTCACATCACATTGCCTTATAGTCATTATCTTTCTTTATCTTTCATAATAATATCAATGCAAACATGCTCATAAATAATCTGCATACATTATTTCACTTTTCAAGGATTATTTTCAATCACTTATATAATTAAGAAAAATTCCAGGAAATTTCCAAGAACACATACCTTCAATAATATAACATAAGAATTAACTCACGGTACTCTTACACACATATCATATAAAAGATATGATTTATTGATCCCTATTACTTTAATTCATACATATAAGATTGTAAATTAACTTAATATTTTAAGTTAATTCTAAACTAAATGGCATGTAATATTGCAGTGTTTTAAATTAAAGGAAAATAATAATTTAATTAATAGGGGTATAATTATCTTAACTTGTTTATGTAAAATATTACTATATTATATGTATACTCGTCTAATCCCCACTATTATATCAAATGACAATAACAATTTGTCTAAATTTGTGAGGTGTAGCATGCATGCATTTTTTTTGGGTAAAATATGAAATAATTAAATTGGGTATTATCACTCTTTATTTTCTATATTAATTTTCTACATGCAACATCCTACATTAATTTTTTTGTATGATACAATAATAATAGAAGGCCAACAACATTATTATTTTTATATTAATTTAGGCATAATCTTTTTACTTTATGCATTTTAAATTACAATTATAAATGGATAAAATGCTAAAAAGAAGAATCATTATAGCATAGTCGTTCGGGCATCATTACCTTTCAATTTATACACGCAAAATTCTAAATTAATGCAAACATAATATTAAGAAAAAAGTAAAATTCTAACTTAACTTGGGCATTATTATTCTTTAATTTATATATGCAAAATCTAATATTAAAATGGGGTAAAATTTTAACTTAACTTGAATATAAATGTACTATAATTACACTATAATAATGAATTTAAAATTTTAAAAATATCTTAGTATTAAACTACTAAAAGAAAATATTGTTATTATTTAGCTTAACTCTCAAAAGCCTTTTATTTTTTCATGTTCTTGCGTTTCTCCACGCTATAACTTTCCTCACCTTCTATTTCTATTGATAAACTCGGTTGTAGTGCCGAAATGGGGAGCTAGAAAGGCTATAAAACCCCATCAATTAGATTTTGCCGCTCTATTTTGGCAATGATTATTGCTTATTAGTTGAAATGTTTGTTGGAACAAATCAGCTAGAGAAGTTTGTGGTCACGCCACTTGGATCATCTTAACGTTCTTGCTTCTCTCCCAAGTTCATGTATTAATAATGGCTTTATTTGCATCTTTCTATATATATTATATTATTTCTATTACTTTTTGCAAGTCTTATTATATTAATACGTATTATTATTAATATAATTTTTATATGTTTTATAGATTTTAAAATCCTATTTTATAATAATTAATTGTATTTTTGACACTTTTAATAAGTTATTATTATTATTTATTAAATAAGTTTTATTAAGACTTATTTATCACTTCAAAGATATTAAATTAGTTCTAATCTCCCTCATTGGTATATGATTATATTATTATGTTTTCTATAAAATTTTCACTAAACATAAAAAAATAAGAAATATTTTTACTAAAGTTTTTGTCAATTAAGACAAATTTTAATAATAATAATAATAATAATAATAATAATAATAATAATAAAATAGTTCAAATATTATTACCCATATAAATATTTGAATCGACACAACATAACCTACTTAGAGGAGGATGTTACACCAAAGGTATTTGCATTTTTGTCATCTTTGCCTTCAGGATCTCTTGTTCTTGATGCATGTTGTGTGGCAATGAAAAATACTTATTATGATTGCCTTTTTAGAGGATGGGATATAAGTCCCTCCTTAATTAAAATCTGCTCAGATAGAAGGCATTTTAGTCATAGATGCTATAAATCTTCTTTACCGGAATTGGTTCTGTTAATGCTACAATATTTATAGCTATTTTACATCATCTAGGTATAGAAAATAGAAGGCAAGAAGCAATACAAGAATCAGTCCTGAGTTCTTAAAAAAGGTGGGCTTGTTCTGATAATAGTTTGGGTTGTAGAACAAGAAGACAGGTCAATGATGTATGTTGAATAGTGGATAGGACAAGGAATTCCTTAACATTAGAAAGCTTCCCAGAAACTAAGGAGAGCAGCTTAGGAAAGCACATGAAATTTTCTTAGAAGTGTTCGGTGACGGAAATTCAGGACTTTATGGATCTACCTAATCAAAGTGAAAATGACCTAGTGGATTTAAATGATGAAAAGATTATCGAGAGTTAGTAGGAGTATTTTATTCCTTGGCATTTACCTTATCATCATGCTAAAATTAGTGGTGCTTCTATTCATGCTCTTCCTAATGGTTTGGCAATGAAAGATGAAAGAAGGGTGAGATAGTGCATAACAGACAGCATCATGTTTTTAGTGAAGGCAAGCTTGAAAGATAACTATTTTTTCCATTAAAAATTTTAAATCCATTTTTAGTTTTATATATCGTAGCTTGTAAATTCTTCAACATAAGTATTCAGATTCAAATTCTGATATACTTGAAATTGTATTTTGAGTATATTGTTCGTTTGTTTGTTTCTTTTCTTATTTCATATACTAAAATTTTGCTAAAGTTATATCTACAAGAATTGGGCTTTGAGTTAAGCATGCCTTGTTGAGACCTCAATAATAAAAGCACACATAAGATAAAAAAGGGAGAAATAAGGATAAATTCAATACTTTGGTCACTTCGTTGTAGTAATCTTAAACTGAGCTTATCATGACACCTAAATTAATAGTTAAGAAGTCCTATTTATAACATTTCATACATTTTCCTTCTCTTGAACCCATCAACAAGGAACTTTGGAGAACACTCCTAACATGCCACTAATGTCAACTAGAATATTTAAGATATTATCAAGTCATTAGATTCAGCAAATGCAATTGAAGGTTTACCATGCTACTAAAGGGTTAGGCAGCTAGCTGTCACATGATGAATATTCAAATATATTAATTTTCATATATCTTCATAGAGATTGGGCCGTTATTTTATTAGAGGAGTGTAAAAATAAGCCATTCATTCGGGATATATATGTATTGCTTTAAATAGTATAGCGCAAATTTTTTGCAGGTAGCAGTTGGCCATTATTAGTCTACTGAAGGCTCTCACAATACAAATAATCAAAGTCACTCTCTTTAAATAAACACTTAAAATCTCAGAAGAAGGATGATGCAGCACTCGCAATGTTTCAGATGTGTTAACATACTTATTTTTGAATGATGCA
Organism: Erythrophleum fordii; assembly: GCA_032878935.1. Taxonomy (NCBI): domain Eukaryota; kingdom Viridiplantae; phylum Streptophyta; class Magnoliopsida; order Fabales; family Fabaceae; genus Erythrophleum; species Erythrophleum fordii. Next base: position 31,897,231 of record JAVQMF010000050.1, read on the forward strand.
TGAGTTTGATTTTTAAGTCTTATTTTGAATCACTTTTCGCAGGTTAGCATTTGAAATAAACGATGTTAAAGTAGTTGATTAGTTCTTTAAAAAATCCTACAGGTGTATTATACTTAGCAATCTTAGAGCTCCTTCGTTTATACGCTTGTGCTAAAGGTAACACATCGATAGTTTAACTCTATTTTATTTTCACCTCAGATAGGAAATGAGAGATTATTTAACTTTACATCTGAAATATTTTGACATTGATAGTAAATTTAATGGGATTTTGGTAGTGTGGATTTTATTGAAGTAATTTTTTCCCATTCAAAAAATAAAAAGAAAAATTATTGGAGTTGACTTGTAAATAAATGTTATTTTTAAAGAGCTTGAATATTATAGTTGATTGAGTGGGAAAGTTGTTTGAAAATAAGGTTTCTTTTTAAGAAATACATCTTATTATATGTTTTTTGGGCATTAAATCTGATCTATGAAAAAAAAAGTAGAAATATATAAATATATATATATATACACACACACATACATATAAAAAACATGATTTTTAATAGAATTTACATGTAGGGCATGTTTTGAAAAATGAAAGGAAAATGAAAAATTGTGAAAAATATTTAGTACATTATATATTTTAATCATTCCTCAATAGTATTTATTTTTTTTATAATTTTTTAAAATAAAGACACTAAAGTCATTTCCCATCTACAGCATTACTTTTTTCTCTTTCATTTCTATTTTCATTCTTTACTTTTTGGGTACAAAACAATGCTAAATATATTGTTTGTATTTTCATAATTAAGTCGAATCTATTTAATACTTAATACCTTTGCTGATCACTTTGTTCAAAAGTTGTAATAGCCTAAAGATATTGAACAAGCTTGATTATCTTCTATAATTAATTAGGACATCTTTTTGCAAAATGTTCTTTCTTTCTATAAATGTAACACTTGCCTTTTTTTCTTGAAACTAGGCATTCTTTTTTTTTTTTTTTTTTGAAAAACCTTACAAGTTACATTTTGTATTTTTTTTCCTTGTATTTGCTAAGTTTGTAAAAGGTTTTGTGATAACGAGACTTCTTCTTTGTAGAAGACAAGCACCTATCCTTGTCTTCTTGCAAGCTTTCTAAATAGTCAGCTTGCCTTTCATCATTTCATCAAAAGATTTATATGTCCCGCATAACTTTTTTTAGAAGTTTTAACCAATTGGTAAATTTCTCTCAAAGAGATTTATGCCATGTCTCTTCAAAGAACACGAAGATTTTCTTGAAATTCTAACCTAAGTTGTCACACCCAAAAATGCAATCATGTGGCGTCTAATTGAAATCAAAATTAAAAGTAATAAAGTTGCCACCAAAATTTTATTTTTTAAAAGTGAAATTTTTGGAAAAACCTTTTTATAAGAAAAACAAAAATGGTCTGCAAACTAGTAAATAGGTTTGGGAGTCGATTATGAGCGGAAAATGTGTTAGGCACCCCACTACACCTATTTCTAAGAATAGTTACCCTAAGTCAGTTGTGTAAAATTTATCATAGGCCTTTAATCTATTTTGATTTTCCTTAACAGATCACATATAAAACTAGAAAGAAAAGAACTTAAAGATATAAAGTAAAAATAAAAAATGAAAGAAAATTAAGAGTAAAATAGAAAAAAAAAATAAATTCAGAAAGTAAAATAAGAATGAATAAAATTAAAAGTAAAATAAGATAAAGAGAAATTAAGGAAATAAAACTAGAAGAAAATAATTATTTACAAGAGCGGACTTGACTTAGGATAAAAACCTAGGGCCTACGTACCCTTCAATAAGGATCAAAGTCTACGTAGTTCGAATGGAGACTGTGTTTGTTTGTTTTTTTTTTTTTAAGATTTTTTGGGGGGGTTTTTTTATTTGTTTTTGTTTTATTTTGTTTTTTGTTTCTTCATTATTTTTGCTTTTCTATCCTTTCCCACAAACTTAGTTAAAAGGAATAATTAATTGTCATTTTTTAATACTGGTTCTTTTATTAAAAAAAAAACTTTAAGAAGAGAAATTTTATTAGAAGTTTATTGCAAGGAAACAATTTTTGGTTTCTAAAAAAGATACTTTATTTTGTCTCAAAAAAAAAAAACTAAACACACCTTATAAAGAACTCTATTTGATTTTTTTTTTATTGCGCTTCTTTTTTTTTTTGGATTTTATTTTGAATCATAATTTAATAATAACCCCTTTTTGTACTTCCCTTTTCCTTTTGAAATTTTTTGAAAACAAAATTAATTGAAAAGGGTTGTTGAAACCCCACGACTTATTAGAACGTAAATTTAAGACCATACGAACATCAAAGAGGCTTATTATTCCACATGGTCCATAGATAATTTGTATGCGTCTGAGAGGATACAAGATTCCACACGACCAATTCTAAATAAAATCAGAAGAAAATAAAATGAATAAAAAAAAGTGAAGTAAAATTAGGCGCATATAAGATTACATTTACTTGCTTGCCCCTTTTTCATTTTTAACTTTGGAGCTAGATTTTTTCTTAAGTAAAAAGGTTTTTGTTTTGTTGTTCTCTTTATTTTTCGTTTTTTCTTTTCTTCTTCTTTTTATTTTATGAATGGAAACTCAGTGTACACAACCAGTGACTTGAGCAGAGAAGAGATATGTAGTGGAATTAGCCCCAAATTGAAGTAAATCAACTATGCCATACTAATAGCAAATCTCAACCATCCGAACCAATGAAGCTCCCTAAAATACTGTTATTTCTAACAGCTTAATACTCATGAGTTATGTCGCTATTCATACCTTGTCAACTAGCCTTCTGCCTTTTTTCTAAAGAAACTGAGACCCTCTCATAAGCATCAATCCAAAAACATACGTCCATTTATTTCAAAATTATAGCAATAGAAAGATTGGAATTACAGTAACATAGCCCTAACAGACTCAACAAATTACGCAACAATTCTTCATTAATGGAAATATAACAGTAAAATGCCTATGCTTATTTCGGACTACTCTCAAGCATTCCATTGAATAGTTGCTGAGCATGTTTTAGGGCTTATACAATATATGGTGTTTCACACTTCATCCTTGATCACTTAGTGTGGGAATGCTAGAAATCTCACCCAAGCGTATGATTCAGTACATAACATCATATTCTAGATGATAAAAAACAACTAATACCAAATACATGTTTATGTTCTTAGTTACATGGTTGTCCCATCTTTTATTCTTGCCTACCACTATCAGCAGCCATTACAGAATTTCAAAGGTATAACGCCGTTGGTAAGTAAGAAAAGGAAGCAACTCACACAACTTACTTGTAGGGATAGCCAAAAGAAAGGAAAACTCTAGCTTCGCGTCTAAATTTGTCAACTAAAGGGGAGATGCCCGTTGTTCCTTCCCCAATCAGAGTTGGAAGCCTCTGTCCCAGAACTTTTTCTGCTATCCCTTAGAACTCTCACAGAAGGACTTCTAGCGCCCTTCCTTCGATGCCTCCTTAGTTTCTCTTCGACATTCTCAACTCTTTCAATTCTCTCGGACTAGAAACCAATCCAGGAGAGCCTCTGACCCCCTAATCCTCCGCACTCTGTACTCTCTTCTCCCTCCTAGTGGAATTAGCCCTAAATTGAAGTAAATTAACTATGCCATACTAATAGCAAATCTCAACCATCCGAACCAATGAAGCTCCCTAAAATACTGCTATTTCTAACAGCTTAATACTCATGAGTTACGTCGCTATTCATACCCTGTCAATTAGCCTTCTGCCTTTTTTTTTAAAAGAAACTGAGACCCTCATATAAGCATCAATCCAAAAACATACGTTCCATCTACTCCAAAATTATAGTAGTAGAAAGATTGGAATTACAGTAACATAGCCCTAACAGACTCAACAGATCACACAACAATTCTTCATTAATGGAAATATAACAGTAAAATGCCTACGCTTATTTCGGACTACTCATAAGCATTCCATTGAACAGTTGCTGAGCATGCTTTAGGGCTTATACAATATATGATGTTTCACACTTCATCCTTGATCACTTAGTGTGGGAATGCTAGAAATCTCACCCAAGCGTATGAATCAGTACATAACATCATATTCTAGATGATAAAAAATAACTAATACTGAATACATGTTTATGTTCTTAGTTACATGGTTGTCCCATCTTTTATTATTGCCTACCACTATCAGTAGCCATTAGAGAATTTCAAAGGTATAATGCCGTTGGTAAGTAAGAAAGGGAAGCAACTCACACAACTTACCTTTAGGGACAGCCAAAAGAAAGAAAAACTCTAGCTTCACATCTAAATTCGTCAACCAAATGGGAGATGCCTGTCGTTCCTTCCCCAATTAGAGTTGGAAGCCTTTGTCCCAGAACTTTTTCTACTATCCTTTAGAACTCTCACAGAAGGACTTCTAGCGCCCTTCCTTCGATGCCTCCTTGGTTTCTCTTCAAAACTCTCAACTCTCTCAATTCCTCGGACTAGAAACCAATCCAGGAGAGCCTCTGACCCCCTAATCCTTCGCACTCTGTACTTTCTTCTCCCTCCGTTTTTTGAATCTCCTTTATCAATCTCTCCCTCTCATTTTCTCGCTGCCTCTTCCCCTCACGCTCTCTGCTTCGATCCTTTTCTTCTCCCCTCAAGCTTATTCCCCATCTCCCTCTTTATATTCCCCATCTCCCTCTTTATATTCCCCTCTCTCTATTTCCCAATCTCCGCTCCCTTTTTCTGGGTTCAAATCCCCTTCCGTTTTTCTCCCTCTCCTTTCCTCAATCAATGTTTTCCATCTCCCTTTCCATTTTCGCATTTTCTCTCCTTGGCCTTCGACAATGAAGGGGATTGGAGAAGAAGGTCAACATTTTAGGCGTGCTGCTAACTCTCTGCCCTAGTGCCTTTGAAACGTTGCTAGGAGTTCTTGCCATTCTCATGTTTCTCTTAGCGAAATTTTTGGTCTCTGCCCCCTGTCCTGTTCCTCTTTTGTGCTCTCCTTTCTGCTAGTGGTAGGGGATGCAACACACTGAAGGAGGCTGGGTAAAAACACAGGTTTCCTGCATTTTAGCCCTTTCCATTTTCTTTTTTCTTTTTAAATGGTTCCTACTTTTTCTTGTGGTCTTGGAGTTAATGGGCCAGATTTAAGAATGTTGGGTTGTGTGCTTCTTTTGAATTTGGGCTACTTCTCTTTTGATCTTTGTTGGTCTAGAAGTTTTTTTTTTTTTATTTAATGGGCTTGGGGCACTTGAATTTTTCTGGCTGGGTTGGTCCAACTTTCCTTTTTTGGATTTTTTTTGTATTAACTCTTTTCGCTTCTTTTTTTTTTTTTGTTTCTTGATTTTTTATTTTTCTTTCTTTGATTTTTTCAAATTAATTTTTTTTTATCAATTTTTAAAATTTTTGTTTTCTATGGCTTTGGGCTCTTTTTTCCCCTTTTTTTTCTTCATTTGTTTCATATTTTTGCTATTTTGATTTTTGTTATACCCGGACAAAATACGGTGTTCACACTTAAGTTCTTTTAGAAGAGATGCTATGAAAGCATGACAAAGGCTAAAAATCATTGAAGCTATTGAGTATGTAGTATCTTTTTATTATTTGTTTGTAATGATTGGTTAAAATTAGTGGTTTTAAAGAGCAACATTTTATTTCAAAGTATTCTTGTTACTTTTGCTTATCAACCAAATGGAAGTCTCCAATAAACTCTCTGTGAATTAAGCCAAGGATAGAAGATGCATCTAGATTCAAAGTTACTTGAAGTTAGTGATACTTTCCTAAGCTTTGAAACTATTCTCGAAGAGTGTCAATGAGTTTGGAAACAAATTTTATAGAATTGCATTTACAGTTATTCCTAGTTTATTATTTACAAATCTATTTATTGCTTTAAACTCATGTAATTTGTCCTTTCATTTACCAAGAGAAACATCATCAAAGTTAAACCATGATCCATTCATTGGCTTAGCTTAAGCATTAGTTTAATGATTAGCATCATAATTGCCAATAAGAAATTTTTTATCAAACTCTTAGTTACCATCAAGGTCTTCCACTCTTAACTATTCTAATTCATGAGTATTAGCCATGTAGAAAGTAGAGATGTCAACAATATTATCAGAAACTTTAAAATTGAAATCAAATCCAATGTCTTTAGAATTTTTGGAAGTATTAAACGAGGCATCATTTTGAGGAATTCTCTTAACAAGGGCAATGGGCATATGTTGCTTTTGTTGGGTTTCAGGAGTTTCTTTAGCATTTTGAATTTCTTTTCCTCTTTCAGATGAGGAAGAAGTGCTCTTAGTGGTAATGATGGCAAAGGATCATTTAATTATAATGGTGCATATGGTGGTGTGATGAAAGGGGTAGAAGATGTGGTATAAAGTGGTGGATAAGGCTCATAGATGCTCTTAGTGTGGCTTCGTGCCATTCTGCCTCTATTCAACCTATTTCCTTCTTTAATTCTCTGATCTCTTATTTTTTGTTTTTTGAGTGAAAGTAAGACTTGTATATCCTTCAACAATAAATCCTCTCAATTTTGTATTTAGCTGATTAATCCTCCAACAGTAATTATGATACAATTGCTGTATTTCAATTGAGAGGCCACTAAATTGAGAGTTGAACTAGGTTTGTCTAGTTAAATCTTTTAGCCTATAATCTATCCTTTGAAGTACCTTGTTTTGGATAGTAACATTGTGCATATGCCAATTAAGTACTTCTTCTACTTGGATAATAAGAAAATGCATCTTATTGTAAGAGACTTTTATAGGGATTGCAAAACTTTTATATTTGGATTTGTTTACATTTCTTGTAGTGGAAAGCTAGAATCATAATTTTATGATGCTGATGAGAGCATCATACGCGAAATTGGTTTAAGCAGATTTTGTGGCTTAATTTTTGATTTTTCCAATTTTATTGGCTTTAGAACAACTATAGGTTCCAGTCTTGATGGTTCAACAATCTTTTCCATTTTTGCAAGTGACTCATGGAGATTGTAGTGCCCAAGCTTTCTTAGTAGATCTTCAAAAGAGATTGGCTTTAATGGAGGATTTTTAACTCCTACCCATTTTAGTTTAAAAGGATTATTATTTTTATCATCATCTTTTATCTCATTTCTTGCTATGATTGCAAGGTCCTAAACAATAGACCTTTTTCTTTTTCCAAGGTGAAACAGTTATAGAATTCCTTGGTTGATAATCGTTATCATTAGGGCCTTTCCAATTTTTAAGATCTTAGCATCAACATTCTTGATCACACATAGAGGGGGTCATAATCCCATATGGAGTGTCCATTTGTCTTTATTACATAGCTATAATGACCATTAAGATAGAAGGCATGAAGGGGGTTGTTTTCCTACTCAGTTTCTAAGTTGACACAGGTGTAAGCATCATGGTTGGTTGGATAACTACTGCATGTCTTATGGACGACTATTTTTTTCTAAGTCTTTTAAAGATTGTCTTTACTCTACCATTTGTGATGACAATATTTATAGAGAAAATTACTTTTATATCTTTGCTCATTATAAGCAAAGGACAAATGTCTATGACTAACCTCTATACCTAATCTAAGAAAAGTATAAAACTCTATAAGAGTATTTTAATTATGATTAAGAGAATTTTTATGATATATTTGATTTAAAATAATGTTACGTATGTAAAAAAAAATATAAAAAATGAATAAATAAATAAAGAAATAACAATTTGATTCCTAATTTTGAAAAAATAATAAGTGTAATAAAACAAATGATTTTTTTTTCTTTTACTTAATTCGTCGGTGTTTTACTAATACTAGGACAGGATGGTAGCTTGTGTGCTTCACGATGCAGCTACTAGTATTCGAAACTTTAAAAAATAATAAAAACTAATAAGTACACAATCATAAAAAAAAGGTCATCACTATTAATAATTTTGGAACAGGGGCAACTTTTTGAACATTTTATATATATATATATATATATATATATATATAAATACATATATAAAAAAGAGAGAGAGAGAGAGAGAGAGAGAGAGAGAGAGAGAGAGAGAGAGATTAGCGAATTTGCCCATCCATGGGCCCTTGTCTCTTTTGGATGGATACATCCAGGATGCGTATGTGTAAAATTTGAGGGGTGGAAGAAACGTTATTACTATGACGGTGTGCGTGTAAAAACTAAGACGTACACAGTCATTATTAAAAAAAAGGTTATTATTATTATTATTTATAATTTTGGAACAGAAATATATATATATATATATATATAAAAGAGATTATAGAATTTGCCCACTGATGGATTCTTGTCTCTTCGAAATTTTTTTGTACGTACTTGAGGCATAATATACTTAAAACAATTAATGGATAAAATTAAATCTAAGTTTCGTATATAATACAAGTAAAGTTTATATATAAAATAAATTTTACCTATTAAATATATAAATAACGTAACTTACGAAATATACGTAAAAATTGCCCAATCTTACATCCGGGTTGCGTGTGTGTGTGTGAAATTTGCGTGGTGGCGGAAAGCTGATGCAACGTCAATTCACTCGGATCTCCACTCCTTTGTAAACTTTCATATTGATATAGCTAGGACTGTAGGGCATCAGGCCCCTGTGCTTGCAGGTTCTTAATTAACGATCTTACAAGTACTTTTGTATAAAATCAGTTTATATTTATAAATTATGATTTTTACTGCTTAATTGTTTATGAATAAAATTTTTAATAAAATGTGAAAAATTTATATGAATTTTTTAATAAATTTTTATTAAAATTATATAATTTTTTATTTTTTAAAATATATTACTTTTTTCTTGAAATAAAAAATTATTTTATATTTCAGTTTAATTTTAAAATTTTTTTACTGAAATATTTTTTATTAATCTAAATATCATTTTTTATTAAATTTAACAAAAATAAAATTTAATTTTTGTTATTTGTATATATTTGAAAAAGATGTCTATTCTTTTTTATTTATACATATTTAGATATAATGCATATTTTTATATTTAGATTAATGAAAGATACTTTAATAAAAAAATTTAAAATTAAATTAAAATATATATTTTGAAAATAAAACAGTAATTTGTGTAATTTTAGCAAAATCTAAAAAAAAATTTGTATAATTTACTCTTAAAATTATCCAAAAAAATCGTATTTATGAAAATATTAGAATTTAAACAGTTTCATCCAACTCACCCACAATGGAAAGCAAAAAATAATGGGATTTGAAGTTTTGAAAACGAAAGGGTCCAATTGGTAGTATTACTAATTACTTAGGATATTCACTATTCCCTCCATCTTTCATTTGGGTGATATTATCAATTCAGATTTATAATAAAAATTTTAATCATGGCGCATAATTTTTAATCAAAGAATAATATTTTGTTCATGCATTTTGTTATATTTATTCCTATATATATATATACTTAGTAATTACACGAAAAATGAATCAATGTTATTAAGAGCTATTATTTATTAATTTAGTTAATATTTTAAATCATAAAAAATGAAATATCTAATGAAATATTATTTTATATTTAATAATTATCATTTCATAATTAAAATTTATAATATATTGAGATTCATAACATCATCATTCTTCGAGTAATTAAATTTCAAATTTATTTGTTATGATATCAGGGAAAGAAAGATACAATTTTCCTCTCTTATTTGATTTTATTAAAAAATAATGAAAATAATAAATCAAGTTATTTTATTAGTTTTTATCTCATTAAATATATTTACTATAAATATGATATATTTCACTTCTATTTGTTTATATTAATATAATTATATATTTTATTTATCTTATTTTTATATTTTTATCAATTATTTATAATTACTTTTTATTTTTATATTAATTAATCTAAACCGTTCAGCTAGTGAGTTGACTTTGAAACTATGCTCACCAATGCATTTTCTCCTTTCCCTCCTTCTTCCAGGGAAAAGAAAAAAGACTCTGCACAGTGCAAACACGGTAGGAAGCCCACAAATTTTACGGTTCGTTTAGTATATAAAAAAATAAAAGTAAAAATAAAAATAAAGTAATTTTAAAGATAAAAAATATTTATAATATTTTTATTTTTAATAATTAAATAATAATTAATAAATAATATTAAATAATAATTAGAGAAATAAAAATAAAATTTTACCAAAATTTTTTTTTTATTTCTTTTCCCGTGGCGCAATCAAACGAGCCGTTATTCTTTCCTAACTCTTTTCTTTTCTTCCTACTAAGAAAGAAAAGGTTACGTCCTTCCCCCATTTTCCTTCCTTTCTACGAAACGAAGCTGGACGAAAACCCTGGTAATTTAGCAGAAAAGTCTCTTAATCAGTCTTTATGCTACTTGATCGCAAAAATTTACAAGAAAAGTATAAAATTAGCAATCAGCTTCTTTTCTTTTGGTAAAGGTTGAATTAATGCGTATGACGGGACAAGTGGAACGGGTGTTTACTCATTACATCCATACAATTTTTGATTAGTTGATTATTAAAGAAGTCAGGTCATCAAGAGTTAATGAACAACAAGTCCCGTCGTCCTCGCTGCCTCATCGCATCAAGGTACACTCGGGGTTCGAGGAAAAATAATATTGGTTGTACAATTAATTCGTATCCTCTTTTATCTGTGTGCGTATTAAATGCTATTTTATTAAAAATAACAGATTAAATATTTCATCTTATCTCAATTATTAAGATAATAAATTAAAATTTTAATTTATTTTTTTGGAATTTGATAACGAATTTTTTAAACTGATTCTAGTTAATTATGGTTGCATATTAAATTCTTAAATCATAAATAAAAATTGTTGTTTTAATAACAATTTTTTTCTTATAAAATTTTTTGTTTCCTATTTAAAATTAATAAAATTTATAAACTTACTTATCATTAATTATATTTTAATATAATAAGGACTATAATTAAAAATAACTAAAAGTATTACAAATTCAAGATTAAATTTTAACTAAATTTAACACAAAGAATGAATTAAAATTTATAACATTAATATTAAATAGTATAACACTAAAAAAACGAATTAAATAGAAAAAAATCTTAATACTTTAATAAATATGCGTAGCTTCTGATCTTTACTATTTTGTCTTTGTATATTTTGATTGAAAAATCAATGATTTTTGTTTTCTTAAATTTGAAAATTTTTCTATAATTTAATAAAACTTAGACATAATAAAGAAAAATAAATATACATCTCATTTTATATTTAACATATGTAATTACATAGAAAAACAAATATGAGAAAGAAAAATATATTAAAAAAAAAAGGTTCTCATCTTTTTCTCTTACAATTGTTTGACCAACTTTTTAAAAAATAGGGGTAAGGAAGAAAAGGATAGTTACTTGTAACAGTAAAAAGGATATTTTGAAAAAATAAAATAACTAAATATAATTTTTTTATAAAAGCTATACACATAATATATGAATATACATATGTCTATTGGGTTAAAATTAAAATATCAAATAATTTTTTAAAAAATTATATAATTCAATCATATATATTGACTCTAATAAATTTAAAATTTTAAAAAATAAAGATATAATATCAAAACTTACTCTTCTATACGTAAAATTTTTAAAAATTGAGGAGGCGGCCTCTATCTCCCCTCCCATTTACATAGTTCTGTCATTGTTGAAAAATATGAATTATATATATATATATATATATATATATTTTTAATATTAAATTTATGCATACTTTTATCCAGCAAAATAATTTTTTGTATAAGAAAAAATCCATTTTGTCGCACAACGTTTTCTGAATTTTGTTTCTCATTTTCCTAGATTTAATTTGCATTACGGGCACATAGCATTGATAAAAAGCTAAAGACCTAATCAGTATTGCCGCGGGTCTCGCAGATCGAATACAGGTTCTAGTCATCCTTTCATACTTAATGTCACATGAACCACCTTCCCTTCTTTAGCTTTACTTCCTTCTCCAATGATGAAGATTGGTGACCTTCATAAATGCACTTTCAAGTTCCAGACTTGCCACTTGGCCCCAAAAGAACTAGCTTCTATGACGAACCCCTTGATCATCATTATCTTACTTATGGTTTAGGGTGTGTGTTGGTGATGTACCGTTCACATGGGCCTGGTGGTTCATTAATTCATTTGTATGGCTTTTTTTAAAAAAAACTATTTATGTGTTCTTGTAGCTTCTTATTGATTTGCTTGGGTCTAACTCTGCGCATACCCCAGTTCATGCAGACGTTGTGGTTCTGTCATCTGTATTTATGCTTAAATGCACTTCTGAAATGGTAGATGAAACAGATGTCCTTTAACCATAATTTCTTTGCAGGACTTGTCATCTTCCCACCCCCCCCCCCCCCCAAAAAAACAAAAAAAGATGTAAGCATTAAATATAAAATAGTCAGGTTTTGGTCTTCACGATTTGAATCTCATATATACAAATTAAATTATAAAACATTTGATCTCTAAATTTTTCACCTTTTCGAATCCCTGAGGGGTGAACCCAACATTTAATACACACTCTTTCATCATATGTTAACAACGAACAGTATTGGGTTTCCAGCGGATTGTTGTGTGGTAAGCGTAAAAGACAAATCTGAATACATTGACGATAAAATGGACATATCCATCACTTATGGGTTAGAGACTGTAACGTTGAGAGCCAACTTTGAATCACTGGTTATGTGATAAATTTTAGGCTGAAGAACTAGTCAGAGAAAGGCACTTGATAGCTAACGCTCTCCGAAGAATCAAACTTTATTCGTCATGTTTGGGTACAATCTAACTGCATTCATTACTACCTGCCGCGAATGATCTAAATATCGCTAATAACAGCGAACCTAGCTTTACCTATCTTATTAAAAAGTTATAACTACATGTGGGATCCTTTCGAATTTCTTTGACAACACTAAACATTTTAATTATGTTATAATAATTATTAAATATTATTTAATATAAAGTTATATTTCTGTTATTTTATTAAATTTACTATTATAGTTATATTTATTAATTATGCAAAAATTAAATTAAATTTATTAAGAGTCATTAATCATTAAATAAGTTATTATTTTAAGTAATTAAATATAAAATACTTAATAAAAATATTATTTTTATATTTAATAATTATCATATAATAATTAAAATTGTGGTAAACCATTTATGATATATCTTCACCGTTTGTCTTATTACGAGAGAGAGAGCTTTAGGACCCCCGGACCCCCTTATAGTAGCACTGTACCATCAAAAATCAACAATAATTGATAAATCGGCAGACTGATTGGTCATTGCAAACAAAGATGGTTTAAGAAACTAATAATTGAAAATTTTTTCTATACACTTGTTACATGGGACACCAGATATAATTAATAATTAAAAATTAATTTATATAAATGGAGCTCATATGTAATATAAATAAAATTTACGTGTAAAATAAAATTTAATCACTAAATATATAAATTATACGATACTCTTAATGTATATAAAAGAAACTGTTTCTAATTTTGATAACAATAATGCCTTTGTATACATGATCATTAACAATAATTCATAGTGATACGTGTATTTTATATAAATTTACATGTTTGTGTCCTCCTATTTCTTTTTACAGATTGTGAGATTTTATTTGGTAATGACAGCAGGGAAAAAAATAACACAATATGGGGAGGGCAATAAAATTGTAAAAGAGAATAGAAACAAATTAAGAAGAATTCCAAATTTCTAAAGAAAAACCTAGTCATGAAAATTAGAATAACATTTATTATGTAATAATATATATATATAGTATTTGCAGATTTATAATTTATATATACTAATAAACTCTAATATATATGATTTTTAGGGATGCATTTGAATCTAACATTATATTATATTGATTTCAAAAGTTCACTTAAATGTTATAAAATTCCACCTAAGCTTTATAAAATATTGGTCCCCCGTGGGCAATAGGGATAGGGATGGGAAATAAGGAGTCATGGGAATGGCTAGAGCAGGGAAGGTCTTCCCACCGCCGCTCTGCTATTCCAAAATTTAGCTTCCTAACAAAAGGGTTGTTCAAAATACCTAACTTTTTAGGTTGTTATATTAGTACCCACGAACAGTGACAATGACATTATTAAAAAAAATTATTATATTATTATTTAATAATACTTATTTTTTATTTTTTAAAATAAAAATAAAATATTATTTCCCATTTTACATACTTATTTTTTTTTTCACATACCAAATATAACTTAAATATTTGTAAATTTGCCAATTTGAATTTCAGTATGTAGATAAAAAGTGACTCTAGGTTTTTTTTTGGGAATATTTTTAAGAATTTGAGTTCAAGTTTTGATGTAATATAATACTCACTTTATGCACTCCCACGTCCATGCACATACATAGTAAACAATTTAATTAGAAAATAATACAACCTAAAAGGCATTTCATGTTATTTTTAATTATATTAATTATTATTTGAGACATGTTATTTTGTCGTTATGATTTTATATTAATATGTTTTATATAAAAGAGTTTCAATTTGAGAAAAATTATGTTATTTTAATTTTTTTCGGGTAAATAAGTCTAAATCTAAGGATTTAAAAAATTAATAAAAATGAGATATAAATTTATTACTAATTAAGATATAAATTTAAGAATAAAAAAATATTTTTACAAATTAATATTAAAACTACAATATCCTACCCATTTTCTATCCACTAGCAGAACAGGATGTATTGCTGTAATATATAATTTAATTCATTATAGTTAAATTGATTGATAATATAGATAGTAATTGTCACAATCTGCCAAAAATGCCAAACTTTTCATTATCTATCATTTATTGAAACAGTTGGCTGACAATTTACTTGTTCTTCTTTTAGAGAGGGGATGGAATATAGACTATGTTTGCGAACTTTGTATATATGCATGATATAAATTGGTACGTGTTTGTTTTATTTAACATTTTAAAGAGGGAAAAAGATGTAATTAAGCAGCAATTAAAACCGGCTAACCTGACTCATGTCCCCCAAATGAATCTGGGGAACTTGAAATGGATTGTATTTGTACACGTCTTATAAATGCATGGTAAATTGACACGTGTTTGTATAATTTCACATTTTTAAGAGTGAAAAAAGATATAGTTAAGCAGCAATTAAAGCCGGCTAATTACCTGTTCTCGCTACCTCATGTCCCACAAATTAATCTTTGTAAGTTAGGGATGGACTTTAAAACTTTTTTTATATACTCGCGCATGGAATATCGGTATGTAATGTTAAATATTGAATATTATTTTTATTTATATTTTGCAACTAATTTAATTTATTTTCTAAAAATTCATATTTTATTTTTAAATTATGACTAAATTAAATCTTAAATTTTAAATAAAAATTATATATTTATCAAAATACAAATGATGATACGAAAATCCATAATAAATATTTCTGTAGCGACAGTATATTGTTTTTCACATTTCAGATCAGTATCACCAATTCCCCATTCACCACGCCCATACCATTCATTAGTACTATTAATTATCCAGCTTTGTCGACCCTATGTGAATACAGGTTGAGGATCCATCCATTTTCTATGCAGTATCTCTCAGCAACTTCTCTTTTAAAAAAATTATATTTAGAGACTCGAAGTTTATGATATTTATTTTAAAAGATTTATTATTATTATTTTTAAAAAAGTTATCATTGATTTTAATTATAATTAACGATAACAGAACTTTCAAAATAAATATTACAGATTTTAAGTCTGATGTAATTCTCTTTTTTAATTCTTTCTTGGAAAGAACATGCTGCCCCTGCCTTTACGAAACTTACTGCAAAGATATTGTAGAAGGTCCCCAATGCAGGGATCCATTTCCACGTGAATGCTTGGCAATTGCAAGGAGCAACTAGCCACTGCCACTGCCACTGCCACTGCCACGTACCTCCTTCATTTATTTGTTTGACTTTGGCATTTGTGACCGCGAAAAAATTGACGTAAAACGCAGGCTAAGAATATATAGCCCTTTCTTTGATCCAAGCTCAAGCACCCTGCCCTACTCCAAATGGCTGGAAGTAGATTCCCGTCAAAGATTTTCCCATTCCCGTCCAAATTTTTCAAGACCTTAGCTAGAAACTCATATCCCAGCAAGTTTATGGAAAAAACCATTTCTCATCTTGTCCTTGAAACTGGAGAATTCTCAAATAACATACTAGTCTTTGATTTTGAGAGTGCTATTTTGAAATCCACTTCTTTGTTTCCTTATTTCATGCTCGTAGCTTTTGAAGCTGGTGGGCTTTTAAGGTCTCTCCTTTTGTTTCTTTCTTATCCTTTGGTGTGGCTGGTAGGAGAAGATCAGATGGGGTTGAAGATCATGGTTTTCTTAAGCTTCTTTGGGATTAAAAAGGACACATTCAGAATTGGATCTGCTGTTCTTCCAAAGTTCTTCCTAGAAGATGTTGGGTGTGAGGGCTTTGAAGCTGTCATGAGTTTTCAGAGAAAGGTGGCAACTAGTAACATGCCCAGAATTATGGTTGAAAATTTCCTGAAGGAATATTTAGAAGTGGAGACTGTTGTAGCAGGAGAAGTTAAATCCTTCGGGGGTTACTTTTTGGGATTTATGGAAGACAAGATACACGAAAACAAAGCCCTTTTAGATGAACTTAAGGAGAACAAAGCAACCCCCAACGTTATCGGCATAACTAGCCAAAAGAAGTATGTCGACCAGGAAGTGTTCTCTCATTGCAGGGTAGGTGGTTCTAAAAATAATATCACGAAAACACACACATGGAGTTACAAATTAATTTATTATTATTATTATGTAACAATTCCACTTTAATTAGTCTCTAACAAGCTCTGTTTTGTACAGGAGGCACATCTGGTGAGTGATGCTGAGAAGAGAAACTGGCACGTCCTTCCAAGAGAAAGGTACCCTAAGCCCTTAATCTTCCATGACGGAAGATTGGCCTTCAGGCCAACCCCCTCGTCTTCTCTAGCCATGTTCATGTGGCTACCTCTTGGACTGTTCATATGCCTCATCAGATTCTTATTCGGCGATCTGTTATCCTTCAAAACATCCGCTCCATTATTGGCCTTCTCAGGCACAAGAACCACGGTTTCAAAAACCCAGAATTACAACCAAGAGTCCAACAACCCAAAGGGCATGCTCTACGTGTGCAATCACAGAACCTTGCTCGACCCACTCTACATCTCATATGCTCTCGACAAACCGGTCTCCACGGTTACATACAGTTTAAGTAGATTCAATGAGTTAGTTGCCCCAATTAGAACCATCCGATTAACGAGAGACAGAGATGAAGACAGAAAAACCATGGAGAAACTGCTAAGCTTTGGCAGCCTCGTTGTTTGTCCAGAGGGAACTACTTGTAGAGAACCTTATTTGCTACGGTTCAGTCCTCTATTTGCTGAGCTTACGGATGATATTGTTCCTGTTGGTCTAGATGTGAAAGTTACGATGTTCTATGGAACAACGGCTAGCGGTCTCAAGTGTCTGGACGCTCTTTTTCACTTTCTAAACCCAAACCCTTCCTACTCGATTGAGTTTCTTCAAAGGTTGTCCAAATCGAGTACGTGCCAAGCAGGTGGGAAGTCGAGGATTGAAGTTGCGAATCACGTGCAGACAGAAATAGGGAAGGCCTTAGGCTTTGTGTGTACCAGCTTGACAAGGAAGGACAAGTACATGATCTTAGCGGGTAACGAAGGCCTCTGTCGAGAACCCGGGAATTAATGGGGAATCGTTATGCATTGCCACCTGTGGAGGTAATTAAGACAGCTTGATTCATGCATTGCCACCTGTGGTGGTAATTAAGACAGCTTAATTTTGAATCAAACGTTCTCTCAACTTGCTTATTTTAGTCAACTAAGGCCACTATAGCAAAGTTTCTTAGAAAGACTCATCAATAGCAAATGCCAAAGCGATCTTTTTTTTTTTTTATATAACAAACATACGTAAATTTTCTCCTTATATGCTAAAAACCCAATGATTGGGGTTGGGATATATACAAGACAAACGGCGACCCCTTCAACTTGATTGTTTTGTAGGGTTTTGCGGGGGATTAGCGGAAGGATCATTGGACGAGATTACGTATTAGTGAATTGTGAATCAATTGCTATGTCCACGTTGAATATGTCAATATATAATAGTGGATAAATCCTTGTGGTATATATTGTACGTGCCCTAGTTATCAATAAATTGGATATGTTTGCATCTTTATTTTCTTTACGCTTATTTTGTATTGGGCATATTCTGTGTAATTTCATTTAGAAATACTATTGCTTTAATTTGATATGAAAATCTTATATTGCACTGTTAAATTAAATTTGCACCCAAAACCCTCCATTGAGCAGGTTTACTAAATGGACGTGGCATTCTTTCAGTGATCAACTAATAAAAGAGAAACTGCTCTATCTGTCACGGACTGTCTTTCAGATCCATGTACGTTACATGTACATGATCACCAACCTAAAGACGTTATATTAGAGATATAAGAAATTATAGAAGGCGCCTGTAAATATTTAACTACGCATATTTAACAAATCACACTGAGATATATTGTAATCCCATGACTATGAATTGGAAATTTTATGAGTGGGCCACAACCCCCCAGCACCACCCATTAACCCAAAGTGACGTGTTGTGACAATTCATTTTTTTTTCGTCGTTGGTGACAAAGCTGCCGCTGGGGGTTTGGATTTCTATAGTTTTGTTTTTCTTTTGGGGCAAAAGCCTTATGCTTATAATCCAATATACTACACCCCACAATACCGGAGTATTTAAGCATCGACCCAATAATACTCCTAATTCGCTAATTCATAAGAGTAAATACAGTGTCAATTACTATGTTTGATATGACCCTTGAACAGAGAACAGGAGTCCGGATCCTACTGTCAGGGGTACGGTAGCCAAGATTCTATTGTTTTTTTATTAAATTTTAGACTCTATAAAATAAAAATATTGAAAATTCAGTTACTGCACGAGATGCAGTTGGGTTCCCTTATGCGAAAAGAAGTGTGACAGTACTTGGGTTCCCTTATGCGAAAAGAAGTGTGACAGGACTTGACTCATCATATAATTTTTATTTTTTGTATTAAATTTTAGACTCTAAAAATAAAAAAAATAAAAATATTGAAGATTCAGTTGCGAGTTGCAGTTGGATTCCCTTATGCGAAAAAAAGGGTGACAATACTTGACTTATCATCCCGGGGACAACACTAACGCTCCATTTGGATGGGGGTAGGAGAAAAGGGGTAGGAGAAAAGGGGGAGGAGAGAAAAGCATGAAAAAAACGGAGGAAGTGAAAAGTGAGAAGAAAAGCACTCTCCCTTCTTTGTTTGGATGCGACGAAAGAAAATATACGAGGTAGAAAAGCGGTTAATTTTTTTTGTACAATTTTGCTCTTCCTACATCGCTCTTGATACATGTTACGTTGTAATTCAAAAAGAATTATTTTATCTTAATATAAAATATATATAATACACTTATTAATTCAAAAATAATTATAGTTACAATTTACATGAATTTAAATTAACACAAATATTTATTTATAATTAATTAAAGATATATATTTTTTAATTTTATATTAATTGAAATAATTTTATATTAATTGCACCTCTATTTAATATAAATTAAATTAATGCATATGCTTAATTATAATAATTAGGATTATTTGAACATGTCAACATGCCAAGACAATATGTACATGATATGTTAACATCCTTCACGTAAAGCTTCAATTTATGCCAAGACAAGGAGACACCTTTACGTGAAAGCTTCAATCTATGCCAAGAAAAAGGACGAAAAGAGTTGAATGGTTGGGGATAAGGCAAGAGAAAAAGATAAGAAAAAGAATTGCACGTGAACTTCGTCCTTATCTCAATGTTTTACATGCAATGTATAAGATATTTTAATATGTTTCTCACAAGGTATATAGATGCAAGAGAGGGAGTATCTAAGCATGCAGCAGTTGCAGTGAAAATATCGTGCAGTAAAGAGATTGTGAAGGGATTGAAGCCTGGCAATTCACGTGAAGTGGTGTTGAAGACAAAATTATATAATGCGTGCTATTTAAATTGCGATTTATTTTTTGAAGCGTGTTGTTATTATCGCAAAGATAGAAGGTAATATATTTGTATGAGCGTTGATCGTGAAAATTGTATGTTCGCATAATTCTTTTATATTTATGTATTATTATTATATCAACAATGACAGATTGAAGAGTTACAAACCCAATTACAAGAGATCACGTGTAGCACTAATGCACGATCCTAGGGGAGACGAAACTCATCTAAACCATTCTCAGGTGTAACACAAGCTAGGAATCCAGATGGCATGGAAGATGACAGTGAAGAGGATGATTAGATTAAGTTATATTTTTTAAGTTCATTATAAAAAGTATAATTAAGTTTCTTATAGTGTTATGCTAGTTGTTTACTATTTGTATGTATTATATATATATATATATATATATATGTTCAATGGTTGACCCATTTCTATTTAGCCTGTATGCAATTAAATGTTTATATGGGTAAATAAAAGATATTTTTTATGAGTTGACATATACTGCATATGCATATAAGAGGAAGATGGTATAAATGAAATCAAGTTAATTGAGGTTTTTTAGAGAAAGTTGTAATTTTATTTTACAAAACCAATAAGGTATAAAAATAGTGTACAAAGAAAAAGGAATAACAAATAAAGAAAAAATTGTTGGGAAATAAAATCAAAACAAAAAAAACTTATATAACAAAGTTGAGAATCAAGAAAGTTATAAAAATATTGTGCGTAGGGAATGGGTTTCGTAAAAAAAAAAAAAAAGAGAGTCCGACCAAATAAGGAGTTAGACCGTGTCGGACCGAGTGGTTCGACTGAGGTTCGGACCACTCGGTTCGACTGAGGGTCAGTCGGACCCTTTTTTTTTTTTTTTTTTTTTACGAAACCCATTCCCTACTCACTTTTTTTCCCGGGACATGTATTTTTTTCTTCCACGTATGTCTTATTTATTTAGTTTTCCACGTATTTCTTTTACATTCTCAAACTTTTTAGGAAATTATTTTTTTTCTCAATAATGTTATGTTAATTACTTTTCTCCCTTATAAGAATTTTCCCTGTTCTCTGTACTCTTTAACCTCAGCCCTCAATGTAACAAAAATTGTATACATATATATATATATATATATATATATATCTTTATTTTTTCGATCTCTACAAAAATATTATAATTTTTGCTCACTTTAGAAAACACAATTTGTATGACCAGAGATAACCATTCTACATAAAGGCGAAGCAAAAATAGTTAAACCTAAATATTAGTTTAGCGTGTTCCAATTCATTATAATTGTCTCCCACAAAACAGAGTAAAACCACCTAGTTAAACATAATCTCATGAACAAGTGCACCATACAATGATGATTCATACATTCAAAATGTCAAAATGTTACCAGAGCTGGTAACCATCACTGGGAATTGCCTGTATCACTCATCATCTAGATCAACGTCTGTAGCCGCAGATGTCGAGAAACTCCAAAAAACTTTCGCTTACTCTTTTCCTCGTTATATAAAAAAAAATAACATTTTAGTTTGGTATCATCAGTTAATCCAATTTGCTCAAACTCTTCCCATACTTATTCTTCACTATAATGCCGAGGTCTGTTTTTCTCTAGGATTGAAAGTCCCTTTTCAGCAATTTTAGCTTGCTTTTCAGCTACTGCAACTTGCCTTTCAGAAAGTGATATAGATTTATCTTGTAATGAATTTCCATCTCGCATCACTTCAGCTAACTCTTTAATTCCCAGAGAAATTTTTTCATACCGATTTTCAATATTATCAACCATCACTTTCTTCCGCTTCTGACCTTTCGACGATACAGTCCCAGTTGAGTGATTTGAGTTCTCATACGTGGGACTAAATGAATCCATATTTACTCCGGAGTTCGTGGCCTCGTAACCCTAATTAAATTCACTCTCACTTGTTATTTCATTCATAGTTCCCTCATCACAATAGTCATTTAGATCGATGCACTTTTTTTGCCATCTCTTCACTTTGTTCTTCGCACTCTCAGCATATTTTCCTGTTGCTAGGTTTGTACCAAATAATTCATATAATTTATCATAGTGTAAAACAGGTGTAGTCATCCACTTTTTAACCTGGGGTTTGTTCTGCAACATACAAATTTATATGTCATTCCAATGTGCCTTCCAATGTCAATAAAAGCAAACTTATGAGATGGAAAATTAATAATATTGTAATTATAATAAAAATACCTGAATTAACTCATGCCAAATTTGAGTTTCAGCCTCAAACATTTTTGTAACGGAACTCCAAGAAAAGCCACTTAATCCATGAAATAAGTCATAGAGTTCTCCAAATCATTGAGATAAAGTCTTTTTCTAATTTTTCAAGTGTTGCTTGGTAATATACGGCCCAAAATAATTACGCAAAGCCTGCAACACATTGTCATATGCAAAGGTTGTGAAGGTACCATCCAGTCGGTTGCCTTTTAACATTTCATCTAATAAGGCATTTAGAAAAGCTTCATCCATCTCAGCTGACCATCGAAGACTGTCTTTCATTGAATCCTTCTGCTTTGGCGCCATCGTTGAAGTTATGCATTGAATAGAATAATATAAAATCTCAAACAATCGAAAGAAGTCCATCTCAAAATCCAAGACATCATAATTACTAGCCACGTAATTATTTAAGAAGAGGCCCCATAATTTTCTTAATAAAATATCTAAGTATTTCAAATAATATTAATATACATTGCAGCATAATATTATATTAATTGCATGAAATGATTATATGCTAAATTATTGTCTATTTCGATAATCATTCCACATTTGACCAGCAATACTATCTCTTAACATTGATCCTTGTCTATATTCCTCCTCTTGACCATAACCAGAGTAGGTCTCCATTACATCAGAGGGGTTCTGTTGTAATTCACGATCAACTTCAGCAATTAAATTCTCATCAGGATCGACCCCCATCAAAAAATTATGTAATATACAACAGGCTATAACAATATCAGTCATAATTTGAAAGGAATAGTGTGGTTCAGTGCCGCTCGTTATGATTGGAAATCGTTTTTTCAAAACTCCAAATGTTCTCTCAATGACATTCCGCAACGAGCCATGGCGATGATTAAAAATTTCTTTTTCATTCTGTGGTGAACGAGCTGAATATTCCTTCAAGTGATAACACACTCCTCTGTAAGGTGTCAATAGACCTCACATGAGTGGAAACCCGGCATCTCCAAGATAAAACTTGCCTACATGTATGCAAATATCGATTAGTAATTATAGACTTAAAAAAATTTATGCCTACCACTATAAACTATTAATGGGTGGCATAAAGACCTTGGGGTATTATAAATTATCTTCCCGTGACAAGGCATTTTTAAGAACTCTAGAATCTGAAGCTGTGCCTTCCTAACCAGCCAAAACATAGGTGAATTTCATATCAAATGAACATGCGGCAAAAATATTTTGGGTAGGATACTCTTTTCGCCTTCTGAAGCGAGCAGCCTCTTCTTTAGGCACTTTTGCTCGGATATGAGTTCCATCTATAGCTCCACACAATCTTATCATTTACAATTAGTTAACAACAATATATTATGGAATAATTACTTTACTCATAAACTAGGTAGATATATAGATAATACCTTAAAATATGGGTAGAATCTATTATTGTTGAAAATTTAGATAGCAACTTCTGCTCCAGAGGGTTGTGCAAGGAACTCAGCCTCAAGTGAAACTACCGCGCGTAAGACATTATAAAAGTGGTGACTAATAGTCTCCCCTGATGGATGGAAGTAAAAGCATAGTATTCTATTTTTTACATTATGGGCCAATGTGTGGAAAAATTTGGCAACTTGTTCCTCAACTGTAACCTACCTTGAATCTTTTACTCTTCCAGTACATTGAATTTTCTCACATAATCCTCTAAAAGCATATGGGCCCATGCACAAAATATCACAGCATTTTTTTTCATCCTCTAGCCGTATCATCAACTGTCTTCTCATATTATATCGATCAATATTGTTAACGCTAATAGATTTATTATTTAGAGTTGAGATCTCTTCCAATAAATGAATTACATGCACAACCAAGCATATAAATCGAATCAAACATGTATACTTACGCCTGTCCAACTCTTCTATTAAATGATTCAAATTTGACTAAGCATTTGTTACTCCAAGATTAATTAATTGCTTCACTTCAAACTCAAAATCATATATATCTTCTTCCACTTCCTTTGTCAATTCCATATTATTGTCGCTTTACTAGATAATCGCACAAAGTATATAAAGGGAGACTGTATATCGACAAAAGGAAAAACTTATGAATAAACATTATATACATATATATCGACAAAAGTAATATCTTATGAATAAACACTATATAGCAAATGCTCTGAATAAAAAATAAGTTATATAGTACATTACAATACAAAAAATAACATGGCTATTTGGCAAGTCTTCAATACAAAAGGAATTCAAAATTCTACCAGGTTAATCAACAATTGAGGCATGGTTCCTTCTTTTCTTTTTCTCCCAAAAAATTGGTTAACATATAAAGTAAATGCCTAAGAATATTGTTACCTCCGGTGCAACTTGCCTTCGGTCAATGGAACAATTACATATATATATCACATAAAAAACGTTTTCCGTGGAATTACACGCACAGTTTTGTGGTGGGCAAAACTCAAAATTCATAAATTTATTTTACAAATTGGGGACAAATCTCAAAATTATTAAATCTATCCTACAAATGTTATAGTACAAATTGAAGCAAAAATTCTAATTTATGCTGTAGCAAAAGTTTATCATGAAAAATAATTTTAAATCATCACCTACGAAATATAAACATTATAAAACCGAACGTACTTGTCAAAATATAAACTGAAATATAAACTAAAAAGGTGAAAATACCTGACTACAAAGTTACGAAGCTTGATGTAGAAAACCAACAGATCGAGCAGCAATGTGAAATTTTTTAAAAAATATGAAATGAACAGGGTCAAAATAGCGAATGCCGCGAGTTTAGAAGGAAACAAGGAGGTCGAGCTAATATGAAGTTTCGGGGCAACACAAATTAGGGTTGTCTAGTCCGTTTATCAAGATGAAAGATACAAAAAAAATATATATTTAGGGGCAATTTGGGAAATGAAAATAACATATCACGCTCCAACTTGTTTTCTCCTCAAAATCTCCCCACATCCGGAGAGAAAAAAAAAACATGAGCCCCACATTCATTTTCTCTCTGATTTTCTTCTCCCTCCCTCCTTTTCTCCCCATCCAAACGGGGGAAAACACGACCCCTCCCCTCTGATTTTCTCTCCCTCCTTGTTTTCTCCTCATCCAAACGGAGTGTAAATAGCATTAAAGTGCAATGCCTGAACGAATAATTAGAGGCGTAGATTATACGGCATAGCCAGCAAAGTATGGAAAGTTTGCATTGGGTTAGCTCAACAGCCCTGAACAAACTTTATGGGAAAACGTACGACCTTCATCATTCGTCAAACGTAGGCTTATTTCATTTCATTTTAAATCAATGTCATTGTTTTTGTTGCAGTGACTACTAAATTATAATAGTTTCGTTGTCTGTGCTATTACTACTGGAAAAGCAGTACTCTTGAAGGCAGGTTGGTACTTAAGAGATACCAGTTCTCACTTTCAGCAATAAATTCTATTTATGAAAACTTCTCGACGTGTAACGAATTAATCACCCTTCTAATAACTTCAATTTTTTCTTTCGTAAATTGTATATAGAAAAACCAAAAAATGGATTCGGATTGTTAAATAACCTTTTTTTATTGTGCAGAAGTCACCTTTTTTCATGCTAAACTATTTTCCCTTCATTTAAAGAGGAAAAAGATTTATCTCAAAATTAATAATATTGTGAAATTTATGAAGGAAATTATAGTCTTTAATGAGACTCGGGACAGTTGGGGAGTGTGATTAGCATTCATAAACACTATTAATAGCAGAAGGATAGAAATTTTGTGACAAATCATAATTACCTATTCTCTTCGTTTATCTCTTTCCCGTCAATGTTTTGCCATTACTGGTAAAACTCTAAGGGCACCATGGCAACCATTTCCGTTTTCCACAAAAGAGGGAAGCTGTCAAATAATGTACTAGTCTTTGCTTTTGAGGGCACTATGCTTAGATCCACTTCATTATTTCCTTACTTTATGCCCGTAGCTTTTGAAGCTGGCGGTTTATTAAGATCTTTCCTTTTGTTCCTTTCTTACTTTTTGGTGTGGCTGGTTGGAGAAGAACATCAGATGGGATTGAGAATCATGGCTTTCTTAAGCTTCTTTGGGATTAAAAAGGACACATTCAGAATTGGATCTGCTGTTCTTCCAAAGTTCTTCTTAGAAGATGTTGGGTGTGAAGGTTTGCAGTCATGGGCAGAAAGGTGGCAACTAGTAAAATGCCAAGAATTATGGTTGAAGGCTGTTAGGAGTATCAACCAAGTGCATGTTTGGTTTGGCGTTTGTGAAGCTGAAAGCCCGTTTGTGAAGCTGAAAATATGTTTGGTTCGGCATTATCTCACTCAGGCAAACGTGGTTTCATCAGAAGCAAAAATCTGGAGCTTCTACTAAACGTAGTTTTCCCAACGCATTGCCAAACGGGCCACAAGTATTAATACACTGTATTCTGTTAAGTAATTATAGTATTAGTTGTATTAGTTAGTCAGCTGTAAATCATCCTCTCTCTCTCTCTCTCTTTCATCACTCTCCTCATATAACACCCCTGTATATCTCTACTTACGATGAAAATGAAATCAAGTCAAAATACAAAATAAAACTTCAACTCATCTTTCTATTACTTTGCTCTTTCTTCTTCTCTCATGTTATTAAACATGGTATCAAAGTTCTTCTCTCTCTAATGGAGAATATATTTGAATCATCATCTACTTGCCTAATCAACTTTTCTCCAATGCCATGTCTGGTCAAACTTTCACAAAAATCAAATGTGATAACATTCACATATTCAATTTCTGTAAAACTGAACCAGCATAACTTCTTGATGTAGGACCAGTAGATACATGTAACGATTCAAGGTTATGATCTGCAAAAATTCATTGACATCGATCCGATTATTCCAAAGAAATATATAACTGTAGATGATGCAAAAGTTGGAAGATTGAATCTAGAATTTCTTTGATGGAATAAACAAGATAAACTGTTAATGTCTTGGATGCTTTCCTCCATCTTTGAATCAATGTTAACTAGAATTATAGGTTGCGAAACTTCTTTGCAGGTAGGGAAACAAATCATTGTCTTCTTTGCATCATAGACTAGAGCCAAAATTAAACAATTCAAGTCATAACTAAGAAAAGCTAAGAAAGGAACTATGACAATAAATGATTATCTTTTCAAGATAAAAGTAGCAGTTGATGCTTTGATATCGGTTGGGCATCCTGTATCTACCTTTGCTCATATAAAAGCCATCTTTGAAGGTTTACTTGAAATGTATGATTCATTTGTTACATCTGTTTCCTCATGGCTTGATCCATATACAGTCTCTGAAATTGAATCATTACTACTTGCTTAAGAAAGTAGATTGAGAAACATACAAAGGTTAGTGAGACGGTCTTAGCCAATCTAGCTCACTCAAACTTATTACAACCTAGAGCTCTATTTAGTCTATATAATGGAGGAAGGACATCTACTAGAGGAGGTTTTCCTCACAGAAGTCGAGGATGGTTTAATGGTGGTAGAAGAGGTAGAGGAGGAAGGAATAATGGACAGAGATCAAATGTTATCTGTCAAGTATGTGGAAAGGTTGGACATATAGCATTTCATTGTTATCATCAATATGACCAAAATTATCAAGGATTTACTACTTCCTTTACTAGTCCAATGCCTTAGCAGTTAAGTTTTCCACATCAACAACCTCAAACTTCCTTAAACTACACTAAGCCTTAAGAAAATATGGTGCCATTTATAGTTCAGCTTGAAGTAGTATGTGATCCTTCTTAGTATCCAGGTTCTAGTGCTCGTAATCAAATGACATAATCTTGACAACCTCTCATATAAATCACCATACTATAAAAAGGAAAGAGTTCACACAGCAGATGGCACAAGTTTGAAAATTATGAACATAGGTAACTCATACAGACTCTTCAACCTCATCATCTAACTTCTAGCAATTTATTTCAAGTTTCTTTAATTACAAAGAACTTGCTTAGTGTTTCTCAATTTACTTATGATAATAATACATATTTTGAATTCCATCCTTCTACTTGTTTTGTGAAAGATCAGGGTTTTCACAAAATCCTTTTGTAAGGGAAGATTAAAAATGGCTTATATGCATTTCATGATTTTCAAATTTACAAACCAGATTTTGCTCCTCACAGATCTCCTGGTTGGTCTTCAAATTTTGGTTCTCCAGTTTTTGGTTCTATTTGCTCTACACATTCCACCACCATTTAAACTCCACGTTCAAGTTGTTTTTCGGTATCAAATAGTTTGATATCACTTATTTGTTCAGATTCATCTCTCAATGTAACCTCATATCCGGTGTGGCACAATAGATTGGAGTATCTTACTTCCAAAGTTGAGTCCTCCATTTTATATACTTGTAATCAATGTTTTTAAAATTGGATCGGCTATTGAATTAGTGAAAACATTAATTCATGATTTATTAGTTTGATCATGGTTGAACGGATGGTAATTAAATATATATTTTTAAATTTTACATATTAAAATTCTAATATAACAAATAACTATTAATGAATATTAAATATTTAACTATTAATTTTATATTTTTTAAAAGTTTACTTATCATTAAAAAATAAAAAATAAATGTTTAGAAATAATAAATTTGAAAATTTATTTATCAAATAAAAAATTTAACCAAATTAAATAAATATATATAGTTTTCATTATATTATTTTCTTTGGATGTTTTTATATATATTTGTTTGCAGCACGAGAGTAACATGGCATGCGTGGAAAGCATGAAGGTCATTTTCTTTCTGGGCGTGTGTTCGAGTCGCTGGAGGGCCATTTATATTCACAAAATTTGTTTCTCTACCCTTGACTCTCCAGCATCATATTATGGCTTGTTTTTTTTGTTCTAAAACTTATCACCCGCGCTTCTCGACAGCACTCCTCCTCCCTCTCTCCCTTTTACTTCTGTGTCTTTTTTCCCCCCCTCTTCTTCCCTTCGCCTCTAAAGATCTGTAATTTGTTCTCTCAATTTACAATAAAAAGAGTCATATTTAGAAAGCAAAATACCTCTAGAAGATTTAATCCTTAGAGAATGTTTAGAGATTCGCCCGAACATTATTGATGCGGTGTGTCATCTCCAATATGGTTGTTATGGTATTCTGTTTATTCATTGTTAGTTCTATGCAAATTCAAATTTATGTCTTAGTTTTTCTTTATATATATATATATATATATATATATATATATATATATATATATATATTTCTTTTTTCTTTTTTCTTTTTTCTAATATTTTCTAGACTGAATTGTATGGCTTGGATTCCCAAATTCCTCTTTGCTCTTATTTTGTCAATATTTTGTATATTGTGTAGACAGGTTTATCATGAGGATTTGACAATATGTGTATTGTTAAGTGGTCTGACTACACAGATGACAACTTAGTGAGTTGTCTAGATTTGTTAGAGAACGATTAGTGGAAAATATTTTTATGATTGTCTTTGTGTTTAATTTAGTTGATTTGGAAATGAATGAAACTTTTAGGAAAATTTCTTCGAATCCCTTCTATTTTTTTCTTGCTACTTAGCCGTGTTAGATGATTAAGAATCTATTTTAAAATTGCAATAGTAACATAACAACTGCTTTCACTTTGAAGGAATGGAACTATATTATCTTAAAAAAAAAAAAGAAGAAAGTCAGATATATACAATATTCATACCGTATGATTGTAGTTGTACGATGACGCTAAGAAAACAGTCACATAGGGTTACGTGCGATGAACCGAGAAGCTAAACGTATATATCACCAGATCGAACTAGAATGTAGTCATCCAATTTGTTACAGGGAACATCCCAGAAGACGCCAATGCAATTAAAACTTCTACATAAGTTGCCAAACATCTAACCTTCTGTCTATCCTTCTTTTCTGAAACATCACTTGTGCTATTATGTCAATTATATATGATGATCCAACCATTTAAAGATGTTTGCAATGCCCACCAGATCACTTTCCTTTGTTTCGTGAAAATCTTTAACATAAAAATAAAAACACTAGAGAACATTTTCTCCCTAAGCCAAACGTCCAACCCGGAATTTGCGCGGGACTCATCCCGTTCAAGGCGTCCAACCCAAATATCTATTTGAGTAATACTATTCATACTTCCATCCCAAAAATATAAAGAATACTACTATTCATACAAATTAAGTTGACCAACCTAAATTTAAAAACAACTTGTAGAGTATCTAAAATGATAAATACAACAGTTGCATTAATAACTAAATGCGGTTGCCGACAAGTTTTTCATGTTGGATGCACAACAAGCTGGAGCGCTTAAACGCAGAGTAAATTTGAAAAACCATGAATTGCATTGCATTATAAGAAGTGCCTACAAGAGATTGTAAATACACAGGAGAGGGTAGAAATTTAAAAGAAAAAAAAAAGGCATAAAAGTGAACATATGGCATTACGTTTATATGGATATATAAATCGGCATGAACCTAAATGTCATATTGACAAAGTTCACAGCACGGACTAGCAGTTCAAACCCCAGTCAAAAGTCTGATAAATAACCTTCAACTCAGAAGTGGCAAGCAGGTCCAGTAATGCTGTTGAGTCATCTGGATTTAAGTAATTGGATACATGCTTCAGCATCTCCACCTCGTTATTGCCAAAATCTGTACTAAACCTGAATCGACAAGGAAAATAATTTCCATATGTCAAAATTCCCCAAAATAAAATGTTACTTGCATCTCTGCTCACAATCAACTGTTTCATTTGATAACAACATCGAAAAGATAACGAGAATAGTGAATGCATGTGCGTGTAAAGGTTTTTCATATCTCGTATCCATGTTCATAATTAATGAATAATCACTAATGAGATGTGCATTTGCACTTATTCATGATCCTTTATATCCTAAGGATTTATCAAGAATATAGGCATTCATCCAAATCAGGCGCCAAACTGCAATATACACCTATCAAATTGCAAACAGAAATCATGTATTTTAAAATTTGAATAATAAACTTTTATACAGCAAACTTAAGAACGAATTTTTCAATCCACCTTTCATTAGATAATTAATGGAAACTTAAAAAAAAAATCTGGTTCTAAAATCACACACAAAATCAAAATCATGCCTATTTGGGTCAAAATCATGATTATCAGACTTCAAATTACAAACAAAAAATTGAATTAAAAAAAAGGTATCTAAATTCAAAATCACAAATAAAATAGTTGTAAGATTTATTAAATAAAATTAGGATTTTTATTACTAGCTCAAATTTTATCCACTCACAATATAATTTGACACCTCACCAACATTTTAAGACTTGCACAATCTTTTCCTATTTCTTTCACTCACTAAGCTCTGCCACCTCACACTACGCTGCCACACTCGATTTCTCCCTTACACGGCCACTCACTAGCTCTCACACTTGAATTTGTCGAGTCTGTTGAATAAAATTGGAACTTTCATTATTAACTCACAAATTGTTTGCATTCACAATATAATGCACCTCACCAACACTCTTGCACAATCTTCTCTCTATTTCTTTCACTCACGCTCTGCCTCCTCCCTCTACCCTGCCACACTCAATCTTACACCTCCACTCACTAGCACACTCACGAGATGGCTTCAAGCCTTTATAAAGGCTAGATAAGGTGGTCGAGTGCACAATCTTCATGTTTCTCGATTTTTTCATTTGTTCACAATAATTTATTCATGTCCTTAATTTTTCTGGTTGTTTTCAGATACTTCTTTTAGTCAATTTGCCTTCAGATTTTTAACCCAATTGCAGCAGCTTCTACCGATATTGCTCCTTCTATAACTTGCTAGAACCATCTGATTTATCTGGCACAAATAGATTTATGAAGATACTTTGAGAGAGAGAAGTTACTTCTAACAGTAGTCACGGTCCAAAAAATGAAATTAAACATGACTGTAGATTGAAATCATGAATTTAGATTCGAAGATTCACAAACGGTAATTTGTGAAAAAAGCGAGAAGGATCTGTTCCCAACCTTGTTATGGTACAGAAATTTATTATTGGGATTTCAAAGAACATGATAACCATTTGTAAATGAATCAAATTACAGGGAGTATTTGTGTATTTTTCCTAATGTTTTTAACATTTTCCCTCACAAATTTTTTGGGTGTGAAACATGAACAAAGAATATGTTCATCATACTTTGTGTTAAAATTTCAATTTAATTATAACAAGAAGAACGGCAAAATTCAACTTCTCACCTCGGTAATGAAAATTCTGGTATCATGTTAATCTACTTTATTAATATCTCTAGGATATTACTTTAAAAACCATTCAGCAGTTTGAAAATGTGTTTCAGCACATGAAATATCTAATGAGTTGGAATTTGTTTAATAAGGATCCCCACCAAATAATAGCACATCGACAATCATATTCAGAATCCGCTTATAAAGGGACTTACCACTTAAGGATCTTATTAGCATATGCAACCTTGGTATTCAAATCAACTGTGAGCCCTCCACTTCTTATGAATTTGCGACCCGCATCCGTTAATTCTTCGTCAATATCTCCAGGAGAATAGCATCGAAGCGCGGGGCCGGATCGGGTACCACAAACTAAAGCAAAATGAACAAGAGGCTCGGGATAAGGGAGAGCCACCTGAAACATAAGGAAAGAAAAAGAGCATCAACTCAACTGGAATGCTAATCAAATGACTTCATGGTAGGAGGATTGAACTCTAATGAAATAACCTGATAGATAACGACAAAAATGAAACACTCACAACAACCTTGATTGAGCCAATACTATAAGTTAATAAAAATAATTACCCAGTAAAAAACATTCCAATTAAATCTCTGATTCAAGTTAATATACTTTACATTGTCAAGCAAAAATGAAACGATTCCATTTAAAACCTAAGGAACCAAAATTTTGACAAACTAGTATAGAAGATCAAGACTCCAATTTTCCTTTCAGACCTTTACCCATGATAGAAATTCTTTTAACATCTCATTGCTTAAACTAAGGCCATTTGGCAGTAAGAAAAAGAAACCGAACACCCCCCCCCCCCCCCCCCCCCCCCGAGGGATGGAGGTGATATATCTTATATGAACATCTTCTCTTTCGAGATCGAATGTATTAAGAATATGAGAAATGGATAACTTGCCCTTAAACGTTTATCCTTTGCACCAAATGGCTTCATAAGGTTATATGGCGGGCGCTGGTTCCCCCTCAAAATGCCATTTTGAATAGATGAAAGTGAGTAGGTGCAACCCCCGATGACATTTTTGAAGTCTCCAAACAATTTCCTTCTATCCAGTGGTCCAGCTGGATGACCCCATACTAAGATTGCATGAATAGCCGTCATATTATAAAGATTAATAAAGAAAGCAAGCTTTTCTTCTCTAGACATGTCCCATATTTCCACTCTTTGGAGCTCCTCGACTATTCTCAGATACCTAAAGTGACAATTGTAGTCATAACCCAAAAAAAAAAAAAAGGAAATCACATAATACTTCTCTGTTACGTAGTACAGCGAAAAACCAAAACGGTTATAAAAACCTTGCAAATTCCTCACTTCCATGGAGACTTCTGTAATCAATATGACGTCCATCCTCAGAAGCATAGGCTTCAAACATCGCATAGGATAGAAACCTCAGCCTTGATGCAATTTCCGCTATAGGCTTGGGTTTCACAGTAGTTATGCCCCTCGGAATGTTGTGACACTGAGATGCCACAATTGGATCGTCATCTAAAAATCGATACAAGTGATTACCATCCTCAAATAGATTCTCACTAAAAAAAAGAAATTGAAAACAGAGAAGGATTGTCAGTTCTATAACTAAACATTAAAAAACAAAAAAAAATGGAGACACCTAATAGAGTAGTTCGACTTACTCAAGAACATGCTGAAAGAAGAGTTTGCTTGCAAGCTTTCGTGCAAATTGAACACCCTATACAACTGGACAAGAATTAGAATTGATAGCAAAGGTATGAATTGAGTAAGTTAAAATATTCTGTCGATGACTTCTTTGCCCATGGAATGGAGAAACTTTGAAAACAAATCGGTGTATCAGGATTCAGAATAAGCATTCTTGTGCATACATGCCACAAAACAAAAGTTGGAATTAATTAATGTGATCGATCTAAATCAGATTAAATTTGTATTTCTAATGTGCATAATCAGAAATAAGCCAACCAAATTTCAACTATTATACTTGACACAATTTGCAAGACTTATGTTACGGAAGTGTCCAATGCCCGCCCCCAATAGTGTGCTCAAATTTATTTAAACATGACTATAAACAGAGCATGCACATAAAATGCATATGACCGACAGAGATCAAACGCGTCAGTTAATTTCCACAAAGACAAAAGTATCACCATGCAGAATTAGTATAAACGACACTTGTTTCTGGATGTTAGAAAACTATCTGCATCCTCCAGTCACAATTTAAAGCCAGGAAAGTATGCGATAGAAAAGAATCGAACCAACATGTGCGATGAAAATATTTTCCACAAAAGAGACTCATATAATAAAATCAAGCAAGTCCATGTCATCAAACTGTACATCAGACAACCCTTCAGATAACAAGAACCATTGTTGGCAAATAATTGAGAAAAAGGATAAAAAGAAAAACGACACAGAAAACAAGCCATTATTTAATAATTAAGATTAAAAAACTTAAATAGAATAGAGACCCGATGCTTAATTTTATGTGAATAAAGACATTAAAGGGAATTACCATCCCATAGCTGTGCTCTTACAGCTCAACCTCAGATTAAATGAAACAACCTCGTTTTTTTGCCATTTCACTGATTTACAAGCCATCAACAACTACAAGATTCTTCATAATAGATTCCGTGTCCACAACTCTTAATAAAGCTCCAAATTTTGAGACATGCACCGGACCACTAATTGTGTGATTGTATTAAATGGAAACTATTGTTATTACAACCAATTTTAGTGCAACAAATAATTATGATTGAGGATGGGTTGTATATTAGCATTAGACCCATGGTTGAGAATTAAGATCAGACTTGCCTCTCGTCTTTCCAAATATTGATTTTCTGATAAAAAGTCCACAGCTTCTGAGCCAAGAAAACAGCTAGTGAACCTGCGCATTCTGCAAAATCGGTCCTTCACAACAATAGATTCTCTCATTTTGAGGGCAATTAAAGCCATTTCATCCGGAGCTCCGCTATTGGACACATCATCCTCTCCAGAAAGAGGTGGTGACGGCGCTTCAAATGACGGCGCTTCCGTAATGAGAAAGTCAATCTTCTCATCAAGCTTGCCAGACTCATTCAGGGCCTTTAGTTCACTCAAGCCTCCAATAAGTATTTCACTGAAAAACACCTTCGGAACAGAAGCAGTACCAGAAATCTTCTCCAGCTCCAGCTTTCTACTAGGGTACACATCAATGTTGATTTCAACATATCTGAGCCCTTTCATGTACAAAAATAGCCTAGCCTCTTTACATTCTTGGCACCCTAGCCTTGTGTACAGTATAACCCTTCCCTTCATAGCTATGGGTTGTGGAGGCCCTTCAGTTTGTTTTTCTACGTTAACATCAGATGATGTCTTAATAGAATTTAGGGGATTCAAAGCATGTCTCTCCGCTGCCTCCTCAAAAACCTCTTTGGATTCACAGTCTTTTAATGAATCCGAAACATCCTTATCTTCATCACCAGAAATGCACATAGAACCTTCATCCCTTTTGCCTGAAAGGCGACGCAGAAGAGTGGAGACTGCTACTGCAGTTTTCCGCCCAACGATATTTTTAAGTGCTTCTGCCTTCTCAACTACACCCTGATTCTCCTTATCAGCTTGCAAAGAACGGGTAGCTTTGCTACTGTTAGCTTCCATCTCAGGATCCTCTGTTCCATCAAACACGGGCTCCAAACTACTGTCCTCACTTGGGAATTCATCTGCCTTTTGATTCATTTCTGCTGTTTCTAGGTTCCTATTATCTTCCATCTCTTCAGCCAAGTCATTTTGCTTAGACATTTTATCTACATTGCCTTCTTGGATATTAAACTCCAAATCTCCACTCCCATCCACCTTGTAACTAGAGTAATCTTCTCTAACAATATTAACAAATTCGTTTTGAGTTTCAAATTTCATGACAGCACTCTCAGGCACCTTGTGACAAGAGTCAACTACTGCGGTACCGGTTTCTAAATTTTCTTCATGAGATTTACATTGCAAATCCTTACTCTGATCAATCCTCTGAGCAACATCAGATTTTCCAACCACATCGTCTGCCGTTCCCTCAGAAGTGTTAGACTTCAGGTCTGTTATCTCCATTGTCCTGAAAGATATATCATCTTGCCCATCGTCCAACTCAGGAGGCCCATCAAGGCCAATAATTTGAGTTTTCACCTCATCCAATGGTTTACCTAAATCTTCATTCTGAACTGTTAAATCGTCTCCTTCCTCCTTTTCAACAGCTTGAGAATTTGCTCCATGTGTTTCGCCTACCTCTTTTCCCATGGGGAAAGCAAGAGTTTGTATGCTACATCAGGCAGACATACCTCAGACTTTTCTTACGCTATTCTCTCACCAGTAATCCCACAAGAAAATAAGAAATCAATCATCGTCTGCTTGTTGACAATCGGAGCATCAAAACATAATCAAAAGCATACTCTTGACGAATGAAAACTGGATCTGCATATAATGACATGTAGAGCAGCTTTGATGAGTATTGTAAATATGAAGGCCTCTGCACTGAAAAAGAAGTTCCAAATTTTTATAACAGCTAACATATGTAGCCTTCAAGAAATGGTATCACAATTACTTTTCTTACATTTCTATGGTCCATCTTATTTGTAAATTAGCTACGAAAGACCAGGAATTGTGGAAGAAAAACGCTCACATATCCCTACAAAGCGTACTTAAAGAAGTGT
The DNA here is from genome assembly GCA_032878935.1 of Erythrophleum fordii. Classification (NCBI taxonomy): domain Eukaryota; kingdom Viridiplantae; phylum Streptophyta; class Magnoliopsida; order Fabales; family Fabaceae; genus Erythrophleum; species Erythrophleum fordii. The sequence continues at coordinate 31,934,210 of JAVQMF010000050.1, forward strand.
CAAGCTCATATTCCACATTGGTCAGTGAGAAAACACATAATCAGAGCGTTCAAGGAAGCAAGATAAGACCCAAAACCACACACTTATTACCTAAAATATGTATATCTCATAAGTAGACAGAATATGTTCATATGGCCATTACCCTATACAGGAGCTGTGTAATAGAACTCGTCACAACTTTCACGCGTAAGAAAGATATAAAGCAAGAAGAATTGAAGGCGGCGGGGGGAGATAGAAGCCTCAATTAATCTACCGGGGCAATAAGTGTTGTCAAACGACATTATAAAGAGAATAAAAAGATGTAGGAACGAAACAGGAAAGACAAAAAGGAATTCGTTGAAGTAACGTTTTCCTACAATGAATCATAATAACAACTTGTAAGATTTCCTTGATCCACAATCCATTTAGTCGGGTTTCTCAGCAACCAAACAGACTCTAAGTTCTAAGTTCCAGTATTGAATGAGTGATGGAAAAGAATGCAAGCCGAATTCATGTCCCAAATATCCCGTAGAGTGTACAGCGTAATCGTATACGTCAATGGTACCGAAAGAAAATAAGCATAAAGCAAGATTTAGCACACCAAGAATAGAAACTTTATGAAAAGAAACGAAACAATTTGAAAATGAGAAGGAGAACTTACGGATCTGACGGGAGGTGGCGCTAAATTGAACAGCAAACTACAAAGAGAACTTGATCAGGGGAAGAATGGGGAAAATTCCGAAAGGAGCTACGAAAACGGATGTAATTGATTGGGAGTTATAGAATTCATAACGGAAAGGGGAGGGATTTATCAAGAGGTTTTTGTTACCAAGTTGAAACGGGAGGCATGACATTGAGGACCTGGGAGCTACGACTTCAGACAAGCGGGAGAAGCGGGAAGTTCGTGGGCCAAAAAGAAAAAGTTTTGTACGTACACATTATTCAACTTCTCTTTGGCCCTGTGTGAGGTATGTTTTTCGTAGACATATATGGGGTCATCAATTAGTGTATGTGATGCATGATTTTGAAAGAAAAAATTTATATTTTTATCTTTATATTTTTGTTATTAAATTTTTAATTAAAATATAATTTTTATAGATAATTGTATGTTTTACAAATTAATATTATAACTGAATTTTTAAATAAAAAATTTATATATTTTTTATAATTTTATTGAAAATTGATAATAAATATATAAGTTATTGCAGCTAAATCTAATTCTTGTGAAAACTGTCATTTTTTTTCTGTTAACCTTTCGCAGATTTAAGAGTTGGATCTAAAAATGATATTGCTGACTGAGTTCATACAAGAATAATTTGTTGGCTATATGTTGTTTTTTTAAATATATATAAATATAAATATATATATTGTTTTCATTAAAATTACAAGAAATATTTTCGGAAATCGTGCAATGCAATCAATGGAATCGAAATCACAATTATTTGCCTTCTTGTTGTTGTGCTATTCCCTTAAACGAGTTTTTTAAGGTAGTGTTTGTGTAAATGGTAAGGTAAAAAATGAAATGGAATGGAATGAAATGAAATGATAAAAGTGGGTTGGGTTATTATTTTAGATTTTTTTTAAAAGTAAAATAATAATGGATGGTTTTTAAAAAAAATTTTTGTCATTTAAAATTTTAAATTTTATACCCCTTACATTGAAGTTAAAGATAAAATTACTTGTACTTATATTAAAATATAAATATTTTTTATATTTTATTATTTTATTATATTTCATAAAAATAATATTAAAAAATAATTTATAAATTATTTCATTTATTATTGAGTCCAATTCTTTTTTCATTAAATTTTTAAACAATTAAATGATATATAACTTATCATTTTACTCTACTCTATTCCATTTGATCTTTTTATAAACTCTCAGACATTACCTAATTATAACTTGCAGGTTGCCAAATTATTTTTGCCGTTGCTATCCAAGGTGTAGGTTGATATTATAATATTTTGAATAATATGTAGTTTATATTGTTAAATGTATCATGTTATTATGTGATGCACAAGATATTAATATATATATTTATATATATAAAGAAAGAGAGAGATTAAAAAGAAATTTTATTGCAGTCACATTCTTCATAAGCTCTGCAACTTTGCTTTTTGTGCCATTTTTTATTTTTTATTTTTTGTAATTTCTGCCTCTTTTAAAAAAAAATTTCCGAGCGCGGGTTCACCTATAATTTTTTTAAAAATATATCTAAAAGAATTTGGGCAACTTTTAAAAAAACACTTCCTTTAATTAATTTATTTTAAATGTGCAGTTGTGCATAGGGGAGTCAATGTAGTGTAAGGATGCAATTGAGTGGAGCTAAGTTCAACTTTGAAAGGTTCACGATCTGTGGATTCAAATCTTTCAGAAGTTTGAACATGGTTTGAGTTTGAGCTGCACAAACACCTTTGAGCCCTTACAAGATTTTTAGATCAATACCGGAGCCGGCTTAGTTTTCTGTAAGTATCAAAACAAAATGATCAAACATGCATAACTAAACACAAAAAACTGCAAAACTTAACCATTAAGCTAGGGCATGAACTTTGTCATATACAAGCCTCCATCACTAGGAAATAAATCATTTACAAAAATAAAGAATAAATTATCATTTTAACTCTGACCCGTAGGCCAGATTGAAAAAAAAAATAACAATAACTAGGTGTAATTTTTTTTAAAACAAAAGATGTACAAAATTTTAGGAGCAGAGAGTAAAAATAGGGGATAAGATAAAAATCAAACTCCAATGTATCAAAATTCTTTGACCCCTTTGTATGTTTAAGGTACCTATTAGATTAAAGGTAACAAACTAAGGGTAACATTTTATAATATTTCACTATTTTTGTTGTATGACCCAAATTTGTTAAAAGTACATGTATATGAGTGGATGCTTCAATAACTATATTATAACAAATTCAAAATTATTGTTGTTGGCCGTGATTGCGTAGGCATGACGGCTTAATGGGGTAGCCGATCAAAGGGTAATCTAAATCCACATGATATGCGGATATATAACATACGAGATCATGATATCACAATTTGAAGCAAAGGCAAATTATTTTGGTGATAAATAAATACATATACATATAATATTTATATTTATATATATATATATATATATATATTTCTAAAGGAGAAACCATGTCCACTTTTCATAAATATTTTATCTTGCTTTACAAAGAGCATATTTGGATGTCGTTTATATAGCTCAAACCTTTCCTTTTAGGTTGTAAAGGGCAACTTTGTGGGAAGCCAAGAATTGAATATATGATCAAGAAGCCAATTTATATTACTTCATCGTTGTCAAAGTTGATGGGCATATCACTTTAGTTAAACAAGTAATTTATCTAACTAAAGCTTTTTCTTTTCAAAACCAAACAAGATAAGGTCCATTAAAACGTTACCGATGATTGACCCATCTATTAGTTGTTTAGATATTTATACGTTTACATGAAGAAATCAACATTTTTCTCTCTCTTTTTTGAAAAATATTAATTTCTAATAACAAGCATACGTTTCTGACATCAATTAAAACATACACACCTCATGTGAAATGTAATTATTTATACTCAATGATATAAGTAGCTTTATTGTGGGAAGTTATAATAAAATTATTCATTGGTTATATTTAAAAACTCAAATTTTTGTGTGAGGACAGTATTTGAAATTATAATAAAATTATTTATATAATTTTATTAAAAATTTAATTTCTTTTCATTAAAATAATTCTTCAGACTAATAAAACTGGAGAATATCCCACCTTGAGTTACTATCCATGGGATTTGACGGAGACAAATCAAAGGCTTGAACGGCATTGGCCTGAGCTTTGAATTTTCTTTATTTTTTATTTTTTGGTTAATTTTAAAAAGAGTTAAATAAAAAATATATATGAAATCCATTTAAGCAGTGAGCACTACATACTTTATGTTTATTTCTCTTCAAAATTGATAAAAAATAGAGAAAAAATGAAAAGAATTTAAACTCCTCTTTTCAGTTGTGGTTGCACAGTCTCATTGTTGCAGTGAAAACGTAATGACATTAGCAATTTGACGCCAAAAAATAGGATACCAAAACAAATGGAAAAGTTTTATTCTGTTTAAAATTTAGTTGGTTTGTTTAGTCATTGAATTGCTTTTGATACCTTTTTGTATGCGGGGAAAATAAAGGTATTAATTCAAAACAACTGAGCTTGTAAGTTGTTAAATAGTTTCTGAACATCAATAGGTCTTCCAAGGATTAATTCTAGGGGCTGCAGGCTCAATCTAGCTAGGTTGGTTTTCTGCACTTTGTACTGGGTTTGAATCCAATTCAGACTTAACCCAATTTCAAACTCGTCTTTTCATGAGCAAAAATTACTTATAGACTAATACTTGGCTGACTTAAATTATTTGTGGAAAATTTTCAAGTCATGCAAGATTTTGAAGTTACTGCATAAAGTATAACGATTTCGATTATTCGATGCTGCACCCTCTTCGTCTCTTTTCTTGTCTATAAATTATGTGGTTGTAGCTGACTATCTCTTTTCAGCTTCTTCCTTATGAATTGTTTGCGATTTCAAAATTAACTTCTCGTTTGATTGTAAAGGTTCATTTTGAACTTCTGAATTATCTTTTAATATAACATAAGCTTTCTATTAACTCGACCCACTAAAATGAAGACTTAAAATAATAATAAAAATTATTAAAACAGTTAATCAAATTATAAAACCATTAAAATTAAGAATTTAAATAATTAAGGTTGATAATAATAATAAATTTAAATAGACTAAATTGAAGTATAGGATAAAATTTTAATAAATTAGTTGTAATACTTGCTAAAATGAACAACTTGAATAATTAAGATTTAAAGCAACAAAAATTTAACTAAAAAAACAATTTAAAAGTAATAAAATTGAGAATTTAAAATTATTAAAATTTGCTAGGCATGAAGCAAAAAAGTTTGAAAGTGTGAAACAAAATGCAAGTTCAACCATAGCTTTAGTGGTTATCAAGTGATACAAGATTTATGGAGACCTTAATTCAAACTCTAGTGAAGCCACCCATGCTGTTTTAATTCTTTGTTTTGCTTCTCCCATTTTTTTCCTCTTGTTGAAAGTATAACAGGTGTTACTATAGGGTCCAAATTGCGATTTGCATGAATGGCCCTCGAGGTTTGCATCTCTTTAATATTCTCCCAGCCATATAACCAAAACTCCATCCTTTATTTTACATGACTTGCTTTGCACCTTCAGTCTTAAATTTTCCTGAAGTTTCCTCTCCGTTTTCATTCTGTGTCTTAGTCTTCTTACTCTTCAACAAACTGTGAACCTCTACCTAGCTCTCACATGCTGGGTTTTGCTCTTTGTAAGTCATCTGAATCTCCCCTCTCTTGGCTCCATCATTTTGCTCTGAGTCTGGCATTTGCTATGCAAGTTTGGTGCTGCATGAGAATGGCCGAAACCACCTCCAACTTAGCTGCTTGTCCTCCTCTATTTTGACTTCTTCAATGTTATTCTTCATGTGCAGCTCTTTTTCCAACTACGCAGCCTTCCGTCTAAACATGCACGATAGGTGGGTTTAACGTTGAGCTATTCGTGAATTAGCTCCTTGTGTTGTATTTTTGGGTGGTAGTTTCCAGATTTCAATTCTGGTTGTTGTCCTCATGTCCTACCAAAAGAGCAGTTTCTTCTACTGCATTTATAAATTTCTAGATAAGTGGGTGACTGATCCTTGGAGCTTTTGAAAGTGGGAAATCTCCTCTACTTGGTAAGACCCTTCTTCTATGGTGGATTTATATTCAACTTCAAAGCAAGGAAAAAACTAAGATTGTTTCCCTCCAGGGTTCATCGTTTTCAGCTCTTGTTTAGCCATAGTAGTGTTGGCTAATTGTTGGACTTTAATCTTACTCTTTTTATGGATGAGTTATGAGTTGTAGGATTTCATCATTATCTAAGTTACTGTGTTCACTATGAGTTTAAAACTTAAAGTGAACCCATAAAAAGTAAGTAGAGAACAAATACAAAAGCTATGATTGCCTTTCCTCATTATGCTAATACATGGTAACTTCTTGGATAATTGCTTTTGGGGCTAATTTAGCACCACAAAACACTTTCTTAATACTTGATGTTAATATAAATATATCTGCTTTGCTTAGGCATCATTGTCTTCGACTTTCTTGTGGTATAGCCATTAGAGGAGTAAGAGTAATGAGTAGAAATGGTAACTAAATAAGCTAGACTAAGGCTAATGTGTAATAAAGAGTGATGGAATAAGTTGTAGACCTTCATGTCCTAATGAATAATTAATATGAATCATAACTTTTTAAGGGGCTAACAATTGTAGTGGGTGTTGAACCAAGTAGCGGCTTAAACAAGTTGGGGATTTATCAAGGGCCAAAAAAAAAAAAAAAGAAATACTATAGTAGAAATAGAATAGAACTTAATTTAAGGGAGATCAACTTGATGTATGAAATTAAGAAGGTTGATGCTTGAAAAAGGAGTTAACTTGGATAATTAACTAATTAAAGTAGATTGAATATTAAACTAGGACAATTATTAGAGTAAAGAATTATTTGGTAACATTTAACCAAGTATTAGGTAGTTAATTAATAATTCAAGTAATGGAACTATAAAGAATGAAAATTAACCAAGTAGCAAATCATTCATCTAGGATTGAGACTTAACATAGGATGGGTACAATGACTAAGTAAAATGGAAAAAACAAAAATATAAATTGAGTCCTTAAAATTGAGTGATTTATTATGCTTGTTTTAAGAAATATTTTGGGTATTTTCACAAAGGGTGTAACAATGGTTTAGTGATGAAAGAATGAATAACGGTTTGGTAAGTATTATAAGTAAATTATAAATCATGATATGTTTTTTATTTTTATTTTTTCAATGTATTCCATATGTTTGTTGGGAAAGGCATCCTAAATAGTATCTCAATGTATGTATATTTTTATATATTGAGTTTTTTAGACTATGATACGCCCTATACTTATGTTATTGAAAGGAAAATGAAATGGTATGATACCAAAAGTGTTATCTTTGAAAATTCAAAAGATGATAATTTTGCCTCAACATATTTTTACAGAATTGCTTAAATGTTTTATGCTTATGGAATGCCATATTATTATGGTATATGAATTCTACTTATGATATGATATGATATGATATTATATATATATATATATATATATATAAGATAAAATCGTTCAAAATGCTAGTCACTAATAGTAAGTCTATTAATTCGATACACCTTAAATATCATCTATGGTTTCTATGATTAAATACTAGAATGGTAATGAGTTGAATGTTCTCTGATAGTTCATGGGCTAAATGCCCATGTCAACCCATGTCTGATATGCTTTTATTTACCCTTTAACGTTATTTGCCTATATTAATATATATGTTAGAAATTAAAATTTTGTATAGATCTCCTTATTGCAATATGTGTATAAAAGCATTTTTTTATTGACACTTACTCACTTTTTGTCATTTAAATTTTTAATGCATGTATTTAATTTTTACTATTTGTTTTCCATAACTATGTTTCATTAATTATATAACTTGATTTTCACTATATGTTTTCCTTTAAAGTTTGATAATGTGGGAAACTAACTTTCTATATACTTTTAATTTATGATTTATTAAGCCTTACCATATATGTGTTTTATTTTAAAATTTTAATATTGTGGTAATTAATTTCTTTTTTATAAAATTTTTCTTAATCATTTAACTTTATTAAATAAATGAAATATTACACCCTTATCTACTGATTTATCTTCATTGATTTCTTGCTTATCTATACACTAAACAAAAAATTATTTTCATTAAAAAAACTCTATTCTTGTTCATCCCTCTAATTATTGTGTTTTATTTTCTCTTTATTGAGTATCACAACTTATTTATTTATTTTTACAGATAGTAAAACTGTGTTTAAATGCTTCTCTAATTTAGCACAGGAGTGTTGTTAATCAATAGCCAATAATCATTTTGTCCAATACTAATGACTTGTTATTCTTTATAAATATATATATATATATATATGAGATTGAATTTTAGAATTGGCTTTACAAGGTAGGATCCCCATACCTTGTATTTTGTGTTATTTTGTTATGTATAATGGAGCTTTTATAAATAGATTTAGCTATTTATTGATAAATTTGAGATATCTAACTTTTGGTGAAAGCTTTGGCAAATTTTCTATAAAGAGCCAAATTTGATTTGATATGAATCATCATAAATTGTGAAACTATAATTTTATATGAATAAAGGAAGTTAAAGGAATTATGTTTCGGCTTGAAATTGTTATTTCCATGAAGTTACATTTTGAAAGTAATTAAGTTTTTGTGTGTTTGTGAAGCTTATGGATACAGGGTTCCTCGTATTTGATACCGATCATGTCTTCAAGTTTGGAATGTGACAAACTCAACATGCAATCTCAAAATGTATAAATATATATGAGCCATTCCAATAAGTTAACATGTGAAAAGACGACTTTTAAAATTGATGAAAACCCTAAATTTAGGTGCTTCCCCAATATTATTTGTGAACGGTAACATATGATCATGTTGTTTTTGGTGCAGCTTAGCATTTTTCCTAATGTTTTAAACGTGGTTCCAACTATCTCTATGGATTTGCAAAAAAAATTGAGGCGAATGTACAAGGGGTTTGAACCCGACGTGAATCGAACACGCAACCTTCTGATCTGGAGTCAGACGCGCTACCATTGCGCCACGGATCCGCTTGTGATGCTGTTGGATTTTTTCTTCTTGATTTCATCGAATGCACAGCTGGAGTTTCTTTCCCGCCAAAATCAACGACTTCCTGAAACTAATTTCTTCGTCTCTACATTGGACTACGAAGGGGTAACCCCTTTGGAATTCAGACAGCTGTATAGTAACTGCAAAGGCAGCGACTTGTTGCTTATATAGTACGCACCTCTTTCTCTCTCTTCACCCAAATGTACGATCTCACATTTTGCTGGAAAATCAATGGCGAGTAGTTCCAAAGCACGGGAACACGAATCAAGTGATATCAAGCCCTCACAATCCAAATTGCATTTTCCAGGAAAATCAGTGGGGGAGAGTTCCAGAGCCCTGGAGCACGAATTAATCGATTTCAAGCCCACACTATCCAAATTCCCTGATGAAATAACCGATGATCTCCAGGAAGGGAGAATTTCCCTGTTCAAATCTGGCTCTCGGCGCAGAGGCGATACTTGGATCGTTTCAGTCTTTGTAATCCTGCACACTGGGGTCTTCATAGCCACCATGCTTGTCAATGACTGCTGGACTAACTCTCACGGCGATTGCGCTCTCAAAGACCTTGGAAGATTATCGTTTCAGCCTCTTTCTGAGAATCCCCTGCTTGGTCCTTCCGAGTCCAAGTGAGTCTTTCTGATCCTTACAAGTAGGCTTTAAGTTTCTTGAAAGATTCTATTCATAATTTATGTTGTTTAATTTGTGTGTACTTTTCTTGATTTTGCTTTTTTCCTGCTTGAGTAAAATTGACGCATCAGTTTTAGGGGACTCTTGAGTTTCTACAAAGGTTCTCTGTCTGATTTGTATGGCTTAATTCTTTCCCTGAGTTTCTTTGTCCAATTCCAAGATATGATGGATTTTATTTTCCTCAATTTAAAATACATGGTCGCAACTTTGCACAGAATTTGTAATTGGAAGTTTTGTGTATTTGAATCTTATTTCTTTGACGCTTTCTAGCAGTGTTTTCTCATTTTGTTCTTACAAGAGGTGAATTTGCTGTTTATTATTTAATTTTCATGCTAGAAATTATTCGTCAACCTCTGGATTTTATACCTGTTTTGTAATAGTACCAGGTAAAGCTAGGCTTGTAGTAAGAGTTTTTGTTGCAACAATGATAAAGCAACGCTTTCCTTATCATCTAACTATTCTGAAGAACTTAGACAAAGGTTCAATAACCTGATCTACTAAATATTGCCACTGCTGAAGTCCATCATTTGCTTATAATAGAAATGCAGAGTTTAAAGGGTAGCACTGGTACACTACATATATGTTTCCTCTGCCCCCACCTTATTGTGCGGCACCAGGGGAGATTACGGCAGATAAGTATTGGACAGAAATCTTCTTGTAATTGTGGTTGCTGGTGTTTTTTATTGTTGTGTTTGTGCATTAGTTCTCCTTGTATCTATACTTGTTCCTTTTGAAACTTCAAAGAATTGATAGGTTTCACAAAGACGATCCGAGCGAAGCAAATTTTTTTTTTCCTTTTCGTAGTAACTTTGTTACTGTGTTTTTCCAAAGGACGTAACTTGTTATTTATTAGGAGTGCAAGATAAATTTTGTTTGATTAAAAATGTCTGTCCTAGTTTTCACCCAAAGCTAATGTTAATGCAGGTTAGATGAAATAGGAGCTCTTCGACGGACCTTCTTGACAGAATATCGACAAACTTGGCGTATTTTCACATTTCCAGTCTTGCATGCTGGAGCCATCCACCTTGTCATCAACACCTGCAGTGTGATCTTTGTGGGAATTCACTTAGAGCGGGAATTTGGACCCCGTAAAGTCATCTGTTTCTTCAAGTGTTTAATTCTGATTAAAATGATACAAAAAAAAATATTGCAATTCTTTTGTAATGCTTAATTTGATATTTACCTTTTATCCGCAGTAAGGATTGGGATAATCTATATACTGTCTTCTTTCGTGGGTTCCTTGGTGGCTTCTCTTTATATCCAAAACATTCCAGCTGTTGGTGCTTCCAGTGCTTTGTATGGATTGTTGGGATCCTTGCTTTCAACGCTTATTTGGAACTGGAAATATTTCACCAATAAGGTTCTTCTTCTTTATTCCCTAGTTCATTGTTTTTGCTCATTGGTCTGCATAAGTTGAGAATTAATATTTTTTTTTTTTGGGTTGGATGCAGATTGCAGTTAGTGCACTGTTAGTCTTTGTGTTCGTGTTCAATTTTGTTCTTGGTTTGCTGCCTTACGTAGACAATTTTTCAAGCATTGGAGGTTTTATATCTGGATTTCTTCTTGGATCTGCACTTTTAATCAGCCCCCAGCTAGCTCCAAATAAAGGAGTTCCAATTGATTACGGTCTCAAAAATTACATCAAGCTAAAATTGAAGCAAAATCTGGACAGACCAATTCTGAGAATTGTTTCTCTCATTCTCCTCAGCCTACTGTAAGTTGTTCTTTTCTCTGATTTATTTCTATTTAGTTTGCATGGCTAGCAGCCTTGCATCACTAGTCATTTTCTCAGTTACATCAAATCTTACAGGCTTCATCTGTTTGCAGAGTTGCAGGATGTGTTGTAGCAATTCATTTTGGTATAAACATCAGCGACTATTGCAAATGGTGCCAATATGTTGACTGTGTTCCTTCTAGAAGGTGGCACTGCGAAGACATAGAAACATCTTGTGAGGTATCCAGTTTTTACTCTTAGCATTTACCAAACTAATGAATAAATCATTAAATGAAAAAAATCGTTTAGAGGTGCACTCCGTTAAGTTTAATGGAAGTGTGAATTCCAGAAGCTCAATGCCTCATGCTAACGCTACTTATATTCTACAAATGCAAATGCAGACCATGGTGAGCGATGCACAGTTGACATTGACTTGTATGAGGAATGGCAACTTCAGGGTCTTTCCTTATACTAATATTTCTACGGCAAGAAAAAATGATTTGTGCACTCTGATATGCTTGTAAGGCTAGTTGTTTCAAATGATTCTTTTTGCTCCAATATACCGGTAATAGCTGGACAGTTGATGGCAGCTTTATATCTTACCATTTTGTCACATTCCTTTTCCGAATAATATGGAAATGGGAACTTTAGTAGAGCCTCACGGGAACTTATCTGACACTTATTGATGAAAGAATTTGTGGCACTTGTCTTTGAAGTTTGAACATGAATACTACTTGGAGGTACCATGTCAAAACTACATGAATATGAATTTTTTTCATGCTTGTTGTAAGTTGAAGTTGTGAAGAAGAGAGAGAGAGGAGACTCATTTCGTTTGTTTCCGTTTCAATCGGAATCCTAATCTTACTTAGATTATTGATTGTAATAATGAAATTCCGATGCTGTCATCTAACTAATGATAAAGGGGCAAAAAATGATTTTTATCTTCTACTTAGTCAGTCGTTACATAAAAAGAACACTCAACTTATTTTTCGCTTTTCGATATTTCTTTCATGATATCATTTTAAAAGAAATAAATTTAAAAATCAATAATATAAAAAGTTTTGAAATTGTACCTTTTTCTTAATTGACCTTTAACCTACATATCATTAAATCTCAGTTTTATTGACCCCCGGTATTTCCACACTCATTTGGAACCTCTTCTCTAGCACCGGCACCACTGAATTCTTTCCTTTACATTCTAAACTCTCGTTTATATGTTGGGCAGTCAAATCCATAATTCGATGTGGCTGTGAGTTGTAATGGAGTCCGCCGCCTTTACAGTTAAAGGGCCATTCAGGCAGAGTGTTGTAAATGAGTACACCGACTTTACAATCCATAGCTTGGGCGTATCTCCTACCCAAATAATTTGTATTGGGTTCAAAGCTTCTGCACATAAAATTCCAAAGTATGTGGGCCGAATTTTTAGACCCATTATGTAACTAGAGAGTGGGATTCAATTTTGTTTATCCTGCAGATTGCTAAACCAGCCAATCAGATGAATTTCAACTTATAAGAGACAGACACATGATATAGGGGAAAAAAATAAAGCAATCTACTTTTCTAATTTTTGATATGTAGAAAATAGGAGAAGCGGCTCCACTTTTGATTGATTGCGGCTGAAAAATTCAAGTCTTTAATTGGTCCATTGTACTGTCGGCTAAGAAAACACACCCTGACCAGTGTAGCTCCGGCCAAAAACCATTAATAATAGCCCCTCAAATAATTGAACAGTGCATCATATGGTAGTAGCAGTCTTTGCCCACTTCCATTTCCACTTTCTTATGTGCTGAAATAGCTCCTTGTCAATTGATCATTTAACTTTTCAGTGGAATTAAAGCCCCCTCTAAATAATTTTAATGGTTCTAAATTACAGGAGTTTAAGGCTATGATTTGATGATGCCATCGGAATGACACTTACCTAAAGCAACTTGTCCTGATCTGTAGAAAGGAAAAACCAAGTGTTTCACATAAAATCAGTATAAGCATATTTAGTAAACTTTCCAATAAAAATCATCTAATAATGTATTTAATGTATCAAAACTAACAAAAATGGTCGCTCCACAAGCAAGTGGCAGCCACCAGTTTTGAGAGCATGTGGCATCTTATGAGTGACATTTAAGGTAAGGTTGAAAATTGAAATAGTTATAAGTTGAAGGGAAATTCATATATCAAAATCACAATCATGAAAAAGGGGAGTTCCAACACACCCCGCCTGCCCACACATAAGATGCCCCATTCACAAAAGCCTACCACCACTAGCCTTCCTCACATTACTATAAATGCTTAGTTGATGGCTTTAAGCTTTGTTCCAAAACTCGTCTAATTATAGAAGCCTCCCCTTTTAAGGCGGGAGAAAGGGACTAAAAGGTAACAATAGTGGCAAGGAATCCTCAAGTGGGGCGAGTATTTTCCCCTACTTGAACCATTAAAAAATTAAAAAAAAAAAAAAAGCCCTTCTTTGATAGCCTCTCACCACCAATGCTTGCTAGTTAAACAGGGCAATAGGTTATATCATAATAGACTCAAACCAAAGGAATACACTAATAAGTTTGATCATTGGGTCCTTTCTTGTCATCATAATAATAATAATAATTTCCCAAGTCTTTTACTCGTTTGTTAATGAGTGATATGCTAATTGGTTGACCCTTACGAATCCATTTCCTTTTGCTTCCTCTCCCACACACGCGTTCTCAAGCACACAGGCAAACTTAGTCCCACATAGGCCCCTTATATAGGTATACAAATTAACTCCTTCCTACTTGAATAGAGCGGAAATGATGACCAACAATTGCTTTTGCAAATTTACCTATATACTTAGGAACCCCATCACATTTTATACATCGTAGTGGGGACATCAATTTGTTTATGCACCTGTTTGCAGAAAAACAATTACTCTTTATTCTTGTTACATTCAAGTGACATTAATTAATTTATCCATGTTTTAATTCTTTTCAAAACAAATATTAAATTTAAGATCTCTTTTTGTCTATTCACATTCTTCCCTACTGTATAAATCAGTTTTAGGGGCTTCCTTAATTTAATTTATTCTTATCTACTAAGTGTACATGTAAAGCATCTTTCCCTCTATCTTACTCAGAATTATGAAATTATGACATTAATTTAAGAGAGAGAAACGGATGAGTATTGTACAATACTTCATTTTCTCTAAAATTTGATTTGTAATTGGTATAAAAGTTAACATCTTAGGAATTGGAAGCAAGTACCCAAATAATTGCACTACTTGACCGTCTGCAGAATATTTATTTTGTTTTGATTAATTAAACTGTTTCTTGAATGAAATAGGAAGCGAATTTTCATAAGTAAAAGTGATTAGGTGGCTCAGATGAAAAGAAATGTTTTACTTTAGAAGGTTAAGAATATAATTATCCTCCAGTTGTTTAGTCTTGTGGGTGCCGCCTGCCCCATACAACACTTTTACCTTTATCTTTAGATTTCTTTAGCCCTTTTTCTGAACGAGGTGGGAATAAGTTGTTCTTGTTTATGACAGGTCATGAGTGGGAGAACATATTCCCCCTAGAAAGACAACAATGCCCTTTTTATTAGCTAATTCCCAAGAAAGACTCTAATTAATTGTGTTGATTTTTGTTTATTCATTTCCGCGAGTAAATGTCCAACGCGTAGAGAGCTTCCAGTCTCTTTTGTTTCATTTTCTAGATTTAGTTTAGGTAAAATGTGTTATGAATATACATGATATGGTGTCCAATTCTTCCTATTGTTTCAAGGACTGTAATTTTAAAGTCTTTAAATATTTATTTCTCATTTTTATGTAAATAAATTTATACCTTCTTCATGATTAATTATTTCACACTTAAAATATAACTTTTAAATTATTTGTAATTATGAATTTATATTTATAAATAAGCACCTTATTTATATTGAGATGTATGAATAAAATTAAATATTTTTTTTATTTTCTATTTTTCTCAATGCTCTTTTTTCTATCTCTTTTAAATTGTTTCATAATATGTTATCAATATGATTGTTTTTTTAAGTTTGCTTTCTCAAGTTTTTGCTATCTCATTTTAAAAGTATAATTGCTTTCTCAAGCCCTTATTTTTTTTATGAGAATTGTTGGGTTTATGATCCCTTTTCTTTTATTCTATTTGAATAATTTAAAATTCTTCTAGTTTGGAAAAAAAATTGAATTAGTCCATCTCTTTTATTCTCTTGATTATGTGAGCTTTGTTCTTATACTTATACTTTGACATGAATTTCTATTTTTTGTATATCCATCTCACATTTTTAATGTTGGATTCAAAAATTGTAATTATTTACATCATTAGATTCTTTTTATTAAAATTTGATTGATAGTTTAGCTCTCTATCATTTCCTAACACATCTATTCTTCATGAATTGCGTATAAATTATGTACTTTTGATTAGCTAATGATTTGTTCATATCATATATATTTAAACTACATTTTATAAATTGAGTATACAAACTATAAATGGCATTATCTTCATACTAATGTTATCACTTAATTTCTATAATATTGGATGTTACCTAACTTGTTTTATATTTATATAATAGTATTAAAATATTGAATCTCGCAAAACTTGAATTTATGGTTCTTGACATTACATGAAAGAATTATTTATCTAGGGTGTTAGATGATAAGATTTATTTAGATGCAAATGGTTTTAGAAACACTATCAAAGAAGAAAATCAAGCATCTAATCAAAATAAGACCAAAACTAAAATTTTTCTTTGTCACATTCTCCACAAAGGATTAAAAACTTAGTATGACCCTTTATTCTCTAGAATAGTTAAAAAAAGAAGAAGATATGATCACCAGAAAATTATCATTCTTCTAAAAGTCTACTATATGTGGATACATT
Source organism: Erythrophleum fordii (assembly GCA_032878935.1). Lineage (NCBI taxonomy): Eukaryota > Viridiplantae > Streptophyta > Magnoliopsida > Fabales > Fabaceae > Erythrophleum > Erythrophleum fordii. The sequence goes on from JAVQMF010000050.1 coordinate 31,950,196, forward strand.
TAAGGCTACAAGATTTTAAGACTATAAGTGAGTATAACTCCATAATATTTAGAATCAATTCTCAATTGAAATTATGTGACGAAAAAACTACTAATGAAGATATGTTAAAAAAATATTTTCCACTTTCCATGCATCCAATTTGCTCCTGCAGTAGCAATATCAAGAAAAAAGTTTCAAGAAACATTTTAAATTGATTTTTTGTCTTCTTGTGGCTGAACAAAATAATGAACTTTTGATGAAAAATCATAAGCCTTACCTAACTGGCTCTGCTCCATTCCCTAAAGCAAATGTAGCAACACACAACCATTTTACTTATGGACAAACTCATGGGCAAAGACATGAGGGTAGTCGTGATCGAGATCATAGACATAGTTTGTGGTTGTTGTTCTTATACCATGAACTCAACTTCCCAATAGAAGTGAAAAAATAAAGAAAAGAATGACAATGAAAAAAGGTAGATAAAATAACAGACATATTGAAAACATATGTTATTATTATGGTGGCAAAGGTCATTGGTCTTGTACTTGTCGTACATCAAAGCATCTTGTTAATTTTTACCAAGAATCACTTAAAAGGAAAATATATAGAGACAATTTTTGCATGTGAAGATGGTGACTTTAATCATAGCTATATTGATGTCACTCACTTGGATGTTGCTATTTTTTTACTGATCTTGATGGAAAAATTGATCACCTAATTGGTGATGGAAATATCCAAAAATAAATTCCTTGTATTTTACTTTTAATGTGTTTTCTAAAACAATAAATAATTTACTTATAAAATTATTATCCTTTCAAATATATTTTTATATTTTTAAGTAGAATTTTTTCGTATTAATTATTGATACTTTTGTTTTAAAGTATGAGTATTCTTTTTATAGGCAACAATGTCAAAAATAAATATATATGTTTCACTGATAGTGCAATGACTCATACAATTCTCAAGGATAACAAATATTTTTCTTATTTAGTTATGCAAGAAACTAATGTTAATACTATATCTGTTACTACAAATTTAATTGAAAGCTCTGGAAGAGCTAATATTTTATTACTTGGAAGAACAAAATTACACATTGATAGTGCATTATATTTTATTAAGTCTCGCAGAAACTTATTGAGTTTTAAAGATATCTGTTCAAATGGATATTATAATGAGACAACAAATGAAGGAAATATTAAATATCTTTATATCACTATTATAATCTCAGGTAACAAATGCATATGTGAAGAATTAGTTGCACTTCTTCTAATTTGTACCACACATATATTAATACAATTGAAACACATGCTATTGTAAACTAGAAGTTTATAGATTATGATAAATTTATTGTGTGGCATGATTGGTTAGGCCATCTTGGATCAATTATGATGCAAAAAATAATTGAAAATTCATATGGACATCTATTGAAAAGCCAATAAATTATTTGATCTAAAATTTTTCATATGCTACTTGTTCTCAAGGAAAGGTGATTATTCGACCATCACCAGCAAAAATTGAGAATGAATCTCTTACATTTTTTGAACGTATAGAAGGTGATATTTTTGGACCAATTCACTTACCATGTAAATTGTTTAGATATTTTATGATTTTAATTGATATATTAACCAGATAGTCACATGTGTCTTTGTTATCATTTTACAATCTAACATTTGAAAGATTACTTCTTCAATTAATTCGACTGCGAGCATATTTTTCTAATTAAGAAAATATGACTTGACAATGCTAGTGAATTTACTTCTTAATCTTTCAATGGTTATTGTATGTCTATTAGAATTGATGTTGAATATCTTGTAACATATTTTTATACACAAAATGGTCTTGCATAACCATTTGTTAAGCGTCTAAAATTAATTACAAAATTATTACTTATGAAATAAAAACTTTTAGTTTCTAATAAAAACTTTTAGTTTCTACTTGGGAACATGCAATTTTGCATGCTACAACACTAATTCACATCAGACCAAAAAGTTATCATATGCCCTCCCTTTTACAATTAGTTTTTGTTCAAGAACCTAATATTTCTCATTTAAGGATTTTGCTCCAGTATAATATATTAAGATGGATCCTCAATGAAGGTTGAGAATATATGTTAGATATAAATCTCCATCTATAATAAAATGTCTTGAACCATCAACAAGAAATTTATTCATGACTATATTTTTTTATTGTCATTTTGATAAATTTATTTTCCTAATATTAAGAGGAGAAAATAAGTAGTTGGAAAAGAAAATTACTTAGAATGAATTATCATTATCTCATTTTGATCATTATATAAAATAATATGAACTGAAAGTTCAAAAGATAATTTATTTGCAAGGTTTAACTAATAAATTGTTAAACACATTCACTAACCAAAAAAGAGTGACCAAATCACATGTACTAGCTATTAATACTCCAATTAAAGCTGATGTCTCTATCGGCCAATCTACTATTACAAATGAATCTAATACACGCATGAAACGTGGTAACTTTTTGGTTCCAAAGATAAAAATCATTGAAAAAGAAAAGGAGCTAAAAACCAAGACGATCAAATCAAGGATATGGATGTGGTGACTCTAGAAGAATCCCCAAACAAAAGTATTATTTCAACTCTAGAAAAAACTTAGATACCTGAAATTAGTAAAAATAAAGAGATTTTAATAAATTATGTCATGAATGGAATATGATGAAACTGAAATAAAGTGAATGTTAACGATGTTTTTGTATATAATGTAGTGCATGATATAATAAATAATGATGAAGATCATGAACCAAAGTCTATTAAGGAATGCAAACAAAAAGATGATTTTTCAAAATAAAAAAAATAATTGAGTCAGAATTAAACTCACTTGCAAAGAGAAAAGTTTTTAAACTTATAGTTTATACACCACAAGGTGTAAAGTCAATTGGATACAAAAGGGTTCTTGTGAATGAAATGAGAATGGTAAAATTGTAATATACATGACTTGTTGCTTAAGGGTTTTCACAAAAACTTGGCATTGATTATGAAAAGACATACTCACCTATGGTAGATGCAACTACTTTTCAGTATTTAATTAGTTTGGTAGTACATGAAAGACTTGATTTGTGTCTAATAGATGTTGTAACAGCCTATTTGTATGGCTTACTTAATAATGATATTTATATAAAACTCCTTGAAAGTTTTCATTTACCTAAAGCATATGAATCAGATTCTCAAAAAAATTACTCAATCAAATTGAACAAATCTATTTATGGATTGAAATAATCTAAACACATGTGCTATAATTATCTTAGTGAATATTTGATGAAAAAAGGATATAAAAATGATCATATTTGTCCATGTATTTTTATAAAAAGATCTATAAATAAGTTTGCCATCATTGCTATTTTATGTTAATGACTTAAATATTATTAGAAATCCTGAAGAACTTTCAAAAGCTGTAAATTGCTTAAAGGAAAAACTTGAAATGAATGATTTAGTAAGAACAAAGCTTTGTCTTAGATTACAAATTAAACATTTAAAAAATGAAATTCTTATACATCAAAAAGCTTATATAGCAAAGGTGCTAAAAAAGTTGTATATAAACAAATCATATCCATTGTGCACCCTAATAGTTGTAAGGTCACTAAACATAAACAAAGATTCCTTTAGACATCGAGAAAAGGATGAAGAACTATTTAGTTCTAAAGTACCATATTTTAGTGTAATTAGAGTACTAGTGTATCTTGCTAATCATGCATGACTTGATATATCATTTGCCATTAATTTATTATCGAGACATAGTTCTTCAACTACACAAAAGCATTAGAATGAAGTTAAGTATGTATTTTGTTATCTTAGAATTACGATGAATATAGGTTTGTTTTATATGAATGTACCTAAATTAAACCTAATTGGTTATGTAGATGTAGAATATTTGTTTGGCCTTATAATAGTTTATCACAAATAGGTATTTGTTTACATGTGGAGATATAGTCATTTCATGGCAATTTATGAAACAAACTATAACAGCTACATCGTCTAATCAAGTGAAAATTTTAGCAATACATGAGGCAAGCAGGGAATGTGTTTGACTGAGATCCGTGATTCAACACATACTAGAGACTTTTGATTTATCTTTTGGAAAAAGAATCCCAACTATCTTATATGAAGATAATGTTGCATGCATCACTCAATTAAAAGAAGTGTATATTAAAGAAGATATAACAACATATATTTCATCAAAATTCTTTTTTACTTATGATTTTCAAAAAAATGATAATATAAATATTTAGTAAATCCGTTCAAATAATAATTTAGCAAATTTATTTACCAAGGCACTTCTTGGCTAGTCTATAATATAGGAGTTCTTCAAATCTTAATTGATGTTGTATGAGGGAGAGTTAATATGCATGGTACTCTTTTTTCTTTGGCCATGATTTTTGTCCCATTGGATTTTTTCTAGCAAGGTTTTTAATGAGGTAGTTTTGATGTGTGTGAAACACAAGAATAATATATTATTTTCCTTTATTAGGTGTGTTTTTTCCTATAAGGTTGTTATCTAATAAAATTTTAATGAGGCATATTCTTGAAATAAATGAATATCCAAAAGTGAGTATTATGAATACATATTATGTAGATGTTTATCTCCTCATATTCCTTCAAGGGTTATAACTCTAAAGCCTTTAAACATTCATCACTTACCTTTATGCAATGGAATTTATACATTCTTTATGGTTTATTAATTCACATTTAAGATATAACCTTTGAATTATTTATAATTATAACCTTGTATCTATAAATAAATACCTCATTTGTATTGAGATATATGAATAAGATTAAATAGCACTTCTTTTATTCCCGATCTTCTCTCAATTCTCTTTTCTCTATCTATTTTGAGTTATTTCATAATAAAATGATATTTATCACAATATTAAGGAGTGTGGTAGATAAAAGATATATATATATATATATATATTGTACATATTCAAATAATTATTTTATCTAATTACTTCCTTTATTTTTGTTATTTTGGTTTTATTTGTATCATTTTGGTGTTTAAAGTTAGAGCTATCAAATAGGTCAACCCAAGCTATGATAACAAGAGTTAAATAGTCGACATTTAACAACATTTTAATGGCCGAAAAAAAAGGAGCTTCAGTCATGTTTGAATTCTAAATCCAGATCTTAGCTTTTGAATATAGAAAGCACATACTCATACTCACGCTTATATCAAAAGTGACAAACTCACAGACTTATGGACTTATGCTTCAAATGAGCTTCGATGGCCAAAAGGAGGAAAGCTTTGATTGATGGTTTTGTTCGTTCAATTCTCTCTTAATCACGCTCTCGTGCTCTCACTATTGGTTCAATTAATGGTTTTGGTCTAAGTTTTTGAATGATCCACTTTTACAATTAAGAATTCACACTAAGTAGATTTTAAATATATATATTAAACGGGCTACCCCACAAGTTATACGGATTTGTTCATTTAATTGGTGGGTCAAGTGGGTTGAATTAGAAATAATCCTACTAAAATTTTTTCTTTTAAACAATGGGCTAACTCAACTTATCAAATTAATAGGTTAAATAGGCCAAATTCACCAAGTCGGCTCTATTTGGAGTGAAGAATTGTTTTAAGATAATATTTTGAATATCCGATGTAGAAATATGTTTTAAATTTTAATGAAAAAAATTAACCCCAAAATTATTGATCAATATGTTTGCAACTCTTTCGAGGAAGAGAATTTGAGTCAATATTTGTTATTGATGCTTATTAATCTTCATTATATTATGACAAAAGAGACAGATTCAGATGTAGTCAGTTTATAATTTATTAACGTTCTTTATATGAGATTATTTGTGTCTCTAAAATTATCTAATTCCCAACTGAATGAGGAATCAGATTCCAAATCTTGGTACATGCTCTCTAGTCAAAAGCAAAAGCAATGCAGTACAAGTGACAATAAATTACAACAGAGACAAATGCTTAAAGTAAACAATCATGTAAAAAAAACCCGGCATAGAAACTCATGATTTGTCATCGTTTATATACTATTAATCTTAATAAATATTTCTTCCAGTGCAGCACTAATTATTATTATTCGGAAAAAGGAGAACAAGAATCACAACGCTGATGATGATTTCATGTAGTCATAACTTACAAGAGTATGTCAAGCTCTTGTCATCACTCATCAGTTGCCAGTTGATTTTCTTTTTTTTTTTTCTTGGGTATAGCTTAGTTTAATTTGGATCTCTATTTTCCCTTCAAATCAAATTTCATTTCGAAGAATCATTAGCAATTTTATTTAAGCACTACGCAATCCATTTGTACAAATCCAAATCAAATCACCTTAATCCTCTCAAAGGGCATACACATGGAAAGCAAAAGGAAAAAAGGAAAATAACTTGTACCAAACTAGTCAGTTTATATTAATTGAGGACGAGCCAATTAATTATGTTATGCCTAATTAACCTAAAGTTAAAGGAATGCACAAAAAAATAAAGCATTTTTAGGTTTGCTTGCAATACACAACAGAATCGTCCAAGAAAAAAAGTGAGCTTTTTATAGAAATCTTGTCATCAGAATTAAAGAGCGCGAAGAATTAAAGAGTGTCAGTGGTCCCATATAATTAACTCCATATTAATTGAGAATTAATATAATAAGCAACTTGTCAAGATTAGACTAACCAAGCCACACCGTCCCCACACCACACCCTCCTGACATTATTTCCTCTCTCTCTCTCTCTCTCTCTCAAATTTTCCCTCTGAATTTTCTATGTAAGCAATCATTTCCCCTCTTGTATCATTTTCACTCTCAGAATATGTGGACTATCCACCCTTGTATGTATCTAGGAAGAGAATGAAATATTCTTCTACGCAGACCTAATTTCTTGGTGAAAATCATGAGAAGGATGAAAAACAAGGTGATTTTGATAAGACAAATCCATCCGTCCAATGTGTTTACTTTCGGTCTATGGATGGACCCACATAAGCATATATTGCAAATTGCATAATTGCAATGCATGCATGAACTCTTACATAATATATATTTCATACACAGGCTCCTTAATTATTCTCCACCATATGGGATTGAAATTTGAATGCAATTCCAATAACTACCCATCATCGTTCGTTTAATTAGTAGATTCCATTGAATCCCACGTGGATCTTCTTAGCTTTTTCTCATATCTGATTGAGGAAAATGACACTTTTTACTATACCTAAGCAGGCAAGCCCTTGTCCACCACCAGATCCTAAATCCAGAGCTACCCTTTCTGACTAAGCAGTGTTTGGATTGTCAGAGGCCGTTTTGTTTGGGACTCGAGAATAGAAGGCATCTTATATTTTTGCACAGGTGGCTGCCTTAATTAAATACATCACCTTAATTTAACTGTGGCAGTACTAGTGAGTTTTCTTTATTTGGGAGGGTGGTCAATAGTCGGTAGCAAAGCCTACTAACAATTAATTCAAAGCTGAATCATGACATCAAATGAAAATTATATTTGACTATTATACTGTGTTAATTTGTACCTTGTTAACCCATTTGGGTTTAACTTTAGTGGTTGGATCCATAATTGAGAATTAATTAAGGTCTCAAGTTTGAATTGTACGAATTATTAAGGCTGTTAAAATATGTACTATTTTTATGAAATGTTATATCCATGGTTTGGATATTATACATAAAATCATTCATATGTGCTTATATTTGTATCTTTTTTTTTTTTAAATTAATTAGATCAGTTAATGATACGGCAACTCTCCAGTGGATTGTCATTTAGTAAAACTTTTGGTACATCTAGCACTCCTTTAGCTACGCCATACCATCATTAATTTGATTTATTGAAGGGTGTATGCAATAAGTTTGCTTAATATGATAGATAATTGTTTTCATTAATTTTGGCTTTGGGGGAAACTACTCTCAATTAAATAATAACTCTTCCCGCAAAAAAAAAAAAAATTTGTTAAAAATTATAAATAATAATAATATTATTATTATCTCTAACCACTTTAAATGAAACAATCTTTTAAAATATGTAAGGAGCACATGTGTAAATATATTATATATCAAAAGATATATATATTTTTTGCTATAATATGATACAAAAATTTATTGACACACAAACTTTCATTTAGTTTTGTTAAAATTATATAATTTTTTTATTTTTAAAAAATATATAAACTTTATTTAAAATAAAAAGTTACTTTATATTTTAGTCCAATTTAAACTTTTTTAACTAAAATATCTTCTATTAATTTTTTTTAGTTAAAAAATATGTAATAAAGCATATTCTAATAAAAAAAATTAAATTAGACTAAAGTATAAAGTAATTTTTTATTTTAAGGGAAGTCTCTATATATTTTAAAAATAAAATAAAAATTTATATAATTTCTACAAAATTTAAAAGAGATTTATATAATTTATTCAATTTTACTTCCATGTAAAGCTAGCTATTAAGCATAATCTAATAATGAAAAGTTTAAAATAATTTGCAGTAAATTATGTTTTAAATTATCATATATGGAAATAGTAAACAAAAGACATTGCCATATACCAAATTTCAGCGTTAGATACTTACTTTTACGATATACCTTTCCAACTTAAACAAATTCAATTTTATGAGATTCAATTTCCTATAAAATGAAAATATATTATTCCCTTAAAATTCGTAACTCTAGAGTATTTGACTTAAATATTACGATACTCATTTTATTTTATTTTTTTAAAAAAAAAAGATTACGTTACTTATTCTCTTCAACGGCTTTACCCATAAAACAGAATTTCCTTATATATTTAACAGAATTATTTTTTCACTTGTAAATGTTTAAGAAAATATTTTAAAACGCTAATGTCAGTTGCACATGCTTTTGAATGAAGAAAACTAATATGCGATTTCAAGAGATTTTTTTGGATTTTAATTTAGTTTAAAATATAAGAAACAAACTTTTAATATCTAATATAATAATTATAATATTTTAATTATTATTTATTAAATAATTTTTTTAAATTATGAATAATAACTGTAATTATTTTTAAATAAAATATATATATATTAAATAAAAATAATTTTAAAAAATAATTTTTATTTGAGATAAAATTAAAAAATTAATTATTTTTAATTAATTTTTTAATTTTTATGAGTTACATCAAACTGGAGGTACTAAATTGCAACCATAACGGCAAAACAATATAAAACACAATAAAAATAAAAGATATTAAATGCAACCCGGGTTTGGCTGTTTGACCTGTATGAGGAGTGCCCATATTAATGCTATTGAGCAATTTTTTTTTTCAATTTAAAATTTTTTACCTATCCTTAATTACATGTGCACTTTCCAATGAAATCTTAAAAGACCAACATACTTCTAAAATGTCTCATTCTCCGAAAACCCACGAGCACCCAAATTTAATAAGATGTTTACATTACCCAATGCATATTTTAGTTTCCTTGGTCCCCACTTCCCACTTTCCAAAATAAATATGATACGTTGATAACTAATAATAAAAAAAGGAAAAGAAATATAAAGAATCACAAATACAAAATTTTGCCAAAGAGAATAAAGGAAAAATACTTGGGGCATTTTTAAATTAAGCATTTCGTGGCCCTCCATTAGTGAATAAAAACGATCAATCAATTAATAGCCATTTGATAGGATGCACATATACTGGGACCCAGTAACAATACCGAGAAATCATTGCTCAGAAGGAGCTTTGTATTTCTCTCTCTCTTTTTTTTTTTCTATCAATATCTGTCTCTAAATGGGTAGTCAGGCCTACTCGATCAATGCCTTTTGCGTCTTTTTTATTTTGCTATTTGTTATTCGAATTTATACTATGAAATGATATATATAATTAAAGATAGTAAAAGGTAAGGGAAGAAGGGGGCAAAGGGGCGTGAAGAAGCATCATCCTTTTGTTTGTTCGGTCTCAAAATCAAAAGGTGATGAAGAAAATTAATTTAGTAAGAAGATTACATATGTGGCCTAAAAAGACTGACTGTTTATGGTAGAAGATTACGAGGCACACAAGTGAAAGCAACCTCATCATTCCAATTCGCCTTTTGGAAAATTCAACAGGACAATATATATCTAGGAATAACAAAACTGCAAATTTCAATAGAATAGAGTGCAAGAAAGAGGAGCTAATTCAGTAGCTCGAGGAAGAAAATGAGGAAAGAAGAAGCCAAAGAGCACCCGAATTAAAAGGGGGAGAAGCTGTATGAATCAGGATGGAAAAATGGATGCTACGGAAACAAACCCAATGAATCCAGTCAAACCTTGCATGACCCAGCAAATCTCATTCTCACTTGCACACATTTATATATTAAACATCAAAATCCCACTTCCTTCTACCTCCTTCCATGGGTTCTTCCTCTAATTGTGCAATTAATTTAATCAAAAGAAGCAATTTGAATGTGCTTAGAGTATTCTTCTTAGTTTGAACTTGGAAAGTACACACAAAAAAGAACAAGGAAAACTAAAGAAGAATTTCCGACTTTGTGTTTCTGACCGGGTTAATCTTTCTCTTACCCTTGTTCCCCTATCCTAAGATATTATATTAATTACACTTGATCTCTTCTCCCACACGAATATCCATTTGTCTTCCATTAGAATTTCATTGGTTTTTTTACCTCTCTTCCTTTCTGCTAATTTGAACAAAGAAAATAGCATATTACCAATCATCCTTTCCCCTCTGTAGGAAACACCCATCATTGCCCCCAACAATCCTTTTCAACCTTAGAAACCTGTGCTTCTAAGATATTCCCTGCCTTCCATTCTTCCATTCTTTTTCACTTTTTTCGTTCTACTTTCTTATGCCTTCCACTCTCTCTCAATTTAAATATCTCCCCTCTTCCCTACTTTTTCTTCCCTTCTTCCTCTCCCTTGCCCTTGCCCTTGCCCTTCCCCTTGCTTCTCTACACACTCCTGCTATTCACTTTTCTTTTCTTTTTTAACCCTTTTCCTTCTTTTTCCCTTTTTCTATTTAGTTCCCATAACTCTCTTAGACTTATAATGGATCCTTCTTCAACCAACTCTGTTAATGGCTTCTACTCCTTTCTCACCAGAGGAATTGACGATCTCGAACGAGTCTACCTCTCCAATAACTTCATGTCAATCCAATTCCTTCAAAGGGTACTCTCACTTCTCCGATCCTTCCACACCCAGTTGACCCTCCTCGTCCAGAAGCTCCATCTACCTGTGGGTGACAAGTGGCTCGATGAGTACATGGACGAAAGCTCCAAGCTTTGGGAAGCCTGCCATGTCCTCAAGTCTGGCATTTCTGGAATTGAAAATTACTACTCTGCTGGCTTAAATATCACTTCCTCCATCGATTCTCACCGTCATCTCACACCACAACTCTCTCGCCAGGTCAGGTCGATCAGAATTCTTTTTTTTTTTTTCCGCATAGATTAAAACAAACAATCAAACAACCTTGGAAATTAGAGTTTTCGGTTTGAGTCATTGAGGTTAATTTTTCCCCTAAACAGGTAATTAGAGCAATCTCAGGGTGTCGCAGAGAAGCGGTAGGACTGGAGGAAGAGAATCGAGCCTTAATGGAAACGAGAATTCAACCGCTGTCTCTGCGTTTCGACGAGAGGGTGTCGATCGAATCGAAGCTGAACGGATTCAATGGGTTCAGGGGAGTCCTATACGCAATGAGAAACGTGAGCTCGCTGTTGCTCATGATTCTGCTATACGGCTTGGTGTACTGCTGGCCGGAATCGTCGGATTTCGTGCTGGGAGGATACGAAGGGTGCTTGTTCTTCGGATCGGCGTTCATGATCTCGACGGCAAGATTACAGCAGCGGGTAGCGGCGGAGATCGGCCAGATCGACGGGACGCCAGGGATTCTGTTACACGAGTTCAGGAGATCGAAGGTGGCGATGGAGGAGCTGAGAGGAGAATTGGAGAGAAGGGGATCGCAAGGGATGGTGGTCGAATGGGAAACAGACAGTGGAATTAGAGAGAGAGTGGAGAATCTGAGAGGGTGTTTTGGGGTTCTGAAATCTGGAGCAGAGAACATTATTGGGCAGCTCGATGATTTCTTTGATGAGATTGTTGAAGGGAGGAAGAAGCTTTTGGACTTTTGCAGTCATAGGTAAAGAGGGAGTGCTGGAGAAATAGCTAAACCACACAAAAAAAAGAAAGAGAAGCTACTTGAGGAATTAATAGTTGCTGCTGGAGTTGCTGTACTTCTAAACCTTTTAATTTTCTCTCTCTCTCTCTCTTGTGGTTTTTCTATGTCTTTTTGCAGTTACCCATAGTTGAAACTTTGGTGCCAAGTCCTTCACGCAGAAGGCAGTGAAGAAGATTCTCAACTTGATTGTGGATTCTAGGTTTCAGAAGAAAATTGACAATAGATTAACTATTTTGCAGGAGGACTCAATTCTATACAAAATTTCGATTTTCCTCCATTGTAATATTTAAAAAAATATATACATGAAAACAGAGTAACCCAAGTAAATGTAAAATAACCCTAATAATATTGTCGTAGGCAGGTAAACACTAAACAGATTCAGATTAATTTTTATATAATTTTTCTTCGACAATGATGATCTTCCTCTTCAGTAATAAAAGAGTGCCCGTGAGTTGTTATAGTAAAACGACTAATCATTTTAGTCGAGAAAGACTAATGGGAAAGGAGGCTAAGAAATATGAGGGAGAGCACTCTGATATTCCTGGACTAACTTGCATTTTAACGTCAAAAGCATCTTCTTTTGCTCTCAGGAAGCTTTTGTCTGATTCGATTCACTTTGGAGATGATGATGATGATGAAAACAAAACTTCCCTCCACATCCCTCTGTTGCTTGTCATGTCCTAGTCTATTTCTCTCTCTCAAGTATTTGTTGCTCTGCTTCAAAATTCAACTCCCCTTCTTTTTGGGGTTTGGGGGCAGTTTAATAATATAAAAAGAAAATAGAAAGGGTCACTTTCTCAATTGTAACCGTATCTCATGCCTTTTTGTCCCTAGCCGGAAATTCATGCCTTGCCTCCTTAATAGGGTTCCATACAAGTACTGCTTTAAAACCAAAAATATTAAAATAATACAGAACCAGCAAACACAAGACAAAAAAAGTCGAGTAATATATTGCGAGAGTCCGGCGTGATGATACCAGAATGGCAAAAATGGTGTCAGCGGATATTAAAGTGACATGGCCAACGTACAACGACAGCTCATTAAACCACCTCCCCCCCTTCTTTCTTCATGTTCATGCTCCATGACAGAAACTACGGTGGAACTGTGTTCCAAAATGTTGTCGTACTTTATTTTGACTACAACTGCTGCATCAGGCTCTACCGCTCTGGAAACAAGGAGCTATAGCCAAGAACTCTAGAAGAGCAGATTATAATTTCGTATCACAGATGGTAAGACATGTCAGGGTGAGCACTGAATAATCAAGTTCAAGACGTCTTTATGTATTACCTACTTTGGAGAAAAAAACTAGCTAAAATCCTTTTAAGTGTTCATAAGATTCATTATTAAGAACATAATATGTAAAGTAATTTTCGAGGAACAAAAAAGTAATTATATATTTTTTATAAACTAAAATATATTCATGCATCATATTTTTATTAGGAAACTTAATAACAAAAATCTAAAAAATTGTTGTAAGTTTTCCCCTACTTGTTTTACCACTGTCATGTAATTTACAGAAGATTCTTCAATAAACAAGGCGTAGCCACAAAAAATGCAAATATTAAATCAGCACTCAACAGATAGTTGTTGAATGATGTGCGGGCGTGACAATATATTCTAATTTCTGGCTACAATTGCAACGTAAGTTAGAGGGGCTTACTTATAAGAGTAAAGAAAAATGAAGGAATAATTTCCAAACAAAACGTGGTAAGCCAAGACGATAACAGTGATGTTATAGACGAATGGAGGCTGGCTACTATAAATACAAGTTCCAATCAAATGTCAAATCCATTGCAAACTGGGAAGCAAATGTCTCAACCCAATTTTTGAGCTCACCACTATCTTTATTATTCTAAAGACACTAGAAAAAAAAAATTTCATATGAAACTGGATCTCTCTAGTAATGAAATGGATCCAATGAGAGATAAAAAGAGGGTATAGAACCCACTTAAAAGGATTCAACCCCCCTCTCTCTCTCTCATGAAATGATTTCTGGTCTGCCTTTATATGAATTCCCATGTTCCTCAGTATCCTGCCAGTAATGTGAGCTGCCCTCACAAGAATATCCAGCTATGATCTAAAAATCATCCTCTAAACAACCTCTTGATGTCATTGCAAGAGTACGCGACGTGAATCACGATGAAACAGACTTGAGAACGAGTAAAATATAAAGGATGTCCAGAAAATTCAATAGTAATTGGATCAAACACAAAGTATGCAGCAATATTAATATGATTGTCTTAGATTCCAAGATCAAACGTAATTCTTAAAACATTAATATGATTATCTTAGATTCCAAGAACAGATGTAATTCTCAAAATACAGGATCACCCATGCTCTTACTGCTTGTTTGGGAGGGTGGAGGGAGTCGGGTGAGTGAGGATGAATTTTTTAATCCCCTCCTCCTTATCTCATATCCCAATTTTGAAACCCTTCTAAATTGGAATCTGTTGACTCTCTTTTATTTTTTAACATTAGCGTTTTACCGTTTATCCTACCCTTTTCTTTTCTTCCATGGAAGTAATATTAGAAATTCATACTTCACACCACTCCACTCTATTCCATTAATAACATTATAACTTCCAAACAATGGGAATGGGTTACCATCCCTTCCTTCATTAAGCTTTCAAACAACAGAGTTGGGAACTCTCCCTCTTCCTACTTCACTCTATCCCACCACACTCCATTAATAACCACTTCACTCTCTTCAGAACTTCCAAACAAGGCCTTAGCACAAGACTTGGGCTAGGTGAAATTAATTCCGACTTTTTTTATCTTCTTTGCATCAATTACTTTTTTTCTTAAAAGAAAAAAAAGACTTGAAAAAACATTTACTAGATATTTGGTAGGATAAGCTACAGAAGTTGATTGAATTTAAAGGGTTGGCTCAAAGACTTGCTGCACAAAACTAATTACAAGCTAAGCATAGTTTAATGAATCCTAAATTAAATGGTGAGCTATGACAAATGAAAGGATGACCTTTGCTAAAGCAACCTGAAAAATACGAAAAATGTTACCAAAGCAAAGTCATGTAAATTGAAAGTAAATCATAATTTTATACCTACTATGAAGATCTACTCAGCAACTCCCACTCCTCCAGGAGAAATAAAACCATAAATAACAAATTTGTTGCAAGAGATGTGGCATGCTTTACGGTCCTTCCCATAGTTTCTGTCAGCAGAACAAAAAATGATTTAAAGAACATGCTCTTGTCAAGAGCAACTTTAATCTTCCAGGATAAATTTTATATGAGAAGGAAAAAGAAAAATATTGGAAATTAGGAGGAATATATAAACTAGAATTCTCACTTTGACAAGTATAACATCATTAGGAGAATTAGCTATATGCTCATAGGCATAACATTCATATATATTATTTTCACCCATCAAGTGATTGTGGAAATTCAAATCAGATTGGCAGCCGGAAAAATAACATCTCCACTGCTCCAATTCCAAATACTAGAATTTGATAAGGCTAAATCAGCTGAAGGATTAAAAAAGAAGTCAGCAGAAAACAAATAGGACAGAAATGATCCTCAGAATTGCAAGATCTTATCTAGCTCGGTCTTCTTTATTCCTTCCTTCTATTCGCCCAT
The DNA here is from genome assembly GCA_032878935.1 of Erythrophleum fordii. NCBI lineage: Eukaryota > Viridiplantae > Streptophyta > Magnoliopsida > Fabales > Fabaceae > Erythrophleum > Erythrophleum fordii. The sequence continues at coordinate 31,965,871 of JAVQMF010000050.1, forward strand.
TTTGTGCTCACTTTACTCAAGAAAACCAACCTTATATAAAGTTCTTCTTGAATAAAACTATATCTAGAACTTGCAAAAGACTCACCTTATTAAATTCAAGCAGGGACCTAATCTAACAACTTCTAAACCCATTCACAATTTATGATTTATCTAGTAAACACAGAAACTTGAGTTATGTATCTAGGTTCCAACTTTTGCCACTTACGTTCCATTTGGTTCGCTGTAATACATACGTATTTTCTTTATATAATTTGTGTAATATCTAACATGCTCTTGTAATTATTACTCCATCTATCAAATTATTATTTTAATCATCAAATCACCTTTTTAATAGTAAAGGCGTTTTTTATTCTACTTATCCATTTTTTACATTTTTTTCCTCCTTTACATTATCCAACCAAATACACCTTTAGTATATTTGAAAAGAAAGTAAAGTCATAGACACTGAGATAAATAACCATGTATAGACTCATGCTTATGGAATCTCTTTCTCAAATAGTCAACAAGAAATGTGTGTATATGGAACTATTTGACTCTTAACGGATAAGTAGAACACATTACCAATATCCAAGCATTTCCACTGCCTAAGGAAGTGCTTCCAAGCTCTCAATAGACTCTCTAGATAGTGTATAGGTGTTCAACAATGTTTTTAGGATGAGTATACCAAGCTTGGGGACCTTCTATTTATAGCAAAAGTTCCAAGCCTCCTTCTCATTAAAGAAACTTGCAAAGTAGTGTGTAGAATATTTTATCCTTGAACCACCAAGTGCAAAATTCACAGAACAAATCTAACCTCTAGCCATTTTCTCTACCTAAGAAAGTGCTTCCAAGCTCTCAATATACTCTCTAGATGGTGTATAGTGCTCAAAATCATTGTTGGGGTGAGTATAACAAGCTTGGAGACCCCTTATTTATAGCAAAAGTTCCAAGCCTCTTTCCCACCAAAGGAGCTTACAAATGAGTAGTAGGTAGAATATTCTATCCTTGAACCATCATGTCTGAAATTCACAAACCATATTTGCTAGTTATTGCCAACAAACCATTGTCTACAAAAAAAATTTCAAGATTTGAATCAAGGATTCATATTGTAAAACTTATCTTATCTTATAAATTTAGACTGTTAAAATGTTTGATTTTTTTTTTGAATAAATTCTGAATTTTTCTAGTACAATATTCAAATTAAAGATCTCATTAAAAACTTACAACAACTGGCCAAATAAAAGCTAAGAGAAAAAAGAGTACAAGAATTATTGGCATAATATCTACAATTGGATTAAAAAAAGTGTAGGCTTCAAGTAATTTCACAAAGAAAAAACTACTTGAATAAAGAGTGGAGTTAATACAAATATAGACCAAACTAATGATATTAAGCATAACAAACATTTTCTTCTTTAATATAATTGTCTTTTTCTTTTTGTGAGTTAAATTAATTAAAATTAAGTTAATATTCTTATTAATATATTCTGAATTTTATAATCAATGAATTATTAACTTTTTTGGGGTCATGTTTGGTATTAACATTAAAAAAAAAACTAAAGTTCTCCCATTTGGTCCATATGTCTTTATTCATAATGATTCCCAAAGTTCAGGGATATTTATGTTCCAAGAAAGGAAACCAAATACATGAATCATAATGATAAGTCTTTTGTAAACGAGTATTACTTTCTATGTATCACAATGCATTTTATTTTCTCAACCTACAATAACTTAATGAATAAGCCTTATATTTATTTTGGATCCAACTAATTGTTGTTATTTTAAAAATAAAATAAATGTGCACGCCAAAAATGAGAAAGGAAAAAAGAAACAATCAATAAGAGCTTTATTACAAATGATGCAAATTTATACATCAAATTCTCAACATGGAATCAAGTTCCATTCTAATCACATGATCATTAAACTTTATTGGTGGTATGTCTTTTGTTAAAAGATTCACAACTGTCTAACTCTGAGCTCATGTGTTCAATTGAGGAGCCGGTGGGCAATAAGCAAGGCTTTTTAGACTAAATGAAGTTAGTCTGCAGTGAGCAATACATCTATTTGAGAAATAAGATAGACTCACATGTTGAACCAGTAGGAATGCATAGAATAACAATAGATACTAGATTATTTTGAATTTGGAAAGAACCTTTTAAGTACTAAGTTTTTCCATAAACTTGATTTCTATTTCAAAATTTGTATCATTTAGATTTTTTTTTTGAATTTTCAAATAATACATTCAAATTATTCTATAAATATAATTTTGTTAAAAATGGTAATGGCCTTTTCTAAATTTAATTGTAAAACAATACTTCTTATGATACAATATATGTTTCTAACAATATGGGTATTAAGAGATGTATTATAAACGAAATTTCCTCTATGTTGCAACACTGTAGATTTAAAAGTATTTCAATAAAGAGAGTTTAAAAATTGATAAATGATGGAATACTCAATACTCTTGACTTTTTTTACTTCAACAATTGTATTATTTGCCTTAAAGGAAAGCAAACTAAAAAAACAAAGCAAGGTGTCAAGAGGAGTTTAACCATATTAAAGATCATACATACAAAAATCTATCGTCCAAATACAGACTAATAAGATTAGAAGCATTTTATCATCTGTATAGATGGTTACTTATCTCTACCTACTTAACAATAAAAATAAAATATTAGATGCTTTTAAGGTATTTAAGATAAAGAAACAATGTATTAAAAAATTTAAGATTATGAGATTAAATAAAAGTGAGAAGACACTAAAGATGGATAGGCATTAAGTCCATTTGTGAGATTTCTTAAAGAGCAAAGAATAGTTGCCTAATACATCATACTTAGATCTCTGCACCAAAATAATATAGTTGAAAGAAGAAATCGAACGTTATTGCCCATGGTGCAAAACATGCTTACTAAATTCAAATTTACTAAGTCTTTGTAGGATGAAACTCTTAAAATGACTGTGTATATTGTAAATCAAGTTCCAACCAAGGCTATTTTAAAATCGGCATTTAAATTTTGAAAATGTTGAAAATTCAGTTTAAGACATAAATGCCTATATGAAGTAAGAGTTTATAATCCACAAAAGAAAAAGATGGACCCAAGGATTATAAGTAGATATTTCATTGGATATGCTGAAAAATCTAAAGAATATAAGTTTTATGAAATTAATAAATACAAAATTTCTTGAAAATGACTTAACTAATAAAAGCGATCAAACTCATAGCTTAACTTCTGAAAGTGATCATTTTAGTACTCAAACTTGTACTTCAAATGATAAATTGATTGTAATTTATACCCCTTAGGTGCAAATGGATGTTGAACAATCAATCCTTAAGATTACACAAATAACAAACAATGACCAAGTTGATCCAACTATTTAACAGTTACCAAAAACAATTAAGCAACCAGTTGAGTAATATGCTCTTTAAGAGAATGTTGATATGAAATCAAGGAGATCATCTAGGATAAGGAGGTCAACAATTCTTAGTAACTATGTTGTGTATGTACAAGAAACTAACCATAATATAAACATTGAAAATGACCTTGAAACCTTTTCACAAACCATGTGTTGAAAAGATTATGATCTATGGTGCAATGCTATGAAAGAAGAGTTAGATTCTATGACATCTAGTGAAACTTAGGATCTTATTAAGTTGCCTAATAATTTAAGAGTCGTTGGATGTAAATGGGTCGAAGATATAAAGCAACATTCATTGCCAAGGGATTCACTCAAAGAAAAAGAATCGATTACAACTTTCTCTTCTAAAACTACAAAAGATTTCCTTAATATTATAATAACATTGATTATCCCTTTTGACTTAGAGTTGCATCTAGAGCTGTATCAAATGGATATAAAAATGACATTCATTAATGAGGGGAGGTTTTTTATGAAACAACTAGAAGGTTTCTCCTCTCATGATGGTGAGCACTTAGTGTGTAAATTTAAGAAATCTATATATAAATTGAAACAAGCCTCTCAACAATGATATTTGAAGTTCCATGATGTTATTGTCTCATTTCAATTTGTTGAGAACATTATGAATCAATATATATACTAGAAAGTCAATGGGAGTAAAATTTGTTTCTTTGCTTTATATGTGGATACATATTATTTGTAGCCAATAATAAAAGATTGTTGTATAAGGTGAAATAATCTCTTTAAGAACTTCGATGTGAAAGATATTAGTAAGGCATCTTATATTATTAACATTAATATGCATAGAGACAAAACTTAAAAGCTTGCATAAGACTAGACATTGCATTTCTTATTGGAATATTGAGAAGATATTCCCAATATTAGAATAATTTAGGAATTGACTAGTGGAGAGCTACAAAAAGAGTGATGAGATACCTCAAGAGGACCAAAAACTACATGCTGGTGTACATGGGAAATGACAACCTTAAGTTAGTCGACTACTTAAATTTGTGCTTCACAAATATGTTAATTCATGAAAACCAACATCTGAATATGCTTTCATGCTTGCTAGCAAAGACATGTTTTGGAGGAGTGCAAAGCAAACATTGACTACTATTTCTACCATAAAGGCCAAGTTTGTATCATGTTTTAGGATTACTTCATATGATGTATCGCTCAAGAGCTTTATTTCTAGGTTTAAGATTATGGATTCAATCTTTAGGCCGTTAAAGATGTGACAACTCAACTGCAATTTTTTGGTTAAATACAACAAAAATGGAAGTTGAAGCAAGTATATTGATATTAAGTATTTAGTTATTTGAGAATGTGTTAAAGAGAATCTAGCTATCATTTAATAAGTGATTACTGAGTTGATAATTGTTGATCTCTTAACAAAAGACATACTACCAATAGGGTTTAAAGATCATGGAGTAAGAACGGGACTTAGTTCCATATTAATACTTTGATATAATATTGAGACTTTAATGTATAAATTTACATCATTTGTAATAAAGCTCTTATTCATGATTTTGTTACTCTTTTCATGTTTGGTATCCGCATTTATTTTGAGAATAACAATCATCATTTATTTGTTCATTAAATTATAAGGGGTTAAAAAAAATATATTGTGATACATGGAAGGTAACACCTGATTATAGAGGACTTATCATCATGCTTTTATGTATTTGGTTTCTTTTCTTGAAACATAAATATCCTTGAACCTTAGGAGTCATCATGAATAAAGACATGCGAACAAAATGGGAAAATTTAGATGGTCTTTTAACATTGATAACAAACCGACATATTTCTTTGGTTTATTAGTAACAACTAGTAAATATAGTTTGTGAAATTTAGGCTTGATGGTTCAAAAATGGAATATTTCACTCACTACCTCATTTGCAAGCTCCTTTGATGGGAAGGAGGCATACAACTTTTACTATAAATAAGAGGGTCCCTAAGTTTGGTAGACTTACCTAAAAATGACTCTAAATACTCTATAAACCATCTAAAGAGCACATGCGAGCGTGTAAGCATTCCTTTAAGTAGAGAATCTAGTTCCAAATGCAATGACTGAAAGATCAATTTCTTTTGCATTTTTTATGTTTTGGCTTGTTTAAATGCTGTTATTGTGTTTTAGATATCCATTAGAATCTAATGGTAAGTCTAGATATCAAAGCAACTAATCTAACAAAACCCAGTCACACTTCTATAGCAACATTAGAGGCATAAGTTTTAGTCTACTGAAAAAAAAAATTACAATCCTAGGCTAATGGGAGTGAACCCTAGGATATTTATCCCTTTTCATCTAAGTTCTTACTAGTATAGAAATTTTAGAAGTGAATTTGATGTTATATCTCCCATCTCTTTATGTTTTTTTAACCTATTTTCAACAATTTTAAGTCTTCCCTAGATCAGTCTTCTTAACTAAACCACAATTAAAGCTCCATCTTCCATGACTCTAATTTTGTTCTCAGTTTGATGGTCTAATGCCCCCTTGAATCACCAAACTGCTTTATTAGAATAGATTTATGGCAACCCATTTAGCGCATAATTGTCATTTTATAGCTTGCAATCCATTGATAATTTGACATACCTTTAATAAAATTTCAATCCAATCAATTTCTTGACTTCAATCCATTCTTAAACCTTAAAATCTCACTCCAGGCTTGTAAACCTTAGTTTGTTTGCAGTTTCACATCAACAGAAAAAGTATACTAGAAAGGATCCAGACAAAGAAAATAATCTCAATTTAGAAACTATGTTGAAAATGAAATGCCTAAGAAGTTCATTTAGAGTCTAATCACCATTACGTCCAGCTCAGTCATAATATCCAATCCAACAATGTTGCAACTGCCCAAACAACCCTACAGTACATATAAGATGCCTAGAGAACTGATATAAATTAATTGACCTGAACAGCTAAAAATAGTAACCACTTGTACAAAAGATTAATTACACAGTACCGTATAGTTATATAAAAGGGATAAGTGGTTTGATGTGTTTTCGCTTTGTGACCCTATGGTTCAAAATATGCCAATTTAACCTCATCCAGGTAATTTGATTAGCATTTTAACCTTCACTTGTCCATTTTGGAACAAAAAATTATCTTCGCCAAACCACACTGGGGTATTTGGGAATGCATTAAAACACAGAGGTGATGGTGAAGTGATAATGGAACAAACCACAAGAGATTATTTGATTTTTTTTTCCTAATAAAAACTTAGCAATTTTAAAGGGAAAAGGCACACTCACAGGGTCATGTGGGACTTACAAGTTTATTCTTCTAAAAAAATAATAGAAAGAAGGTCAAGGGGATTACATGCTAATGAAATAAACCTTAGAGGGCAGAATGCAATGTTTCAAACCATAGGACAACAAAGTGAAAACAGGCCAAATCACAAGGATTATTTGATTTTGTTTCCCTCTAATAATAGCTAGAGAAAATAAGTTTGGCTAAAAGAATTATAACAGAAAATGCAACATATTCATATTAAATGTAGTTATAAATTTTATGATGTATGTAAAGATAGCAGAAGATAGAAAAAATACCAATCATGCTGAAAGCAATTAGATCCCAGAGCAACAAATGATTGTCAATGCCATAGTCAGCAGTTTGCATTTTCTATCAACAAAGCAAAGGATAATGTTAGTGCATTTTTCTTCACCTATTAAATATATACTCTGTACTTTAGTTGCAACTTGTTTTAAGGCTATGGCAAGAGTAGTAATACAAATATTGTGAGGATTAATCGTAAATATAAAAGCAAAGTTCATCTTTACCTCAAAATCATAACTAGTATCAGCCTAACGCTTAAGTATCAAGCCTTGCTGTGGTTTTGTCCCTCTTCTATAAAAGATTATACCTCTCATTGGACCTTGGAGACTTTTGTAGGTTGTTGAGGTAACACTATTCCACCGATCAAATGCACTTTGCAACTTAGAAATAACAATTAAAAGTTAAAACACATATAGAGATAGAATGGAAAATTGGAAAACCAAATAAGAAATAACGATTAACGACACATTAAGTATGCAAGCATTTGAAATATGAAGAAATTCAAAATTATTCCATAACATAGCATATTTGCAATTAAAAGTATTATGTGCCAGAAACCTAAGATCTACGTCAGAAACACAGGCCCAATCAAAGCAAACTTCCTCATCTACATCAGCAAATTGATTTCCGCTCAACAGATGTAAAAAGTAAACCAAGTCACCTTTAGTTTGCATCATGAACCATTTCTTAGACCTCTAACCTTGGGAGAAAAAAAATAAAAAATAAACAACAGTTTCAACAACCTTGTGAAAGTCTGAATAGTTATAATAATTCAAAATTAGGAAAAGTAATAAATCAACATGAGAGAAATAGAGAACCTTAACTGCCTCAAGACCACTAGTATGAGCCATGTCTCACATCAAAACTACCTGATATTATTCTGCAATCTGCCTAACCCTCGCAAGTTTGGAAAACAAATCAAAAGTGAGAGAAAAGTAGAGAACATTAGCTGCCACAATATCGCTAATATGAGACATGTCACACACCAAACTACCTCACGTCTATCTGCAGTCTGCCTAAACTTCACGTAATCCCATTCTCTGAGATATGAACAGCCACCGCAAATAAGTATTAAGGCGAAAATCAAGTACCTTTTTTTCAAGCATTTCATAGTCTATGAAGCCTGTTTGGGGAACAAAAGTTGACTTAGGTAGTGAAAGTTTTAAAGAATACTGACACATTAGAAACTTTCAATATTCATGACTCAAATGCCCATCAGATGGCGAATCCAAACCACATGCTTCATTTGGTTCGCGATTGTATTCCTTTATATAAGCGGTGCAACGTCTATTTTACCTTTATATTTTTTATTTTATCTGTCAAATTATCATTTTAATTATCAAATCACTTAAAAAAATAAAAATATCATTTCTTATCTCACCTATCTATCTATCAATATTTTATATTCTCTTTCCCGTTCCTCTTCCAACCGAACAAACTTATCATTCGATCTCTCGATACCAAAAATAAAAAAGAAAACAAGCAAACAAAACAAAACTAAAAACAAAAAAATTAGTACACATTGCAAATTTCGCAGAAGGGCATGGGTGAGACTGAACATTCACGCCCTACTTGTTGGGAGCAAGAACGAAGGGAGCCAAAGCACGGTTAGAGCAAAGCAATTCAAATCGATCAATTTGCTAATTCCATAAATAGTACTTGTTTCCAGGCATTCCCTCAGCGTGGTTGTACGTAAAATGGCCAGAGTTTTGCACATAAAATTCTCAGTAGCAATCAACTCGGTTCCTTTAAGTGTCTCTGCCTTTCCTTCTCCTGAGTGGCCAGTTCGTCGAGCCTGAAGAATGCACCTAGAGGGGGGTGAATAGGTGCTTTTGTAGAAAATTAGAATTAAAGACAATTAAATCAATTATATATAAATATCAAATGATTTCAATAAAAAAAACTTGATAAAGATTACTGGTGCAGAAACTTTGTAGCCAAATTAAGATATTGTCGACAGGATCTTCTAAAAGATAATTGAGAAGTAAAGATCAAGGAGATAAAATAGGATCTTGTCGACAAGATTTTAGTATAGAGACTGAAACAAAATAAAAAGTGAAGTAAAGGGAGAAAAACACCTGATATATCTTGGTTCGGTCCTCAAGACCTACGTCCAGTCCCCTTAATACACAACAAGGGATTTCCATGATAAAATCAGAATATACACCCACAAAACCTAGGTTTCCAAGCTCACCTAGAACTTTTACAACACTTGGATTTTACACAAGCTTACCCAAAACTTACTTTCCCTACACTTAGGAAAGATTTACAGAACAATGATATGAAGATATATTTAAAATCCTTATCAATAAAGGATTGCAATAAACTCACTTTTAAAAGCTCTCACAAGTTAGATCTACCCAGAAACTAAACTCAGAAAATTTTAAAATGAGGAGAACAATGAATAATGTATTATCACTTAGCTCATTTATTTTGCTTCTGTTCTCTGTCTGGCTTCAGTTCTTCATCCTACTGTTATATAGTGGCTCCCAAAAAAATATATCTGTTGGAATACAGTAGAACTTGAGTAGCCAAGAGGTAGATAAGCGTTTTTGCATGCTTAGCAGAAAATCAGAGATGTTTTAATCAATTAACTCAGAATTTCTTTCACCATTTCTTCTTTCGGTCAGCATATCCAGGAGAGTGAGCAGAGTTTATGCTTTTGATGAATAAACAAAAGAGAGGAGTTGACTTTTGAACAAGTTGTCTTTATCTGTTGCTTTTCCTCATTAAAGCCTCTAAAAAGAGAACTTCTTAACAGTCCTTTGTCTTCTTGCTCTATTTCTTTCTCTCTTTTTTTTTTTTTTACAAACTTACTTCTACAACTTTGCTCAGATGAAGAGAAAAGACTTTGGATAGAGAGCTTACTGTATTGGTTTCCCATGCTCCTTCATCTCCAACAATTCGATGAAGCTTTTATGATTATGTAGAGATTTAGTTTTACTTTATGGCATCAGATTTCACTAGTTTGATGGACTAGAGATTGCAAAAGAATTTGTACGATTTTGGTTTTCCATATTCCTTCATCTCCAACAATGGTCTTTGCCTCTTCATTTCTGTTGCTCTTTTCATCTTTCTTGCTATTCTCTTCTTCTTCGATATAGCTTTTCTGATTGGTGTGAGATGGACTTGTCAAAGCTTCTTTTTGCTTTTACTTTATGGCATCAAGTTCCTTTCTTATTTTTTGAGCTTTTGCTTTTTCATTGTCTAATACTCATTTCACTCTCCCATGCTTCATTTAATGTTTTGCAAAAGTAAAAAGGTGATCCTCCAATATAATATATAAATAACACAACTTTTCCCAAAGTTTTTAACTAGTCAAAATACTTTAATGATATATAGATATATATATATATGACATGTGCTACTACTACATTTTCTTTTTCTTAACAAATGATTATTCTTAACTTTAATGTTTGTATAAATTTTAACTTAAGAATTTTGTTATCATCAAAATAATTAAATTAAAACTTTGGAGCTAACAATCTCCTCCTTTTTGATGATGACAAAACTTTAAGTACAAAATTTTGTATAAGCATTAAGTGTAAAGAGCAACAATATAAAATTCTCGAGATTTAAGTTTGGAATACTCCCTTTGCTTTTTGAGGACATAAGTTAGAAACTCCCTCTTAATATGAGTTTGTTATGACCATGTGAATGCTCCTTGAAACTTGCTTACGACAGCAACTTAAATAACAACTGCATTTTGTACCACAAATACTTCTCCCCCTTTTTGACATCATCAAAAAGGTGGTTCAACATTATTTGTAAACTTTCCAATATAGTAACTGTTGTTTGGATCATTTTCTTTGGTGTTCTTTTAACCTTCATATTTAATTTCTCAATGAAACTCATACAAAAGCATTAGGTAATGTATTTTCAAATTTTCTCACACCAAAAGAGTGGATAAACTTTAAAAAATAAGATAGTGAACAATTAGATCATAAGAGTTATCCAAACAACTTTAAAAGGACATAAGTTCCAGTGAAGTATGATTAATATAATGTCAAAATAATTAAGAAACACTATAAAGGATGATGTTGATCAAAAAGAGTGTTTGCGTTGAATTATTATGCATAAACATTGTCATATTGTATTACTTATACCAAAGTCATCATGTGGAAGTTTGAATATAAAGAATATCCAAGTTTGTAGTAATTACAATATGTACCAAAGCATATATCATATAAATTTCACAAAACAAAATCAAACTAAATAATTCCAAGATCAATGTACGTTCTAACCTTTTAATCATATGGATATCTCAATGAAGTATAAGATGTTAGAACATAAAACAAGGTATTAACTTATTACCAATTTAAAACAGATTTTGCATGAAAGTTTTAAAAGGATAAGATAGAAAAGAGTTTTATACTCCCCCTATTTAAGGTAATGTGAGCTTCCACTTCTTCCTTGCATATATTTAAAGCTTCTCTTGTATGTACACCTAAAAATTTTCAACATATACCAAGTGCACATATATGTAGTAATAATTAGAGCTTGCTTACAAAATTTCATGAAACTCTCTTTTAAGGCTTGCATGTGTTCTCTTCCTTTTCTTTAACATCATAAAGATGGGTTAGTATACCAAATAACATAAAAGAAAAGATAAAGAAGAAGAGCATAAAAATATAATAATTTAAAGCATAGATGCTCATGATCTTACTTGTAACACCCCGAAATTAATTAAGGTGTTAATTATGGATTAAGATTAATTAAGGATAATTAATAGAGCATAATTGGGCAAGTTAGTGAATAGGTATTCTAGAGAGATAAATGGTTAATATGGGTTGAGGATTTATTTAGGATGGAGATTTACATCTAAGCCCAAATTAAATTAAATCATGATAAGAGGCTAATGGAGGCCCAATGAATTAGAGGTAAACCCAAACTAATTTAATGAGATAGAGGCCCAAGATTTATCTTGTATAGGCTCAATTAAGTGGCCCAATTACCCTTGTGCAGACCCAAGCCCTTGAGCCCCTCAAATTAGGCCCAAAACCTATTAAACTTCAGCAACCCAATGAGTGAAAACTGGCCCAACAGGATTATGCAGCCCAACACTTAGAAACTGGCCCAATAAGCAAAATCTGAAGCCCAATTGGATTTGAACTTGGAGCAACCCATGACCCAACCCCTTGACCCAACTTAAACCCATCAAAACCCTAATTGCCTCAGCCACTTTTCCCCCCATTTACTGAAACACAAAAATAGAAGAGAATTTCGGAGGTGAGGAGAGGAGGCTAGGGTTCTTGACATAATTCTGCATTTTCTCACATTTGGAGCAAGATTTGGCCAAGGTAATAGTTATACAACTTAATCCTCTCATCTTTCTCTTTAATTTGGTCCGATTAGTTTTTCATTTAGAGAGATTTCATTATACCCAAAATCTGAAAAGTGAGTGTTTGGAGGTTTTCTTAGTGAAATTCGTAGGTTGAGGTTGGGGTTGGTATTAGGTGAACTTAAACCCCCCATTTTGATGCTTTCTTTGTTGGTTTGAGACCCCCATAGCTGATTTATATTATGGGTACTAATTCTATACGAATTTGCTTAGGATTTTGGGTGACACATTGAAAATTCTGGTGGGAGATACTTGAATCCGAATTTGGGATTTGTGGTGGCTGTTGCAATTATCCGCAAGTGAGGTAACCGGGGTTTACATTAATTCCATGCATGTATCTATTTTAATTTCATATTTGCTGTATATGAATGATTTGAAATGTTGAATGAATTGGTTGGCTATCTGTGTATTATGATTGGACCTTGTGAGTCCATGGTGGAGCTGTGGTGCGGCTGCCACCCGTGCATGTGCTACGATCGAGCACCGGGTATGATCAACCCCAGATGCACCGAGCCCTGGTGTGCTTAATGGGGAGTAGGTGCCGTGGACGGGCCTCTCCCAATGTTAATGGCCTTTAACATGTTGATTATATGATTGCTAGTATGGGATAGTAATCATGATAGCCTAATTGTTTCATTTGCTGAAATGACTGATATGATTCTGATATGGGTTTTGATGTATGCATATATGTTGATTAAACTGGATTATATGGTGGAATTGCTTTGGTTACTGAGATTTATATCTCACCCCGTGTTGTGGAATTAATATTTCAGGTGAAAGTTCCTCGGGTAAGGATAAGGGTAAGCAAGTGGATGAGAATCCATGAGTTCCCACCTATGGGGAGATGGCTACACTTGGGCTGACTTAGCTAGTATAGATGCTAATTTTGTATTCCTTAATGTATAGCATCATCATGTATCTGCATTGCCAAGTGTAGGCTTGAACATTTGATTTATTGAGGATGTATGAATTGAGGGGTTAGATCTCATCTTAATTTGGTAGTTGTTGTATGGACTTATGATTTCTGTTGTAATTGGTGCTGATATGTAATATTGCTTATCAATGGAAATGTAACCCTTGAGATATTGATATGAGCCCCTAATATACGGAACCCCCATTTATTGTGTATTAAAGGATAGTCGCTGGTAGTTCATGTATATTTTGTTGTTGATATTTTATGAACTTGCTGATGGATGGTAATTAGAGGAAAGAAACGGGCATATAAGTGTTGAGTTGGTAATGGAAGTATAGCTAAGTAAATAAGGTAGATAAATGCCATTAGAGCCATATAAAATGAGGGGAAATGACCTTAGAGTGTCCCTAAGAAGAGGAATGGAGTGTAGGGGGCGAAATAGAGGGAAAATAGCTACAGGAGGGATTCACGCCGCGGCCTAGGAAGTGACAGTGGCGAGGGACGCCGCGGCTTGAGAAATCTCGCCGCGGTGCGGAGTGAAAATAATCGCCCAGAAGGTGACAGAACGTAACCTCGCCGCGGCGTAAGAAGTCTCGCCGCGGCGCGAGTCGAGAAAATTAATTTGGGAGGTTACAGTAGCAAAACTCGCCGCGGCGCCACATAGTTTGGCCGCGGCGCAGGTCCAACTCGCCGCGGCGAAAGTCAAGAAAATTTCAGAGAGTAACTGGGCCGCGGCGCAAGAGTTCTAGGCCACGGCGCAAGTTTAAAAATGTGGTTTTTGAGCTCCAGAACCTAACTTAGCCGCGGCGGGAAAGTTCCAAGTCGCGGCGCAGGTCCCCATACTCCTATATTTGACCTAGAAACCCTAATTTCAGTAAGGCTAATGTTAGGGAATGGTATGAGTACATTGGTGGGATGTTTTTGCGGGTTGAAATTGATCAATGGATGAATCATAAACCTTTAATGATGGTATAAACCCTTCTTATGCATGATTCCGTTGTAGTTGATAGTTGATGATCCTAGTAGTATCAAGGTTTAAAATTTCCCTATATTTCTGCAAAGTAATTGATTGTAGCAACCCCAAACCTTGATCGCTAATTATTATCAGCATGTTTAACCTTAATTATCGAGATTAGAAACTAGGGTCGTCACATTACTCCTTCATTTGAATCTCCCATGATGTATTGTATAGGATATGAGAAATAGTACCTTCACTCTCTTGAAAGTTTTTTATCTGTTATAGGTATTTCAAGTTGATTGAAGGCTTGCATTAAATCTTTTCAATTTTTGGTGTTGTAGCTTCTGTTGAAGTCTGTTTGAGAGTATCTTGTTGACAGGATGTAGATCTTGCTGACTTGATCTTTGAGCAGAATCTTCAAACTTTTCTTTAACAGTTCTTTATACTTTTCTAATGCTGCAGAATCTATTCTTTCTTATTAATATTCTCAGTCATGTGCAGACTTGTTACATCTTTATCATCTATATTCACAACTTTTCTCATGGAAGAATTAGTTCTATCAAATAGTATATTAAGGATTTTTTAACAACTAATATTCTTTTTATTGTAAATTCTATATAACTTGCTAGTTGTTGAGAATTTCAAGAATATCTCTTCATTATCAAATTTTCTCAAATTATCATTACTATTATAATGAATAAAACAATGATAACCAAAGATAACAAAGTGTTTCAAAGCTTTAAGAACAAAAGATTTCTAGTTAACTTAACCAAAAGATCAAATGACTGATTTTGATATGTATCAAGTAAGTCTCATAAGTAATCATTTCAGGCAACTAAAATAATTCAATGATCATAAACATTTCAATACTTGGTTAACTAGGATATAAAATTAGTCAACTAAAACATGTAACAGAATCAGCACACACATTTAATAGCACTTTCAGAATAGTTCCAAATATTCAGTCAAAGATTATAAAAATATTTCAGGTATGAAGGACTTTCACCCTTATGAAGTAGTTAACTCTAAATACACAAGTGAATAACTTTAACAAGCATTATAGATAAATAACAAAAAAAAAAATAGTTGACTTTAAATTAACACAGGGCAAACAAGCTTTATAAATATATAAATAATCAATTTTGCCACAAAGCTTTTTGAACAAGGATAACTGGAGCTCAAAAATAGTTATCTTCAACTCAAACATATTCAACATGTATTTTTCATCTACTTAAACACATTTCATGAAATGAGGTCAGTCATACAATTTTTCTGTAACAATTTCAAAAATTCATAACTAAATCTACAAAAATCGAAACCCAACAAACTTTACCATTCTAGAAACCTCTGGATGTCTACCCCATGGAGAAAAAATTTTAGCTCATGAATTATTAAAGGGAGAACATTTGACATCCAAAAAGCCACTGAGGTCGTTGCTATCTGAGCTACTGGTTCAGATTACTTATATGAAGTTTCAAAATTCATAACTAATTCTAGAAAAATTAAAATCATACATTCTTGGCCATTCTGAAAAGTTACACATATCTACTTTATTCCAAAAATATTTCCAAGCCATGAAACATAACACAAAAAGCATTTGATAGGCGAAAATGGGCAAAGATTTGAACAGTTACTGGTACTGATGCAAGTGTCTACTATAAACTTTGAAAATGTCCAATTAATTCCACAAAAATTCAATCCATACAACTGATACCAATTTGAAAAGCTATGAATGTTAAATTTATGGAAAAAATAGACTCAGACCAAAGCAAGTACGTTCAACTACTGAAATTTAATGGAACAATGACTCAGGTAGTGCTGTACTACGGTTGCTGTTCTAGAAATTAAAAAATTCATATCTCTTAGCTCAGACCTCCAAATGAGGTGCTTCTAATTTCTACAAGTCACTATTAATGCCTAGTTTCTGTCTATAAAATTTCATAGCCATTGGACCATGTTTGCCCTTTGAATAACACAATTTCACAACTGACCAAATGAACAGTATTGGTGCAAATCCGAAATTCTAATACCAATTTTGAAAAATCAAAGAAAATTCCACAGACTTCCAAATGATCTGATCTTTAGCTTCCCAAAAAGATCTAGACAAGATCTAATTTCATGCATAATTTTAAGTCAAGAAGAGGTCATTTGGTTAGACGTTGTCATAGCTCAAGAATATGGCACTTTTGGTTCCAACAAGAGGCAAATTTGATCCAAATGAGCCATCCATTGTTCCACACCCATTTGAGCAATTTGGAAAGCATAAATAAATCTCTCATAAGGTCTGAACTCTCATGCAACTCAAATTCATCATGCCACTTCCATACACATATATACACAAGTAGGCTCCCAAGTGGTCAAAATGTACATTTCTATTCATTTAACTCTATTCTTGATTCATACATTAACTTTACATAGTTTTGCATTTGTTCAAAGTGTCATAGCTCAAAAATAACATTTTCATATATACTTTGACATTCTAGACCTCCTAGTACAACAAAGGATTGAATAAATCACAACAATATAGTTGATCATAATTAAGCACATAGATATTTATGTATTTATTTTACAATATCTCTTTTGATATATAAGCACAATAAAATGCATAAGAATATTGATATTTAGCATCACTAATAATTTATTAATAATCTAAGGATATGAGTTATGATCAAAATATGTATTAAAGATAATATATTCATAATGAATGCAATGCCTATACCTAAGATCATAAATGATATACCTCAATAAATATCAAATACAGTAACATAAGAGGTTCTATAGTTTGATACCTTGACCTTGGTACATGAGGAATACCTTTTTCTCACCTTTCACTTCTCATTATAAAGTTTAGACTTTGCAAGTTTCACTTTACATACTTGAGAAGTACCCTTTGATGATTCCTTCTTCTTTGGATCAATTTGTCCATTCTTTTCAGAAGTATTCTGCATAGTTAAAGTACTAGAAGGATATTTTGGTACCCACTTTATCTTGGGTCCTACAAAGTTAGGTTTTTTTTTTTCATGTGCATAAGTACTTTTAGGTATCCATAAAATTTTAAAACAAGCATGTTGATTTTTCGTTATAGCACAATTATATGATATATGTCCATTTTTACAACAGTAAAAACATTTCACAGAAGGACTAAAGACTTTTGAAAATACTTTCTTATAGAGTTTATCCTTTTTAGAGAAAACAAAACTATTTTTGTCCAAAGTAACTTTCAAATATTCTTTTTCTTGTTTAAAAGTTGAAACTTGTTGTTTTAACAATTCATTTTCTTTCTTCAACTTTTGAATATCTAAGATATGATAGTTTTTAATTTCTTGAAGTAAAACTTTATTTTCTGCCATAACCTTTTTTGATTCATTTTTCATAACATGAAGGCTTGCTTCAAGTTTAGATTTTTTTTTACTAAGTTCCTCATATTTTGAAAACAATTCTTGAAAATCAATGAAAAGTCCATTAAGAGTTTTTTGTAATTCATCTTTACTAGGAGAAGTTTCAAATTTGACTACATTGTCTTCGGTAGCCATAAAGCAGAGATGCTCCATTTTTTCTTCTTCATTATCCTCATTATCTTTCATTTGGAAGAGCTCATGTTGATCATGAATGAGCACATAAATCTTATTTTCCATAGTGTTACTAATTCCTTCATAAGTTACTTCCAACTGATCCCATATTTCTTTAGCTGTTTCACACCTTAAGATCTTGTCAAATTCTTGCATACTAATAGCACAATAAAGAGTATTGATGGCACGATTATTTGCTTGGATAAGCTTTATGTCATCTTTATCCCATTCACTCTGAGGTTTTTTGATTGTTTCTCCCTTATCATTCTTCTTTGTAGGAAACTTTGGGCCATCCCTAATAATTTCCCAAACTGGATAATCTTTAGATTGGATGAAGATCTTCATATTTGCCTTCCAATGGGTGTAGTGATCTCCATTGAAGCAAGAAGGTCTTGTTGTAGAAGAGTCTTCAAGAAAGTAGGATCCTTCACGTTGTTGGTTCATCATTTTCTACATAAACAAGGATCTTTTCTCTTGGCTGTAAAGCGCAAATCAAGTGAGACCAGCTCTGATACCAATTGAAGAATGCACCTAGAAGGGGTGAATAGATGCTTTTGTAGAAAATTAGAATTAAAGACAATTAAATCAATTATATATAAATATCAAATGATTTCAATAAAAAAAAACTTGATAAAGAGTACTGGTGCAGAAACTTTGTAGCCAAGATAATTGAAAAGTAAAGATCAAGGAAATAAAATAAGATCTTGTCGACAAGGTTTTAGTACAGAGACTGAAACAAAATGAAAAGCAAAGTAAAGAGAGAAAAACACCTGATATATCCTGGTTCGGTCCTCAAGACCTACGTCCACTCCCCTTGATACACAACAAGGGATTTTCACTATAAAATCAGAATATACACCCACAAAACCTAGGTTTCCAAGCTTATCTAGAACTTTTACAATACTTGAGTTTTACACAAGCTTACCCAAAACTTACTTTCCTCACACTTAGAAAAGATTTACAGAACAATGATATGAAGATATATTTAAAATCTTTATCAATAAAGGATTACAATAAACTCACTTTCAAAAGCTCTCACAAGCTAGATTTACCCAAAAACTAAGCTCAGAAAATTTTAACATGAGGAGAATAATGAATAATGTAATATCACTTAGCTCATTCGTTTTGCTTATGTTCTCTGTCTGGCTTCAGTTCTTCATCCTACTGTTATATAGTGGCTCCCAAAAAAATATATCCGTTGTAATACAGTAGAGCTTGAGTAGCCAAGAGGTAACTGAGCATTTTTGCATGCTTAGCAGAAAATAAGAGATGTTTTAATCAATTAATTCAGAATTTCTTTCACCATTTCTTCTTTCAGTCAGCATGTCTAAGAGAGTGAGCAGATTTTATGCTTTTGATGAATAAACAAAAGGGAGGAGTTGACTTTTGAACAAGTTGTCTTTATTTGTTGCTTTTCCTCATTAAAGCATCTAAAAAGAGAACTTCTTAACAGTCCTTTGTCTTCTTGCTCTGTTTCTCTCTCTCTTTTTTTTTTTTAACAAACTTGCCTCTGTAACTTTGCTCATATGAAGAGAAAAGACTTTGGATAGAGAGCTTACTATATTGGTTTCCCATGCTCCTTCATCTCCAACAATGGTTTTTGTTTGCCTCTTCATTTCTTTTGCTCTTTTCATCTTTCTTCGATGAAGCTTTTCTAATTATGTAGAGATTTGGTTTTACTTTATGGCATCAGATTTCACTAGTTTGATGAACTAGAGATTGCAAAAGAATTTGTGCAGTATTGGTTTCCCATATTCCTTCATCTCTAACAATGGTCTTTGCCTCTTCATTTCTGTTGCTCTTTTCATCTTTCTTGCTCTTCTCTTCTTCTTTGATATAGCTTTTCTGATTGGTGTGGGATGGACTTGTCAAAGCTTCTTTTTGCTTTTACTTCATGGCACCAAGTTCCTTTCTTATTTTTTGAGCTTTTGTTTTTTCATTGTCCAATGCTCATTTCACTCTCTAATACTTCATTTAATGTTTTACAAAAGTAAAAAGGTGATCCTCCAATATAATATATAAATAACACAACTTTTTCCAAAATTTTCAACTAGTCAAAATGCTTTAATGATATGTAGATATATATATATATATGACATGTGCTACTACTACATTTTCTTTTTCTTAATAAATGATTATTCTTAACTTTAATGCTTGCATAAATTTTAACTTAAGAATTTTGTTATCATCAAAATAATTAAATTAAAACTTTGGAGCTAACAGAGCCTCCACTGAAGCTCGCTTATAAAAAAAATTGGATTCAATTGAATGAAAAATAAAATATAAATAAATGGGCTTGCCAAAGCTAGTGATCATGTCTGTGCATCTAACCCAGATTGACCTGGTTGGCATTCCAACTCGAAAAATAACAAGCAAATTACAATTTGTTCACACTAAACATAACAAAACTGATAAATAGCAGCGAGTGTTGGCAGATGAAGAAATTAAGGAAGAAAGGGTTAAACGAGAAGTAAATCTGGATGCGGCTCTGGGTATCCGTTAGCGCAGCGCTATTCAAATGGAAGTGAAGCTGAAGGGTGGAAAATGGCAGCCAAAAAAAAAAAATTTAAGAAAAGTCCTCCATTATCTTCGCCTTAATTATAAGGTTAATATATTAATTATAGGTTAGTATATTAATTTTAAAACATAGATTAATATTTTTATGAACTTTTAAATATCATAAAATGTTTTTTTTAATTAGACACAAAATATTATTTTTATGAATTATTTTATTATATTTTATAGTTTATAAAATTATTTTGTTATAATTTTTATTCATTAATTTGGGGATGAACATTGGGCCCTGTCTCGTCTGATCAAATTCGGCCAGATGCCCAAGAAAACAAGAATGGATTGAGTTATAAAATTAAGATCACATGGGCCTGGCACAAAGTCTAAATTAAAAAAAATTGTTATAAAAATTTTAATTTTTTTAAGTATAAAATATAATTTTATAAAAATTTATATAAAATTTTTTAGAATAATTTTATAATTTTTACAATAAATTTTAAAAAATAAAAAAATTGCTCAATATTAAACTGGGCTAAGCTCAAGACTTGACAAGGAATTTCATTTTTTAAATACATTTAAAATTAGACCAGACAATAAGTTAGGCCAAAACTTAGCTTAAATTGGTGCATATTTACCTTTATATTAATTTTATAATTAAATAACAAGACAGATTTATCTTTTTCCTAGAAAAAAAACGATAGGAAGAAAATAAGGTTGATCATTCAATCAGAATAATTGTAGTTTTAATATTTATACTCAGTTTTGTTTTTATAATTTTAACTAAATAATTTTACTTAAGCTATCATGTGCTTTCAATTAATTAAAAAAATTAAGTAAAGATAATTCAATATTTAAAAAAATTAATTATTTAATATAATAATAAAATGATATGATCACCCTAATTTATTAGAAAAGAAATTTTTTTTTTTGGTTATCAAAAGATACATTTATCAACTATTTTTTTTTAAATTTTAAAAATACATAGTTGAGTCTCTAAAATTTTGTTACTTGCTAATAGTTAGTCATTAAAATGTATACATCTACTTTGTTTTTAATTGACAAGAGACTAATGAGTAATGAATAAGTTTTTTTAAAAAATAAATCATATATTTTTAAAATTTAAGAATTAAATAATTAAAATATGTGTTTTTCAATAACAGAAAGACATAGTTTCTAAAGATTAAATTATTTTAATGAAAAAGGTTAAAGATAATGTCATTTAAACTAAAGTTAAAGAAATGAAATTATTCTAATACAACAACTTCACAGTTTGGAAAAATATGATTACGTCAAAAAACAAAGTTGATATCTACTTGTCCGACCAAGTTAACTAAAGTTTGGGCTTGGGATATGGGTAGGCCTTTTTCTTAATAAATTACTTTTTTTTTTAATTTATCTAAAGTATATATAATTTTTTTTTGTTTTGAAAATTATATTTAGCCCTCATAAGATTTTAATATAAATTACAAAAAAAAAATTTCATTTTATTTTTTGTAGAAGAGTTAATTTTTTTCACAACATTAAACTATAATTTTATTTTTAATGTAATAATAAAAGTAGTTAAGTTAATGTTAAGGTCTAACATGAAATTGTAATTTTATTTTTAATATAATAGCAAATATAGTTAAGCAACTTTATTTTTTGAAAAACATATATTATGTAGAAAGTTAACTTTATTGATAGAAAATAAATTAGAGAGGATTTGAGTGTAATTTTTACAACAAGAGTATCAAGTATAATTTGGTTAAACTTTATGAGATGTTAGCATAATTTACCTTTTTTTTGTAAATAGATTGGGTTTTTAAAAAAATTGTAATTGGTTAGCTTTTTGGTAAGAATGGGTAGCTTTCCTAATGTTACAAAAACCTTGGATTAAAAAAATACTTTTGTTAACAAATGAAAATAATAATAATAAAGTTTAGGGTCAATTTAAAATAATATTTTGAGGTTTTTTATAATAAATTTAAATTTCTTTTATAGCATTTTTTCCTAAAATAAGTCTACAGAAGAAACTATCTAAATAATGAATACATCAAATTAATTGTTAAGGATGTAAAATGGCAATAATAAGGAATATCTAGCTTAAAAAGAGAAAGATAATGATACTGTTCCAAGAAATAAATATTATAATAAGAATGCCATAATCAAAGCGTTAAATGATATATATATATATATATATATATATATATATATATATATATATATATAAAGTGTTAACTATAAAGTATTAGGTCTTATGAAATGCGATTGAATGCCTTATTTATATTAAAAGAAAAGATAAGTTAATCATGATTTTGATCAAGTTAACATGTCTCTTTCAACTAAGCTATACTACTAAAAGTAACTTATTATTAGAGAAGCTATATTGTTTAAATTAACTTGTTATCTCAGATCTATATGGCTTTATAAGACATAAAACTTTACAACTATATCTCATTTGATACACACAAAAGTTAATGATGTAAAAAGAAAAGAAAAGATGAATGGAATGTAATAAAAAATTTTGTATTTAATATAAGTGAAAAAGGAAAAGGATTATATTTGTATTTGAATATTTGATTAGATAAAATAGGAATGGAATAAAAAATAATAAAGGTGAAAAGACCAAAATACCCTACCAAAATAATTTTCATCCACCTTGTATCTATAGCATTATATATATATATATATATATATATATATATATATATAAATATAATAAATAATTTTTAATTATATTTATATATTACAATTATATACTATAATATTATATATATTTTAATATATAAATAATATATATTAAAAACTATATATATATATATATATGATTCATTGTCACATTATGCATCATATATATATATATATATATATATATATATTTGATTCATTGTCACATTATGCATCTTTCGACTGATTAGCCGTCGGTATATTATACCAATTGCCAATTGGCTACATAGCCATTAACTAAATTTCAGTTGGTGATTATATATATATATATATGCATATAATTTAATAATTAATATTATAACTAGGTTATTATTTTTAAAAATATATTTATTATTAATTATTTTTATAATAAAACTTTAAATATTTTTATTTATTATTATGTTTAAAAATAATGTTATTTATTTTATAGTCTATATTATAAATAATTAAAAATAATAAATTTCTATATTATAATATTATTTATATTTTAGTGTGTGTGTATATATATATAATATAAATGAATATAACATAGATACATACATACATACATATATATATATATATATAATCTTAACATATAATTATATATTTATTTGTATTTATATTATATTAAAATATAAATAAATATATATATATATATATATAATATATATATATATATATGTATATATATAATATTATATATATAATAAAAACCGATAGAGTGGTAGTCGATATTATAGTTTGACTAATAATTGGTCGGACTAATACCGATTATCTTTCAATCATTTTTTTAATATTTAATATTATTTATATAATTTATTAATTTAATATTAAAAATTTATTATTATTTTTTACAATATAATAATTATTAATTATTTTTATAATTAATGTTTTAATATTTTTATTTTTTATTATTCTTTTTACAATTAGTATTACTTATTTTTTAATTATAAAATAATCAATTAAAAATAATAAATTATTTTTGCCTTAAGGTCCCTCTTGTTAAGAAAAAAAGTAAAAAATATTATATATTAGTTAAAAGTAATATCTAAAAATCATTTGATTTAAAAATATATATAAATTAAAATTTTAGAAAAAAATATAAGATACTACTACACCTATAATTTTAACTTAGACAGGGCTATTATGGACTTTTTGAATTTTTGGTTTAAAATATTTTTTCTCTTTGTATGTTATAGTACTCGAATAATTTTTTATGTCTTTTTTTTATGTTTTCATAAATGATTCCTTTTCTATCATATTTTCTTATAACCAAACAAAAAATGCAATGAATTCTTTTTTAATTTCCATTCCTATCACATATTTTCTTATAACCAAATGAGGCCTATATTTTTAGGCCATACTAATGCAAATTGGGCTATCTTTAGGTCTCTATAGACTTAAAGGCTTGTAAAGTACCCATAACATTTATCCTAAAATCCACTAATAAGATTACGAGCTAAGTGGACTTAAAAAAAAAGTGTTTGAAATTTTGTACACTCTTCCTCCCTCTCTCTCTTTCTCTTTCTTATAGGTCCTTGGAGTTACCTATGGTTGATCTCTTGTCGGTGTTACCCAAGTCAGAGAAGTAATGGATGTTATGGATGCATGAGCTATAGGAATTTCCTGTAACTATTGGAGGGCACAATTTTTAAAAAATTAACATACATACAAATAAATATTTTAAGCAATATATATATGTAACATACTTTTTTGTTATTGTCAAAAGACAAGCATTGCATTCTTTTATATCATAAAATTCATCAATAATTAAGTTTGTGTCAAAATTTTCAATAATCTCTCTTTAATTTCAATAACATAAAGGGGGAAAAAAGAACAAGCGATGTCTAAGGATTTGATGATTAAGATGATTAGAATGCCCATATTTTATAAATATTTGTAAATTTTATTTGTTTAAATTTTCATAGATATTTTAAATGTTTGAGTTTGAATTTGAGTTGCCCAATATAATACTTCCATTTTACTAGTTGTTTGTGTGTGAAAATACACACACACACACACACACAAATATATTAATTCAATATATTTAAAAATAAAAAAATACATCTAAATAGTATTATACAAGTTTTAAATTATATTAATAGTTATTTGAGATTTTTTAAAATAATTTTATATGATTAAATTTTATGTAAATGAGTAAAAGAACATATTTGTTAGAAATTTTTTCAATAAATAAGTTTAAAACTAAACATTTAAAAATCCAATAAAAATGAAACATTTTTACGCCATACTCATACCTACCCTTTATAATAAGTCCAGAGTATATGTCAAAAATAGTTCGTATCATCAAATCCATTGGATAAGGTCAAACACTACTCTATTTGTATCTATACCCAAATGTAGTTACCTTGTGATTCTATCTTTTCCTATATAAGCCCACTTGCTCTTAATTTGCCTTCATTGAATTCTATTATCATTTTAAAAGAAACAGGTTTTCTTTCAACAATTCTCTTAAACATATTTCTCAATAAACTAGTAGTTATCTCATAATATGTATATCCTTTGTGAGGGAAAGGTTTTTATAATGGGGGCAAGCACCCTCTTACCGACTTGGATTTGTCATTAGCTATGCTCCTTAGGGTTAGGTGTAACCTTTTCATAATGGGTGTATACTTAGAGATTGTTTAAATTATTTTGGCTTTTTATAATTGTGTTATATTGGTAGACACTTGTTTACACATTGAACTCTTTGGTGGCTTTTGTTCATTTAGCCTTCTCTTCCAAAATCTCATTTAGTATTTGAATGCTTATTTCTAATACAATATTTAATAACCTTTTAGTCCTTACTCTATTTGCCTTTATAAATTGGTATGATGGCTTTTTTTATTGTGCATGTCTTTTTTTAATGGAGTTGGCCCATATTAATTTGAGGAAGACATGTAGGCACTCAAGGGTAAAACCTTAAGTCTATTGAGATTAATGGGATCTTCAAAGCGATGTACTTCCATAGACATAGATGCCTCATCTTCTATTGCACGAGTAGGTTCATTCATGTTGCAAGAGAAGTTAGGGATTAATAAGCTCCTATCAAACTATAGGGAGAAAAGGAAGACAGAGTGCAAATTAAACGTTTTTGCTATGTCTTTCTAACTCTAACTCATGGTACCACAATTGCAAATCTGACTTCGATAAGGGTTAGAGTCTATTGTTGTTCCATATCTTGTATAATTTCCTCATAGCCAAGGCTTTTTCTTTTTTCTTTTCTTGATAGGATTTCTTATAGCTCTATGAGGTGGGCATGTAGGATTTCTTGTAACTCCATAAGCACTTATAAGATCCTTTTAAGGAATGAAAGAACTTCCTTTACTTTTTTTTTTTTCCTTATGTTTGATTTTCCTTCTCATACAGAAAAGAACTTCCTTTTCTTTTCTATATGAGCATCTTTTCTATAAAGGGAACTGAGATCTTTTATACAAAGTCGCGTGGATTATATATTGTGTAAATCTCTTATAGTTTTTCTTTCTATAATGCTTATAAAGTTTATACCTAAGGACTTTTTATATTTTATATTTTTTTTCAAGTCTGAGGTCATGATCCTTTCATATGTTTATCTTGTTCTTTTCTCATCCAGCTAGTCAAGAATTGGTTGTTTCACACTTTGCTACAATAGGGAGGTCATCTTCTTGACTTTTTCAAAGGGAGCCTTCAATCCACCATTTAGCCTTAAAAATTTTGGCAAACTCTCATTAACTTTTATGAAAGGTTTTGTAGGACATCAATTTTTCAGGCCCTGTGGAAGAAAAACTATAGATATAACTTAAAGAAATGGATGTTACAGTAAGAGTGCTAGAATTAAAGCATTAAGTGATACAAGGAAAGTGTTAATTACGAAGGATCATGTTTGTGAAATGTGATGGGGATCCTATTTTATACTAAGGGAAAGGATGAGTTAATCATGATTTCAATCAAATTGGTATTTTTTTTTAGTTAAGCTGTGCTACGAAAAACAATTTGCTATTGGCGGAGTCGCATTGTTTAGATCAACTTGATATTTTAGCATGCTATATGTGGCTTAATAGGACTTGAAACTTTGTGACCATAAGTTTTTGGGCTTTAGTAATATGGACTGTCTTTAAGCCTATGAAGATTTAAAAGTTATAAGTCACCCATAACATTAATGTTAACAAAAAACTAAATATCTATTTTGGTTTATGAAAGATATACCTTTTAATATTTTAATTTTTGAATTCATTTCTCTATATGACTTAATCTTTTAAATTTTGTAACTTGCTACATGGTAATCCCTCTATTAGCCCAAATTGTATATTCTCTTTGCTTTGAGGGTACACATATTGCAAGTTACAAGTTTTGAAGAACTAATTTATGTAGAAAAATAACTAAAGTATCAATATTTTAAAAGGAATGAGACTTTAGAATTACTTTACAAAATTTAATCATGCATAAAAAAAAGAATATCTCTAATCAATTAATCATAATTAAAAAGAAAATAAATAAAGAACAAGTTGAGATTCTTAATGCCATAGTTGTTGGAAGAAAGGGGAGTTTATTACTAACAAACTTTTGATAAACTAAATCATTAAAAAACAACTTTATACATAAACTAGTACAAGTCTCGTGCGGTTGGAGAAGGCCCCATACAGAGCTTGTAACTTAATCACCTCACTTTTCCTAAAATTGTAACTTGTAATTAAGGAAAATTAATTGTGCATACCTTTTGTAAGACTGCTTCCATCTTTATAAAAGAGGCCTATTTGTCTGGTACTGCATCCAAGCAACTAGGCCTATTATGCTCCTAATTGCAACCGGGGTGAGGAAGACGCATTTCTTTATTGCCATTTCGGATTTCCTATGTGTGTTCCTGGCTAACCATGAAATGGCAACAACAAGGAATGGGTGGCTTAAAAAAGAGAAGGAGAGTGATATTACTCAAAGAAATGGATATTACAATAAGAATGCCAGAGTCAAAGCATTAAGTGATATAGAAAAAGCATCAACTATGAAGGATCATATTTGGTGAAACGCAATGGGAATACTATTTTATACAAAGAGAAAAGGTGAGCTAATTATAACTTCAATTAATTTGGTATTTCTTTTTCGGGTAAGCTGTACTACTTAGAGTAACTTGCTATTGGTGGGGTTATATTATATAGATCAACTTGATGTCTTGCATGTGGCTTGATGGGAGTTGAAGCTTTGCAACAAATAAATTTTTTGGACTTTAATAATACAGATTAAGTTGTTTTTAGGCCTAAGAAGACTTAACGCTTGTGAGTCACCCATAACAATAATGTTAACAAAATAAATAAATATATATATTGGTTTATAAAAGATATGCCTTCTAATATTTTAATTTTTGAATTTATTTTTCTACATGACTTAATCTTATAAAATTTGTAATGGTAATCCTTCTATTAGCCCAAATTGTATATTCACTTTGCTTTGAGGATCTAATTCAATATGCACATATAGCAGCTTACAAGTTTCGAAGAACTAATTTATATAGAAAAATAAATCCAAAGATTAAAGTCTCAATATTTTAAGAAGAGTGTGACCTTCAAACTACTTTGAAAAAATTAGTTGTGAACAAAAATAAAAAATATTTCTAATCAATTATCAATTAATCATAATTAAAAAAAGAAATAAATAAAGAACAATTGACATTCTTAATACCATAGTCGTTGGGAGAAAGGGGGGTGTATTGCTAACTAACTTTTGATAGAGTAAATCATTAAAGAATACTTTTATACATAGACTAGCATTGACCTTGTGCACATGGCCATGCAAAGCTTTTTAATTTTTTTCCCTCCTCTTTATATATATTAGATTAAAGTGAGACTCACTAAAAGGTTAACTAATATACAAATGCTGATATATTCATTAGCCTAAACTACTAAAAAATTAGTAGATTTATACAAGAAATTTCCAAACCCTGTAGCAATTTGTAACAATTGCAAGCATCCTTCCAGCTTGTGGAGCTCCAACGAAAAAAGAAAGAAGTTAAATTTAAGCAGAGCAATCTATGGAGATGCACTTAATCATGAGCTTGGTAGGAACTATCATATGAAAAGATCATTAATTGGCATGTGTTCTATAAGTCAATGAATTAATTATGCTGGGACATTGGATGAGGGAGAGAACAAAAGCACTTGAGTTGGGGAATGAGTCAATTGTAGTTTATATTGATAAGGAGGAAGTGAAGAAAATAAGCGAGTTTCTTATATCATTGTAAAACGAAGGTTTGAAAACTAAATTTATAGTGACTTTATTATAACATACTCGTTGCACAGCATGCAAGATGCAGACCAAAAAAAAAGTTTTTCAGTTGTTGTTTGAGATGGTTAAGACTGAAGATGGCATTAGAACAGACTATTATATCTTGCACTGTCTAGTTTCTCATTTTCACCAATCTAGTTATAGTGACTTTATTATAACATACTCGTTGCACAGCATGCAAGATGCAGACCCAAAAAAAAAAAAGTTTATCAGTTGTTGTTTGAGATGGTTAAGACTGAAGATGGCATTAGAACAGACTATTATATCTTGCACTGTCTAGTTTCTTGTTTTCACCAATCTAGTTATAGTGACTTAATTATAACATACTCGTTGCACAGCATGCAAGATGCAGACCCAAAAAAAAAAAGTTTATCAGTTGTTGTTTGAGATGGTTAAGACTGAAGATGGCCTTAGAACAGACTATTATATCTTGCACTGTCTAGTTTCTCGTTTTCACCAATCTAGTCTTAGTTAAGAAGCTCCAAAATATGTTCCAAAACCTCCAATCTGATAATTTGTTTTCCAACTTCCATATGAAGAGCACATGTGGAATCAAACGAGTTAAGTATTTAGCAAAATTTCAATGAAAACCCTCCTTGTTTGGAATAATTTGATAGCGGGCTGACTCGAAAACAGAGGACTGAAAATGGCAATAGAACCCTTTAGATCTATTTCGTATATTGTCATCTTCATTCCAACGATTTGGATTCCAAAAAGCATCCAAATTGCCAGTATTAGTCATTAACACACCACCATCTAAGATGCCCAATAAGATCTTCCCAGAGAACGTTACTATTTGATTTATGGGTTAATCTCATACTATATTATATTATAGTATTCAACACACCAAAACATATAAGATATCAGTGTGCCAAAGACTGCTGAAAAGCAAGATGTTGGTATCAATACCACATTTATCCCTCAGTTGTAAAGCTTCAGGAATAAGGAGATAATACTACGGCACCAAGAGTAATCAGTTTCCAGCCTGCCTGCACAGAAGGCAATCTAAATTACGCAAGAATTCATTGAACATGAAAATTAATCTCATAATGATGCTGTGACCTTCAACAGAACAACAAAATCAAGCTAACCAGCATTTGAAGTGCAATAATATAAAGTCACTTGATGCGAAGAATTACATCTTGTCATTCTTATTTCAATGGATATGAGAGATGAATCATGCTGTAAAATTTAATCAACAACTAACAAAAAAAACAAAACAATGTTACGTCCTACATCAATTTAACAATTCCCAAAACATATACAGTAAAAATGCAGAGTTTCCACTTCACTATGAAGCGAAAAAAGGCACAAGTTATGAACTTCATTTCATAAATTCGGTCATAGTTCAAAGGCATGTTCAATATCAAGAATACACAACATATAATCCAATAATAGCAAAAATCATTGTTAAAGGCAAAGAAAATCCACACAAAAGAAAAGCATTATAAACTAGCAAACACTTGATGGGGTAAAATATACCAACAATATAAATGATTTGTAAGAATATAATGGCATCAAAATTAATCAACCACTTAAATGGAACAACCCCTCCATCATGAATTGTTTTACACTAAAATTAGTTTGAGACTCTGCAATAAATGCCATAAAGTAATTCATTTCTTTGGTAAAAAAATTTGTTTACAAAACAGCAGTAGCTAATTTTAATATTTGATTCATTTCTAATGATGAATTCAATCCACTAAGATATAAGCATACCTGTACAGCTACTTATCTGCATGACAAAGACAGAACTATACTTCACAAATAACATGCCTCAACTGTTGATGCTTTTTGGCATTGAACATCAAGCCTGTTGACCAATTTTGAGTAAGTTGAATGATCCAGAGGCCTGTCAGTACCTTCAGATGCACTGCAACCCTTATTTCCGGTGCAATCAGCAACACGCAAACCACTTTCAGCAGGCTGCTTCATTTGAATCATCTTACCAAATAGCTGAAATGAACCAGCACCGAGTTTTGTTGAGTGGCAGCAATGGGTCCCAACAAACTCTGTGCCAATGGAGTGAATACTACTCTGGCTATCTGGTGACAAGATGTCAGATTGAGAACTGCCTATGTGTAAATCTGTTGACACATTTTTCAACTTTGGCACTGTGTTGTTCTCAAAAGAACCAGCAGTACAAAGATGAGTATTATCACTGAGAAAGTCTGAAAATCTTGACACAGAAGATAAATCATGCCTGGCTCCCTGCATGCCAGCAGGAGAAGTATCGTCCTTCAACAATGAGTGATTCAAGTGTCCCATTGTTGAATTAGTGAATCTTGTCATAGTAAGGAAGCGATCTTCCTCTCTATCAATTGGCACCCAAGGATACTGAGCAGCTCTAAACTTCTTTGCTTGGGGAAATGCTGTATGAAGCAGAGGTGAGGGGGAAATATGTTCAACCTGCCAAGGGCTGACTCGCTTTGCATTCTGCAAGACTTCAGGTTCATCCCATGTAATCTTGTATGTAGACATCAAAAATGGGAAGAAGCAAATATTAGTCAACTGAGAAATAGATGATAACTTTCAGAACAATATCTTATGAGAGTGATATATATATATATATATATATATATACACGCATGTGTGAAAAGAAAGAGAGAGAAAACAAACCTTAGAATTCCTACAATATGACTGCTAACACAAAAATAGACACATACATGGAGAAAGATTCCCAATAACATCATTTTGAGATTTTGACATGGCAAGCACAATCAAAAACAGAAGCAAGAAAACAAAAAGATATTTATTGCTCTTCTAATATAGAACTTGCAATTAAGGCCATGTATATCAGGAGTTTAGAATAACAAAAGCAAATAAACATCAAAATAGGTAAGCCACAAGTTGATTACTTCAATTGCCAACCTGCATGTTTTATGTCCATCAAAAATGAGAAAAATAGAACCTCAGAAAGTTTCTAGAGAGAATCAGCAATATAACAATTATATAAAGTGGAGAACCCTAAACATATAATTGCAAAAAATATAAACCAGAAGATAGGGGCTTAAACAGCAGTTTTCAGGAATCAACCAACTTCTCCAGATGATCTTAAATAAAAAGGAGAGGCAAAGGTTCTAGTGTATGCAACTTCCTTAATTTGAAGGAAAAGAAGTGTGAAAAACACCAAAATATGGCAACATGATATTGATAAATAAGAGAGACTTTCCTCCTTTCCTATCCTTTTTTTCAATATATCCAAATAAAGAGTCCCATCTCTATTCTCCCCTTTCTCTTCCAGGTCCACTAATCAAGGGCTTCCCGCCATCACATAACAATTTCCATATTATGAAACAACTGCAAAAACAGTTCCAAACTTGATTTATAAAGATATATCCAGTTCTCTACAAATATTCAAGTGGGACTGTGACAATAATTATGAAAAAGAAAACTTGCTCATTGTGATCTGTGATAATGTTAAAACATAAATAGAAATATAGACACTATGTGAAAGGCCTTTGAAATTTAAAAATGTTAGTCATATTTACCACTGATCATTTCTCCTCTCTATCAAACTCTCTCAAACCCAGTGCTCTCCAAGTACAGTGTTAATTTACATGCCTTAAAGCACTAAACAAGAGCGCAAAATGAGCTTCATAAAAAAGAGGTGCTAATCCTTTGAAAAAAAAATGGTGAAAGTGACATTTAGCCAGATCACAGAGTTTAATAAGGCAGCAACCATAAATACACATTAAAGAAATTTGTTTTGGCCAAAGATAATGTCCTAACTCATCCTAAATCATACAAAGGTAGGGAAAAAAAACAAAACAAAACAAATTACAATGCTTCCAACCTAGGATTCAAAAGATCACCAAGGAAGCAAAAGCAAATCATCACAAATAACTCTATTCCAGTAACTTCCTATTTCCCATTGATGGCATCATTGGCTCATAAGATTCCACCAATCCTTCAAAATAGGTCTTAAAACCCCCTTACTCTCATGATCCACGGGACAAAGTAGATACTTTGGACAAAAATGCAGAAATTCAAGAGAAAATAAGCCAACTTATCAAAGCAACTGTAAAAATGATGCATAGACAAAAGGAGAAAACAAAATTATCATGCGGTATTCTTTCAATTCAACTTCTCCATGAATCTAGATATAAGCTAAAAATAACTAACCTTGAACCTTTTCCAATATTTTGGTGAGAAAAAGGGAAAACCACTATTCCCATCTGATATTTCATCCATCACTATATTTTCTGCACTCCCCGCTTTTTATCATCCCATTCCCCAGTGAATTTCATGATGATTTTATATTTCATAGAACTGACCATTCCAACCAATAGTAACTAGGTTTCAGTATACATTATATTTGATAAAGCACTTACGGAGATTATAACCATTAGCTCTTTCTAGTTGATTTAAAATTCATGCTCCATGCAACCAACTTCTTTCTTTATAGAACGGGCAAAACATTTGGTGTAATATTTGATTTTTCATGCACAACTTTCAGCTCCTCAACGTTCATCTGAATTTGAATTTATCTCACATATTACCAAGCTTTCATATAGGTTATCAGTTGTAATATTTGCCAGACCAATCAAATTCACAATGCCAGTAGAAAACTATTATCAAACAAACTATATATATGAGGTTAAACAGGACTGCAAGCATACCTGAAGCATACGCCAAGGAGAACCCCGCCAATGCCCATTATCAGGTGGAGAAGTTACTGAAGAGACTGTCCCCTGAAACCAGGTCATCCTGGACGAATCCTCTGTCTCCATAGCCATTTTGACTCTCATTCCAGGAGTCCATCTGACTTTCAGCGCTTCCTCGACAACCTCTGCCTTCAACACAAAGTCTGACCACCCTGCCCTTGGATAATACACAACCTCGAACGGCTTATTTTGTGCTGCCGATTCTGCTGCCTCTGCAACTGCCTTAGTGGACAACTTCCCCTTCCCATTCCTCGAAAATTCTCTGAAACCAGTATAGCACTCTTCCTGCTTCTCCTCCTCAACCTCAGCTTTCACGTCACCGATCTCGGAACACCTTCTGGTGCAATCGCCACCATTTCCTGCACTGAATCGCACAGCTCTACGAATCCCAACGAACATCTGCCCCATGGAATTCTTCATGAAAACCACGGAGTCACCGGCAATCAACCTCTTGTGATTGACAAACTTGCTCCATCCAGTAGTGAGCAAGTGCCGCCTAGGTGTGCCTCGATAAATGTGGCGAAATTCCCAGACGACGCCGTGAGCGTCAGTGATGGACAATGTCTGGTTCGGCCGATCGGATTGAAAGTTCAGCGGCGGGAAGATGGAGTCAGCACAGAACCTCGGAACAGAGAATCCACCACCATTGTTGGCGTCAGAAGGCGTCAGAATCTTGGCAAACGACACAACATTGTCATCGCCCGGTGCTTCTGTGGATTCGCCGACGTGATGAAGGTGGTCACGAGTGGCGGTGAAATCACTTAGCGGATGGAGAAGAAGCTTACCAAAGACCTCATCCGTGACAGGGTCAGCAAGGAATTCAACCAAGGAGATACGACAGGGAATGAAGGGCCTGGACAGGAGAAGTGGGGAGAGGGATGGAGGAGACGAGTAGGCTTGCTCCAAGTGGCCTTGAGGGAAGTAATAAACCCTAGAATGCAAAGTAGGGATTTGAACAGATGTGCCGGCACATGCCCGCCAAATTTTCGGGTGAAGACGGCGAGGCTGTGGCGGTAGCTGCCGCGACGGTGGCGGAGGCATGCTTCAGGTGTTGCAAAGAATGAGAGAGGAAAGTGGAGGAGAAGATCAATAAATTCTATTTTGGGAGAAAGAGATTGATTAGGGCTTTTATACATAGGGTTGAAAGGAGTGAAGGGACTTGCGAGTGTGTGAGTTTAAAAACCGGCGTGTCCGATTGATTCGCGCTACTAAGGTCTGTGAGAGAGAAATACAGAGACAGAGAGAGAGAGAACCGGCACGAAAGCAAACGCTGAGTGGGAAATTAAATGAAGCCCATGATTGGCTCTCTATAATCACTGTTTGGCCACGACAGCGTAACTACTTTAGAATGTCCATGACTGGATGATGTGGAATGACAAAGGATTCATTTTACTATTTAAAATCTAGTTTAACTGTTTTCAAAATTTATTATTTATAATTAGATATTAACAAAGAAGTTTGAGTCCAACAATTAAATTTATTGTTTTAGTATTTTAATAATCCTTTCTTTTTTTTGTTTTTACCTGTTCATGATTTATTAAAAAAATTTTGAAAAAATTGTGATTTTTTGGCTTTTCAACATCAGTGGGGCCAGCACAACTCACACTGATCGCTTCATTTATTAGTTGATCAGCATCCAAATTCATTTACCTTGTTTTGAGTTATTGCATTTGTCAATAGATTCATTTCAATTTGTAATATCAAATATTTAAACTTTACACAATGTCCCTACACTACTCGTTGAAAACAAAAACCCTATTTCTCTATTAGAAGTCTTTTGTCTTTTGCTGATTGAAAACGATATGCCGAAAAAAAAAAAAACACACATACACACTGGGAATGTTTCTCATTTATACACGTTTACATATATCAAGTAAGTATTTTATACGAATATCGGGCTTTTTTATGGAAAAAGGAAGGCAAAACCCAAACTGCAAAACTTTTACTCTTAGAAAACAAACACCAGAATATATCAGGCATTTTCATTACACTTGGCAACTCTGTTTGTATTTATGTAATATACAAAATATTTATTTTATTTTATCGAATATATTGGTGATAAATGCTAAAAGTGGAGAAATATGCAATGATAACACATAACATTTTTTTTTTGGGCATAAATGATAAAACTTATTACACGAAACATACTTTTTTTTTTTTAATGAACACGAGGCATAGAAAACAAAACATACATTTTTTTTCTGTCCAAAAACAAAATATACATGCATAAATGTTTTTGGGAGTCATTTGACATTCTAGTACATTATATTTCTTGTATTTTTTATATCATGATGAAAGGAGTTAAAATCATTTGAAATTTTTTATGTTTAACGTGACAATTAAAAACTAATACAAATGATAAAAACTAAGTTCATGAACGGAAGAATCTCAAAGTTTTTATTAAGATATCTGGTATTATAAAAATTGATATAATCATATATGTTTTAACATTTTAGATGACAACATCCGTCTATCTTAAATATAACTGTAAAAAACTCAAACAACTTGAACGTCTTCTGAGATTAAAGATATCATAATGAAATTATAAAAAATGAAAAAGACTTGTTGGTGATATTAGGGGGTTGACTCATACCTTATTTTTTCTGTTCTAGATGTTATTCGTTAGCTTAAAATGAAATATAAAAAATGTAGCATACTATTATATGGTGTGGGCATCTTATATCAAATAGTGAAGAAGTATATAACTTGAGAGTGTCTATATTTATAATTTACTAAGTTTAAATCGCCTAAACAAACACCGCAAAGTGCGAAAGAAGTTAGAATTGGTGAACCAGACGGGAAAACAATTCTAGTTGAATGCATTGGATGACGAAAATAACCTCACACAAATGGAGGAATGTCGCTGGTGTCGTTACTTGTTACTGGTACTGTACTGTTGTACTGTACTGCTGAGTGATGGCAGAGGACAGAAAAATAAAACGAGTGACAATGAGAGAGGCGGGCTGCGCGCAAGGAAAAAGCAATTCAGGGGTTGCGACGTGGATGGTATGTGGGAAGGCAGGTTTAAGCTCATTGTCCGTTATGAGGGCCAACCAAAAAAGGCGGGAAGATGTAATTTTGTATGGTGCGTGGTGTGGGGTCAGGGGGTGGGTACCTTTGTTCTAATTTTTCTTTTCCGGAGGTGAGAATTCAAATTTTCTTTTTAGGCTTTGTTTGGTTCGTGAGAGAGTTGAGTGATAAAGAGGGAAAGGGAGTAGAATTAAGAGAAATACATGTTTGGTAGGCAGGAAACTTTTTTTTTTGAAAAAGTTGTCTTCCACTAACATAAGCGAGTCTATTTCATTATTTTGTGGTGAGAGAGAATTTTATTGAGTAGAAGAGAACCTGAGTAAGAGAATAAAAATTAAAATTATTTTATTCTTTTTTAGATGATTTTTTTTTATTAAAGGTAAATTAAAAATAATTTTTTAAATTAAAATGTTATTTTAT
Source organism: Erythrophleum fordii (assembly GCA_032878935.1). NCBI lineage: Eukaryota > Viridiplantae > Streptophyta > Magnoliopsida > Fabales > Fabaceae > Erythrophleum > Erythrophleum fordii. Next base: position 32,003,148 of record JAVQMF010000050.1, read on the forward strand.
TATTTATTATTGTTATTAATAATTAAAAATAAAATATTTTATTATATTTTATAATTATTAAAAATATTTTAATATTTTAATTCTCTTTTCATTCTATTTTTATATTATTTTTATTTAACTAAGTATAAAAATATAAAAATATATTTATTTATTTTTATTATACCAAACATAATTATGAGGTAAAAGATTCTTTTCTATTTTCCTTTTCATTCTATCAAAACCTAATCTCTCGTACCAAATGAAGCCTTAAAGAGTTGCGTAACTTGCGTTTGTAATCGTAGAGACAGCGGGGATTAAAAAATAATGCAACTGTTAATAGTTTAAACATTTGTGCATGGTGAATGTGGAGAAATTAAAAAAAAAAAAAGGTGTGATTTCATTTCACCCTCGCAAAGAAAAACAAAATATCACCAGTGTACCAAAAGCTGCTGAAATGCTGAATTTTGGCTTGGATGCCAAAAATATCCCCGTTTTGCAAGAACTTCAATGAATGAGAATGCGTGAACTCAACAAGCTAAAATATATTTTTAACTTAAAAAAATAATTTACATTGCTTTCTCCTGCCCTTTAATTATATATTACTTTGATATCTCTTTTATTTTAAAATATATACTTAACTCATTCTGATTTACTTTTTATCAACAAAATTAACCTTTAACATAATATATATATATATATATATTAAAAAAATTGTTTCAACTCTTTTTATTGCCATATTAAAAATAAACTCAATATTTAACATCAATTTAATTACCTTTAACATCATATTAAGGATCATAAGATAGTCTATAGAACGTTAATTTTAACAAAAATTAAATTAAAAAAATAAAAAGTTTACAATAAATATTAGAACTTCAAGAAAATAAGTATAATTTAATAAAATATTAAATATAATTTAGTCAAGCTTCAAACGGTTGGCGTAACTTTCTCTAAAAAGAAAAGATATTACAATTAGAACAATGGGATATGCACTAATTCTCCTATCTAACTTGATTTGCCCCCTCCAAAAGCAGAAAGGATTGAAATCTAACAGGCAAAAAGAGAAGGAAAGTAAACTTGATTTTGAAAATATTACATCAACTTGTCCAATATTGACATCACACACTTGAATAAGTATCACAAAGTCAAGTTTCATAACGTCAACACGACAACCCACAGAAAACCAGCATACATATATATTACTTACTCCGGCAAGATCCAGAGTAATCAGTAATCAGTTTCTTCCCTGCCTGCCTGGGTACCTGCACGAAAGGCTATATAAATTAAGCAGAAGTTAATTAAACATGAAAGTCAATCTCATAATGAAGGAGTGCACTTAAACCGCACAACAAAATCAAGCTAACCGGGATTTGACGTGCAATAACATAAGTCACCATCAATGCAACAATTATACATTCTCATTCTTATTTCGATAGAGCTGAGAGACGAATCACGCCATAAAACTTAATCAATGGTTAACATACAAAAACAAAACAATTTGAAGACCTTATCTTTTCACCACAGAAAGCCAGCAAACAGGTCAACAGTGAACAATCAAACTAAATAAAATATCAAAATATATGAAGAAAATGAGATTCCCAACCCGGTTTCCACTTTACTATAAAGCAAAAAATGCACCAGTTATGAATTTCGTTTTAGAAATTCCGTCAGATTCAAAGGCCTACAATTAAAATCAAGAACACACAACATATAATCCAATTTTAGCAAAAATCGTTGTCAAAGTAAAACAAAATCCACCAGAAAAAAAGCATCATAAATATAGCAAAGGCATTTCGGGGAAAACTATATCTACAATAAAAATAAAATTTAAACAAAATAAATGACTTCAAATTTATCTACCACTTAAGTGCAACAAGTAACAACCCCTCCATCATAAATTGTTTTACACTCAAATAAGTTTCAGACTGTGCGATAATTGCCACAGAGCATACAGTAATCCATTTCTTCTGTACAAAATTTGTCCACAAATCCGCATTAGCTGATTTTAACATTTGATTCAATTCTAAGGATGAAGTCAATCCACTCCGAGTTAAGACATACCTGTGCAGCTAAATATCTGCATGACAAAGACAGAACTACTACTTCACAAATAACATGCCTCAACTGTTGATGCTTTTTGGCATTGGACATCAAGCCTGCTGAGTAATTTTGAGTAAGTCGAATGATCCAGTGGGTTGTCAATCATTTCAGTATTGCAACCCTTATTACCATCATCTCCAGTGCAATCAGCACCATAAAAACCATTTTCAACAGGCTGATTCATTTGAATTATCTTACCAAATAGTTGAAATGAACCAGCACCAAGTTTTGTTGAGTTGCAGCAATGGGTGCCAACAAATTCTGTGCCAGACGAATGAAAACTTCTCTGGCTATCTGGTGACAAGTTGTCAGATTGAGAACTACCTATGTTTAGATCTGTTGACACAGTTTTCAACTTTGGCACTATGTTGTTCCCAAAGGAATTAGAAGTACACACATGAGTATTATCACTTAGGAAGTTGGAAAAACTTGAAACGGAAAATAGATCATGCCTGGCTCCCTGCATGCCAGCAGGAAAAGTTTCATAATTCAACAATGATTGATTCAATTGCCCCACCGTTGAATTAGTGAATCTTGTCATGGTAAAGAAGGGGTTTTCCTCTCTATCAATTGGCACTCCAGTATACTGAGCAGCTCTAAACTTTTTTGCAGGTGGAAATGCTGTATGAAGCAGAGGTGTGGGGGAAATATGTTCAACCTGCCAAGGGCTAACTCGCTTTGCATTCTGCAAGACTTCAGGTTCATCCCATGTGATCTATATGCAGACATCAGAAAAGGGAAGAAGTCAACTCAGACTGGAGATTACTTGCAAAACTATATCCTACATGACCAATAAAGAAAATGGAAGGGGGGTCAATCCTGAGAATTCCTACTATGTAACTGCTAACACAGAACAAATACATACATGGAGAGAGATTCTCAATAACACTTTTGTGAGATTCTGACATGGCAAGCACAATCAATAACGGAGACAAGAAAGCAAAAAGATATTCATTGCTCTTCTAATATAGAACTTACAATAAGGGCCATGTATATTAGGAGTTTGGGACAATCAAAACAAATAAATATCAAAATAGATTACTTCAATCGTCAACATGGTTGTATATCCACCAAAATGAGCAAAACAGAATCCTAGAATGTTTTTGAGAGAATTAGCAATATAACAATAATATAAAGTGGAGAACCCAAAACATATAATTGCAACAAATATTAACCACAAGATAGTTGCTCAAGTGGCTATGTCTATGACCAGAAAACAGATCATCTACAGTAGCATGAATTATTACAGACAATAAAGGGATTTCAACAATTTTTATTTTAGGAACTTAAAAATAATGTAAGATATCTAAAAATTATAACTAGGAGGATAAAAATTTTAATTGTGAGAGAAAATTACACTTTAAAAATTTTAACAAAAATTACAATTAAAATTTTTAAAGTGTAATTTCTCTTAGAGGTAAAATTTTTGTCATTCTATTTACAATTTTTAGATACTCAATTAAATTTCTCTTACAGGCTCTCACTCCCTTTACCGCACAGTCTGCAGTAGTTCAAGCTACTGCAGACGATCCATTTTCCTATGACCATAATTATGCAGAAGAAAACTTGCTCTTCTTGATGGCCCAGAGGCTACAAGGTTAACCTTGTTTTACGGGTAGTCATCTGTGATAATGTTAAAAACATAAATAGAAATGTAAAGTTGTAAACACTATTTCAATGACCTCTAAGATTTAAAAACAGTAATCATTTCTCCTCTGTCAAATTCTCTCAACTGTAGACCGAGTGCTCTCTAAGTACAGTGCTAATTTACATCCCTTAAACTCTCCAAAAAAGCACAAAATGAGATCCACAAAATGGAGGTGGTTATACTTGAAAAAATGGTCATAAGTGACAATAGCCTAACCACAGAGTTTCATAAGGCAGCATTCATTATTACAGAATAAAGAAAATTGTTTAACCAAAGATAGTGTTCAAACTAATCCTGAATTGCACAATGATAGGGAAAAACACAAAAAAAAAAATGCTTGCTTCTAAAATTCAAAAGATCACCAAGGATGCAAAAATTAAATCTTCCCAAAAAGCTCTATTCCAGTGACCTCCTATTTCACATAAATAGCATCATCGGTTCTGCAGTATTTTACCAATCCTAAAATTGGCTTCTTAAAACCCCCTGACCCTCATGATCTAACTCGAGTACTCAGACAGTAGATAATCTGGAGTTTGAACAAAAGTCGAGAAATTCAGGAGGCAACAAACCAATTTATCAAAGCAAATGTAAAAGTCACGCTTCCCTTCTCATATTTCCTCCATCGCTAAAGATTATATATTTTCTGGATGGCCCTCTTACAATCATCCCAGTCCCCTATTTATTTGATGAAAATATTTTTAAATTGCATAAAACTGACCTTTCCAACCAATAGTAAATAGGTTTTGGTACACATTATCTTCAATAAACAACTAATATTTATATTCAATTTGATGTTTATGGGAAATTATAATCCTGGGATAATGAGAGGTTATCAAGAATCCATAACAGATCAAAAGATATTTAGGCAGCCCGTGCCAGAAGATTTGGAAAGTAAATACGGAGTTTAGACCTATTAGCTCTCACTAATTGATTCAAAACTCACCTTATTTCTCTGTGGAATCGGCAAAATAAAGATTCGGTGTAATTTTTCATTTTCACACAGCTTCCAGTTTCTCAACGTTCATCTGAATTTGAATCTTATGCGCTACTAATCTTTCATATAGGCTATCCGCTATCGATTGTAATATTTGCCAATACACAATCCAGGTAGAAAACTATTATCAAGCAAAATATATATAAGAGGCTAAACAGGGCTGCAATCATACCTGAAGCATACGCCAAGGAGAGCCCCGCCAACGCCCAATATCAGGAGCAGATGCCGAAGAGACTGTCCCCTGAAACCAGGTCATCCTGGACGAATCCTCTGTCTCCATAGCCATTTTGACTCTCATTCCAGGAGTCCATACGACTTTCAGTGCTTCTTCCACCACCTCTGCCTTCAACACAAAGTCCGACCACCCTGCCCTTGGATAGTACACAACTTCGAACGGCATATTTTGAGCTGCCGATTCTGCTGCGTGCACAACTGCCTTAGTGGACAACTTCCCCTTCCCGTTCCTCGAAAATCCTCTGAAACTAGTATAGCACTCTTCCTGCTGCTCATCCTCAACCTCGGTTCTCACGCCACCGATCTCGGAGAACCTTCTGGCGTAATTACCACCATTTCCTCCAGTGAATCGCACAGCTCTGCGTATCCCAACGAACATCTCTCCACTGGAGTTCTTCATGAAAACCACGGAATCACCGGCAATCAACTTCTTATGATTGACAAACTTGCTCCATCCAGTAGTGAGTAAATGCCGCCTAGGTGTTCCTCGGTAAATGTGGCAAAATTCCCAGACGACACCGTGAACGTCAGTGACAGACAGTGTCTGGTTCGGCCGGTCGGACTGAAAGTTCAGCGGCGGGAAGATGGAGTCAGCACAGAACCTCGGAACAGAGAATCCACCGCCATTGTTAGCATCAGAAGGCGTGAGAATCTTGGCAAACGACACAACCTTGTCATCGCCCGGTGCTTCTGGGGAATCGCCGTTGGGATGAAGGAAGTCACGAGTTGCCGTGAAATCATTAAGCGGATGGAGGAGAAGCTTAGCAAAGACCTCATCCGTGACAGGATCAGCAAGGAACTCAACCAAGGAGATGCGACAGAGAATCATGGGCCTAGACAGGAGAAGAGGGGAGAGGCATGGAGGAGACGAGGAGGCTTGCTCCAAATGGCCTTGAGGGAAGTAATAAACCCTAGAATGCAGAGTAGGGATTTGAACAGATGCACCGGCGCATGCTCGCCAAATTTTCGAGTGAAGACGGCGAGCCTGCAGCGGTTGTTGCCGTGACAGTGGCTGAGGCATGGATCAGGTGCTGCAGAGAATGAGATAAAATTAATTCTATTTTGGGAACGAGAGTTTCGTTAGGTTTTTTAAACATTAAGGATTGAAAGGAGTCATGGAGCAGCGAGTGTGAATGTGTCTCTCTTCAACGATTGGTAGGGTCCGAGTCCGATTGACCCGTGCTCTTACTCTGTGAGAGAGAAGCACAGAGACAGAGAGAGAAGAGAAGGGGCACGGAAGCATATGACGAGAGGGAAATTATATAATGCCCCTGCTTGGCCATAAAATTACAATATGGCCACGACACACCGTAACTACATTAGAATGTCCATGTGTGGGACCGGCATTATTCACGCATTGCTTGCTTCACTTATTACCTGATCAGCGTCAGCAACCAAAGGGCCAATACCACTCTTTTTACCTTTTTTGGATGGTTGCTTCTGTCAATGGATTCTATTCAATACTGTAATAATTAAACTTCGTAATTTCCCAAGAATTCCTGTTGAATCCCAAAAAACAAAAAATTACTATTTCTCTGTTAACATTTCTTTAGCTGTTTGTAATAATAATTTTTTTATATTTGTGATATTTTTAATGCATTAAAGTTTTATATTTTGATTGTTGATATATATATAAATATATATATGAGAAAGAGAATAGAGTCATATGTATTTAATGTATGGCTATTCTCATGTTCAATATTTTTTTTTTGGTTTTCACATTCCTTTTATAATGAGAAACGATTTAAAGAGTTTTTAAAAATAAAAAATAAAAAAATCAGATAACAATCTAACATAAAAATATAAGTTAATAAATAATTTTTATTTCACATAAAGTTACTCCACATATATATTTGAGGTAGTGACTCATATAAATAATAAATTAGTCTCATTAATTATACTTTGTATATTTACTTTATTCTATGATATAGATTTAAGTTAAAATTAAAAAAATCACTTAAAATTATAATTTAATAAAATAAATATAAAAAACTTTTAAAATAAATTTTTTAAAAAATTAAAAGATGAAGTTACCACAAATACCTTTTTAAATTATCACTTATCCTTCCTGGCTAGAATATATGGATATCATTCATTTCTAGCTACCACTTCCACCTGCAGAGGTGTCACTTCAGTGTCAGACATTACATTTGTAAGACACGTAGATGAAGGAACTACTTTCTGCACATTGATGGCTCTCATATAATTATTAAATTATTAGATCTGTAAACTAAGGAATTAAATATATCGACACAATTAATAATACATTTTGTAAGATACTGATAAAGTTTTATAAAATGTTAATAATATTTAATTAATATATTAGTAATAATTAATAATGTTTTACAAAAAATTACTCGCATAGTCTATTACCAATATAATAAAAAGTTGTGCGTTAATAATCAGTTAATGATAATGTTTAAATAAAATTGCTCATACCTTTAATAACTATTATGAATATGATAAAAATAATTTTTAATTACATTGATACACTTAAATGCACTCCAAAATCCGTCCATTGTCTATTGTTCTCAAGGATATGCTGACGAGTGACGACTGTCTCCTCAGTTTTGGATGAATTCCGCTTAAAAGAAATAATATTTGTTTTTCTATTGGTCTAAAGTTTTTCATATTTTTGAGGGTAAATTATGCTCTTCTCTTCTTTTTAATAACAACCAATGAATTACAAATATATTTATTTATTTTGATCGTAAAATTCTTTATATTTATTATTTATATAATATAATGAGTATTAAATATATATTTGATCAATATCAAATAGTTATTTTTGAAATTTTAGAATAAATCAGATTAATAATTTCGGAACATAATAAATCATATTAAAATAAAAGTTTAAAAAATATATTTTTGAGAAAAAAATTAATATTATCTTTGAGAGTATTTTAATTATTTTTTAGCTTTAAAAGTTAATGATATGAGAAAGAGATATATAATTTAGATATTTTTTAGAAGAGAAGAGAATAATTTATCCTATTTCTAAGTATTAGAGCCTTTACTGCCACTCATTTTGAGTCCAAGTTTCTTTGAATAACAAGAAGTGTCCATTGAATCCAAGTTTTACTAACCAAGGACATGATCATCGGATTATATGCTGCTCTGAATCTCACAAGAAGGGGCTTTAGCATCTTTGGTTCGCTACTTACTTTATGATGGGGAAAGGGACTTCAATTATTATTATACTGCCCAATATATGTTAATCTCTGAAAGAAATTGAATGAATCAACGACCATTTCATCTATGACGTGCAAGCACAATATTGTTCTCTATCAAATGTCATGTATTTTGGCTATCCTTCGTTTTGTTCATTATGTTTGTTTGGCCTAACACAAGATTTTGCCCCATAAATATTTAGAGAAATGAAGATTCTCATGGAGAAAACGAAGAGTGATGAAAAACTGATCATGTAAATCAATATAACAGCATACATTCTCTGGCAAAAAGGTGATGTTTGGATTTGTTATATAAGAAGGTCATCTTGTTAAACAATGTCACAACGAAAAGCTGATGTTTGAGTATTGGCTCACAAACGCCATCTTAGTCAATTTTATGATTGTATCTAAATTGGAGATAAACTCTACTAATTTCATAAGAGTGGTTAACAAATTTGAGGCATACACAAAAATATCTCAATAATACATTTTGTGATAACTGTAGGAATAAGCTGTTTTGATATGTTTGACTCAAATTGTAATATGAATTTCTAAAATGATAATGACCAATATAATTCTCATATGTGACTAATATTACCTTAACAATAGTGTCTTTAGTTATGATCTTCATATCATTTTATAACTTCATCATCAGTATAAATAAATGTTGTGCAAGTTTAATTATATAATTAAACAATGAATTTTAAGCAAATCAATAGCCTCTGTTTATTTTTAAAATATTTGTTCAATATATAAATAAATAAATATATATATATATATATATGCATTTAATCAAAGCTTATAATTTTTTATCAATGACTTAGGTCCATAATTACTTAATTGAAAAAAAATTGATCACTAAGTAATTTGAATGTAAAAAAACTATTTAAACTATGACTTTTTTTTATAACATTTTAAATTAAAACTATATATATATATATATATATTATTTAACGTGTTAAATTAATAATAACCAACAATTTTGGTTTCTTTTAGAAATTGATTACACAATTTGTAAGGAAAGGAAGTTGATAAATTCCAATGCATTATGGTATTAAAGTGCTGGGTCACTTCATCTACCATATATTAGCTTTGTTGATTTCACACTTGATTTGTTCAACAGTTTCTACTATTTTTATCTAAAAGGTTTATGATCACTAGTTTATCATTTTGTCAAATTGTCAAATATTTTGATCGAAATCTTTTGCCAAGTCTTGAAATTACGCCAAACATGATTTTTAGAATTGGACTAAATTGGTCAGTTCAATTGTTTTGATCGAAAATCGATTGATAATCTGATTCAATTAGCTTGAAAAATTGACTAACTAAAGAATCGATAAAAAATTAATCAAATTAATAAAAAACCAACTGAACAGATTAAACTAAATCAGTAAAAATCGATTTGAATTAGTTAATGGTATTTTTTTAAATTTTTTTTATATAATAGAATAATTCATCTTAAATAAATTTGATAAATAAAAAATAGAAGACATTAACAAAAAAAGAGAGTTAAAATATAGAAAAATTAAAAAAAAGAGAAAATAAAAAAAATATGTATTTAGTTTTTTTTATACTTGTTTTCTATTATATTTTATCTTTTGATAACATTTCTCTCAAATATTATAGTGTTTGGCCAAAATTACTATTTATATTTTTTAAAAATAAATAAAATCTTGATATAATTTAAGAATTTTAAAAAATTTAATATTAAATACTCTTAATTTTTAATCATAAGTAATTTTTGCTTTTCAATTAAAAAATAATTTATTTAATACTTAAAAATATTAAATTAGTAATTAAATATTTCAAATATATTAATATTTATTTGTTACATTAAAATTTTAAAAATATATATTTAATTATTATTAATTTAATTACGATTCAATTAATAAATCGTGAATCACTATGTTTATCGATTCAATGATCAATCCAATTTTAAAAACATTAATGCTGAAGGAAGATATATTATTACCAACTTCATAGCTTAAGTTATTCCAATCAACTAAAATATTTTTTTCCCACATATCTTTTTCCATATAAACCTAGGATGTTATGTGATTTTTAACAACACTATATTATAAATTCAATTAATTTATTGTAAGAATGTAATACTTCAAACGTTTAAATATACATATAAAAGAACTAGGTACATAACTGGTTTCATTAAAATTGCCAGAAAAAGTAATGCATTTGCAAATGAAGTGTATACGGAGATTTCATTACATGTAATTGAGATTCAACTCCACATAGCTCAGCACACTATACGGAATCCAAAGTGAAATAGGAACAGCATACTTCATTAACAAAAGCATGGATAGGCTTGTTCACTACATATAACACAACCAAAAAAAAGGGAATCTACGACGACAATGAAAACACCACCAACCAAAGGCAAAAAAATCGACCGACGACACAAGAGACATCGGGAACCAATATGGTACCTTATTCAGATTTTAACAATTACCACAACTACTACAAGACACCAGCAAAGACACCTACACGACCCGTGAAAATACCTTGGACGTCTTTAACCATGGCAGGCAGAACAAACGGGAAAGTAACAGGGCACTTCATTCTTCCTCTGATTCAGGCTCCGCGTTCTGGAGCCACTCAATGAAGGGCTTAATGCTTTTCCAGATTTGCGAGCTCTTATTGTTGCCAACCAATCCCTGCTGGTACCATTCAAGTATAGACTCTTCCTCCAACACATCAGAGTCATAGAGATCCTTCAAGACCAATGCAACCTCCTTCACTGCCTCCGTGCTTGCTTTCCCACAAAAAGACTCTATAGCATGCAACAAAACCGTTTGAGATCCCCCTAATTGAGCGCCTACTGTAAGGTAATTCTTCTTTTTCGAAGCTACTTTAGCAAATCCTTTGCCAACATCCTCAAAAAGAGCCTCCAATAAAGCATTAACAACCTCTTGGGGACTGCCAGAAAGAGAACCAAGAAAAGATTTGAGCTGACCAGCAGAAGAACCTTTATTCAAATAGTCTGTTATCTCCTCAACAAGCCTTCCATTGGTGCTAACAACAGCACCATTTCCATGCTTTTTAACCCCAGAATTCACTTCATGCATTGGAGAACCCTTTGGTGACTTCTTCTCTTCACTGCTGGTAGAAAGCATGACCATGTCAGCAGTAACAGCATTTAACTGCTCCTGGATGCGCTGCCGAGCCGCCTCCAATGAAGTGTCTGTCTGCCACTGGACATCATCATCATCACCATCACCACCAGATTGATCATTTTCATCAGCATGACAGTAAGCAGGGGAGCGGTCCTCATCAGAACCAGTGTTTTTCTTCTTTGATGATGCTTTAGAAGCATTCTTTACGTTAGTTGCAGTTCCTTTCATTTTCCCTTCCTTTTTTAGCTTCCTTTGTTCCTCATCAACAGCCTCACCCTCTTTAAGACGCTCCTTTTCAGCCCTCCTCATGGCCTTTTTGTCCTTTGATCCCTTCTTCTGCTCAGGTGGATTCTTAAGTACAAATGTTGTAAGCTTGTCCCTCATATCAATATCTGAGACAAACCCACAGGCAGCACATTTTAGGGTGATCATCTGCGTCTTTGTAATAACTATCTCAGTTTCAGGATTCCCACAGCCATAGCATTGAACATATTTCTTTATGAAATTCTCAAGGAGCCCTGCAAGCTTTGCAGTTTCATGGGCCCCATTCACAAGAGAAGTTCCAGTCTTCTCATCAAATTTTGATTGGGCTCCAACCTCACAGCCAAAATACTTTGTAATATACGATGCAGGTCTAGACAGGGCCTTTGCAATGTCAACCATGTTAACCACATTAGTCCTGATGCCATTTCCTCTACCTTCTGTCTTGGTTATCATTTTTGGCATCTTATACCTATAGAAGGCATCATCACGGTTTGAAGCACCAATATTCTGTAAGGCCATCTTGACTTTTAATAATGTCTGGAAGCTTGATAAACTTAATCAGAAGGGGGGAAAAGGCTGCATAAAATGACAGGATAGGCAAGTATCTTTTTGGCCCTCTAACAACCCAACACACAAGCAGCCAGTTTCATCTGCACAAGCTCTACTCTTTTTTCTAGACGTAGGACAATACTCCCCAAGCAAACCAATTGATGTCAAAAAGGTGGAAAGTCGGTCAGACATAAAAGAGGTTTCAAACTTTAGACCCTCCACTTTGGCAAACTGCAGATACAGCAGAATGAACTGCCACCTTTCCTATAAAACAACAGACATTATGAGTTATTTGGAATAAAAGATCAACAGTGTGCCAATGCAAAAGGAACCCATACTAACAGAAAATTCCACTTCAAAAAAATTTTGATCCAGGAGTGCTAAAAATCCAATTACACGTTTCCTGCAAAACAAAACAATAGGAACTCCCCCCCCCCCTCCCCCAAAAAAAAAAATCATTTTGGGTTATTTTTATTTTTTTAAACAAACTACTATATGTAAATGTGATTAGTGCAATATTGGTTTAAATCCATAAGCTCGTGAACCGGTCTGCCAAACCATCAAATATTATAAGAGAGCGATCCTACGTAATTAGAATGCCAAAATTCTGCCACTCATTATTTGCCTAAATAAACTTAAATAATGGAAAAAATAAGAAGTTCAATCCAACAGAGCTCCAAATCTCCGAGTCGAGATGAATCGTTATCTTAGATCAAAGCTCAATCACCAGCCAACTGATTGACCCGAAAATAAGTCAGAAAAATAAACAGGACGATCGAAACATGAAATAAACTCAAAGATCGACAACGATTGCGGCATCATACCCAAAAATTCAGTCGGAACTGCACAATCGCGCTACGATCGAACAAATGGTACCAATTCAAATAAAAAATAAATAAAAAAGGGGAGGAAGATAATCACTCGAACAAATAGAACACAGATATATAAATGATGCTGAAAAGAAAATCAGGTAGTCGCAGCCATACCTACGGAGAGATGAAGAATAAGCAGGAGGCTCGGCGTCTCTACTTTGCGGGTGCTGGGGAGGACGAAAAGCGCTATATAGAGGAGCCGAGGGCACAGATTATATACGCCAGAAAGTCTCAGGGTGTGTGTGGTGGGGGGTTCTGGAGATGGAGGGGAGGGGATAAAATGTTAGGTTGAAAAAGATTGGAGGGGGAGAGGGGGAAGAGAATTTTTTAATTTTTAATAAAAATTAGAATGAATTTTTTATTAGAAATAAAAAATAAAAAAATTAGAATTTATAATTTTTTTAAAAAATATTGATATAAATAATTTTTTATAAAAAAATTAAAATAATATAAAGATAAATTTGTCTAAATATAATTTTTTTTTTTTTTTGAACCAAACAATAATTTCTTCTTCTTTCGACCAAATAGAACTCATTAGATCTCCTCCCCTCCCCTCCATTAATCTCCCCTTCTTTTTCCTCTGTTGAATCAAACAGAGCCTCAAACCCTACCTATGTGTGGAATATCAGGACAAGCTCACTTTAATTAATCATTTAAAATTTTTTAAAAAATTATACTTAAATATTTTAAATTAAAAATATTTATATTAAAATTTTTAAATTTTAAAACTATTTTAAAAGAGTGAAGAAAAATATATTTTAATTTAAGATCCTAAATGTTAATTTATCTGTGTAATTTAAATTTTTTATTTTTAAATGGTTTAAAATAATTTTAAAATTTAAAATTTTATATATAAATATATTAAATTTAAAATTTTTAATTGTAACTTTTTCATATTATTTCCTCAACCAACTTATAATTGCCTTAACATCTCCCAAACAAAACAAAAAAAAATTGCTCCAACCTTTATGCTAGGTGATATGCAAAAATAATTTTTGTAAGAATAAATTTAGATAAAATAAAATTCTGTAACCTATAACCATGTATAATATGATGTAAAAATAAAAATAATATTTTTATATTTACCTAGATAAAAAATAATAAAATAACCATAATACTCTTAAAAATTATATATATATATAATAAAATGCCATTCCAAACAGCCATAGGTTTTTTCAGGAGGCATTTAATTCAATGGGACTATTCCATTAATTTTTTGATAGAATTAATATCTCAAAAATTTCAGAATCAATATTGCTTAGATAATGAAATATATTTATTTTACATCCAACCAAACATATTGTTATGGCCCGATTCTCAACTTTATAATAAAAAATTCTACCAAACCAAATGGGGCATTAGCTTTCTGTTTATGCCGATTTTACAATTTTAACCCCTTTTTTTTTTTGGTAGAAACTAGTTACGAGGTTGGCAAATTAGAATAGAGTAATTCAATTATATATCTATATATGAATACCGTCTTTCACAAGATAATTATTTTATTATGAATATTTTTAGTAAACTTAGTGAAAATGAAAGTGACAAATTCTTAGAAAAATGAATTTTAACCACTTTTTAATTCAACAAAAAATAAAAAACATTGATAATCATGGTTTAATTTAATATTTTAGCCTCAATGAATAATAAAACAATTAAGTAAGAAAATTTTGTTAACAACGTCTCATCTATCTTTTCGTTTTTCAATTACAAAATTGACTTAATTTCAAATTTTTAATATGCTTCTCACTGCACCGACCGCCAAATCATAACGAAGTTAAATGCTTGATCAATTATTTATTTGCGTTGCAAAACAAAGTAAGGTAATGTTTTGTTGGACATATAATGTATGTTCCGACATGATTGTGCCGCCCAGGTGTTATCTTATTCTAATTTACTGGATCCTTCATCAACTCGTGTAACCATAAGAAAAAAAATATTATTCCATTTAGATAAATTACTTTTTCCTTGCGATGTTCAAAGTAGAAGTCAACCATTTGATAGACGCTAGAAAAATAAAAAGGTAAATTCTATGATGCGTTACGCAACAGAGGATCAATTGGCAGTTTAAGGAAAGTTCATTATGTTATTGTTGGGCTTGAGTTCGAATTCAGGTCCGATACCTAAACCCAAACACAGCTGGCCCAGCCCATGTATATGATCATACATTTGATAACTCTCGCACGTGTTACACGGGGGCAGTGGAGAAGCATATAATCCAAGAGTTATTATAAAAAAATAAAAAAGAAAACATAACATTTCTGAACATTATTTTTTTGGATGAATTTATTTTACTTCTTAACAACCATCCACCTTAGAAAATATATTTTATGAATTTTCCTTGCCATTTTGAAAGTAGAAGCCAAACACTTGAAAGCATTATGGTTAACATTTTAAAATTATTTTTGATGAACATAATAAAAAATAAGAATATAGTATAAATTAAAAATTTAGAAATTAAACTAAAATTTAAAAATAAAAATAAATGAAAAGTAATAAATAAATTAAAAAATCAAAATAACAATTAAACTCGCTAAAATGCACATTTTGAAATTAGAATTGTATGCTATTTATTCAATTTCCCTGAAATTGCACTAATTTTGTAAAAATGAAAATGGGAAGACACAACATCTTAAAAAGCTGAGTGAGAGCCTAATAATTTATTAATTATATCTGCTGGACGCCAGCTGCTGTCAACGAAGGCCGATACTATCCAAGCGAGTTGCAAGACTCTGCTCAGTAATTAGCAGTGTTAGCTCAGTTTCAAGTGCTGCTCTCCGACGGCGAAGGCGGCGGAGAATGGAAAACGCCGACGTTTTCTTGGGGTTACATGATTTCCTGGAGCGCATGCGCCAACCCTCTGCCGCCGATTTCGTCAAGGCAATCAAGAGGTTTTACTTTACAACTATCGATATCAAAATTTCGATCTTTCCGTGTTCTCGATTTGACTCTTCGAAGTTTTCCGTTTCTGTTTATTACCTTCAAATTTCAATTTTGTTGTGTTTGTTGATTTGTTCTAACAAGTGACATGTTTTTAAGTTTTTTCCTTTCGTTGGTAGATTTTGATGGTATTTGATAGTTATCTGTTTACTTATTATATCTATCTATCCAACTCGTCAATGGTTTATCCGAAATGCATCATGGAGAAGATCTTGACTTTGATGGTTTTTTGGAGGTTAAAAAACTTAGAGGCAGCTATAGTCAGCGATTCAGTATTCAAAATTATGTTGCGTCGATCAACACAGGCCATAATCATCACTTATAGCACTCTCTTCGCAAAATACATTTTGCTTGGAAGTTGGAATCAATAAAAAGCTTCATCCTTTATCAGTTCATGAGACTGTCAAGAAAATCTTGTGAGTGGGACACTTTTTATATTGCAGCTTTATTGTTTCATTTTCGAATAATGCTCCAGATCCAGAGAGGGATAGTGGCGCAGTACAGCAGTTCCTTGCCAATATGGAAGCAGCTTTCAGGGCTCATCCACTTTGGGCTGGCTGCTCTGAGGAAGAGCTGGAGAGTGCTGGTGAAGTGAGTTTCAATTTAACTTTGCTTTCTTTCTGAATAACTGTGTATTATAAGGTAGTACTCTTAATTACTGGTCTGACAGAAGTCATGATTTTATTTTTTTAATGCAATGTCATATCTAGATAACAATCCAAAATGACCCCAGATTGATTTCCTTTTCAATTTATCTTTTCCCCAGAGAAATAGCTAGATGCTGTAAAGTAACCCCCTTCCACGTTTATTGATGGATAGTGATGAAACTGAAAAATATTTGAATCTTTCAAATTATTGAGGCTTTCAAAGAGATAAGCATTATTCCTGACATTCACTGCTATGGCCAAACATTGATCCTCCCCTTTGCCTTTCACCCTCGCTTGATTTCTACGCTATGCAGATTTTGTCAGCCTATGCTTATGAGAAAGGAAAAGAGCTTAAAAATGAAGAAAAGAAAATATAGATGACTAACAAATAAGGCCTTTTGTTTTTCCACATTTTATTTTGTCTGTGCTATATTGATATTACGGTTTTATACTCTCCCCCTTATCTTGGGATGATTGAATTGAGTTAATTATACAATGGCTACAACCCACTTCCCCTCCCGTGTTCCATTTCTTATAGAGATCATTTCTTGTTTTTTCGGTATCTTATAATGGATAATTGCATAAAGGACTAATGAATTTACAATATTCGATATATAAAATTCAAATAAAAGATAGAATTTAATCCATCAATAGGGATACCCACATTATTACATGGGTGGGAACTGGGAAAATTCTTATATAGTCATGGAGGCTGCAATAGTACTTGTAGGAGGGCTAAAGACCTTTTCATGGCTGTTGTCACCGTGTCGAGAAAGATCAGCCACTCAGTAGCCTATATTTGAAACTTGCAGATATGCTTTCATGGGAGAAAATTGCAGATCTTAATGTCACGGACCTTGATTCTATCTATTTTTATTCATAAAGCCATGAAATTTTGACACGTTCATGAGCTAAAAGCTACTGAAATGAAATTATGTGCACTTTCATCATTGACTCTTTAGAGGGATAAATGATTTAAAAATGTAAACTTCGTTATGGCAAATTGTGAATGATTTGGAAACATGGAAAAACCTATGGAACGTGTATCTGTCCTAATTCTGTAAAAATCAAAGGCTCTTGACAATGCTTAAAAGGTACTAATAACTCTAAATTAAAAGGCATCAATAATAAACAGGAATGGGAAATAGAAGATGTTCTTAATTTATAAATTTCATTAATGATATGGAAAAGCCAAACTTTGAACTCGATGTATTTCCAATCTATAACTATTTAAATGGCATAGGCATCCCTATTTCTACTCTATTGTCTACTTACATAATTATAGGATCTACTAATTTGAAGATATTGAGTTGATACACTCATTTTGCTCTTATACAATATCTTTTCACTTATAAGATAATGGTTATTAAATAATGTTCATAATAGCAATTATGTTCTAAAACCAATTTTGTCTCGATTACTCTTAGTTCTCATTTTTTGGGTCTTATTCACCGTTCTCCTTTAGTTTTTACTGTTGTTAGAGGAATTTATGGTTACTCTATCTAATATTTAACCCCTTGTGGCGAGTATTGGCTTGCACACTTGTGCTAACATGCACATCAACCTCATACTATCTGTCGTTGGTCAAAGAGACATTCTAAGGACGAACATTGTCTAAAATGTATTTAATTATTAGAGTGAAAATTATTCTATCAAAAAAAGATTGAGTGAAAATTTATTAGCCACTGTTAAAAAAAGATTCTGTTTTGTTAACCTTTAGTTACATTGTACCGAGTCATCTATAGGAGTCTCTTATTCTTTTATTTTGCTAATTAAAATAAATAAATCACGCTCCCACTTTTCCCCCAAATTTGTTGATGCATTATATGCATATTGTGGTTGACAAGTTATTCGGATACAAAGGAAGTTCAAGACACATATATCACTGTAAATTTCTGATAATTTATCTAGTTGTTCTTTTTGTTAATGGACTTTAACAGTTAACACCCACCCTTGCAATTTCTACAGAGAAAGTAATTGCAAGAGAACTTGTTCTCTCTGGTTAAATTAAATTGTGTCAGTTATACGGTTAAATAAGTTTCAGGGTTCATGTTGTTTTTCTGGGCTCTGAGATGAATCCATTCAACTAGAGAACTGAAACTTAGTTATAACTTGTGCTCTGCGTCTGTATACTTTATTCATTACTGATAGAAAGCAATATTCTATGGCTTCATCTATTCTTTTATCTCTTTACCTGTGGGTTTCACTCGTATACAGGGGCTGGAGAAGTATGTCATGACGAAGTTATTTACCCGTGTATTTGCTTCACTTCCAGATGATGTAAAACTTGATGACCATCTTTCTGAAAAGATGGCTTTGATTCAACAGTTTATTCAACCAGAAAATTTGGATGTCAAGCCAACCTTTCAGAATGAAACATCATGGTTGGTGAGTATAACTACACATTTGAAGTGGTTTTTATTTTAAAGCTCTTATCTCTGTATACTATATAGATAGTTGAATTCTGTTCTCATATTGACCTTTAATATTGTTAGAAGTCCAATAAATGCTGTATATATGTTGGATGGATTCTTAAGATTGTCAGCCATCATTACTTCAATATAGATTTCAAATGCAGACTACTTCTTCCCACATCCCTGTTCTCATAGTTCAGTTTATTTTTTTAACATCTTAGTTTGTATATGCTGAATTTGTCAGTTGGAGGAGAAGTACAAGTGCAAACTATTTCTTTCCACATCCCTGTTCTTATAGTTCAGTTTATTTTTTAATATCTTAGTTTCTATATGCTGAATTTGCCAGTTGGAGAAAAAGTAATTCCAATAAGAATCCTTAACTTGGGTTTTTGCTTTGGCAACTTGTTTATGGTTTTCCATAGATTCCCTGCGCTTCCGCTAATTTATGTTTTTTCAATAAATTCCCTTTCAGACCTTACCTCTTCTGTCTTAATATACTGTTGGCAGCTTGCTCAGAAAGAATTGCAGAAGATCAATATGTACAAGGCACCCAGAGACAAACTTGTGTGCATCCTGACTTGTTGCAAGGTTATCAACAACTTGTTGAGTAATGCTTCTGTTGCTTCAAATGAGAATCCTCCAGGAGCTGATGAATTTCTTCCTGTGCTGATTTATGTTACTATAAAGGTAATCTCAGCATTTCAACATTGAAGGACAGGTGAAGATGATAATTTAGCTTGATGTAACATGCTTTCTAAAGAGTTATTAATACGCTTAACTGTAGTATTTTTTTTTTTTTCTTTTGTTCTATATCATTGTGCTTTGGTTTCCTCAATATGCACTAGGCTTATACAATTATAGCTTGCAGTTTTGTAAAATTATGAAGTGGTGTAAAACAAGTGCCAGAACCAAGGAAAAGTAACCAAAACACTCAATAATTTCATTCAAATTCATTGATAAAAGGGTACGGCTTAAACAATCCATATTCCTGATTCTACTAGGAGAAGTAACCCGCCCAAGCCATCTAAAGACTCAAGAAATCCTAATTCAAGATTGGAAATAAATTACTAATCTTATTATGGATTAAGATATCCAAAGATCCAAACAACTAAGCTTAAATTCCCAAAGTACTAATACTAAATCCTGAATCGCAAATTAGAATTACATCATAAATTAGTACAATTAACATAATTTTTTCTCCAATACAGCATTAAGAAATCCTTGTAATTTCCATGACAAGGGTTACATTTAGGTTTTGACATATCATTTTGCATGCAGTGGTGAATTAGTAATGAGAATCCAGTTAATCATGGCATGGGTCATATTACAACAACAACAACAACAAGCCTTTTCCTACTAGGTGGGAGGCATGGGTCATATTGTCCAAAAATTTTTATATTATAATTCTTTTTATGTTGATTGCCTTATTTTCCACTTTAAAGAACATGGCTTGAAGTTCGAACTGCTCATGGGGGAAGAGTTATTCTTATGGCCTTTTTTTTTTTCCTTTAAATATGTTTGCTGTAGAAAGTTATCTTTGTTTTGTGCTTAAAACTGAAGGTTGAAGAATGATGAAACTGGACAAGTGAGATGGAATGCTATGACAAACTTCAATTACAATTTACAATTGTATATTGTTTTAGTACATACTTGAATGGCTGATTTTCTCCTGCCAACGGAAAACCCATCTCATTTATGTGGTACCATATGGTGGCTAAAGCATAAAATTTATGCATGATAAGCTGATATTCTCATAATTTTTTTTTCCTTCGTGGGTGCCATTTAATGTGAACTTTGATTATTATTTTAAAG
This sequence comes from Erythrophleum fordii, assembly GCA_032878935.1. Classification (NCBI taxonomy): domain Eukaryota; kingdom Viridiplantae; phylum Streptophyta; class Magnoliopsida; order Fabales; family Fabaceae; genus Erythrophleum; species Erythrophleum fordii. The sequence goes on from JAVQMF010000050.1 coordinate 32,023,896, forward strand.
ATCTATACCTTCTTCTTTTTCTCATTAATGTTACCATGCAGGCAAACCCTCCACAACTGCACTCCAACCTGCTGTACATACAAAGGTTTAGACGTCAATCTCGTTTGGTTGCAGAAGCAGCTTATTTTTTCACGAACATGCTCTCTGCTGAGTCCTTCATCACAAACATTGATGCCAAAGCCATTTCAATGGATGAAACTGAGTTTGAGAGAAACATGGAATCTGCTCGTGCTGTTCTTTCTGGGCTTTCAAATGATTCGTCCAGATTACCTGATCAAAATTCTGGAGACCATTCAAGAGCAGAACAAATTAGGGAGTTTGCATTACACACCACATCATCTGAATCAAAATCTGAAAATAAGAAAGTAACCTTTGCAGATGAGTTACCATTAACAAAAATTCCATCCCTCTCGGATTTGGAGAATAAAGGGGCAAGTATGCTTTTGAAGGAAGACGGGGTGAATGAAGTTTTCAGTGAGTATCCATATTTGTTTGCTCGTGCTGGTGATCTAACAGTCAGTGATGTGGAAGACCTGCTAAATAATTACAAACAACTTGTTATCAAGTACGTATGTCTTTCCAAAGGGTTAGGTGTCTCTCCTACATCTCATCCCCCATCTGATTCACAAAATAATGTACAAAACCACGTTGAAACCAAAGTAGATTCTTCAGATAGCGGACCTGTAGATGCAGATGAAAAGACAGAAAAATCTCCGGATAGGACAGAGGATAGTTCCAATGGAGTATCACTTACTGAGGAGAAAAATCTCGAATCTGATCTGCCACGGGATGAGGCAGTTTAGAATCCTCTGACTGATAGCAACTAGGATCTAGATTTTTCTTATATATATTCCCTTTATTTTTTTTCTTTTTCCTTTTTCATGTAAAATTATTATGTTTTCCGTTCATGTCTTTCCTTTTTGCACGGGGTGGCAATACCACCCATTACTGAACTTGTCCTCATATTTTTGAACTGGAATGAGAAAGCTCTTGAGAACAAATGAGAGATTTGGCATTTGTTTTGCAATAGATGAAAAGAATGTTGTAAACATGCAAATCAGTTTCATTAGCCCTTAACTCCATTTGTAGTGACCATACATATTATGTTTTTAATCAATGGATTAGCATTTTATACTGGCGTGATAATGCTGGTTTGTTTATTATGGCAAGCCATTACCATTTTTGCAATCGTTATTTTAAAATTTTTAATCCAAGGTAGATGATGTTTGTAATGGGTAAATTCCCTCATTAGCTTTCAGATGCCACGTTGAGAATTTGCAATAGAATGGATCGTGGAAAGTTATCGCTGGAGCTGGACGTGTTACGTCTTAACTAGTTGTGAAGCACTCTTCATACATGCAAGCTTTAAAAAAAACCAACCTGCAGCCTTTAATTTTGTGAATTTCTGTGTCGTTCAGTTTGCAAGAATAACTGTTGATTTAGCAATTTGTTTCATTTCCAGTACAGTTCTACAAATCAGATCCGACCAACGTATGAGCCAATACATGAAAAAAAAGGAAGAAAAAGAAAAGAAAAGACGTATCATTAATTGGAAATAGATAAGCTTGAGAGTTATTTCTTTTCCATGTTTTAACCCAGAGGAGCTTGATTGGGATAGATATGTTCAATCATGCCTACCATATCAAGAAATTATCTTATACTTTTTTGGATGACGGTGCATATCATAGCACCACTGCCTTGTCTCTTTGCGCTTGTATTCTTCTATTAAGTTTTATTCCCTTAATAATGCAAATGTCGCACTGGTATGCTGCCTCCCCATCCAATGTGTTGAACCACATAAATTAACTAATATTCGTGCTTGCATTAAATTTACGTAAATGGTGCCTTGGTTGGCTGTGAGTTTCAGGATCTAGGCCAATTGAAAATTTGACTTGTCTATATAAGCAAGGCTACCAAGTTTCAGGTAAGCCTATTCTTAAGCTCACCCTATGGAGGAGATATCTTTGGCACAGTTAAATAATCTAAAGTACATGCAGCTTAGATAGGTCACAGACAGGCATGTCCTCCTGTTTGAAGACAACCCTTGGCGATAGCTATGTTTAAAGTAGGTTCACTAACTTGATCTATGCCTTTGTTTATTGTACTTTTATCAATTATTGTTGGTTATCTTTACGGGCACTTTCCCTTGGACATTCTTCTTTTATATAAATAAAGTTTTTCCCACAGAACTTGCCTTGTTCTGTTGTTTTTTTCTCCTTTCTTTTGGGACACAATCTCCTAAAGTTCGGGTCTTCCAAATCCTATACCTTCAAATTAGATGGTTCCAGAAGCGAAGTTATAAATTTAGATTCACGACCAGGTGCAAGTGGATGTCGGAAAAAGTTGCTTCCAGAAGCGAAATTCTTTTGCTTCTTCTTAAAGTTATACGACTATTATTAAGTAAACCCATAAAAGGGAGAGGGACGAAGCTGATATGCGTAAAACATACAGATAATTAATAAAGTGCCTGGAAAGTGGCAAGACCCTGCCTCTGAACGCTCTAAAATTCCATGCCGTCAATTTTGCTCTGCTATCTACAAGAAGTAGGACTGTTTTTTTTTTTTTTTCAATGGTTTTGGTTAAATTATATTTCGTTAGTGGAACTCTTTATAGTGATAGATTATCTACTTAGTTCTGCTGCTATTTTCATGCCATTTCTTTTTATACAAACGAAAATTTTTCTGAGCCTTCGTGATTCAAGTGGCGAATATTTTAAGTTGAATGTTACAACTCTTTAACAATATTTTAGGAATTAAATTTATTCATCTTAACTTGGAAGGTTTTTCTCTTTTTCTCTTTTTCTTTAAAAAATGAGATTTAATAAATAAATAAATAAAAAAGGAACCATAACGTTCATGGAAAAAGGTGCTTATTCCATTGTTCACCAAGCAAGGTCCCATTACAAACTGCAGCCATTGGGAAATTTCCACGTAGGTGTTCAAATATTGAAAAATATGAATTAATTTAAAAGCCAAAAGGCCAGTTCATCACGTGCCTCTCACATGCACACATTCATGTCGTGTCGGCCGCACCGTGTGTGCGGAACGGCTTCATAATCAATTTTCCTTACACGTTATATGCATGTGATAGGTTCCCCATTTTATTTCCACCAAATTACTCAACATCTCGTGCCGACCAAAGGTTTCACTTCTATTTATTTACTTATTTTATTTGAAGCCATAGATAGGATTCACATATAAATTAAGAGAAATATTATTTTATTATAATAAAAAAGGAGAAATATTATTTATATGGAATTACTTTTACAGGTATTTTTATATTTAGTCTTTTATATATTAATTAGCTTGAGGTATCAAATATGGGCACTGATGATAGAAAAAAAAAATTGAGTGGGGAAGATGAAAAAAGTAAAAAAGATAAAATTGAAGAATAGTATCTTCTATTGATTTAATACTTATACGATGGTATTTTTTGTGTCTGGAGGAAATACAATAATTAAAACCCACTTCCTCGAAATTTCTACGTAACATTTATGATTTATTTTGGCAATAATCGACTGGTTTTTTAAAGATAAGTCAACTTCTATTTGTTAACAGTGAAAAGTCAACATGTAGTATCTATTCTTGAAATAATATGGAAATTAAAATAATATTTTAGCCCACCGAGCTTCAAACTTGTACTACAACATAAACTTGGGTGTTAGTTTTCTTTAATCACCAATAAATTATAATTATTAATTTTGGAATCCAATTTTCACATAAATTCCGGAAAATTCATCACAAACTTGACAGCATGAACATCTAGGTGGAATGACAACTTCATCAAGTTTAAAAAAATTTTATTGCAAAATTATTATAAAAATTGAAAAAAGAGTAATATAAAAAATAAAAGTATATATGAATTCATTTTCTATTTTTTCTCAGTCTCTATTTTTTACCTTATCTCTTTAAATTTTACTAAAATTTTATAATAAAACACTTTAAAATATCCATACGCATCTCAAAGTCACCCATTCATTGGCAGCAAAATGAATCCACCCCGCAAAATGGTAAGAAAAGTTCCATGACAATTTTCATTTCTAGCCAAGTTGCCAATAAAACATGGGAAATTTAAAACATCATCGGATCCTCCTATCTTCTTACGTTACCTTAAGAAACTAGAAATTGCGTAAGGGTGATGCCAATATGAGTTACAGAACATAAAAGAAATGCCGGATATAAAGACAAACACAGTAAAGTAACCATACTTCATCATAGCAGTTTACTTGATAAAATATGCGTGATAATAATAACCTGCCCGGTTTATTGGCTTCTTGGTGAACGTGGCTCTACCTCATAATTTGCTTTGCCCTTGTTCATTATTATCTCTTTTGAACCTTTGACTTATCAGAAACAAATTTTCACAAGTTTTGGTGCGAGTACCCATGATCTTTACTGACTCTAAGCTTTGAATTTGCGTTTTATCGAGTGGTAACAGTAGTTTAAGTCCCAGTAACTAATGAACTAAACCATCCTAATTTATGCTACTATCATATGTTTAGGTACATTGCACAGTTTTCCTTTTGAGTACAATAAAATATAAGACAACATTTGACACTGCAAAATAATACAAGCGTCGTTCTTCGGTCAAAAAAAAAGTAGCATTAACCAAAGTGGACATTTGAGGGGAGACAAGGGGTTGGTCAGCCTATGATTTTTACCACCAGTAGCGTGTGTATTTTAGCATGATCACATTGGTTAAGATCCAGATCTCAACAGAGAGAGAGAGAGAGAGAGGAAGGTTGTCTCATTAGTCCTTTCTTCTCATTTAATTTTTGTATTGAAGAAGAGTTTAATTACACAGACATGGTCCACTGGTCCTGCAATTATATTTTTTATTCAATTATTTTTTGGTGCATTCTTTGGGTGCACATTGTAGCATTTTGTTAATGTTTGTTCAAGATTGATAATTATATATTATTATTATTATTATGTGTTGGTTACTAATATATTGATAAAACGACACTAACGCATTATGTTATCAGCATTATGAGAAAAAATTACTAATTGCATTCAATTATGTCGACTTTTTTTTTTTTAAAACCTTTTACAGGATTAAGTAAAGGATCGCAGTAAGTACACATCGGTTTCCATAATCAATTGAACTCTCACACTCCATTCCTATCTTCCGTCTTCGATCTTCACTCTCCCTTCACAGAACCATCTTCAACTCTCTCTGCTTTTCTCTGTTCCATAACTGAAATTGGGTCGACCAAGAAACATGGGTAATGAAAATCATCATTATCACCATCACCATCGGTTTCAACATCAGAAGCTGCATATCCATGAAAGAACCACATTCCTGCCGATGCTCTGTTCAAGGCCGTCAATCAAAGATGTGAGCCTTCCAAGGTGGAGGGACCCGCCGGCGTCTGTCTCCGATGACCCTTTGTCCCCCAGGATCGGCTGTATGGGGCAGGTGAAGAGGAACAACAAAATAGTGGGGTTTCCTACCTCCCATAGACTCACCACCACATCCACCTCCCCTGCTTTTGGCAAGTACTCCAAGCTTAAAAGGCTCTTCTCTGGAAAAAGCTTAAGCACCACCCCTGCCACCGTTGCTGCTTCAACTACTTGTGGAAGCAGGGTTCAAGTGAGTAACACTAAGAGATGTAGGAATGAGAATGAAGCTTCTGTAACTTTGAGCGTTGAGAATATGGATCCGCCATTGCCGGTGATCAAGAGGGCGCAGAAGAAGTCTGAGGAAGAAAACCAGGTGGATAGTCTTTGGAAAAGGAGGTCTGGTGGGGTTGCATTGAAAAGTCTGCAGCTTCAACAGATTCATCATCCAAGGTATCATCTTCAGCCTACTAGTGTTTGATAACAAAATCTTTGCCCTGGAAGTGAAAAGGTAAGACAGATGCAAACTCTTTCTTTTTCTTTTTCTTTTTTTTGGAATTTTCATATAACATAATGTAAATGATTATATTTACTTTTATTGACACCCAATTTCAAGTGTCGTTTGATTTTCTGGAATACCTAACATGGTGGTGATGCAGAATCCTGATCAATACTGTATGAGTTCCAGCACCAAAAATAACCTGAGAACTTAATTACTCCGAAGTTCAAATGATAGAAACAACTAGGCACATTAGAAGAATTACTGTTTCGTAAAAGACGCCACAACAGTGGGAAAATAGTTCAAAATAGGAGCAATTTTTTAGTTATAGATCTATCTCAAGAAACTTGGAAGTCTGCATTTTCACATGGTGAAAGTGGGGTTCTGACGTCCTAATGGCAAAATTATACAAAATCTATTAATTAATAACTGAGAGTTGAGGATTACCGAGACTAGGGCGTAAGTCAAGAATAGAGGCTACTGAAAGAACAGTTTTAAATGAAACGGTCGAAGGTCAACCACGATCAGCCATGAACACGTACGTTAAGGGACAAATGCATTCGAAATGAATACGCAAGTTTTCAGTAACGGCTGTAGAACGAGGATTCTCTGCATCATCTCTGTTATTGATGTCAGGATTTGGGAATTAGATTTCATAATTTTCTTTTCCCAAGCAACGGTTCAATGCATATATTATTAAACTATCTCTTATTTCCACGATGGGTTTTAAGTCATCGTTTATTACAAACCGGATAGCCAACTAGTTTAAACAAATATTAAAGGATGCGAAATTCGTCAACAAGTTCCAAGGTCAGTGTAGAAAAAGGACTAAAATACTTTCCCTAACGAATAATATAAGCCTGAATAAAAGACATTAATTTGCACTGTATTGTCCTCGTTATTTCAAGTGGATAAGCTAGAAGATCCATGGTTGATGGAATAAATGGTCGACCTTGCTGATAAGGTTAGGAGGAGATACAGCATAGCATAGAGCATACGAAGCCACAGGGGCACACCGTTAAGTGGTCGTAAAGCTTTTCAGGGAGAGAGGAGAAATTAAACTTCTGTTAATCAATCCTCCTAATTCCAGAGTAATTCTTATACACACCTGGTGCGCCACGTTATTTGTACACTCTACAATTTAAATTTACTCTGCACGCGGACCCCACCTGTACTACACATGAACCCCGCCTGTACAAATTCAATCTCATCCATTGATTTACTTAGATACATCATGCTCTAGGTGCACCAAAAAAAATTTCTTGACTCCAAAGTGTGACCCAGAATACGTTCAACGTCACTTGAAAGCTCCATTTAATTCATCACATCGTATTTTTTTTATATAATTTGTATAATATTTATTATATTTTTATATTTATTATTCTATCTATCAAATTATCTTTTAAAAAATAAAAATAAAACAATCATTTTTTATCCCACTCTCCTGCGTTACATCCCCTCCATCATTTCCTTAACCAACCAAACAGAAAACTTGCAGGAACAGTACAGCACGCAACCACCAATCTCATGAACGACTATTCTTCAAACTGTGGTTTATTTATAATATGGCAGACACCATAGTCCATACAGCAAGTAATGTACATACATAATCTACCCTATGAGATTATAATGGAGACACCGACATTCAGCATTTCAACATTTGGCCGCCATGTGAGATTTCATGTAAGGCGAATTAAGCCATTTTTTATATTACATGAAGTGGGGTTGTTAGTTAACTAAAACTCTGACCTATAATCTAATCTATACAGACACGAGTTACATCAAACGAAGAGCTTCTTTGATGGATATGTTACCATCAACCTTGTTCTTTATAAGGAGTCCAGATCAATTTGCTAACATCAACCTCCAGACCCCCTCTGCCAGCAGCTTTAAGATGGCGATCCAAGACCTTTGGATCAGCACAAATAACATGCTGTCCCTTCCTGTATTGAATCAATTCTAGGCTCTGAAGGGTGGTCAGGATATCTTCTGCTTTAATGGCTGTCATGTCACTCAGCTCCTGCAGAAATACAGCTAATTCAGTAGCATAGCCTTAATAATTATCAATAGATGTAACACCACTACACCAAGTAAGTTTATTGGTTAAGGAGAAAGAACAGAAAAGACAGAACGCAATCATATAACCGCTAAGTCAATATCCTTATCATTATCCTTGAGGATATGTTGGATATGATGATATAAAAGAGAAGGGAATCTAAAAATTAAATAGGTAAAAATAAGTGAGATAAAAAAATTAATTTTTATACCCTTACTTTTAAAAAAATAATTTAATAATTAAAATAATGATATGATAGATAAAATAATAATTGTTTGATAATTAAAATAATGATATGATAGATAAAATAATAATTGTAAGAGTATAATAGATATTGTACAACTATGTAAAAAAAAAAATACATTCGTGATACCACACAGAGCCTAAAAGATCTTATAGACTTGCCTCAGTAACCCTCCTCCTGTTCGGAACACAACATTAGAATACCAAACCCAAAATTCTAAAAGGAAGAGGAGAATACAACAATTGCCCAAATAGAAGATTTTCAACCAAACCTTCAAAATCTTCCAACCTTCATGTTTCTGAGTTCCCCACTTTGGGAGTTTTCGGAATATTGAGTAATCTACTACTATGCCCTTCGTTATATTCTTTAGACTTCAATGTTTGAAACATCCGAATAAGCTAAGGAAAGTCATCATTTAACCTCCCATTCCCTTCCAAATCTCAAACATACCCTGATACTCTGATAGAAAGAAATGCAAAACACACTTACCTTAATAGAAATATTACCCTTGTGCTTTTTCAAAATGTCTAAAAGAACCCTGGTCCAGTATCCTCTGTAGCTCAGCAACCCAAGATCTGAAAGGGGTCTTTCAGGTGTGCCAACTTTGCCCTCCTTCTTGGAAAGTTCATATGCTGCTCCATATTTAAATACAATCATTTTTGCTCATATAACTGAAATACGTAGAGGTCTATATCCAGTGACAGAGAGCAAAAGAGCTTACAGAAAGCAATTAAAAATTTGCCATAGCCTTTCCTTTGATAGGGTGGAAGGGTAAGAATACATGCCAGATTATAAGATTCTTCCGAATGTTTTTCCTTTAAAATCAAAGGAAGTTTATATTAACAAGGTTATTCATCACATAAAATAAAAGACAAACAAACAAGAAAAGAATACGGAAGATCATAGAGGAGGTTGCAAATATTTAAATTAGAGTCACATTCATGCTTCATGTCACAGAACTAAGGATTAATGTCTGCTTAAAAACTATACACTTAGCTGCTTCAAAGTGGAAGTTCACAATTAATTCAGTAAAACAATCAAATGGATGGAGAAAACTGCATAATATATGGCCCTTGCTAGGTTGCTCCTTTAAAGGCAGTTTATAAGGAGTCTTTAACAGAGAGGTAATCATAAATGGGCTACGCATTATTTTAAATAACAATGTGCAAACTGCATGATATAAAAATTTGAAGCATCCCATGCCAATCTAAAACGACAAAGATATATTTACCTTGGAGAAATAGCCAACCATGTGGCATCCTCGATCATCACATTCACACAAAACATAGAACAGAAACAGGTCTACGTCATAATAGAGGGTCTTGTGATCAAGAAACAACTTAGCTAAATAGCAGAGATTCTGCCCATAAACCTTGTTCTTTTTGCCATCAACCTGTTTACAGAAATAGCATAATAGCATAATAATTAAAAGCAATCATAAGATACAAATCAGCATAATATATATATATATATATATAGAGAGAGAGAGAGAGAGAGAGAGAGAGAGAGAGAGATAGATAGAGAGAGAGCGAGCGAGAGAGAGAGAGATATCAAGTGAAAGGAGTTGTCTTATGTGAGAGAAGAGAGGAGAAATAATCACCCTTAGATCACAAATCAACAGTTGAAATCAATGAAAAAACTATTAATGTGAAAATCAAGTAAGAATGTGTTACATAATTATGATAATTTTTCCATTAATCTTGACCATGATTTGTGAATTAAAGGTGATTATTTCTTCCTCTCACCCCTCACATAAGATCACTCCTCTCACTTAATATGCTCCCCATATAACAAAACGTCTGCTAGAGAAAACAATGTTATCAACGCCCAACAGAACTGCAGTACTGATCCTATGGCTCTTGAAGGTGCCATAGGACTGCAGACAAATTAAACCGATATTATCAGGCATCAGACAAAATGATTGAAGCAACCCTCCTTATTACGCTTAGGAATTTCAGTTGTGAGCAAAAACTTCCAAAACGATCAAGAATCCAAGGTTGCAATGATAATATTAGATACTTCAAATCCAATTTTGGACAACAGGATCAAGCTCCTCAATCAACATTTACATCATTTGAACGTCCTCTTGCACCCACTGAACTCATTCTAGATAATGTGAAGATATGTCTGAGATAACAACTAATTTCAGACTCCCAAAAATGAACGTGATATAGGGTAGCAAAGTACAAGAAAAACACAAAAGCAAAATATAGATCCAACTTTGATACCAAGCAGGAGATAATCATCAACAATAAAGACGAGCAATGTGAAAGTGTACCTCAAACATTGACAGTGTACCACTTCTGTATATCTCGTCACCAGGAGGATGCTTAAGATCACATTTCCTCTGCATGATAAAAAGAGATGTTGGTAAGAAAAGGCAGAGAAAGCCATTTAAAATAATTCACAACTTCACAATGATTATATAAACTGACAACTTTCTTCTTTTTCCAAAAAGAAGAGGGGCAAGTTAAAATAATGAATTCTTCAATTCCGATAAAGCAAGATAAGAGCATCATTTACCATAGTTCTGAAGGTCAATTAAACGTTGGCTTCGCTAATTATTTCAAATAATACCACATCAAAGTGTGTACACCTTTCAACCACAATGATTTATTCAAATTTTGGCCAATCTCCTACAGCCATATTCAATGGAAAGTCCATTTGATCCGGTACCCTTAAATGAGCTTCCAAGTGCCCCAGCAATTCATGCTCTAAACAGATAAAGACATTTTCATGGAATTCTTAAGAATGAATTTATAACACAAACAAATAATTGTAAAGTCACAAGCCTCCCTAAAACTTAATTCAGAGGTATGATCATTCAAGATACAGCTAATGGTCATTAAAGATTAGGTGATTTAGGTCATATTGGAAAATAAAGAGAACAATTGGAGTGAATTGGAATTTTCTTTTAAAAAAAAAATGCAAGTTCTCTATTCACACATCTACTTAATTCAAACTTCAAAAAGTAACCTATATAACAATTCATAGAAACAAAACTAAGAATCACTGGAGCAAGAATAACATATGCATCTCACAAGGGGGGGAAAATCCCACACCCGTACAACCACCCTGCCCAAGGAGGAAAAAAAAAGGGGGGGGGGGGACCAAAAGACAAAGCTTGTGCATCATAAGCGGACCAAAAAGAAGAAGAAAGAAAGGAAGGTGTACGGTCCTCTTCAAAGCATGGTACACCAATAAATAATCGCTCCCCAAAACAAAGAAATAGAAAGAGAAAAAAGAAGCAATATTTGAGGCACAGCTCACCATATGCCTCTGAAGCTGTTCTTTGCGCTTCATGAAATTGAGGCAAAACTCACAAAAGTACAGCTTCAAACAGTCATTGTATTCTGGTGGGAAGGGGGAGAAATACCATGTCTCAATCTCATATCTTCCTAGTTCAATAGTAGCTATATTTTTCACTTTCGTAAATTCCTCATGTTCTCGCAAGCTGGCAGCATCAAGCTCCTCATGGCCCTGTATGTAGCAACAGACACAAATTTACAAAACATGAGGAACAAAGCTGCAGGTGGAGGCAGAAACAGCTTGACCAACCTATAAAATCCACAGCTTTCAAGAATCATAAAAAATTACTCAAAAAAACAATACTCTGTCCCTCTAACATGCTAGCACAAGATTATATAGTGCTCATCAAAATTGACTTTGTGATGTATTTAATCCCCCACTCCCTCCTTCCCACACAAACAGCAAATACTAAATAGTACTCAACACAACTAGATGTTTTAAGTGATTTCGTAATCTAGTTACTCTCCCATTTTTCAAGCCAATGACCTGAAGTTCAAATAGCACCTATTCTTCCATGAAATACATAAGTAGAAAAACCATAAGTTTTTAAGTCGAGAAGGTGTGTTTTTGAGCTTGTACATGTCTTAATTCTCTTTGAAAAATACACATTCAATACCTCCACATGTGTCTCATCGATCTTCCTCTTTTGGTGGCGTGTCATCTTCAAGCTCGTCACCTGAAAATTCCACATGCAATATAAAGAGTCATTCAGACACAATAAGATTACCCCTTTGTGTTTGGTAACTAAAAAGATAAGGGAAGAAAAATAGAGAGATCCAAAATTAGTTTTATATATATATATATATATATGCATGAATCATGTCTAGATTAACTCTCAATTTACTCTTTACATTTTTCTTTCTCTCCTCTATTTATTTTCCAAACAGAAACAAAGCCCCGTTGATGGGAAATAAATAGAACTGACAATCTACAGTCACTCAAGATAAACCAATGAGAGCAAAATATTTTTTTGAAAAAATCCTTTATCGTTTTCAGGAAACCTGCAAATCCATTTTTCCACAAAAGCTTCCAAGGCACAAACAAACGCTAAAAAAAGTAACTTAAAATGAAAAGCAATTTGGAGAACATAAAATCATTACCTTATCCTCCACTTTCTCATCAACAACAGCCTCCACCGAGTCAAGATCAAGTTGTTCAAGCTTCACCCACTCATCAAGCCTCCTATTGACTGATAGAAAGAACATAAGTATGAGACTATCGCACTACTGCCACTAGTTAGCATTCCTGCCTACAGTACAAAGATGACACGGCAAGAATGGGGACAAAATGCTGACAAGAATTGCATGCATTGAGTATTTGTTAGTAAACCGTAATAAGCAATGAAACAATCTAATAAACCAAGCATCACAATCACAAAGGCAATTCGGCTGCTCATCTACCAGAAACGCCAAGACGTAAAAGCCAAACTATAACCAGTCAGCAAAGATCAAATGCCCCGTTCAACCACTTCATACCCAAAACCCTAACCATTGAAATCAGGCAAGGCCAAATAAACGATGAAATGAAGGTCTTACACTCAGTATAATGGACGTAATACTCGTAATCATTGGGGCCTCCGGTATTCATCTTGCGCCGCTCAATGACTTTCACGGGGTGAAATTTTCCGTCCCTCCAACGGCACATGACCCGAGTGCCAACCTCCAAGGGAAGCATAGAGACTCTCCTCTTCTTTGACATATCGGATTCCGGCGGCTTCCCCGACGCAATTTCGACAGCGTCTCCATCGGCAGCGGGAACTTTTCCGTTGCCGGTTGGTGGGGCAGAACCGTTCTCTGCACTCGTCGGTGTCTCCAGCGAACCCATTTCTCGGTCCAATCTCCAGACGAGACAAGGGATTGCAGACAGTATAATATACGCGCCTTTGGGTTAGGCCCATGGGCTTGCACTTATACCACGCCCTACTTTTGAAAAGACCCTTGCCGGGATGAAATAAAGAGATGACCAAAGCAAATTAAACAAAGAAATTGGGTCCCCAAAAACAGAGAAATTGGGTCCCCAAAAACAGAAAAAAGACCCATCTTTTCTATTCTTTTGTTATAGAAAAATATAAAGATACTTCGGCTTTTAAAAACAAAGATACAGTAATATTTCATCGATATTTCTTGTTTACCACATTTCTTCTAATACTAAACTACTTCAACGTTTAGCAAATGGTTCTGTTCTTTCGGTTCTCTCGTAGGGGTGGGTACGGGTTAAGATGGGTCAAGATTTGCTTCAATATTTTTGTCTCAGCCCGATTTCAACATCTTCGTCCCAGGCTCGGCTCGGACAAGCCAATTGGATCAACAGGCCAATTTTTTTTTAAAATTTTTTAAGAATCTGTTTTTAATTTTAAAATTTTATATTTTTATATTTACTAAATTATTTTAGACATATAATTATTTTTTTAATATGTATTTTTAAAATTTATGTAATAGACATAAAAAACCATGGACTTAATGGAGAAAATAGAAAAAATACAAATATAGTAATTAAAATTTTAAAAAAATATATTTTTTAATTTTATTTTTCTTACATGAATGCGATAATTATATTTAAGAAAGATCTAACATATATTTTGACCTCTTTAGTTATTTATAATTTATAAAATATATTTAAAAATTTTTTATTAAAAGTATAAAAAGATCCTTAAAAAAAAATTTTTAATTTAATCCCTATATTTTTATATATAAATAAATATATAAATAGATCTCGAGCCGGGCCCGATAGAGCCAAAAAATCATCCCCAAATCCGTCCCGACCCAAAATATTATCATAACCCGATTTTATTTCAATTTTAAAAAAAAAAATTCTCAACCCATGATCAGGCTGAGACAAGCTAACCAAATTAGGACAATTTTGCACACTCCTATTCTCTAGTTAAACGAAAACAAAATCTAATTTTTTTTTTTGGAAACAAACTGACCCTCCATTTCCTTCAATTCCTTTTTCTCTTAAGAAGCAGCGAAGTAACTTATATTTTTGTTATTAAATTTTTTAATTAAACTATAATAAGTACATAATTTTTTAATAATATTATGTCAAGTATATAATTTTGACAAATAATTATATAGTTATCCAATTAAGTTATATATTTATCATAATATTATTAGAACATCATTCACTTGTTATGTTTTAATTAAAAATTTTAATAATAAAAATATAAGAAATTGTATTTAAATCTAATCTAATAAAAAAATTTTAAAAAATATATTTTATTATAAGTTATGATATAATTACAAAATTAATACATAATTTTTTTAGTATAACAAAACACCATTGTGAAAGCATTGTTCGATATTCCATTGAGTATTTTGTCATATTTTAAAATTTATGAAAGCATTTTTATCATATTTTAAAGTTCATGTATTAATTGTACTTCATAGAAATAAAATATTCTTTTACACAAAAAATTACCAGGGCAGTATATTAGTTCAAAAATGTTGAAGAAGCCACCATTTCTGGCCCAAAAAAGAAAAAGAGATAGACAAAAACCCCCTCAAGGATGAAATTATTTTGTTAATAATTCCAAGCATTAGTCGTCATATCATATGCGCGTAATAGACTAATAGCTACTGCTAGCGTCTGAATTATGGTACTCAAATGGCTGAGAGCTTTGATCTGAGGTAAGCCAGTAACCTAATATTTTACAAATCCATTAGTAACATAAGTGATCCAATTCAAGAGAATAACTGGAGTTAAAACGTTCAATATCAACAATGAACATGACTGGCTTGCTGGAAGGGCAAGGATTATCAACATTGAATAATGAATCTTGATCAATTATTGACCTACATCAAGTAAAACCCATAATATTTGGGAATTTAAAGGTCACTTAATAACAAATGACAATCAACCTCAATTTCTGGATATAATAAAGATACAGTATAAATACACAAAAGTTATAAATTTGGATGACAGGGTGTTATTCGCCCAAAAAATAAATAAATAAAAGAAGGTTAAGTCAAGTGCTCCATGAATCTTGATGCCAAATTGCCGAGCGCTTTCAGAATTGTCATTGTCATGATATATATACACCAACATTATAGTTAAATAGCCATTCCCTAATTCTCCCTTGTATAGTAACAAGAAGGGAAGCTTCTGTTCTGTCCTTCCATGTGTCGATACGACCAAAATCCAAGCTCTTCTACTGCAAGTAATTGCAAGAATTGCTATTCTACAGTTTATTCTCACAAGAGTGTACAATAATGCTAACAAAACTTACCTGTCAGAGCAGAAAACAACTTCTTGCCATAATAGTGGTCAGAACCCGGTGTCTATATATATTTTGCCATTCTCCTCAAATTTCCAGATAAAGTAGCTCTGCATGCAAAATAGTATAGGATACCGTTAGATGTCAGTCTATCCACCATGTTCCACTAGTCCTCCAGCATATACATTATCCTGCTTAGCCTGCTCATTATTTGACGAGCAATTAGCAGGAACACATGCATATCTGATAGGTAACATCAAATTTTTCATAGATGCTTCATCTAACATCATAACAAGCTCTTTTCCAAATGTATCTACATGCTGCAAATGCAAATATAGCATTAGCATTTGTCTCAATCTGAATCACACACCCATAAAAATACTAAACATCTAAAGGAATATAAAAAAGAGCGGGGGAAAAAAAAGTTGAAGGGCATCTAAGTTAAAAGTAGGAATTGTAGCCAGATTCACCTTTCTTGAGTTTGATTTCCATCCCCTATCATCTAAAAGTTATGTGATGTGATAAAGGCTCTATTAGGAATATGCTTCGTAGAAAACTGCAACTTGTCTGCAAGGTTGAGCAGTCATCATTGATTATCCAACTTTGGGTCAGTGTCCATGGATACAGCAAGTCTAACTTGGTGCAAAGCAGAAACTGAGCTGTCAACTGCTACATCATCTGATCTTTGGACTGTTTCACTGCATGATCGAACTCTTTTGATTCTGAACCACCATCAAGAAGCAAAAAAAGACTATAAACCAGCACGGACTTAGCAACAAGATCTCTTTTGAAGGCAAGTGTCTCATGTAAGGATAGAACCAATTCATGTTGTAAATGTTGAAAGCACTTAATGTTAATCATTAATAAATATGACTAGAAAGACAGCCATATAAGTGTAACAAAAACCGGATATATGAGAATCTACATTCCAACTGAAAAACCAAATCAAGGGAAACCTTGTACTATATATAAGCCTTTGGAAAACCATGTATTTCAGAATTGGGATAAGGTCAAACAATGTTAGACATATGGAAGCTAAATGGTGGACAATCTCAAGGGTTTTGGCTCACAAAAAAACAAAACCCACAAAAAGAAAATAGCACTTACCTTTATTTTTTCATGTTTGACAATCCTTTTGCAAAGCAGATGTAATCTCTTTAGTTCAACCTAACAAGACATTTGTTCAAAATCACCTACGATATTCAAAATATAATGGAAGAAAAACGAAGCCACATCATCACTTACCACTACAGTGCTTATAATACAAAGGTGATCCCATGCCCGCATTACTTTGTCCCCATATCCATGGGTAAATACATGATAATCACAATCTACAGTGCTAGGCATGTAGCTATACTTAAATCTTTAAAATTTTAACTCTTCACAGTCACCAGCTCTACAGAACCTGTTACAGATTTAGGGGGTTTGTGCTCATAAGCAAAAGTTATTTCATCCAATTCTCGCATCTTACGTCTCCACTATTCTTCCTCCTCGCCATCTCCGATCATCATCAACCTTCCACCCATCCTTAATTCCTAAAATTGGATGAGTAACTCTTAACATTTGGGGCAAAGAAGAGGTTCAAATTTTGTAGAGTTATGTAATTGTTGCACAGGCACAGATGCCAAAATCCTTAATTATGACATCATTATGGTTGCTCCCGCTATGAATAATGTTGATATTATAAGAATGTGTTTAGTACTCTTGTCCACTCTTGCTCTTGTATACTTGCCAACCCCACAGACTATTTGATTCCCATATTGAGCAAAGCGAAGAACAATAGGAGAAATCAACATAGATCTAATAATCAACACTTAAGACAAAATTGAATCATAAATTAAACTTGTAATTTCATCAAACACCTAGAAGGCCTAATGATTGGTGATCACATTTAATGAATGAATCTCAACATAACCTAGTATAGTTAAGTCTAGATCAGTGCAAGAATAATCTTAAGTTTTCTAATCGATTAGATTGCCCAATTACTTTATTTAATGTCTAGGAATTAATCAAACAAGTAAAATTCCTAACCAAAATAGAAGAAGCATGAAGTTTAACATAATTACACCAATCAAACCACAAATACAACAATTCATCACCAAGATTCATGAAGTAAGAAATCCTAAATCATAATCCTAAAATTAAAGTAAGAAATAAGAAGATGCAAATAAAAAACCTGGCTCTATATAGAAAAAGGGAAAAATAAGGTAGACAAGAAGAGAAGTTACGAAAGAAGAGTACATTCAACATTGAAGAGCAGTCTCCTTTATTTCCATCTTCATCCTTTTTCTAAAGCTCTAGAAAATGGAGAGAAAATTGCCTAAAAGTAAAAAAAAAAAGGGCATTCAAATTATCACTTAGAAGCTATTTAAGGGCTTATCAGTGTCTCCCATCCTGACCAAAGGTAGTAAATGAAGCGTATCCCTAAAGTTTCTACCTGCTCCTTGTGACTAAAATATTTCTTGCCATGACAAGTTTTAGCAGTACTTTTATCCGTTGCGACAAATCGCAACTTCCTATCACCATGTCAACTTCCACCTTTAAATCCTGATTTAAACCATGTCACAATATGGCATCAATATTCTTCCAGATTTGCTCTTTAGGCCCACAAACTTTATTCCTTACTCATCTACATCCCTACAAGTATAAAATAAAAAGCAAAATAATTAAGATGCAATTTAAACTCAATTAAAAACTAAACTAAGTTCTAATCAATTTCACTTACAAAGATTAACAAAGGCTTTCATATACAAACCATTTACTTGGAAATTAATGTTAACATAAAGAAGTAACAATTATTTCAATTAAGTCTTGATTTTGGGATTTTAATTAAATAATCCTCCAATTACATTATCAATCTAAAAACTCAAAATATAAAAGAAAATAATGTAAAAGAAACTAAAAATACTAAAAAAAAACTATGATAAAACTCTACAAAATCATATAAAATAAGGACTTATAGGTATCTTTCTCTAGTGTGTTGTGACGCCATAGTTCTGTTCTCCTGTACCATAATTTAACATACACGCCTTATACAAAACGCTATGTAGATCCTCTACATTTCAAGGATAACTGCAAGGCGTGCATTTCATAGAATTTCATCCCTTCATTACATTAGTGATCCTTATCCTGTCCCATCACTTAAGTGAACTCAAAATGCACCGTTTCATATCAGTTATACAGTGCGTTTTGAGTCCTTTGATTACCCAGTTCTCTAGGCTCTCGTCTTTCTACCCAAGCTTCTTTAATTTTTCTTAGCATAGTAACTCTTCCTTAAAACTTCATAAAGTCACCCTTACTTTCAAGAATGTTTCATTAGCGAAACTTTCTTTCGCCAAGTCTTTCCCAACCCTTTGCTTGTTTGGTGGAGCCATACACTAGCCGAAGGCCATGGATGCTGACTGAAGGCAACCATGAGATCAAGTCTTTCCCAACCACCTACCCTGAGAGCTTTATAGCCTTCAACGCTTATTGGCCTATGCTTTACAAGGAAAGTGGCTTCTGCTCTCAAACCTCTACTACTCTTTTGAAGTTGCTAGTGCCCACATTATGCTGGGTTCGTACACCCATTTCAATGCTAAATCTGATCAATACAGGTGGCTTCAAGCTGACTTTGCAAATGTTGATAGGGAGAAGATCCCTTGCTCATTGCCCGTATTTTTTCTTTCTCTCTGTTCAGCTAGTAGCTTGTTTGGAAATAGTAAGGACTTGATCATTTGTGCAGAATCATGATGTATATTAAGACCTTGGACTAGTTCCCAGCATGCAATTTTTTTTCATGTGGAGAGATGGAAAGTTTATATGGCATGGCATGAGTATATACATATATATATATATGTATATATATATATAACAGTGGCTTACTGCGGTGAACTTTGGATGGAAGAAAACACGAGTTCAAGAAAAAGAAATAGTAAGGACTTGATAATTTGTGCAGAATCATGATGTATATTAAGACCTTGGACTAGTTCCCAGCATGCAATTTTTTTTCACGTGGAGGGATGGAAAGTTTATGTGGCCTGGCATGAGTGTATACATATATAGATATATATAACAGTGGCTTACTGCGGTGAACTTTGGATGGAAGAAAACAAGAGTTCAAGAAAAAGAAGAGCTTTGTCTGAGCTTCTTAAGCTTTTGGAAAGTTGTGGTTTATCTCAATACAAGTCTGCAAACAAAGAAGTGCTCAACTTAGTTATTTGAATTTATTGTTGGCTTCTCAAACTGGGCTTTTTGACCGGTATATACAATAATAATAATAATAATAATAATAATAATAATAATTAACTCAAAAACTTAGCCACCAAAACATCTTACTCAAACACTTGAAATTTTTTTTAAGGGGTCGCAACATCTCTTTTGCAGCGACCCCTTAGAATTCTTTTTTTATTTTTTCTTAATGGGTTGGACATTCCATATATTAATTTTTTAAAAAAACAAAGACCAATTGGGTCATGACATACCTTTTTTTAAATTTTAATTCTTTTTAAGAAGACATTTAATTTGTAATTATAATTTTAAAAAAACACATTTTGTTAGTATATTATTCTTTTAATATATTTTTAGATTTTAATAAATTTGTGTGTAATATAGAATTAAAAAACATGATTTTTTGATAATGTTTATATTTTAATTAAAGGAAAATTAATAAAATAATAATATAATATCATAAATAAGTAAAAAATGAAAAAAATATGAAGAATGAAAATAAAATAAAATTTAAAGGAATACAAAAATAAAGTATAAATTAAAATGAAAAATAAACTTACCCTTTTAACCAATATGCCCTCCAATCTCGCATTGGGGTTTTCTTTTTAGCCGTCATGGATAGCACTGCAATGGCCTCTATTCTTCTTCTTCTTTTTCATTATCATCAAATGATTCATTATTAATATTACGAGTTGGTTGAGGAGATTGAACAGGTGAAATCAGTTGATTAGGCTTCTCCTCTTTTTTTCCCTCATCATTATCATCATCATCAAATAATCCATTATTAATATTACGAGTTAGTTGAAGGGATTAAATATGTAGAATCAGTTGATTATAGGTGAAAAATCTCTGTTAAAAAGATGATTCTCACTGTTCAGAAGATGTATTAGCATACTCTGCGCAAAATGCAAATGGATCAAGAATAAAGTGGCAAAGTGCACAACACCAACTTGTATAGTTTAGGGTGGCAGGATAGAAAAGTACGACTGAGGAGATGATAGTGTAAATGAAGATAAACTTGTACTAGTAAAATCTATAAATGATGTACTAAAAGCAAAAGAAGGGTCAACACCTTTGAAATTTGAAAAAGATCCACTCAATGTAAAAGATGGTGCAAAAAAAGAAAGACTAGAACCCACATAGTTAGCGAGTGGTGCAAAAGAATAAGGACTTGAACCCTTAATATTTTCATGGACTAGAGCTAGCGTATAATAGAACGATAAGACATCTATCTCATATCCACTACTATGTGCAATATCTACTAATAACTCTTTAGTGGAAATAAAATCGTGTCCCTGCTTTCCTGAGTTAGCTTCTAGTTCTGGTGTCTTCTGCAAATAAGAAGCCGATGGAGCAGGTTGAGAGACCATCATCTCTCAATATTCACCTAGGACTTGCAGTATTGTCCTAATATCTTCACTTGCCCTTTCCCTGAATCCTGTATAATCAAGTATCAGAGGGTCAGTAATGGCAAGCCTATATAATTCATCCAATACATTGACCTATGGAAAAAAAAAAAAAAAGTTAACAATTATATGCTTGGATGAAGTACGGAAGTATACAAAATAAAATTAAATGTAAGCATAAAAAACCTTACCATAAATTTCATGCAATAATAAATACAATGTGCTCATAACACCTATCTTTTTGTATTTTTCTCTCAACTAAAGGGTATGCAAAGACCTAAAATTGAACGGCATCTGGAATATATGTTGCTATCGACCGAACTGGTGGAGGACATAGTTTGCATGGTGGAACTCAACGATTCAAAAGTAAATAATAAGAACAGATGCAGGCTATATATTTGGAGACACTAAACAATAGTTAGGAATTAACTTTTAGATACTCAAAGGGTCATACGGTTGCCAAATAGACTCATTATTCTTCATCTAATCCAACAATATCCTATAGGGCTACAAGGCCTCTATGGTCAGACGAATATACTAGTGGATACGCCTCCATCTAAAACCCAACGATAGACTCAAAAGGTATATTTCCAATTAAGAATCTGGTTGAAGGGACGGTGGTAAAGCCAGTCACAAGAAACAAACTCATACCTATAAGTGCAATAATGTTAAACGACTACTAATATTCACCTCATCATAGTTTATTGCACTGTATATTTCTTTATATAAGTGTATCAAAATTGCTAATCCTTAACTATAATAATCAACTTCATCAAAATCAGCAAGTAATAGCAAATACATCAACATGGGTTTTTTGAGCCAAATCCGTTCAGGGTGAAAAAAAATGAGCCAAATCCATGTCAGAGAAAAATATTACACCGAGATGCTATAAATGCTCTGAAAGTCGGATTCATGAGGTCCGATATATCAATTAATATGGCTCCGACTTCAAGAATTTTTTTTTAAAAAAATTATAACTGAAGTCGAACCCAATGGGTCCGACTTCAAGAATTTTTAAAAAAAGAAAATAAAATTATAACTTAAGTCATATTTAGCTACATAACAAAATAAAATAAAAAAATAAAATTATATCTAAAACTAATACTATTAATTAAAAAAATTAGATTGAAATTAAAATTTTTAATATTATAAAATTGTGTTTTATTAAATTGATATTTTAAGATATCAATTGAATAAGTAATTGTTAATTCTACATGTAAAGTGATTTTAACATACAACACCCATAATTTAATCATTAATTACATTATCATCTAATGGCTAAAAATTATTTTGTTATGTAGCTAAATATGATTTAAAAAAATTAAATTATTTCACAAATTAACTATTCTCAATCCGGTCTTTCATTTTTTTTTCTCTTGCCAATAATTACTCTCTTAAATCTCTCTCTTTAATTTACTATTCATTATGATGAATATTAATTTTAAATTAAATAATAGTTTTATTTAAATTCATGTTTAAAATGTGGTAAAAAAGAAAATTTTTATCTTAAGTAATCCAATGAGACAATGAAAAATTCTTATTCTTGGAAATCGGTAATCATTTTAATGAAAAATAAAATGAAAGATATTGTGTGTACTCATCAAGTTTATATATGCTTCTCACAAATAATTTTTTTTATTTCGATAAAAATTTATTCTTTATTTAAATTACTATTCGATGACAACCAACCAAAAAAAAAACATAAAGTCTACTCAAAAAAATATTCATTTGATGACAACAACTTTATTTGATATATACTTACTTTTTAGTTATATAATAATAAATGCTAATATTTTCGTATATATACGAATTACAATGAAAATCGGTTAAGTTTTATAAAGTCAATTCTTTATTTACTTTTTGGTTGGCTTGCATGTTTATATTTTCATGAATGATAACATCATTACTTTTTTAACATAATTATTAATATTTATAATAATTCATAATTATAAATTCTTAAACTTTTATGAATAATTCAAAATAAATCAAGGTAAGAGATGTGAGAGGTGATGATTATGATGCCAAATGTGAAAATAATAAAAATTATTATTATTAATTATTTGTAAACTGTGGGTTAAAGATAAATGTAAGAAATAATACTTCATTAAAATTAGTATTAGAAACTAATATTGAACCAGTCCCAACCAATTTTTTTAAAAAAATTTTTAATATAATAGTAAATGTTATGAGCTTTTTGAAATTATGTTGAAAGATATGAAAACTTAAAAAAAAATTTACCAACATATCATTAGCAATCATTTTAATTATTAATTTTCTTCTTAAATATAGATTTATAGATGCATTAATTCTTTAGTATACATTAAGAATTTAAGTGTATTAGTGAATGGCTTCTTATTATACTAGTGATAATTATTATAATATATTAGTAATGATATTTTAAACAACCACATACTAATAAAGAAATCATTATTAATTATATACTTAAAGTGTTTATAATTATATATTATTATACTTAATAGTTAGTTACTAATACATTAACTAAATATTATTAAAATATTATAACAACTATTAGACCGATGCATCAAAAAGTCATTGATAATACATTGGTGCACTTTAATTCTTTAATTTTGGTTATATAAATTTTAACAAACACATATCTATAGCCTTAACAAAAAAAATTTTATTTTATTTTTTTAAAATTCTTGAAGTCGGAGCTATTGGTTCTAACTTCAAGTCTTTTTTTAAAAAAAAAATATTAATTGACAAATCGGACCCCATAAATCTGACTTCCAGAGCATCTATAGCATTTCGATGTAATATTTTTCTCTGACACGGATTTGGCTCATTTTTTTTCACCATGAACGGATTTTGCTAAAAAAAACCCATCAACATGACCCTATGTCCAGTCTGATCTAGTATCAAGTATCCTCCAATCAATCTCATAATATATGCCCAAGTAAATTGTCATATAATCACATCATCCGAAATGGTTGGAAATGTCTAAGTGAACCATGGGATACTGAACCTCTGTCCATCCATTATTTCTGGAGGTGGAGTCACACCAAAAAACTATTGACACATGATTTTCTAATTGTAATTTGTCTGACCAGAAATGACATGTCTCTTACATGGTAGCCTAAGTTGGATAGCAACATCTTGTCGGGTGATTATTATCTCCCCCTAATCAAGTAAAAAGTATATGTTTTTGGCTGTCATCTCTCCACAAGAGATGAAACTAATGCTACATTAAAGTCGACATAGCCAAGTCAAGACACCCTATAAAAACCTACTCTAATTAGGTAGAGAACAATGACAAGCAGGGAATCAAAGATATGATTCTCATGTATTACCCGTTGTATATGTAGAATGCGATCAGTCTGTAATATGCATTTATAATATTAACATATAATGATTTATAATCAGTCATAAAAAATAAATTTAATTATGTTATTTTACTTATCTTTGTCACATGGTCTATAACACACGACGAGTCTACAAATATAGGAGTGAGTCATCCTCAGGCTTCGAATGCACAATGCTAGGATGATTAGCCATTATATTGTTATAATATCAAAATTAAAGTTAAAACTATTATTTTCAAATTTATATAACTAAGAAGTAACTTTTGTATAAGAAAATTATAATCTAGTTTAAAAGAAATGGCAATTGTTGCAAATAAATTTACATGTCAAGAAACTAACTCATTATCTGTGATATAAGGGAACTTCAAAGCCAATAAAAAAAAAGGGCAACTGTTACTAAGAAATTCTTATGTTAAGAAACTAACTTATCAAATGTTATATAAGTAAACTATAAATACTGTAAAAAAAATGGAATTATATTACAAAAAAAGTTTACAGTGAAATTATGTTAACCAAGTAAAAAACACGATAAAATAAACTATATCAACATCCACTTGCCCATTGTGACCAATTTGTCTATACAAGCCACATTGTTGCTATTTTTTTGGCCCTTTATGTCAATCCATCCTATTCCAAATTTTGGAGAATTTCGGCCTACCTCTTTGGCAAATTGTAGCAGGATTAGGCGCTAGCTATGGACCTATTATTTGGGGCCAATATAATTTCCCTCCCATCAGTTGAAACTCTATCTTATATATATTAATAATGGTGTCCAGCCAGAAAAATTCGACCCATGTATTGGAGCAGATCAATAGAGACCGCGACATATGCAACAAATACATGTTGGTATGGATGCTTTTAAATTTGAAACTCACCACAGTTATGGATGCAACGGGACAGGTGCACCTTATAACATTGACTGTATTGATTGTTTGTCATATTGTACAACTCTTCAATCTCAAATTTTGATGCTCACCTGTCAAAATTATGTACAACTAAGGAGATGCACTTTGTATCAATGATGATAGCTTTTTCATCATATCCTTTGGAAAAATGGCGCTAGCCTCAAGTTATGTGGTTATTGTTTGCGCTCGTTCCACTTAATATCTATTTGGCCTATACATGGTTGTTTTTACCAATCCACTAAGGGTAAAAATCTAACCCCCTTAATATATTGTTGATACATTTAGTCGAATTTGTAGTCATATACCCCCAACATCGACCCTCAACATCGTATGCACAAAACCATTTTCTTTTTAGAATATCCTCGATTCAGTTTACGGCCTCTACATAGAATTGACGTAATTGGGCCAATTATTCGTTCACTTGATGTCGTTCATGCAAGTAACCTAGATTAATAGTTATCCATAAATAAACATTTTGACACAATACCTATCAACTCATTTAATAGGATTAGTAAAACATAACAATATTGATCTTCTTTAACTACTTACTTCTAAACCTTGTGTTCAGGTTTCTTACAATATGTCTTAAACAAAACACATAATATGCGTACAATGGCTGCCACCTACTTTTTTATTAGAAATAGCAGCCAAAATTTCAAGATATCTATAGGAAATCAAGAAAATTCCTATTTTATTTAGCAAAACTCATTGTCAGAGTAAGAAAAAGAACCATGCCTATGACTCATGCATCTCGTTCTCGACAACTGTAAATGCTAAAGGTACAACTTTGTTAGCTCCATTTTGTGAATTTGCAATGAGCACAGTACCCTTATACTTCCATATAAAAAGGTTCTATCAACTTGAACCATTGGCTTTAGGTAATCAAACGCATCAATACATGGCTTAAAGGTCTAAAAAACTAGATGAAACATCGTTAAATGTTCTACAGTTGAGTTACTCTATGGGCACTCTTTATGAACAAACTCATAATATGAGCTAGGTATAAAGTGGACAACCATAGCCAACCATTTTAGCAAGAAAACATATGATTATTCCTTATTTTCAAACACAATGTTAATTGCTCAATGCTTTGTCATCCACGCTTTTTTGTATGACACAATATAGCCAAATATGCTATGCACCTTTTTAATAATTTGCCGACCAAAGAATTCTCAACCACCATTCACACTATGTATGACGAAATGACATCAAAGTCAGGTTTTGGATAATCCTAAGACAATAATGAAGAAATATGTATGTGTGGGCTATTATATCTTGTTATTTTCAATGCCTTTCCTTGTCATCTCATCTTGTTCTAATTCTACAATTACACCGACCACCATACTCTAGACAACGATATTCTTCATACTTTTTTTACGAGTAATGCACCCTAAAGGTGTGATATTTATAAATAGAGTATATCTTAACTATACGACGCATGGATTGTTTATCTTGGAATCTCATACCAATATACAACCCATAACTATTGTTCAAATCAATGTTTTCAGTCATCTCAGGGATCTCAATAGAATTCTCATTATCTGAGACAATCTATGAAAGCATGGCATACATTCAATCCACATATTGAGCCAATAGAGTGATCCCTGTCTCATTAGCATCATCTCTATCATAATCATCTTATTCATGGTCATTGACATTTTGGGAAATTCACCCTTCTCTTCAAAGTCGTCTATTATATTCTCCATCACATATGGGGGAGAGAGTAGACTAGTATTAAAAATAAGTTGATGTGATGACTTTCGTTGGGACGTTAAGTCGACGATAGGTTGAGATTGAAAGATGTGAACATCTACTATATAAGAGTTAAATTGTAAGCCATACTTGTTCATACATTGGACCTAGCTAATGGACGAGAGGGACAGCAGTGCATACTCTTCAGCTTGTGCTATATTCAAATTAATATCAGCAATTGATATATATACATCTATATCTGATACACCCAACTGGCTTGAAAATTTTTGGTTGGCTTCCTATATAGTTTGATTATCAGAATTATCCTCCAGTGTGTAGGCCAAGTACCTCATAAGATTCTAGGCATGAGAGTACTTCTATATCAAGTCAGATACAAATTAATTTTAAGTCTAATCATAACTTTTTGTCCACCACCTTCTTCAACCCATTAAGAATAATGTTTGTGTCAACTCTTAATATTTTAAATCTATCACATATAAATGTTGCACTTTCTTCGTCATCATAAATCTTGCCATTTGCATAGATACATATAATTTCCTTCCTCAAACTTATTATAACTCCTATCAAGGAATTGGTGCATGAAACGTGAAAAAAATCAATTAATAACATATATTTTCTACATATAAATAACTAATGTAATTATATTTTATAAATATCTCTATAAATAAATATTACAAATAAATTATTACATAGTACCTAAATAAAAATATATACCTCATTAATTTTTAATTTATTTATTTTATATATGTATTACAATATATTTACTCATATATATACATATCTATATTTTTTTACAACATTTTTATTTATTTCTTTCAAATAAGTAACTAGTTATTTCATTATTTTATTCACAAATAAATGTTTTTCTCCTTTTCAAATTACATTTAATTATTTTTTTCATTTTCTTCCATGACACATTTATTCAAAATTATTCATATATATCTATAAAATATATCTACTAAAGTTTATGTGTTTTTTTATTAATTTTGTTGGTAAAAAAAATTATAAAAATTTTTATTCCTAACATTTAGAAATACAGATAACATATCTTAACACAAATAATATGTTACAAAACAACTTTTATATAACTGCAACTATATATTCAAATTATTCTTTTCCAACTAAATGCCAATAAACAAAAAATATAAATATAACACATAAATTATATGAATTTGAAGATAATATATTATTCCAAATCTTTTTTCTTACCTATAAAAATAAATTTGTTAATCAACAAACAACTTTTATCTGTAGTTTATTATATCTTTTCCTTTCATTGGACCACAAATTGATTTTTTGCTTGAATATACAAAAAGTATCAAACATCTTTACATGTAAACATACTTATAAGAGAACTAAATATATTCAAAAATATTGAAGAAAAACAATAGACATTAAATAAACTTCTAGTTTTTTTTCCACATCAATTATTAAAAAAAGTATAAAAAATAACCTTAAATTCTTTTAGATATATAACTCTGCTTCAACTTTGCACAAATTTTATAGATAGAGTGCACGATGAAACTTTTAATTTTATAGAAAAGTGATTAGCACAATAAACAGAATACTGCTCTTGTTAAAACTCTAAAGGAGATTAGAGAGTTTTGCAAAAATGCTCTTGCTCTTGTTAAAATTAATGATGAGAGTTTTGCACTAGCAACATGGAAAAAATTTGAAGCTTGAACGATTTGAAGCGACAAATTGTAGATATAAAGAAATGAAAGAACTTTAAAGATAATAGATGAAAGAAGCAAACAATAAGCAAATGATTGGAGTTTTTTGAAGAAGCAAGCAAAGTGAAGTCTCGTGTATATATATAAAAAACAAATGTAGAGCCATGACCTGCAAATAATTTGCGTTTGAAAAATGCAGCCATCACATGCAGCCCATTAAGGCTAAAACTAGTGCAACCATTAAGGCTGCATCAAGTGACTACTTTAGGGTCACGGGTCACGGGTTCGTGGTTAAAAAAAAAAAAGGTCACGGAATCAGAAATGTCGAGACCCTTTTGAATAAAAAAAATTAAAAATAATAAACAAGGGGGTGGCGAAATTAGAGATGTCACAACCATCTAAAATTTAAAAAGAAAAAGATCACAACATCCTTGATGCCACGACCCTTTAAAGAGAAATTTTAAGCATCACAGGAAATAGTTTTGGTAGTTGTATATTTTAGTTTTAAGTTTTTTCTTTTTTACATATTGATGTCAAAAAGCCTCTTAAACAAAGCTGAACAGAGAACAAAAATAATCAAACAAGCATTTGAGAGAAGATATCTATTTATTTTTTATTACATAAAGATATTTATACAAAAGATACAAAACTCACCGTTTACCAACTCTCTTAAAATTTTGTTAATACCCCATACTTCGTTACAACAAGCATAGTCCAAACAATTTTACATTAATTATAAAATTCAAATTTTCACTCGTTATGATAAGATCAATAATGACTCTCTAAAATAATAAAAACAAATTGCATTTAAAGTTAGCTCTATTGCACTTTGGAGTTAACTCTATTCCAACTTTAGAGTTACCTAATTTATAATTTGAAATTAACTCTCTTTCTCTTTGAGTTAGCTTCTCTACTCTTTTTTTTTTTTTTAGAGTAGACTTAACTATTCTTAGAGTTAACTCCAATATTTATAAAATGTCTATATTATTATTTTTATTTAGATATGCTATAGCTTCCCTTTTTCTTATATTCTTATGGATCTTTGATTTGTTCCAATACCAGTGGCCTTCACTTACTCTGCTTCGTCCTCCCTCATCAGTGTCTCTCCTCCCACCCTCCTCAATTATTTTTAGATACTATTTTCCCACTTGTCCTGCTTGTTACTATTTTCATGTTTATTCTTTCATAAAAAGTAAAAGTTGCAGTTCATTGCAACACCTCAAATCAATCCCTTGCTTTAATTTAACTAATACAACAAAATTGCAATCCTTTTCCATTTTAAAGTTTTATTCATATGTGAAAATGTTGAAAACATTAGTAAAATAATTTCAAAGAACGACTAACTTCTAAAACAAGCATGCTTGTTGTATTAATGTTTTAATGTATTTGTTGCATAATAGAGTAACAGAGCATATTCCTCTTTATTCATCAATAAAACTAGTGATCCCTCGAGACCACTTTTCTTGTAAGGCATAGGCCAACGAGTGTTTAAGGCAATGAAGCTCTTAGAATAGATGACTAGGAAGACTCACTTGTGCTTGCTTTCGATTAGCATCTATGGCCTTTGGCTTGTGTATGGCTCCACCAAATGACCAAAAGGTTGGGAAAGACTTGGCAAAAGGAAGTTTCACTAACGAAATGCTTTTGAAAGTGGGGGTTACTTTATAAAGTCTTGAGGAAGAGCTACTATGCTGAAAGGAGCTTAAAGTTAGAGAGACGAGAGCCCTAAAAACTTTGGGATCTAAAGACTCAAAATGCACTATAAAACTGAGATAAACTGATGAGTTTTAAGTTTACTTAGATGATAGAGTAAGATGAGAATCAAGTTTTATTTCCCTGCACATTTTAGGGTTGAATATGCCATGTGATAAACTATAAATCGTTTATATTTAATATAGATAGTTTTATATTTTAAATTTTAAATTTAATTTTTTTAATTTTATAGTTAAAAATTTATTTTTATTATGTTTTATTATTTCTTTTAAAATTTAAAAATAATAATTAAAATTTTAAATAAATAAATAAATTATCCAAACCTAATCTAAACAATCTAAATCAAGATTATCATCCCTTGCACTTCCTAAAATTTGTCACTAATGCAACAGAAGAATGAGATTCTGTGAAATGCATGTTGTATGGTTGTCTTCGAAATGTAAAGGATTTTGTCAACAGTAAAAAGTGAATGATTTATGCTATTGAGTTCTACTTCTATTTTTACAAAATATATTTTAAAAATTTATAAACAAATATAACATGTAAATATTTTTTGAGATATTAAATTATATGATGTTAAATTATAAAAATTATTTTTAAGTCAACAAAAAACTATAAAAATGTTCACATGTCATATATTTAATTAAAAAATTAATAATAAGTAGTTACAAAATATATTTTAAGTTTCCATCATTATAATTTGCCTCTTTTAATTTAATTTAAAGAGTTTGATTCATAATTTGTATCATTAACACTTAACTAATTTATGATATTTTGTATTAATTAAAATAATGAACTATGTTATTATTAAAAGTATATTTCAACTATACCTTGAATAATTTTATAATCTTTTAAAGTTATTGACATTTTAAAATTGAATCAATTCATTAATCCTAACAGTAATTTTGGAGTAGTTTGAAAATATTTAAAATATAATTAAAACAAAATATTTAACAATAAGTTTGTTTGTTCTTTTATGTAATTATTTTTGGTGATTAAATAGAAATTGATCAAACCATGATATCATTGAATGGCACATTTTATATCCACGAAAAATTATATTGTAATTTATCTTTCTTTTTTATTCCTAGCAGATGAAATATTTTAAAATATATATAATAGTTTGGTTAAAACCAAAACTATAAATTTTTTTTTTCTCTTTTATTTCCCTGCTCTTCTTCATATCTGTTTTCCAGTAGAACTCGAATCTTAACATTACAAAAGTCTCTCAATCCCTAAGTTTAAACGTTTTTTACCACTTAAGTCACTCATTTATACGTTAATCAAATGTAATTATAATTTCATAGTATCATTTGTAGTATTTGTTGCTATTTATGCAACACAATTTTATTAACTAAATTAATAATTACTGATTGTTAAATGATATAATTAAATGAATTTAAGTGATAATAATTTATTGCATAAACAATGGCATGTCATTGTAAAATCATCCATCTTGTAAACAAAATCTTAAGAAGACACAGTTAACATAGTGAAAGTTTAGTCATTTAGATTCTTTTATGGAAAGCTTGATATCTTAGGGATTGAGTTTTTTTATTGTTAATCTCTTTGAATTTTATAAAAATTATTTCTTTTTTATTATTATTACATATTCTGAGGTGATCCAATGATAACAAAATTCCACCTATCAAAGAGTTTAAGCTTTCTATATCAAAATTTGAGTTATTCTAGAGAATAACTTGAAACAATACATAACAATATAATCACTAGTGAGAACGAAATAAGGAAAATTCCAACGACAAAAATGTAATACAACCCAATAACATGATACTACAAGAGTAAAATAATATTTTGGCTATTGAAAAATACCAATTTAGTCTTAATTTAAAAAAATTAATCATTTTAATTTTGACTTAAAACTAAGTTGATGTTATTAGAATCCCTACTAAAATGATAACACTAAAATTTTTGGTTATTATAATTATCACAGAGGTAGGAATATTTGCAAAAAGAAGAGAAATGTTGATCATCATTAAGAAGTTGATTGTAATTTGTACATATAGATGTGTGTGTATATGAATATTTTTTCATCTATAATTCTAACGCCAAATAAAACATTTTCTTAATACTTGATGCATTAACATTTCACTTAATGATTTATCTAATTATTTACCTAATCATATATTCCAAATTAAAATGGCGAACAATTTTAAAAAGTATATAACATACATAAATTTCTTATTCTATAATTTTATACTCACTAATAATTTTGCATTGTCCTCTCTCACCCGGTTTCTACACTTTCTGCACTTGAACACACACACACACACACACACACACACTCACACACACATATATATATATATATAACTTCTTCTTTTTATTTGTTTATATCGTCAATTCTATTTTCCTTAATTCCATTCTTAAAAGAGACCCTTCCCCCCTTTTTCTATTGAAAAAACAAACGTACACTTTCAGTCAAAAAAGCTAAAATTCAAGATAAGTCAGAACCGTGTATATATATATATATATAGCACTTTTTCTTAGCTGAATCTATTGTTCTAACAACTGTTAGGAATTTCACAATAATAGTTATCCGTGTGTATGTGTGTGTATGTGTATTTACTCATTTTGTGGACCATTATCAAAACTTACTCTAAGGAAAAGAAATGTTCGATATAAATAAAGGAGAATGTCCCAAAAACAAAAGGGACTCTTCTCTACAATATCTTTTGTGGACCAGTATCATATTAATTTTTTTAATTAATAAAACAATTTAGTTTGAAATCAGGTATCATTTTGCCTACATATTGCACCCTATTATTAAAGTGTGAACCTAAAATTTATCCTTGGTTTACATGAGATGTCCACTTGTCAAAATAAATTCATTCAAACCCATCTAAAAAGAAAAAAAAAACATCTATTTAGATTTCAAATTCAAATTTTAAATGTTGAGTTTTTAAATATTGTTATATATATATATATATATATATATATATATATATATATATATATATATATATATATATGACTGATCCTCTTCTTATATCTGTTTGCATTAGTTGGAGCTCTACATAGTTTGTTTTTCCTACGTTTTCTAACCGGGATATAGAAAGCATGTATAGTTTAGCCTAGAAATGCATCCAATTGAAACCAATATCTAGTGCCCACAAGCTGACAAGACTTACGATTGGAATCCTTGAAGAAAATACTGAGGTGAGGAATTTATATTCCATTATTTCCTTAAACATTTAGGCCATGCTACTACTTCTTTTTGTTTCATTATTCTTTTATTTGATTCATTGTTCTCTTTCCCCATTTTTAATCTTCAATGAGCTTTTTGAATTGATTCAATATACTGTATGTTTAGTTTAATTATAGCTATTGAAATAATTTTATTATTGTCTAATTTAATTTTACATCTGTTGACTATTGCCTAGATGTTAAATGGTTTATGGTTATGCAATAGAAGAAGAAATGAAAAATTTTTCCGAGATTGTTGATGATTACATACAAGGGAAGAAATGTATTACGTTATAAAGTAGTGGATTTCTTAAAATTGATTTATTTTGTCACAGTCTATGTTGCCTACAGGTGTAATAAATTACTGTCTCTTGATATTAAGATTTTCGAATTGGTCATGATTGCGAATTAGTCATGATTGCTTTCTAAACCAATTTAGTATTGAAATTTCTTAATGCAATCAATTTTATATTGCAACTTTATGCTGTCATTGGCGGATGTGGATCTAAACTTTTTGATGGAAGATGAAAGTTTGGTGGATACAAATAATAACGTTATCATTATCCTTGAGCATCACAATGGCAAGATTCTTTTAAGATAAATAAATTTGGATTAGGGACATCCATTAGCTATATATATATATATATATATCTTCTATCACACTTTTAGACGCGTGGGTCTTAGATAATAGTCATTTCCACATGGATTGCTTGATCACTTAGAAAGATATCTCCATGTAAGTACTAGATTTAAGTTGTTATTCCTTTTTTTTTTTTCGTTGCCCGAAAATGGGATCATGGTTTTTTAAAAGTATGTTAAGAGGGTATTTGAATATAATTCATAAGATCCTAATTTATGAGAAATTAATGTATTTTATATTACATATTTGCTTTTTTTGCATATCAAATTTTGCTTCATGATATATCAATATTTGGTTTAAAGTACATGTCTTACTTTTCACAATAAAATATGACGTAAGTTGCAGTAAATAATCTTGGAAACCTGAAAATGTTAGGTAATTTATATACTTCCTTATATTTGAGTGACCTAAGGTTTGCATATGTGTGTTTTTTTATTAAAATTTTTTAATCTATATTATTATCCATTTTGTATTGTACATCTTTTGTATTTAGAGTGCAAGAAAAAGACATATATAATTTTGGAGAATCATAAAATTGTTTGTGGAAGAGTTTAGTATTATGGGATTAGTTGGAATAATATTTACTATAACCTTAAAAATCATTATAGCTATTAGAAAGAGTTCCTTATATCACTATCATAGACTGAGTTGTTTTAAACATTTGCATATAGAATGGAAGACTTTTTAGTACTTTGCGTCTTTCAATTAGACTACTAGGCGATTCAAGTGAATAATTGGTTTAAAATATTTCTTTTCAAACCTTTATCTACGATACATTCACAACCTACATTTTTGTATGCCATTGTAAATTATTTATTACAGGTCCTCAAAATGCAAGTAGGAATCATAGGTTTGCTTTCATTTTGTATTCCCATAATGCCTGTGCTGATTATTTAGGTAATAGATAATTAATATTTTATTGGAAAGACAATGGTAATACCCCTACCGTCACATGGGTAGATCCAAAGTAAGTGTTCTGATCATTTTGCTTGCGCCCATGTATTTTCCTATTTGATAGGACATAGTTGTTAAAGGTTATGTTGAACTTTAGGCTTTATTGCGACCTTTTTTAGCACGTGCAGAACAAAATTTAGAAAAAAAATGTTAATATTGTCAATAACAAACCTTTATTCTTTCATATAGGCGTCTATTTGGTATTTTAAATCTTCTTTTTTTTAAGCAAAAAAGATTACATTGATTTTTTCTTTTTACCCCTCTCGGCAAAGAGCAAGATATATTTGACAAAATTTCTTTATTTTTTATATAGTGTCATCAATATTTATTATCATTGCTACAGTGGGTTTTCACAAACAAATTACAAAGAATTGAATGCATTGTATGAGAAGTAGAGGACCACTGTCTATCTTTTTCTTAAAGAAAGAAATTTCAATCATCTTACTTTGAGACATGGACTTGTGCTTTGTGTCTAGGATTCAAAATCTCGGCATTTCCATGCAGATCAGTTTGGTGGACAAGAACCACGAGAAGCCCCATCCAAAAGCTTCAACACAAAATTTCCTATCTTTGATAAGGTGATTCCTAATAATTTTACTTGATTAATAATAATAATTCATAATTAAATATTCTACTTCACATGTTACTTTTATTTTTATTTTTATTAATTATTAATTAAATATAAAACAAATTATTAGAAATTTTGTCAAGGATATTAAATTATAAAATTATTTAGTATCTTTTTAATTCGTAAAATTACTCTTTTTTTAATTTTTAATTTATTTTATCTCCAAACTATTTTGCATTTGGTGTCCAACATCTTATATAGTTTCTTTATTACTAATTATATAATGAAATAATTTCATATTTGTTATGAATAAACATTATGTAGATGTTTATCTCCTCATATTTCCTCAAGTTGTAACTCTAAAACCTTTATACATTCATCTCCTACCTTTATGTCTCTCTTTATTGTTTATTATTTCATAATTAGAATGTGACATTTGGATTATTTGTAATTACAAATTTGTACCCATAAATAGGCACTTTATTTGTATTGAAAGGTATAAATAAAATTAAGTATTATTTCTCTTATTCTCTATATTTTCTTTTCTCTATCTCTTTTTAATTATTTCATAATACGTTATCGACACAATTGCTTCCTTAAATTTGCTTTCTCAAGTTTTGCTATCTTATTTTGAATGTATGATTGCTTTCTCAAGCACTTATTTTTATGAGAATTGTTAGGTTTATAATCCCCTTTCTTTGTTCTATTTGAATAATTTGAGATTCTTATAATTTGAAACAAAAAATGAATTAGTTCATCTTTCTTATTGTCTTTGATTGCGTAAGCCTTGTTCTTATACTTATGCTTTGACAATAATTTCTATTTTTTGTACATCCATCTCACAATTATAATGTTGGATTCAAAGATTGCAATTATTTATCTCATCAATTTCCTTTTATTAGATTTTGATCAATGGTTTAGCTTTCTACCCCTTCTTATGATATTTATTCTTCATGAATTAGGTATAAACTATGTACTTCTGATTTGTTAATGATTTGTTCATATCCTGAATATATAAATTATATTTTACAAATTGAGTATATAAACTATAAATGCATTTATCTTCATAATAATGTTATCACTTGAATTCTATAATATTAGATGTTGCCTAATTTATTTTGTATTTATATATTAGTACTAAAATGTTGAATCTCGTAAAACTTGAATTTGTGACTCTTGACATTACGAGGAAGAATTATTTATCCTAGGTGTTAGATGTTGAGATTCATTTAGATACAAATGGTCTTAGAGACACTATCAAAAAAGGAATTGAAGCATCTAATCAAAATAAGGGCAAAGCTATGATCTTTCTTTGTCACCATCTCCATGAAGGATTAAAAACTAAGTATATTACAATAAAAGACCCATTTATTCTTTTGAATAGTTTAAAAGAAAGATGTGATTACCAAAAAATTGTCATTATTCTAAAAGTTCGCTATGAATGGATGCATTTAAGGTTTCAAAATCTTAAAACAGTGAGTGAGTATAATTTTATAATGTTTAGAGTCAGTTCTCAATTAAAACTATGTGGAGACAAAATCACCAATGAAAAATATTAGAAAAAACATTATCCACTTTCTATGTATCCAATTTACTCCTACAGTAACAATATCAAAAAAAAGGTTTTAAAAAATATTCCCAGTTGGTTTCTTGTCTCCTTATGGCTGAACAAAATAATGAATTTTTTATGAAAGATTATGAGTCTTGTCCGATTGGCTCTGCTCTATTCCCTAAAGTGAATGTAGCAATACACGACTATTTCACTTATAAACAAACTCATCACCAGGGATGTGGTGTTAACCGTGGCAAAGGTTATGGTTCTAGTCGCGGTTGTGTTTCTTATACCAAGAATTGAACTTCCCACCAAATGTGGAAAAAAAAAAAGAATGACAAGGAAAAGGGTGGGCAAAATAACAAATATATTAAGAACATATGCTATCGTTATGATGGCAAAGGTAATTGGTCCGTACTTATCGTACACCAAAGCATCTTGTTGACATTTACCAATAATCGCTTAAAGGAAGAAATATGGAAACAAATTTTGCATGTGAAGATGATAACCTTAATCATGGCTATATTGATGTCACTCACTTAGATGTTGCTGATTTTTTTATTAATCCTAATGGAAAAATTAATCACCTAATTGGTGATGGAAATGTCCACAAAAAAATTTCTTATATTTTCTTTCAATGTGTTTTCTTAAGTAATCAAGAATTGACTTAAAAGATTATTATCCTTTCAAATATATTCTTACATTTGTAAGTAGTATTTTCTTATATTGATTATTGATACTTTTTTTTTAGGAAGTATGAGTGTTCGTTTGATTGGCGGCAATGTCAACAATAAAGATATATCTCTAGCAAATACTGCAACAACTCATACAATTCTTAAAGATAAAAAATATTTTTCTTATCTGGTAGCACAAGAAGCCAATATTAATATTATATCTAGTTTTCATAAAAAAAAAAATATTATATCTGGTACTACAAATTTAATTAAAGGCTCTGAAAGTGCTAATATTTTGTTATCTGGAGGAACAAAATTACACATTGATAGTGCATTATATTCTACTAAATATCATATAAATTTATTAAGTTTTAAGGATATCCTTTAAAATGGATATTATATTGAGACAATAAATGAAGGAAATATTGAATATCTGTATATCACTTATATAATCTCAATTAACAAATGCGTACATGAAAAACTCCTTGCACTTTCCTATGGTTTGTATTATATATATATATTAGTACAATTGAAACACACACTATCGTAAACTCGAAATTTAGAGATTATGATAAGTTTGTTGTTTGGCATGACCAATTAGGCTATCTTGAATCAATTATGATGTAAAAAATAATTGAAAATTCATGTGGACATCAATTAAAGAACCAACAGATTCTTCAATTTAAAAAGTTTTCTTATGCTATTTGTTCTTAAGGAAAGTTTATTATTTGACTATCACTATAAAAAATTGACAAAAATTGAGAATGAATTTCTTACATTTTTTGAATATATGCAAGGTGATATTTGTAGATCAATTTATCCACCATATAGACCATTTAGATATTTTATGGTTTTAATTGATATATCAACCAATGGTCACATGTGTTTTTGTTATCATCTTGTAATTTAACATTTGCAAGATTACTTGTTCAATTGATTCTATTGTAAGCACATTTTCTTGATTATCCAATTGAGAAAATGCGACTTGACAATGCTAGTGAATTTACTTCTTAATCTTTCAATGATTATTGTATTCCTATTGGAATTGATGTTGAACATCATATAACACATGTTCATGCACAAAATGATCTTATAAAATCATTCATTAAGCGTCTAAAATTAATTACAAGACCATTACTTATAAAATCAAGACTTTTAATTTCTACTTGGGAATATGCAATTTTGCATGTTGCAACACTAATTCACATCAGACCAATAAGTTATCATAAATTTTCACTTTTACAATTAGTGT
The DNA here is from genome assembly GCA_032878935.1 of Erythrophleum fordii. Lineage (NCBI taxonomy): Eukaryota > Viridiplantae > Streptophyta > Magnoliopsida > Fabales > Fabaceae > Erythrophleum > Erythrophleum fordii. The sequence continues at coordinate 32,063,342 of JAVQMF010000050.1, forward strand.
TCAGTTAGGAACCTAATATTTTTTATCTAAGAATTTTTTGGTGTATAGTATATGTTCCAATTGTCCCACCATAACATATTAAGTTAGGTCTTTAACAAAGGTTGGGAATATATATTCACGACTAGAACCATCAACAGGGGATTTATTCACGACTAAATTTGCCGATTGTTATTTTGATGAATCAATTTTCCTAACATTAGACGAGAGAACATAAATAGTTGGAAAAGGAAATTGTTAGAATAAATTATCATTATCTCATTTTGATCCCTATACAAAATAATGTAAATTAGAAGTTTAAAAGGTAATTCATCTACAAAGTTTAGCCAATAAGTTGCCAGATGCATTTACTGACAAAAAAAAAAGTGACCAAATCATATGTACCAATTGCTAATGCTCCAATTAAAGTTGATGTCCCTGTTGGACAATTTATTATTGCAAATGAATCTAATGTACGCATGAAGTATGGTAGATCTTTTGGTTCCAAAAATGAAATTCCTCGAAAAAGAAGTTAAGAACTAAGATAGCCAAATCGACGATGTGGATGAGGTGATTATAGAAGAGTCCTTAAACAAAATTACTATTTCAATTCCAGAAGAAACTTAGGTACTTGAAATAAGTGAAAATAAAGAGATTTCAATAAATTATGTCATGAATGGAATACAATGGAACCGAAATGAAGTCAATATTTTTTGCATATAATGTAGCACATGATATAATAAATTATGATGAAAATCATGAACCAAGGTATATTAAGGAATGCAGGTAAAGAGAGGATTGGTTAAAATGAAAAAACATAATCAAATCATAATTAAACTCACTTACAAAGAGAAAAATTTTCAGATTTGTAGTTCATACACCATAAGGTATAAAGCCAGTTGGATATAAATGGGTTTTTATGCAAAAACGAATTAAAATGGTGAAATTGTAAAATATAAGATGCAACTTATTACTCAAGGATTTTCACAATGACCTAGCATTGATTATGAAGAGACATACTCACCTATGGTAGATGCAACTACTTTTCGGTATTTAATTAGTTTAGCAATACATAAAGGACTCAATTTGTGTTTAATGTATGTTGTTACAAACCTATTTGTATGGCTCACTTGAAAATGATATTTATATAAAACTCCTTAAAGGTTTTAATTTGCCTGAAGCATATTAACCAAACTCTCAAAAAAATTACTCAATCAAATTGAACAAATTTTCTTTATGGATTGAAACAACCTTATTGCATATGGTACAAATGTCTTAGTAAATATTTGTTGAAGGAATGATATAAAAATGACTCCATTTGTCTATGTACTTTTATTAAAAGATATGGGAATGAGTTTCTTATCATTGGTATTTATGTCAAATGACTTAAATATTATTGGAATTCCTGAAGAGCTTTCAAAAGTTATAAATTGCTTAAAGAAAGAATTTGCAATGAAAGATTTAGGAAGAATAAAAAATTTTCTTGGATTACAAATTAAACATTTAAAAAATAAAATTGTTATACATCAAGAAACTTATATAACAAATGTGTTGAAACACATTTATATGGACAAATCATACCCTTATGCATCCTAATGGTTGTAAGGACACTAAATGTGAACAAAAATCCCTTTAGACCTCGAGAAAAGAATGAAGAACTACTTGGCCCTGAAATATGATACCTTAGTTCAATTGGAGTACTAATGCATCCTATTAGTCATACACAACCTGCTATATCATTTATTGTTAATTTATTAGCAAGATATAGTTCTTCACCTACACGAAGATATTGGAATTGAGTTATGTATGTATTTCATTATCTTAGAGGTATGATGGATACGAATTTATTTTATATGAATGCACTTAAATCAAATCTAATTGGTTATACAGATACAAGATATCTGTTTGATTCTTATAATGGTCGATTATAAATATGATATTTGTTTATATGTAGAGCTACAGCCATTTTATGGTGATCTATGAAATAAACTATAACAGCTACATCGTCTAATCATGTAGAAATTTTAGTAATACATAAGGCAAGTAGGGAATGTGTCTAGTTAAAATCTATGATTCAGCATATATGAAAGACTTGTGGCTTATTTTTTGAAAAAATAATTTCAACTATCTTATATGAAGATAATATTGCATGCATCACTTAATTGAAAAAAAAGGATATATTAAAGAAAATAGAACAAAATATATTTTACTAAAATTCTTTTTTACTCATGATCTTTAAAAGATTTGTGATATAAATATTTAGCAAATCCGTTCAAGTGATAATTTAATAGATTTGTTTGCGAAGGCACTTCCTATGATTATATTTGAAAAATTTGTTTATAATATTGGAGTTCTTCAACTTAAAAATCTTAATTGATGTTGTCATGAGAGGGAGTTAATACGTACTATACTCTTTTTTCCTTTGTCATAGAATTTGTTGCACTCGATTTTTTTTAACAAGATTGATACTTATGAAATATAAGAATAAAGTATTCTTTTTCTTTCACTAGTTTTGTTTTTTACAGGGTTTACCTAGCAAGGTTTTTACGAGATAGATTTTTAAAATAAATTGATATTAAGGGGGAATGTTATGACTAAACATTATATGGATTTTCATCCCCTCATATTTTTTCAAGAGTTGTAAATCGAAGACATTTATCTCCCACATTTATGTCCCTTTTATTGTTCATTATTTTACAATTAGGATATAATTTTTAAATTATTTGTAATTATAAACTTGTATCTATAAATAGACACCTCACTTGTATTGAGAAGTATAAATAAAATTGAGTATCATTTTTTTTATTCTTTATGTTCTCTAAATTCTTTTTTTTTTTTGGTATCTTTTTTTAATTATTTCATAATAATATTCATTATATATATATATTAATTAGGGTGGGATCCATATAAATACAAGGATTCATATCAATCAATCAAATTATAAAAAAATAAGTCAAAAGTAAAAGTAAAAAGAAAAATAATGTTTATAAATAATAAGTACTGTTTATCCTAATTTGGAGATTATATATGCAGATTATAACTTGAAAAAAAAAAAAAATATAGACAAGCTGCGTTCGCGATGCACAGCTTCATAACCAGTTAATATTGTTGAAGTCTTCCAAGACCAGTTATGATTAGGGAGAGGAATTGATAACTATTCGAAAGTATATTTGGATTTAGCGGGGACCAGAATCATATCACCCAACTATCACTGCTTGCATAAACGTCATTGCCTCAGAGCTTCGGCTATGCTCGCGCATCGTTGAATTGAGCGGAGGATTAAATAAATAGACAACATCTTCATCATGGACGTAATGGAGTTATGGGCGATCTTTGGGCCTGGCGTCGCCGGCGCCGTTTTCGGCGCCGGCTGGTGGATCTGGGTTGATGCCGTGGTCTGCAGCTCCGTCAAGGTTTCCTTCCTCTACTACCTCCCTGGTTCGTCCCCATCTCTCTCTCTCTCTCTCTCTCTCTACTATCTCTTTTTTTGTTGGGTACAGTGTTTCTCCCAATTAGGGTTTCAATTATGCGTCTGATTGTTGTTTCCGTTTTCATTTTTGTTTCCTCTCTAAAGGAATTTTTGCGTCTTTGGCGGCTCTGATGTTCAACTGCGTGAGGAAAGAAGACATTGATTATTCTCCCTATGACGAAGGAGAGTGGAGGTGTGTGTTTTTCTAGTGCGATCATCTGACCTTCTTCTTCTGATTGATCAGTTGCTTTTAGTTGCCTTTTATCTAAGTTCAAACTCCCCTGTTAGTTCAATTTAACGAGTGAAATCTCTTAATCTTTGCTGATTTTTTCACTACTACGTTTCTTCCACTTCTAAATGGCTATAATCCTCTTATTAATAACCCTGGTCTATGGTGGTTTTTTCTTCATTTGAAGCTAGCTATGCGCAAAAAGTTGGTAGTCAATCTATTTGGAGCGTCCAGAGGCCTTTTAGAAATCTCTTCAAAATGACGGGTTTTTGAGTATTTAGATCCTTAATTTGTGATTTTGGATAATATTATTCGAATTAAATATTGGTAAAGAAGTCCACATTATTGATTAATGATGTCTATGCCTCATTGTTCTTGGACGTTTCAATCTTAATATTTGAAGAGCTCAAAAGTTGGAAAGACATATTAAGGTTTTCTGTAGCTGGAGTGTGGCTATATGTGTTTTTAATTTTTTTTTTATAATAATAGAAAAAGTTTCGTTGCAGGCAAGGAAAGACTGCAACAAGAAGGAGGGTATGATATCCTCCCTCAAACAAGCAGCAAAAGAAGAAAAAATAAACAAAAGATTAAATACAAAAGAGGGTGACCATACCATATGTAGTTTAAAAAATTTAATTCATAAGTCAGATGCTTAGAAGCTGGGAAATGAGGTGAGCTTGTCATCTATCTATATTATGCACCCCTTTTATTGTGGTGAATCAATAGTTTTCTAACCCATAGGCTGAGAATCAGAGGAAGGCCATAATTAAATAAGTGATTAATATTTGGTAGAACTTCGTAAGAAATGCTCTTTTGTTCTAAATTTATATTTATCGAGCTGATTTTCTGTATAGCTGTGCAAGCTAATAAGTCACGAGAACAAGTGACACTCTTGGCCTTTAAAACATTACTGGATTACTAATCTGTTATTTTATATTTTTATTTACTTTATGCTTACCTTTTATTAAAAGCTAAATACTCTATTTAGTACTTGAAAGGTACTAACACAAGTACCAGCTGGCAATATAAGGAGTTATCATTATGTTATACTAACTTAGCCCCTGCAAGTAGATAATTGACATGTTGTGAAGAATTATGTGAGACAGTGTCTTATCATTAATCCTCTGTTACTCCAGCTGACAGTGATTTAACTAATAAGAAATTATCAACTCGTGAGTAAAATGATGCAATCAATTGTGACTAGAGACAAGAAGTGTCGTTATCTACTTTTTAAAGTCCATATTCTACCTTACATATGACAAAGTTGCAATTTCATCTATGTTTCTGACCTTTCACTTGTAAAGTTCCTGTTTGCTACCAAATAGCTTTGGCTTTAGCAGTAATGGAATCCTCACCCGGGCTGAAAAATTCGAGTTCAAATTCCAGTCATATAAAATTAACACAAAAGAAAAAGGTTCCTGTTTGCTAATTGCTGCCTCTAAGTGTATAACTATGTTTTTAGGGCATGTAGCATGCTCTCGTTTTTAAAGATATAGTTTCAGTCAGCTATGGAAATTACTGTTGGAGATGCAAACCTGGAATAATCTAAAGCTGGATGGTTGGTGGATAATTTATAAGGTTTGAGAGCAGTATAGTTGTAAACTTTTATTGATCCACCAATTCATATGCGTATCATATGAATGTGAAACGCAAGAAGGGAAAAGTGAAGTTATATCTATGATATTGTTGCATGTTGCTTCTTGGATCCTCTCAACCAGAGTATGGCATGTGAGAATCCCAAAATATTTTATTTCCATTAGCTCAAGCAGTGACCTGCTGATATTCAACTGATTATTTGACTTCTGGTAATTGATCAAATTTGCTCGGGTGATCTCTTTTTCTCTCCATACAGCTGCAGAGGACAAGGTAGGACCTGAACTTAGGCCTATGCAGTCATATTTAATTAGAAATGGAAAAGAGATCTTTAATAGGTGCCAAGCTTAACTCTTTCATGCTAATACCTATAATGGTATCTAGGATTGATCTAGATTTTTTTCTATGAAAACAGAAATGATGCGTATTTTAGTGTGTTTCAGTCAGCACGTGTTCCATTTTAATAATCAGTATATGGTGGACTCGCCTTATGTCCCTTGTTCTATTCTTTGTTGTGTAGTCCAAAAATGACAAAAGAAGAGTCACATGCCTCTTTACTCTTTGATTGTCTTGAGGATTAGTTTTAATTACTTCCTCTTGTTAACAGACTGAAGCTGTGGCTCTTCTTCGCATATGTTGTATCCTTTGTTTCTTTAGCAGCATCAGTGGGTCTACTCATACAAGATTCAATTGATAAATCTGCCCCTTCAGTGTGGACGGGAGCTGCAGGTGTTTTGCAGTGTGTGCTTGTCTTAATCAGGTAAGTGGTGTTTTAAGCATATCATTATTCGTTTAAAATAATATTTTATCATCTCCTTGCCCTCTTTTATGTGGAGAAATTCTCCCGTGCACATGCACCCAACAATCTAGATTTGTTACATATAGCGCGCCTCACATATACAGATCAAATCCTGACTGTTAGTTATACGTGCACTTGATGCAACAAAGAAATTTTCCTCTTTATGTGAGCAATAAGTTTTCTTACCCTCCACTTGCAATGGCCCTCTTTGACTCCTTGAATTCAAGAACTTGGGTCTTGAAAACCATCAAAAATAGAAAACGATTATTAGAAAGGATTCTGGAAAGTGAATATTAGAGCAGCTGTTTTCAGAATAATTTTCTGAAGGTAAGCATGATTTCAAATTACATTAGAAATATGTGTCTATTTTTATTTAAGTTTTTTCTTTAGGATACTAAACTTAAACCATTTAGGGAACTTATTTATGAAAGTGTTTGACTTTCAGTAAATAAAATGTCTACGGAGACTTTGAAAACACAACCAAATAAACCATCTTTGCCCCGTTTCTTCACTGTTGCTTGAACTTCCCCTGCTAATTCAAACTGTTGGATACAGTGGGCTGATTTATTGGACTTCTCATCCCGAGTAAGGCGAACCAAAGCTATTATTTGGAGCTTCGTTATTCTAAAAAGATGTCTACCGTGCATCATCTTAAGAAATGGGAGATACCCGGTCTCGTGTATCAGTAAATGTAAATTGTGCTATTACTCTTGACTGCGTTGGAGTATATTCATTTTACTTGTTACACATGGTTGATCAAGATTTGTTGTCCAACCAATTCCTATCACTCGGTATTAGATAGTCGAGATATTACCTATATTTCCCTTCTTCTAATGTGAATTTGTGGCACGCTCGAGTTTTTATCTTCCATTTCAATCGAACTATAGGAAAATAATGTTAACTTCGTCTATTCTTGGTCGGAATACAACTGTATGTTAGTTCTACAAATAAATTTGATTAGATTAAGGTAAATTGTACAAACACACCCCTTGACTCTACGCCTATATTATGCATTAATATTACACAGTCCAGCTGACTAACATTCTGTTAGTCAACTAACGATAAAGCATTGATAAATTTTTGACATGACACTAACCTGCTTCCCATTCCCTATTTTTACAGAATTTGTGTAATAATACCCTTTTCTTCTGCTGTCACTCCTTGGTTAATAAAAAATTTAAAATTAAGCTAAAATGAAAGTTTAGAGAAAAATTTTCATTTTGATGTTAAACACTTTATTTTCATATTTTACAGCTGTCACTCTATGCATACAAGCTACAAAAAATATTACCCCGTTAGGTAAAGGAGAAAATATTTTATATGGTAAGACCCAACCAAATTCAATTTAAGCTGAAATTCTGATTTTTGTAAGTTAAAATACAAAAGAAATAAAGTCTTATTTAACAATGACAATACAAGAAATTAGGCAGAGGGAAAAAAGATTCTGGATTCAAATAATTTTCCCTCCCATTCATTCAACATTGTAAATTGAGTTATTCACTGACACATCCCGAAAAGCATTCACTTTTCTTTGTAAGATAAACAATCACTTTCCTAAAAGAAATTAAAAGCAGACAGTCTTCAAGTATGTCCATTTACCACTTAGAGAAGTAGTTTTCCACGTATGTTTTCATTTTAGTTGCATCTAGCTTCCAGTGTATGTTTTAAGCAAACACCGAAAAGGCTGAGGACAAATCGATATTTAACGGGATTAAACAGATGTTTGACTAAGGGCAGGGAGTGTTTATTTTAAAATTTTTGAAGTCGCAAACCTTACTGGGGTTAGTATAATTTAACCATTAGATTAAGAACAGCTGCCTACAACCGTAAAAATGGTGTTGCTCTTTGGGCTTTAGTCATTTCTCACTGATGTCTTGGTGACCATTATTTTGGATTTGTTTTATGAAAAAACAAAACTTAAATGTTATTGTTTATATTTTTATTATTAGTTTTCAATCAAAACATGATGAATATATGATTATCTACTACTACTAATAATAATAATAATATGATAATTATATAATTTTTTAATTAAACAATACACTTATTATAAATCTATTATATTTTCATTAAAAAAATATGATAATAAGAATATAAAATATGCTTACTTCCTCTTTTATTTATACGAGTCATGAAATTGACATTCTATTGATATAATACTTTCAAATTTTTGGATCATAGAATATGAAATTCAAGTAAAGCTGAAAATTGATGAGTAGGCTGAATGGATAAAAATCATTAGCCAAGTTATTTAAATTTAAGTTACTATGACTCGACAATAAAATGTTAGTAAGATGTAATTGATAAAATGTCCACAGCGAACTGCATTCAGAATTAAAAACAATAAAATGAAGGAAATAAAACTCATGCCGAGTGCTGACACTACATAATTGCTCATATGATCGCGATTGTCTTGCAACTTGTGTTACTACATCTTCCCAGTTACAATAGCAAATGGCATGTTGAACGCTCACAGAAACTCCTTCTACACATGCTTAAATATCTATTCATATTGATTTAGTTTGCCAAATAGACCAAGTCTACCATAGAATCTCTTCACTTCTGAAATACAGGTAAGAGGACATGATAATTTCACCAATCAACAAATAAATTGAGGTGAATTTTGATCCGTTTCTAATTCCTTTCATGTGACTTTTGAATGACAGTACGACAATACGACGTGAACCACAAGCAGAAAATGAAGAGGTATTACACCCAAAAAATTGAAGAGATATTGAATAACCAATATCAACATGATATAAACTTAAGAGTAGCTTCAATTTCAATTTTTTTTCCCCGTAAAACTAACCAAAAGCTCAAACTTTATCTCGTAGAATCAAACCCTCTTGAAAGAAAAGGATCAAAATACCCTAAAAGATGCAAATTTCCCGCACCTTGCAGACAAAATAGCCCCGACCCTACCCCCTAGCCAACCAACCCTATAACTTTTTAACCAAAAAAGGAAGCCAAAAAAAAAATCCCGTTAAGCAGGCAGGATCAAGGCACCTGTACTTATTGCAATATTTGCAAAGTGCAGGGTTCCAATCAAAACCCATCCTCCTTTGCCAAATCATCAGCCTTCTTTCAAAACGAAAAAGAAGAATGTAACTTGCCATCTGCCATCAAAAATGGAAACTTGAATCTATCCAAGATTGAACATTACATCAAGCTTGAGATCCGTGGTCTGAAGAGCTCAATTCAGCAGAAGCTCCACGCAAATTAGTTGCATAAGATTCCAACAACTTGGAGAGATTTGGCTGAATGCCCCTCAGCTTGAATGTGGCGGGCCCCAATTTCATGCACTGGAAAATATAAGTCAATAAAGAATAAGCAAACCTATCCAAATTGATCATCACTAAAAAATTCTACAATGAAATCGTGGCCAGAATAAATTAACAACCAAGACTTCAATCGGCTAAGTCAATCATAGCAAGTGCCCCAAATATGTAATTTGGTAGGGCAAGTAACTTGGCTACAACACTCAGAACAAGCTAAAGCCTTGCTTAATAAATAACGTCAGTTACCTAAATGCATCAAAAAGCTTAGCAATTCCTATTTATAATGAACTCAATAAATAGAAGACTAAAGCAGGACATGAGTTGCTCACCTCCTGATAGAAGGCATTGATCTCCTCTTCTGTGAGACCTTCATCCTCACCAGAATTCTCCTCCCAACCAAGAGAACGAAGAAAAGCAGCCTCTTCCTCGTCAGGATATATTGTCGCACTGGAAATTGTATCATCCTCTTTGCTATTGGGAAGTCTCTGAACATCTTCACAGACGTCTCCATTGTTGACATTAGCAACATTTCCAAGAGGTTGAGGGCTAGCAGGAGGACTAACTACTTCCCTAGTTACTGTATCAGATTTCTCCATAATGGGAGATGAAACCAAGGTGCCAGAATCAGGAAGAACTGATGAAGAGTTCATAAGTGTTTTCTTCTTAATGAGATTGAAGAAATCATTCCTGCTCTGCACTTGAGACAAGGAAGGTTTCTTTTCCACAGTGGAACCTAATTTTAGGTCCATTGAAGCTGGCTTTCGCTCTGTAGGAGATTTTACATTGTTGGGGTTCTTCATTGGTCCAGAAGCAACTGCTGAAGTAACAGCAAGTTGATTTCCAGGTCTGCTGTTAGAATAATTTGTTTGGCTTGAAACATCCTTGGAGGTAGAGGAAACACCATTTTCCCACACCACTGATTTGAGATCAGTGAACTTTCCAGATGTCTTTGGAGCATCAGATTTAACATTTACACTGCGAACAGATTGATTGGCAATGTGCAATGAGAGATGCTGTGGCCCACTCTTGGCAGCTACATTCATCTCAGCATTTCTAGCAGCTGTTTTGGGCTTTAATTTCTCAGAAGAATTAAGAACCTGACAAGGAAACAATCATAAAAATCACCAAGGATTTAAGACAAATCCAATACAAGGTAGCAACATAAATGACAATAAACAATATCAATTTTCAAGAATCAAGATAATGAATACGTAAATAAAACTTCAAAAAATTGTTCAATTTTATATCATGTAAAATTTTCATCAAACTGAAACCGACTCATTTCACAAACGAAACAAGTATCCATATTTAAAAAAAAAAAAATCCCTTATAACGCCGACAAACCAGTAAACAGTTGATATATTTTCACATCTTTCACAGATTAAGATCAATCCTGAATATGAACTCAACACACAAAATTAAATCAAGTATCCTCCACAGAAGCAAGTTATTCATATGTAATAGATACACCACAAATCAGCATATGATCCCACTAGTGGTGCAGGAGGCAGAGTAAGTATGCAAATACGACCAATTATTATACTTGTCACTTGTCAGAGACAGCGAGAAAGGGAATATGGTACGAGAGGCAAAATGAATGCAAGTTTAATAAGAAACAAGTATTAAAATATTTAAAGAGAAAAGAATCCAACATCAGTGAGTCAGGTATCAGATATAAATTAGCACCTAATACAGGAGTGGTTATACTTTTTTTCAAAAAAAAAAGTGCCTCCCCCGGCCCTCAACAAAGTTCCAGTAAATTAGTACAAGACGATGATAATAATGCAATGCCCACCATATGAAAAAATTTAAATTTTATTTCATTCAGCATTTTACTTGGCATTGGCAAGTCAATCAAGTCATGATTTATTACAATTAAAAGCAACCTCAGAGTCTCAATCCCCTAATATGTAATGTGGGAGGCTAGAAGCATGTAGCAAGAGGGATCAAACTAATCCTGACCCTTGAACACATAAAAAGAGGGAAAAAAAAAATCTGATGATACTAGTGAGTAGTGGTCTGCTTCACCAGTACAATTCTAAAAAGGAAGAAAAAAGAAATGAACTACTAGACTTAGTAGAGAGCAATAAGAATAAGACCCAAATAGGGATTCCAAAAAAGAACCTTTATTTATTCTATGATAGAAAATGTGTGTGCCCTTCATAAAGAGAGGACAGCAGAAAGAAAAATAAATTAATGACTAATAAACAAATTGTAATTTCCATAATTACCACTGTTGTCTTTAATATGCATATTGTATAAGAAAAAGTGATCAAATGAAAGAGGCAAAGTTTTCAACTAAAGTAACTAGTCATGTATGATTCCTGAACATGCAACGTTAAGAATAAACATTAACAATGCTCAAGCTACAAAAGCCAAAAGGGATTAAAAAAATAATAATAATTTCTATGACATATTCTTATATCTAAAATTCCAATCAGCTCTACAGGAGAAACCATGTTCACCACAATAGGCCAGCAACACTTCTATGTCTCCCTTTCCCTTTCCTGAGACTGATATAACAGAACAAGGCTAAAATACAGGAATGTATCCAAAATTTTAACCATGCAGGAACCACAAAGAAAACAAGACTAGGAAGTCTAATGTAGGTGTGTTCACTTAGTTGGCGGCCCAGCCAATCTAGTCCTGCCCAGTCATTCTGGGCCAGGCAAAAAAAAATGATCAAACCAGGCCAGGCATCAGGCTAGCTTGGTTGGCCAGTTTTGTTCGGCCCCATTCTATATAATTATTTTTTAAAAATATTACTTTATAGAACCTTATATGAATTTTTTTTTAGGAGCAAAATGTAATTTTACAGAGACCTTTATGAAAACTTTATTTATTTGGGGGGTCATTTTATAATTTTTATAAAAAAAGGTGGCCTAGCTCAAATCATCCCAGCACAGCCCAATCTTAAGGCACCAAGTCTAAAAAAAGTAGCTCAATGCTAAACCAGGACAGACACTGAAATAGGCTAAAAGCTGATCTGTCCCAACCCATGAACACCCCTAATCTAATGTGGCAAGGACTGTATTATACCAAAGGGAAAAAAAAAAAAGGCCACAACATCCATGAAAAAAGAAAAAAAATGAAGTAGACACCATGATAAAGCATCAGCTAGCACTAATTTCAAACTTACAAGAATAGTGCAAAGAAGAGTGGAAGTACATTAGTTTGTAACAAAGCACTATTTCAAAAATACCTTCTCATGAAGCAAGAATACCAATAAGTAAAACTATCCCCCCCCCCAGAAAAAAACTACTTAGAACTTGAAAGTACCACAAAAATGCATAAAGTTTATGGAGAAAATCAATATAAAAAATACAAATTGCAGGGACATAGCCATAATATAAGAAATCAAATTCTAAGATAAATCTGAAACAGAAGAAAACCAGCAATATATGACCTATAAAACAATATTTCACAAGAAATTTCTCATACCGAAGCTTTAGGCAATGAAGGAGTTACAGGAATAAGCTGTCTTGACTGCTTGATAGCCAGTTCCTCAAGCCTTTGGGCTTTGACCGACACCTATAATTGAGTAAGGCCTTATTAAATGTCACTGATATAAGTAAAATCATAATAATTATCATAATAATTATAAGAAAGAAGAAGAAAAAAATAGTGGCATAGGCAATTGTCTCAACTACCTGGGGAGTAGAACGAGCACGGGATGGAGTCTGTGCCAATGCTTCAGCCATATTAAGACCAGCCGTTGCACTTGGAGATGCAGACCCAGAATTTGTGGTACCAGGTTGCTGTGCTGTTAGAGATCCAATACTACTGCTTCCAACTATTGTAGGTACTTCAACAAGCGCAGATGTCCATCCCTCCCCACCAATCAAAGCTGAACTACCAACAGGTAGACTTTGGCTAGCAGCGGCACCCACACTAGGAGATAAAACCCTCCCTATTTCCGCAACTCCCTGCTTCTCTTCAGTTCCAAGTGATGGAAAATCCTTATCAAACACAGCTTTCTGAATGTTACTACCAATACCACCCCCAGAAAGTATGCCATTGCCATGGTTCTGGTTGCCATTGCCACTGGATTTTGCATCCACTGCAACTCTATGGGGCAAAAGCTCACTCTGTTTCCTGGAAACCATTGAATGAGAACGCCGCAATGTATCCCTCTCAATCCTTCCGGAAAAGATATTGGCCAATGGATCAGAACAGTCACGATCCCAGTGGTCTCCAAAACTTGACCTCTCTTTCTCTCTATCACGGTCCTTGTCAAGGTGACTCCTACTAAAACTACTATAGGCATGCTTTGCAGAACCATTGATAGAACTCTTCCGAGAATTTGATGACGATGTCCGTTCAAAAAACACAGAGTGAGGGCTATCAAAATCACTATTGCTCTTAGAAGATCTATTTCTAGTGTGATGAGCCGCAGAAGGAACATCTACACAACAATGATGAGACACAGTTATTATTATTATTATTATTATTATTATTATTATTATTATTATTGTTGCAGATAACGCACTTATAATGAATCCCTAACAACGGAATTTCTTTATATCTGAATGCACAAAAAAACAATAAAATACTAACCTAAAGAAAGGGCCTAAGTATGTTAATCATTCTTAATTTAAAAAACACCTGTGTTAGTAGATGCAGAAGGAAAATGGTGGGCCGAACTGCCAGCGCCAGCAACACTTCCAGCACTTCTCAACCATTCTGGAACTAATGCAGGTTCACTTCTTTCCATAACGAACACTGAACATGATCAGAATTATCACGAAAAGCTCGAGCACTTTCTTCGCCAACCCCCTCTTGTACAGAACTATAGTACTTCTATACAAAACAGCTGGTTATAATTCTAATACTTCATTTTCTACATGCCAATCAAGAATAACCTGCCTAATCACAAAACTGTTTCAAGAAAAGTAGATATATCGGCAACGCTGTATCCCCCAGTAGCTGATAAAAAGCAGCTGATATCTAGCGAAGCACAAACCCAAAGAAACGAACGAAGGAAATTTGTTTGCCTTCTATGCAAATACTTCAACGCCGCTTTCCTTCCCACCCAAACAACTGGTTACTCTACCAAATTATTACAGATTTAAGCCTGTAACTGCTCCCCCAAAAAAATAATGCACCTGTATTTATATGAACTTAATGGGTCCCTCAACAAACCACAATGAGATATTGTGTCGTCTACTCCTCAATCAAATAAAGCATATCTTGTCACGGTTGTAAAAACAGAAGAGAATTCCCTGTCTTGAAATTCAAGACAATGGTGGGAAGAAGAACTTCTCTACGCCTCCATCTTTAGAGAAAGATGGATTTGCAGAAGATTATAAGACATTCAAAACGACCTCATCTCAGGAGGGAAACACCAAAAGCACAACTGTGGCAACAATGGAATAAGCCTAAAATTATCAATATACCAAGAACAACATCAAAATGTTCAACCCCAGAAAGAAAAATCCCTAGAGGGCAATATATTCAGGGTCAAACACCGATAAAATACCCCCGGAAGATATGAACGTGACGAATATGTAAAACTTCCAAGACCAGGGAACTAGGGTTACGAAGCAGAATAGAATAAAATAGGGATAAATTAGGAAATTAAAAAGGAGCAGAAAGGAATATAAAGAAGACGGGAACTAACCCTAGACGCAGTGATTGAAGATGATACGGAAAGGTAACCGTCTAAATGACCGTATAGAAGAATGCGTTTTCAGAGAGGAAGGGAGAGTTTGGCGGTGGGCAGGTAGGAATAGACCGAAAATCCAGAATGGGCTTTAGAAGTGGGAATAGGGAAATAGGGTTTTGTTATCTGGGCAGTGCTGCTGCGATGTGAGGGAGGCGAGAGAAGCTAATTTCTGTTAGTTTCGGATACAGAGAATGAGAATGAAACGTATGAAGAAGAACCCCTTCTTCTAATAAATCGACTTTATTTATATATATATATATATATTTAACCTTTCATCTCTGGGCCTCCCAAAATCTTTTGTTTTTTGGATAACATTTACCCTATAGAACCAATTTATTCATCCTCTTAGGCCATAACCAAGTTGTTCAACCTGGACCACAAGGAAGGGGGTGGGATTTATTTTCCTGACTATAGACCTTCATACACAATCAATTTTTAGAATAAAGATAAATAAATGAAAACAATATTTTCCTTCCTATTGTATAATTATAGTGTAACCTAATCGTAATCCTACTCTTCTGTTTCAAAAGGTTGTGATACTATCCAAAACTTTGTTAATGTCTCACAATTCGAGTGACAAGTGATAATCTTAACTATCCATTTTTTTTTATTATCCAAATTCCTTTTTAATTTATTAGACCATCCTTTTTTGGACCATGTTTGTTTGACCATCATTAAAATATTTAAAAAAGTAGAGTTCAAAATTAAATGTAGTGATATACAAAAAAATTTAAATTTTAAAAATATTTTAGGATAAAAAATTTTAATTTATGGTCATCATCTGTAATATTTTTTTTACATCCAAAATTTTTAATCCAAAATCATTTAAAATAATTTTAAATTTAAAGTCTTTAGTATAAATATTTTTAATATAAACTTCTAAACTGTAATTTTTCCAAATGTTTAATTGCTTAGAGTAGTGTGATAGAAAATTATGTTGTCATTTTATAAAATTTTATTAAATTACATATAATATATTTTTCAATTTAAAAGATATGCCCAATTTTTTTTGAAATTTTGATATATATATATATATATATATAGTTTTATTTTATTTTCCTATTAAAAAATTAAGCTTTTGCACAACATAATATCACAATTTTATACACGGAAAAAGCAACTAAATTGAAGTTAAATTTTAATATAAAATTATAAATTTATTCTAAATATAATGTAAGAACAATTAAATATTTTTATTTGAAAAATGTATATTGTATACAAAATAAATTTTATAAACATAAAAAATAAAAATAAAATTGAGTGTAACTTTAAAATTAAAAATTAATAATTTAGTCAACTTTAATAAAAAATCATTGTGGTTTACTCGTTATTTAAAAAAAAATTCTGTGATCTTTAAAATGTTATACAATCAAAATGTTTTGTAGTTATCCTTTGCCGTGAATATATGATAATATCCTAATTTAGGATTCAAAGGGACTATATTTGACACTAAATTAGGGAGGCAAAGTACTTTTCTTTTGATTAATATAGTTAAAAGTGTATTTAATCAAACAAACAAATAAAGTATTTCAATTGTAACATTTTTATCAATTTAAGCCTCATTTTATTTTTGATTTCAATTTCAGGAAAAAGTAGTAAATTGTAAAAAGAGTTGAAATTAAGAGAGGGAAGTTGAAAAGGGTAAATGCAGATTGAACAAGTATTCTCGCTACAGCGAGAACACAGTTCCCTATAGCGAGATTACACTTTCGCCGTAGCGAATGGGACACTTCGCAATAGCGAAGTCGCGTTGCATAGAAATTCTAGGAAGCAACTCGCTATAGCGTGAAAGTAGCGAAAGCAGCAGAAAACTGAGAACATATGAGATCTCGCTATAGCGAGATCGGCCTTGAAACGCACAGTTTTAGTTTTCAAGCTAAAAAAAGAGGATAGGGAGTTAGGGATTGGTCATTCTGCGGCAGAGAAGATTTCTGAACGTCCAGGGAGGCGTTTTTGGGTGGTCCTGGAGGCTCTTCAAGCTTGGAGGGGGGGTGAAGGAAGAGGAAGAATCAAGGGGGAGATCAACTTTTTTGCATTTGTCTAATTCCTTTGTTTGCTTTCTCTGTTTCTCTTCATCTTCTCCTTGTATTTGATTGAGATTCCCTGTAGATTTAGCTATGTGTAGCTAAACTCTTCTTTACCTAGAGCACTATGAACTTGATGTAAACTAAATCTTTATTTATCTTGTTAATTGTGATGATTGGAGCCTTGTGTATCCTTCTCTTGCTTAATGCTTTCTTAGGAATTGGGCACCTCTTGGATTGATTTGGGTAATTGGAATTTATCTTGAAAAATGAGTTCTCATTGGACCTAAGAGTTGGATAAATTAAGTTTAGAATTATCTAATTTGTAATTGGGATAGAAATATACCTAATTGCCTTAATCGGTTTGTAGAGGATTATAGTTTCTAATGTACTCTGACCTAAATCTAAGGACACTTAGATTATAGGGGAGAGTAGGGCTATAATTACATCAACATACGGTTATAGCTTCTGAATCTCTTAACCCACAAGGTGAAAATTAATTATCATTAAACAAGATATTAAGTTCTAGTGAGCATCAAGGGAATAGTGACTCTAGGTAAATTCAAAACTTTAGATTTTATCTAAAATTTTTTTGCCAATTGAGTTTTCTTCAAATTGTTTTATTTTAAAATTAAATCTAAGTTCAAGAATTGCTTAATTGGTTACTTAACGTAGATGAAAGTAGTTTGTGTATTGCCTAATTGCATTTAAGTCATTCTTCGTGGGAACGATACTTTTACTTATCACTGAACTACTTGATCCAACCCGTGCACTTACAGACACACGTAAAATTTTTCGTGGTCAATATATTATAGCCAGAATGAAATGTTAATTATCGTATAACAATCAGCATCACATGAACTCCATTAATCCTTTCACAAATTTAGCATCGGGTTGCATTTTCAACTTTTTTATTTATTAAATAATGATAATATTTTCAAAGGATTATATACATACACACGTTTGAATGTATGATAACCTCTTTGGATTGTAACTTTTATCAGGACACATTTGGCCTTTTGTGGAGATTGGTAAGAAAATTGGAGAAAATATCCAAACAATTCACCAAGAATGGTGACATTTCACATAAAAATAAGTTTTCAGTGTGGCTCATTAGGGATTGTTACGCATTTTTGTTTATTTTGAAAGAGTTTATGAAAAAAAAAAAACACTACACAAGAGAAGCGATTTATGTTTGATAAAAATTATTTAATTAGCATTTTTATCAATATTTGAGAAACAATCTATGTTTAATAAATCTTTTAAAAAATACTTTTACTTGTTAAAATTTGAAAATTAACACGTATAAGTTTAATTTTGTAATTAATATTATTCGAATGGATAAAGAAATATTTATTATGGTTAATTTTAACTAGTATTTAAATTTTGTATTCAATGTAAATACAAAAATAAAATCACAATTGATTTATAAAATGTTAATTTAACAAGGTTGATCTTATTGTTATAAATTAGTCATTGTTTTGCAGCCATCAAGAATTCAAAGTTAGGAGATGAGCTGACCATAAAAATATTATTTAATAGTGTGAATAAGCCGCCTTCATACTCTAAATATGATTATGATATCGGTTAAGAAGATAAATGACCACTCATACATTCTTCTTGTTATGGATATGCACAAGCGAAGTTAAATTGAATTTCATATAGATTCATTTTAAATTGAGCATTGGAAAATAGGCCTATGGCCTGGCTTAGATTTAGCTTTGGTTTGAAATTAGGTCAGCCTAGTGTGCCTAAACTAGGTTTTGTTTTGTTTTTGATTTTTTAAATAAAATTTCAAAACTTTAAATATTTATATTTTTATAAATATGTAACTATTTTAAATATATGATCATTTATTTTAATATATTTTTACAAAATTCATGCAATTTCAATTATAATCCAAACACTAATAGAAATTATTGATCTATTTAAATAATATTAATTGCAAAATCCTTTTTTTTTTGCCGTCTACTTTTTTAGGTCAATTGATTAAATATCACAATATTACACAAAAATAGTCATTATATAATTGTATCAAAGGCTAACTACTTATCTTTTACAATATTTTTGGTGAGACCTTGTATAATTTGGGCTCACAATGTGACATTTATTAAATAAAATTACCGAAAGCGTGATTATTAATTATCAATCCTCTATTTTATTAACAAATATTACATTATAAGTTCAAATGACATGTAAATTTACACAAGCCAGACAATGTTACTGGACAATGTAATGATGTAGAACTGTACATAAGTTTTATATACTCATTGCATTAAAAAAAAACTGTAGTAAATAATAAAAATGTATTAACACACGTTTATTTTGAAGAATTTATGATGATTAATTATTTATTTATTTTAAATTTTAAATTCAGAAATTGCATATAAATGTATTTTTTTTGCCAGCTTATATGTATCTATTTTAATCCACGTGGACCAAATAAATTAAGAAAATCCACCTGAGCAAACGAAGTTTGTCCACGTGGCACGCGTTTTCGGCCTCCTTTGCAGCGGCGTTTTACGAGTTGAGTCCGGGTTCAGTTCACTTTTCTATTTACTTTTACCACCTTTTCAACGAGTCTCTTATCCCTGTGTCGGTCCGTCTATGATGAGCTGTACCTCCTCCAGCGCCTACCACCGAAGTCAGCCTTAACCCTCAATGTTCTCTCAGCGCCTACCAGGAGAGAGAGAAGCACGAGTTCAGATTTCTTCAGTGTTTTCAGAAGAGGAAATCATAAGGTCGAACAAGTTTCAAGTTCGTTCTAGATTCTGACAGCAATTCCTGATCAAAACCCATGTCATACTTTTAGATGGACTTGGTTCTCCATGCATCACCTACCTCGATTTTTCGGTTATAAAAAGCAAGCCAAGGGCATGGATCCGAATAAAGCCCGAAGAAAACCCCGGCTCGATCGCCGCAATGCCGTCAAGTACGTTGAGTATGATGCTGGGTCGTCTTCGTCGTCGCTGGACAACTCATGTGGATCTCTCTGCACTCGATCAGCGGAGTTCTATGATCGAACCAGCTTCCGAATTGGGGGAGTTGAGGATGAGGATGAGGTTGATCGCATATGCAGGGGTTTAGGGCTTTCAGGACCAGAAGACTTTGCCATTCCGGCGGCGGCGTGGGAGGCTATGAAAATGAGATCATCTTCCAATATTACGCCAAGGTTGAAGATGAACGAGTTGGACGGTCAGGAGAAGGAGGAATTACAAAAGGAGAGTCCAGTAGTGGGTGAATTGGGTAACAAATTCGAAGAGAGGGTTACAGCTAGAGGTGTACCTGAGTTAACTCTAGATGAGCCTGCTGAGACTAGTGGGTGCTGCATTGCCGGTGGAGGTGTTTGTGGAGCCGGTGTCGGAGGAGGTATTAAGGGAGTCCGTCCGCCGATGCTAAAGCCACCACCTGGGACGAGGCTTCCGGCTATTGATAACACTTGCTCCACTTGGGACATTTTCAGGGATTTTGCCCCGCAATTTGAGAGACAATCTTTGGAGAATTACAGGGAGATGAACTCTTACGATGATAACAAAGTAATACGGAGAGAAGGGGGGCAAAAAGAAGTACATAAAGAGGAAGAAGTACAACAGATAGTTGAAGGCAGGGTAAGTCCGAGGGGAGAAGAGGATGATAAGGCAACAAGGATTGCGGATATCGTTGCTCAGCTCTCGGCATCGTGTTCGTTTACTACGTCAAACGAAGATGATTCTTCTAGCACCTTCACGGATCCTCCGTCGAATAATATATCTCCTAACGGAAGATTCACGCGTATAATTACGAACTGGGAGAAGGGTGAGCTTTTGGGACGTGGTTCGTTCGGGTCAGTTTATGAAGGAATTTCTGAGTAAGTGTTCGAATCCTGCTCACTTTTTCCTTTTCCCATTTTCATTACCACTTGAGCCGTTTCCCAAGGTTGTTTTTTTGGATTAAAAATGGTTTTGTCATGTGGGTTCTTTACTTGTGGTCGTCTGTAACTCTGTCTTCCTATTAATGTAGGAAGTTAATGAAGAATAAATTTTATAGAAAAACTTGCAGTTTCTTCAAGTGTCTTCAATTAAACCATAACATGTGGAAAAAATCTTTTAATTTACATTATTGAGTCCTTAAAGAAAATTAGTAGGCATCTATAATTTAATTGAACAACTTGATAACAAACGTTTAAAAAAAATTATATTTTTGTCCTTAAACCTGTTTATGGGCCACAATCCTCGTGGATAGCTAATATCTATATTTCTAAATCTCATTAATTACTTATCCATTATATTTGATTAAATTATATTAAATTAATATATTAGATGTCAGAGGTCATTTACGCATTTAGGAATTTCCATTCTTCTTGTGCTCTTTTATCTCCAAATGACGGCAGGGTATTTAGTGTAAGGAGGGAATGCTTTTGTCGTTGAGGAGTTTATGATTGAGAAGAGTAGTTGGAAAATGGGGAGATTTAATGTGAAAATAGAATTAAACAGGCTATGCTGTTCTGGCTTCTACGTATCAAGTGAAGATTAGTGTCTTATTTTTTTTTTTTTTTTGCCGGGGGGGGGGGGGGTGGGGAAGAATATTGTTTCTCGCATTTAATTTTTGAGTACATGACAGAGCAAGTCTTTGAACTTTAGACTTATTGCTAACCTCTCTTACTACCCACTACTAGACCACACCTAGTGGCCTTCTTTTTTTCTTTTTCTTTTTTTGGGGAAGAGAGAAGGGAGGGGGGAGGGTGCATTGGTGGCTTGTCTTTGTTTCTAGTTCACATTTGCCTCTGCTATGACGGAAACAAGCAAAAGTAAACTGGACACAAGGATAAGCCACTGTGTCAACCCCTTGGGGAAAAAAAAAAAAAAAAGAAGAAAACACTATGATAGAATAGTAACGTGCAATTGATAAGCATTTATATTCTTAAATACTTATCCTCAAAATTAATGTTAGCTAATCATTAATTATCAGTAGAATAAGAAATGGAATGAGCTTGTTGAATGTGACAGACTATTGTCTGTTTTACTAACTACTTTTTTTTGGGACCACTGTTTTACTAACTACTTAGACATTGTCTGTTTGGTGGGTGCTCTTGTAAGTGCATATTTTGGTTGGAAGTCTATGCCTTTGTGTCATGTCTCATCCATTTGATGGAAGATGATGACCATAGCTTCAAACCTTACAATTACTTTTACTTTTTGCATTTTTAATTTCCTGGATTCCTCAAACCATTAATGGTTCTTTGCCTCCTAGTTGCCACTCTTATGTGCAGCCTCTGTATTGGGGCTTTAATAAACTTTGATAGTACTGATAAAAAATAGTTTCAGTCTTTCAGAAATGCTTTCAAGTGATTGTTATATTGCAGATCCTGATTAGGAAATGTATGAGGATCATTACAGAAATCTTGTTTTTCCCTTTATTCTACACTGAAATTAAGGTTGTCCATTTGCTTACTTAGTTAGGTTGTGAACATAAATGAATTTAAAACAGTAAATTTAAACTGTTGGAAACAAAGAATAATAAGGTGAAGGAGCTATTTTGCAAGGGCCTGGATCTTATAACTGCTGTATAATGGCAGATTTTGTCAAAATCAAAGTTGTGTCTTAAATACAATTTTTTAATTTGGCATCTGATGAAACCTTTAAGCCTCATATTAGTTTTGAACAACATTATCTTCTTTGAAAGAAGAAGAATTACAGCAGTGAAGCAGATATAAACTAAGTATCAATTTTCCTCTGGTTTTCGAGAGACCAGAGCTCTCCCCTTCTGGCAATTACCAAGCCTGAACCCAATGCTACCCTCCCCACCTCCATAACCATTCTCTCTCTCTCACTTGCACAATGCTAGCACATGTGAGAGTTAGTTATAGATTATTCTCTCTCCCTGCCATCACCAGAGATGATTCCCTCTCTCTCAGCCCTTCTAACATAGACCTTTCTAAATCTGGTCTTGGTATTTGTGGGCCCATCAATACCTGCCTCAACAAGTTGCACCTTGTCCTCAAGATGAAAATGAGGAAATTGAGTGTTGATCACTTCATATTCTTCCCAGGCGCTTCCAGATGTAGGACAGCCTTCCCACTGAATCAGTATCTCCAATTTTCCACTTGTGAGCCTTCTAGCTTGTAAGACCCATTTTGGTTTCACCTGCAATTCCAATTCTTCTATTAAAGAAACTGATATTTCATGCACTTGAGTATGAGCATGTAGTGGCTTCTTCAATTGTGAAACATGAAATACAGGATGAATCCTTGAAGTTTCGGGTAATTCCAGCTTGTATGCTGCTGCTCCATACTTTTCCAGCACCTTGTCTGGCCCACAGAACTTTGGTGCAGGCTTCTCCTTTCTTTGCTAAGGACTTTAATTTGAAAGACCTCAACTTCAAATACATGTAGTACCTAACCAGAAATTCCACTTCTTTCCTCTTTTTGTCTGCCTTTTCTTTCATGTACACCTGGGCCTCTTCCAAATTTTCTTTCAACTCAGCTAGGATTAGATTTCTTTTCCTTATAGTCATATTCACATCTTCTACAGCCGAAGGACTATCTTCCCACCTTAGTAATGTAGGTGGATCTCTCCTATATAAGGCTTTGAAAGGTGTCATTCTTGTAGAGCAATTAAATGAAGTATTGAACCAATATTCTATCCAAAGCAGCCACTTGCTCCATTGAGTAGGCTTCCCTTGTACAAAGCAATGCAAATTAGCCTTAAGACTCCTAGGCTCTGTTTGGTTCACAGTATTGTAAATGTAATCTTTTTACATAACTTATGTAATGTTTATTATACCCTTATACTTTCTATTTATCAAATCACCTTTCTAAAAGTAGGGGTAAAATAGTCATTTCTTATCTCACCAACCCCCCACTTACCCACATTTTACATTCCTTTCACCATTACATCCTCCAACCGAACAGAACTCTATTGTCAACTTCAATTTGTCCATTAGTCTTGGGATGATATCCTGAACTAAACTTCAATTGGTTCCTACCAATTTGAAAAGGTTCTTCCAAAATTGGTTAATTAAAATGCAATCTCTATCTGAAACTATTGATTTTGGGAACCCATGCAATTTCATCACCTCATTAATGAACACAGCAGCAACTTCTTGGGTTGTAAATGCGTGGGTTATGACCACAAAATGGCTATACTTTGTGAATCTATCAATGACCACCAAAATAGTGTTGTGCTTGTTGGATTTTGGTAACCCAGTGATGAAATCCATGCTGAGACCTCCCAAACTTGCTCAGGTATGAGTAGGAGTGGCAACAAACTAGTTGGACTCATCGCTTGATATTTGTTTCTTTGACATGTCGCACATTGGGCCACATAAGCTTGTATATCTTCTTTTATTCTCTCCCAATAAATAACTACAACTAACCTCTTATAAGTTCTTAAATAACTTGAGTGACCTCCTATGGGTGAATCATGGAATTCTTTAAGAAGAGTAATTCTAGGGGATTTTTGGGGTATCACCCATCTATTTTGATACATTATGCATCCCTTTTTTAATCTATAGCCTTGTGGAGCCTCAATTCCAACAATGAGTTGCTACACAATTACACTCAACTTGCTATCTTGTTTAACCTCTTGGTAAAGCTCCTTTACTCCCTCAAATTGCCACAATGGAAAAGCTTCCAACTCCATCTTGCTATCTCTTCTAGATGAAGCATTAGCTGCCTTATTTTTTGCCCTAGGCTTATACTGGATCTCAAATTTATAGCCCATGAGCTTGGTGACTCACTTTTGTTGATCTTGGTCTATAATTCGTTGCCCCAATAAGTATTTCAGTGCCTTTTAATCTGTTAGAATAATAAATGGATGCCCACTTAGATAATGTTACCGCCTTTTGATTGTAAACACAATTGCCATAAGCTCTCTTTTATAAACAGATAAGTAATGGGTCTCTTGTTTTGCATCAAAACAGCTCCCACCCCTCTTCCTGAAGCATCTACTTCTACCTCAAATGGGCAAGTAAAATCTAGCATAGCTAGCATAGGTGCAGTAGTCATGGCTGTTTTCAAGGATTCAAATGCCTTTTGAGCTTCCTTCCGCTATTGAAAAGCATCCTTCCTAAGTAAATTTGTCAATGGGGCTGCAAGTCTTTTGTAATTCTTTACAAACTTCCTATAATATCCTGAGAGTCCCAAGAAACCCCTTAACGTCTTTAAATCTTTGGACACTGGCTACTTGACCATTGCTTCAATTTTTGAAGGATCTACATGTACCCTTGCTGAAGATATAATGTGCGTCAAATATTCCACTTTGGGCTGTCCAAGCATACATTTTTTTTATTTTTTCCTATTGATCACCAGCAGGTTTTTCTATAATATTTCTAGTGACATTTTCAAGTGTTGCACATGGAAAGTAACATCCAGGCTATAAATCAAAATATCGATAAAGAACACTAGGATGAATTTTCTGAGATAGGCCCTAAAAATATCATTTATCAAGGACTGAAATGTAGATGGAACATTAGTTACTCTGAATGACATTACTAAGAAGTCATAATGGCCCTCACGAGTTCTAAATGCTGTCTTGGCTTCATCCCCCTGCAAAATTCGGATTTGATGATGCTTAAACTTCAAATCTAACTGGGAAGAAATTGTATTGTTGCTCCTCCGAGTTCATCTAACAACTTATCCATAGGTGATATGGGAAATTTATCGAGTATTGTGATCTTATTCAAATAATCCATACAAAACCTCCAATTACTATCTTTCTTCTTTACTATAGCACTAGACCTGAATAGGGATTGTTACTTGGCCTAATTATCCCAGCTTCAATCATTTCCTTTACCAACTTCTCAATTTCAACCTTTTGTGAATGAGCATATTGATAAAGACGAATGTTAGGTGGCTGTTCCCCTGGCTTAATCATGATGGCATGATCTTGAGAGCGATGAGGAGGCAGTCTAGCCATGGGTTTGCACATTCCTCACTCACCCGTTGCTGTTCAGTTTCAGCTTCAAGAGTAGTGGCTCCAAACTCTATTAAATGTCTTTGTCCCTTGCCTTTTACAGCTTTAATGATAGATTTGAAAGAAGCCACAGATTGGGTAAAGGTTGGGTCACCCTTGAGACACACTCATTCCTTCCCAACCTTAATCTTCATGTAGCTTTGTCCCCAATTTACTCTTAATTCCCTAAGAACTTCTAACCATGCAATGCCCAACACTACATCCATATTACCCAATTCAAATGGGTAAAAAGTTTGGGTGACTTGCATTCCTTGTAATTCCAAGCAAACATCCTTACATTCCCCTTTCGCTATGATTTTTCTAACATCTCTCACTGTGATAGAGTAATATCCAGTGTTTTGTCAAAGCTATCTGTGGAGTCTCGCTCACTTCCACAACACTGCATTTGAGCTTGTCGGAAGGTTCTGGGAAGCATTGTTCATTGTCTTTCCTCTAATCTCCATGTTTAAGGTGGAATGTAAATCACCCAGCTGGTCTCGAAGCTTGAGAGAATCACCAGCTTGACCTAAGTTAGCTCCTCTTTCATCTCTTCATTGCTCTTCTGTAGTTCACTGAATCCCTTCTTCAACACTTCTACTTGATTTTCCATCTAGGTTCCGACCATGCCCCAAAAATTGATGTTCTGATACCAGAATTGATGAAACCTTCAAGTCTGGTATTACTTTTGAACAAGATTATCTTCTTTGAAAGAAGAAGAATTACAGTAGTGAAGCAAATATGAACTAAGCACTGTATCTCCTTTAGTTTTTGAGAGATTGGAGCTGTCTCCCTCTAGCAATTACCAAGCCTGAACCCAATGCTATCTTCCCTACCTCCATAACCATTCTCTCTCTCACTCCCATGATGTTAGCACATGTGAGGGTTAGTTACACATTATTCTCTCTCCTTGCCACCTCACTAGAGATGGTCCCCTCTCTCTTAGCCCTTCTAACATAGATCTTTCTAAATCTGGGCTTGGTATTCGTGGGCCCATTAGTTTCCTCCTACTTTGGTGATGTGTGGCTTATATAATCATCAATCTTTTTTAATCCAAATTGCATCCATATTTTGGGTTTGTTTCCATACAAAGCTCAAGAGCAAAGCTATAAATAAATTAAAAGTTTTATGGGTTATGATCTGTGTACCTGTAATTTAGTCATCAATTTCATTTTACTTAAAGGCTAACTAAAGATTCTTTTTTGGGTATCTTTTGATTATGATTGTAGAGATGGATTCTTTTTTGCTGTAAAGGAAGTTTCACTACTTAATCAAGACGATCAGGGAAGGCAAAGTGTCTATTACCTGGAGCAGGTGAGATAAGCTTACTTTTTCTTTTAATTTCTTGATAATTTTCTATGAAAGAATTCTTCTTTTTTGAAGAAAAAGAAAAATTTTCTTACCTTAATGTTATGCTGTCGTATAAGACAAACTCCATTTACTCTGTTCTTGGTATTTCTCCTGTAACATCTTTTCTCTCATTTTGCTTTTGCTTCCTCTCTCTCTCTCTCAGGAGATTGCTCTTTTGAGTCAGTTTGAACATGAGAATATAGTTCAATACTATGGCACAGAAATGGTAATTTCTTCCTGTTTTGTTCTACCTTTCCCTTTTATTGTTCACTATTTGATATTATTCTTGTTGTTTACGATTGTTGAATTGCCATCACAGATTATGTCAATGTCATAGGTTTTTTGGTGCATCTCAAACACTTACTGGATGCCATTTTTTTGTGTTGGACAGCCCCCTTTTTTTTTTTTTTTTTTTTTTTTCTGGGGGGGGGGGGGGGGCAATTGTTCTTTAAGTGGCAAAAAGGAATCTATATTTTTAAACCTAGGAGGCCTTTGTGTATGACTCAATCTGAATAGTTTTCCTGTATTTAGCAAAATTTATACAATGCTTGGTTTAACTTCACTACATTGGAAGCCCTTCTATTTTACATGCAACTTCAACTAATAAGATGGTGGGTAGCTGAGTACAGTACAATATGACACAAAAAACAGCATCCCAGATTAAAACCTCATACAGTATGAGGTATTACAGTATTACCATTTTGCTGTGTTGTTATGATCTCTTGTGAAGCTAGCATTAGTTTCCAGTCTAAATTTGTTGTTATAACAAAGTAACAAGTAGCAATAGACCATTTGTTGCATTGCCAAGTATGTCACATGCTAATGGTCCTATCAATTAGTTTCATTAGTTCTGCTGTGTTAATCAATCTGGCTGTGTTCAGATTTTGTCCACTATCAATGAGTGGCTAAAGGGCTTTTCAATTCTCTCAATAGATGATTTGTGGCATTGCAAGTATGTCACATACTAATGATCCCATCAATTAGTTTTATTAGTTCTGCTGCGTTAATCAATCTGGCCGTTTTCAGATTTTGCCAGCTATAAACAATTGTTAGCTAAAGGGTTTTTCATTTCTCTGAATCTGTCTGTTTCTGTGTACGACTTGTAATTTTGTCCTATATACTGTCTTGTGGGAACTGTGGTTTGTACTCTATATTCAGCTTCTTGTTTATTGCAGGATCAATCAAAGCTGTATATCTTTCTTGAGCTTGTAACTAAAGGTTCCCTTGCAAACCTCTATCGGCAGTATAATCTTCGAGATTCCCAAGTATCTGCCTACACAAGACAGATTCTACATGGTTTGAAGTATCTTCATGAACGAAATGTGATTCACAGGTGATTAAGAATTGTTTCATTTGTGATATTGATGGAACCTTCTGAAACTTGTATTATTTATCTATAAAGAAGCTTTAATTCCTTTCCCAAAACACAGAAAGAGATAGGAATCGACAGATTCAAGGGTTTTCAGAAGGAAAAGAAAATGCAGAAGAAAGAAACAAACACCCTCTAGCTTTTGAGAGGTTAAAGACTCTCCACCAAAAGCCAAATCTTCCTCGCCCCACTCTTCACAGACCTGTCACAATCTATCCCCCTTCTAACAAACTTTGTCTCTCTCTACCAGCTCACCCCCCTTCTCACTAGCTGTGCATGGTAAGTTACATGACTCCCGTTCTAGGCTCTTCTAGCATAAGTGCTGACCTTCTTTAATGGTTCACTCTCCTCATGCCCAAATCCCTTCTTTTCTACTTCCTTTCTTCTATTATAGGTCTTCAATACCATAGGCCCAATAACAAATACACAACTTTGAGATGAATAGAGTATGCCCTTGAGTTAAGATCATGATTTCTGTAACGTTTTTTCTGCATTTCTGTATCATTTATGTAATATTCATGAAGTTGTTTTTGTAAAACTAATCTACTTTTTTTTTTTTTTAAATTTATTTAAGGGATATTAAATGTGCAAATATATTGGTAGATGCAAATGGATCCGTCAAGCTTGCAGATTTTGGATTGGCAAAGGTTTCACCCTTCCTCCGTTTATTTACCTCTTTCTACTCTTTCTTTTTTCCCCCATAGTACTTTTATTTCAATTATAGATTCCTATAATTTTCAAATTTTTTATCTTCTCTATTTTCGGATATTGCTTACTGTGACTTTTGTGTTTCAGGCAACCAAACTGAATGATATTAAGTCGTGCAAGGGGACAGCATTCTGGATGGCACCTGAGGTTTGCTTTTAATGTTCTCTTCTGAACAGAATTATTGAATAATACTGGTTTGAGTTTATTGATAGAGTACACATGGTTCTTATTTCAAATTTATTTTTTTAAACAGTCATTAGTATCCAGGATCTCCTATGCATGGTTCTAGATTAATCCAATTTATGCTTTTCTTTGGGCATGGAGTGGACCCCTATTAAACGAAATTAAACTGTCATACAGCTATTATAAGTTTTATGCGATTAGCAAATTACTGGTCTAAGTGTTTACTTTGCTTATCTGTGAAGTTGTTGGCAGTCCCAACTATGATCTTTGGACATTATTAGTTCATATGGAAATCATATTATAGAAATAAACTACGTAAAAACACTGGGTCATGTCATAATTTTTTCCTTACACTTTTCAATAGGTTAGAAAAGCTAAAACAAAGAAACTCTGGAATGTTGCATGAGCACCAAGCTGTAAGTTAATAGAGTAAAGAATAGAAGAGAGAGAATACCTTGGAAAGCCTTGATAAAGGGAGGATTGTGTTACATCTATTTATAACAGAGTTAAGGTTGTTTAGCTTGTGATAGAATCAATGTGGGACTTCTGTAGTGTACCTAATAAAGGAAAGAATTAACACTATTCTAACAGATAAAATCTTCTATGCATTTATAGAAAAGCATAATTTTACGATCACAGGAAGTTTGCCAAGGATAATTGAGTAACTTAATGGCATGGTCGTCTTATTGATCAACCTTTGCTATTTATTGCATTTTGACCTTTTTGCTCAAGTCCAGTTTATTCACCTTAAGATTTTATCAATGTAATAAAATAATGAAAATCGTGTGGTAGTGCTGCATATTTATACCAAGAATTCATTGCAGTTTCACAAATGAAAAGAACCATTCCTTTACCTTGGAAAGTGTAAACCTTGAACATGCCAGATATTCCCCCTTTTGGGATGTTTCATTTTATCTTAATTTTTCCTTATTTTTTTCTCAAGAGCATAGCTGTTATTTATTAAGCTGAAATATGCAGGTTGTGAAAGGAAAGAATCAAGGTTATGGACTTGCGGCTGATATATGGAGTCTGGGGTGCACTGTGTTGGAGATGTTAACAGGCCAAATTCCGTACTCTGATTTGGAATGTGTATGTGTCATATTTATTGCCACTTTCACTTCCATTACTATTAGCAGCTCGTACCAAGAATGTTCATAGAATCACTGACCTTTCTGTCCAGTACTCATGTTTCCTGCTTTTGTTCCTTCAAATGCTGTTCAGATTCTACAATTCCAGTCATGATTTTAATTAAATCTCAACTAACTCTCGTTTATGTTTTCCTTTACCAAAGTTTACTTTTGCAATTAAATTTGTCAATTTGGTATGGGCATGAAGATTTAAATTTGTCAATGTTCCTCTTATTTATTATTTAAATTAACTTATGAATTTTATTGATGTTCTGTAGCTTTGCTTTCGCATTTGGTAGACATGTAGATTCATTATTAGTATAACTACGTCAATAAATAAATATTTTTATTTTTATTAAATTAACAACTGTAATATTGCTTGTTTTTGCGCTCATGAATCTCTTCTTCTGAGAACAGATGCAGGCATTGTTTAGAATCGGAAAAGGTGAGCCCCCTCCTGTTCCTGATTCTCTTTCAAGAGATGCGCAAAATTTTATCCTGCAGTGCCTCCAAGTCAATCCAGATGATCGTCCCACAGCTGCTCAGCTCTTAACCCATCAATTTGTCCAAAGGCCACTTTCCACATTCTCTGGTTCTGCATCTCCTTATATACGTGGCAGAAGGGGTTGAATTTAACCTGTCATCTTAAAGTATGAAACACCGTGGGTAATAATTACTCCTTGTTAACTCATTTTGCTGCTTTCTATCTCTTTTACACACAACACCTGAATTTATATTAAGAATGCCATGACTGACGTCTTACTTGGGGGGAGTTGATTATGCATACTTGAGACAAGAAAGGGACGAAAATGAAAGAGATAGTGTCTTTCTACTAACCTATCTATGGTGGAATTCTCAATTGGCAATTTGCCTTTATATTTCCATTTGACTTGTGCATATTATTGTCCAATGGGTTGATTTTATATCTTCCACTGGCTTATTTGTATTTTGCTTCCTGATGACAGCTCTGTTCTTCATTGGATGTGGAGAATTATTGTATCCAACTTGCTGTAGTTAGTCTCGGATCCACTGTCGCTGCAATTGTTGCTCGTGTTGTGCAATTCAGTGTTTTCTTTCTTGAAACCTAATCAGCAATTGGTTTGGATCTAACAAATGATCTGGAGCTTTAGAAAACCAACTTAACAACTTGGTTTTGATATCTTGCCTTTTTACATGAGCAGGATCGAACTTCTTTCTCAAACACTTCAGTTAGCCTTAGGTGGTTTTTGATTTCTTGTTTGACGGATGCTCTGTATGTATTTAATTATTCAATGATGATTTGTATGTTGTCGCAAGGTGATGAATCAACTTACAGGCTGTAAAATGTTGCCCCTAAGTTAGTTAAAACTGGTGAGAGCACTTATATAGGGTTAGCGCGAGCAATTATTGAAAGAATTGATACCTTCCTATTTGTACATATTTCCCTTATTAGCATAATGCCATTGTTTGTGTATATTTATATCTCTGCGAAGCTATTATTTGTCGTTTTCATAATTTTTTGGGCCTTTTTTTTAATTTCTTTTTTGCCCTGTTTTACTTTGGCTTATTTAAACAATAGTACGTCATGGATTGATGTCTATTTTGAAACGAAGTTTGAGACTCAATTAACAAAATATTTCCCAATCAGTTTATGCATATAATAATAATAATAATAATAAGAGCAAGTTATGTTAACTTTTTTTTTATTTAGATTAAGTTAAATTATGCTTAATATTATTTTTATTTCAAAAATTATATTTGACTTTTCAATTTATTTTTGATCAAATAAAGTTAACTTTATATATATATATATATATTTCTTATAAAAATAAAAATATTTTATTATTTTATTATCATATCAAAATTAATATCATTTAGTTGTCTTTGTTATCACATTATGAATAAAACTACAAAATTATACTATATAGAAAATTAAATTTTTTTTGACAAAAATCAGTTAAAAAAGAAAAAAAAAGGTTAGGGTAATTGAATATAGCTAATATATAACTAGTATTGGGCCACGCAGGACCTACAAAAAGCTTTAAAAAAATCAGTTAAAGAAACTACATTGATTTGGAAACGGTGTGGCTTTGTACAGAATTAGATAAATTTTTTAAATAAAAAATTTAAATATAATTTAGTTAAATTTTAAGCAAAATTAACATAATTTACCCAAAATAAGTATGAAAGAAGACATAGCAAATGGAACTATGCTATTACAGAATTTATGTTCCAATTCAAGCAGTTAATTACATCTAAATGGTTAATTTTTTCAGTTGTTTTATATTATAAAATAGTAATTGTTTCTGTCACACTTCAAATAATATTTAAAAATAATATACAAATATAAAGAGTCTCAACATCCGCTTTTTTTTTAAAAAAATTTGATTTGGATTTTTAGTTTTTCAAATACCAGGCTCTCCAATAATTAATTTATATTTTGCAGTTGAAGAGTTTATCATTTTCTATTCAAAATTTCTTCTTTCAAAACAATGTCTTCACTCTTCACTAATTAAAAAAAAACAATGGGGAAGAGAAAGTAGGTGTGGTAGAAGAAGGGCCAGCCGAATGGGCTCAGGTCATCCTTTTCATCAAACAGAAGCATCATAGGATCGAAGTTGCGTGCCTCTGATCTGACTCGCTGCTTTGTCAATCGCTTTAATTATATTTGAGATTTGAGATCGCGTCCCGGCTCAACTCGTAACTCGTACGAAGGTCGCAGTAGCAGGTGGAGGTTACGGGTTACACGCCACTCTTCAATTTCTTCTCCCATTTGAAGAGCGTGAGCGCCAAGATCGTGGCGCTCTGCTTTTCTTTCTCTCTCTCTCTCTCGTAACCCCAAACAATTCCTCTCTCCGAGACGCACTTCCTCAGGTACTAATCGTTTCCGATCTTACAGTTCATCCTTAGGATTCCGGATGGAACCAAGTTCTGGGTTCATTCCGTGGCTTTTACCCAGTTTTTGTTTTGATAATCTCTGATACTAGTGTTTTATTCATTCTATTCTCATCACAGATTTCAATGCAATTTTGGGCCTGTGTTTGTAATTTGTATTTGCATCAACTTTTGGAAATTTACTTTTGTGATGGGGGTTTTCATGGGTCATTGTGGTATGTTGCCGGTTACGGTTTTGTGAATTATGAGGGTTCAAGTACTTATGCTAGAGACTTGGACTATTGTTAATGGGCACGAAATGTAGGGGTCTGTCAGGAATATGAACGATCTTTATAGATCATACTTGCTATGCAATTTCTGGAAGTAATAAAAATGTCACCTTTCGTGGTAACAAACACCAGAGAGCTTTTGTTTGGATCATGGCCTTTTGGTTCTTTGATTATCATCCTGTCCTTAGCAGTGCTGCCCAGTTGTTGTAACGTGTTCTTATAACATATGGGTTGCTGCCCACTTGAGAAGGAGATGCTATTTGCCCCCTAGGTGAGTTCTTTTGGGCCCTTTTGGTTGTTAGAATAAGCAACCACGTTAATTTTTTTGGCTGTGACGACTGGGTTCTTTAAATTATCCCTTCCACCGGATAAATTCAGTTCATAGATTAAAAGTGGTATTTGATTTCCTTACATATTCACTTTAAACCTTTTATTTGTCATGATGAATTGACTCTCATATTTAGTATGTTCTATATGCTTCAACATATGTTTCAGTCTGTGACACTATAAATATTCCGTGAAGTTGTTGAAAAACCTTTTCTTTTGCCATGGGTGATAAATTTTTTTTTAATATACTTAAAAGCATTGGTGATAATTAACTTGAAAAATGTTGATGTAAGTTATAAAACTTACTTTTTTATTTCCCCTTTCTTAATGGACAAAATAAGTGATGGCTACTATGCTTTTCCTGTCTTTACTGTTTGTTTTTTCTCTCTTTTCCATTATGTAGACTTTTTGTCCTTTTGCTTCTTAAATTATCATCTATATCATCAATAATTTGCTCGGTGAAATACATTGATAAGCAATTTTATACCTATAAAATAAATGGAAAAGGGGGCCAGATAGATTATATTTTATTTATTTCTTACCTACTGAATTTACATATGATAAAGGAAGCAATGCCTAAGTGTAGAAAATAAAGTATTTGCTAATTTATGGTATAGGAAGTTCTACCGCGGGCCCTCCAGGCATCTATTTACATGCTGCTTTAGTATGCATCCTATGTAGCTTATCTACAAGCATTATTGGCATGGCTTGTAAGTGTGCATGATAAAAAAGCATATGGGTGTTGAAAAGAAGAGTAAGAGTGGATCCTTCACTGTGACCTCCGTATATGATTTAGGGGCCATGAAGATCTGGTTTATTTACTTCTTCCTTTCCCATAATTTACTTTATAATACTTCACGACATGGTGCTCATTTCTTTCATTAAAATTTTTATTTCTTTATACTTCATTACTCAAATGAAAACAGTTTGGATGCATAAAGTCGGGAGATTCAAAAGAAAGAAAAGATAAAAGAGTACTGATATTGCTGAGTAAAATTGAATGATATAACTAGATCATGTTGGTCTAGTCTTGAAGGTTTTTATATTATCAAACTGAGAATTATATATTTTAGTTCATGTTGAGCAACTGTATTTTAAATTATACCTTGGTTTTTTTTGTATATGCTGTCTTTTCTGGTGATGGTTCTTATGACCTGCTTTTATGATTCTCATATTTGGCTATAGCCTGGAATTAGTGTTGCTTCATATGTTTACATTTTTCTAAATTTCTTTACAATTGCCTTAAAGTTGAACTTTGTTGTTTACAGTTTTTGTCTTAGACTTATGTACTATGTTGTTGTTGTGTGTTTAAATTGGGTGAGGAGCTTACACTAAAGTTCCTTCGGGGTTATGCCCTCTTAAATAGCTTATATATGAACCTTATGATTAATGCTGCTTGCGAGGACCAGGGATGACACATTGTGGTATTTCTTTCTATGCTTAGTAAGATTTAGATATTGGCTTGTACTATAATTTGTGGCCTAGATGTTGCTGCAAAAGCTACATATAAGAACTGAACTATGAAAATTTTTTATTTGCCATTTGGGGGTAAAAGATGAGTATGGCAAAAACGTTGTTAGGTATAATTAACTAATTAAGTACTACAAATTCATTTCAGTGATATCAGAAAACGTATGTAAGACATTTAAATTATTCTTTTGGAAATTGCCTTCCTTTTGATTTACGGCTGAATTTCTTTTTTCTTTCTTTTTATGTCCGTCTCTCTCTTGGATGGGTCTCAGGTTCAGTTTTGTAAATGGCTAAAGTAGGCAAGGTGCAACGAAAGTCCCAGTCTCAATGTCAGAGGGCAACTCCATATTCATTAACATCTCACTCACGGGGGAATTTGAAAGATGTTGATGTGAAGAAGAGCTTTTATGAAGCATCAGAGACGCAGGACTGGGAAGATGCAACCTGCTCAGTCTGTATGGAGGTCCCCCACAATGCTGTCCTTCTCCTTTGTTCATCTTATAACAATGGTTGTCGCCCTTATATGTGTGCTACAAGCCATCGCTATTCCAATTGTTTTGAACAATACAAAAAGGCATACACTAAAGCAACTTCTGTTCAAAGTTTGCCACTGGCAGCAAATAATTCCAATCTGAGTGCAGGTGAAAACAATGACAATACAGAAGTGCCAGAGCTCCTTTGCCCCCTTTGTCGCAGGCAGGTAAAGGGCTGGACTGTGGTTGAAGCAGCAAGGAAGTATCTGAATGGCAAGAAGAGAAGCTGCATGCAAGATGAGTGCTCTTTTGTGGGCACTTACAAGGAGCTTAGGAAGCATGTTAGGTCTAAGCATCCATATGCACGACCACGGGATGTGGACCCTATACGAAAAGAAAAATGGAAGAGGCTTGAGTATGAGAGAGAACGAAATGATGTGATCAGCACAATTTTATCATCTACACCGGGGGCTATGGTTCTAGGAGATTATGTGCTTGAGCCAAATAACCACACCTTCTATAGTGATTCTGATTCTGAATCTGAAGAGGAATATGTGGATGATGATTTCTTCTCTTCTATGAGGTCAATTGGATTAGGAAGAAATAGCTCTTTTTTGTCAAATATTAGGTATGATCGGGACTATGCTTATGATTCATTGGATGTGAATCATTTTGGATTGCATCGTGTTGCTCCTACTGGTTCTGCTGCTGCCACTGGGCGTGGACTCCACAGACTACTCTTAGGAAGGTCAAGAAGACGGCGAAGGCATAGGCTACCTAATGCAAGCAGGTAGAGTTTAAAGTCAAACTATAAAAGAAATGTGGGGAAAGAGCTGCGCTTCTGCCGTTCTGCAATAGAAATTTGCTTTTGTAGTGTTTCTTCCTGTGACCTTGGCAGAGCTTATCTTGGTAGTATGCCAATGAGTTTTTATCAATTCATTGGCAAGGTATAGCAGTTGACCCCACTTTCTGGTTGCTAATCATCACATCTATAGCATGCTGTGGTGTCATATGATTCTCATCATTTAAAGTTTTTCAAACAGATTGTAAAGAAGGCAATTTTTAGAGTTCTCATTGCCTCTTGTTTAGGTTTTTAGGTTCAGGAGATCAGGTCATGCGCTTGTCACTCGATCATGCTCATTTGCTCAATTAAACAGGCAACTGGGGACAACTGGGAACCTGTCCCAAATATTTGCATTTTGAATTCTGTCCTCTGATGATTTACTACATGTACAGCTTGAATTATTGTACAATAATTTATCTTTGCTAGTAGTACTATTTGATAGAAATACGGAGTAGCCTTGAACCAACTATTTGTAATGCTGCGGTAAGTTGGTTTAACTCCTTAATTACCAGATATTGCTGAGCTGGTTAAATCCTCGGTTCGATAGTTTTCTTTGACTATGATGAGCCATAATTGTATATATGATCACTACTAAAAATGGTTACATCGTAGGTTGGAGTCATTAGGACCTGTTAAATGGTCCTTAAGGGTGTGTTTGGTTGGGAGTTTTTGTAAAGGAAGAGAGGGGAAGGGAGGGGAGGGAAAGGGAATTTTTTAAATTATAATTGATTTTATTGTCCTTTAATTTTTAATATATTAATATTTAATAAAAATTAAGATAATTTTTTTCATTAGAAATTAAAAATAAAAAGATTAAAATTTATAATTTTTTAAAAAATATTGATATAAATAATTTTTATAAAAAAATAAAATTAAAATAACATAAAGAGTAAATTTGTCTAAATATAATTACTTCCTCTCTCCTTCCCTCCCCTTCTCTTCTTTCTAATTAAATAGAATTTATTAAACTCTTTTCGCTCCTTTTCTTCTGTTGAACCAAATGGAGTCTAAAGGTGTATTTGGTTGAGAGTTTTTGGAGGAGAGGGAAGGGAGATAAGATGCTTGGTTTGATAAAATTGGAGGGGAGGAGAGAGGAGAGAAGTGGAGGCAAATTTTCCTCCCCTTCAAATTGGGGTTTTGGAAGGGAAGGAAGGGATATTTTGTAAATTATAATTTATTTTATTGTCCTTTAATTTTTTTTAATTTTTAATATATAAATATTTAATAAAAATTAAGATAATTTTTTCATTAGAAATTAAAAATAAAAAAGATTGGAATTCATAATTTTTTTTTAAAAAATATTGATATAAATAACTTTTTTATAAAAAATAAAATTAAAATAATATAAAGATAAATTTATCCAAATATAATTATCTTCTTTTCTT
Source organism: Erythrophleum fordii (assembly GCA_032878935.1). Classification (NCBI taxonomy): domain Eukaryota; kingdom Viridiplantae; phylum Streptophyta; class Magnoliopsida; order Fabales; family Fabaceae; genus Erythrophleum; species Erythrophleum fordii. The sequence continues at coordinate 32,101,681 of JAVQMF010000050.1, forward strand.
TTCCCTTTCCTTCTTTCTTGAACCAAATAATAATCTCCTCTTCTTTCTTTCTCCTTCCTTCCAACCAAGACTTATTAAACTTCTCCTCCCCTCCCCATGAGGAAAAATTTTCAGGGAATTTCAACAGACATATGTTTTAATATGCTATCTTACCAAATGAAACGTATTTTTGACAGTGATATTCTTTATGTACATGTAGTGTGTTTGGATATCCGTTTGGAGAAGTTAAAATTACTTTTGTTGGCCATGGTTCTGCAAAAGCAACATATTGTTGCTTTGTACAAAACGTGGTTTGGGGGATGGAGAAGTTTTTCCAAACATGCATATGGAAGTATCAGAAGTTTGTTATGTACCAAATTGAAGAGGATGTATTATGTCCGAGTAAATTGGTGGGAGTCTGATGTTATTAACAAAACAATGACGTTTACTCATAATATAGGGCAAAATTCTCACTTTGAAATGATTTTGATTTACAGTTTTTTTTTTCTATTATGAAAATATAAGTAATTTAAAAAGAAAAAAAAAGAAAAAAAAGCTTATAATCACACTTACTTTAATTAAAATACGCTATATGTATTATTTATATAGTATAATAATGATTAAAAATGTATTTGACTAGAATATATGTTCACAAGACTTAATTAACTAAAAATAATTAATGACATTTAATTTTAATTATAATGTTTATGAAATATATATTAATAAACAAATAATATCATAGCTCTAGTAAAAGTGTAGGATGAATTAAGTTTATGGTTTTTTAATACAAAATTGATTTAACTTATAATATAATATGAACAAAAAAAAAATTCATAAAGATTTCGCTTATTTCAATTAGAGTCTAATTTATAATATTAGAGTGATCTATTTTATTGTCATTCATAATATTACGTTCCATCCTTTGTTTGAACCTCCACAAAGGGGACACCTAATTTTCATCGAATCCGTCTCGCGGAATGAGTACCAATCACAGGTAGCAGCTTCGGCCTACCCCGCGATACACACACACACGTGTGTGTGTGTATATATATAATATAATTAATTATTTATTGAGCGTATCGACTTATTCTGTTATACCAATGGGACAAATACAAAGTGCAATGAAAATGTAAGCTTCGAGTTGCACAAGAATGTTAATCCTTTTTCTACTTCAAACATTGTCATCACCAAATTACCTGTTCCTATCATCAGTGACGGAATGTTCTTTGGCTAATGGATAATAGTTAATTGAAGGTATTAGATTGAAGAGACTAAAAAGAAAAAGAAAGAAAGTGAAAATTTAAGTTCAACATTTTATTTAATTTAAATTAAAAAATTATATATTATTTATTTATTTTCTTAATTTAGATATATTTAAAGAAAATTAAATTCAAAATTTTATTTTATTTTATTATATTTTTTTGTTCCAAATATATCTTCAAATATTTGATTTAGAGATGCGATTTTTTCTCCGAGTTGCTTTTGTAAGTTATCATCTGTCCGTCTGATCGTTATAGAAAATAATGGAATCCGTTAGCGAGTTAAGGCACTGTTCAGGGCCGCTCTTCCAATTCAAGTGCGTAGGAATGTTTCTTATTTTTACATAATTCATCTATGGAATATATATATATATATATATATATATTAAATTAATAATATAACATTTAAATATATTAAAATAGATCTTACTAAAATGTGTAACAAACGTGACTGTTTAAACCAAATCTGCGTCAAAATTTCTCTTTTTGCGCTAACGAGTTCTGAGCGAAACCAAACATCAAATCAAATGAAAACATATCAAGTTTTACGAGTTTCAACCTCCAAAAAATTATCAAGGAACTGAATACATCGCCACCTTCATCTTCTTTAACACTTAATTTTTTTGCATGACATCTCTTTCAAAATGCTCTTTAGTTTTCTCTGTAAAATTAAAAAAAAAAATCAAGGAATTAAATTTCAATCAAATTCCACCAGGTAGAAACAAAACGAAATTCAGAGTGTAATCTCATATTACCAAAAAGGGAGAACTGGTATTTCCATTGGACTTTTTCTTCCTCGATGGGTTTAATTCTTCGTTCTCATTGAATGGCATACGATCATATCTCCAACGCCGGAGCATTCGGGACGTCGGCGAGCAGAATTGAAACCACGAGCAATTCTCCTAAAACATAACACAATATCCAAATTTGATGCCATGCATTTCCGTCCACATTATTGAAATTTGAATTGGAATTTCCAATGAGACAAAGGATTGAAAAACTTACCTTGCTTTTATGCCCTGATTGCTGTGTTGTGGGTACTCGAACGTCTTGGGATTCGGACCCTCTATTTCTTAGCTGTCTTGAATAAGCTAGAAGCTGAGCCCGACGATCATAGCCTTGTGATTCTGAAGCTCGTGGCCTTTTGAATTGTGGGTGTGGCTTTGATTTCTTGACGGTATCCGATGGTTTTTGTGAGCGGGTCTTTGATGATTCGACGTATACCGTAATCATCACTCCGTTCGTTTGGGTGTTCTTCGCATTCTTACTCTGTTTCTTCTCGGCCATTCCTTTGAGGGAAGCCTTGAATCTTCTGAAACTCGAATTTCTAAACCCCCAAAAAGAACATAAATCAAAATGAAGAAGAACCAAGCAGTAAATGGAAATTTCACTCAAATAGCCATTCAATTGTGTCTCCTTTAATGTTGTTTTCAGAGTAGATATGTGATTGCGAATCTCACATATCATGAATTGCTCTGAAAGCAACCATTAATGAGCTGGCTATTATGGCTTTTGGAATTCAAAATGTTCTATAAAGGTCTAGACACCAAATTATTAGGAACGAGGCGACGTCCAGTTTGTCATACATACGTACATATATATATATATATATATATATATATATATATATATATTCTTTTTTGGTAATTTGTTGCCTTTTCACGTCCCAATGTCCAGAGTCCAGACTCAGAGGAATTTGTAGGTGGTCAATTTTTGTTTTTTTGGGGGAAGTATAGATAGGTTGTTTAGGCACTACTGGCTTAGACATTCAAGTACGATAGTGGCCCAAGTTCATTTTGAATGTGGAAATGTTTCGGCTGATAGGCCCTTTTTTTTTGGTGCTTAGAGGCCTAAGCCATTTGGATCTAGACCATGTGAAAAGATTTGCCATTTTGGCCCAGTAAAAGACACTTCTTCCTTGTAATTAAAAAAGAAAAAAACACGCACATAACACTTCTTCCTAGTCGTCCTTGTGTCAGTGTGTTCCAATATAAATCAATCGACATCGTTATCATCACGTGAATTATTTGTTATGTTAATATACATAGAATGTGACTAATATATTATATTGGGATTTTTTTTTTCATATTTAGGAAGTAAATACATGTGCCCAGTTAGAGATAAAAAGAAAAGAGGGAGTAAATGATAAAAAAGAAAATAAACCTCATATACAATTTCATTATTTTGTATTTTTTTTTATTGTAGATAATGCAATATTACAAAAAAATATAAGGGCCAACATATTAAGAACAAGTTTATTTTCGTAACACTCAATGAGATTAATTTATAAAGATGGAGTATAAAGTGTTTAACGGGGTGTTTGAAGGATTATTAAACAGGGAGAAGGGATAGAGTAAAGAGATTGAAACCCCAAATTATTGGAGGTCTGGAGTGAAGTTTTTCTAATTTAAAAATTGTTTAATACTCTTTTTATCCATTTTTCTTATACTTAATAAGTTAAAATTATTACTTCGCTCCATCTAATTTTTCTTCTTAAACATTTAGAGAATGTTTGGATTGAAAATAAATAAATAAGAAAATTTTTAATGAAGTCTTTTTTTAATTTAAATCTCAATTCAAGATTGCTTTCTTTTTTTCATCCTCTTCAATTTAAATATATATATACCTTTATAGATACACCCTTTTGTCCCAAACATAAGTGAAATTTTTAGATTAAAAATTCTTTTGTGTGAAAAAGTATATTTAAATGCCTAATGCTCTTTCTTTAGGATATGTCTACTTCAAAACTAATAATCTCGTATATAGCGCGTTTGCGTCATGGCTAATTCAACTAGGCTTGCCTGCGTCTCTGTCACAGCCATTGATCTATCTTCTTCATCTGAAGTTGTATGATAAAACAAGAAGCATCAAGTTGATGCAAACATTAAGACAGGCATTAATAGTCGCCAGAGACAGGCGTATATATTGGCAGTGTCCCAAAAAAAAAAACAAGCTGAAGCCATAAAATAATTCAAGTTGGTAATTGTTTAATCACGGAAAGAAAACGCCATGATATTTTTTTATGTAGGTCGATTAACAAATAACTAAGTTGCTGAAAAGAACACAAGATAGAAAATAAGGACATTTGAGGAGAACCGGGGTTGTGTGACTTTGACACATGTCCCGTGTATATTGCCATATAGATCATCAAGTGGCTAATTAACTAGTCGCCTAGCAGTGATGGGGGAATAAGAGGGGATGATAGTAGTAGTAATTAAATATTGGGCTTTTTTAATAATTTGAGAATCTGCGATGGTATCACTGGTAAACTCTGGGCCATACTTGCTTAGTGGCTTGGGGTTGGTTTGGAATTGTGGTTTTCAGAAGATTTAAGTGTGGAGAGTGATTTCACTATGTTGATTCAAGTTGTAGATAATCAAAGTAACATTTTTATGAGGAATGGCCAAATTCTTTTTAGAATATTCAAGAAACAGCTTAGTTTGGACTAACTAGTTAAACACAGCTGTAGAAAAGGAAATGTTTGTGTTAATTGGTTGGCTTTCTCAGCTTGTATTTCGGACTTTAGGGTTCTCTTTAATCCAAGGACTCCTCCGAAACTGAAGCATTTAGTTCTTGTAGATTTATAACAAGGTCTACTATATCTCGCAATATAATTGTTTAGCTCTTTGTTGTTTTTATCTTAGGTCTTTAACCCTCTTTTTACACCAAAAAACAAAAAACCAAAAAAGGTAAAACTAAAACTAGGAGTCTAGCTCGAGAAAAAAACAATTTTTTGGTAGCGGGGTTTCAGATATTTTATTCGTTGGAGACACAAAAAGTACACACACGGGATCTATGCACAACATATAAAATATTATATTTTTTATTTTTTATTCAGGCTTTCTACCAATGGTCTTTGTTTTTGTGTTTTTGTTCTTCCTCAAAAGGACATTGCAGGATATCAATTTATATACATGGCTTGATCGTGTCATCACTATAGCACTTTTGTAATTTTTTTGTGTGAGCTGTATACTCAAGGGAACAAAGACAGGGAGTAAGGGTGTTTATTGGGCTCGAAGGCCCTGTGGATCCAGTCCTGCCCAACCAAATCTGGCCTGGTTGGGCCAATCACAACAAAATCTTTTAAAAAAATTTAGGGCCGAGCCGGATTTCAAAATTGGGCCAAGCAGAGTATCGGGTTTAGACTGGCCCTTAAGGCTATGTTGGCCCGGCCAGACTCAAAAAATAAATTATTTTTTAAAAAAATATTTTTATATAAATATTTATATTAAAATTTTAATTTTTTAAAGATAAAAGATAATTTTATAAAAATTTATATAAAATTTTTTAAGTATTATTTTATAATTTTAATAATAAACTTATATTAGTCTAATTAAGTCTAAAAAAATAAAAATATTTTTTTATAGAGATGTATATCAAATTTTTAATTTTTTAAAGATAAAATATAATTTTATAAAGATTTATATAAAAAAATTTTAAAATCATTTTATAATTTTTATAATAAATAAAAAAAAATATCAAGCCATCCAGTTCAGCACCTGCTTTATATAAACTAGGTTAGTTCGGACAACAAACTTTAATTTTAAAGCTCGTTTAAAATCGAGCATGGCCAAAGTCTTATTCCGACCCATGGACACCCCTAACAGGAGAGAGAGAGAGAGAGAGAGAGAGAGAGAGAGAGAGAGAGAGAGAGAGAGAGAGAGAGAGAGAGAGAGTTTTGAAACCTTTTTGGATTAAACAGTCATTGTCAGAATTAGGAATCAAACAGTGCATGCATATCTTTGTGAACTTTTTTGTGAGCGTTCTAAAATTCAGTCTTTATATGATGCTGAGATCAAAGGAATTCCATATTTCTGAAATCTGAAGGTGGGTCTGTTTTCACCAGCGCCTCCGCATATTTGGACATGAACTCACTTTAGGCACGCTTGTGTAATCGATGGGCTTGATTACTTCCCCATAATAATGGCCTAGAATCTTTATTTCAAAGATACGGCATAGCCACTACGTGGGAATCACAGGTGAATATGTGGGTGGCCCCAGAAGAGAAGTAGCATTGAATAGATCCAAGAAGGAAAGAAAATGGATTCCGCTGTCCAAATTTAGGTTCTATATGTGTTGGCATAGTTAATCCCATCGTCTTCTCAAAATGTTAATAATATCGCTTCAATTCATTAGTAAGTAACTATCGATGGTAATATTTTTTCTAGCATTGTTGATAATTGATAATGTCTCTTAAATGTGTTAATTATCAATTACAAATTTCTTAAACATCAATGTTAATAATTTTTTATTTTGTTACCAGCACTTTGAGAAAAAAATTATAAGAATCTCAAAAGTGGGTAACATTTTCTCAATTATTGACAATGTAAAATCCACTTAATTATTTACACATACTAAAGGAACATTATCAGCGTATTAGAATAGTATCAACAAATATACGTTAGAATCAACCCAAAAAAAAAAAAAACCACAAAAGACGCATACCAAAATATCAATGAGATGTGGCTTTTGTGGCCTGATATATATCTTCTAAAAAGTGAGGGATTGAAAAGTTAATGTTCATTACGGGAAGAAAAAGAAATCATTTTTTGGAGTGATCCTCAATGTGAGGAGCAGATTTGAATATCTTGCTTTCTATATTTATAAATAGACAGATATACCCGGGTAAAATCGAAAAGAAATTGCTTATAAAGTTTTCCAGACCTTATTTAATATACAAGTAAATTGTTAAAATTACATAAATTTCTTTTAAAATAAAAAGTTATCATATATTTTAATCTCATCTTAAAATTTTTTTGGTCAAAATATCTCCGATTTAAAATTTTTTATTTAAAAAAATAAATATTGAGATTAATAAAAAATATTTTAATAAAAATTAAATTTAAAAATAAATTTTTATTTCAGAAAAAATATGTATATACTTTAAAAATAAAAAATTTATATAATTTTAATAAAATTTAAAAATTATAAATTACTTTAATTTATATAATATTTAGAAAGAAATTTAAAAAAAAAGGAATGATTTTTACCTGGTTTGAAAAGATAGAAGAGATGAGTGGGGGAGAGAGAACAGAGGGAGGCGTCCCATAGGAGAGTGACTCTAGGCTTTATCCAAGAGGCAACCTCTGTGTGGGGTTTCACAAGTAGCCGCCCCCAGTTGGAGACATGGTACGTAAACCAGCCCCAAGTTTTGGGTTGCTTGGCCATTGGGTGATCCCATGCGCCACTTCACACACTATTGCATATTTGGCCCTCACCCTCCACCTCTTCAAATTTTCAAGGAATTTTTCCAGGTTTTCGTTTGACCCTATTTGCATTTGTATTCAATTACTCAAAACCGGTCGCCACAAGCATTTAAGCTGTGGATTTTATTTTTTGCCTTGCCTCTTCTTACCATTTGACTGCCATATAGATGTGGATAACCATAAATATCTTTTATTTGCGTTCACCTAACCCCCCTTGTCCTTTTCTTTTTTCTGGAATACATTTTTTTTAAGAAAAAAAAAACTGTAGACAAATCCAACGACTTGGAATTCCACACTGGTATTTTTGTTCCTTTTCGATTTATGCATGTAAAGTCTTTGGACAAAGTACAGGGAGAGAAATATGGAAGTAAACTTGAAGATTGATAGAGGAAACATGCTTTTAAAAGACCAGAGTTATGTAATGTTGTTTAAGAGTACTGCTACGTTATTCTCTAATAACATAATAAATATATAATATTTTTAAAAAGATTTAATTCATCATGTGTTGTGAAACTATAAAAAATATCAATTTTTAATATTTTTATTGGATGACTTGAAATTAAGGACATATTTAAGTTTTGTTAAATTCCCTTCTTTTCAAAATTACCAGTAATCTTATATTTTTTTTTTTATTTGATGAGTATTCTCTCAATAGTATAGTTAGTTCTTGGTTGATCTTAAAATTAAGACTTTTTTGTTCCGTAAAGATATATGTATATATATATATAACCTAATTACATATTTTAATTTCGTCCGGACAATGATATCTGAATCATCTAATGACTCCAAAAAAACGGGAAAGAAGTTACTTACTATCCAAATATAACTACCGTCGTCACTTCAAAAGGAAAAACAGGGAAAATAATAATAATAATAATACATTCATAATACTATCACGTGTTGGATAGGAAATCAAATGCAAAATACCAATTAAAAGTCGAGATTATAAAAAAATTAACACGAATGGAACCTGAATACAAATAAACTTCATCTAAAACAAGATAAAATATCAAAGGAACTATAAAACTGTCTGAAATAAATATAACCATTTTTGTAAAGTATATCACGAAGAGAGTTCATACCGATTCTTACAGAATATTTGCTCTTCTTTTTTTGCAGATCTATGTGTTAAGATATTTGCTCCTCTTCCTTCCTTGTCTGCTGGCATCTTAATATAAAACTTTATTGAAGAAGATCTCGAGGTTCGATTAAACTTTGCAAGCCACTATAAGTTCTGTAAAATATTAGTCATGAAAGTATAATTTAGAAAACAATTAAAAAAAAAAAGGCAACAATATATAAATAGCACGATCCCATCCTTTGTTGCGTGTGTATACGCACTTACACAGAAGGTTTTCTTTTTTGGTCTAAAATAAGCACAATATATATATATATATATATATATATATATATATATATATATAGCCCAATTTAAGGATACAACAGATTAATTATTGGCCACATAATTTAGTCAAGAGGCATCTTTTTTCATATGTTGAAGAATATTTAATTTTTAAAGTTTAACATTTTAAGCTTGTCATGTTTTAGCGGTGACTTTTTCAGCTTGATAAACCGTGTGCAGAGTGACCATATGAGATTCCTTTACCAACCAAATAATTTTGGAAAAATGTTGGTGGATTCCGCTCATAGTTATATACGATACAACAGTTAATTGGCTTAAATTTATGGTCATACTATTAAACTTATACACTTCAAGGGTTAAGTTGAACTTGGTTTGGGTTGAACCAACGACATAGTTTACCAATTTTTTTTCCCTAAATTTGACGTTAAATATTACATTTTTTCTAATTTTTATATTATCTTTTACCATGTTTTATGTTTCATTTAATTTATAAATTTAAATTAAACATGGTAAAATATATTTAGAAAAATACTTATAGTCAGAAGTGATAAAAGGTAATTATAAGTTATTTTTTAAAAAAAGATGATTCATCCTTGAAAAATGTATACACCTTTCATTCGCATAATTCTATTGCCATGCCAGTGCTCAATGCAATGTACGATGCACATGGCTTTCAACCCCAACAAATTCCTTTCCGATATAATATATGCATGCACTTACTTTTGTCATCCGGTAAAATTAAACCCTGTGGTCTCGCGAATTACATTGAAAATATAACTCAGCGTGTTGACAATGACATTACCTCCGATCCAATCAGAGTTAATCAAAATAATAAAAGTTTGGATAGTTTCCAAGCACATTTTTAATTTTCAACGAAATTTATATATGCATCATTACCAATTTGGTAGCGATCCTATCATGGACCGGAATGGTTTCTCATTTTGAACCTGCGGGGTGGCAGGGGCCGGGGCAATCAGATGGAAGAGGCCAGACGCCCCTATTTGTGACCCAAAGCTATCTCTGCTCTCCAACGCCTACTCGTCCTTTTCCATTGTCCCCTCTCTCTCTTTTAACTCAAGAAAAAAGAAAAAAGAAAAAAGATGTCACCCGCTAGATACTAAATAATCGAAACCTTGGATGGTAGATATGGGTGGGACCTCTCCCACACTCCACTGCCCGCAGCTTGGTTACGTCTCTCTCTCTCTCTCTCTCTCTTTCTCTCTCTCTCCCCTCCCCACGATGCCTCTATATAACACACCCCATTTTTTTTCCATCATTCCAAGTCCACCACAAAGTGATACATTGACCCCCTCCTACTTTCTCTCTCAATCTTTTCCATGGCTGCTTCCATCGACAACCGTCAATACTCTAGGCCTTTAAACGGCGTCTCTCGTTCCTTCGACGTCTCCCCTCGCCGCGGTTGTAACTTCCCTTCCATTCCCAAGAGATCCGAACCCTTGTCAATGGACTTGGATTCCTCCAGCGAAGATGAAAACGACAGCGACGAATGGAAGAACCTAATACGCAAGGGTAACTCCGAAGTGGAGGCCTCCATCTTCGACCCCCGCGACGACGGAACCGCCGACAGCTGGATCGAACGCAACGCTTCCCTGGTCCGTCTGACAGGGAAACACCCCTTCAACTCGGAGCCACCCCTCACCCGCCTCATGCACCACGGCTTCATCACCCCCGTCCCACTCCACTATGTCCGCAACCACGGCGCCGTCCCTAATGCTCGCTGGGACGACTGGACCGTCGAGGTTTGTGGCCTTGTGAAACGCCCGGCCCACTTTACCATGAACCAGCTCGTCAACGAGTTCCCCAGCCGCGAGTTCCCGGTCACCCTGGTGTGTGCCGGCAACAGAAGGAAGGAACAAAACATAGTGAAACAGAGCATCGGTTTTAACTGGGGTGCGGCTGCGGCTTCCACTTCGGTGTGGCGGGGTGTGCCGTTGAGGTATGTGCTCAAGAGGTGTGGGATCTACAGCCGGACCAAAGGGGCACTCCACGTGTGCTTCGAAGGAGCAGAGGATCTGCCAGGTGGCGGTGGGTCCAAGTACGGGACAAGCATCAAGAGAGAGATCGCACTGGATCCGTCCCGCGACATCATCCTCGCTTATATGCAAAACGGGGAGCAGTTAGCACCGGATCACGGGTTCCCAGTGAGGATGATCATACCGGGTTTCATTGGGGGCCGTATGGTCAAATGGCTCAAGCGTATCATCGTCACTCCACAAGAATCCGACAGTTATTACCATTACAAGGACAACAGAGTACTTCCCTCTCACGTTGATGCCGAGCTTGCCAACGCTGAAGGTAATGCTCTGCACTTGTACTTGTTTTGTTATCTTGGGGCCGGCAGGTTAATTCATTTGTTTAAATTAATCAATTGCTTATGCTTGGCTCTTAATTTTATATTAATGAGTGCAGCTTGGTGGTACAAGCCAGAGTATATTATCAACGAGCTCAACATAAACTCTGTGATAACCACGCCGTGTCACGAGGAGATCTTGCCCATAAACTCTTGGACTACTCAGAGGCCTTATGTGTTGAGAGGCTACGCATATTCCGGTTAGTAATTAAAAAAAAAAAAAGTAGGTACTTTTTTTATGTTAAAGCTATCTTCTTGTTCTGTTCCCATATGGAGTATGCTACGCGAAGGATCAGAGATTAGCTTTAGGGTTGTAAGCTGAGGGTGTGATAAAATGACTGAGAGCGAGACACGTGTAGATGTATTGATCTCCAATAGGAGTTGAGTGTGATAGAGAAGTATTGCGGTACGTGTGCAGGGGGCGGGAGGAAAGTGACACGTGTGGAGGTAACACTGGACAGTGGGGAAACGTGGTTAGTGGCCACGTTGGACCACCCGGAGAAACCAAACAAGTACGGCAAATACTGGTGCTGGTGTTTCTGGTCCTTGGAGGTGGAGGTGCTGGACCTTCTGGGAGCCAAGCAAATTGCGGTACGCGCGTGGGACGAGGCCCTCAACACCCAACCTGAGAAGCTCATTTGGAATGTCATGGTACGTACACGTCTCTGTAAAATGTTTATGCACTTGTTTGATGGAAAAATTGTCAAATCATCATGTCTCCTGAAAGGATTTATCTAAGGAATGTAGTACTAAATTTGAACACATGGGTAATTTACCATTGGCGCCTTAACTATTGGGCGCTAAGAAAAGTAGATAGGAGAAAAAAAATATTTATACATAATATTTATTTTATTTTTATAATTATTATTTAGTATTATTTATTAATTATTATTTAAACACTAAAAAATAAAAATAATAAAATTATTTTTTATTTTTTTTATGTATTAAACGAGTCTTTAATTCTGGTAACTGTTTCCTTGCTGACAAAATGGGTGCTTGCTCCGACGTGGATTCTGAAATTTTTAACATAAAATTTTTGTAAATTTTTTTTATATATATAAATACTATTACTCTTTATATTTGGCACTCATCCAATTTTATAATAATTTTACCATAGAATTTTCACGCAGCTTCCTGTAATATCACCTGTCACTTTCACGACCTTATTGGGTGGGCCAGACGGGCATAAATCGTTTACTTTAAATAATGACTGGCATTAAATAATAGTTAAAATCAGTCCCTTTAATTGAGTAACTATATAATAATGGTTGTAAATCTGTATTATTGTTAATGTTCTAAGTGATTATAATATCTTGGTGATTAATTAATTTAATTAATTTTTATCTTGTACTCATGTTTTTCAAATACAAAATTTAAAATTTTGATCGTCCCCCGTGCATACTTTCTCCAACACATAAGGAGAGAATAATTTTCACGGTTCAAAATTAAAGTTTTTTAATAAAAAATGATGCTGAATATTTTAAGTCTTTCACAAATTTAGAAAAAGAATGACTAAAATTAAGAAAATCTTGAAATCTAGCCCAAATTATCTTCTGCGCTCATTGGAGAAGGCGCGCACAGGAGAGGATTGAAATTCAAAAATTTTGAGTGGTTTCCGTTTGGTGATGCAGGGTATGATGAACAACTGCTGGTTCAAAGTGAAAACCAATGTGTGCAAGCCCCACAAGGGAGAGATTGGAATTGTGTTTGAACACCCGACCCAACCAGGGAACCAATCTGGTGGGTGGATGGCGAAGGAAAGGCACCTTGAGAAGCCATCGGAGTCCAACCAGAGCCTCAAGAAGAGTGTCTCAACGCCATTCATGAACACCACCTCAAATATGCGCTCCATCTCCGAAGTCAAAAAGCACACCACCCCTGACTCTGCTTGGATCATCGTCCACGGCCACGTCTACGACTGCACCAGCTTCCTCAAAGACCACCCCGGCGGCGCCGACAGCATCCTCATCAACGCCGGCACCGACTGCACCGAAGAGTTCGAGGCCATCCATTCTGACAAAGCCAAGAAAATGATAGAGGATTACCGAATCGGCGAGCTCATGACTACCGGTTACGCCTCCTCCGACTCGTCGCCAAACCCCTCTGCGCACGGCAATTCCGACACCATCCATTTAACCCCCATCAAGGAAGTCCCGCCATTACGTAGCGTGGCCCTCAACCCACGAGAGAAAATCCCATGCAAGCTCGTGTCCAAAACGTCCATCTCCCACGACGTTAGGCTGTTCCGTTTTGCGCTACCCTCTGAGGACCAAGTCATGGGTTTGCCAGTAGGAAAGCACATATTCTTATGTGCCACCATTGACGACAAGCTATGCATGCGAGCTTACACTCCAACCAGCAGCGTCGATGAACTGGGGTATTTCGATCTAGTGGTCAAGATTTACTTCAAAGGCGTACACCCGAAGTTCCCCAACGGTGGGCTCATGTCCCAGCACTTAGACTCGCTTCCTATTGGATCTCTTTTGGACGTGAAGGGTCCGCTAGGACACATAGAGTACACTAATAGAGGTAACTTTTTGGTTCATGGAAAGCATAAGTTTGCGAAGAGGCTAGCCATGTTGGCTGGAGGGACCGGGATCACACCCATTTACCAAGTGGCGCAAGCGATTCTGAAGGACCCAGAGGACCGGACAGAGATGCACGTTGTGTATGCGAACCGGACCGAGGATGATATATTGCTGAGACAAGAGCTGGATGCGTGGGCTAAGAAGTATGACCGGTTCAAGGTATGGTACGTGGTACAAGAAAGCATAAGGGAAGGGTGGGAATACAGTGTGGGTTTCATCACGGAGGCTATCCTGGGGGAGCATGTCCCAGAGGCATCGGAGGACACCTTGGCATTGGCTTGTGGGCCACCACCTATGATTCAGTTTGCTGTGCAGCCCAATTTGGAGAAAATGGGGTATGACATTAAAAACAATTTGCTTTTGTTTTAGGGAAGATCCATGGATGGAGGAGTAGGTTGTAATGTTGTATATGCGGGTAATTGTATCAAGTGTTATTATTTTTGTCTCAAATTTTATTTTATTTTTCATTCTAAAAGTAATAATAATGAAAAAGAAATTGTTTGTGCAAAACCATTGGAGGTTTGGTGTACCTCCATTGCTGGTTTTGATGTCCCCTCGTAGGTAAATATATGTGGAACTGCCAATCAGTTTTTCGTTTTAATTTATTTAATGACTACAACTTGCCAAAACGACAGCATAATTGAAAAAAACACACAAATGCAAAAAAAAAAAAAAAGGCACAAAACCCGGAACGGTACAAATTGATAATCACGGCTTCTTGTAGTTTTATATTATATATATAAATTCATTTACCGTAGTTTAAAAGTTATTTATATACTTGCATACAAAAATAGTCATGCTTAAATAATTCTTACCCTGTGACTGTGACGTGTATAATGCAGCCTTAGATCTCATCCGTACATGTGGCATGCGTACGGACAGAATATTAGTCCTCCATTGTACATGCCCGTCGCTCGGTAGAATTGCTCGTCTACTTTCGTTATGTTTTGATGCACCACGTTGACGTGGAGTCTGATCCTTGAGGTCCCTTTTGGTTGTATGCGAAGGAATTTTTGTTTAAATTACATGTGGTATTTATTATATTTTAATAATTATTATTTAATAATATTATTTCTATTATTTTTAAAAAATAAAAATACAAAAAATATTTTATATTCATAAAATTAATTTTTTTAATTTTACATACTAAATGAGACATAACATTTTTTATTATAAAATTTTTATAAAGTTTGAAAAAATGAAAATGTTTATAGAATTTATTTTTTCAAACTTTAAAAAAGTTTTACAATAAAAAAAATTTAAAAAATCCTTAATCCATTGACTTCTCCCTGGCAGAAAAAGGAAAAGAATTACAATAATAGAAAGACTTTTGACCAACGGCTACACTACTCCAAAAATATAATTTTCAAAGTAGATATTCCTACAACATGTTTTCAAAATGGCAGCAATTTTCCAAGTCACTTTCAGCGCAACTTGTGTTCAATCACCATCATAATATTGAGTTACATAACTTTTCGTTCTTTATTTATATTAATAATTATATAATTTTAAAAAATAATGATAAATTAAATATTTTTTCACTCTGTTCTTGCGTTAATAACAATATAGGTGTGTGCGTGATTTTGACACTGATGACCACAAGGCTCAAAGTATGCTCCTGTATCTAAATGCTCAACTAGCAAATAATAACGAATCAGGTGTTATAATGTTAAAAATATTGACTCTAGATCCTATACTTGTTGAAACCTCTAAACAGTGTATTAGTTTCCTTGCGCACTTATGCTTTAGCATTGATATATGGGGCTTCCCCAATCAGGAGATGCCCCCATTTATTTATTTTTATTTTTTTTAAGTAGTCCCAAACAAAACAAAATAAAAAAGAAAATGGGGGCTTCCATGAATTGGAGAACCCTCCATATATCAATGTCAAATTGTTAAATTTAGAGACACAGTAATTGAGTTTTGTATAAAGTGTACCAGGAAACTGACGCACTTTTTTTTTTTGAAACTCCAAAAAATATAACATCTGATGTTAATGCTTTTGGAATTATAGGATTTGACTCTGTTTTCTATATAGTAAAGTGAGAAGAAATTCACTCAAAGTCTCTCTCACAAACATATATATATATATATATATATATATATATATATATATATGAGAATTACACTAATATTTTATGAGTTTTGACTAAATTACATTCAATTATTATTCAATTGATCTTTTGTCAATAAAATTAAGTTTTACATAGAATGTGTTTCTTATAAAAATAAAATTATTTAATTATATGTACTATTATATTAAGAATAAAATTCATTAGTCTTAGATATTAACAATAAATTAGTTGCTTTTACATCACATTAACAATAAAATTAAAGTTTTATATTGCACAAAAAAATAATTTTTATGATAAAAAATGATTGAGATGAAAATTTTTTACCGTATATATATATATATATATATAATATCAAAAGAGCTGAATATAATTTTTGAAACCCAGAAAAAGCTTAAGTGTAATCCAAAGCAATCAACCATCGAGTTATTTCTTTTGTGGGTAAAGACTCTCAAGTTATTTTTCATATGCACGTATAATTCACGTCTAAGATATAAGACCATCACTAATGTGTATAGCCTATAACAAGACACATAAGAAGCCAATCGATTTGAAAACTATTCTGGGCATATATCAATATGTTAAGCAATCACATGTTTGTACAAACGTCTATGTACAGGAGACATGCACTGTTCTTAAAATTTTTCATTTTTTTGGGGGTAATTATTACTTTATATTATCTTTGTTGGGATGAAGAGCGATTTATATGAAATGAAAAGCAATTAAGGAAGTGCAGACATGGAATGGTGCAGTGGTGTTATTGGATTGAGAAAGGAAGTTTCATTAAGAAATTAAGATTTGAGGTGGAGGAGGGGGTGGGGTAAACTAGAATTAGATAGCCCAGTGGGACATGCATGTGATATCTTTCTGTCTTTGACGAAGGGTACATCATAGGAGAGAGATAACCTTAACCCTCAGATTGGGGCAAGGGAAAGTGTTACTTGGTGGGCGGAAAGGTCACCTTCCTAGCTTCCACACGCTCCAATGCGCCCTCTCTTTCTTTCACTTTCTTTGTCTTACTAAGGAACTCATGATTCCCATCCCATTATACCCATACATATTACATATTGTGTTTTTTTTTTCTTCCATGCAATTAAACATTGCTCTTTCTTTCCTTTATGAAGAAGGAATCAACGTATAAAACTAATCTTGTTACATTGTTTCCCACCTTCAAGCTTTTATGAACACTTTGAAGAATGACGTGGCATTAATATAGATATTATATATAGATATTGTACTTACAGGTAGTTACGCGTCGAGATATGGAGCAATCTGTTCTGTTATGATTTATTGCTGCGATATACGTGTACGTAAATAACGCTACTACCAACGGCTATGTATATATATATATCATATGAGAATGAATAAAATATGTCTTTCTCTCACTATTTCCTTTATGGTATCAGAGCAATCACGATTCTGAACCTGAGAATACGTGAGGTTACGATAAATAATGGCAGAGAAAACCATGTCTGAGTCTTCAGCGACAACAGACGTTAGCTCCCCATTTTTCCTTCATGCGTCTGACAATCCAGGTCAGATATATGTGAGTGAATTACTGAATGAAACAAACTACGCAGAGTGGCTGCTTGACATGACAAACGCTCTTCTTGCAAAGAATAAGATGGGTTTTGTGGACGGGACGATCAAGAGACTAGACGTAAATTCGGCAAACTTGTCTTATTGGATACGCTGTGACGCCATGGTCAAAGGGTGGCTCAAAAGTGCGATGGATAAGCAAGTGCGAACGAGCGTGCGCTATGCAAAGACAGCCAAAGAAATATGGGTTGATCTGGAAGAACGGTTTGGGAAAGGCAATGCGCCGAGACTTTTTGAGTTAAGGCGTGACATAGCCAACCTAAAACAAGAAAAGAACAGTGCCAACGTATTACACCAAGATGAGGGCGCTCTGGGATGAAATAGAATCCATTGCACCCTTGCCAAAATGTAAATGCGGAGGCTGTAACTGTAGCATCCAGAAAGAACTTTCAGAGATGAAAGACAGAGAACGTCTACATGAATTCTTAATGGGTCTTGATGAGGAGTTCGGGCCAATCAAGACACATGTACTTAGCATGACACCATTGATGAGTTTGGGAACAGTCTACCACCTGGTTGCTGAAGACGAGAAACAAAGGCAGGTGTCTGGAGCAACAAGGCCCACGACAGATGCAATGGCCTTCCAGGTGCAAAGTGGACGAAAAAGAGAAAAGGTCAAGTGTACCCACTGTCAAAAGATTGGGCACATCGAAGACCGTTGTTATGAGATCATCGGGTACCCACCCGATTGGAAGAAGGGCACACGTAAGGAAAGAATTGTAACGTGGAATGAAAGGAAATCTGTCCCTAAGGCAGCTCAAGTAGGTTCAAGTGAGAGTCCAGTACCAGGTCTCACTATGAGCCAGTATGAGTATCTCATTCAAACGCTTGGAAACTTGAATCAGCAGCCAACGAGCCTCATTTCAAATCAACCAACAGTGAACATGGCTGGTAAGTTTACATTTAATAAACCTTGGGTAATAGATTCAGGAGCTACTGACCATATATGCTGTGACCAAGATGTTTTGCTTAACGAAAGAAACTATAATCACCTGCCTGTTAAAATACCAAATGGACAGGATATACCTGTGAAAGGACTTGGGGAAGTAAGGTTGCCTAATGGGATATTAATAAAAGAGGTTCTAAGGATACCTTCTTTTAAATGTAATCTCATATCGGTTAGGAAGCTAGTACAGGAGATTGATTGTCTTGTGATATTTGGTAAGGACTTTTGTGTGATCCAGGACCCAAGAACGATGAAAGTGATTGGGACGGGGATGCTTTATGATGGTCTGTATCTGTTGGAACCCATAAAGGAAGGAATAAAGAAAATTATGGCTGTGCAAAGCCATGAAGATCCTGAAGTGTGGCATTGGAGGCTTGGACATGCTCCAACAGAGAAGATGAAACGAATAAACTCATGTTTGAATAAATTTTCTGAACCTTGTGACTCATGTAATAAAGCTAAACTGACAAGACTTCCTTTCTCTAATAGTTCAATAAAAAGCTTGGCATGTTTTGACTTGATCCACTGTGATGTTTGGGGACCATATAGAGTACCTTCATTAACAGGAGATCGATTTTTCCTTACGGTGGTTGATGATTATAGTAGAGTAGCATGGGTTTTCTTAATGAAACATAAATCTGAAGTCAGTAGCTTGTTGATTAAATTTCTGAATCAAGTTGAGACGCAGTATGATAGGAAAGTGAGAACAATGAGAACTGACAATGGAACTGAATTTAAATCTCGAGAAATCATTAATCACATTGAGAGTAAAGGAATATTAGTGCAGACATCTTGTACGTACACGCCACAGCAAAATGGTGTAGTAGAGAGAAAACATAGAAGCATTGTTCAAATGGCTCGAACCTTAAGAATCCATGCAGGCTTACCAACGAAGTTTTGGGGTGAGTGCATTCTAGCTGCTGTGCATATACTAAACAGATTACCTACACGAGCTTTAGAAAATCGTGTGCCATACGAAGTCTTGACTAAGAAAAATGCAAGCTATGAACACTTAAGAGCTTTTGGGTGCCTAGCTTATGCACACAACACTGCCAACAAAGACAAGTTTGAAGTAAGGGGGAGAAAATGTTTATTCACTGGGTATCCTATTGGCCAAAAGGGGTACAGACTATACGATATCGAGAAGGAAGAGTTATTTGTGTCAAGGGATGTTGTGTTTTATGAAAGGAGTTACCCGTTTAAGGAGAATAGACTAAATACGAATGTAAGCCCAAACAACATAATAGAAGTAACGGAGGAAGAGGAATACAGGTCTGACGACACCGGAGCAGCTAATGAGTGGAAACATAACAATGACAATGCATGGGACATTGGACCAACTGGAGTGAATGCTGATAGGTCCATAGAAACTGAAGTAAGCGCAAGACCTAGATCACCTTCCAACGAAGTTGAGAATATGCATCAAGAGACCATTGTAGATCAATCTTACAAGGGGAAAACTCAACAAATCCAAATAAGAAGAAGTCAACGCCCATATATAGTATCCAAACAGTTCAGCAAATATGAGGTCGAACTCCCACCTTCTCTGATGAGCTCACAAGAAGAGGCAAATTGAAGTAACAGAGTAACGCATCCATTAGCGCATTACGTCACAAACAGTCGATTTTCAGTGCCACATGCAGCCTTCTTAGCGTCAATAGATCAAACAACTGAGCCTAAGAGTTTTAAGGAAGCAGTGACACATGAATGTTGGCGAGAAGCAATGAGAAAGGAGATAGAAGCATTAGAACAGAATGGGACATGGACCTTGGAAATACCCCCTCCAAACAAAAACATCATTGACTCAAAATGGGTATACAAGGTGAAATACAAACCTAACGGAGAGATAGAGAGGTATAAGGCGCGGTTAGTTGTAAGGGGCTTTACACAGGAGGAAGGAATTGACTACCATGAGACTTTTGCACCAATTGCAAAGTTAACGACTCTCAGAACACTTCTCGCTGTGGCTGCAAAACGAGGATGGGCAGTACACCAACTAGACGTGAATAATGCCTTCCTACATGGCGAATTACATGAGGAAGTATACATGCGCATTCCAGACGGCTTTACGCAAGAAGGAGACAACAGAGTCTGTAGGCTTAAGAAGTCGCTTTACGGTCTCAAGCAAGCCTCAAGAAATTGGCATGCGAAGCTCACGAAAGCATTTATCACTATAGGGTTCAAGAGATCAAGGGCCGACCATTCGCTATTTATTTATAGAAAAGGTAGGGTATTAGTGACAACGCTAGTATACGTGGATGATGTGCTGTTAGCTGGAAACAACATGAGCAAGATAGATGAAGTGAAAAGGTACTTGAATGAGAGTTTTAGCATAAAAAATCTTGGTCCCTTGAAGTATTTTCTCGGGATTGAAGTGGCAAGGTCATCAAAGGGGTTTGTACTCAATCAAAGGAAGTATGCGATTGATATATTGAAGCAAGTTGGGATGGAGAATTGCAAACCGGGATTCACTCCCATCGAACAGAACCATAGGTTTGATAATCTCGAGAAAGACGAGAATGTTGATGCGGCCAAGTATAGAAGGATAGTTGGAAGGCTCCTATACTTAACAATTACAAGACCAGATATTGCATATTCTGTGAACGTACTAAGTCAATTTGTTGCCGCGCCAAAGAGGAACCACATGGATGGCATAGAGAGAATCTTGAGGTATGTAAAAAGCACACCAGGCCAAGGAATATTGTTAACTAGTGAAGGAAGACTCGAGCTAGAGGCATTTTGTGACGCAGATTGGGGTAGGTGTCCACTCACACGTCGGTCTCGCACTGGGTACGTTGTCAAATTGGGGGGCTCGCCAGTGTCCTGGAGAACCAAAAAGCAAACTGTGGTTTCAAGGTCATCGGCAGAAGCAGAGTACAGAGCAATGGCTGCTGCAGTAAGTGAAGTAATTTGGTTGAGATATCTATTGAAGGAGCTGGGGGCTACACAAAGAATTGGAACACTGCTACATTGTGATAATCAAGCTGCGCTACACATCACGAAGAATCTAGTCTATCATGAGCGAACAAAGCACGTGGAAATGGATTGTTACTTCATTCGAGAGAGAGTAGAGTCACAAGAGATAACGCCATGCAAGATCTGGACACGGGATCAAGTAGCAGACATATTTACAAAGGGCCTCGGCAAAGACCAATTCAAGCATCTCAAAGGCAAGTTGGGCATTGTGAACCTACACATGCCAACTTGAGGGGGAGTGAAGAATGACATGGCATTAATATAGATATTATATATAGATATTGTACTTACAGGTAGTTACGCGTCGAGATATGGAGCAATATGTTCTGTTATGATTTATTGCTGCGATATATGTGTACGTAAATAACGCTACTACCAACGGCTATGTATATATATATATATCATATGAGAATGAATAAAATATGTCTTTCTCTCACTATTTCCTTTACACTTTATCCTATCTTTTTCTTTTCTTGCTCCTAGCTTGACCGATATTGTTGCTTCCCGTTTTAATATTATATTTTTACTTCCTTTCCTTTTTCACCTATATAATTTGGAGGTTGCGTTGTTTCATTTTGTTTCCATATTTCAATCGACAAAATATAATTTCATGCGATTTTCATTCAAACTTAATAAAAAATAAATAAATTTTAAAAAGTAATATAGATAAAATATTTATTCTAGGGATAAGAAATTAGCTGAATTCAAATTTATGTGAATCAAGAAAATTAAGGAAAAAAAACCTTTTTATGGATCTTAGAATTTATTTTCATAAATTTGGAACCAATAATTACAAATTTAGCACCAAATTTGGATCCAACTCAGGCTCTTTGAATTTGAAACTATTAGGGCCTGTTGGATTTGTTTGGAACGGAGTAGAGAAAAAGAAAAAAGAGAGGAAAGTTGAAAAAAATTATAATTTTATCTCTATAATTATTTTTAATAATTATTTAATACTCTTTAATAATAATTATTTAATTATTAAAAATAAAGATATTATGATTATTTTTATTTTTAAAATCACATTTTTATTTTTATTTTTATCCAAACTTTTTGCAAGTTAGCCTACTCTTTGACTTTCGAAACGGGTCTATCACATCATTGAAAGATTAAATTTCATTGATTAGACAAATGGATAAGTTAGTTGACATGTGTTGGATTGTGATTAGAAGGATCGAATTTTTAAAAATTTTGATTGGCTAAAAACAGATAATAGCATGTGTAATTTACAATTTTATCCCTAAAACGGTCCTTTTAGAAAACACCTCAACGCCACATGAAAATGACATGTTTTGGCCAAAAGAGTTTGCCACCAAAGTATCTTTCATGACTTTTTCTGCTAGTTTGGAGTGTCGGCAAGGAAGGAGGAATTTAAGTATTACAAAATTTATAAGTTGAAACTACATTTATTAACAATATTCTAGGCAAATGGAACATAGTGTTTGAAAATTTTTTGCCATTTCTAAATGTGATATTTTTTTGCAATAATATAAGATATATATGTAATTTATTTTTGTATCTAGCATTTTTGTATTATGTATGATATATATATATATATATTGGAACATTTATCTCATAGTAATAATTTTATAATCTTAAAAGTTTAGTTAGGAGAAGGGAGTTGTCATTATCATGAAAGTTTATTTTACTGCATATTAATTTGTTTAGTTCTATCTCATATTTATTATAAAACAAATTATATTTTTGTAGTTATTATCTTGGATATATAGTACCTATAAAAGAAATAAATGAAAATAAAAATTATTATATTTTGAAGGAAGAAATACATAAAAAGATAAAAATAAATAAAAATCTCTCATTTATAAAAATATATATTATATTTGAAAATTTTTTGAAAGTAGAAGAAAAAAATGTAAAAATAATTGCAGAAAAAATATAATAAAAATTAGTAAAGGAGAAATAAATTTTTATAAGAATAAAAAATTATTTATAAAAATTTGAAATAGTTTTGTAAATAAGAAAAAAATATGAATAGTATAGGATATGAGAAATAAATATTATAAAAAATATAATATAATATGCAAAATTTTGAGCTAATAATATAAATAATTAAAAATGTGTTAAAAAAAGTATAAGATATGAGAGAATGTTACTAAAAATAAGTTACTAATAAAAAGTAATTTGTAAAATTTAAAAATAATTACATAAATGAGAAAAATATAAAAATAGAAGTATAGGATATGAGAAATAAATATTATAAAATATAAATCATAATTTGTGAAATTTTGAAAAAAAAATTAAGTAAATAAAAAATGTCAAAAATTTTGAAATAATTATGTAAATAAGAAAAAATACATGAATAGAAGTATAGGATATAATAAATACATATTATAAAAAGTAAAACATAATGTGCAAAATTTTGAAACAATTAAGTAAAAAAATGTCTAAAATTTTGAAATAATTATATAAATAATAAAAAATGTGTTAATAAAAATATAGAATATGAAAGAATATTATTAAAAATAATTTATTAAAAATAAAAACTAATGTGTAAATTTTTAAAATAAAAATGCAAACAAAAAATATATGTAAATAGAAATATACGATATGAGAATTAATTATTAATAAAAAATATAAATAATTAGTGAAATTTTGAAATAACTTTGTAAATATAAAAACATGAGAATAGAAGTATAGGATACGAGAAATAAATATTATAAGTAATAAAAAATAATTTGTGAAAATTTGAAATAAGTTTGTAAATAGGAAAAAAAATTAAAAAGAAATATAAGATATGAGAAATAAATAGTATAAAAAATAAAACATAATTTATATAATTTTGAAATAGTCATATATATATATATATATATATATATATATATATATATATATATATATATATATATATATGTATATGTATCAACTTTTGTTGATTTTAGAAATTAGGATATTTTAGAAACAGGTCTATTATAATGATAATTATTTCAACGATGCTTACATCTAGGATATTTAAAGGAAAAAATGGTCCAAAGAAATGAGCTTGTTTACATTAATGCGAAGGGAAGAATTTATTAAAGTGTCTAAAAGGCAATATTTTAGTGTGTAATATTAAATTACGCAACAGTTAACACTGATATTATTTTAAGTGAGTTAAAAGAAGCTGTTAGTCAAAAGTTATGACTTTCCCACTACAAAATTATATCTCATTTGATATATAGGCTCTTAACAATAGTAAATCCAATATGATACTAAGTAATTATGCTAAAAAAGAATTTTGATATTTAGAAGATGTGACAATTGCACTCACATTTTCTATCATACTTGAATATTGTAAAGTTGTATTCAAACACCTTAATCATTGACCTACAAGTATGGAATTTTAGCTAGACCAAACGAATAATGTAATGATGTGCTAATATTACTCTCATCATCCAACAATATATTAAAGGACTTTGAAAATAAAGATGAATATGATATTGAATTTGACTCTAATTATAACGATGACAACAATGAAAAGAACAATGATGAAGATGATGATGATGATGAGTATAAAAATGAGAGTGATGAGGAGAGAGGAGAGGATCTAGTTGATGCCATTGAAGTTAAACTAGTGTCTCAATATGTCGACCCTATTATTGTGTTTTTCTAATAAATTAATTTAGCCTTAGCCAAGGGTGATGGATTTGGGAAAGTAGGTAATTAAATGCAAATGAATGACCATGAGTTATACATGGGGTTGCAATATATGAATTAAAAGGCACTACGATGTGCTATGAAACTATACTATATAAGAATGTATTATACTTTTAAGAAATGTTTGACAAAATAAAAGTACAAAGAATGTTGATATGTTAATTATGGAAGCAGTCGTAGATGGCAGGTTAGAGCATGCAAAAAAAATAAGAAGAAGAAATTGTATTAGCCAATTACGGCATATAGGGATCCACATACATGTTTATCTATGACCTCATCACAAAATCATTCAAAATTAGACTTCGATGTTATTTTGTCTTGTATTGTGGTAATGGTGACTAAAACACTCGATGTTCTAATTAGACAAATCATCGAGTAGATAAAGAGTTTGTTTAGTTACATTATATTATAGAGGAAGGCATGAAAAGTAAAGCATAAAACTGCCACAATTGCTTTTAGTAATTGGGATAGTTCATATGCTACATTGTTTAAGTAGTTGGCTATAATTTAATATTTCATGCCTAGTTCATACATTGAATTTATGACCAAGCAATGTCCCCAAAACACTTTTACTAGTGAGCTAGTAACAGTGTTCAAATTAGTATTTTAGATTTTTCAATCATTGTATAAATGCATTTAAGTATCTAAATCAGTGATCTAGATCAATAGGACATTCTATTATGGTAAATACAAAGGATCCATATTAATGGTAATGACACAGGATAGCGACTGGCATATTATGCCAGTTACCTTTTTAGTTGTGAAAGAAAAGGCACAATTACTATGAACATGATTCCTTTTCAACTTGTATAAGCGAATAGTACCCAGAAGACATTGGATTTGTTTGATATTAGATAGACATTTATCAATTTTGTCCACCATCTCTAATCCAAATTGGTTAGCAGCTATTATATGATTATCTTGTTTTCTATCTTCATCATGTAACAAGTAACCTATTCATTTACTATAGGTTATTAGATCTAAAGCATAAGTTAATAAAATATTTGTATGTTTTTCCTCTCTAATTGATTATATAAATCATAGTTGATTAGTTAATAATAGCAAAGTCATTAATTATATTGTACAAGTTATGCATACAAGCGTTAGTACGTTAATGAGAAACTAGCTAAAATAGCTGTTATAGATGAAGAGACAGCTAGTTAGATTGTAGAAATCCTGAAGGAATAATGGACCTGAACATTTGATGTAAAGAGTTCTTGCTACATGACAATGAACCTAGTAGAGTACATGAATGGTGTCTTCAAAAAGATTAGGTATATGCCTATATCAGGCGTAGCCAAGGTAATTTATTACAAGGTGGGTTAGTACTTTGTGCAATATGTCAAGTGAGTCAATACTCGATAGCAGCAGACTAGTCTACTCTCAGACCTTTATAAGAATGATAGTGGTAAATATGCAACACTCCCATGCTATGTATGTTGTATAGGATTTGACAGGCAAACTACATTATTTAAGGTAGAGAAGTCTTGCAACCAGATAAATCGCCAATATAGCAGGTGCTAAAAGGTAAGCTTATCTAAGTGCACATGTAATTGTGATGAATTCTAAGTAAAAAAGTGCCAATACCAATATATTCTTGTAGCTTGCACATTAGCAGTATTGGAGCCATTTAATCTTGTGGATCTTATTTTTTATTTAGACATTATACATAACACTTATAATAATATGTTTTGGCCAATTTGAGAATAAGAATATTGGCTAAAATCAAGTAGTTAAAAATTGATCACAGATCCATCAATGCTATTCGAGAAAGGATAATCCCAATCAATATGTTATTAAAATGAAATGGATTTTAAGACCTTGGAACAACCAAATAAGTGCAACCTATGCAAATAAATCGAGCATAACTGTGTCTCTTACCTGTATTACAATTTTGATGTTTAATAGTATATGAATATAATTGAAAATGTATAATAATAAGTTATGTCATTTGCATATATCAATTTTACATGAATAATAATACCAATAAATATTTGCATAAATCTCATAGCTGTATCCAGGCAACCTATTCATTTAGGTCCAAATGACAAGTCACTTTTATATATATAAGAATAGCATATATCGTAGGTCATTTTGGGATGTTGAGGTAAAATAATTTGTTTATCGTTGTTAACTATTTCATTAGGTTATACCAGCTGTGTAATTCAACTCTGTTCATAGAATGACAAGCTATTCCACCTATGATCTATCCTACATGATGACCATTTGGATGATCCACTATTAGCTATTGTCGATTATTTAAGATAATGGGGTTTTTATGGCCTTGCACAACTTAGGTAGTTTGACTACGATATACCACTTGTTAGTGCACTAGTGGAGTAATGACACTTAGAGACACACACATTTCACACTACTCAGGGAAAGTGCATGATTATCCTTGAAGATGTAGTTATGCAATTAGGATTATTGATCGAGGAAGGTCCTATTGTGGGAAGGAGAAGTTACAATTAGTCAAAAATGTGTGAGTGGCTCTTAGGGATAAGAACACTAGTTGATCAAATCAATGGCCATTGACTGACCATTGTTTGGTTAGTTTAGAACTTTGCACATTTCATAGATGATGTAAAGGACAAGGTTGTGCAATAGTTCACACATGCATATATTCTCTGTATAATTAAAGATTGGTTGATTCCAAATAGATCCAACTATAAGGTTTACTTAGTGTACTTTCCCTTTTTAGCAAACTTCAAGTAAGCTAATTGTCTTAGCTAAGAATTAGCAATGTTAGCTTTTTCCACCAAAAGCTTTACAATTCAATATATAGGAACAATTACAGTACAGTTAGATGCTTGAAACTATTGCATCTATATGTATAGGATCTAATTCTTATGCTCACATTAGAGAAACAGTCCACCTCCGATCTTTACATTGAGGAGTATCATCTACTTCTTCCTCCAGGTTTCAAGTATGAAATATAGTTAAAATTTATACATTTATAATATAATTTTATTGACTCTATATATTTCTCATTGTTTGTTGAATGTGCTTGCTCATTTTAACATATGAAAGAACATTAGACGATATTTTCATTTGAGTGTCAAAACCCTTTACCAATATAGAACTTTTTTGGATGCAATGAGGGAAAATAAGGTATGTTGCTAATTTTGATTTATGATGTGTATCATTTTTTAACTATTTTATAATAACCTATTATTTCATTTCTTGTTACCCATAAATTGTTTGGTGCCAATACTAGTCACAAAGTATGTGCAAGCTGATTTTAAGGTGCTACTTGACTTCTCTAAATATTTAGATTGTATCGATACCATTTATATGCTTCCACGTTGTAAAATAACACCATCCAAATTGTGTCCTACGCCAATTTGGCTATTACTATCGAATCCTTCAAGAGTTGGTTAGATTATATGCCTTCCATGATTTATGACTTTAAAAAAGAACCTAAACCAACTGGGTATCCAAGGATAGCATTTTCATCCAATGAGGATATAGATGACAAAATACTATATCTCAATCTCCTATCACTAAGGAACCCTTTGATTACATGTCCGAATGCATGTGATGGTATCGGTGACATACCAAGCACTAGATCTAAAAAACAAGTGTTACTATTTGGTAGTGGTATATGTTTTAATAGTTTGTCATTTTTGTTGTCCTTGTTTTCTTAATATATTATATGTTGACATTTAACTTTTTATCTCTTTTTGGTGAGGTCAACTTGGCTTAGGGATTTTATAGAATGCACTTGCAAGAGCCTTTATTTATAGATTTTTGCGACACCATAGGTCAAGACTTTAGTTATATATTACTTGCTCTTGGTAAATGATTCTTACTATTTTCTCAACTTGCTAAACAAGTATTAGATCTATTTAGGCCTCAAATTTCAATGGGTTTCTTGAGAAAGAAATCTCAACTTTATTTGTCAAGCGAATATCCCATTATTAGAAAACATGAGTAGCAATATTATGGGCCTGTGTAGTAGGACATTGGCTTGGTATGTCCATCTTATTCTATGCCAGTTAATCAATTTAGTGACGTTGGTGTAGCAGGTCCTTCTTATTACATGCTGCCCTCACACGTGTCTCATTTTGAAAACCTTAGTAGATGTTTTGCACTTTCATGTCATTCGTAAAAGCTGTTGTCCAATACACGTGTTTAATATTGCAAATGCCAATTGATCCTTGGAGTCTAAAGGATTATCATAACTAACATTTATGACGTCACATGAGTAGATTCTTCCCATTCAATTCCAGTATTTAGATTTAAATACTCAACCCAAAGTACAAGAGCAATAAGAACCAAAAAATTTGAGGTAATAGCAAGCACGATGTGAAAGTAGAAGACCTTATTATGATATCGAAAGCCATTTGTTATAATTATTCTTATATATTTTTTATATTTATGTAATCTTACATCAAATATTACATAATTTTTTCTTTTATTATTACATTTCATTTTATTATTCTTTTGATCTTATAATTTTTTTTCTTATATTTAATTAAACTCCACAAAATTTAGAAAAAAATAATGGGAATTTAAATTGGTTAAATTCAAATTTCATGAATTTTTTTTTAAATACTTCATAAAATTTGAATTGATTAAATCTAAATTCTATGAGTTTAGCACTTACAATATGGATTTGGCACTTCTATTATTTTCAAGTACTTACTTTTTTCATTCTTTTTTTAATGTATTTCTCAAATTGATTTACTACTTTTTAGTAAAAATATCTAATTTCTTGGGTTGGATTTTTGCAATTAATGTAAGGGTGTTGGATCTTGCATTTCATAGTTAAGTCAACACAAGTAATGATATGGCACAGTAATAAAGGTCAATTTTTTTTTAACAACTAGTGACCAAAATTTAATCTAGATACATAAAACTCTGTGTAAATTAAATCTTGGTCCTTAGGTATATTACACTCAATGTATGCAAAAATTACTCATAAAAGATCAAGTCACGAGCAGGGAACCAGTAAAAAAATCTCTAAGCACATGACAATTAGATC
Source organism: Erythrophleum fordii (assembly GCA_032878935.1). Classification (NCBI taxonomy): domain Eukaryota; kingdom Viridiplantae; phylum Streptophyta; class Magnoliopsida; order Fabales; family Fabaceae; genus Erythrophleum; species Erythrophleum fordii. The sequence goes on from JAVQMF010000050.1 coordinate 32,131,681, forward strand.
GAGTAAACTGATCTTGCAAGTCATGATTACTAATAAATGATTGTAACCTATATTTAGTAGATGGGCTTTAATGTGGACTAATTCATGTCACTCATTGAGTGGATTAGTTTTGAAAGAAAACCAATTGGTCCAAATTATTGTCGGTCATTCATCAATGACAAAGTTGAATTTTCAAAGATGAGTAAATTACCATGAGAACTACTCATGCTGAATAATATTTATGCCAATGCATAGCTATTAAATTAAAGTTCGAAACTAGATTGTTGCAACAAATTGGCTTGTTTTGAGCCACCATTTTAATTAGCAAAGGTTTACAATAACAATGATGATTAAACAATTCTCAAAAGAAGTTGGACAATTATATCTCAAGTAATTTTATGAATAGAAAAATAATTATTATATTCCTATTGTAAAAAAATAAAAAAATAATAAATATTATTAAATAACAATTGCATAAATATAATAAATATTACACAAAAATAAAACAAAATTCATTTCCTTTGCTTAAACTAAATAGCACACCTTTATATAACAAGCGACTAAAAGCCTACATTTTATATTATAATAATATTAAATAGCATCAATCAATTTGTCAACCACATTATTTTATTAATATATAAGTTGCACTAGAAATTATTCCATTAATGATGGGCAAAGTTAGCTATCTCCACCCAATTGATGATATTAATTATTAATTTGTTTAAAACAAAAAAAAAAGTATAATAATGGATTCCATACTAATTGGAAATAGACTTTGAAGATGTTAGGAAGAAAAAGTCAATCAAATAGAGGGTAAGTGCATATTTGTGTACTTTCTAGCTATAAAGTACAAATCAGATTAATTTTAAAAACATTGTCACCATCTTATTTTTTGTTGTGTTAGGCATTTGGTTTAAAGAATGAAGAGCTTATTAATTATTTTATTTAGTTATGTTTTGGTGTAGTTATTTTTTTCCCTAATTTGTTTTATATACTCTTTTCATAAAATACAATTGTTACATATAATCAATTATTTATATGATCATTGATTGCGAAAAGAGAAATGTAGGGACGCAACAAGCCAACAACGTTGATTTCAAACAAGGAAATCAATAAAAACAATTGTAATAACTTTTTATAGTCAATAATACAACTTCACCCTTGCACATACATATAGATTTGGATATGAGAAAATTTATCAATGATATAACAAAAGCATAATTACAACATGAGATGTAGACTTAAATACATTTTTTTAGAGTTTATTTGTGTGATTTTATATTTTTATTAAGTTAAAAGAATATGTTTCCTTTTATGTGAACATAAATGTTGTAGAAATAACTAGTCTCCTTTCTTGAGGGAAAACTAAAAATAAGCTTTTTGACTTTGCATTATAATAGCCTATTTACTATAATGGCAAATACTGATAAAGAAAATACTTAGCCATCAAAATTTATTTCTTAGATGATTTTTAAATTTTTGTAGAAATGCAATGTTTCTTTTAATTTATTTTTTATTTTAATAAAAATAAAGCTTGAACATGGAGTAGTGTGTTCAAGCTATTTATATATTTATTTATAAAAACATAAAATGCGGAGCATGATGCTTCCTTTCATCCACCCTTCAAATCACCTTTCCCGCCAAATTGATTCATATGATACTTTACATTTTGTAATTTTATATTAAAAAAATTAGCCTAAACACAAATCAAGATGCTCCCCCATTTAGGTTTTCTTTTTATTGAAATAAAAAAATAAGTTAAATGTAACTTGGAGGGAGTTCTTCCTTATTCCTATAATTTTTTTAAAAAAGTTTTAAATATTTGCAAAATAAGTTTTGGCAACTTAATATTGTTTTTATTAATTTTTGCTGTTGTGTTACTGTAATTAGAAAGCTACTGAAAATGATATCCTGATAGAGATGAAGTTTGCATTATTGGTTTCAGAAAGCCAATTTAAAAATGGGTTTTAAAGTTAGCCATTATTGCGTTCATTATTGATATATATTGATGGATATTAGCTTTGACTATTTAAACCTAACCTAACTACTTCTATGGACCTATTGTGACAGATTTTTTTGTTTAGGCATCATTAGCCATAGCTTATCATTTGTCTTCAAACTTCTATTTTTATAGCACTCAAATAAATTGTGGAAACTTTCAAGTAACATTGGATTAAATTAAAGGTTTGACAATTCCAAGTAGAAAGATATAATAATATAATGCAAAACAAGTAGTAACTAATGAGAACTACAAAAATTTTTCATTATAAGCCATATGAAGATGGAAAGGTTGGTGAGTATTCAGTGCTATAGAAGATCGAGGACAACATACATGTAAAATGCACATACTAGGAAGAGTAGGCTTGGTTTTAGTGCATCAATATGCACACGTCAAGTCATGCTTTTGCTCAGTAATGACTAATCTGAATAAATTTGCAGTGGATATTATGTAACTTTCAACTATTCTGGGCTACCTTTGACATGTGGAGCTTTGTTTTACTAGAAAGCTAGTATGTTAGTACATGACTCACCATATATTAGCATAATTATTATATGTTATCAAACATAAACTTAAGTAAAACACCATGAAAGCATCTTGAAATCAGAATTCTCACTTACAAATAGTTAGTTTGAATATTGATGAAGAAGCCTTAGCCCCTATAAGAACAAAATTAGTTTTTCTTCCTTCATATATCAATCTTTACTTAAGAAATTGAATGCATATGTTATGATAACCTTTGGGTGAGAAGATGATTGACTATATAGAGACTAAGACTTAATCTAAACCATCTATCAAGTAACTCAATGTCACAAAATCAATGTATGTGAATCATTTGTCATTTGAACTTGAGTGCTTATCACTTGATAACACTCGTTACAATAGGGCATGTCTCTTATAACTTTGAAACATAAGTTTTAACTTAAGAAACAATTAAGAGATACTTAACAAGGCACATTTTCAACCAAAAAGTTGTTGAAATGTAATACCATGGTCACCACTTCCCACAATTTATGCTAAGAATTTAAAATATATGATTTCTATGACATATATTGAACAAGTATTCTTTTCACAAATTACACACGCATCCACTTTTGTTTTTGTTCATGATCTTACCAACCACTCATTATCTGTGAGTGGAAAATTTGAAAATCTCATAACATGCTTAGCCTGTCATTGTCAATTGATATTCAACCCAAAGTCGAATCCAAGGTTTGACAAGGTGCAAATCATATAAAAATCTTTAATTCCTGTTTTGGCTATTAGCTATTTTGTATAGAGTGAGTTTTATTTCATAGCTACCAATTTCTTTTTTAGTTCACGTTTCTTTTAAGTATTTTGGCATGTGTATCAGATACTGTGCAGTTTCACCCTCATGAGCATCTTCTTATGACTCATTACTCTTTTCATACATTTGATTTCTTGTTTGTATGATTATTCTTTAGTTATGAAGAAGACATACATGGTGAAGATTGTTGCACCTTCTCGGTATGCTGAACCCATTTTGGCCAAATGATCAAGCATAGCCATTTCCTTAACGTAATGTATGCTGCCAGGCACTTCACCTTCTATTGCCAAGCAAGTAAACTTCTCATATCACCATAAATAGGCATTGCCAGGTCATGTTCTACCAAGTTCAATGCTTCCAAAAGATCACTCTTGATACATGAACTTCTAAACTCAACCTATAAAGCCTATACCTCTACCAGCTTATTAGTTGACAACTTGACATTTATACAAAAGATAATAGTATTAAAAATCATATAAAGGATAGCATTTGGTAGTATATGTTTTCTTCAACGATTCATATTAAATAATGCCTAATGGGGTTCCTTTTTCATTTTTATGATTGAGATTTAATTTGATAGAACCATTTCAATTAAGTTAATTTTCTTTTTTAAGTTTTTTAGGCCATAAAAGCATAAGGTCACAAAAAAAAATTCCTTCACTGATAAACATAAAAATTTATATAAAAACATATATAAAAGCTACAGCTTATTTGCTCCTGAAATCAAAGATCATGATATGGGAAAAGAGGAGAAAAGCACACACTCATAACATAATTTGCATTAACAAGGTACTAATTACAATGATAGACATGCATGATTTGCACTAACAAGGTACTAACTACAATTATAGACATGGTTGACCAGTAGGATTTTAAAAGACCAACAAACTATAGTTGAAAAAGAGAAAGTCTAACACCTATGTTTCCAATGCACCCCAGATTGTAGCATTTTGACCCATTAATACCAGGGAGACAATGGAAACATCAAGGTTCTACTAGTTGTTACATCTTAAAGAAAAACTAAAAAAGAATAAGATATTACATTGTTAGAAAGACCTCCTCATGAGTTATTGTCACATTTAGTTTCATTCTAAACACACATTTCAAGATTACATCCAAGGGCAAGGAAGGCCCATCATCCCAACCTAGTTATATTAAACCAGGGGATTAAGCTCCTTGAAATATTTAACATGTCTGAAAGCCGCTAGGGATGGTTTCATTGATCGAGGTGTGTCCTATGCTAGCTTATATTAGGCATACCCTTTTCATACTTGCCTATGCTTATTTCCCTGATTTAGTGATTAGCACCATCATATGCAAGTCTATATTCAACAGGTCAAAAAGTCAGGTGCACCTATCTAAATACCTTTTCCTCAAATTTCTTTATCAATGCCTCTTTGCCCTATGGAGGAGATTACCAAAGCAACAACTTTAATGATTTACAAATAGAATGCAACAAAAAATTTGATCTATGCAATGCAAACCATGAAATTATAATCCACCTAAATTTGGGCTTTAGCAACCTCATAAGCTTTCCAATTCTTAATTTCAACCCATTCATATCCATTGAATTGTTGGAAAAACCGAAACGCAGCTCTTGCTATGGTAAAAATCACAAACATATGCCCTAGATTTGATTGTCTTTTTTCATGTGAAAATTTCCTAAGAAATCATCATGCAATCATTAGCTATAAATATATGCCAGATATAAAACTAATCTTAGATGGAAAATATTAGTGTTACACTTGTAATCCATTGGTAGATAAACGAAATCATACATTGAAGGAGTGGATGGCCGCTGAACACTTCTATTTTGTTAGAAACAGTGCTCATCCAATATCAATAGCAAATCTTTGGTAGAAAAAAATTTCATTCGCAATTGTTAAATTAGCCAATATTAGTCATTTTTTGTCAATTTGCAGTATAATACCTATCATATCATCTCCCAACGAGCTTTTAATCAAATCAATTAGTTTTTGAATCTACAAAATTGAAGTTAAAATGAATGGGATTGAATATTAAATTACAGAAATAAACAGAAGCAGAAAATCAATTATCAGAACATAAGCAATTAAACAAAATGTAATCAATCCATAATCATTTCCTTGATGTTTACCATTCCTTATCATTTAAAAATTTCTTCAATTTAATTTTAATCTTTTGGTTATTATTATTTAATGTTCCTAAACTACCACTTAGAATTTTAACTGGTTCCTATCATCAATCTTAACACAACTACACTTAAGCTAATAATACGAAGCAATTCTATTTTGTACTCAACCAGAAGGCGCACACAGAAACCTTAACATGGTTCAGAATGAATTTTGTTTGTTTAATCAACTAATTAAATCAAATAGGGTTCTCAAATAACACCAACAACTTAGTAATAATGCAAATAGAATAATCTGACCAGAATAATACAAATTACATTAAAACATGGAGAATAAAAATGAAATTCATTTAAAATTAAAACCAAACTAGTATTCAGTACAATTATGGATTCAAGTTCAACATCATATTCAATATCTCAATTGATTATAGAAGGAAAATTATAAAGCCATTATAAAATATTGCTCCATAAGCATATGTCCATACAATCACATATAAACCCTCTGGAATGATGTTATAGAAGAATAATCATCTAACTAACATGACCTAAGGAGAATCTAAGGGCTTAAATGGGTTAGCTACATCCAACGCCCCAGAATTTTTCATATTAAAAAAAATAATATTAATCCTAAAGTAAAATAAGCCGACATCTTTAGCTCAATTCGAAATGTCCACTCCAATTTGTTGGTCCATCTAATCTGCTAAACAAAAATACGAATTAGGCTTCTGTTGAAAGAATTGCAACAATCAAAATTTAAATCCAAATATAATATTATAATTAAAATCATTAATCCAAATTTAGCCCAATTAATATAAAATAAATCTAAAGTCATCAAATTAGCCACAATGAATTATTATTAAGATTAAATATAAAGGATATAAAACATAATAATATTGAATTATTTGTCTTTACACTTGACAATCCCCATGATACAAAGATTAATAAGTCACCAAGAAAAAGGTAGAGAGAAGTTACTAAAAGTGGTATAAGATGTTCTTTATCATGACAGTAATGGTTCCAAAGTTGTGGCATTCCTCAATGGTTGTAGGGAATGGAATGATAGGGTGACCATCAAAATTCTTCTCATCCCTAAGCATCCTTTTCCCTATGCTCCTCCTGCTCCCATACTGTCCTCTCATTGCCATAGAAGGTTGCTGTCGTTGCTAAGATATGTATCCGTATTTAGGTGGCCTCTTAATGTTAGCTACCATTCTCATAGTCATATGTCCTCCAAACCTACACTCAAGAACATAATCAGTAACCTCCATATGGTGCAAAGTTGGATTGAAGAATCCAAAGCTACAAGGATGATAAGTATGCACAAGAGGAAGAAACATCAATGGTGGGGTTTAGGGATGGTAAAAAATCCAAGGAAGCCCTAGTTCCTGATGCAACACCTTAAGAATCAAGTTGTAGAACAACTCTACATTAGGATTTAAAGGTTTCAAAATGGGTTTTATTATTATGCTTTGTGTAGTAACTGATAAGCCATGGGTGGTGGTGGCCTTTAAGCTTTTAAACACATTCTACTACTACGAGTTTTTGCTTGGGTGGAAATGGTAGCTAGAAAGAAGGCTACAACTTACAAGAACATCATATAACATATTCACAAGAATTTTCCTGTATCTGAAACTATGAGAGAGAGAAAGATGGAGTTGGTAAAGTAAAAAAGCAAAGACAACAAAAGCAATGTGAATCTATTTATTCCTTTTGCCAATTTGAGACTCTAGATATGATGAAAATTGGATAGAGGGAGAGCATTTATCATAGCTTTGCATTAAATGCTATTACAACTTACAAGACAAAACCAACATTTGTTTTGGTGATGTCACATACACCCAAGGCAACCATGGAAGCCATTAATTTTTCAAAGAAAATTCAATTTTTTTGGACTAATTTTTCATTTACTATGTAAATGTTCACCACGTGGTTAAATTATATTTTATGAACTTATGAAATATAGTTCTCTCCATTTACTAATTTTTTTAATTTTTAATTTTCTTTTATTGATGAATAAAATTAGCTTCTTTGAAGCAGCAAGAGAATGCAGCTTAGTAAAATCAAACAATTAAGTTTTGCATTAAAAATATAAAATGTTGACATAGTTTGATATTAACAATGGTTATTGTAAAAATTGCATGGTTCTGATAGAGACACTAAATCTTCCATGGGAAATTTAAAAAAGCCTAATGAATTTGCGTGGAAAATTTTAGTATATATAACATGTTATATAATTTGTAAATGTAGTAGTTCAGATTGTGTGTGTGTATATGAATAAAAAGTATAATACATATTTATTAATTTATCAAATAAATAATTTTAAAAGTGATTCATATATATATATATAGAGTTGTAAATAAAGGGTAAAAAACATATTTATTGGTTCATCTACTAAATAAAAATTGAATACATCCTTTAATATCCAATGAATAAAGAGTTAAATATACCTCGTTACGTCCAATAAAGAAAGGATCAAATTCATCTTTTTCTAATATAAATGTTTTATATAAAAGATTATGACTCTAACAATTAAAAGTATGAGAATTATAAAAATATAAAAAATGCTTTTATATTAAGTATAAATATACTACTACATGACTTCGTAAAATATGATTGAGAAAAGAGTTTTAGAAGTTAACAAATATTAACTTACCGAAATATTATGAAATTTCTTAATATTACTAATAAAGAAATTTACAAAGGTTTTATTGTATTTTGAAAAAAATATCATTATTTAACATTTTAACAATTAAGTGTGGAGTGAATGTCTCTATATAAAAAAGTAATTAAGTCTTACCATAACATATAGTGATTTTGGTCATTTTTAATATTATTCTCTAACAAAATATACCAAAATTTATCAATCTTAATAAACAAAAATAAGTTATATAGACATCTTTTAAGTTTTATTAAAATTACATAAATCTCTTTTTTATTTTTAAAATATATTCAAATCTCTTTTAAAATAAAAAATTACATACACTTTAATTTAATTTTAATTTTTTTTGACTAAAATATTTTCTACTATTTTTTTAGTTAAAAAATTTGTATGTAGGTTAATAAAAAGTGTTTTTAATTAAGAAATTTAAAATTACACTGTGATATAAAATAATTTTTTATTTCGTGAGATATTTATATGTTTTAAAAATAAATAAAATTTTATATACTTTTAATAAAATTAGAAAATTTTTTGAGTGATTTAAAAAGAAATCTTAAAAAGCTGCCTCGATGCCGTGCTAAACAAGAGAGCAACTTTTCAAGTGTATTTTAGGAGGTCGGAAGATCAAGGAGGCTTTTCAAAAAGGAGAAGCCAAACACGCGCATATCTTAAGCTATGAAAAGCCAGAGTCTAAGTACTTAGTAAGCATAACCCACCTTTTAAAATACTCAAAAGTTGCAACGTTGTCTGCCTAGGCTTTTTATGGACTCAACAAGTCCTTTCGTCTCTTTCTCCATACTAATGGAAGAAACAAAGGTGCTAGCTTTATGCTCTGTGCCCTGCTGCCAAGTTTGAAATCCATTGACGATTGATCTTTCTGTGGAGCGTTGACCTTTCACCTTCATGTTTAAGCTTTGACCTTTCCCAAAAGAAGGCTGTAAAAGTTCTACCATAAATAATTAAATCATCTAGAGTTCCTAGACTCCATGGAACTAGAAGCAAATACAAACAAATTTCTTTTGGATAACCTTTTCTGTTAAATATCAATCTTGTTATTTCTCTCTCTTTCTTCAATAAAACATTATTTTAGGTTATACAAATACTTCTTTTTCCAATATCATGTACTTTGAATTATTGAAATCTCTATTTATATACTAAAAAGAATTAGCTTAGCTAGTTAAAAAAATATTTTATAAGAAAAATTAAGGAAGGAAAAAAAAAAGAAGGTGGGAAGATGAAACAAATCCTCTAAAGTTACTCTAAAAGTTTGGAAAAAGAAAAAAAACGATAAAATCTACCCAAGTACAATTCAGAAGACAGAGGTAGACTTCACTTCTCTCTCTCTTTTTTTTTTTTCTCTTTCTCTCTTCAAACTTCCTCTCAAATGGATGTTATAAGATTTGAATTCGTGTCAAGATGATGTACTTCTTTTATTTGATATATGTAAATAAGAAAAAAAAAATAATTGGGATGGAAGCAAAATTAGCTTTTTGACACATATACTTAAAAAAAATGAAATATATATATATATATATATATATAAAAGCTAAAAAACATATTCCCTAAATATATAATTTATTTTTTTAAAAAAACGTGAAGCATGTTACTTCAAGGTGTTAATTTTTTTTTTTAAATTATGAAGGACGTGGAGCTCGTAACTTGGCATCCTTATTATCTTTTTTTTTTTTTGTAATTTTGAGGGATGCAAAGTTGGTAGCTCTGCATCATTCATAATTAAAAAAAGAAATACTAAAAAGACACAAAACCTGTAACTCCGCATTGTTTAAGAAAAAGTTATATATTCAGGAAATATGTTTTTTAGGTTATTTATATTAATATTTTGTTTGTTTTTTGTTTGTGTATATGTGTAAAAAAGTCCAGCGAATTCTATAGGCTAGGCAAAATTGATCCAACCATTGGGGGAAAGAAAGGTAAAGAGAATTAGTGAGAGACAAAGAATAAAAAAATAAAAAAATAACATAATACAATAAAAAATTAAGATAAATAAATTACATATTTATATTAATATGAATAAATAAAAATGAGATATATTATATTTACAATAAATGTATTTAATCAAAAGAAAAATAATAAAGTAATTTAGTACTTTATATATATATATAATAAAATTAAATAATAAAGAAATATCTCTTCTTTTTTTCCTTCTTATTATACTGAACAGAATGAAAAATATTGCATTCACTTTCTCTCATCTTTTTTTCCTTTATATTGTTTTCTTTTCTTTTTTTTTTTTTTCTCTTTTCTTTTATCGTGTCATACACATTTCTTAAATGTGCTTTCTTTTATCATAGGGGTTACGAGGACAAAATCTTAAATGTGAGATGTACAGAAGATAAGATACAAACACATATCTCTGTTCATAAGTTGTTACGTTATGGTCCAAATAAGGAGGGAGTTTGAAAACTGCCACGCCCGCTTCTCAGCTTCTGCTATTTCACTTTCTTAAGTTCGTACCTTTTGCCTAACAACACGCTGTAGTCCTATGGTGCTTTAGGGTTTTTAATCTTTTCTTGATATTCCCACTTGGCTACTTCTTTTTCCTTCCTGATGGCTCTCCCTCGTGTCCCTTCAAGACATGTTCCGTGCCATGCCTATTTTCGAGTGGAAATAATAAACTATTAGGCCATATTTAATATATAGATGAGCAGATTTAAAAGAAAGAAAGATTTTTTAAAAATTTTTATTATCTCATTATTATTATTATTCAGCTTTGTTTATATTTTTATTACTATTTTTTTTTAAATGAAGACATTTTGATCATTTTTCATCTTACTTACTTATTTTTTTATTTTTTATTTTTTTTCGCATATCAAATGTAGTATTAAGACATACTTAATTTTGTTTTTTGTTTTTATGTTCTTAAAATAATTTAGTCAAATTATTTTTAAAATAAATTTTGAAAATAAGAAAACAAAAAAACTCTATTTGAATCATTGAGAAAAGAATGAATCTTAAGTCTTTTTGTCAAAATTACAATAATGCTATTAATAAAAACTGTTATCTCAAGGTGTCTTTTTATGTTTTTTCTTGATTTTAGAAAATAAGAGACCAGAACATCTAAACGATGTTCTCCATTTTCAGCTCTTTGTTTTTATTAGTTTTTAGAACAATGGATGAAAATAATACTATCAAACAGCATTTTCTTAAATAGAAAACAAGAAACTACTTGCCAGAATAGGATTCGAACAGGCCCCTAGTCCAATTGTTTTTTTGGGACAATACCCATTATAATCACGAGGCCCGACATGCCCATACAGTTTCTGGCCCGATAATGGCGAGTCTATTAGAACTTTCAAAAAGACTTGCCTTTCCAGGCAATGAAACCGATTAGGGCTTCAAAAACTGGGATAGCCCAAACAAACCTTTAATGATGGCGCATTGCCTAGTATGGATCCTATCATTATTAAAATTTTCTACATCCCTTTCATCATTTATATGTTAATTTGTGTCTTCTTTTTTTTTCCTTTTCGGCTCATCTCCAACTTCTCATTTAATTTAGTTTATTTGGATTGGGAATGGATGTCTCTGAGGGCTGCAATGCAGAAACATTAAGTGAGATCCAACTTGGACAACCATTAAGGGCTTTGGGCCCACTTCATGCAGCCCAGTAAAGGAAGGACCACATAACCAAGTTGCCTACTTGCCTTGGACTTGATTTTGATCCCCTTCATATCTTCTCACAAGGTAAAATTTTTTTAGGTCGACTATGCACAAATATGTGAGGCGGTTCTACTGAAAACTATGCCTCATATACATATATTTTTTCTTTTATCAAATACATATTTTTTGTAAATGGGATTTGGATTTCAAGAAAAAAGAGATGCAACTCAACCTCCTACCACAATCATGAAGCATCCCATGAGGGTCTGGTTCGTGAATTATTTCAAAATCAAGGCAAGGCGATTCATATATAAAAGTGATAGCAATAATTATGGGGAGCGTCTTTGCCAAAATATGTTGAGGTTGTAAAGTAGGGTTATCTTGTAGCCTTACCAACCTCATTCATGACGTTCGTTGTCTAGTCTCTGTAACCCTCTCATCTATAAACCTCTTAAATTCTCTGCTATCCTTGCCATTCCATTCCTATGGCACCTCTTTCTGCTATCATTATGACCACCACCAATAAGGGCCTCATCTGTGAAAAAGGATTCTCAGGAAAATTTTGTTGAAAAAATAGACGTAAATTTTCTGAATTCACCATCCTTTTCTGAAAAAAATTTTAAAAAAAAATCATAAAAGGCGGTCATAGAGCTAGTTGGGACCTTCCAGAAGCGGCATCATAACGAGTACAGAAAAGGGAGCTGAACCTACAACTACATAAAGGCATGGACTTCCTGTTGCTGGGAACTGATGACATAAATTGATTCTCCTATCAATCTCAGAAAACACGTATATTATAGACCCTATAATGACAGTTCACAACGACATCATCTCAGGGCAAAGTGATTCTTTGATTCTCTGGACTCTGTTCATTGATGTTACTATGTACAAAATTAAAGTCTCTGGGGGAAGTCTTCTATAAGGTACCCCCTACTTGGCCCCAGAACACCAATTACATTGAGAGCAAGTGACGATTATGCTTTTTCAGCCAAAAAGGGCAGACGAGTTAGGCAGCTATATTTGTCAAATTTTCCTGCGTAAAGAACTAGCATGATTATGGGTATTATATAAATATGAATATGGGGTCTAGTCTTCTAGATGATGTCCTTTTTAGAAGCCTCGAACAATATAATTAAGGTTTTTCAGTTTTCAATTATTTGTTCATAAGTTGAGAGAGGGTTCTTCAATTTGTTTCTAATTAGTTATCAAAATGGAACATTTAGTTGGGTAATAGTGTCTCCCCTAGTTCAAACCTCATGTTGGATTTCAGCTTCATCTCTCTGACTTTGTCTCTGAGATAACTTTAGTGGCTGGTGAGCCCCCACCCCAAGCCCCACTAATTCATCTATCAACTTTTTGGGCTTCATTTCTCAACCTAATGCGTTATTTGTCTCCGAATCCTGTCAAAAATTTTGACCAATTAATCAAAACATGTGATGGCAAAATAATGGCCTTCGCTTGGAGAATAGAATTTGAAATTCAACATGATTAAGAAGCATAAAGGTGAAAAACAACAGAAACCTAAACTGTCTAGTGTGCATACATGAACGATATAGAATCAGATCAAATCATTAACTACATAGAATATTTACTTAGAATCAAAATGGCAATTGAAGATTTGCTGTTGTTGTATGCACCTTGATCTAAATATTATGTTGCACTTGACTTTTGATTTAGTTATGATGGCCAGGATAAGGGATGCAGATTTGATTCTAAACTTATATAGAAGGATGGAAGCCAAGGAAAGTAACGCTAGCTGTTCATGGATAAAATAATTTACATACATAACAAATAAGATTTTCTGTAACAAAAGATTTTGTCGAAGAAGAAGAAAGGATTAAAATATTGATTTAACCAAAAAAAAAAAAAAAGGGAGATGGCTCGTCCCCTGTTGATATTTATAGCATTTATTCTTGTGGACATGACACTATCCCCCCCAACATAGAAAAACTTGAACACCACAATTTTTTGTCTGAAAAAAAAAAAATATCGCAGAAATATCCCAACTGGGTCGTATATTACAACAACATATGGGTGTTAATTTCTACATTCTTGGCAAGTAATGACAATAGAAAAAATATAGTTAAATTATACTAACTTATTTGAGATTTGACCAAACTATATTTAATATTTTTATAAAAAAATTTACACCCATCTTTTCTCCAATTTAATTTTTTGTTGATGAAATTAAATTTTGAATAAATTACATAAACCTTTCCTAAAAAAGTTGTCTTATATTTTAGTTCAATTAAAATTGTTTGACCAAAATATTTTAACTAAAATTTTTTAGTTTTAAAAATTATTTATTTAAATTAATTACAAATATTTTTAAAAAAATTTAAATTTAGACTAGAATATATGATAACTTTTCGTTTTAATGAATGTTTTTATATATATATATATATATATATATTTAAAAAATAAGAAAAATTATGTAATTTTAACAAAATTCAATAAAAATTTATGTAATTTACTCTTAACTTCTTATATAATATACATTTATTCTAAAAATAAAACTACTTAATTATCTTTAATAATATATTAAAAATGAAATCATGTCCTTATTTTAAATTTTAATAATCAACTTAATTATCTTTATTGTCATATTAAGAACAAGATTATAGTTTCATATTATATATAAAAAAAACTTATTTCATAAAAAATAAATTAAACGAAAAATTTTTACTCTATATATATCAAAATATGTAAGAAATTTGAATGTAATTCAAAAGAAAATAACAAACTAATTTAAGTAAATCTCAAAACTAGGTAATGTAATTTACCCGAAATTTTAAGAATGAAAGCCAAAAAAACTTGCATTTCCATATCTAGTCAAGCTGTGAAAATAATATTATTTCACAGAATTCATAATCAATACTCCCATATATAGTTACAAAGACGCGGCAAAATAAGCTCTTAGTATCTTAATGCTCAGTCCAAAAGAAAAAGGGGGGAAGTTAAATAACTTTATGTTGGCCGGTTAAGTGTGTCGTCCTTGTTCTTGACATTTCCTCAGCGATCGATTTAATGGAGTAAACTCTGGGAACCCACAAAAACAAAAAAGATTTATATATAAATTAATAAATCCACGATGGTAGGAAACCTGAGACACCATAGTTAGAAATAGGAGTTACTTTTTTTATGCCATTAATTAGCTTCTCATATTTGTTCGGTATGAGAAGAATAATGGGGTACAAAAGCCATAAATAAGGAAGTAGAAGTATGTCTCCCTCCAAACAAACCTCATGTTGGCTATGGTTGGGCCTTTTTCCCGACATGTTGCGGCCACTCATTTAATTAACCATCACTTACAAACGCATTCAGCAGCAAACCTTCGACATAATGCCTCCCTAGCTTCTATCAGAATGACGTACGTCTTTTAAACACCACCTTCACCATCCTTCAAACTTAAATGCTCCCTAACTGCAATAACTATACTCTTTCCTCCAAATTACCATTTATATTTATGAATGTAAAATTTTTGCCTTAAATAATAGTGATTTGTAATATAGAAGTATTTTGCTGACCAGGAAATTGAATGAAAAGGAGAATCGGGGAGAGGGGTTGCTTTCTGGACATTGTTAGTCGTTCCTACTAAAATTCTAAATATTTCTGGTATGAGTAGATAGTCCCCAGTCGTGGGGTACTAATTATGATTATGGTGTGCCAGATGTGATTGCATTATTTGTTAGGATAAACCTCTCGTTATCATTTTTTTCTTCTTCATTCTGGTACATTTGATCCTTGTGTTTATTTGTTAGGATAGACCCCTCGTTATCATTATTTTTATTTTCCGGTATTGTTGATCCTTGTGTTTCTCTTTTGTGAGACACTTCTGCAAATAACAATAAAATAAATCAAGAAAGAAGGCCACTCTTGAAGTTATCTCTGATCTATTAGTCTAGTTGGATGTTTTCTTAATAAAATTAAAATTGGGAAAATTCATCTGACATTTGGACATGAACCCAAGGAGCTTCAAAAATACAAGAAATATCAAAATTCGACGTACTGTAGTCCCCTATAGCTCGTATACATGGAAAATATCTCGTGATACTCCTGTGATCTCAGAAAGTTGCAATGCATTTCCATAATTGAAAATAATTGCGATGGACAGCTCCTATCTGTAAAGGTAGAAGATAGGGTTTAAAATAAATAAATAAACAAACAATAAACAATCATATGTGTATATAAAATCCATTAAGCAGTGACTTGTTCATGGAGTATTTTCGAATTGATAAGGGAATAAGAATGGAGAGTGGGATGACAATGTGTTTAGGGGACCAAACATGTTTGTGCTTGTCAGGGCATATACCAAATTGTGTGGCTTATGTTAATGACAAGGAAAAGCATGCACGTCTGCTTTGGGTATGGGAAATGGTTGTCTCACTCTCATCTGCATTTCCGCACACGCATTCACATATAATGGGGTCGCATGCAAGATTTTGTAATAAAGATCCAAAGATTCATATATAATTCTTGAACTGTCACGTTGAGTTTCAAAATAAATGGTCCAAGAAATACGTATTATCCGTGCCTAGTACTGCATACTCCAATTAAACGGCTTGAGCAAAATTTCGTTAATATTTTGAGGGTATAGAATATGGGATGAACGAGGAATGACCTAAAAAGTTAAATAGGAGTCATATCCTGCTGCCATATATAGCTAGATTTCCACGGCATTGGCTAAAACGACAGAAAATGATTCAGGATTGTAAAAATAAATAGGAAGAGTGAATGTTGTTGAGCAGAAAGAACACAAGGGGCAGAAAGTTGAATGAATTTTGACAGCTTTTCGAAACGGTGACCGTGCACTGCGAACACTACCATGCTCCTCTCTTTTCAGGTCACTTAATAATGCAGAGACTGCAAGCTTCGCTAAATGTGGATGCAATAGAAACAAAACAACAAAAAAAGTATGATTATGTTGGAGCCTGTAGTTAAATGCATTTGTTGATAATGAACAAAAGAGTAGTTGGTCGCCGTAGCGGTATTCATAATGAAAAATGAAGAGGGGAGTGCAAGTTCCAAAGCAGCAGAATCATAGTGTGGATGACCAATTCAAGTTTGTACGTACTAGCTAGTCTTTTTCATGTGACCGATGGAGAATTAAATCGCGTTTGGATTCAAATTTTATACTAGAAAGAAGAACTTTTGACAAAAAAGTAATGTGGGAAGAAGCTAAGGAAAAATCATGACTTTTATGGGCATTGGAAGCAACCATGGACATAATACAATAAGCTTGTGAAAGAGTAATTGTTTTGACTTGACCAGTACGTAAACCATAAACTTATGTTAAGATTAGTGCACCAAATATTGTTAGTGTGAGATGCATAGAGAAAAGAGAATTATGGTGTCACGAGGGGGAGATACGTCCAAACGACGGGCGACATAAGTACAATTGTGGGGGATAGATTATTGTACATTGATGGGTAATGTTGCACAGAGAATTTGACAACCGGATTTTCTTTATAAAGATTTTTTATTATCTTCTACACAAATTTAAAGTGACATCATTCCTTGAGCAAAATCGTATACGTTATGTAGACGCACTGTCTTCTTCCTGCAAGCGACCCTGTCGAATACCAGACTATTATTTACTAGGCCTCTCGCTGCGGGTCTCGGAGTTGTTTTTTGTTGGGAAAAATACAACTTTTGAGGCATGGGGTATGGTTATGGTAGGCTAGCTGTATCGCCCACCTAGTGCACAACTAGTAGTAGCAGACTAGCAGTGTACCATCTTGTCTTTTACGTACCACGCCCACCTCCCAGTTCGTCTTTATTTTTTACTCTTACATCCTCATTTGTTTATTTTGGTGCCTTTGAAACCTGTGCAACCCCTCTTTTTCTTTTCTCTTCTTTCCCTTTGTTTAGTTCCTCCACCTATTTCTGCTTCTTTCTTTCCATGCCAGAGTCCCAAACAGACCGCATCATGAACCCAAGATCCGTTCGCATCTGGTCTTGTCAATTATTTAATACATTTGTTTGTTGCCTCAGCCCTTCGGGGTAAACCTAGCTACCTCGTGTTTGACCCTAACTAAAGTTTCACGGTACGGAATCACTTACATATCTTTTTCCTATTTTTATTCATAAGTCTCGATTGGATGCGATTTCATTCAACAGTATTGGGATTATACAAACCCACCATCCCTTTAGTATCGGATTTTGATTCTCACCACTTAGTTTCGAACACCATTTTATGCAGTCTTTAAATTATCTAGGCCAAATTTAAATATTTGAATTTGAATTTTTAATTTTTAATTATTATTTTTCTTTCAAATTGATAATTAAAAATTATTTTCATTTTATATTATACATATTTTAATACAAGAAATGAGTTAAAGATTAAAAATAAAATAAAATCTCAACCGACCCAGTTAACCAAAACCGCCACCATACACCAAATCAAGATTCCCATCGCTTCAATCAAATAAAGTGGGGAAAGAGCTCGTTGGCTAACCAGACCTGCCGACGCTACATCCATTTAAACTATCATTTTGATTCTCACCGCTTAGTTCCAAACACCATTTGGTTTGTATGATTTGCAGAGCCCGAGGGCGAGAGTTTCCCCTTGGGAGAAGACGGGCTATGAAGTATGAATTATATAAGATGCTTTGAATGCGAGACGGACCCACCACTCACTCGGGCTCCCCGTGTACCGCATTAGATGCTCCGAATTACAAAATTTTTTTAAGTGTATTTAAAATATGATACACCTAAATAAATCAATGGATGAGATTAAATTTATATGTGTAGAGTTCATATATAATACAAGTGAAACATACATATAAAATAAATTTAAATCGTAAAATGTACAAATGACGTAACACCCTGAATGTACGTAAAAATTACTCCCAAATTACATATAACCAGAAAGGTCAGACGGATGCCCCGCCCCCTTCCCTCCATAAAATGACATAATTGCCCACCCAAACTCTCATAGAATAGGGTTTTCGCCACGTGGAGGATCGCTGACATTTACTGGCCCAATCAACCCCAGTTGCAGGTGATTCGCGACTTGAGCGTAATTTTTAGTACCTTTTTTAAGAATTAAAAAAGAAGGGAAGTCAAAATTTTAGGAAACATAGAAGATGGGATTGGACAGTGAAGGAATACAGAGTAGAAACACTAAAAAGCAGTTGAAGTTGGAACAAGAGTGTGAAAGAACGCCAGCGCATCTTTCTCTTTGCTTTCTCTCCTTTTCATGCCCTTTCACACTCTTTGCTGCCCCAACGCCTTCCCTCGCTTTCACTGCAAAAAGTGGAATCAGCAACTCCCCTCCCATCTCTTTAATGCCCTCTTCAACCCTCCATTGGACACAGCGCATAGACTGAACCCAACCCACCAATTCACATATTTGCCCTCAAAATATCTCTTGCTAAACAAGAAATCATCCGAACCAAAAAAATTTCATTTGGCTATCTATCCTTCCTATTACAACTGTACAATTTCTTTATTCCCCACCATCTCACTAATTTCTACAATCCCTATCTCCGAGAAAACATTCCTCTTTGCTCCTCCCTCTACTACCTATATTTTGCAACCACAAAATCACTCCTAAATCCCACCCCTTTTCTTTTCTTTTCTTTTTTTCTTCTAACAAAAAAAAAAACGGAAAATAATCGGAGAACAGATTTCCCTCCACCTTCCCTGTACATGAACTCCCTGCCAACACCACGCCATCACGGCTGTATATTTAAAATTCAGCCACAGCCACATTCAAAGCAAACCCAAATTTGGCAAGCTTCCCTGCCACAGCAACGAACAGTTTCCTCTTAACCCAAAACGGTCAGCTGCAGGCCCCAACCTCGGTCGACGATTTCATATTTGGAGGCTAACAAGCCTCCTCTCGTTGGGATCAAATCAGTCACTTCCATCATGACAGAATACATCAACCTCATTTTCTTTTTTTCTTCGGTTCTAACTGCTATCTGTCTTCGATGAATATTCTCCCTACGAAATCACGGAACCTCTTCGAGTAGAGCTTTGGATCAACAGCTGAGATTGAAGAAGGGTTGGCCTGCAACGATTTGTAGGCATGCTCTAACTTCTTGCTGATATCATAATCTTGCAAAATGTCTATAATCCCAAAATATAGTACTGCATCACATGTCTCCCCACTCCGATATGGGGTCAAATGGCTGATTCCACCCATCAAGTATTGATCAAAATCACTCCTCCTTGCCATGGGCTCTGCTCTTGCCGGCATATTGGCTCCTA
This sequence comes from Erythrophleum fordii, assembly GCA_032878935.1. Taxonomy (NCBI): domain Eukaryota; kingdom Viridiplantae; phylum Streptophyta; class Magnoliopsida; order Fabales; family Fabaceae; genus Erythrophleum; species Erythrophleum fordii. The sequence continues at coordinate 32,151,554 of JAVQMF010000050.1, forward strand.
ATCTAATTAATGATTTCCTGACAAAAAAAAACCGTTATCCTATTAAACACAAGTAATAAATTGGCAAATACTCATTCAAACAAACAACCACTCGAATTTATAGTTTCGGAATTTGTAATTAAATAGTAAAAATATCTTCAGAATTTTCAACCCTTTTCATTGTTTTCCATATAGTAACTGGATGTTAAGTGTACTGTAAAGCTTTGCATACAGAAAGAAAGCCATGATGCAGAAACAATATGAATATAATCATCCGTTGACTAACAATAATCATTGACTCAAATGAATTATGAAACTATTGATAGGCCAAAAGAAATTGAACATTCTCTTCCTGTCTACCAAATTAGAACCACAGCTGGAATATGCCCCACAAACTATTGGACATGCTCACTGAATTAACAAGACAATCCAAACCACTTCCAATTATTCCCAGGAATGTCATACATCTTTCATGCCATCATAAGCTAGAATGAAACCATAATATTTTTTACATAATGAGCATGAGAGGCATTTTAAAAAGTCAACTTTTAAACAATTCATACCGGCCAGATTTAACTCGATCCCTATCTTGTAGCTCTGCTTCAAGGAAGCGATAACCACGCATGAACTTCTCACTCTGATAAGAATCTCGCTTGCCTACAAGGGGGAACACATTAGCTTCTAAATTTCTCATCCAACTAAACCCTTATTTGCCAAAGAAACACAATGTACAGAGATAATTAATACCAGTGCGCAAAAGAAATGGAGACAACCCCATTTTGTCATATTTGTTATCTTCACGAAAGTGAAGGCCAACTAAAAGACTGTAATCCATAATTCCCTCTGCTTCTAAGAACTTAGAATCCTGCTCAATTTGTCTGGACACGGCATGAAGATTATATTAGCACAATTGTATGTTTTAAACTTTTAATTGCTCATTAGCATCCTGGTCTACCCCAGACAGGATACAACATACAAAACAGAACTTACTTGGTGAGCTTCTGAAACCAACTTTGCTGTAAACGAAATACGAAATTGAGATCAAGGTCTTTGAGGGTGGTAGTTTCATCAATCTCCTCTTCACACTTATCTATTGTACGGCCATGAGAAGATCCTTTCAAGTCAAACCGTCTATGGATTGGATATTCCGAGCAGAAAAGATTGCCCATCACAATAAATCGGGTCTGGTTTCCAATAACAATGAGTTCGGGAATTATGATGCATAAATCAAATCGTTAAAACAAAGCTAAAATATATCCGCCAAGCCAAGCCATACCTTTTGGCCTCCAATTGGTTTGACACAGTGCACCCCATAGAATTTTGTCAAAAGTGAGTTTTCATATTGAGAAACATGTTGGTAATAACTTCGAAGCATTCGAAGAAGCACCTGGAAGTTAATCACCAGAATCAGGAGTTAATCTAGTTTTCCATGCAACCAAAGATTTTTTGCAGAAGCATAAAACAGGGGTAGAGCCAAGAGTCAATTGCAAGAAAGTGATGGGTAAACTATAAGAGTAACCCTTACTCTTCCCAAACTCAACTTTGTTCTGCTTAAAAATTTTAACTACCTACAACATATTCAAATGGGAAGCCATATATATTCCACCATGATATGTGGTCTGACGAAGCAAGCTACACAACTTATTCTCAGCACATTATTACCGAATGCAGATGACAGTTTTAAATTTAACAAGACAAAAATTTACGAGCCCAAGGCATGGATATCCAACCTTGACTTCCGATTTCTTCACCGTCTTTATCATAAATCTGTCGTCTTGGGTTAAGTAGAAGAGGCTTCCACTCTTCCCCGGAGATGAAAGCTCCCGAAGCGCATCATTCCCACATATAGCTAACATGTAATCAGCAGGATCTACCTGGAAAAGCTTCCTCAACTGTCTGAAATTCAAAGGAGGATTTGGTCAACAACACAGCAGAAGATAGTAAATATAGTGTTAAAACGCACGAAATGCTGGCAACCATATTTAATCCTCCTCGGGTTGAGCATCATGCCAGCCAACAGGTAAATATGCAATTAGCAGTTGACTACTATGGTGACCAAAAACCAATAAGCTATACCTAAAAACCATGGGGCAGTAATCTTTCCAGCGGAACTCCGCTGACTGATGCGGTGGAGTAATCTTGGATCCTTCAGGCGGAAACCTCGTCCAGAACTTCTCCTTTGGATCAAAGTCACTATGTTTCAGTTCTCGCAATATTGAAGCTTCCTTCCCAATAGAATACCTACACAAAACAGAGACAGAATCAACACCAACACCAAATCAAAAACCCCTTAATCCGAAAACAGTAGATGGGAAGCAATGTTTATACTTTCAGATTTATTTTAATAAAAAAATCCTACTTGCATTTCGAATGCTTTACCTTATACCCAATTGCAGATTAATCATTAAGTCATAATTCTTATGCCCTTTGAATATTGTTCGCCCTGGTCTTTTCACCTCACTGGAGAAGCAAAAAGAATTACGCCGAAACTGCTCTATCTCATGTCGATCTATTCCGGTTCCACCCTGATAGAACATAGATGCCTCCACATTATCGATGATATCACAAGTTATATCACCAGCTTCTCCATGGGATTCCCATATGCATATCCTCGGGAAATTCTTCTCACTCACGCTTCCTCTGGTGTCATCCACGGACGACGTCTTGCTCATTGTTATAGTAAAATTATCAGACTTCAACGGCCCATTGCCCTTGAAATAGTGCTCTTTTCCATTGCCAGGGTAAAAAGTTCCATTCAATTGTTGTATTTTCATATCCTTGTTCCAGACGCCAATATAGCAACTCCCATCAGGCCAAGTGAAAATCCCCTGCCCTTTCGGAACGCCGTTCTCCCATTGCCCTTCGTAGCGATTCCCATTCAACCAAAGTAACGCGCCTCTCCCAGACATCACACCGTTCTTCCACTCGCCCACATATTCGTTCCCATTCTTCCACACGTACCTTCCATGGCCGTCCTGGAGGTTCCGCTTCCACGACCCTTCATAGAAATCGCCGTTGGCGTAGCGTTTCTGGCCGTATCCGTGTTTCCGATCGCCGGTCCAGGAGCCACGGTAGGTGTCGCCATCAGATCCAACAAAAGTTCCGGATCCCTCCATCCGACCCGATTTGAATTCACCTTCGTAGGTTGCCCCGGAAGGCCAAGAGAATTTGCCTTTACCAGATGCCTTGCCTCTCTTCCACTCGCCCTCATACATGCACCCGTCTGTCCACACGTATTTCCCGGATCCGTGTGGAACGTTCCCTGAGAAGCTACCCATATAAAAATCACCGTTGGGCAGAAGGTTCCCAACAATGGACTCTGCAATACCAGCCCCGACGGCTACGCCGGTGGGTGTGACCCTTCGGGTTCCGGCTTGGGACCGGCTGAGGCCAACCAGAAGAACCGGTGGAGAGGGCTTCTGCGCCTCTTTGTCTACTTTGTCAGCTTCTGATTTCTTGTTCTTAGTGATGGAACGGAGGTCAGTGGAATCATCCAGCAGTGGCGGTTGGCGCATTTTCTGGTCATGGAGAAACATCCCCCAATAAATGCATATGGAAGCAATGAGTGTTGCTGAGTATCTCAGCTCCCCTGCACTACCATCAGGTGATTTCTCTTTCACTCTCCTTTCTCTATAGTGCTGCTTTTGTAAATTGGGAAAAACGGGGAAAAATGGGTGGGAATTCCTTCCTCTATAGAAAGAGAGAGAGAGAGAGGGAGGAGGGGTTTCGTTTTGTATTCGCGTAAATGTCTGTTTTTGTAAACAAGAGAAAATGCTGAGAGAGGATTATGAGTTAAAATTGGTAAAATTTAATTGGAGTCGGCTTTGCCTTTGGAACACTGCTTCTTACTACTCATATATATATATATATATATGCCAGCACCCAGCTTTAACATTAATTCAATTACGAGTATACCCTCGCCTCTTCCACTTCCAATTCTCTGTCTTATTATTATTTACAAGCTAACTCGCTAATACCGTATCCGTTCCTCTTTGATTTCATCGTGACGTAGCGGAATCGCCAATGATGTCTCAACTCACAGCACAGGTTTACCGGTATGTAGTTTTTACAGACTTATATGCCCCTCAATCTTTATATTATTTGCCATTCTGCCTCTTCTTCTTTCTTTTTTCTATTTTTTTTTGTTGTGTGGATATTTCTGCGTCAGCTTACATTGTTAAAAAATGGAGTAATATTGAATCCAAAGTCTGAAGCCGAAATTATGAGAATGATTAACAAAACTTGTTTTTATTTATGGGGAGTCATAATTAACAAAGCTTTGGAAAAGTGCAAAATGATAGTTGGCTTTATGCGAGCTTCTTCGGGAATGGTGGTGCCAAAACGGAATTATAGAGCCGTGGACCTTTCTCTGGCCCAACCTTGTCCATTCCCATCTCTCACCTCACCTCGCCCCTTTCCTTCTCCTTTTTTTTTTTTAACACTATTTATAAATAATGGAGAGGCCTCTTGGTGCACTAAAAATCAAAATAAAAAATAGATAAAAAATTATCTCATATTACTGTTTTAAAAAATAAAAACTACCAAATGATAATTAACAACTAATTATCATTTTCATGACTGTTAAGCTCCATATTCTTCAAAGAATTCATGACGCGTCTCTTTTTTTCCAAGGACCAATCCCATCTCTATTTGTTGGGCTAATCCTCAAACCTTGCAATTTACACAAAGTATTTCTCCATGTCAATTTTAATTTTTTTTCTCAAGTCAATCTTTAGAAGCCTACGCTGTGATAAAAGTGAATATACATTGTTAGATTAAAATTCTTACTGAAGAATTCACATCGTTATCAATTAAAATTAATTTTATATTATAAAATAAATTTTTACAAAGTATAATGTTGGAATCAAAGTTTTTGCTATAAATATCGTCTTCATAAAATTTAACATCAATTCAAAGTTGGTTTGATATCCCATCAATGCATTCAAAAATTAACCTATAACATATATATATATGTGTGTGTGTGTGTGTGTGTGTGTGTGTGTGTGTGTGTTAAATATAAGAAACTATTAATTAATTGATTATATACTTAAAAAGTTATCTTTTTTTTTTAATTTACCATAAAAGATCAACATAATTATACTTATAGTCCAACTAAATGAATGAAAATCAAATCATTTCTTAAAATTAAATAGAGGGACATTAGAGTGCTAAATATTACACATATAAATATTGTACTAATTATTCCCCTTGTGTATAATTTTAAAGACGCTCTCTATGATTGTTTGCTCGTTCACATGGCCATGTAGATTACCATAATAAACACAGGAGAAAATTCTTGGATGACCTTTACCTTATTTCAAGAAACTAAAATTCCAAGCATTTAAGCATAAATAAGTATAGAACAATAAAAGTTGATTTTGTGTAAGAGTTGTGTGGTTCAACATGTGAGAGTCGCCAATAATGATAAACAAAACACATTATAATAGTGCCGTATCAATATATCAGGTGAGATAACTTGTTCATTCTTAATTATCACACATGAAGCTGCGAAGGGCAACCCCTATTGTCTGTATAAGTCAACTTATTTTACACTGTTTTGGAGGCCAATGTGCAACATATTGAAGAGCACGAGAGACGTCACCTTATAATTAAAAAGCTCCATATATAAAGAATTAATGAAGAAAAACTTTACCATTATGACCATTAATTCTCCGTGTCACCCCCACATGTTTTAAAATTTTAATCTCTAAAATTATAAATTAACATGCTTTTCTCACGAGATCAGCCTCTGTTTTAATAAACCTCATCGCGTGTAGGTATATTCATTGGCGTATCCATCATCCTAATTTCCGAAAAAATGGAATTTTACGCACCTAGTCTCCTCTCTCTCTCTCTCTGTGACTCATTCTTCCATCTTTCATTTAATGGGTAAATGCTGTTTGGCTCATGCATGGCCAACGCGGCACAGAACCAAGCAAGACCTACACTTTTAATTCAACCACCTTTAGTCAATTATTATATATTAATTGGCCAACCTCCCAATTTCCATTACTTTTTCTTCCTTACTTTAGTAGACTCAAATGCATCCTCAAATTTCATCCTCTTCACATTAGTTGTTACCCCAACCAACCTCATCCCCCGTATTCTTTCGTTTAGTTTGACGATAAAAATTACTTCTTTCGTAAATTGGTTTAATTTCTTTTGCCAAATAGTTTGATATTAGTTGCTGAGAGTCAATATTTTATAGGTTTATTAATTAGGGCAGCCATATACTATGTTGTCAAAAAGTGAACTTTGATTTTATTATGTCTGGGATTATCAGTCGTGAGAGTACTATACATATATTGAATTGGTAGATTGATATATCATGAATATTTTAAACTTAAGTACCTAAAATAAAACAATTAATAACACTACAAGAAAGCAGCGAATTTGTCACAAAATTTTCTCGTGGAAAAATTTCTGTCACAACTTCTCACAGAAATTATCACTAATTTTATCTCGGAATAACCCTTTTCACGGATTTTTCTCACGAAAAATATGTGAAAGAGAAAAATGGAGAAAATTCAGTGAGAAATATCGTCGGAATGGTGACGCGAAAAGGCAAGAAAAATTTCTTGTGATAATTTTCCGTCAGAAAAGTTGAGATAATTTAATTGGCAAAATTTTTTGTTAACTTTGTAATAATTTCTCACGGAATATTCCGTGAGAATTTTTTCTCATGGAAATTTTCCGTGAGAATTTCTCACGGAATTTTTCTAATTTCTCATGGAAAATTCCATGAGAAATTTCACTTATTTCTCACGGAAGATTCCGTGAGAAAACACGATATATCCCCCCTCATGTCTTTGATTAATTTCATTTCTGTTGTGGTTTCCTTCACTGGCGCTGAAAAGCTTCGATTTTGCTGTGGGTTTCCTTCACCGGCTCTGCAAGCTTCGATTTCTGCTGTGGGTTTCCTTCACCCGCGCTGCAAGCTTCGATTTTGCTGTGGGTTTCCTTCACCAGCACTGCAAGCTTCAATTTCTGCTGTGGGTTTGCTTTTCCGGCGCTGCAACCTTCGATTCCTCGTAGATCTGGGTTTCCTTACCGGCATTGCAACCTTCAGTGGAGAAATTTTGATTTTCTTGCTGCATACATCCATTTTTGCTCTTGTTCTGTGGAAAAAGCTGTTGGAGAAAGTCGATTGGATACTCCACTCAATTTATTTCAAATTTTCTTATCATTCTAAGGTATGTATCATTTTTTTCATTTTATTTTGATACTCTAGTTTTTTTTTATCTCATATATGTAAGTATCACAAATCATTATCTAATTTGTTGATTTTTTTTCAATTTTTTCCGGAATATAAATATGATAACAGTTATATGTCCTCACTGGTTTGTTGTTATTTTTCTGCTGCATTTTGTTTTTGTTTTTATTTTATTTATTGTATACCAGTATCATACTTATTTTGATTATTTTACTAGTTTTATATATTTTACCTTAAGAAAACTTGTTTTCATTTTGTCTGTTATATATAAATATCATTACTTGTATGCTTTTATTTTATGTAGCAAACTTTAAAGTTGTTTTGATCATAACTATAAGACAAGTGAATAAGGAATAAAATATTTAATAAGTGAAATCACACCTGTGAGTATGACGATGTAATAGGTATATAAAAATGATATCATATTTTTTTAATTTATGATTAGTTAATAATTTATTTTATTTTTTATCTTTCTTTAAACATAAATTAGATTAAAATTACAACCACCTAATTAATAGAATTAAGAGTAGGATGAACCTCTTATGGGATATTGTATATTCATGTGTTAAGGAAACGCTATCTATGTATTGATTAAATTGTTAATTGTAACCTGCCTTTTCTTCTAAGAACTCTTTAATATAAGAATAACTCTTTTTTGAGTTTAAATCATAAAAGTATAACACAAATTTCTTTTGAATTTTATTAAAATTATACAAATTTATCTATTGTTTTAAAAATATACACTTTAGTCTAATTTTAATTTTTTAACTAAAATATATCTTATAAAAAAATTTTAAAATGATATTTTAATTAAAAAATATATTCAGATTAATTAACAATATTAATAAAAATACAAAATGAACTAAAGTATTATAAAAATTTTGCTTTAAAAAAAGTTTGTATATATATTTTGGTATTTTATTATTTACTCATTGAACTTATCAATAATTTTAGCACCAATTACAATAGGGTTGCAATGAGTTAGAGTGTTTATACCCTCATTCTTGTCTTATTTTCTTTGCGACTTTTATATCCTTGCCCATCTTTGAACTGAAGAAAATTTTATTGCCCAACTTCTGTTCTGTCTGTATATTAAAATATAAATCAACAAAATTTCTAATCATTTGGTAGATTAAAAAAAAAGTTACAAATATTTCTAATCATTTCTAAGCACATGTTTATTAATTTTTTGATGATAGGTTTAAATAAATGGAAAGTGAGATTTCCTTTTCTTTATAGTCATTTGACAATATAAAATGAATTAGACATTCAATGAGTAGTTATTCTTTTTATCCACCAATTAAATAGATGTATCTTTAGTTGCGATAATGGCCGTCCCAAATGAGTTATTTGAAGAAGATATAAGGATTTATGAAGGTTTGCTGTCATCCTTAGATTAATAAGGCAGTATTTAAATTTTTAAGCAATATACCACTAGTCAATATCATTGTTCTAATTTATGAAGTTAATTTTTTTGTTTTTATTTTTTGGTTTCATTTAAGTCTCATGGATTTTCCTGAACATCGACGTTGGATGTATAATAGAACAGAGGGTAATCGTCAAAGGATTACACAAGAGTTCTTTGTAGGCGTAGAGGAGTTTATTCAATTTGCAAGTCATTTAGATATATTTAAACAAGAAGGGAGGTTTAGATGTCCTTGCGTGAAATGTAAATGTATGAGGTATCATAAGCCAGATGAAATTATGATACACTTGTATAAAAAAGGATTTATGCCTAATTATTACTATTGGCATAATCATGGAGAAGAATGTCCACCATTAGCTTCGATTGAGACTAGCATTCATATGGATTTTAATCCATATGAACAAATGGTTAGAGATGTAGCTAAAGCATCATTTGAGAGATATGATATGCTTGAAGATCCAAATCCAAGTGCTGTGATATTTTATGACATGTTAAGAGCTGCACAGGCTCCATTGTGGGATGGGTGTCAAAATCATACAGTGTTGTTATTGACTGTAAGATTGTTGAGTATCAAATCTGATTATAACATTCTAGAGGCATGTACTGATGAGATTATCACATTAATGTCTGAAATTTTACTTTCTAATCACTGAATGCCTGCTAACTTGTACCAAACAAAAAAATTAGTTTCGAAACTTAGTTGTGGTTATCAAAAGATTGACTGTTGTAGCAATGGGTGTATGTTGTACTATGGTGATGCAGCTAATGATAGGGAATGTCAATTTTGTGATGAAGCTAGATTTAAGGAGGCAAGAGTTGGAAAAGGGAGGTTTAAGGAGGTTCCTAATAAACAAATGTGGTATTTACCAATTATTCCAAGACTCCAGAGATTGTTTGCCTCTAATGCCTCAGCTAAATACATGAGATAACATCATGAAAATCGTCGTGATGAAGGCATGTTGTCGCATCCATCAGATGGAAATGCTTGGAAGCATTTTGATCAAACTCATCTAGAATTTGCATTAGAGCCAAGGAATGTCATATTGAGTCTTTGTACTGATGGGTTCACTCCATTTAGTTTAAGTTCTAAGCCTTACTCTTGTTGGCCTGTAATTGTTACGCCATATAATCTTTCACCCGGTATGTGTATGCGATGAGAATATATGTTCTTGACAATCATAATACCTAGGCCTCATAATCCAAAAAGTAAGATTGATGTTTTCTTACAACCCCTAATTGCAGATTTGAAGTTGCTTTGGGGAGAGGGTGTGCAAACATATGACATTTCTATGAAACAAAATTTCAAGTTAAGAGCTGCTCTTATGTGGACTATTAATGATTTTCCAGCTTATGGCATATTGAATGGTTTGCAAACTGCAAGAAGATTGGGTTGAACAATTTGCATAGGTTGTTCAAAGGCATTCAGATTAAAGCATGGAGGAAAAACTTGTTATTTTGATTGTCATCGCAATTTTTACCGATGAATCATCCATTTCGTCGAAATAAACAAAACTTCCTAAAGAATACCATAGAGACTTCACCACCACCATTGAAGTATTCAGGAGAAGAAGTGTATGAGCAAGTTCGAAGATTTCCTAAAATAACTGAATTTCCAAGTCTGTCTTTGTAAGAATACGGTCAAGATCATAATTGGACTAAACGTAGTATCTTTTGGGACCTACCCTATTAGTATGACTTGTTGAATCCACATAATATAGATGTAATGTATACAGAAAGTAATATTTTTCATAATATGTTCAACACAGTAATGGATGTGAAAGGTAAGACAAAAAATAATGTGAAAGCAAGGTTAGATTTGGCTGTCTATTGTAAACGACCTACTTTACACATGGAAGATAAAGGAAATGGTAAAATGACAAAGCCAAAGGCAGCGTTCACATTTAATATAGATCATAAAAGGGCAATATGCGAATGGATTAAATCTTTAAAGCTTCCAGATGGTTATGCATCTAACTTGGGACGTTGTGTTGATGTGAAAAGTTACACTTTAACAGGGATGAAAAGTCATGATTGTCATGTGTTCATGGAGAGGCTATAACCAATCATATCCAATGGGTTGCCAGCCTCGATTTCTAATACTTTAACAGAGTTGAGTCATTTCTTTCGAGATCTCTGTGCTCCTACTTTACAACTAAATAACCTTAATGTGATGGAGCAAAATATTCCTGTCATTTTATGTAAACTTAAGAAGATTTTTCCTCCTAGTTTCTTTGATGCCATGGAACACTTACCTATTCACTTGGTGTACGAAGCAACAGTGGGTGTACCTGTACAATATAGGTGGATGTATCCATTTGAGAGATTTTTGCATACACTAAAGAGAAAGGTGAAAAATAAGGCACATGTTGAAGGATCTATTTGTGAAGGATCTATTTGTGAAGCATATATACTTGAAGAAACTTCAACTTTTTGTTCTTATTACTTTGAGTCACATGTTCATTCAAGAACTAGGAGAGCTCCTCGAAATGATGATGGTGGGGAGTGCAATGATCATCCTCCTATTTCAATTTTCAACTATCCTGGTCAGCCTCATGGAAGATCTACTGGTAACACTCGTTATCTTATTGATAATGAGATTAATGCTATAACGTTGTATGTTCTTCTCAATTGTCCAGAGGTTAAACCTTTTCTAAAGTAAGATTCTTTCATAACTTAGGTGCATATATAAGATTAACTTTTTGTCGTAATATTTTCACTATTTAGGATTAACTTTTTTGTGGTATATTTGTAGTTTGTATGTTGAGGCATTACTGTCCAAGAATTCTACCTTATCCAATGAGGTAATTGATAAGTATATTTCATCTAAATTTCATGATTGGTTTAAAACTCATGTAAGTATTCAATTTATGAATAATTGGTTATATGGTTATGGAACTAAACTTCGTATATTATATTTTCATAATATCTGTTCTTTGATTAGGTTTTGAATCCTACAAATGAAATACAAGATGCTTTATTAGTTTCATTGACTTGGGGTCCTTTGAGACTGGTACATACATGGGATCAATGGTCTGTTAACGGGTATAAATTTCATACAGCCTCTTGGGCAAAAAGAAGAAAGACAAACAATAGTGGGGTATGTGTAAAAGGAAATAGCCATGGTGAAATTGAATTTTCATATCATGGTGTGTTGAAGGAGATTATACAGTTAGAATTTACTGGCCTACCAACTAAGCGATTGACAGTCTTCAACTGCGATTGATATGATCCTACCAACCAAGAAACTCGAGTTTGCTCTAAATATGATATTATAGAAGTCAAGGCTAAAGGAACATATAAGGGTAATGACCCTTTTATCTTTGCCCAACAAGCTGATCAGGTTTACTTTACACCATATCCAAAATTGATATCCAACAAAAACGGTTGGCTTGTTGTGATTAGAACAAAAACAAGAAATATGATTGACGCCCCTGGTGATGATAATGTAGAGGCACCATTTCAGGAAAAAAGTAACGGTTCACCTCAGTTAGTTGATACCGACATTAATGAGCAAGATCTAAGAGACAATATGGGTCAGAGCGAAGAAGTGGATAGTGTACATGTTGACACTTTTATTGATACAACTGGTGAAACTGAAGAAGAAAATAATGAAGTTTTAGAAGAGGAACTATTAGATACCGACTCATCCTATACTTAAGAGGATCCTTTTACTGATTATTCCTTAACAAGTGATTGACAGTGTTCAGTACTAACTTGTTATTATTATTTAGCATTTATTTAACTTACTTAACTTATTTTCTAATGTTGGTAATGATAATGCTTTACTTATTTTTCCTTCTAGATGTCAGATAGAGGTCGTAATAAGGGTGGAGGATCTGCGGCACCCAAAAAAGGAAAAGGAAAGTTTGTACAACAATTTGAGCTGATTCACATACCATTACCTACTGTACAGTCATCATCTTCTCACTTATCTCCACATGCTGGAACCCCTCCTGGATCAGCATCTGCATCATCTTCTTTTCCATCTCCATACATTCAAACACCACCTAATTCCTCAACCTTCATTGGTTCAGAGATGCCTTCTACACATATTTTGAGTACAGATGGCTCATCTTCTCATCCCATTAGATATGAGCCAGGGACGAGGTTGAGTAATGGACGACTAGTTATTAGACTTCATAGAGTTGATGAGTAAGAATTCTTTAAACGCACTTTTTTTGTACTGTAGTTATTTCATTATTTTTATTTTTATTGCATCATTTTTTTCATTTGCAGGTTTTATCCACATATCCCACCCGTCACCATATTGTCTCAGATTATTCATAGTAAGTTTGAGCATGGTTGGCCAACATTTACTAAAGTACATGATATTGTGAAAAATTTATAGTTTGCAGAGTTTAAAGTAAACTAATTTATAACCTTATAAGTTATAATACATATAGTTAATGTGTTGCTCTGATTATTTATAATATTAGCTTCGCTTATTTTTAATACAGAGATTGTGTGCTTGGGATCCATCTACTGAGCGACGAATTTACAAGATATGGAGGAAGAAGTGTAGCACTATTATGCGTGCGTCCTTTAAAGGCATTCGTACTGGAAAAACTAAAGGTGATTGGTTATCTCTGACAGCTCGAGCTGAGTTAGATGAGTATTGGCAAAGTGATGAATTTAAAGCCAAGTCTACACGTAATAAGGCAAACAGGGTTGCAGATACTGGAGGATGCCTACATAGAGGAGGGCGTGTTCCATTTTCAGAGCATAAGAGAAGGATGGTAAATATTCTTTATTTGCAATAGTTTTTTTGAATTACTATTTCTTTTTAAATATTTCCTTTCAAATATTATAATTCTTATGTATTTTAACTAAGTGTTGTAGGAAATAGAGTTGGGTAGAGAGGTTCAGATCCTAGAAGTATTTAAGAGGATCCAACACAATGAGAAGAAGGGAGGTTGGATTGGTAAAAAACCCTCTGATACTTATGTAAATCATTTAACTTGTTTGTTAATCAGATTATTACTATAATTTGTTTATGTACTTAATATTCATTTGTTATTTGTTGTAACAGAGCCAGTATGAGCAGATGAAGTAAACTCAAGAGTCAGGATCAGATGATACTGATTCTTTTATATGGCTCAAAGTTGTCGGTGGAAAGAACAAAAGAGGTCGTGCTTATGGGTTTGGGTCAGAGGCTGGTCTTCTTACTTTTGATGGCATACAGCACTTTGGATATGGCCCTGGTGAGCTTTCACAAATGAGAGCACATTTAGAGGCCTCATTTGAGAAGAAATTAGAAGAGAAACTATCAAAACAAGCCCAAATTTATGAGACAAGTCTTGCCAAGATGCAAAAGGCGCACGAAGACAAGATGAAAGCTTTCATGAAACAAATTATGGCTCACATGAGTATAGGACCTGAAAGAGGTGGCACTTCGTATGATGAACCAACCCATGCTGATGATGGTGACAACGGTGGTGGTGGTGGTGGTGCTGGCAGTGGTGGTGGTGGTGATGATGATGATGATGATGATTTTGATGATGTGGATGATGACGATGAACAGTGATCCTAGCATTTTTATTTATGTTACATTATGAAATTATGATATGCAAACTTGTAATGCTAAATATATATTTGTCTTAAGTTTAATGTACTTTCGAATTTATAAACTTGTGGTTTTGTTCTTATCAAGGTTTTGTTATTGGTTAGCTGGACATAAATACTGTATTTTTTGACTGTTTGAATAAGTTGTAATTATTCAAACAGAGGTAAAGGTATAAAAGCAAGTTAAATGAACAATTTTCTCAGTTTTCTCGCATAATTTTTCCGCGAGAAACATCTTCTCACGGATTTTTACTGTGAGAAAATCCGTGAGAAATTTCACAAACTTGACACCTCTTTTTTCTCTCATTTTTCTCACAGAAATTAGTTTGCGAAAAACTTTTATCACGGAAAATTTCCGTGAGAAGATATATTTCCTATGGCTAGTTTTTTTACGCTCAGATTTGGATGAGAATTTATGTGACAAATCACTTTATCACGGAAATTATGCTGTTTTTTCACGAAAAAATATCGCGAGAAATTACCTGTTTTCTTGTAGTGTAAAAAATTATATAGGACAGTGACCCAAGAAAAATCATTGAAAAATGATCCAGTTCCTATGTATAATAAGATATGATTCACTTGAATCATAATTTTTCCCTAAATTGAAGACTTGAAAGATGAGACTTTCGTCAGCAAGGCTACATATGCGCATACAAATACTTTAAATAAAAAGATTGATGATGTTCTGTTTTCAAAAATAATATTTTATTAAATAATTATTTAAACTATTAACTTATTTAATAATTAATAATTCTTAAATGAATTAATTTAATTTTGTATGTAATTAATGAATATGATTATAAAATTTAATGATTTATTATATCATAACTAGAGAATATAATATTCTCAAAAATGAAAGATCATTACTCTTAATTAAATATTTTGTTTAAAACACAACAATAATAAGACATATAATAATAATTACTTAAAGAGATTTAAATTATATAATTGTATCATCGATAAATTAAAATTATTATGGCTAATGTGGTGAATTACATCACTTTGATCTCCATAGATTATTATAACATATAAGGATTGTGGATAAAATTTGAGTTGAGATGTTGTATAAAAATTATTTATGTATCATGATCAATCCTTGTGGAGGGATAATTAAATTAAAGTTGGTGTTGTGTTGTCTAACGCCAAATGGTCACTTTGGCGTTGAATAAAGGAGGAGCCATAAG
Source organism: Erythrophleum fordii (assembly GCA_032878935.1). Taxonomy (NCBI): domain Eukaryota; kingdom Viridiplantae; phylum Streptophyta; class Magnoliopsida; order Fabales; family Fabaceae; genus Erythrophleum; species Erythrophleum fordii. The sequence continues at coordinate 32,166,918 of JAVQMF010000050.1, forward strand.
GGGCCCAGGCTAACATGGCGTTATAGGTGTCTCTTCGCGGACATTAACGTCAGCGTCGCTTTCCAACACAGACACAAAGAGCATGCCATGCTGTAACCTGCAAGCTCAGTTCTCGCCGTTTTTGGGGACATCGTCTTCCACTTCCCACGTGTCCCCTTCCCTTACTATTTTTTTTCTTTGGGGCCAATCACAATACCTCTCTATCTCATTAATATTCTATTATTATTGATATTATTCATTAATATCTTATGTTTTATCAAAATAAAAAAAAATACAGCTGCTGGATGTTAATTGTGACATATTTATTTATTTATTTATCAAATCGAAATCACATGATATCATCAATATAACCCAATGTCCAATGCTAGAATGTCCAAGTGTCCGCTTCATAAGATGATGGCATTATACTAATTAAAAAACTCATTACTATAAAGTAATTAATAGAATTTGTTGCCACGTAAGTTAGATTGTAAGTCATTAGTATAACAATGACTGATTATGCAATTCAGTATATGATAGATTGATAGATGGAGAAATTAGGTCCAAATTATTTTTAATTAATCAAATCATTAACGTTAATAAGCGCCGACTATTGTTTTGAAATCACAATTGAATTAGTTAAGGATATTGTTTCTTTCGTTTTGGTTTTGGGCGTAACTTTCAGCCTATAATTATCTGTCATTCGAGAGAAATACTAATATGACATCTTGGTGAACATGATTAAATGTCAAGTTGCCAACTACATATATTAAGCAAAATTAGATTTGTTTGTATGGGTGTGTATATTTATATCTATATATCTACATCCATATATATATACATATCTTGCAAGCAATCTTTCTTAGCATAAAATTTGAACAATGAACCAATAATTTAAGTTCAATATCAGACAGGTTATTGAGTGAATATACAAACTGCTATGTCGAGATATCCTTCTACATATCTACTTTGCACTATAACAGTTTGTCCAAAGTCTTGATATACAAGCATTTATTACAGAGATATATAGTCAAGTCAAACGCAATTATCTTCTTCCTCTTCGATGATAACGTTGTCCGTCCTGAGAGGTATACATATATGGGATATAACATAAAATGCTTTCGTTATTTTGAATTGAAATTTTCGCTTTTTTCTCTGAATGCTTTTTTGTTTGTATGTACCGAAAGTCGTATAACGGCCAAATTAAAGGGGTTCGTATCTAAAATGAAGGGGCAGCTCGTCGGGGCCACAGGTTTGTGGATATACCTGTGACTCTGCTGTCTTCTCTTCAAATTCTAACCCTAGGGAGTGTCACTACATTTTTCTGAAAAAATGAAGTGATAACTAGTAAGTGCAACAATTAGTTCTGGTGGGTCTTCCCCAGGAGGTCAGATTCTCATAACGTTACAAAAATCCGAGAAGATGTATTACTATTGATTAATTATGATGATAATGATTAGCAGACAAAATACCCCCCAGTCTCATGCTCGGATTCGTTAAAGACCCAATATACATACATATATATAGTCTAAACTCTGGCTATATAAATTAATTATATTAGTGCTGATCATATATATAGGTATATATATACAACCAGTGAGAACCAGAACCAGCAATATCATAAATATCAGAAGAATAGCCAAATGGTTAAATATTCAATGCGTAGTTTGAGATGCTTGGTGAGATTCTATCTATGAAGCATAATATGCCATTTTGCCGAAACAATAAGAGTTAAAAATGAACGAAAGGGCAATTAAGCAATCCCCCATGCATGACAGTCTTGATCACTTGGAATATATATTTTGATCCAACAAAATAAGCAGGACCATTTAGGTCTGTGGACAACTCATCAGGACTCTCTGGAAAGTCACTCCCACATATAAATATATATATACCCTCAAAGCTTTACACACACGCTGTAAAAGCAGGAGGTGAATACTCTCTGCCGCTAAACCCACACCTCCATTATTCGGTTGATTTACACCATATTCCTGAAAGTTAAAATTTTTTAAATCAGATCATTTTTTACATGCATGCATATTGAGTTAATTTCTTCAACTAGAGATCAGTAGGCCTATATATAGTTTGTCCACGTATAATTTGTTAGACTAATAAATTATATGTAAATCATTATTAATTAATTATTAGATTAATTGACAAATTATAATTTAATAACCTTAAATAATTAAATTAATACCATTAAAACAGATTAAATCAAGTAATAGACTAAGATATTCATAAATTCATTGAAATAGAAACTCTAACTTATAATTTATTTTAAAACAAACTAATTGTCTTGGAAAGCAAGCTAAATAACGTTTGTGTGCGCGACTATGTATAAATTTTGTTTGTTTGAGAGACAAGAAAAATTGGGATTCAAATAAATTAAAGATTTTTTTTGGAACTTTGTTTTGATTGATTCCACTAATAAATTCAAATTCAATTTTAAGTAACAAATAAATGTTAACAAATTTAGCCTTAAAGCTCTTTGAATTTAATTTACCAATTCAAGCTTCTTGAAATGTAATGACTAATGACTCAATAATTTGAACAATTTACATCATTCCTTCTTCACTTTTCACCTAAAACCTCAATACATAATTGAAATAATTACAGCCTACACTAAAAGTTAAACGCATCTTTACTCAATTGGCTCCATGACGGTTATTGAAGCTTTAATTATTTAAGCAGTTTTGATCATTATTACAGCTGGTTGATCCGTTTATTCCTTGTGTATCTTACCTTCCAAAAAGTGGTGGAAGATACATACGATTGAAATGCAGTACGCAACATGGTAAACTAGTCGTATGCTGGTTTTCTTTCGGTGATGCCCTCAACCTAAAATAGAGATCATAGAATAATTTATCACATATATATAAATGTAGGCTTACAAGCTGGCAATTAGCAACTAGATTTGATTGAGTTCCAATTGGTAATCAGGGACTAAAATCGCCGAATGTTGAGATCAATTTGGCTAACTTTGATTGGATATATTCCTCGTACGATGTTAAATAAATACATAAGAAAAAGCTGATGTAAATGTCAAGATCAGAGCCTAATTTTACCACCTGTAGACTAAAGTGGTTCGATTTCCTGAACTTTTGACCTGATGGAAGTTCCATTATCAAATACATATCCATCGCCCTGATAAACAATAAAGGCTCCAAAATAACTGGGTAATGGTTCTGTTTGGCATCACCAACTTGTCTTGGCCTAATCATCTTTTACAATTAGCACTATTTATGGTTCTGACCCTCCATGACCGATATAAACTATACCTACATTGGTCTGAATATTTCGCCTCTCCCTCAACGTCTCATTGGTTAAAATTGAAAATATAATAATTGTAATGCTATATTGATCTGCGTTTCCTTTGTGCAATAATCAGATTTGGTGCTTCGTTGGAGTCCAGTTCATAAATGAATTATTTCTAATATTAGTTGGTATTTCAAGTCGGGTAATTCGAGTGGATGTTTTCTGGTAAGATACACATATTACATTATATATAATAAATCTACAAGTAGATCCTTTTTACCACCTCCTTGACCACTGAGAGACTCTTCCAGTAAACACCAAATTGTTTTTTTTTTTTCCTCCTGAACTTTTTACCTATCAGTAGAATTGCAAAACCATGAAAAAGAAACAAAAGGGACCAAAAATAATATGTCCGTAAGTACGTTCTGATTGGCGTCAATCATCGACTAGTTTTGGCGGGGTCACTTATGATGTCATGTCGGGGACATTGACAGTATACATATATGCAAATATGGCTTTAGTAACTAACTTCTTCTTCTTATTATTTTTTTGTGTAAATAAATACTAAGGAGTTTTTATATCTTGAAATCCCTTATTTTCATGGGGATACAATGTAAACAATAAAAAGTACAATTTTTATATAATTTTTAATAAAAATATAACAAGTGAATAATTTTTACAATTTAACATCATCTATGATGGGATTTTCAAATAATACTTTATACATGTTATACTTTTATTAAATAATATAATAAAAAAATAAATAGTTGCATTTAAATTTAAGGGGTCATTTGGTAACTAAGAGAAGATGAAAAAGGAGTAAAAAGATTTTATATAATATCTATTATATTTTTGTTATCATTATTTAATAGTATTTATATTTTTGTTATTTTTTAAAAGCAAAAGTATAAGAATTATTTTTTATTTATTCTATTTTTTTCATTTTTATTTATACATCTAATATTTTATGTATTAAATGCTCCTATGTCTTATCCCATAACCCAAAAGCGAGACTAGAATTAATTGTGTTTATGTAAGAGATATGATTAAAAGGTTGAAGAGTCTGAAAACTATTAATATTACGTATATGGTACGTATAGCAGATAATACAAAACAATTCCACCAATAACTGAAACAGCAGACGAAAGCGGAAGAGAAGGTAGTTCATGAAAACGTAGGATATATATTACGTACGTGCAAGGGTAGGCACATTAAATTAAGAAAGCTTTGGAAGCAGAGGTTGCTACTTGCCATATATATATGCTTCTTCTTCTGCCTGTAAAGTCATTACAAAGACGTATCAGATAGGAAAATAGGCGCAGCTTGTCTTAAGGTCCACCACTCCTACTTTATCTTTAACAAAAATTGTTCTCTTCTAAATAGATTGAAGGCAAAGAGATGTTTGACCGATGGAGTAACACTACAATAATTTTCTTTCTCTTTTATAAATTATTGGATTAGTAAAGTAATTGTAAATTAATTCGAATCAGGATGCAGTACTTATTAACGTAATTTCCAAATACTGTAAAACAGTGAGATCAATGTGTTTTTTGAAAAGCCATAAAATCAACAAGTTAACATGAATTATTATAACTTGAACTCACAATTTTTTATTGTAAGTTTGACCACTGCTTGTCCATTTTTCAATTACAAGCTTGAACTGCAGGTGTACACAGTGAAATTAGGGGACAGATTACGAAGGAAAGTGTTATAATTATAGTACGTAGATGTGCTGCAATCGCAATCAGCAGTGGATTCAGGCAATGCCATATTGAAAAACAAGATAAGAATAACACACTGTTGTTTCAACGCAGACTAGACCTTTTGTTCCCTGTGAAATGGGTTATCCACTTAAATACAAATGCAATAAAAGTCAAGGGTTGAGGAAACAAAAGTCTAGCAGCTAGCTATAGTTTCTTGGGTAACAGGTAATTAAACTTGGACAATGTGTCCTACACGGAAACAACATCAATTTATTGTGTATCTTGTCCATATAAATGGTCACAGACAACAATAGAACTAACACATTGCTATCTTTTACATTTCTGCCTAAATGGATAGATAAGTTTTTCTTCCCCCTTTTTTTGGCTCTTTCTATTCCCTTTTCAAGGAAAAACGGTGTCAAAAATTTATTAGCCATCCGCACATGTGATTCTTTTTTTGTTTGGGGGGGGGGGGGGTGGTGGGGCGGCGCAACGAGATGCGATAATTGTTTAGAATTTGGCTTACATGAACTCATTTAAAAGCCCCATGCATTGCTTTTGCTCAAGTTATGTGCTTAATTACAAATATAAGTAAAAATTGTAGATCCCACCCAATCCCGAAAAGAAAAAAGAACATCCACAACGAGCCACCACCAAACGTAGTGCCGCATTGCACACCCAAATATCATATATCCTTAATTTCAAATGAACTGAGAAAAAAATGAAAGGGAAAGAAAAAAGTAAGATAATGTATCTCATTATATGCTGGACTACTGGCCAAAGAGAAAAAAAAAGAAGAAACAGTTATCCATCCAAATCCTTATTTATGGTAAAAATACATTTTTAATATCATAACTTTACTTCAAGTTTTATTTTCATTTTTTAACTTATTTTAGTCTTTTGATATTATCTTTTATTTTACTTTTATTCCTTAATTTTATTTACTTTCAATTTGATTCTTTAACTTTATTTTAAATTTCATTTTCATCCTTTAACTTTATGTTTGGTTTCACTTTTATGTATTAATTTATTTAATTTCACTTTGATTACTTTAATTTTATGTCAAGTTTCACTTTTATCTCTTAATTTTATTTTGTTCATGTTTGGACCTTAATTTTCAAAAATTGCTCAAATATTTTTCTTTCATTTTTTATTTTTTCATTTATTTATTAATATAAGTAAGCCCCATGAAACATAGTAATTTTTATTTGGAAGTTCAATTTTATGTCTTACTCTTCCACAAACTAAATTGATTAATACTTAGTTATTTTTATCTTCACTTTTCTCATTTTTGGTGCTATTATCCCCATTTGTTTTCTGGTGATCTTAGCTTTTAATTCATACAAAATCTAAATATTTAAAATATTTTAATTTGATGGTGTTAGAGGAAAAAAAATATTTAAATGGTTTTTTAAAATTAAACGACAAATTGGAACAAAAAAAATAAGGACAAAATTGAAATTTGAGGTAAAGTTAAAAGATCAAATTAAAACTAACTAAAATTAAGGGGCAAAATTAAAATTTAAGGTAAAATTAAATAATCAAATATAAAATTAAGGAATAAAATTGAAATTTAAAGCAAAATTAAAGGATTAAATTAGAAATATATGAAATTAAAAGATAAAAATAAAACTTCAAATAAAATTAAAAGATCAAAAATATATTTTTATCATTATTTATAATGTGTGGCAGTCATTAATTTGATATTAAATCATTAAAAGTTAAGTACCATTCGATATTAAATAAAAATATATATTTGAAAGAGTAGTATGTATAACTCCAAGTTTTTTTTTTTTCCTATGTCAAAAATCTAGAAATTTTCATTTAAAAAAGAGAAAAACTAATGGTGTATCGCAACGCCTGAAAGAAAAACATTCTCCAAGGAGTCCAGAATTTTGTCTAGCAAAATAACGGAGCTGGAACACTGATTAGGGAATTGGATGGAACTACCATGGGTCTCGAAGGAGCGCAACGGTTGCTTTGAGACTGGCTAGGGATAAAAGGTCGCACTTTTCTCATTTTTTAACCTCGTTTCTCACTCACGTCAAGTCCTTACTGAAATTTGAAACAGGAATATGAAGTTCAAATAACACAAGACGATGAAGACCATAAGAGGAATGTTGTAATTTGATATGATAACATTAGAGAAGTCTCAACCTATTTCTCTCTTGAAAACAAGAATATTAAGTTCAAATAACCCAAGACGATGAAGACAATAAGAGGAATGTTGTAATTTGATATAATAAAATTAGAGAAGTGTCAACCCTATTTTTCTCTTGAAAAGTATCTCAAAACCTAACTCTCAGTGCAGCCTTGTTTTGAGCCCAATATTTATGGACTCGAGAATTTTGCTTCCCTCTGGTTTGTTTGATGCATCTCGGACAGAATTTTTTTTTTTTAAAAAATGGACATGCAGAGAAACTTGGCAATGAAACGGAAAAAAGAATCATTCACATTATTACTTGCTAAAATTTCCATCCAATTTGCTTACATGAATATCATGGGGTATTATAACTGCGAAATAGCAGTCATCGCCATACCCACCAGGAAGAAAAAAATTGGAGGAAGAAAAACCTAAAAGGAGTAGTTTAAAACTCAGTCAGAAAGATGTTCGGAGGGGATTTGGCCGAAAATGTCAGGGCAGGAGTCCCAGTTTCCTCGGTCCCTGGCCTCCCAATACCCTCCCAAGTAGCGGTATGTACCGTTCGCTTTATCTAGGGCGAACCACCGTGGTTTCCAACCCCTTTCTTGCATCTTTCGAGCCTATAATAAACCATTCAACAATATCAGATCAATCACAAACCAGAACTAATAAACTTATTTAGCAAATGAATATATGACATGAACTTTATTAGCATATTAATTATTAAGATTTCCTCCATACTTGCGCTGTTTACAGAATTTCTAATCTATGTCTTCCACAACCTTATAGATACCCAAGGTGAGAATCCACTTCAATTAGTTCATCCAGTAATCATGAAAAGGGTGCAATGCTAGACGAAAGATGAGGTCATACAGTCAACAAAAATTAAAAGGCAAATCGTCCCTCCGTCACCCTTCAACACGAGGAGTGATCTTTTCAAACTCGAAACACTTGGCTGGAAATATAGATGAAATTGCTGTGCGTGCAAGAACCTCCAAGAAAGGAGATTTCGCAGCTGGAGACAGCCTACGCCCTAACCAATGAATAGACCAGGAGAATCATGATTTTGACATCCTTTGAGCTAAATGATATCTTTCTCTTCCTTTTGTACAATGCATCTTAGGTGATGCTAAGATGTTAAGTATACTACGGCAACAACAATAACAAACTTTTTTTCATCAAATGGGAAAAATCATTTAAGTCTAATGTGATTCATATTTTTAATCAAACATTTAAATTTAAATATTTCTTAACGGTTTCACCTATATAAACGTTAAGTATACAATTCTTCCAAAATTTTATAGGATTTAAATATAGTAACTAAGGGCTTGGAGATAGTATACAAAATCAATAATCCTATCAAGTCATGAAATAAACTGCATGACGTATTTCCTATATTTACTGAAGAAGTGTAAACCAATCCCCGCTCATTCCAGGGTGGGCATGTCAAATTTGTCCATTCAAAACAAGGGCAGATGAAACCAAATATTAAGAACACACTAGTTGCATGAGTGTTGGCTGGAAACTAGAAGGATCGGTGCTAGCTTATGCCTATAAATGTTACCTGTCTTCAACAAGGAACAAACATTCACCACCTTTGACTCACGAGGTTTCATAAAATTTACCATAAAAAGAAGCACCAAACACCTATACTCGCTCTACTGAGTGCTAACCGACAAGCGAAATCAACAAAACAGTGACATAGAGAACAACATGAAATCCAATGGGTACCTGGCGTTGCCGCTGCTCTAGTCGTAACTTCTCAGAATTTGCCATCTCATACTCCCCATTTTCCAAATGCCTTTGGTCTGGTCTTAACCTGGAATCTGTGGGTGGCAACTTCTCCTGTGTATTAAAATAAACTCAAGTATCAATTACAAGTAAATGTCAAAAATAAAAACATACAGCATGCACAGAACCTTTTTCCCCTCTTCATTATTAATTTCAAGATCTGATGTTTCATCTATGACAAAGATCCATATTATATAGTTCTTTAAGTTATCAACTTACACGGCCCAGCTGCTAGACCAAATGAACTCCAGTTCAAGCCCGTATATATGGCACAAAACCGCAGCAAAAGCTACATAACTACATTTTTTTCCCCCAGTATAATTTGTTTTCCCAAAAAAAAAAAAAAACAGATAAACAAATAGATTGGCAACATTAATCATAGTATCAGTAAACTCATCAAAGCAGACCTTCAATCCAGGGGTAAGTTCATTTAAGGTGATGGCAAAGCGAGTAAAGTTATATCTAGTGGGAAATTTTGGAGGCTTGCTCCGTTTCCATAGTAGATGGGCTTCTGACAAAGAGTCATAACCTTTCCCCTTCCCAGTGCAATCTCCAGTGACATAATACAAGCTTTCATCCCATTTTCCAAATAGAGTTGCCACTGTCTTCCCTTTCCTGTCTTGAACAATACCCTGTACCTGGTGAGGATTTCGATCTATTATAGATTGTTCTTTGAATTTCAGTTTACATGAGTATTCTTGGTTTCCCTGTATATGCATTGTACCATAGTGATCACAGTACAGCTTTCCCAAAATGAGATTGTATATTGATGTTGTAACCTGACAGAGCAAGTTCGTTTCATATTAGAACTTAACCAGGACATAACAGCAGTTGAAGCAGTTAAAACATACCTTACTCCACTGGAATACTTCCCCATCATCAAATTCCAAGGTCAAGATACCGATAGGGTCAAGCTGAATTGATCGGCCCCAAAATTTGCTCTTTAAGTTGCTATCCCCCCAAAATTTCCAGCCTGTACCGTCACAGTGACATGCAACTATCATTGGGTGATGACTGACCTGCGAGGAAGCACAAATATTAATAATTTCAAATATGGAACTTAAATTTTGAAAGGCAGGATCCCATCCCTCTTTGAAACAAAAATTGAAAGCCTATAATGTAAATTAGATCTTCTGGAACTTATGCATTCAATCACAACCTCTTCTCCTCAACTAAAAAAGTAAACTGTAGAGTAGTTTCTCCCTCATACTATATTCCATCATATCCAGAACATTTTATTCCTTTCCATATTAGAGGCAAGTGGTTACAAGGAATTCAAAATTCAAACAAGCACGATATGTACCAAGATATCAAAGAAACCAACAGCCCAAACCCCTTTCACAGATAAATTGTTAAGGAGAGAGGAGAGTAAAAGAAAGAAGAAAAAAGCTCGAGGTTTCTGTAATTTTTTTTTTTTAAAATAAACTTTCTGAGTTTTAGTTCTAAAACAAGAACGTTATCCTTGTCATACAATACAAGTATCTACTATCATATTAACAAGTTATACCAAAATTTAATATTTGGATCAAAGCAATATTTCATGTGGTCTCAGAACACAAGGCTTGCTTTCTAACAGAGTTGACAGAAAGTGAACCACATTGCGTTTCTTCATTCTTGCTCTATGTTACTTCTCTAAGTATCAAATAGAAAATGCTAAAGACAGAAAAACAGATTACCCAAGAGAAATATAATATTATATTAATGACATCATTCTATAGTTAGTTCAGACCTTCTCTGAGAAAAATCGGAGGCCTTTATCTGGAAAATCAGCCTCATATGTTTCCCCTAATAATGGATTAAACGGTTTGCAAATTCTCCCTTCAGTTGAAGCATAGCCAGATACAGCAAAAGCAGCTACATTTAGAATCCTCAAGAGGCTATTTCCCTGCATGAAATCTCCAATAAGTTAATAGCGGGAGCAATGCAAGTGATAAAGAATTGAAAGAACTAACAGCAAGAAGAAACTCAACAATATGGCAATATTTTTCTCATACCAAATGAAACTATACCTGTTTTTTATTTTTTTGTTTTATTGGCCTGACCAGTTTTTTTTTTTTTTCTTTAATATCACTATAAAGCAAACATAAAAGCTTTAAGCTGATACAGAAATGGCAGATATAACAACATATATTGCAACCTGTCAGTTGTAACAATTTAACTGATAGCAAAAGTTGAAGAAAAATATCAAGTTATTGTCCAGACTAACCCTTCTTCCCCATTCATATGCACGATCCAGGAGATATGAATACTCCATTTCTTCAAAACATTTTTGCAGAGAGGATACAGGCTCATTAAAGTAAACAGGCAGACATACTTTTGTTAAATCCTTGCCAATATTATCCTTAATCATTGACCAAAGACTGACAACTTTCTCTTTTTCAATAGGATCAGGCAATTTCTTACGCCGCTTTACATAAGGATAGTTGGTTGCAACAGATCTAATCAGAGGATCTAACTCATCCTCTGATTCAACGGCACATAACCCGTCATCACCTGACGAAAAAGATGATACCCTAAAATCAGACCCGTTACTTTTAAAAGAACTGGATGATAGAAAGTCACGGGTGTCAAAAAAGGCATTGTCATCATCGTCTGTTTCTTCTTCTGCAGCATCATTTCTCTCATTATCATCCTCAGATTCACTTGCACTTCCTTCTGGATTAAGAAAATAAAGGAAATGGAAGGGGAAAAAAAAAAGGAAATGCAAAAGGTGGAGTTAGATTGTATTTATATTGCAACTTCCAAGTATCAGAAGCAAAATAGCTAAAGAAATTACAAAAGGTACAGTCAGATTATAAATATATTGCAAGGTATCATGAGCAAAAGCCATTGATAACTCTTTGGGGATATCTATTGTAAAAAAAGAAATGGAAAGTGATGATAGATTCAAATAAACAGTTCAGAAATAAATGAAACGGGGAGTTGTTCTGTGCATCAGAGATAAAGAAAATGCATTACCAAACTAACAACACATCTAGATTAGTCTTGCTACTAATGCAGAAATGTCTTCACCACTGGCAAATAAAGGAACAAAGAAAAAAGACAAAACTGGGTGCAAATACTTCAAGCAATGAACAGTTCCCTTCAAACACAGGTGATGATACCCCCCCCCCCAAAAAAAAAGAAGAAAAAATGAAACTTACCACTGAATTTTTCCTGCCTTACTCTAGAGGATTCCTCTTGATCATTCAACTGTCTTTGGCTCTCATCGACAACTGTATTCTCCAAATCAACCTTTTCTGTCTACAATAATGCAGTATAAATAAAAGTTCCTTACCATAAAAGGGAAATAGGAATTAAATCCTTCTCTCATTAACGCAGGATTAGATAGATCTAACTGAAGAGGCGGAGAATAAAAAAAGAAACTATCCTACTCTTCACCAGTTCACCCATGATAAAACACAAGATAATTCCAAGTTAGCAGATAGTCTACCAGGACAAGGAAAACTACGTATTTCACAAAGAAAAGAATACTTAAACAAGAATGCAGTAAGAAAAATAAAACTATTATCTGAAATCTACATAATTATTTGCCTAATTGTGACCTATTAATAATAATGTAACCCATTATTGGCTAAAAGGACAGTTAAGAATACTCAAAATCAGATGTAGTATTTTAGCATTAGTGCATCCATGCTATTAAGTGGTACAATATAGAGCAAGTCAGATGACAGTGTCTCATTCAGCTTAAACAAATTTCTTTGTAGATCGTTTCAATGAACAACATGATAAGTTATAATTTCTGAAAGGATTCAACTACTACTACTAGGTTCAACATAATTCTCAGTATTTGTAAACAAGTTATAAAACTACTTGTTCAGGTCAGGAGTAATCAAAAGAACTAGAATGAGGCAGGAAATTGACAGAACACTGACTATTTATGGGTTACAGTTACAGAAACTCTCAAATTTATTTTATTAAGAAGCCATAAAAATTATGGCTTTGGTTGCAAAGATACAAATGAATGGTCCAAGAAAACATGAGAAATTACATATCTACAAGCTAATACACAATTAATAACGAGAACCCGTGCCCCTGTCTAAAATTAAAAAAGGAGAAATTGATGAACCCCCTTCTTTGCTGAGAAACAGAGAATATTAAACATGACTGCAATCCTGCGTAGCAGTAGGAATCGAACAAGAACACCCAGATTGATTGGCATGATGTTTTCTAGTTTTCATTACCTCTAATTGTCGTAATGTGTCAATCAGAATCCATTGCTTCTCCTTAAGCAGCACAAGTTGGGTTTGCAGTGTTGCAAACTCATTTCTCATAATTTGCTCGCTATCCAGAATGGCTACCTCACTCACACCTTCCTCGAGTAGTCTCTGTCTAAGTTTCTCAGTTGAAATGGTTACATTATCTAACGGAGCCATCAGCTCACTGTTAGACATCCGGGGAAACATATCTTTTACTGCCTGCAGGGCCTCCATCCATGCCACTCGATCTTCACGAGTCTCGGCCCTCAAGTGAAGTCTCTTTGTTCCAGTGAAAATAGAAAAGCGCTTGTCATCGGATTTGCTTTCACGAATAGTAGAAACCTACAGGAGAAGCTTTCATCGAGTGAAAAACACAAACAGAGATAATGTGACAAATACGATTCATGAGGCAATCAGATACAAGGAACCCCTATTTCCAAAATCGTATGATACTACACGTCAAAGAACCTGATCATTAAAGTCTAATGATAAATAAATCCAGTAATAATCAAGAAGGAAAATTCCACACGACACTCATCCCGTATTCTGGTTCCTAATCGAATAGCCCAAAATTAATTACCTAGAATGTAAGCAATGAATATCTAGTTTCGCAATTAATACTCGTTTTGCAGCCGACAATCGAATTATCAGTATTAGTGGGACAAGAAAAATACAAAGAGAAACTGAAATCAAATTACAACAGAAAGTAAACAATAATACTGCGAAATTAAAAGTAAGCGAAAAAAAAAAAGAATCAAATAGAAAATAAGTGGAATATAGGAATTGATGAAGGAACCTTGAGATGGATTTCTCCAAAGGGCTTCCGTCGATGGTGGAAGTGCTGATGATATGAAGAAGAATTCTGGTTGCGAGAGATCCTTCGCTTGGATTCTTCGCCGATAACCTTGGACCACTTCTCGGTTTCGTGATTGACAATGATCTTATCGGGCCCGTGAATCTTATAGTACGACAGAACACCATCCTGAAGCACGAACCATCGAGGCCTCCAGCCTTTGCCGTAATTGACCCACTTGTAAAGTATCCCCGAGATTCCGTTCCCAACCAAGTCGTTAATCATCACGTCCACCACCGGCTGTTGCTGCTCTCGCTGACTCAGCCGTCCGTACTCGCTGTTGCTGTGATTATTATGACTGTAGTTGGTGAGGCGGGAAATTGAATCGGATCTAATGGCAGTGGAGGCGGCGGCGGGAAGAGGAGGAGGCATAGTGAAGTGGGTGAAGACTAGTCGAAAATGGCGAAGACGCAGAAGGGAGGATGCATATGGAATTAATGGAAGACAAGATTAACTAATAGGGAAATCGTTGAATTCGAAGGTGCTGAACTGACGGTGGCGGCGATTAGAAGGTTGACGTTAATGGTGATGAGAAACCAATGGAAAGGGAGTGCAACAGAAAAAATGGAAGAAAATCGCGTGAAGCGAGAGATAAAACGAAGCGGTTACGTCTAAGAATAGAAGTGGTTAAAAAAGAGAGCTGAATTATGAAGGTTGGACTGGTGGGAGGATGTATGTAGGGGGATAAAATTGGAGTTGCGTTCCGGTGGGATGAGGTGGCAGGGAAGACGGAAGCAAAAAGAAAGAAAAACTGATGCAACTCAATTTGGTGCCTCTTAGAATGTGTCAAATATAAGGCTTGGTTCAGACTTCAGAATTATCATCATTCTGATTTCTGAATCTCTGTAATAGGGTGTTTGTGATTGTCTGCGGAGAGGATGCAGGGGATTCAGGAAGGAGAGAGCCGCAGTATGACACGTGGACGAAGGAGAGGAGTTTACTTTGAAATTTTTTTTTTGGCTCATGAAATTAAAATGGTTATTTTATTAACTATCAGCAATTACAAATTTCTGAATTTTAAATGATAAGTAAGAATAGTAACATATATAAAAGTTATCTTCTCATTTTTATGTTAAATAGATTAATGAAATTAGTAAAAAGAATAAAATAAATATGCATAAAAATATAATAAAAAAAGGGATATAAAAATGGAAGGGAAAAGGCATCTCAGATAACAAGGGACTCGGTATTATGGTGCCGTATAAATTATTTCTAACGTCATATATTTATGTTTGAATTAAAATAAGGGAATAAATTTCTCCCCAGACACCGCATTTATTTACTGGATATCTGAGCACTGTAATTTATGTGCATAATAAATATAAACATTCAAATGCTAATTATGGTCTTCAATTTTTTTCTTTTCACGTTATAGGTATTTTAGAACTAGCTTGGGCATATTTTTTTCAAAAGTGATTTTGAGAATGTAAATTGTACATTGGTATGATATATTTAAAAAGAAGTAAATTCTCTTAAATACTGAATTTAAAATTTAAAATCAAATAGTTAAGTTATAATTTCTTTGAAATGGATAGGTGTTGTTTGATTTAGCTATGGTATTTATTTGGACAAATTTTAAGTGTAATTTTTAAAGTTTTATCCTTACATTTTTAAATAAAAATATGATAAGTTTTTATTTTATAATTTAACATTACATAAATACATTTTTCAAAAGAAGAGTTATATATTATATATTTATTAAAATTTAATAACAAGCATTTAAAACATTTGACCCTTTTAAGTCTGACATTTTTATTTAGAAAGTAAGCAGAAAAATAAAGAGAATGAATTGGGATTGAATATGAACGAAACTGACATGGCAAATGTGAATGAGAATAGGGACAAAAAGATGCGAGAATGAAGACCGATGAGAAGAAGAAACGAAGTGAAGTACTGTTGTGTTCTGAGCAAGAACAGCCTTTGAGCAGTTGTGCTAAGGCTGCACCGTATACCACGAACGACGATGCACATACCATGGACACTTCCGTACTGCGCGGTGGGAAACGTCTTGTCTTGGTCAACGATGCTCCCTAAAATATGATTGGCACTACATCTTTTTTTTTTTTATGCCAATCACTGAATCTAAAGTTATGTTTTTTATGAGATAAAAATAAATAAATAAAAATAAAATAAAACAAAAATAATATTTTATGTTTTTTTAAAAAAATTATTAAATAATAATAATATAATAATATTTTTACTTTCTTAATATCGTTTTGTTTTTATCCTAAACACATTCTTAAATAAAACAAATACAAATTAATAGTCCATTTAGTATACAGAAAATTAAGTAAAAATAATAATTTTATAGATAAAAAATTATTATAATATTTTTATTTTTAATAATTAAATAATAATTAATAAATAATATTAAATAATAATTAAAAATAAAAATAAAATTTCTCTTAATTTTTTTTTTCTGTTTCATTTCTCATGAGATACCAAACATGTCGTAAAAGCCTCAGGGTGAAAAATTTGTCGTTACATTAGAATTAAAAGGCAAACCAAAAAAAGATGGAAAATGTTCCCAGATATGGAGATCCAAGGTGAGCGTATGGTATGGTTGTCCAGAGAATCTGCGCATTTATCTTTGTTTCAAATATATAAAAGATTAATGTTTTGGATTTATTTTATTTTATGTAATCTTTCTAAATGCATTATAAGTATATATATATATATATATGTATATGTATATTAAAAATCATTTCATGAAAAAGAGTACCTTTTTCTTAATTAATTTCAAAAAATATAATAAAAAATTCACTCCATTATAATATATTTTTAAAAAATATTAAATAATTTAATTTTAAACACCAAACTGAAAAACAGACATCAACATTTTATAATTAACTTTACAAATTTGTATAAAGTTAATACACCAAGCAATAATTCTATTGTGATACTTTTTCGGCCCCATTCAGCTTATGTAGATAATTCGCTCCAAATTACTATGATCATTGAGATTTGTAAGGTATTTTTTCAGGCCAACCAATGGCAAAGACATATTGAGGTGAGGGTGGATAAATGTTTTCTCTAAAATTTTATAATATCAAATTGTGATATTATATTTTGCATTTTTAAAAATTTTAACTTTATTAGATTCAAATATGTAGTACTCCCACTTTTAGGCTCCGTTTGGTTCAACTGAGGGAAGGAGAGGGGAGGGGAGGGGAAGTAATTATATTTGGATAAATTTACCTTTTATATTATTTTAATTTTATTTTTTATAAAAAAGTTATTTATATCAATAATTTTAAAAAAAATTATAAATTTTAATCTTTTTTATTTTTTAATTTCTAATAAAAAATTATTTTAATTTTTATTAAATATTAATATATTAAAAAATTAAAAAAAACAAAAAAGTAAATTAAATCTTAAAAAATATCTTACATTTCCCCTTCCCTCCCCTCCAAAATTTTGGAGGGAAAACAAATTTGGCCTCTTTTTCTCTCCTCCCCTCCCCTCCAATTTTATTCAACCAAACACTTTATTTTTCTTTCCCTCTCTTCCAAAAACCTCCAACCAAACACATTCTTAGAGTCTAAGTCTATTACTATGATTAGCATTTCTAAGGATCATGTTTAATCCAAGGGCATCATTTTTAGTACTTTATTAATTAACACTGAACAATGGGTATGACTGTATTTATATAATATTATGTAATTTAATTTATGAGATTTCAATCAATGGCTTTGTTTTCGTTACACAAATACTTTTTTATTAGTCTCTCTCTCTCTTCTTAGTACAAAATTTATTATATATTAAGTTAATTATATAATGAAACCGGGCATTAATGGTGGTCACGTCAATTAAGTATTCTTAGTTCATTAAAAATTAATTATAATAATTAATTTAGCATATCAATAAACAATATGAAAACCTTGCAAAATTCTAAAACCTTTTATGTGTCTCTACGTGGCCCTTGCATATCATTTATTTTATTTAGAGTTGAAATCACTTGCTGGCCGTGCATTATGTTGTGCGCATGATATGAATTACAAGAAGGATTTTTATTTAATTATAATAATTAACAAGTTGATGTGTAAGGATTAAGGGTGAACAAAACCGAACCAAACTAATTAAACTAAATCAAACTGAATCAAATCGTCAAAAATTGAATAAAATCGATTAAAAATTGATTTGGTTTAGGTTTTGTGATTGTAAAATCAATTAAATCGGTTCGATTGTCGATTTTTTTCATATTTAGTTCGGTTTAATCGAACCAAACTGAACCATTAACACTGTAATTAATTAAAATTTAATATTTTGTTTCTTTTTAGATTAATGGAATCTTTTGTCAATTAAACTTGTATCAAAGCTACATTCTTTATGTGGTTCAAAAAATATATAAATTATTTATACTATTTTATTATAAGATATTACTATTTTTTTTCACTTTTTAAAACTTATTTGTGAATGTATGAAATTTTTTTAAGTAATATATATATATATATATAGTAAACTATTCCAAAGTTATTATTGGTCAAAATTTTAAGATATGTAAGATATTAGAAGTTAAATTCTACATATTATAAGGAATAATTTTTTTAAAAAAAATTACTTTTGGACAAAAAAAATATAAACCAAACTAAACAAAAACTGATTAAAATTTAAAACTGATAAGGTCCAACAAAATACTAAATCGATTAAATTGGTTTGATTTAATTTTTGCTCAAAATCAAACCAAACCAAGCCTTTGAACACCCCTAGTAAGAACTAAGAATAGAGAAAAATGATATATATAATTTTTTTTTTCAACTAATGAATGTGCAAATTAAAAAATAAGTCATGAATTTGGTTCAATCGAGTGAATGGTTTTGAATTTCAAAAATTAATATTGGTCATTGCAAATAACACTTTTATTTTTATAATCATATGTAAATATCTCAGTTGATGACGCATGCTGTATATTTAATTAAGGCAGCGAACGTAGAGTTGAGTGACAAAGGCTTCCATGAGGAAAGATTAATTTAATTCCACCTGATAGAACAACATATTAGAGATCGAAGGGGACATAAATTATTTAGATATATATATATACATATATAGCTAAGATTTGAGTGGAATCATACCTTAGTATCATTCAAAAGTCCAAACTAAATGCATGTATGTTGGCCCACTCTTTTCTTTGCTTTTGTCTTGTTATGTATTCCTCCCTTCTCTCTTTTTGTCTATTTTGTTGGGAGCAATAACCAGAAAGAATTTTCGAATCTTTCATTTGGAATATCCCCCACCTCTTCTCTTTACATTTATTCACACGCAATATCATCATTACATGTTTATATAATTAGCATATACACAATGTTAAGTTTTCTCATCACTTTTAAATAAATAAAACATTCATTGCTCAATACAATTTTAAATATATGAACCACTGAAAATTAATATAAAAAATTAAAAACTCTTATTTAATAAAAAATTAAAAAATTATATTTTTGATCCGTATAATTTTATTCAATTTTTAATTTAGTTCAAATAGTTTAAAAATTCACAATCAAATCTTTGTAATTTATAAATTTTTTAATTTAGTCTTTATTGTTAAAAATTTATCAATATTTCATTAAATTTTATTAATGTAATGACTTAACATTTTAAATATGTATAATTTATATTGACAAAAGAGATAAAAATATAAATAATAAATTAAAATTAATTTTTATATATATGGCAAAATATTAAAAAAATGTAAATACAAAATTAAATAAAAAATTACTTAAATTATAAGGAACAAAAAGTACAATTTTTGTGGGTTGAGTCAGTGTTATGAAATTATATATATATATATATATATATGGCTGGCGGACGTTGTTTGGTGCGCTGCTTGGGTTTGTAATGCTTAGCCTCAATTTCCACGATGTTGATTTTGTGGGTCTTCCCGTCTTACGTCAGAAGACGGGCTGAGGGGTCACTTTCAGGTCCTTTGAACTGAATTTAGGAGATACGGATTAGACAGAAATACGTGTTAACGTGTACCCAAACACAGAGGATCACGGACAAACCCTTTAACTTCTGGAACATTTTGACCAAAGAACCAGTCAAAATCTTCACCGCTGACGCGGATAACACGCGGTGATTATCGGTCATCTGGCTGTTGCCCTTCTCGTGAACTGTAGAGAGAATATCAATTTATTTTTAAAAATAAAAAAATTTATTTGAAAAAAATTTTACACATTTATTTATATTTCCAATATCAAATTGTTTAATTAATATATAATAAGTGTATATTTTTGTATAATAATATAATAATAATAAATATTTTTTACATATAAGTATATAATTATTTAATTAAATAATATTTATTATGTTTTATTTAAAAAATCATGTATATTATTTTAATTACAAATTTTAATAATAAAATTATAAATTACTGTCTTTAAGTTGAATCCTTTAAGTTCTTTTCTAGTCAGGCACATATAAAGCTTGGTTTTTTTTATTAACCAAAATATGATTAAAAAAATTGCACCGCCATATGCATTTGTTTCATTTGTTGTATTGCTTTTTTCTTTTTTTTCTTTTTTAAGGGTCCGGGCCTGTTAAAGTCAGAGAGATCTACTTTTTTTCTTATTATTCTATGTATCACTTGGTGGCCCACATAAAACGGTGAGATTGGCCGTCTAGACTATAGCTCCACGTGGAATGTTTTCACTGGTGCATATGTCACCCTAATTATCCACTTCAACCTCTAAAAACTCCTCTCCCATAGTTATAATTTAAATAATGGATACATCTTGAGGTTGTTATTTTTGTATACTCTTAAATTGTAACCTTATTGTAAGAATCAAAATGAGTGGGAAGATATATATATATATATATATATTGTATACTCAAAATGACAAATTTGTAATGGTGATGAAGGTGTCACCTTTCAGTGTAACACAGTTAAAGCAATGAGGTTTGATGAAAACGTTATTTTGGAGATGTTAGAAGAGTTGGTTAAGGATAAATTAAGGATTTTCTTAAATTAGTTGGTGTTTGAATATACTTCATTTGTATAGTTAACCTTCTATATTTTCTATAGGCTAATTTAATAAAGGGTATGTATAGGGCAAGTATTTATGAGTTGCCACAAACTATTTTTAAGGAGATTGCCAACTATGCTTTATGCGTAAGGCGAACATAGATATATCACGATTTTCTAGTTTGCTCCATCGGTGTAATATCTACCTAGGCTAACAATTTTGGAGGGAAGGGTAAGAGAAAGAGCTTGTGGCTTAGTGACAACCAGGGCACCCATTATAGAAGATGATGGCAAGAATCATAACACCACTTGCGTAGCTATTTCATCCATGCTGTTTGTAGCAATTGCATTGTCTTCCTACACTTCAACATGGATGCATCAAGACTTTAGGTGTGTTAGTCTATTTTGTTCTACATTAGCACTACTATAAATAGACTTTAGAGGCACCAATACTTCTTATTATACACACCAGAGTCGTCAAATCCTCATTTTGGAGTTGCCAAAATGTCCTTTTATACATCGATGCCACCAGAGATAGAATATAAATTTGGGTCATTTATAATATTATATACTAGTCATCAATATTTGGTATTGAACACTATTTTTAGAATCAAATCAAATAGTTTAACTGGTCGAACTGAGAATTAGTTCTTAATCTAATTCAGTTAGTATAAAAGATTAATCAACTAAAGAATTAGTTAAAAATTGATTGAAAAAATTAAAAGCTAATTGAATTGGTCAAAATAAGATTGGTCAAAAATTAATTTGAATCGGTTAAAAAGAAATTTTTTAAAGATTTTTTTAATATAATAAATTATTTTATCTTGAACAAATTTAAAATTTTAAAAATAAAAAGCATTATCAAAAAGGGGAGTTAAAACATAAAATATATATATAATATATATATATATATATATATATATAAAGAACAAAAGGTGTATACTTGACTATTTTTAGTATTTAATCTTTATTATGCCTTATCTTATAGTGGCATTTTTTTTCAAGTATCAAAGTATTTGATCAAAATTGTCATTTTTTTATTTTGTTAATAATAAGTAGAATATTAATATAATTTAAGAATTTTAAAAAATTCAATATTATATACTCTTAAATTTTAATTATAAGTAGTTTTTATTTTTTAATTAAAAAAATAATTTTTTAAATATCTTAACAAATATGAATTAATAATTAATATCTAAAATATATTAATATTTATTTGTTATATAAGAACTTTAATATATAAAATTTTAAAAAATATTTAATTATTATCAATTTGACCATAATTCGATTATTGTTCGATTAATGATATATAAATTAGTACCTCTACTAATTCAATGACCAATTCAATTTTCAAAATATTGAATCAAAGTATGATCATCAATTTTTTGAACACAAGTAATTGTTGCACAAATAATATCACATATTCATGACACTAAATTAATTGATTTTTCCATTTTAGTAACCTTAATAGGATTTGAATTCTTCACTAATTTCTAATGTAATTAATCTACAATAAGAAGAACAACAACAAGAGTTGAATGTGAAATTAAATGGTCACATTGTGAATAAGAGCCATTATTTTGATGAATAAATATTTTTTGTCATGTTTGTAAAATTTTAAATATATTACTCTTAGAGCTCATGTTGTGTAAATAAATCTTATTTTAACTGGTTAATAGTTTGAGATTTGAGATTTTCAGGTTATGGGATTTGGAAGCTGAAAAGAAAAGTGAAAGAGCAATAATTTCTTTAGGCATTGTTTGGTATGCAAGAAAGATTTTGGATGGAATAAGAATTGTAGATGGATTAAAAATGAAAAAGAATTTTGTAATCCATAATTATATTTGGTATGATGTAAAAAAGAATGGGAATATTTCTATTTTTTTTATATTTGGTACAATAGAAATAAGATAGAAATAGAATGAATGAGAGATTGAAAGATCAAAATATCTTTAATTATTTTTTATTATTAATAATTATAAAATATAATAAAATAATTATTTTTAATTTTTGATAATAATAAAAATAAAAATATTTTAATTTTAAAAAATTAATTTTAATTATCTTTACCATTAAAAACTCAAACACGCAAGAGTAAGATAATTTAAAAATTTATTTTTTCTCAAGTCAAACTACTTTTCCATCAAAAGTATGAAGGTTTGCACTTTCTCATATTTGAAGGTTTCAACTTTTCTTAAAAAAATGTCATCTTGCGTATCAAATGTGTTTTCCCCGTTTTCCTGTTTCCTTTCCCATTTTATGAATGTCCTCTCTTTTCTACCAAACGAGACCTTAGTATCTTGGTCAAGTTGAGACATCAATAATTTTTTTTAAATAAATATTTCAGCTTGTAATGAGCTGAGAAACCAATAAAAAAAAAGGACAACGCAACATATAGAAAAAAGCTTTCAAAACTTCATTTTCATATATCTTTGGTTTTTTCTTTCTTTTAGGAAAATGTCAAGAGGAAGACTAGTTAAAACAATTTTTGTACATAATAAAACTGTTACGTGTAGACCCCAAAAAATCTTCAATAAAGAATAATATTTTCATCTCCAAATTAAATAGGCAACTTAATAGGGATATGAAGCAAACTAAAGGTGGAAAAGAAGCCACGATATACAGAGTGGTTCTTTGTCTGTTACCACTCCCCGCAAGTACCCAAACAATATTTTCATGTGACCAGAAGGTCCAAAATGGTTCAGAGGAGCACAACCCGGAGCAAAACATTGTCACTGTCGGTCTCCCAAATATAACAGGACATTTGATTTTTATTAATTACTTCACATGATTGGACCCACCGCCAATTTCTCATTAGTCATATGTTGATAGTGTCCTTGCCCCCAGTCTTCATTTTCCCACTGATCTTAGTTGCTTGGTGGTATGTTAATCCTAACGCAAATACAAAAGCATAAAAATAAAAAAGTGGTCGACAAAACAGGCATTTTCGCATATCATGCGGACAAAATGAAAGTAATTGTGAACATTGAACACACACTTTTGGTTATTTCACTTTAATAATTGAGTTAGTCATATCTCCATTTTCGAGACTTCAAATTCCGCCGTAGATCATGTCAAAAATAGAAAGTGCATTATCATCTTAAGTCGAGTAATCCAAAACCCTTTAATTACTTCTGTGTTGGAGTCACACTCCTACATTGGCCCACCAAGCATGCTTCTTCCCATGTGATCATCCAAAGGATCTTTGACTGATCTTCTTTTGCCATTAACCATATGGGATTGTGATTTATGAATCTATCCTGCAGGCTTTGTCTTTGATCCTATCCATGTCTCATTCCTTGTGGTTGTTCTTAAGAAAGATGCTTCTCAAGTTTACTGTTTAACTTTATTTCATCATTTGCAGTCACTTCTAATCTTACATTGGTAGAAAAGAAACGCGCTTTAAGGAACTTCAATAGTGCATGATTTTCACTTTACATGTCAAACTATTTCTTGTTAAGACCTTCACATAATGATTGCACAATACATCTCGATCGCTATCACCGGGACAATGTGAAACACGCGCATCATTTGACAATAAAACCGCAAAGCCCCCACTCCTTCGTAGTTTTAACACCTAATTATCTTTTGTCTCTGCAATGCTGCAGATAGATACAAAGAAATCTCCAGTTTGTTGAAGCCTATACTGAAGGCGAAATATACAATACCAAACCTTTTGTACCAGTGCTAAGAAAACACTATTTTTGCGAAAATTATATCTATCACTTGAAAAGCATCATTCAATTTCTGGGATTTATTTTATTACAATTCAATCATTTAGTAACATTTTTTATTTTTAATTTTACGGGAAAAAATCACATAAACATCGCCTACTTATAATTGGTTGTGTGACCGTGACATATACCAAACATTCTCCTATTATTAGTGTAGAAAAGCATGACGGGGCTCGAGACGTGGTGACAATAATAGCTATCAGCAGTCACAAGTCACAAAAGAGCATTGTCTCTTGCAAAGAGCAACACAACATTGGCTCCTTCACCTAAATTTCAAATAAATCAAATAGAGAGAAGGAATGTAGCTTTGTCTACTTGGTGTGTTGAAGTGCAAACTTGTATGACTTTTTCCCTCATGCTGCCTTTTGGAAGTGACATAGCCTCTATTCATTGCACATTGTGATAGTTGCATTGGGTGTTACAAAGAGGTGTCTCATGGTTTACGGCCTCAATTCAGTTCACATATCACTTAGGCATTTTGTTGGAATTTAGGAAGGACGTCCATTTGTGAAGTTGGAAAGGTGTTTCTATTCTGCTACAGGATCCCAAGCAAATCGAGACATTGAACCACAAAGAAAGAACAAGTGGCCCACATCCATATAACAATGCCCCAGTAGCTTGGGCCAAGTGTCCCGCATGTTTATAACGGAATCAAATTTGTTGTCATGGCAAAGATAGGTCAAATTTCATAAAAGCGACAGCGTCTCTAAATTATAGATACATATGACACGTCGAGCAATACAATTTGATTTAAGCATCTAATTTGGACACACTCTATTTGGAAGCAAAGGCCAGCGTTGGGCGCAACCATGACTTATACAAACGATTGACAAAGTAATCATGAAATAAAATGCAAATTCTATTATACGAGCAAGTGGAATGGGATGGAGATCCCCTGCCGTTCCCTGGAGCAGTACACCTCTAAGATAGAAATGAATTGTTCAGATTTTATTTTATAATTATTTTTTAATATTAATAATCCATTTTTTTTTTAATTTTGACGCAAATAAAATGCAAGTTGAAGATAATCTTTGAACTTCCACTTCTACATTTATTTCCTTCAAAATTAAACAAATACACTGTTTAAGAATTGAAAAAAAAATACTAAAATTTGGGCAGTCTAAATTAAATCTCCCATGATTAAGTTATGCCAGTATAAAAGGCAAAATGAAGTAGAGATTTAAGATCTTCGGATAGCAACCACTCACTGTTTTTATAGAGCTTCATCTTTCAAAAGGTTTGAAGAAAAATGAGATGTAGAGATCATTGATAATGCATAGTAACCAGAAAAATATGAGAAGTTGGAAGTAGCATAAATGGCAGAGAAGACGGACATCAATCAATCATGTAGAAACCAGTCCTCCTGCCAGCTGCAAAGAAGCAACAGTACTTTCATTTTAAACTAGTGCAAGGAGATCAGCAAAGCCAGAAGAGACGGGCATGGGTGAGTCAGTGGTGTTTAAATGTTGAAATAACAATGGTCTTACTTTAGCCACATGATATAGAGATTGATTTAATATAAGCTAGGTTAATCACCAAGCATGATAAGATAAAGGGAATCTTCAGAGTAACTTCTCGGATTTGAGGTACCGAGATTAACAGGAAAGTCCATTAATATAATACAAGTTTGCAACCTCAATTCCATCCTTCACTTCAACTTTACCACTCTAACAAGCGATCATAGGCATTAGGTGCATTTCTTAAATAAGTCCCAATTCCCAAATCCCGATTCCAGGTTTCATGCACAAATGCAATTAATGTTTGCAACACATTGTTTGTGCATTTAACATGCATTACCCAAAAAAGCAAAAAAATCAAAGGGAGCTTGGCCAGACCAGGCGTTTTTGTCCCATTGGCCTTATATTCCATATGTCAAAGTCCTCACAACAAAAGAAAAGTGAGAGAATATCAGTGTCAACTGATGAGAGTACTTAAGATACATGCCGCCTTTGCAACGATGTCTGATTATGTAGCTCCTCTAAATCCTGCATCGCATGGAACAGACGAATTTGACATCACCTAGTATTTCATACACAATTATGTAACTTACAGGGTCGCCATTGCTTATTGATCAACAGAGGATAAGGTATGGGTAAGAAAACACTGAAAACAAGTTAATGGTAACAATAAAACTGTAACCATAGACACACCATTATAGTTTCTTCTTTCTCTCTTTTCTTTTCACTTCCTAACGGACAAAGCAAAGGCCAAGAAAACAGAATGTGATATAAGGATAAAAAGCATGTGATTATATATAAGCTTAGAGTGTAATGGTCTCTTCCTCTCCCTCTACCCCCTCTCTTTTTCTATTTTATTTAAATTTTATATAGAAGCCCAGAAAACAGTCCTTTGAAAAAAGTAGTAAACCTTAAAAAGAAAAAAAATTCCCCATCGAGATGAAAATGGAGACTAGCAAATTCGAATATGCTAGAAAGTAGGGTCCAATATTAGCCAAAAAACAAAGTTCAATGCCCTCCCTAAGGATATGGAATGATAGACAAATATACCCAGGAAAAGGCCTTAAAATTTGTATTTCTATCTCTATATATGACAACTTGTTTGGTCAACACTGAATAGTAAATATAAAAACGGGTGGACATAAAAAGTATCATCACAAACCCAATTTTTTGAGGTCTTATAGAAAGGTCATTATAATATTCCAATGTGATTGTCATTAATACACAAGGGTGGGAAAAAGGTTGCCAAGCCTTCAAGATGCTAGCTATCTCCTCTCAGTTTTTGCCAGAATTTCCCTGACCCACTCTCCCTTCCTCTACTCCCCTCTTATCCTCCATAACAGCCTCTAACCGAATCCCATTAGCATTCTCTGTCTGTAATCAACATGTCCCTGCCTTGATGCCCGAGTTAGTTGCTGTATAACCACCCTCACAGCACTCTTGTCCCCATTCCCTCGCTTATAGTTTCTAGAGTACACTGCAACTACTGGGGTCAATCAGAAGTGCATAAAGATAATTGAAAATTTGGAATGGCATTCTAGATGCTGCAATGACAAAGTAAGGAGCCATTTTTTGAATTACCTTGATATATGAATAGATCATAAAATTTCTCAAATTTGTTAAAATATGCGGCAAGAATATCTTCTCTTTTAAATACGTAAGCCCTTACAGACAATTCTCTCGGGACTGTATTTAAGCATGTTGTTGGCTTCTCATTGTTGACATTTGAGCCCATACCAGCGAAAGCAAGGAGTGAGTTATTATCTTCATAATGATTATAATTATATTAACAAGACATTAACGCAAATATGAATTCCAAGCAAAGAAACAAGTCCAGCCATTCATTATGTGGAAGTAAGGTCCGCCACCACAGAATAGCATTTAGTACCCAACAAGGAGTCTTATTACCAGCATTGAACTTTTTTCATTTACATGTTGAGGTGCATAGAACGCCTCAAATTTTATAGTCATCTAAGTAAGATCTTTTGGCCACTTCATTTTAACATCAATGGATGGTAAGCCCTGACATGCTGAACATTGGAAGTAGAAGCATCTAAGAGCTTAATCAATCACAAATAAAATTAATATTTTAATCTTAATCATGCACGCTGGCCTTAGTAATTGACCAAACACAATGACAACAGCTTGATTCTTGTCAATACAAACTCAACAAATAACATGTCACTCAGTCACAATGCAAGTTTTTTCTCTTGAATTTAGAAAACATGCTGCAATATGTTTTTCTCATGATTATTAGATTTACTGCTCTGATCCTTATTATCCTTTGCAAATGAAATGGATGAAACGCATTCCTCATTCAGCGAAAGGCAAAATTCAAGTCCCTTCATAACATCCTCAGACTAACATCACAAATCACAGCTAGTCTCTTGTTACTAAAACAGGACGTACTGTATGAAGTATCATTAGTTTACTCTGAAGTATTCAATTTTTCATTTCATTTAGTCAATGGCTTATGCATTCTTACGTAGTTAGATTGGATAAAAATGTCTAGATTATGAAAAGGAAATTTTAAAACTGAACGAATTTGGTACCCTTCTCTAAACCAGCAATTTCAAAAGCACTTACATTTTTGTCACAGATATTTTTATCGCTTCTGCCATAGCCAGGGATACTACATACTGAAGCAACGGAACTACTCGCCCATCTTCCATTTATAGAGTAAAAGAATATAGGAGGCAACCCAATGGAGACTCCCGTACATTCTTCGACCTCCCTGAGATTTAATGTATTCTAAACAAAATTTGGAAATAACAAGAAGCTAAAGATGAAAAACACAGTCACAGCAACACAACTTTCATCTCAAACCTCGTCCTTTGTTTTGAACATCAGCAACACAAACTGTCCCAACGGGAAACTCACAAAAATTGCTGTAAAAAACTAATACATCTTTGGAATAGTGTGACCGTAGAAGCATAAACAAATACGTTCAGCAAGAGGTACAGGGAAACCACCGCGTGAGTTGAAGACAACCGTGGGGACCAAATGACGAACCTGCCAAACTTATTGGTGCAAAGAGAATTCATGAACGAATTAACGTCAAAAATTCGTTTGTAATAGCTTTATCCAATTCCGAATGCAAAACAATAGAAATATCGCCATTCCCGGGGAGCTTCAGAGTATTACCGATCTTAATTGCTTCAGCAATTTCATTCTCTGCTAATGACTTTCCGCATTAAACCAGCCTGCAAGGTGAATTTCAGTCTCTGGCCGGTAAAATGGCAGAAACAACAATTTCAAAGTTCAAGCTTTTCTCCCGCTGTTAGATAACATTGGTTTGATTCACTTTTCAAATTAAAGCCTTAAACTTCGATATGTCTCACCTAATGTCATAGACTACGGAAACATATAGAGCATAGGAACAATAGTAACCCAACCTGAAGACGCCATTACCGGAGAGAGATTGCAGACCTTCTGTTGGCCAATCTTTCTGTGAAGAGAAAAAAGACGCTTTCAACGCATGGTTTAGCAGAGTGGAAAGCAGCTCCGGCACCATCTGTTGTCGTTTCTTTTCGAAGCTCTGAAAACTTTTGCTGGGTGAAACGTTTTTTGAGGAAATGAGAAAACGACATATGTTCACAGGTTGTTTCGTATCTAATTGTCACAGGCAAGCCGATCACCGTAGGTTTCAGCTCGGATCATGAGTTTCCCCTCAATCTGCGGCGTAAGAGCTCCTGTGTCGTTTTAGTAGTTTTTCTATTTTACAATAACAGCAGCCCCTTACCCTCTTTGTTTAAAATTATAAAAAAAACAAAACAAAATGATCACGCAGCATTGACAAAACCTCCCCCCCCCCCCCCCCCCCTTCCAAAAGAAAAAAAAAAGGTAGCAAGGACCGTCGATGACTAGAGTCGCTATTGCACCGTGTTTGGCGAAGCACCTTCTGGGCCTCAACGAGCGTGAATGCGATAGGCAATAGCAATGGAGGATTTGCAGAGTGCTCTAAAAGGTCGTAATTTAACGGTTTCCACCATCGCAGATAAGGGTCGCTGTCTCTTAGCTACGAGAGATTTTAACCCAGGTCTCTCTCTCTCTCTCTCTCTCTAATAAGTTAAAATTTTAACACCGAACTATTAACCATTATTTGGAAAGTGAAGTTATGGGTGGTGTGACTGTTAACTGCGAAGTTATTGTTAAAATGTAGCTTTGGTGTTGCAGGAGAGGTAATTATAAGCCAAGAGCCTTATGTATGTGTGCCAAATAAATCTTCAGCCGAAACAAGGTGTGATGGATGTTTCACAACAAGTAAACTTAAGAAGTGTTCTGGTTGTCAAGTTGTATGGTATTGTGGAAGCACATGTCAGGTATGGTCTTGTTTGTAGCCGGTTCCATTTTTCTCGTTAGAGCTCAAATGTTTGAACTTTCACTTAAAGTCGCGCTGTATAATTCTTGATGACTAATGATATGATTGTGGCCCCTTTGGAGGACTTAACTTTGGGGTGTCAGCTTTTGGCTTCATTTTTTTTATAGAAGAGTTTGATATTCAGATGGCATTGATTGAAAAAATAGCTATGGGGTTAATATATCTGCTTGTTGAGTATGTTTTATTTATGTTCATCAGAAGTCAGAGTGGAAGTTGCATCGTCTTGAATGTGAAGTCCTCTCAAGGCTGGACAAGGAGAGGAGAAAATCTGTCACACCATCCATTCGACTGATGGTAAAACTTTATCTTCGAAGGAAGTTGCAAAGCGAAAGGGTAACAAAGAATTCCTACGCTCTATACTCTGCATTAAGCATTAGATATAAAGAAAGTTAAAAAATTAGTGTAGTATATGGGAGTAAAATTAATTTACATTATAAAACGAACTTTCAGTTTTGGTTTTACGTAGGTGCCTATGAAATCAATGCATGCAAATCTTACCATTTTCAGTAGTTTGCCAATTATCCATTAGCAAATTTCATCCATATTGGCAAGAGTGGAGGAATCATTCAATAGAAGTATTGGAATAGTAGATCAATTGAACAATACCTATTTGAATTTGAAGATTTGAAAAATCCATCTTTTCTCTTGATTTATCTCAACTTGGGCGAAACAACCTTTGGTAGTTGGTACTTTGCTGTTATGTATCTTAACCAGTAAATAACTTGTGCTATGGGAAGATGTTTGAATTCGATACTATTGTTTTACTGGCCTTATTATTGATTTAGCTATCACTGAAGCTAATATCACAATGTTTGGAAGATTAACACAGATGCAGTCAGTTTCAAATATTATTGGAACTTCTTTTGTTTGATAACCAACAACTTAAAGTGTAGATTGCACTTGCTTTCCTTTTTTATTTGAAGTTTTTATTTTCTGTCTAAATTTTAGTTGCACTTATGCCTGGCGTTATTAAGTTGCTCCCGAGGATATGCAATTATCCTTGTATATCACTTTGATACTTTTAATAAATTTTTAATATCTGGAACCATTTAACT
This sequence comes from Erythrophleum fordii, assembly GCA_032878935.1. Taxonomy (NCBI): domain Eukaryota; kingdom Viridiplantae; phylum Streptophyta; class Magnoliopsida; order Fabales; family Fabaceae; genus Erythrophleum; species Erythrophleum fordii. Next base: position 32,198,426 of record JAVQMF010000050.1, read on the forward strand.
TAACATTGGGCGGCCATGAGATGATATTATAAACTGTTTTATTGCCAGATTATCCCAAGCACTGCTACAGACAACTATAACTTGGTGGAGGCATTAGTGGCACGTATCCTTTTATCATTTTCATCTTTAGGTCTAGTGTACTTAACATAGATCTTTTTATGTCTTCTTACATTTCAATGATGATTGTTCCTTTTAACATTCACTTCCATCTAGACATGTCTGACATCAATGAGGAACAGCTGGTCCTGTACGCACAGATGGCTAATCTTGTAAACTTAATACTACAGTGGCCTGAAATCAACGTAAGAGAGATTGCAGAAAATTTTTCCAAGGTACTATGCTTAGCTTATATAATTATAAATTGCTTTTGTTTGAATTATGCTCAAAGTCTTACAGACTGAGATTGTGTTTGTGTATCCATTGGTGTAAAATGCTCCTAGATTTCTGCAGTAAGTTGCAGTGTGAATTTGTTATTTAGCCAAACCCCTTCCATGAGCTATTTCTAATTTGTTTAATGTATCCCAATAGGCATAACACGTACTATTGTACTTTTTGAAACTTGAGGGTGGCCTTAAGCATTTAAATAATTAATTTCATTCTGGAACTGATAGCTGTAAGGTTGTCCAAGCATAAGTAGTAACCAGCCCAGGTTCATTGTCATAGCAATTGCAATTTATTGAAATTTTCACTTTCAGTTTTGATAAAGCCATGCTTTTGTGAATATGACTTTCTGCTCAAGCCCTCCTTAGATCCTTCTAATCCTGCAGTTTGCATGCAATGCACATACCATTTGTGACAGTGAACTGAGACCCCTGGGGACAGGATTATATCCTGTAATTTCCATAATCAACCACAGGTAGCACTTACTGTATTTAAATATATATTATCATCACGTTCCTTGTTAGTCTTCTAATGTTGGCTGTATCATCATATAGTTGCTTGCCCAATTCTGTGTTGGTTTTTGAGGGAAGGTCAGCTGTTGTACGTGCTGTGGAACATATACCCAAAGGTTCAGAGGTATGTATCTCTTTGTGTGTGTAACAATAAGACTTTGCAATATCCAGTTCACTGGGTTACAGAGCTGGAAATGGCATTTGAAACTTTCTTATGCTAACTTGTTAAAGTATTGGGCAGGAAGCTAGGATATGAGCTTTTCATTTCACATTAGCCTTGTGGTTTGTTTGGCCATTTGGGCATTTCTGGGGCTAATAGAAGCATCTGATGCCACAATAAACATTTTTCTAATGCACTTGAAGGGCAATGGAAGCTACTTTTTTGGGGTACATTCTTGAAAGGATTTTGAAAACATCTCATATCATATCCAATAGGTCATTATAGCATGTCCTAGAACTCTTCATTGTAAATTAAAATTAATTTTAGAGGGTAGTACATTACATTTTTCTTCGTTTCCACTTCAAGTTTAATTTTTACCTTTAGTCATATTTTGCAAGGTGCTGATAAGTTATATAGAGACTGCTGGAAGCACTATGACCCGGCAGAAGGCTCTTAAAGAGCAGTACCTATTCACTTGCACCTGTCCCCGCTGTGTTAAAGTGGTACTTGCTAGGTTACTTATTTTGAGATATCTTCTTGTTGGCTGCATACCATTATATATTTCAGTAAAACTGGTCATTCTGCCATTGGCTAATTGGGTTAAGTTAGCTTTGAAGGGTCAGTATGATGATATTCAAGAAAGTGCAATTTTGGAACGATACAGATGCAAGAATGAAAAATGCTGTGGTTTCTTGGTTCGTACTACTGGTATGTGGTCCTATGATGCATCCTTCTCTTTATGAACAATACCTTTATCTTTTTCTGGCTAATGGTATATCCTCCCCTTTATAAACAAGGGTGAAGGCTGAGCTCAAAGATTGAAAACCTGCCAGGTGTTTTTGTGTGTTTATTATCAATAGGTCTAATTTCTTTATCTGTTTAAATGTGAAGATGGAAAGGGATTCCAATGCCAAGAATGTGGACTAGTGAGGGACATGGAAGAGATAAAGAAGATTGCAACTGAAGTAAAATCACTATCAGAAGACAAAGCTCCCAAAATTTGTTCCACTGGCAGTATCCTTTAATGCATCTGCTAATAACTTATAACTGCAATAGCTATTATCTGAATGTTTTCCTTTGCAACCCAATCTCCTTCCTTTGTGTGTGTGCTTGCATGATAGACTTTATCCCTGAGCTGCAAAATTGATCTGGAGTTCATGGCCATGGGTCAAATCCTTGATTAATAGTAGATTATCAGGAAGCTATTACTGTATACAAAATGATTGAGAAATTCCAATCAGAATTGTGCCATCCTTTCTCAATCAGCTTGATGCAAACTCGAGAAAAGCTTTTGAAGGTAGGCTACTAGGCTCCTCTTTTTAGTTTTCTGTATATCATGTTATTATTCCTTATTAATACATCTAACTTGATAATAGGAAACTCCATTTTATCTTAAGTCATTTACTTAGTCCAATGTCTCTGGATATTTGTTCGCCGCATTATAGATCTTATTTGGATTTTTTAGGTACAAGCAAATGCTTTTTTTTAGGTGAACTATTAGTAAATGTCTTGCCAAATATAAGTAATTTTCGAAGGAATGTCTAGTAATCATCTTAGGAAATCAAAGGATAATTCACTTATACCAATTATGCACAGCTTTTTTGAAGTAACATTCTGCTTTAGATGCCTGCAAGTGGCACATTACAAATTTTACTAGCAAGGAGTTTCATCAGTATGCATAGCTATTCTTCTTTTTTCTTGTTTTTTTTTTTGTTTTTCCCCTTTTCTTTGGAGGCAAAAACATCATTTGTCAAGTTAAAACTTCTCGGCTTGTCATTTGCTCTCATATTTGCAGCAAAATAAGAGACTTGTCCTTCTTTGTGCCACATAAACAACGTAGAAAATGATCCTTTTCTGCAATGATATTAGAGTTTATATTCTGAAATTATAGTAGAAAGAGATAACATCATGTCCTTTTCAGTTATTGATGGAGCTGGAGCATTGGAGAGAAGCTCTAGCATACTGCAAATTGACCTTACCAGTCTATCAAAGTATGTCATATTGCAACTTGAATCTTCAGAAAATGACATAAATGTTAAGCTTCCTCACCATCAGTTATGTTGGTAGTTTCAGTTATTGATTGATTTAATGATTTGATTGTTGTAAGATTGAGTTCAACTTGCTGTTATCTATGTTGCTTTAAGTTATAACAATTGCTTTAACTTAACGTACTTAGTGGATGGGTATTACATATTCCTGTTGTGCAAGACGACTGATGTAAGGTATTATGGAGGGAAAGCAAATGTAAACTACAAGGAACCGACTCTTGTAATAACATTTGTCACGAGGATAATTTGTATGAAGGAATTGAAAAACGCAAACATCTTGGACTCTGGGAGAACTATGATGGACAGTAAAATGTCCAAAGCAGACACTCAGAAACATGGTATTTTTACTTCAGTATTGCATTCTTTGATTGGATATGATCCTTTGGCTCTAAGAATAAAAAAAGTAATGCGAAAAAGAATTATGATGAGATATCTTCATGTCATTGATTAATATAGTTATTTTGTCCAAAATGGAGAATATGTGCTTTTGTTGCTCAAGAGACAGACATGTTGTGGTAGTGCTTCAGAGCTACAGGAATCAGCATGATATATTCTAGGAGAACTGAAGATTAAAACTACCTGGAATTATACATTTGGATAAGCTTGGGTCGAAGGGTCCTAGAACACTAATTAACAGTTTGAAAAAGGAAAAAAAAAATTGTTGAAAGCATGCACAACGATATGGGAGTTCTGGAAAAGTTCCTAAAGCATGGCAAAACTTCTAAAAATCCTAATAACAAGTTCAATTTGTCTTTTCACTGTGGTTTGGTGCTATAACCTACTGCTCATGTTCAGTTTGAGTTCAAAATCCACACATATGCCGCTGATGTCTTGTGCTGGACTTTCTATTTTATTGCAGGAGTTTATCCAGCAGTTCACCCATTGCTTGGTTTGCAATATTATTCTTGTGGAAAACTTGAATGGTAAGAGAAGTTTCAGTATATTTTAGTTTCCAAATGGCCAAAGTTGGTACAGAGAAAATGGAAATACAATAGTATTCAATTCAATCACATCAATTATATTTGAACTATCCCCTATTTATATTGATAGATACTATTGTGGCTTCCTAATAGTACTAACAAACTAACAGACTTCCTATTATTTCTAACGACTTCTAACTGTTAACCTCACTAATCTCACCTAACAAAAGTTGTTTGTTAGATTCTATTTCTTACAGAAGCTTTTGCATTGACATGAAAAAACAAGCTTTTCTCTTGTAGATAATGCAAGAGTGTCTGCCATTTCTATATGCATAAAATACATGACAGATCGCATATTGACCTAAAAGTCGAGGGAACTCATAATTGTTATATAATTCTAATAGTTGTTGGCCTAGAGTTTGAATTGATAGTGTTGATACAGGTATCTGGGGGACACAGAGGGTGCTGTTAAATCGCTGACCAAGGCGGTGGATGTACTAAGAATCACTCATGGGACAAATACACCCTTCATGAAGGAACTCTTGATGAAGTTGGAAGAAGCCCGTGCAGAAGCCTCTTACCAACAGTCCTCCAAAGACGAGTAGCAGTATATACTTCCCTCCTCCTGACATGGGTTCTTGTGTTGCTGCGTCCGGTACTCGTATGAACTGAAACAGGCCAAGGAGATTATGTACTATTACAAGGGTGGCTGTGGCTCCCTTTCACGATCTCTTTGCAGGGGCGTGCGTGTATTCCAATACGTTACTCATCTCTCTGACTGAACGTTGTATAATCACTTCTTTTGCAGGCCTACTAGTCTGCTCATTTTTTTTCTGTGTTACAGAAAAAGAGAGAACGCTGGCATGTTGGGAACGGGATATTATACGTCCATGGTCATCTTTCATTATTATTATACCGATTGGGGGCTACATTTTAAGATCACTAAAATTAGCCAAGGGAAGGGGTTGTAGGGGAAGCTTATAATGAATAAAATGATTTGAACTACGCTCTTGACATTGACTGGTTTGAAGTTTGGTACATGACAGAGGATAAAGTATAGCTTTAAAGGTCCCGTTTGGTTGGACGTCGCATTTGTAGAGGATGATGTATTCAGTTTACTTTTGGCGTTTGGCTTAGTGATTACAATCCGAAGGACTCGGACAAGGGGATGACCTTCTGAGCAATGATTGGTCAAAGATTGGAGCCAAGAAGTGGAAGATACATGCCCATTGTTGAAACGTCTACCCTCATAATCATCTTTCCTCGCTGGGTTGATTGCCTTTTCATGGTACTATATGATCATATCAGGTGGTCCCACATACTTATCTATCATCACTATCATCGAAAATTCATTTTCAAGGTGCAATCAAAATGACGTTTATGCCCCCATAATCTTCATTGAATTTTGTTTTCCATGCCCTTTATCTTTTTATGAATTTGTCCCATATTTTGAGAAGCACATGAAATTAATATAGAACGCGAAGGAATAATAAAAATAAAAACCAAGAGAAAGATGACATATCGCAGTTGTAAATCACAATAGTTTATCATTTTCAATCCACACAAGACTTGGTGGTTTTGTCTGATTTCGTTTGATCTAAAGTTGGATTTGGTGTTGACTCCTTGTTGGGAGGTTACAACCTCTTGGGCAAGCAAAACATGGTGGATCTAGAAGTTTTGTCATTGGCAAACTTAACAGGTGCTGAAATCTCAATAGAACAGGTTGTGACAAGGGTAATGACGGCAACGGTGAAGCACTTCAGTGGATGGGGAGCCTAAAATTTACCTAGGGGTAAATATTTTTATCTTTTCGTCCTCCAATGTTTCCAATTCTCTTATATTTTTTTTCTAAACAAACAGATAAAGATAAATGTATTCCTTTTTTTTCCTGTGCAAATCAAATACAAGCTCAATAATTATATTCATTAAAGCATTTCCTTTCACTTTCTTTATCTCAAGATTTAGTAAATCAAATAGGTCCATAATGTTTTGTTAACTATTTATAATTTTCATCACTAGATTATACTTGATTTCTAAAGGCTATATGATTTGAACTTTTCTCAAATAAACAATATTTGTCACGTCATTCAAAGATTATAATCATAAATGAGAATTAACAAAAAAATATGCAATTCTAATACGATGGAACTTTCTTAAATCATATGGTAAGTATTCATGATGTGTTTATATAAATATTGATGTACGTGTTGGTACATAGATTGTCGACTAACCTAAAGGGTCCAACGATGAAAAATAAGATCAAGCATGATAGGCAACCGCGTGCTTGATGTTACTCAAACAACTATTACACTTAGGTCAGGTCTAAGAACAATGTCTTCACAACCTACTGGCCAAAAAAACAATAACTCCTCAAGCCATATTACTTAAATAAAAATAGATTGTGAGGAAATTCACATCGTGTAACTATCACATAAAGAAGGTTTAACAGAACAATAAGAAGTTGAAGGTATCTTGTCAATGGAGCTGTGTAGCATAAGAACTACAAATGAAATTTCAAAAATAAATAAAGGGGAAAGCCCCTTTGTTTTTTTCGGCTTGAGAAGGGGGTGGTGCTGTGTACTACTCTAAAAGAGGTACTAGAGAATGTAAATCCCAATATCTTAGGGTGTACCTATATCAAACCATTAGACCTAAATTTAAAGTGTTCATAAATTTTGTTTAATTTGATTTTAGACTAAAATTAAATTGAACCAAATAAGTTAGTTGTCTAAATATTAAAACCTATTCAATTTTGTATTTTGGTTCAGTTTTGTCCAAGTTTGATGTAATTCATACTTATGTAAATTTTGATTTGTCTTTAAAAGTTGACATTTCATGCTATATCTAAATTCAAAGCATTTATAAATCTATTCATAACTAAAGTTTAAAATTTTAAATGATACGTATTTGTTCTTGTGTGTGTGTGTGTATATAGAAACTATGTATATAATTTCAAATGGCCTTAAATTTTAAATAAATAAACTGTAAATTTTGAAATTTTAGAAGTTAATAATTTTTTCTATTGACTATTTTATGAATTTAATTTAAAGTTTAAAATAAAAATTAAAGAACATGTATTGTTTAATATGCATCCAAATCTAACAAATATCTTTATATAAAATTTGAATTTTTGAAAGAAACGTAATAGCGAGTTTAAAATATTAAAAAATAGTAAAAAAATATGCATTTGCATACATCTTCTAACAAGGGGCCATTTGATAGCTTTGAAGGAAGGAATTTATTTTTAAAAAAATTTTATGTAATATTTATTATATACTTGTAATTATTACTTAATAATATCTATTCTTTTTTATTATTATTTTTAAATAATGATATTATAATCAATACATTTTTACTTTTTATTTTTATTTCCATCTCTGTACCAAATGAAACATCATTTTAGCAGGACTCAATTTTTTTTTATTTGCTCTTGTATTAAAAATATTAAAAGTATTTTGATTTGGTTTAATTTTAACTAAATCAAACCCTTAAAAACCAAAAACCAAAAACCAAACTAATTTAGTTAATTTTGACATGTAAATAACCAATTTGAACTTTTTTTTTTCAATTTTGTTTAGTTTTAAATTCATTTGATTTGTTTTAATTTCATTTAATTTAATAAGTTTGATTCAATTTTGAACAGTCTTAACCTAAATGATTAACTTACTAGTTCAATTTTACATTTCCAAAAAATAATTGAACTTGCTGCTGATACTGTCTCACTTTACAAAATTTATACATTAATCGATTCACTTGCTGCACACATTTATAACCGCTAAATAGCCAGTACTGTATCAAACATGAAAGTAAGCGAAATACAGACAATGCCATCCCAAACAATTGTGTAACTCTATCAAACCTGAAAAAGTTGAAGAACCTCTAATGAATCCCCTACCTTTCTTCTTTATCCGTACTTCTCAGACGCTCCTGCAGCTGGAGGCAAAGTTCTGACAATTGGGACAATAGTTTACGTTGTTGATCTCGTGAGCTTAGTGAGTGGGGAGTTATTAACTTGAGTGGATCACCAACCACCTGCTGGAGCTGACGACAAAGCTTTGAAGCTTCTGGGTCATCTACACAAGTTTCAGCAATAAATTGTAGCAATTTAAAGCTTTGGTCTTGGGAAGAGGAAGGCTGAGGCGAAGCTGGTGGAACAATGAAAGGATGTTGGAGAAGCTGAGGAATTCTCCACCTTTCATTGCGGTCCCATGCTAGACACCTCTTCATGAGATCCAGAAGCCATGGGTTTGAAGCTGGTTCATACATAATTTCGTGATTTGGATCTGTTATAACTTTGAATTTGGCCCAGAATGTCTTGTAATCTGAAAAAGGTGTTCTACCATATACCATTTGATAAAGAATGCAGCCCAGAGACCAAATATCCGATGGCCGACCACACTTTATGATATTTCCATTTGCATCATTCTCGTTGCACATAAATGCCTCTGGAGACATGTAACTCAGAGTACCCACCTAAAGTATTAACATTTAACTTGATCACTCTCTCGAATCCCACTGAATCGTAAATACAGTTTGTAACTAACATGTATCAGATTTAACAATGCAGGACAATTTTGGTTAGGCATTGCAGCACTTCCCAAACCATACAATAAAATACAGTTTGTCACCCGAGGGTAAAAGGCAGCAGTGGCATTCCTCCATAACGTCATAATGTAAGAAACATACATCACAACTGTAACATGTGTTCAAGTAAATGAAATGGAGAGAAGAGAGGAAGAAAATAAGCACTACCTGTGAATCCCGTTGGATGTTTGTTGTATCGCTCATTATTGCTTTGGCTATACCAAAATCAATCAGTTTTAGGGAACCTTTGACAAGAAGAAAGTTAGCTGGCTTCAGGTCAGAGTGCACAATACGTTCCTCATGTATTGTATTAACAGCTTGAAGTATTTGCTGCAAAAAGTGTCAGCAAAACAGACTCAGCTAAGCGTTGGTAGAGTACCGAAACAATACTGGACTATCCAAGCCAACAATATCAAGTCTACATGCACAGATTCGGAAACTGAAGTTGCTATTCTTTTTCATTCAGAAAAAGAAAGAAAGCGGAGGGAAGATACAATTCATCATGATCATATAATGGAGAAAACAGGCAACAAGCATGTGATACTATTATTCAATTACAATATGCTGTGAAAGAATAATTGATTCAGTCTATGGTGCCACAGACAACGGCAAAGCTGCTTATCAAATTTACTGTGAAACATAAAGAGTTAATTAAACATTCAAAAAATAATACAGTCGACGAGGAGATAGGCCCACAATTATTTTTACATCTTTCTGATAAATTTAAGCACAAAAAATTCAAACAATAAAATAGAGAAGGCAAACGCAGATTCAAAGAAAGGAAAAATTATTATTTTATGTTATGTAGTAGATTTAAAACCTGCCAATAAAATCGAAGCCAGTTCTCATCTATGGTCTGGTTGTACCCATCCAGTTCCTTCCACTTCTGAGACAGCATATGAGCCAAATCAATTTCTCCATATTCAAGCACCATGTATATATATCCGTCATCCTTGACTCGACTATCTTTATTATTCAAGGAGCCTCTCATGACTTCCTCAAGCAAAGCCTTGTCAGTCACCTAAGTACACAATTGGGTAAAAAAGCATTATGCTAGCACATAAAAGGGTAATATTTGTAGATCTGAATCCATAACAAAAGTGAAATCACGAGAATCATCTTATTTACTTTTCTTCCTCTTATCTTTTGCCACTTTATAATTTCTTAGAACAAAGTAGGCAGCATGCACACACTAAATGCACGTGGAAAAAAAAGGGAAAATGGAGGCAGTCAAAATATAAGAAAGTGAAGTAAGAAATAAGACAAGGAGGAGAAATGGACAAAGAAATAGGTAAGTGCATGTTTAGAAGTTAGAACTTCTGGGACAAAAAGTGATCAAGGAAAACTGCCAAGAGAGTTCTCGTAGCAGAGATATTTTCTATGGTTGCTCATGAAAAAAAAAAAGAAATCACAAGAATCAATTCAGAGTGAAAGACAGATTAACAGCAGTATTATGTATCTAAGAACTCCTGCGATTGTAATTTGTATTATTGTTTGTAACTTCAAACCTCTCAGCCTTTTCTTAGAACCAGGGATGCCTAAAATAATGTAGCCATGAAATGATCCTCGTTAAGAACACATTTTAAAGACATAAAGTCATTCATAGCAGATAAATATAGAGCAACAGCAGATGACCCCAGTACCCAACTCAGGTTACACAGGTCTCCATTAAAAGACTGATGTAACAAAGAAGGCCACTCATCAGACATTTTTTCCACAGAAGAGAAAGAAAAGGGATGCAGGTCATGAAACTAAAGGAAAAACTTGAGGACTTGTGTGTAGCAAGAGAGAGAGAGCACCATATATTACTTGAGCACCGGACAAACTAATCATCGTTTTCTTTTATGCAGCTTCTGCCTGTTATTCTAGTGACATATTTATCTCATCTCTTTAGTAAATAGTGTCATGGATCATATCCAGTATCCCTCTTAGACTTATTGGGCTAACAGCATATGAGCATAGGCCTAGCCCAGAGTTTTATGTCAAGATCAAGTGATTTTCTTTTTCAAGAGTAAAATGACAATGACAAGTAATAAATATGGCCTTCTAAACCAGGAAACAATTTGGTCACGTACAACTGATACAGATGTATTGACCCAATGAATAATTAGTCATGAGCACTAAGCTGGTTTGGGTCCAGGTTGTTCAAAGTCGTGTGAATAGGGAAACCAATCAGACACCATAATATGATTGGGCAAGTTAGCAGATTTGACCCTCCTAACTCCATTCACTCTAGACTAAGGCTGTCCATATGGTGCTCTGAAGTCCCAAACTCCTAGTACTTTTTTAGCAAATCAAACACTTGACTGGCTTTATAAATTATTCAACTGTTGCTCCATGCAATTATAATTTCATACTAAACCCAGCAACCTGAAACTGAACATCATTCCTCCCTGTTGCCTCATACAACCATATTGAAGCAAAGGTTAGAGATGCAAAGCAAAAATATCTTAAAGCAAGAATTGGCTTTATCAGAGTAGAGAGAATACCTCATAGTCAATCAGCTGTATGATATTATTCTTTCCCTTCAGTCTATTTAGATACTCAATCTCTTGACAAAACCCATATGCAGTGGCATAATCACGACCCTTTAGCTTGATCTTTTTAAGTGCATAGATTGTACAGTCTGATGAAATTACTTTGTGTACTTCACTGCTTCCTCCACTGCCTATCTTGCCAAGCCTTTGATAGAGTTTGCCATTTACTTTGAAGAACAAATCAGGGTCGTAAGTCCTTTTCCGAGCAGCTGATGCACCTTTACTACTTACTGCCTTCTCTTGTTTTTCTGACTTAGAAGACTCCAACTTCACATCTGAAAATGACGTTTTGGACATAGGAGCCTGAGGTTGTATGTTGGTAACATCTGCAGACTCTTTCCCCTTAGTTGATTTATCATCATGATAAGAAGTAGTTTTAGAAATGTTAGTCTCCTTCAGCATGCTGCCTTGCTGCTCCTTACATAGGTCACCATCCTTAAATGCTGGCCCTGCATTAATGGCAGAACTAGAAGCTTGGAATGCAACTGCTTCTTGATCCACTGACATTATAATGGCCTCTTTAGGGTAAGAATTTGATGATTTCACAACTCCTTGAGTTACAGGATGAGAATTAACATTACTGTCCCCCAAAGGTTCTGCTACCACATGTGAACCACTATCTAGATGAGAATGAGAATAATGGGTTGTTGAATTTAGCATAGGAGCTGAAGATGAATGGACTGATGTTGTCGTAGCACATGAAGGACCCACTACAGAAGATTGAGTAGCTGGCTGACTTAAAAAGTTCCTGAATTGCTGCAGATGATCCTGAATAGCTGTTGTTCTTTTTGCCAACTGGGAACTTAATCCTCCATCAGATCTCAAACTTAATTCAGACTCTGCCTGCAAAACACTTTGCTGCTTTGAATCTTGATTAAATACATTAGATTCTTCCAGCTGGCTGCTTGCAGCCCATTCCATTTCTGTCAATGCAAGTGAACCCATATGAGATGATAAGTTCTCCAACTCAGTGGCCTTTCCATCATCGGCCCCTGCATGTTGAAAGAAAAGAGAAGAAATATATTGCAGGGGGATAATGACAGGTTTGGGGCATGCATAAAATCAGCAGTTATTTGGAAAAAAATGGAGTCTCACATGGCAAGGAGAAACTTGTCAAAATTACTGTTTAGACATGCTGAGTTCCTAAAATCTAAAGTAGAAGTTCCGAGGAAAATATATAACAAGATACCCTGGGCAGTAGTGTTGTTTCCAACTGAGAACTGGACTTTCTTCTGACCATCTACATTTTGAGATTCCACCTGCAAAGAATGCATGATAATCTTGTCTTTACAATTAGTCATTGCATTCAGATGACATTCTTGTACATTGAATGGGTTGCATCCTTTATCAAGTGCATTGTTACAACTGCCAGAAACTGAAGGAGGTGTGATTGATGCATCCTCTTGACCTTCCTCAATCGTAGAGGCCGTGCTCTTTCTATGTGCAAGTGACTCCTTCTCCGACTGACCCTTACTTAAAGATATCTCTTGAGACTCCTTATTATCTACAGTTGGACCAGTTTTCAATGTAGAACTTCTAGACACCTCTCGTTGAGGAACCATCATGCGCCTTGGCCTTATATTTGATTGCATTGTACCTGAGAAATTCTCAAAATAAAAGCAAAAGAAATGAATAGCACGAATTTAGCATTCATCTGAAGCCTTACTTACCGAGGAATGAAACTGGTGCTTGATTAAAGACAGGCGAACGAAAGACTAGTAAACGTAAACAGCCAACAAATTTGCCTCTCGTCTTGTAAATGATAGTGTCTACATCTATACTGATCCTAAAATTTATCAAAGACAAACAACTACACAATTGTGATTTGTGATTTGCTAACTCCACAGACTACACTAAGAAGCTGATTCATTAAGGTAAATTCTAGTAAGTGTTTTGCATTCCAAAATTTGCCTAAGGCAAACGTCAGACATTTCACATATTGATAGAAGCTGGAACGAGCTTACAATTTACTGACCAGGTTGATAATCGCTGACAAACGCTACATTCCTCCCTTTCTACCCCCCCCCCCCCAAACACCAAAAAAAAAAAGGAAAAACCAAAAAAAATAATGCAAAAGAAGTTAAAGCATACCGCGATCGAGAGAGAGAGAGAGTTTAATGTAACAGGAATAAATCTGGGCAGTTGTTGTTGTTGTTTTTCTTTTTCTTTTTTTTTAATACTTACCTGGACCAAGAATTATGAAGACCCAGTCTTTTGACTGTCGACTACGAATAGCTAAAGTTAAAACCCTAAATTATTAGTATCAAAGTCAATGAGAATTCCGTTGTGGTTAAAAAGAAGGGCATAAATTTTCAGATTCATTACACAACTTAAAAACAAAGGGCCAATTCGATTCATAGATGCAATATCAAAGATAGAGGGAGCAAGATAGCTACCGAGAGGACGATGGCGCTTGAAGGCGGCTTGAACATGCCGCAGGAAGTCCGGCGGAGAGGAAGAGGAGAGGGACAATGAGGAAGACGATGTAGTATCGTGAGTGATTGGACGGATCAGGTTCTTCGCAGTTGGAGGTGAGACCGGAAGGTTAGCCTTCCCATCCATGGAGTAATCTCCACGGCATTTCTATCAAAAAAGAAGCCCCGAGATGGGAATACAGAGGGCAACACTTAGCGAGAAGATGTTGTATTGAGAAAAGCCATAAACTTGGAGAATTCCATAACTGGGAATAGGAAAGTGCCGGCTTCTGGTGTCGAGGCCAGTGAGAGGGACAAACACAGGTTTTGAAATATCCCGTTTGGCGGTATGCCGAAGGAAGTGGGCTCACATGGGCTTCCTTTGTAGGATTGAGCTATCGCAGTCGTCCACGGCCCATAGGCCCAAGAGGTAGACAGGGGCCTGACTCCCGTTGCTGAACATGGACTTTGTCCTTGTTCTTAACTAGACCCAAAACTTACTGTGCAACTACCTGCTTTGGACCCATGTTAGAGAATGGCTTTCTACTTCTGTCTGATAATTTGGGCCACGCAACATTAGTGACGATTGGAGATTTCTTTTGTTATTTTTTTCAATAACGCTTACTTCCAATAAAAAGAGTCATTTTCTAGTTGAGAGTATAACAGAAGTATATTATGTACGAAATAAGCGAGGGAGAATGCAGGCTATTCTAAAAATTGTTTTCCTGAACTTTTTTATCGTAAAATAGCAAGGTACACGCTTTTCCATTACGCTCTTTGAACCATTTGACAAATAACAGGGTCGTTTACGCACGCTGCTATCGTACTAATTTAATCCACTTTGATGAATTCAAAAATCATCATTCAATTTGTTATTGTTAGTTGTTATGTTACTTCCATACAGAGAACAACGACAATCAATTTGCTTCTCCTCGCAGATCTGTCTGTCGTCTAATAAGGTTCTTTTTATTGTCCTATGTTTCTCACTTTTCGTGCTCTCTCTCTCTCTCTCTGTGCTATCAACGACAATCATGATCTATACAGAGAAAACGACAATCAATTTTTTTTTAATGAAATATTCATGTACTTGTGTTTATGTTCTCTTTACTTTTTTTTTTTTTTAATCTTTAACCATTTTGTAAGTGGACTTTAACTTACTTGACTTGCAGGCTAAAATTTAATTCAGAGTGATGCTTAATGCCTGCGCTGACGCTGGTCTATATTTAATTATTTTAATATCATCAAACTGTAACACAAGCTAATATTAAAGTTGTTATCTCAGTGTCCCACTAAAAGAAGTGAAAATAAAAGACATGCGAAACCGGCTGCTTTAGGAAACAATAAAGACTTTCATTTTCCCAGTAAAAAGTGCGAATCACAGGTTCATTGAGCAATAAGCAAAATCTAAAGCATTGCCAATGCCATCTGTTAACCAACAAAGGATTCTCAGTTCAAAATTGAGACTCTTTACACTTCACCTAACGGCCAAAAACTCTGATCCAATATCCTTCACAGAAACTTTGATCGACAACGGCTACGTTATATCCCAAATTGCCCATGATTTCTAGCTTGAGAATGGGGTTAAGAGGAAGTTAGCGGTAAACAACAATTTCCAATCTTTTGAGGGAATGGACGATTTCTATGATAATTAAAGTAAAGAACTTTATTCTAAGGCATATGGGGTGGCATGATTTTGAGGCAAAAGGAATCAAAGTAAGCAGCTTTTCTTCATAGCAGGCACCATTATGGGGTAATTAGTGGAGTGCCTTGCAAATGGTGCAAATGCGCTTAGCCCAAAAAGCCCACCTTGGGCTTAGAATAACGACAACCCTAATTAATTGTCTTACTCCCACCACCATAAATTCGTGCTGGGTTTGAGGCCTGTGAAATGATCTAGTTAGTACACATGAAAGTATTTTGTATTAACCCAACATTTTTTTAATACTATATGTGACATAGAAAATTTAGTCCTTTGTAAAGAAAAACATAATTAATGTTTCGTCCTATCGAGTTGTGTTAGTTCTAAATTTGTTAAGATATTGCCCATGTAAGTGATTATGTCATTTTGATGGAATTGATTCTTTTTTTATTTAACTAAATATCAGTTTAGTTAGGTGGTACCTAATTTATATGCATCCCATTTAATCCAATATAAATATACACACTTACTAACTTCAAATAATAATAAAATTCAAATTCAAGTGTACGACAGTCTATTTAAGTGTATATTACACGCTTGATTTTATCGTTGAATTAAACTCCGCTAGTTTGATGCAGGCAAGGTGCTTGTTGTAAAGAAGCGTCTTCAAATGGCTTCAGGTTGCTCAGGATTCGACATGCCTGATGATCTTACCAGGCAATAATTGGCTCATAATTTGTTCAGGAATTGAGTACACATTAGCGATGGAGGAAATGATAGTTGACAGTTTTTATTTTGGCAGACAAAATGACAGTTGATAATTTTCTATGAAAGAAAAGGCCTAAACCCGGGCACGCACCAACCAAGGTGATGCATTGTATCGAGAAAATTAGTTAACAACAAATAGAAGTGCAACTTCTAGAAGAAGTAGGATATTATACTAAAAATAATACCTGGAGGGGAAAAAGGAAAAGAGAGAAATCGATTTGACTATCTATAATACTAACAAGATCCGCTTTTTTTTTTTTTTCTTGGGAAACATTATGCTAAGCTTGATATCCCTGATTATTTAAGTATGTCGTGTTTAATTTTTCTTTTTCTTTGTTAGTTTCTTTGATGCTAATATTTACAAATACCAAACTCAAATTAGTTTGCTGCCTCAGAACAGAAAGGTGAACCCAATTTTATCTGCACAGCCGTCCAACATGTGTGTCATTTACAATCAAATTAAATCAGTTACCATGGGAAGTGGGAACCTCATCTGATGATGATGATAATGATAATGAGCCAATAAAGATGGTTCGTATGACATTTACGAGTCTGAATTTTCTCTGGTTCAAGAAAGAATCTAGTATAGAAATGAATGAGATGTAGAAAGTGAAATTCACATAAATGAGTTTCAGTAGCTTTCACCCCACCTCTTTCTCTCTTCAACACATTTTTCCAATAAATATTCTCCTGAAGAAAAAAGAATCTGCTGGCGGCATTTACACACAATGCTTAATATACAGGACACGCCCCGTAAGGTCACAACCTGAAAAGGCGGGACCTGTAGGCCATATCTCTTTATTTTCCTGCGAATTAAAAATAAGACTCTTCCCCTCACCTCACCTCTAGAGAAATGAACGGTGAGATCTTGATCATAACCCACATCTCACCCAGAGCTAACCAGTACTAGGAGTTTCTGAAAGTCTATACGTATCAATTCACTACCACATACTCCTACCATAGAGAGCTCTGCTTTTTGCTTCTGCAAGCTCCACCCATGCCCCATATATGAGTTTTCTGAAATAAACCCAAAAGCCACCAGCCATTTTTGTTTGGCTGAGGCAACTTTCATCTTTCATACAATGAGCAAACCCAGAACGCAAAGGAAACCCACCAAACATGCCATTGCCAACCAGAACCAAAAGCCACAGAAAACAGAGAAGCAAGCCTCTTGGGCAGTGGTAAAAGGCCTATTGGCTTGTAGAAATGTCCAAACCCAGCAGCAGCAGAAGCAGCCGCAACAGATTCCTGAAGGGAAACAACAACAAACGAAGCAGAAACAAGAACAAAGAAAGCTGCAAGAAGAAAGAGTCTTAGAAGATCAAAACGGCAAAAAATACAAGAAGATGAAATGTTCAGGGTCGCTTTGTAATAACACCAAGATCATGGCTAGGCCTGAAACGGGATGCCCTGATGTCCACAACAAAAGGGTCTCACTGGCTGCATGTAGCAGCAACAATGATGCTTCTAGCAGATCCATGAAAGCTCCTCCGCGTGAACCCAACGGTGCCGTTTCTGCTTCTTCTTCTTCTTCACTGTCAGCATCTTCTACTTCTTCTGTAAGTGGGTCTTTTAGGGGAATGCCTTTCAGGAGACTCTCTGGTTGCTATGAATGCCGAATGGTGGTTGACCCTGTTCTGGGTTTCACCAGAGACCCTTCTCTTCGGGGTACCATTTGTTCTTGCCCTGACTGTGGCGAGATCTTCATGAAAGCTGAAAGCTTGGAGCTTCATCAGGCAGTTAAACATGCAGGTACATCCAATACAAACACCAATAGTTATTAACAAGAAGGTGTTGATTTTTATTTTTGAACATCTATTTTAAATCTGTTTCTCCTGTTAAAAATTTCAGTATCTGAACTGGGTGCTGAAGATACAAGCAAGAATATAGTAGAAATCATATTCCATTCAAGCTGGCTAAATAAACAATCCCCAGTCTGCAAAATCGATCGCATCCTTAAAGTCCACAACACCCAGAAGACGATTTCCAGATTCGAAGAGTACAGAGACTCCATAAAAGCCAAAGCCACAAAGCTCACCAAGAAACACCCACGTTGCATAGCAGATGGCAACGAGCTACTCAGGTTTCACTGCACCACCTTCGTCTGCTCACTGGGTCTAAACGGTTCATCCAACCTCTGCAACTCAATACCGCAGTGCAATGTTTGTAGCATAATCAAGAACGGGTTCAAGGTCGCCGGAGAAATGAACGGAGGAAACGGCGGAAAGGGGATATTGACGACGGCGACGAGCGGGAAGGCACACGACAAAGCCGGGGTTTCAGGGGATGAGAAAAACGACAGTAGGGCGATGCTGGTTTGTCGGGTGATAGCTGGCAGGGTGAAGAAGAATATGGAAGGAAGCATGGAGGAGTATGATTCGGTGGGAGGGGGTGTTGGGGCTTATTCTAATTTGGACGAGTTGTATGTGTTCAATCCAAGAGCTATATTGCCTTGTTTTGTTGTGATCTACAGAGGTTTTTAACGTGCGCTGTTGGGTTAGGGTGAACTTTTCTTAATATGAATTGCTTGCGGTTATTTTTGCATCCATCTTGTTAAATCACTCTTCTATGGCAATATGGTTATTATTTGTCGTGGGGAAGGGAAGGTCTCCTTCCATTCTGTATTCTTCTTCCCAATTGATCGTAGACTTGGGCCCAGAATTGAATTGTATATTACAGTATTGCCTTTTTATTTCTGTCCTGCGCTTACATATGTCTTTTGCAGTAGTCAAAGTTTTGTTTAAGATATCATCTTTCAGACACAGTACAGCTTGTAATCATTGTGTTTTATTTCCCTTTTTTTTTCCTTCCACAAGACCTGTTGTCAAATTCAAATGAATCAAACCTCTCATCAACAATGATTTCTTTTTCAGTTTTATATAGCCTACATTAAACACTTAAGTAAGTTCATAATCGAGTAGAAATTTCAAACAAGATTTAATCATATGAGGGCTAGGTTTTAACTTCTAAACTCAAATTTTCATTACCATAAATGAAAAGTGATTTATGGAAGGAGAATGACAATCGCCCACTGAACATCCAAAGCTAAACAAGTCTCCAGTGAGCAGAAACCCGGACACCAACATTAACTCGACAATTGAAAGTACGAAGGACTCAAAAGACTCCAAAAAAAAACGGCATTTTTTGATCTACTAAATTATGCTTTTCTCTCTCTTATAAAACCGTGCGATTAGAGGGTTTTATATATATATATATATATATATATTCCATTTCGCGTTGATCTATACCACAAGTTATAGAATGCGTTTGGCTATGCGGTAGAGAGAGAAAAATCACGTTTACAATTTTATTTATCTAAAAATTACAATTTATTGCTCCTGACAAAATCACGCGGAACCAAACACGTACATATTTGGTAATACTATTACAAAAGCCTATTGTAGCAACTTTCGGTAAGGTATTATACAATACTTGCATCCTGGTTGCGATTAACTGGAAGTTCTTCTTCCTAGGCGTCCGACCACCATCTTTTGTGGTTCTGGTGTATTCTTTTTCCTAGGTAATTATCCTCACGGTGGCGCGTGGGGTCTGGGTTTGTGTGGTGCGGTTCCATGGAATGCCGAACTAGTTATGCTGCTACATAACTGTTGATTCTTGCTTTGTACTCATTGTATTATGATTTGGGATCTTCTTGACATTTTCTACCAAAAATTAAGCAACGATGCATGTGGTTAACAAGCGCCAATAAGATCAAGAGAATTTGGAATCTAATAATATATGTTTCCGCAAAATTCCGCATAGTAACTGCAAAAGAAAACAAGGAGTTTAAGAAATGTTTCGGTTGGCAACAAGCCTTGGAAACAATCAGAAGCAGAGTAGCTAACTGGTGAATGTAAAAGGACGCCCTGCTCGAATACTACATAGTGTACTGACCATTAAGCCCTTTTTTTTTTTTACAGAGAAATTTGGCGCCAAAAGAATGGGCAAAAAGAATTTTGGCGTGGAATTTTTGGTGTAGCTTTTGCAGGGTGCTAGTTATTGAAAACGGTGAAGGAATCAGAAATTGACACGGCATGCTTGTGAAGAAACAAAAAGAAAAGGTCGTGGCAAGTCAGAGTGAAGACTGAATCGGGAGACCGAGACACAGTGGATGCAATGATTGAGAAGGAAATCGAAGCATGAGAAAGAGTTCTTCTGTGGATGAGGATGACACAGCCCAAACAGCCACTATAGCATGCATAGTGGAGGCCTTACGCAGCAAAGAGTCTGCCTTATGCAGCTAACAGCTGACAGTGATAACAGCAGGTGGGGTTCACCATATGATCTGTTTTCTAGTGGAACCTACCTGTGTTCTTACTTCCTACTTTCGTGGCGTTTTGCGCAGTACTGATACTGGGTCAGGCACGACCGGGCTTAATTGCTGGACCATTTTACGTCTTCAGGACATCTAGTGTGGGAGGATTTAAGGAACAGGTACTTTGCTCCGACTAAAAAAAATAAACACACAATTGAGTTTCCAAAAGATATAATTAATACTTTAGTCTTTGAATTTATTTCTTTGCACAAGTTAGTTCCTCGAAGTTTGTAAATTATTACATGTTAGTCTTTTATTGGATATTTTGTCTATTTTAAAAGACTAACTCAATATTATGTAGAAAGTTACAAATTTTGAGAGACTAAATTGTATAAAAGAATAAATCTAAGAACTAAAATGTAAGGAGTTTTATCTTCAAATACCAAACTCTATATATTCTTTAAAAAAAACAAAAAGGAAGGAAAACTTGCAATTAGCCAAGAATTTTCTTCTGCCATCAATTTCAACCTCTTATAATAATTAGTCAGTTATGAACGTTACTAACACTCAGAAAGATAAACCAAATATATAGAAGGCAGAACAAAGGCCATACATCAGTTCATGAGCTGCACAAATTAAGACTTGTTCAGTACAATACCTTTTCGGTGCTTTGTTGATAATACTAGTTACCAAGGCAGCATACCACTAGCTTGAACTGGGATACTAGGCTGACAACAAAGTTGCTTAAGGTTATAAACAAAATAATGAGCAATTAACATCCACCTTTTATTGGCAATAAGGAATAATTCAATTTTTCCCTGAAATTTCCCCCTATTTCCCATTTCCTCCCAGCTAAGGAAAAAAGAAATTGAACGCAAGGCAATTAGTTCTCTCTCTCAAGTTACGGATTATGGCTTGACGCAGTCATTTAGCAGGAACTGCATCACCTCTTTCACCTGAAAAGATATAGCTCACGTACTTCAACAGACAGCAATGACGGAGAACACAATGAGAAGATGAATGAGTGCGCCACATACCTAAAAATATGCTACATAATTTTAGCCACAGTATCATAGATCTGCAGAAACGAGGTATCCAATTAATAGATGAAGAAAAAAACAATAGCCCCAATGTATATAAGAATGAAAATTTTAAGAATTGAAGTCACAGAGCAAAATGTCATACAATTCCGTTTCCTTTTAACTTTTTCTTGGGGGAGAACACTTGGTGGATGAAACATCATAGCAGGTATAGAAAGCTCGTGACATTGAACTGTGTAGTCAGTATATCCAGCATTATATTTTGTGCTACAGTATCTTCCATCCACATTCCACATGAAATTTGGTGTTTCCATGCTTCTCATTGAACGAATGCAGTCATCAAACACATAAAGGTCTTCTTTCACAGTTCAGACAGTGCTCACTCCTTAGATGTTAGACAATTCAGTGACTCATCAAAAAATTTTCATACTTTATGCAAATGGTTAATCTAGCCAACCAAGCTATACATAAACCGGGGTTTCAACTTGAGATTTCAATCCAGCTTTTTCCAGCTTCTTTTAAGCGTACTTTCTTGACAGCTTCCCTGACTTTGCTTAAACTATCCCACATTCCCAGAGCTGCATAAACATTTGACACCGTTACATATACAGAAGCATCTTCTGGTGTGGTTGCAAGAAGATGCTCGGCAACAATCTTTGCAAGCTCTTGGTTCTTGTGCATTGCACATGCATTGAGCAAGAAGCACCATATGGTTTTGTCAGGCTCAAATGGCATGTCATTAATCAATTTTCCTACTTCTTTGAAGTGTCCTGCTTGGCCAAGTAGATCAACCATACAATGGTAATGCTCCGGACATGGTGTCAGTCCATGCTCAGTTTTAATAGAATTAAATATGGTCCATGCCTCTTTGATTAGACCAGCGTGTCTACAGGCAGTAAGAACACCTAGAAGGGTGATTTCATTTGGCTTGAAACCTGATTCTATCATCTTATGCAGGAGCCTAGTTGCCTCATCCGCTTTTCCATTTTGTGCACATCCCACAATAACCCCTGTCCAACACACGGTATCTATTTCTGAAAGACAATAAAACAAAGCTAAGCCATCCTCAATCTCACCACATTTTGCATACATATCAATAAGCGATGTTATAGTGACGCCTTCTGATTCATATCCCTTTTTGACACACAAAGCATGGATTTGCTTGCCACTTCGTAGAGATGATAAACTTGCAGAAGCTTTCAGAACACTGGAAATGACAAACTGGTCAATCTCAAGATCTAAATTAACCATATCCGTAAAAAGAGAAAAAGCTAATGCACCTAAACCCAGTCGAGCGCAACCAGCAATCAAACTAGACCAAGCGACAACATCTTTATTTGATATCCTTTCAAACAATCTTAATGCATTGTTAATATCGCCCTGTTTTGCATATAGGTCGATAAGAATGCTTCCAACAACATAATCTAACTGATAGCCACAAGTTATTACCAAACCATGCACCTGAGATGCCAGGCTCAAGTTCTTAAAGTAGATGCAGACTTTTAAAGCGATACTAAAAGTATAGGAATCAAATTGTGCACCAGAATGATGTATATGTGCAATCAGATTGAGAGCTTTTGCATAATCTTCATTGACAACATACCCAGAAAGCATAGAATTCCAGAGGGCCAAGCCTTCAGTGACAGGACAGCTCATAAGGTATTGATCAAATATCTTCATTGCTTCATTTAAAAACTTGCAATTTGAATACATGTCAACCAATGCTGACACATTGTAAAAGTTAGATTCAAAGCCAGACTTGATAATATGACAATGAATCTGTCTCCCCGCGATTAGATCACTAAGATAACCACATGTTTTGAGAGCACACGGGAATGTGAATGCGTCTAGTTTGAGACCTTTCCTGTGCATCATAGAAACAAATTGCAATGCTTGGGGATTACCATTATATACGAGGCCAGCAATGATACTGTTCCAAGATACAAGATCGGGTTCTGGCATTTTACTGAACAAATGCAATGCTTCATCCATTAATCCTTCTTTAGTATAACCCAGAATAAGGGTGTTCCACGTAGTTGAATTTTTACACAGGATTGCGTTGAAAACTTGTTGGGCATCCCTCAAATTCCCACATTTGACGTACATGTCCAAGAGCGCATTCATCAAAACATTGTCAAACTCCAGCTTAGCTCTAGATATATCTTGATGAATCAGCTTGCCCAACTCAGCATCTCCCACGAGACCACACGCCTTCAAAACAGCAGAGTACAAAAATTCATTGGGTTCCTGCGTTCTGGATTCCAGCATCTGATTGTATAATTTAAGACCCTCACGAGGCCTCCCACAGTTGGTATACGCGGATAACATTGTTGTCCAAGTAATGATATTTCTGTCGTGCATTTCATCGAAAAGCTTTTGTGCGTCATCTAAATGAGAACACTTCACATACACGGAGATCATATTGTTTACAAGAAATACATCATTCAAAAGCCCAAGTCTGATTAAATAAGAATGAAATGATTTTCCATGTTTTATAGCTTGAAAGCGGCCACAACAGCGTAAACCTATCTGGATTTTGTTTAAATCCATTGAAACCCATCACCATCCGTCAATCATCCTAATTGATTCTGAACTGTGCAGAGCTGGAAATTTTCCAAAAAGAGCAACAACTTTAATGCGTATCACGAGGGCCACAAACAAAACCAGCATGAGTATGATCAACACTTCGCAGGATGAAATTGGCGCCAAGATTGTTTATGAGAGAACAAGCTTTGCTTACAAACGGCGTCAGTCCGCTGACGCCGCTACAACATTTGATCATCCAAATAATAAGAAGAGTAAATTATTCATATTTTTGCTGAAATTATATAATTTTTTTAATTTTAATATATATATATATATTGAAATAAAAATTAATTTTATTTTACTCTAATTTTAAATATTTTGAATAAAATTTTTATTAAAATTTATTTTATTTAAAATTTAAAAAAATTAAATAAAAAGCATTTTGATTCAAAAAATTTTAAAATAAAATTAAAGTATAAAATAATTTTTATTTTAAAAAATTTTGTATATATTTTAAAAACAGATACAAAGTCTGAATAATTTACTTTAATAAAAATATTAAAATTGGAAATAAAAAAAGGGTGAAAAAGTTAAGGAGAATGTACTCTTTAAAAGAAAAAAAGAAACATTTTATAATTTTGTTGTTAAATATATTTATAACACAATATATTGCTTTATTGGGAAAAATATAATTAATTTTTTTATTAAAAAAGAATTTAAATACAGCTAAAAATCTTTTGAACAATGAAGAAGATGATAAAACGACTCTGAATTTTTTTTTTAAAAAAAATCAATAAAATTATAAAAATAATAAACGGAATATAATTAAGAGTTCCCTCTCTTATAAGAGAGTGGAAATAATTGATGAACATAAAAATATATGAGAAAATACCAGCAGATGTATCAGTAGTCTTATCAAATTTTGGGCAAGCTTGGATTTGCAAATATAACTGTTACATTTCCCCTCCGTCCAAAAACCCGAATATCAACAGTCAGTCTCTAGATAGCATGCAAGAAAATATCTACGTTCACCGTTGAAGTAGATAATCTTCGTACCGAGGAGCAAAGCCATGAATTTAACTCTTCCGGGGTCGCTGACCATAATATATGACAAGGCGTAATAACGTGCTTGGATATAATTATTTGTGCAATACCATAAAGTATAGTATAATTAAAAATAACTAATTATTTGGTTTCTATAATTTAATCTTTATAATTTATTTTTGTTTAAATCAATCTCTATATTTTCTAAATGTTAAAATTTTATCCCTACCATCATAATTCTATTTATTTTATGCTGGCTGAGCACCGAGGTGGATAAAGTCTCAGCCGCGCATGTAGCAGGTTGACCGCTTCATCTCTAACTTTCCTGCGCGACAGAGCAGAGCGCGTTTTACCTTCCTTGGCATCTTACGAAAGACAAAGTCTCTTCCTGCTAAGGACAAGAAATCAGCGAAACTTGAATGGCCATGGGATGATTTGTTGACAAATCCACCGCCATGTTGGTCTGGGAATGGAAATAGCCAAATTATCATGGTAATTCATACTTTGCCTTTTCTACCATACGGTCAACGTCCCATCCTCATCATGGGATATTAAGCAACTATTTGAGTTTATAAATCACCGAAAGATGATACTTTTTCAAAAATAAAAGACTGACCGTCCTCCCTTTTAATATACAAAGGTGGAGGATTAATATACAAAACAAACTAAATCCATAATTGTATTAAATAGAACAATATAGACAATTGAGATTAAATGTGGCTTGATGTGGAGAAACAATTGAAAAATGTAAATGCAATGAAAATATACAATTTGAAAATGGTCCCTTAAAAATGGAAGACGTATGCTTTGCAAATTTAAAAAAAGACTTATTGAAGGAGAAAAATATACATAAATTTATCTTGATCAATATCTTTTGACTTCCGTCCAGTCTCTTTAAAACTTTTAAAGAATTTTCTCCATTAATAAACAAAAAACTTACAAAACAAATAGTTTTTATTCTATGTTTATCGCGAATACTTTACAACATATTTTTATTAAAATTTTTTACAACTAACCCTTAACTTTTATCAATCAATGTTTTGATTCTCAAGAACAACTCTTTCTCTGTTAAGAAATTTTCAAGCTCAAAACATGAATTGTTTCTTGAAAGCTAATAAACTAGATATTAAGTAAAATTGACAATAATATATTTTGCCTTTTTCTCATTCACTTTCTCTATGTCGTTCATTTGATAATACTTTGTATTTATTGACTTTTTGCAACATCTAATTGTTAAAGAGAGTTTTAAATTTCAATGTTCCTTTTAGCTGGCATAACCTCAATTTGTCTTTAATGTTTAAAACTTTTCAACATTTACAAATTTCTCTTGCTAAAGATGTTCTCCCATGCAGCTTATCTAGTCAGCTATTCATAAAATGCTATTATAAGGCTTAAAATATGAGTTAGAAAGATAGTTTATATTTGTGTAAAGATTAGAGATATTTGCAACAAAAAGCTCTTTCTGTTCTATTCTCAAAATATGCAAAGACCATAACTTGTTTGTTGTTAATGCATTAATTAATTTGTTGCTTAGCTTATTATCTCTTTTAGACTTTGCAATTAAAAGCTGAATTTGGCTATAACACATAAGCCTTTTATTGTGAAGCATAAATAGGTTATAACACCTTTTAATGGGCTAGAGCTTTTTAAATAGGCTTTTACATAAATTTGGGTTGGGTTTTGTTATTATCAAAATCTTGAGCCATCTACTTTAGGTTATTAATTTCTTTCTTTTGATATGACAAAACTTTTATACTCAATTTTTAAGATTTATGTAAAAAATCATTTTTGTTCCCCCTAAAACTATGCATCAAAGCAAATCACACCCAGTCCTAAATATCACAACTCATTTAATGATCAGACAAGTTTTAACAAATTCAATTACACAAATTAGCACAAGTTAATGATTCAAGCAATATTCAAACAAATTCAATTAGACATCCAACATATATTCATTCTAATAAAACAGTAGTTAAACATATTAGTTGAGTATTATGCCATCTCCCATTTTTTGTCCGTAGCAAAAAGAAACAACAAACAAGTTAGAGAGAGATATAAAGATAAGGTTAGAAATAAAGAAAAACAAGAAAGCCATCACTACCAACGGTCATCAACATAAATGTTCTCATTAACGTGCATGCCAAAATCGGGACAAAAGATTTCTAAAGATGTCACCTATAGTTTAAGTGAGAACCAGGATAGCAGAATCAATTTCTTGCAGATACTATAGCAATTCTATCTTGCCCACCATGAAGCTCTGTTTTGTAGGAGATGGTAAACAGATCCAAGTTTCTACCAAGGACCAACTCATGTCCTCACATTTTTAGTAGAATCAAATTCTTCCGTTGGGCTGGACTACAACTTTGAAGTGCGTCTATATCCATTTGTTAACAAAGATTGAACCTTTTAGGGCCCAATTGCTATAGCCATTTCCTTGCCCAAAAAGGTTGCTAAAGCCATTTCCCAAGACTTTGGGTCAAAGTGCAATGTCTTTTTTTTTTTTAAGTGAATTAATAGTTCTAAATTTTATTTTTTGATAAATGATAATTACTTCAACTTTGATTTTCTTGATAATAATTTATAAAAATAAATACACTCTTCCACTCAAAAGGCTATGTATTTGTAAATTTTAACTGAAAGTGCAATCGCTTACAATTATAGGATAAAAAGACATTTGTATAAAAATTACTTGTTCAATCAAACTTTACTAAATTATCAGCCTAATTTAAACTCTCCATTTACCTTATTCACTTCTTAGTAAACAAAGTGGGTTGTTTGCTAGATATTAAAAAGGCAAACTAATTTTCAAAAGGCTTAACTATCATTTTAATCCCTTAACTTATTGGTTTGTTTTATTTTAAATTGTGTTTGATGAATGATTTTTATGAGAATCATGATAAAAATGAGTATGGAAATGTAATAAAATATTGTAGCTTAAAAGGAAAGCACATTCCATTAAATGTTTTTAAGAGAGATTATAATTCTAACATGCCAAACATGATTTGTATTCTTTTCCATTACTTTTTCTTCTTCTAACTCACCATTTCCTACCTAACAAACATTATGTTAGTCTTCTAACTTTTAGTATATGTCATATTCTTCCTTTTTCTTTTTTTAAATTACATTCATCAAGGGCCATTTTAAAACAATAAAAAAAAGGTTAAAAATCACTTTAAAACATTAAAAAAATTAAAGAAACATTTAAAAAACAACAAATAAAGTTAAGTGGTTAATATAGTATAAATTAAAAAGTTAAGCGACCACTAAAACAAAAAATATACAAAAATAAATAAATTAAAGTTAACTAATTAATTAAAAGACTAAAATAATAAATAAATGATAATTTTAAAATTTGACCAATTGGTCAAATGATGCCATAATCTCTGCATTATCTTTAAGATCTAGATAGAGAATTTTGGTTAAAAAAATTCAATGTGTAACAACGGGAATTAACTATACTTTTATAATATTAAAACTTTTAATATTATTATAATTCATATTTTATAAATAAATATTTTTTTTTAAATTTTAAAATTTAATCAATTATAGTATAAATCTAAATTACGTAACTTTTGCTCAAAATTAAATTAAATTACATAATAAAATATAAATAAAATAATAGTAAATACTTAATATTTACATAAATTCTGAATTCAACACTTTGTTAACACTTTTCATATCTCCATTTTTGCACTCAAATCTTAAAAATTTTCAAGTTATTTTTTTTATTATTGAACAATTTTTTCATACCCAAAATATACATATATATACTATTTCATATATATATATGGAAAGAGAGATATAGAGATACGAAATTTATTATTTTATACCTATATAAAACTAATCATACCTATTGAATATTTATAAAATTCTTTTTGTTTACTTATCTTCTAGAAAAAATGGACAATAAACAATTTTTTTAAGTTATAATTAAATAATTTTAGAAATAATTTTTTCCAACTTAAATTCATTAACAATCTTTGAATGCTTAACAATCTCACGCTACTTGGCCATCTCTCAACGTCCAATCAAGTGATATCATGCAATTAATGATCAGATTAACAATAGAGGTAGGAAAGTTGATGTAAGGACACCACACACCCAAGTCAAAGTGGGGTACTTGAAAGCTTTAGACACATGTTGGTTCTTATAATTAGCCCTTCGGAGTCAGAAATGTTTGACAGTCTCATACACCTCTCCATATGCAAAGGTAGGGCAAGAGCCCACCCATTTGCTCAAAAGTAACAATTAGGCTATGAATGCCATCTCACCATCAAAACCAAGCTTCTTTCAATGAATATGACCCTCCATTTCATTCTTCTTTTCTTCATTTACAGATCTCTCAATAAAGTGACTCTTGAGTTCTAAGTTGTAACTATCCACTATCTCTCAGAAAGAGATGCCTCATATGGCTCTGCTAATCCCACTATAAAGTGTGCAACTATAAAGTTCATATAGTTCAGCATTTTATCATTTGACGATATACTTGGGTTTTAAAGTTCGGTTAACTAATCGCTAGTAGTTCAGCTAATAAGAAAAGTATGAATAATATTATATCTAAAATAATGTAAACTTAAAATGGACACAGAGGATCAATATTACAAAGCGAGCGAACCAATTGCTTCCATTCCGTGTGATTCAATTATAAGGGCTTTTTCCCTTTTTTTTTTTTTTTAAATTTGTTGGGACAACTGACACAACCCTAAATAAGTTGAAGTTATCAATGAATAATTAATCAAATATGTT
The DNA here is from genome assembly GCA_032878935.1 of Erythrophleum fordii. NCBI lineage: Eukaryota > Viridiplantae > Streptophyta > Magnoliopsida > Fabales > Fabaceae > Erythrophleum > Erythrophleum fordii. The sequence goes on from JAVQMF010000050.1 coordinate 32,228,000, forward strand.
ATATACGTTTGAACAGGAAAAAGAAAAGTCTTTATTTTTAAGTTCATCAAATGAACTAACATTTTTCTGGCACTGGGCCTGATGGGTTGGTTGGTGTTGGGCCATCCTCACCCAATTCGACGCTAATCTTATCAGACGCAACTCGGAAGCTTTATTTCTTTTCATTCTGTGTTATTGTTTCTCTTTTTGACCGGAAGGCAGGAGATCAGGATCTCAGAACCGAACCCACAAAAACTAAAACTATATCATCATTCACGCAGTTCATTTTTAATAATATTCGTTATAAAATATTCAAATCATCAAACTGTATAATTACCTTAATTAATTTTCAGTGAAAGAAAAAAGAGGTGCTCAATGGAAAAAATAAATTTGCCACCCAATTGTAACTTTTACGGGGCTCTTGGCATCATTATTAGCACAAACAACATTAATGGATACAAAATAATTAAAATATCTAAAAAAGTGTTTAAAGAGAGATTATTTTATTAGGATTTTTTTTTTTTTAAATCCAGTTGGAACACGTGTGGCACTAATCATGATTAGCACCAAGCCCCTCACGAAAGCAATCATTCACACACTGACACTGCATCCCAGTACTCACTCCCCAACATTTGTAATCTCTTTCCTCGCTTTTTTCTCTATCTACATTCATGATCAGTCGGTATGCATGGGCTCTCTCAGATTAAAGAAGGTAAATGGGCCCACTGTGGGCCACCCCGCTCGTGCAATGCAGCTATCCTGGGCCCTTCGACGCCCACAACAAAGTTTTGAAATGTTGTTTATTGGACACAATATGTGAATGAAGAGACCTAATCAGCCTTTGATGCCTTGTAGGACCTGCTAATTAAGCTGATAACTCCTTATCAGTTTAGGACCTGAAGCCAGACCTTGTTGTAAGAAAAATCACGGAAATTTTTTTACCAAACGTTACATATAACTCCTTATGCTGTTAAATAAGCAAGGTCCCCACAAGGGCTGTATTGCTCTCAGAAAAAGTTATATAAGGAAAGAGAAACCACATAAGATGTGGAAGGAGGGTGGAAAAGAAGCACTTCTGCTGTCTATATTTAGTCATTTAGTCCATTGTCTTCCTCCCCCATAATACTTGAACCTACAACAATGGCTTCTGAGAAGATTGAGACTGTCATTGCTGGTAACTACCTAGAAATGGAGGAAGAAGAGGGAGATTCCAAGTCGGCTAGGAGCAAATTATCCAAGCTATTTTGGCATGGGGGCTCTGTGTACGATGCATGGTTTAGCTGTGCTTCTAATCAGGTACTACTTATTCAAGTAGCGTCACAGTTTTCATAATATTTTTCTGGATTAAAACAAAAAAGTGTTCTACTGGTGGCTGCACTCTAACTGTTTGATGGAATTAATGTAGGTTGCACAAGTGCTGCTGACATTACCGTATTCCTTTTCACAACTGGGGATGTTGTCTGGAATCATTTTTCAGCTCTTTTATGGACTTATGGGAAGCTGGACGGCTTACCTTATCAGTGTTCTTTATGTTGAGTACAGAACCAGAAAGGAGAGAGAAAAGGTTGATTTCAGGAACCATGTAATTCAGGTATTTCTATTTAACGGTTTCTTGTCTCCTTCATATATATTCTTCTTACCCTTATATGATTGTGATACCCTGTGTAAGGCTAATAGCTTCATGAGTTTCCTTAGATTCTTCTTCTAATCCTGTTAGTTTTTATTTTTTGCAGTGGTTTGAAGTTCTCGACGGACTTCTAGGCAAACACTGGAGGAATGCAGGCCTTTTTTTCAACTGTACTTTCCTTCTGTTTGGTTCAGTAATTCAACTAATTGCTTGTGCAAGGTAGGTATTTGATAATAATCCTGAGTATATAACATTTGGATATAAATTTAACATTTTTTTTTCCTGACGTGATGAATGAATGAATGTTTCAGTAACATATACTACATAAACGACAATCTTGACAAAAGAACTTGGACTTACATCTTTGGCGCCTGCTGTGCGACAACAGTGTTCATCCCTTCTTTCCACAATTACAGAATCTGGTCCTTCTTGGGCCTCATGATGACTACTTACACTGCATGGTATCTGACCATAGCTTCCTTTATCCACGGACAGGTATAAGTCAATTTACTTACCTCATCAACCAGACAAGTAAATCATATAATTACCAACAACAAATGATTGCTTTGCATAATCCGTGTGAAAATATGTTGCTTAGTTATGCCCTTTATATGATTGTGAAGGTTGAGGGGGTGAAACACTCAGGCCCAACCAAATTGGTTCTCTACTTCACTGGGGCTACCAACATTCTCTACACTTTTGGTGGACACGCAGTTACAGTGTGAGGACTCAAAACCTTAATAAAAAATGCATGAACACATGGATTAATGTCAGTGTAAAAGGTTTCAGTCCATTACGAGGAACATTATTTTGTGCATACTTAAATGAGATTTAAAGGGGACTCTAGTTAAGCTCATAGGACAGAGAAAGTTGATGTCTATGAGCAACATGAATTTGACAGATATGAATTTAATTTGATATTGTAGGGAAATTATGCATGCAATGTGGAAGCCACAAAAGTTCAAGCTGATATATCTGATGGCAACGCTATATGTGCTGACCCTAACTTTGCCATCAGCAGCTGCAGTATACTGGGCATTTGGGGACACGCTCCTTACCCATTCCAACGCCATCTCTTTACTCCCAAGGACAGGATTCAGGGACACAGCTGTCATTCTCATGCTCATCCACCAGGTCTATTACCATCCAATAAAATCTTCAACACGTTAGATTAATTACTGATAGAAAAGTTCAGGCAAACTGCTATATATTGATACTATCTAAAGGGACCTGTATTGGTGGCATTTTGCAGTTCATAACCTTTGGATTTGCTTGTACTCCTCTGTACTTTGTGTGGGAGAAGTTCATTGGAGTGCATGAAACCAAGAGTTTGTTCAAAAGGGCGATGGCTAGACTTCCTGTAGTAATTCCAATATGGTTCCTGGCGATCATTTTTCCTTTCTTTGGCCCTATTAATTCAACTGTTGGATCTCTCCTGGTTAGCTTCACCGTTTACATAATCCCTGCCTTAGCACACATGGTCACCTTTGCTTCAGCACCAGCTAGGGAGGTTAGGCACCTACAAATGCTCATTTCATTCATTGTTTCACTTTACGGTTTACAAAAGATTGGCAAATTAAATTAATCATGAAAAGCTAAGTAAGCATGACACTGACAAGTCATATTAAAATTATATCTAACATGCTTACATGTTTAGTTTTGTCTACTTATTTTCTGTAAATTGGATCTAATAAAAAAATTATCTCACATAGAGCTTATGGACGAACCTAATCATATGTTTTTGGTGTTGACAGAATGCTGTAGAGAGACCTCCATCAGTTTTGGGTGGTTGGGTAGGATTATACTCCGTGAACGTGTTTGTGGTGGTATGGGTTTTGGTGGTAGGATTTGGGTTGGGAGGATGGGCAAGCATGATAAATTTCATACGGCAGGTTAACACTTTTGGGCTATTTGCCAAGTGCTATCAGTGTCCCCTTCACAAGGCTTAATTAGCAGCTTCACTACTACTTGTGATACTTTAAGATACACGTGTGTAAAGAGATTGCCATTTGTAACTTTTGTTCTCTCTTGTATTTCCTATTATTTTTATTTTTATCTTTCTTTTTATTTTTTTTATTTTTATTGTAAGAAGCCAAGGGCTATTGTTGATTGTTTGAGCAAAAGGTGGGATGGCAATCATAGCTACCCCCCATACAGACTTAAAAGTAGAACCTTGTGTGCCGATTATCGATTTTTGTTATGAAACTACCTTGCGTTTTGCAGGACTTTTTTGTTCTCTCTCTCTTCTTACATTTAATTAAACTATTTTTTTTTGTAGTCTGAACCATTCTCCTATATTTGGTTTGTTGACATGCACCTTTTTTTATCCCCCTAAGTTTACCCTATACTTTAAAGTATTTAAATGCCTTCGTACAGTGGACACCAAAAACTGCATTGAAATGTTTTATTTTGGATGTCATTTTTCATTTTACAAATATATAAGGGGTCTTCTATTTTGTTCAAGACTAATAATTTCATTAAATAAGAGAGGTCATACATCAAAATATAAATATAATATTATGAGCTTAACATTTCTTAATATCTTAATTTCAAAAATATGTCAATAATCTTCTAATTATGTCAAAGATTGAATAAAACAAAAAATTTAATACTTATTATTTGACTAATCTTTTGCTTCACTTATTATTAACTTTTGCAATTTTAACTGTAATAAGTGAAAAATTATTTTTATCAATGAATATCATCAAAAATAAGCTTAAGAATAGAATAAAAAATTATTCTTATAAATATAATTGTTTATATTAAAAAATATATTGTTAAAAAATTTGACATAAATTCAATTATCAATGAATTTTGTGATATAAAAAATATTGTGTTCCATATTGATAAGTTATAAAAAAATATTTTACATATATACTTTGTACTATAAAATTTATATATATATACTGCTCTCAATCTCATATATACAAAATAAATAATTAACTCATGATAATTAAAAAAGTTGGTTAAAAGTAATTAATTTTTTTTAATTTTGTCCCAAATAAAAATTATTTTTTGAGAATACTTTTATTTATTGTATGTATTTTTTTTTGAAATTAATAATAATTACTATTTATAATTTAAAAGACTCATTTAAAAATATATAATTAAAATTTTAAAATATTATAATTTATATACTAAATATTAGTAGTTTGTTTCGTATATTTTATATCAAATTAAATTTTAAAAAAGTTTTTTATATATAAAATCGGAGATATTATATACATATTAGTTTTGTAAAAAAATTTTTGCCCCTCCTCTAATATTTTAATCCTAAATCCTCGGAATGTGTCAAAAAAAAAAAAAGAAAGAATCGGGTAAAATTGTGGACAATGAGCAAAACGGAACTTCATGGTAAAGTATTCCAACTATGAAGTCGTCGCCATCTAATCTCTAGTCTTATCTCAAATCCTTTAATAGCAAAAATGATTGATTTATTCAAATTGATTATCTAGCTATTTTGAAACTTGAAAGTATCGAAAAGTAAATCATCTAAAAATTACAAAAAATATTGATAAATTATAGGACCGCAATCTTTCACATCTATCGATAATAACACAACTAAAATTAGCCGTTCCCTGACGCGATATATCTTCTTAGCAGGCTATCACAGACGACAAGCATAATGAACAAACGAACTAGTCTATTCCAAAATTTTCCATCCTTCCCTCCCCCTCTCTCTCTCTCTCTCTATCCAAATTCTTATCAACAAATTTAATAATGCTGGCGATGTGGGTTTAAAGACGAGTAATTTCGTATGTACTGTACAGAGAATGATGGTTATCCCATCTTAAAGAGTTTATTCGGTTACCTTGGAAGAAAGATAATTCCTTTCTTTTAATTTTGTCAAAATATGTATTGTCATTTTAAAGTTAAGATATGAAAGTTATATTTTATCTTTAAAATTATTTTTTATCTTAAATTTTCATTCTATTCGTTTTTTTATTCTAAGAAGAAGTATTCATATAGCTAAAGTAACAAGAAAATTACTTTCCTTTATATAATTTCTGACGGCAATGGAAAAAAGGTAAAGCATAAGGAAAAGGGTCTGAGCTGGAGAATAGACCCAAGGTATGGTGGGCCTACCGTCAAACCATATCGTCCTGGGATCATGGCTAAAAAGTTACCTGTGAACCTAAAAAGCAGCAATAGTTTACGAACGTGGATAGAAGCCATAATATAATAGCACACCCCCATGTGATGCTCAATTCAACTTCTGGATCTGATTTTGGAGTCTGCAAAGCTTAGAAATCACCTACATTTTTTCTTTAGAGCTAACAGAAAGAAAAGGCGTCAAGAATATGCAAGACCTCCCAAGTAGAGATGGTTTGTGAAAGGGAAAGGCAAGCTCCAATAATTGATGGTTGAGAGAGAGGGAAAAGGCTAAATGAAATTCGTGCCAAATACGTATGGTGGTAACCAGGTGATTGTTTTTCACTGACCCACAGGTTCTTATACTGTAAAGAAGCTTCCAAGTCGAGGATTGTCTAGTAGTTCTCAAAGAATTTGTAATGTGGACTCACCCAAGTGGATTATTGAATCTGGCAATTCAGAGAGAGTTGAGGCTTTTGACCAGCTATGCAATCTAGTTGTATCAGTGTGGGGGAGAGTGGGGGGGACCCTGTGCTTTAATTAGTTGCCACCAATAAAAGTTATATTATAAAAGAAAAAGATGGTTTCCGTGTGATAAGGTAACAGTACCTGTAACTAAGAAAAAGGTTCACAATAAAGGTAAACTTCTAACAATACGAGAGTTCCATCAAGTTGGAAAGAAAAGCGATGTGTATGGTATAGTAAATTCAAGCTATATCTTTTCTCTTTAGAAAAAGAAATGGTTATTTCGAAATAATATAATATATTACGCACGTGATATTACGCTAATAAAGAATTAGCTATATATGGAGTTGCGCTAATATAAAGGTTTTGGGTGCAGTGGCAAAACAATAAAGTGGGACACACCTATAGAGAAGGAAACTATTTTTCTTTTAGAAAGGCCCTTAATTTAATGCCTCCAAGAAAGAAAATTGAGACAGGCTTAATCCAACTTTATGAAAATGAAAAAATTTATTTGTAGGTTCTAATATTTTTGTTATTAGTTTGTTTAATTAAAATATATCAAGTATATAATTTGTAATTAAAGTATAATATATTTAGTATATTTTAATTATAATTTTTTATTACAGAGATATAAAAAAAAGTATATTTAAATCTAATCATTTTCAAATCAGAACAAGACATATAGTATGTTGATCACTAATTTGGTTTGTTCTGATGAACATAGTCAAACAAATCAACCAGTGCTTGTTAAGGCACACGTGTGCGGGTCCCAATTGCTATACATGCGATGTTAATTTCCTTAGGCTATTATCATATGGTTTGAAAGTCCACCCAAAAAAGAAAAAAAATATCCCGCATATATATATGATAGGGATTCTTTTGTGCTCTTCTAATGTCATATTTAGAACTCAATCCAAAAGATGAAAAATCATATTTAGAATGATCATAGGTTTTATAATCCTTTCCTTAAGACCTTATTTAGTGGGCAAAAAAGTCAAACCCATCTCATTTTCTGTTGAATCCTTAAATTTTTGAACTTGATCTTATTTACTCAAAAAAATATTATTTTAAATTAAGATTCATTTATATAAAATCTATTCATATAAAATCACAACAAAAAATAAAATATTTCAAACAACTATTAATATAATTCAAAACTTATGAACTTATAGAATGTTATTTGGATTTTTTTTTTTTACTTTTTTAATATATTAAATTCATTAATATATATTTATATGTGCACACACATACATATTACAGGTTTGGATAAGATGGATATCATATGACTCAGGCTCATACACTTAAAATAGCTATGAAAATTCTCATACTCAAACTCAAATAAATAAATTTTACAATACTTGTAAAGTTTAAATATTTTACCCATCCCTAATCATATTAGAGTTACCCAACAATTTTCTTAATATTCATGACTTCACAGGCTGCCCTACTTGGTAACTTTATTCAACTGCTTCAATTATGTATTGGGCCTAAAGGAAAATAATGAAACTCAAAAAGTACAGAGGTCTCTACATTTGCTGTCCTTGCTTGTTAGATGTTAAGACCCAACTGCACCGTGGGCTGAACACCGTCTCCCTCTCTCCACTTCCTAAGTTTGGAATGTGTCTTTTTTTTATTTTTGGTGTTTCAACAGAGCGGATCAGCAGATCCCATTTTAAGCGCCAAAGAAATCGAAGGTGGAAGACTACAAGTTCCAGTGGCCTTTGCTATGTTATTATTTTTAACTATTCACGTACTTTAAAAAAAATTATTTATAACGAACTTGAGTTAAATATATGTAAAAAAATCATTGTCTTTATATTATTTAAGATATAAGATATATACAATACGTAAGTTTTAAACTTTTTATATTTATTATATCAAAATATTTTATAAATAAATTTCTAAATATGTAAGAAAAATAAATAAATGAATTTCTTATGCATCCAGCAGTATCCAAAATCCTTTTTTCTGAAAGAGCGGCAAGATTAATCAGCTAAAGAGCAGCAGATTCCGCAACCGGACTTTGCCTGTGTTGTTCGACCCAAGAAAATTAATTTCAATTTCATATTTATTATATTCTTTTAATTATTATTCAATAATATTTATCTCAATTTATTATTCTTTTAAAATAGGAATACAAAAATTATTTTCCATCCTTAAAATTATTATTATTTTCTTTTCTATTGCCATCATAACAATTTTACATATCAATGGAGACAGTTTTTCTTTTCTTATCTTTACAGAGGAAAAATTGCAACAATAATTATATTGTCATTTCTCTTCACAATTTATTTTCCTTTCAGTATCAAGGACAAACTGCCTTCGTATGGTCTCCTATGGTCCTGAATATTGAATTCCCATATCCTGAGTGCTTGTCCTCTTTCACTTCTTAGAAAGAGACACTCATAACCATCGTACATATCGTAGCAAATAACATTTGACCATTTATAGGACTGTTATTCGGTCTCGTTAGTGAAACCTACCATAGAAACAGATGTCCAACCAATCCAGGATTGGTCAAAAGCAACAACAAAGGATTTGCGCCTAGCACTCTCAAGTTAAGCAACCCCTGTCCATGATGTTGCAACCTAGACTAGAATTATGACAATTTGTTCACCCCAAAAGAAAAAAAGAATTATGATAATTTCCTACTAATCACATAGATTACTTTCTCTTATTTTCGTTTGCTCAAGCATTGAGAACTAGTCAATACTAAAAATGTTACAGTTTAGATTAGATCAGCTGAATAAGATTAATAATACTAGTCATAAATCCAGAAGCACGACCAAATGAAATTCATCAACTTAACTTTTTGATGGAGATTGATCGATGTTAACAATGGTATGCCCTGTGTATCTGAAAGAAAATCATACATTTGTACTGAACAACTGTATAGAGATTAATATATATATATATATATATATTACATGATCAAGACCACTTATCCTTCATTGGTGAAGCAGGTTTCTCATATTCAATTATAAATCCACTTGTACCCCAACACAAGGTTAAAAAGGCCTTCGGCAAATATGCATTTAAAGCCTCCCAAATTAATAAAGAATAAGTCTGTGTGTGATATTTTGCACATCACATATTTCATGTTTGCAAAATGTTGAGTTATAAGAGGTCTTCGCAAGAACCTCAGATTCATAGCCACATCATGCACAGAAGGAAAACCCACTTCTGCCTCATGCCTTAACACAAAGTTTATCACCAACCCATTACTAGTCTCGCCGCACAAATGGAAAGGGTTAATGGCTAGTCACTGATGCGTTGGCAGTGAGATAAATCTATCAAAATGTCATGATATATGATCAACATCCGACCATTAATGAGACTATGAAAATTTATTAATAAACATATAAACTACAGAACGATATCAACGCTTTTAACGAAATCATAGAAAAACGGACCAAAAAAGAACATCCAGCACATTTATTATGTTTAAAGATAAAGAATAAAAATGACAATATATCCTATCCACACGTAAGAGTAGAGAACTGAGTAGACTAGAATCTCATATCTTCCAACGGGAGGACCACCTTGCAAATGCCAACTGACTACCTAAAATAGGATAAGATTTATGAGATCTGAAGCCCGCATGAATTAAGGAAAATATCAATTTCTTTTCAAACAAAGATTCTAAATTCTTCGGTTTTAATTCTACAATTAGAATAAAACATATACGTCGAGATGTTCAATATCTGACTATTAAAAAGAAACTAATTAATGAGCTCATACAAAAAAGAGAGCATCAACAACATATAATGAGTTTCAAGACAAAGACCAGTAAACCACAAACGACAATATAATTTACCGACGAATGAAGCTAGAGAACTGTGTAGACTAATATTGCTTCCTATATCATCCAATGAGAGTACCACCATGCAAATGCCAAACTGACCGCCCACCCCGGTCCCCTCTCCACAAAAAGGAAAGCAATATGGTGCTGTTAGCATATAAGCATAATGAAAGCTTTCATTATAGTGGCAGTGGCATATAGGATTCTGAAGACAGCGGAAAATGTAAGATTTCGCAGAAATAGTTGATCAATTAAGCCTTTCATTGCTGCACATCCTACAAGTCGTACGATCATCAATGAAGAGAACACCGATAATTCGTTGACAAAAACTGTATTTAATAAATTGATCAACAATTACTGAATCCTGCAAGACAAGTTTCAGAAACATGCCAATAGCTAGAAACGACTGCTGAGAAAAATACACCTGGCCCATCTTGTTCTGCGCCAAGCGTCACCAAGCCAAATGAGACAATCCGCAGAACTTAGATACCTAACAAATAAACTCACAATACAGCCAGAGAGAATACCCAAGATTCTCATTTCTCGATATTGGAACATTCCCTCGCAAAATGCCCTTCCTCCCCGCAGTTAAAACACGCTCCCCCTCCACCACTACCACCACCGCGTCTCCGAATCCCCCCACTGGCACCCTGATAACAGTCTCTTGCCAAATGACCCATTCGGCCACAATTATAACACTCAAGGCCTCCACCGTATCTGCCCCCGCCACCACTGTAGCCTCCACCTCTCCGCCCAATCCCTCCGCCTCTACCATACCCATAATTATCACCACGACCATCCCCGCCACCATAGCGTCCGCCGTACCCGCCATATCCACCCCCTCTGCCTCTCCCGCCATAAAACCCTCTTCCACTGCCACCACGATCACCACCAAAACGGCGAGATCTCACGAGAGCAGTGACATCAACAGCTTTCGTTCGTCCATCTTCGCCGTAATCTAGAAGGAACTCCACAGGCTGACCCTCCGATAAGGTCCGATATCCATCGGATCGGATGGAAGTCTGATGCACAAAGAGATCCTCGCCACCATCATGAGGGGCTATGAATCCGAAACCCTTGTAGGCATTGAACCACTTGACAGTGCCCGTAGATCTCCCAGCCTCAGCCATGGGGGCGACAGAAGAGAAGGTTCGAGAAGACTGTAGAAGGTTCGATGTTTCTTTCCAAAGGTTTTTATGGGTATGGAGTGAAGAAGCATTGGGGATTCGTCCATTTCCATAAGAATAAAAGAGGTGCTTGACGTGTGAAGTCTAGTTTCGGTGGGACCCTTCCCAAATGGTTAACTCAGATCCAACGGTAGAGGAGTCGTTATTGCGGTTTTGGACAATTCTCCATCTTCTCTGCCCTTCATATTGCAATCCAATTTGCTACGTCATCCGTTTGGAGGAGCATGGGGTCACCATGCACTTCCCCACCTCACCCATCCCAAGCCTAGATTTGATGGAATTAAATGGTGTAAATTTGATCTGAATAATTTAAATTTTATTTTATTTTTTTAAATGATAATATTTTTATTTTAAAAGAATAAAAATAAACTTTTAATTATCAACTTAAAAAAAATATAATTTATGTTAAAAAATTAAAATTTTAAAAGTCAATTCATCCAAAGTTCTAGGCAATTCAAGAATAATTTCTGTTGAGCATTGAATCTAGATTTCACCCATCCCCAAGTTTCTTTCTTTTTTTAACTTTTTAATGAAGTTTGAAATTTATTCCTTGAGTTAAGACGTCTTCAAATGATTCTTGATCCTTTATTTCATTTCACTCTAAATGATTATATTCGTCAACTCTTTCATGATTGTTTACTTTATAGTCTTTATTCGTTGTTTAATTTATAAAAATTCCAAAATATCAAAAGTATAGATTAAAAATTATGAGGGAACTAACAAAGTCAAAAGCTATATGATGCTATCGCAGTACTATCAAAATCATCCAAGTCGTCATTGAATTAACGAATTTGACGATTTAAAGGACCAATAGATTTATAGGTAAAAAAAAAAATAAAGAATTATTTTGACACATTTCACACACAGTCAATTTAAAACTTTTGATCAAGTCGTGAGAGGAAAATATTTATGTAAAATTGTTCTTTAAAAGTTACACTTCTAAAGATAATTATGTTAATTTTAATATTTAATATTTTAAATAATTTGAAAATATTATCTGATAATAATATTTCAAAATAAATTTCATAATTTATTACGTTAAGATACAATCCTTTTGGAGTCGTTCAACAAATAATTAACTTTATTATTATTATTTAATAAAAAATCTTAAAATATGCATTAAATAATAGGTAAATTAGTTTCTCGTTTTCCAAAAGATATTCAAATTACACATCCATATCTTTTGTTAAAAAAAAAAAACATATAAAAATCTTCTTCAAAGTCAAATGCAGAATAAAATAACCTCGAGAATAATAATATTTTTTTTATTAAAAATGTAATTAATTAAAAATTGCATTTTTGATACTTTTATTTTAACTTATTTATTTTGTATTGAAAATGATAAATTTAATTTATTCTAAATTTTAAAAGGTAACACATTTACTATTTATCATGTCATATAAATAATAAATATAAAAATATTTTAGCTAAAATATTTGTAATTATAGTTTATTTTTTGTTGTAGAAGAAATCAACATAGTACTCTTTTTAATCTTAGAAGTATTATTTTTTAAAATAAAAAAATGATTATATAGTTTAATCATCTCTTAAATGTGGATAAAATAATTTGTGAAATAATTATTTGTGTGGTCTTTTATTTTCCTTAAAAAAAATAATAAAAGCTTGAATTTTGGGGACCACCCAAAAGCGGAGACAATTCAACTGAGGCATTATTGCCATTCAGGATGGGCTCAGGATGGATGTCCATCGTTAAAGGGTTTCATTTTTTCCAAATAAATAAATAAATATTGTTGAAAAAATCGCAGGTGATAGAAACTCGAAATAAACAAGGGTGTGTTGACATTATAGTCGATTGTTTTAGATCGCGTAGTTCGTTTGGTTAACTTTTCGTAATATTCATGATGCAATTCGATCTCAAATATATGAATTTTGAATAAATTAAATATATATATATATATATATATATGGAAAACGGTTGCACCATAATTGTCCTCTAACTATCCTTCATAATTGCAGTCCTTCTCTTCTGGTTCTTTTCCTTGTTAGTTTTCATATACTTTTGTTGTTACTCTAATAATATTTTATTTTTCTAATAAATGTATGCGTGATATTTAGTTAATATTATGTTCGATTACACATTTTTAACTTTTCATCTATACATGGAATTTCTTTTTCCTGTCAAATTTTTCACAAAATATAATGAAATCAATATTTGAATAAATTCTTAACCACAACATGGTATGCTACTTGAACAAGGTAAAATGTCATATAGTCTGAATACGGGACTTGACCCTCGTCCATGCGCCGTTTCTTGGCTATTGTATTGGCGTTAGTTAAATAAAAGGGAGGCAGTAAAGGCCCATTATCGTCCATTCATACTGCCAGGTGTCATCTTCGCATGCCTTCTCTTGCTGTTATATTCTTCTTTTTTCTCTTTGCCGTTTCATGTCTAAATAAATAATATATTTCTCATTTTTTTCTTCATTAATTATGGAACTCACATCTCAGTTCACATCATAACGCTGGAGTTAAAGATTTTTAGGCTGAATTGAAGCCTATTATCCCCCATTTGATTAGATTAGCTATGATCTCTCTCCAAAATTCTGCAAGCCTATTATATTGCCATTACTTATTTTTCTATTGTGGACTACAAACGACGTCGTTCTTTTTTTTGGGGGGGGGGGGTGGGCAAACTAGTGAATTTGACTTAACAAAAAATAGACGTATATTACATTATTATCTTTATAATAATTTTATTATGATATGATGATACTTAGGTATATAAAAAATGTTATATTATTTTAAAATTTTCTATTAAATTAAATTAATAATTTAATCTTTAAATTATTAAACTTATTTAATTTTAAACTTTAAAAATTAATGAACATATCTATTAATTAAAAAAAAAAACTCATTACATATTTATCCTCTTAACATTACTTGACAAGATGATCAACGTGTGATAATTTCCTTATTCTCAATAGCTAATTTATGTAGTCATTAAATTTTAAAATTAAATTTAACTAACTACACAACCTAAAAGACTCACCTATACATGGCTCTAAAAGACACACGTGTGACTCTGAGCATCACTAGGCCGCATGATCTTCCAGGAATTGTTCTGCGCGCTTTTCTCATAACAGAGCTCCTCTCATGCGGAAGAATTTGTCTATAAAAGCATGTTCAATGCATACAACTCTTATTCTCTTACAAAGTTAGAATCATTCCACTGTTGATTTATGGATTTTGGAGGAGGGACAGTTTAAAGTGAGTATTCGTAAAATGCTTTTAAAAAAATCTTGAGTAAGCTTGAAAAAATGAGGGGGATTAAAAAAAAAAAAAAAGAGAGAGAGGGGGTGGACAAGAATAAATAAAAAAAAAAGAGAACATCAACGCTCTCCCCCTCTCTCCTTCCAAAATCCATAAATCAACAACCCCACAAGCCTACCGCGCACTTTACAGATCCTCACCTCGCTTCAGAAGTGAGAATCCGTGCTCATTTTGCCTGGGGTTGGCCAAAACCCGTTAGTGTGTATTTAAATAGACGGTTGAGTTCTCAAATCATGTTTTGGATAAAACAATAAATTATTGCTTCGTATCGTGGGTAGGCAAACGTGATTTTCAACTTTTTCACCGCCAAACCACTCACACGCCGCTTTGAAGTGAAATGAGGGAGGAATAATGCAGGTGGAATCGCCGTAGCCATTATTGTTATCGTTCCCATTCTTCTGCTGCAGATTTCTTTCGCCTTCTTCAAAAATCTGAGATTCTTTAACGCTGCAACTCCTTTTCTTTCACAACCCCAGGCCCCAGCAAATGTTCATTCTTTTCACGTTTTTCTAGCCATCGTTCTTCTGACGGTATCTATTTCCCCTTTTCTGTCCTTTTATGCCGCTGATATTGCATCGATTAGCTTTTTTTTTTTTGTTTTCAAAGAAAAATTACTTCAAGTGTGATTGGAAGGATAATAAATAGAAAGAGTACAAAATGAGGAGGAAATTTATTATGTTCTTTATTTAACAAGATGTCAAAGTCCTTTGCGGCCCCAGAAGAAATAGCAGAGAGCTTGTAACGTAGATATGAAGTGATTGTTTTTCATATTTCTACTTTACTCTTGTTGATCAGATTAAGGGGTGTGTGAAAGTAGCCTTAGTATGAACAATTTGTGCTTTTCATTAGTTTCTTTTCTTTATTTTGTTCAAACTTGAATCATTATGCTTTTCGCAATCCCTAACTAAATATCATTAAGGAAAACATACTTTCTTGGCAATATTCTTGTTCGTTTGGCAAAAAGGATCACATAACAGCTTTACATGCTTCACGGATTCGAAGCCCCCAGCTGGGCAGCGATCTTATACATGTCATTAGTGCTTTGAGTGATAATGTCAGAATAACGTAATTATTGTTATTTTTCTCAAAATAAAAATTCTAATTTTGTTTTATTTATCACTTCTATCAAGCACGCCGCTAATATTCATCTTTGCATTTTTAAAGAAAAAAAAATTATACAGGTTGGTTTTTTTGCAAATCATGCAATTGGTTGGGACGATTTGACATAAAATGTGATTAGAAAGCATGATTTTAGATTCATCCGTTCGCAAAAAACCAGTACCTTTGCTTTATTTCCCATCTGTTTAAGTGATAGTCTGATAGATACATATTTGTAATGTTCGCCTTTTCTTCATTATTGTGGTTGTTGAGGTCTGGAGAAGTGTGACCGAACGAGAGAGTAATAGTTTTATTACTGTTTCATGGGCCAAACAACTTCTTGTGATAAAAGAAATAGAATAAAAAAGTAAGATTTGGTAACAAAATGTCAGCCTACTAGGGCTGTCAGGTTTTTTGGCTTAACGTTAATGGCGTCTTTATCGCTTTTATACCTGGGCACATATCACTTTCAAGTTTCAACGATTGAACGCACCTTTTTCTTTTTCTTTAATTTTATTTTTTCTATGATAAGCAGCTTTCACAAAACGATGTTATTGTATATTTATTCGTGGAAGCATTACTAAATTGAAACTTTCGATGAATATATTGACATATCAACGCAGAGGAAATGAAGTAATAATTCATAAATGGATAATTTGTTTTCCGTCCGCCGGCACTATCGGTCAATGGTTATGAAATTAGAGTCAGTTAGATAACGATTGATTACCAGCACCGATTTATCTTGGTGATTTCATGCCATATCAAGGAATTGGTTCGAGAACTGGGATATGGTGTTGGTGTTTTGGTCGGTTCATATATTATTTGTTTTTATTTGAATAATATCTCCTTCCCGAGTTTCTATTCGATAACTTTTCCTTTAGTTACATTAAATTTGCTATTTTCTGTTTCTTCCTTTCTGGTAATACTTCAGTTTATGGGTTCTTTCTTTGCAAAAATAATTTGATTTCTAGGGCCCTTACGGAATGCCATTGAAACCCCTTGGACTGTGCATGTGTTGCCGGCTTGCCATGATCCTGTAACGTATCGTTATTGCTTTCTGTGGATTAAAGTAGAAGTCATATAAAGGAAAAAGGGAAAAAAAGACTGTTCACGGCGACACGTAAATCTTTAAACTGCTTTCATTTCAAAGCTGGCCATTTGTCATGCCAAACAGCTTAACATTTCTTTAAGTTTGAAAACGCCAGCTTACTTTTGCATTTCTTATGCTTGAATTGTGGTGGTTTTTCCATACATATCTGGAAAACAGTATTAACTCAGTATCAAAATCAGTGATTGAGTATACATACATTGTCGACTCACACAGACCTAAAGATTTTTTTTATTTTTTAATGCATTCTGTATATGTTTTCAGACTAAATAATTTTGACAGATTTAATAATGCTATATATGAAAGTAAAAAAAAGGTAAAAAGAGAACTGATTGTTGGGGACGTTACATTCATCAAGCTTTTTGTTTCCATATAAATAAGATATTACGTATGCAAAAAAGTAGTATGCAAATTCCGTTGATGTATAAAGTTGTAATTTTAAAAACTGAGTTTATTAATCCATTATTATATATTCTGTTTTATTTTTTTCTGGGGCTGAGAATGGCTTCTTTTCGTCAATTATCTTAAATTGCAGTCCGATTATGTAGACAGCTGTGAAATATTCCTTCTTTGTTTGTTAAAAATGTCAAGGTTGGCTTCTTCTATTGTTTAGTAAAAAGTAATAGCCAAGTTGGTAGCGGCACTTTTTTGCATGCAAGTTGCTAGTTTTCTATATAAGTTGGAGTAGTTCACAATCTTTTATTTATCCTAACAAGTATATTCCTCATTGGTTCATCCTTCCATGTAAAAAAGAGCTAGGGATAGTTTTTCTTGATATTCTTTGATGCCTTTGTAGTTGATTCAAGAGGAAACTAATCCTCAGGTTTTCAGGGGCTTCATGGAGCGATGAATAGTTGGGGTTCTTCAGTAAATAGGAATTCATTGACCTCATCAAGTCGTTTAAAGCATCAGATGGATGATGATGTTGAGAGTGAGAGTGTTTCGGAGGCAGGAGACATTGGGGATCGAGCTCTTCATAGCACAAGGTACAGTGAGAGTGGCGGCCTTTATTTCTCTTCTGACTGCACACCAGAAGATGGAGTTGTTTCTATTCCAGGGGATCAAAAGTTGCAGCCGTGTCCTGTGGCATTGGATCCTATCTCCAGTGTAAAGCCATCAGCACAACTAGTGACCCCTCGTTCTAGTAACGTAAAAGTGGGTTCTGAAAACATAAAGGTGAGCTCCGTTTACCAATTTTTAAGTCGGGTTTTCTTGTTTCTATGCTCTTAAAATTTTTATAAGATGAATGATTCAAAATATTTTTTTTCTTCTTTTATGGTCAAATCATGGGAGTCACACATTGTTTGTTGTCTCTACGTGCAGGAACATCATAAGGGGTTACTAAAGATACTGGACTACGTTTCCTGTATGATTCTTTTAGCTGTTTTTGGAATTCTTGGGGTAATTTGTTAACCTCTAATTTGATAGCATTGGTCTTGTACACTTCTGCTGTAATTAATGCTTTCTTCTGCTTTAATTGAGAGCATATGGCAATTTTCTTTTGTGATCAGGACTATGGAATTTTTGCTTCATAGGCAACATTTTCCATCTTGATTTTCTTTGTTATTGTCAATTTCATTTTAGCATATGCAGTTATTAGCAAGATATTAATAGGCCATTTCCCAAAAACATATGCAGGTCCTCACAAGATACTTACTGCAAAAGTTGTCTGGCCCCCGTGCAACTGTTGTGACAAGTGACCAAACTATTCTCTACCTGGATCTGCCTTCCAATATGGTCTCTCCCCGATATCCCCTTCCTCTATCTTTCTATCATGCTCTGATATGCCTTGTATGCTATTGAAATGCTATGTTTACAAAGGAGGAAAAAAAATCAGAAGCCAAACACTTGTTTAGTTTTTCCTAGATTATGTGCTGACACAAACTTTATATTTCATCTAGGTTGGTTCTTTTTTTATGGGATGGTTTGGAGTAGTATTCAAAGGGGACATATCCCGTGTGTCAAAGCATCTAGCCATTGCGCTAACAACAGGTTATTTAGGAAGTCTTACAACATTCAGTAGTTGGAACCAGAAAATGCTTGAACTCAGTATTGCTGGACATTGGCTCTTCTCTGTGCTTGGTTTTATAATAGGTAAAGAGATGCATTTAATAAGTGTATTTAGGGGCATGGTTATCACATTCCTGTTGCTTTTCTATTTTTAATATTCTTATCCTTACTGAGTTGATTGTCATTTTCACCTAAGCATGGCTAAATTGAGAAGATGAATTTATAAACAATTGAATTTTGCAGGCTTGTTCCTTGTTGCTTTTTCCATCATATTTGGAATTGAGACAGCTAAGGGTTTAAGGTGGCTTATCAACAAGCTAAAGATGAGTTCAAGAACTAGCTCTTGTTACTCCCAGATGAGCAGAAAGGTGGACAGTTACAAGCGACATTTGGCAATTATGGTAGTGTTCTTGGTATTATTAGGCTTCTTGTGGGGTGTTAGTGGTGCATTGGTAAGGTCTAAGTTCAAGCAAGGTGACAATGCTGCTGAATTATGGCTTGCTTGCATGGTTGGTCCCCTAGGTGTGTGGATTAGGTGGTTCTTAGCTCGACTCAATGGGCGTGGAATAGGGAGGGCACAGTTGTTGAAATGGATTCCATTTGGGACTTTAATTGCCAATGTTTTAGCGGCTTGTTTAATGGCTGCACTTGCCACTATAAAGAAATTAGTAAGTTTCTTCTAGTTGTCTAACTACACAATCCTCTTCCAATCACAAAGTATTATTATCTTGACTCTTTGTGGTCATATTCTTGTCACATATTTTGTAGTGTCACTATACTAGTATTTACTTTACGAGAATTATTTTCTTGGCCTCCTACCTATATATTGGCCTCCCTCTTTTACTTTTGATATGATGGACCTCATATTTTGATGCAGGTGGAAACCTGGGATTGTGATACTATTGTAACAGGTGTTCAATTTGGTCTGTTGGGTTGTCTGAGTACTGTTTCTACCTTTGCTTATGAGTTCAACATAATGAGAGAAAGCATGCATCCTTGGAGAGCATATGCCTATGCCATGATTACAATATGCATTTCGTTCTGTTTTGGGCTCTTAATATATTGCATACCTGTATGGCAAATGTGACTGAATGTAGAAAGCAACCTTATTTTAGGCTTATAGCTACCTTGCAAATTGATATATCTTTGTTTAATATTATATATACAAAAAGATGCTGGTTGTGGACCTCTAAAGCTTACATATCTTCATTTGTACTACTTATTATGATAGCAATGATGCACTACTATAACGCCTATAGGGTGATAATAGGTAAAAACACTGAGGATCTTCGACCACCTTCATTACGAGTTTGATCTTTGGAGTCACACGGAAAAGGGAAAAGAGCATACTAGTATGGTCAACTAGAAAAGAAACTATCATAATTAAGAATTTTAAGTTGAAAATATTTATATCAAGAATTTTAATTTTTGAAATTATTTTAAAACACTTAATGATTAAAAATTTAAATTGTGTAAAAGAAATTATAATTTACGTCATTAAATTAAAATTTTATGTTCTTAGATTTTTTTAAAATAATTTAAAATTTTAATATTCTTGGATATAAATATTTTTAATTTGAAATTTTCCAATTATAATTTTCTCCTAAAAATATACTAGAATCTCTTTTTCCAAATTAAGTTGCATGATTATATGGTGCAATTGTAATTGGCAATTAGTAAATGAGAGATATCTCATTAATCAATAATTGCAAAATTTCATGTAAGATTTATTGTTGTTAGAATTGCAAAATTTCATGTAAGATTTATTGTTGTTAGAAAAGATGACAAACATGAAAATAAATTGAAATTTAATAGTTTGAGTCACATGGATATACGTTATTTTTTAGAACTATTTTAACACACTGTAAAATTAATTGCACAAGTTCTTTAGAATTAAACAAACTCTTTTAGACTTCTTATTGTTAGAAAAAAATGACAAACACGAAAATAAATTGAAAATCAATAACTCGAGTTGCATGGATACACATTGTTGCTGTATTATAAAATTAATTGCAAAAATCTCCTAAAATTAAACAAGTTCTTTTGGACTTATTATTGTTAGAAAAGATGACAAACATAAAAATAAATTAAAAATCAATAGTTTGAATGACATAGATATATGTTGTCTTTAAAAATTATCTTGTCACCTTATAAAATTAATTACAAAAGTTTTTCAAGATTAAACAAACTCTTTAAAAAAAAAAGTCAAGACATTTATAATTAGCTTTTTACAAATAACCCCCCAATATATAAACATTTACAACTCTTCATTTTAAATAACTTGGTACTTCCTTTTGAAATACCTATACTTTACAACAATTGTCAGCAAAGCGAATATTTCCAATGTTGTTGAATTTGATACCATATTTAAAGGGCTATTTCATTCAACAAATAAATTATATAAAAATGCTGTATTTTGAATATAATTGACGCTATTTAACCTTGAAGTGACTACAAAAGAAGATTGTTATTGATATCAGTGTGGTCATTAATCATGAACGATGTACGATATTATATAATAACGAACGTTTAAGTCAATCCGATTATAGTATACTTTATTACATCTCTTTCTGGGGGCGCATTAACTGTCATCTGTTTGAGTCATCCACCATTTGTTGGAAGTTTGAAGCCTGACTTGTTTCTTGTTTAAAAATTGCTGCATTGGTGGCTTCGTTTGTTTTGCATGCTGTTTATTACTCTACAAAATCTTGCCTTTTAAACTTCCCTTTCCCTAAAAAATGGAGAAAAGGAAAAGAAAGAAGAAAAGGCAGGGCCCTTTGGTTCTTTAAGCTACTTTTGTATTTACGTTATAGAAAACAGAGTCCTGTGGTTTTGGAGGAGTTCAAGGAGCGAATGAAGAGCAGGGATTATCCAGTTAGAAGCCGATCGTTGAGCCTACCAAATTATATAAGCCATCAAATAGATGATGATGCTGAGGATGAGAGTGTCTCAGAGGCAGGAGATGTTGGAGATCGAGCTCTTCATAGTAGGAAGCATAGTGAGAGTGACAGCATCCGCTTGTCTTTAGAGTCTTTTGACCGCACCCCAGAAAATGGAGTTGTTGTTTCCATCCCAAGAGGTCACAAATTGCAGCCATTAACTCCTCAACTTAAATCCCCTCTTTCTATTAATGGATTTTTGGGTTCTGAAGATGGGGAATTTTACTTTACACCAGGTGCACCAATGAAGGAGGTGAATTCTGAATCACTTTATTAGAAAATGGGATTATTACAAATTTATTGATTAAAACTTCGACTGTCTCTATAGTTTACAACTAGTAATCCACATGCACTGTAAAACGATCCTAAACAAAATCTTTATGTGGTCAGGGCATTTTGGTTTCTACAAAATGTCCATGATTAGAACGTTTTAATTTTCTCATGGTCAAATCTCGAGTCACATATTTATGTTTGTTGTTTCTACTTGCAGGAACCTGATAAAGAGTTGCCCAAGATACTGGACTATGCTTCTTGTTTAATTCATTTAGCTGTCTTCGGTATTCTCGGGGTAATGCTATTTTTATGTTCTGAATTCCGAGATACAATTATTTTGACGTTAGGTTTTTCTTCTTGGTAGAGCATTAAAGTTAGATGCTCGTGTCTCCCACAGCATTGTGAATTTATACTGCAGCAATTTGGAGCCAATTAATTGCTTCTGTTGTTTCATCATATGTTAAATGAGAAAGACTGATCGTTAAGTACATTTCCCACTATTCTAACCCATTTAATGTCAATTCATGGTTAGGATATGCAGTTATCTGAAAAATACTGAAATACCATTTGCCATTTATATATAAGCAGGTCTTTACAAGATACTTGCTGCAAAAGTTGTTTGGTCCTGGGGTCGCTGCTGTGACAAGTGACCAAACTATTCTTTACCTTGACCTGCCTTCTAATATGGTCTGTTCCTCTCTTCACTTTGATTAATTCTTTTTGTCTAGTATACACGTGCGTAAAGTTGTGTCCGCTACAGAATATGAAGTTTTCACATAGGAAAGAAAATATTAAATGGTAAAAACTTGGTTGGGTTTTGCTAAGGGAGAAGAAAAAAAGACAAGGGCCAATACGATGTAGATCATGGCAATCAATCAATCTGATAGAAGTTATAACCTTGTTAACTGTTTGTTAAATGACATTTAAGTACATGTTCAAGTTCAAGTTCATTCACTATGAAGCTGATCCAATTGATGTGCTGATGCAAATATTCTACGAATTCTTTTAGGTTGGTTCTTTTTTTATGGGATGGTTCGGTGTTGTATTCAAAGGAGACATATCCAATGTGTCTGAACATTTAGCCATAGCAATAACAACTGGTTACTTAGGAAGCCTTACAACTTTCAGTGGTTGGAACCAGAAAATGCTTGACCTCAGTGTTTCTGGACACTGGCTCTTCTCTGCGCTTGGCTTTCTCATAGGTGAACAAAGCGCATTTAGAGAGATTGATGTCTCATTAAAAGTTCTCCCCTGTTTCCTATTTTTGTTTTCACATTCTAATCTTCAATTGGCAGTAATTTTCCAGGCTTGTTTCTTGTTGCTTTCTCCATCATATTTGGGATTGAGACAGCCAAGGGTTTCAAATGGCTTCTCAGAAGGCTAAGCAAGAGTTCAGGTAGTGGTAGCTTTAAGATCAAATGGAAGGTTGACAACTACAAGCGTCAATTGGCAGTTATGTTGGTTTTGTTGGGGATGCTAGGCTCATTATGGGGTGTGTGTGGGGCATTGGAAAAGGCTGAGTTCAAGCATGGAGGAAGTGCTGCTCAGTTATGGCTTGCTTGCTTGCTTGGACCTCTAGGTGTGTGGATCAGGTGGTTCTTAGCAAGGCTCAATGGATGTGGATTAGGAAGGGCAGGGTTGTTCAAATGGATTCCATTTGGGACTCTAATTGCCAATGTTTCGGCTGCTTCTCTCATGGCCGTACTTGCTCGTGTGAACAAATCAGTAAGTTTCTGCAGTTTCATACTTTCATTCATTTCATCCCCTGAACCCCTCGTGTCTTGCGGCCTTTGTTAATGGACCAGACCTAGGTAAAATTACTTAGGTGTTTGTTTTCAAATTCTCTAATAAGCATATAAAATGTGAAGGAAATTCTTTTGAAACACCCAACCATATAATACTAAATTGTAAAAAAATATTTCCTTATCATGTTTTTATCAAAAAATTTTATAGTAAACACATAAGAATTGTACAAAAATTTTGCCCTCCTCTAATCCCTAAGAAAATATTCATAAGATCAGTATTAGTTTTGATATTTGAATGACTCATTTCTGATAATCAAGTGGTCTTTAACTCCTTCGTTTCGAAATCAATCTGCATTAATTTGGAGATTAAGAACGGTATTTTTACCTGTACTGATGCAGGTGAACAAGAGGGATTGGGATACTATTGTAGGGGGCATACAGTTTGGTTTAATGGGGTGTCTAAGCACTGTATCTACCTTCGCTGCTGAGTTCAACGCCATGAGAGAAAGCAAGCATCCTTGGAGAGCATATGCCTATGCTATGATTACTTTATGTGCATCATTCTCTTTTGGGATCTTAATATACTGCGTGCCTGGTTGGACAAAGGGTTTTGACAAGTAGCAAGTGGGCATCTATATTGATCGATCTTGTCCTAAATTTACAAAGAACACACTACAGTACTTCAGCATTGGTAAATGGTAATTCAACTGAAGAACGGGATGCTCAAGTATAAATTAATCAATTATACAAAGTATATGTCCATCAAATCTTTTGCTAAACTCTTGATTGATTAATCATGATGATTCTTCTTTTTAAGTTCTAATTCTAATGAATTTAATGGCATTTGAACTTTTAGTTTACCCCAAATATGCATTGTGATGCGTGATGCATCCTAATCCATGTATGGGACAATTTAAAGGTGCGCTCAAATTTCCCATAAATTAATCTTATTAGAATCTCTCGATGGCTCCAATATGAAAAATTTTGGCTTTGATGTGATGATACAAACAACAAGCATGGAATCTATATTAATATTATAAAAGTGATAAAACTAATGTATGCGAGTTTAAATTGGACATAAGAACATTCAAGAAGTAATCAAGTTATGAACAGACAAGATTCAAATGTGCCGAGCAGTAACAGACCTGACGTCGTAATCAAAGTTGATAGGGGTTCAACATAAGATAGCGAGAAATGGCAGGCATCTCTCCAACCTAAACTTCCTTATATTTATCTTAGTACAAAGAGCTTTTTATTGCTGTGCAGCAGCATATTTTATTGACAAGAAGATCTTGTGAAGATTTCATAACCTATTTCAAGCGACATTGGACCCTCTATTGTGCTTAAACAGGGGCATTCTCTTCTTTTTCCCGTAAGTTTTTTTTTTTTTAACTACTGCTGCGCACAACACGACAAAAGTTCCTGCCGCGTTTCAAGATGAATTTGTCCTCCAGAAGAAAGTCAAGAAAAGAAATTGTCCATATAAGACAAATTTTTTGGGTAGGTATAATTTATGAATAATAAGGACTAAATTTAAAATAATTATTTCTACATGTGAGAAGTTTTGCAGTTCAGCCATATGTTTTTGTAAAAATTTCAACTCAAGTCTCTACAACACATAATCATTAATGGGGTTTACAATTATATCCTAGTTTTTTTGTTCATTCTCAATGAAAACAAGAGGACATGCTCTCAGTAGTCAAGATCGCACACCGCCATAGGTGGATCATGTAATAAGGACCACCATCAATCCCCTCTCCTGAAAATGTTGATCACTATATTTTTCAGCTTGGGCATTTAATTATTAATCAACTCGCTAATATACCTGACAAAAATTATTGTAAAGACATCAACATTTCCAGTCAATTTAGGTACGACCATGAATCTGAAAACCAAACTCAAGTAAACAGTAAGGGACGGGGTATTGGGCCTCATGTCAACCCAACCCCACTTACCCAAATCTATATGAAACACAACCATACAGAACACAACCAAAAACACACTATAATAATAAGGTGTGATTTACTCTTTCTGGCTCGTAGACAATTATATACTTTGCTATTTCAATTTATGGATACATAAACTCTTTTTCTGGTAGAAATGAATACATAAACTCGAGAGTCGTACCGACACTTGCATGTCCAAACAGTTCAACTCCTGATACATATAGAGACAACTTAGACAACACAACTGTAAATCCCATTTGAACAACCTCTAACACTCAACCACAGCAGGAGCCACAGGCAGGCAGTGAACCTGGAAGTTCAATTCGGTGAAGCCCAAATAAATTGATTAGCAGACTAAGAATAAAAGTTGAATTGCAGAAGATACATTCTAATGTCCAATGAATGAGAGAGCAATGAAGAAAATAGTACTTACTATGGTCAGCCCCCCTAACACTGTCCAGTCCACGGACATTGTCAAGACCACGGCGAGGAGGGCCCCGTGGACCACCACCATATGGTCCCCCAGGACCTCCAGGACCACCACCATCCCATTTCTTACCAGAACCGGAACCTTTTCTGTAGGCATCCGACTTTTCCTTCTAAAGATGGTAGCATTGTGAGCAAACATCAATTAAAAGCTGCATAGATTTCTTCTAAATTCTTAATAATAATATGGACATATATAAATATTACCGAAAACATTGTCGCAAAAAAGACTCCTATGAAGTTAACAATGGCCCAGAAAAAATCAGTGATTGTTCTTAGTCGCCATATTGATCTCTTCGATTTAACAACACCTACACAAAATTGTATCAAGTTCTTGGTAAGGTCGTTTTCTGCTCTCACAAAAGAAAATCTCTACAGCATATTTCTTTTAGACAATTGGACTCATCATGCATGCTGAAAACTTTTGGAGATCAAATTTAAGCCATATACTCCAAATATTAATCCACACCATTATTGATCGATTTCAGTCAAGCCAAAGAGAAGTAACAGCAATTTCAGGCCAAACATTACATGTAAGATGGATGATGTAGGATTACAATTTCCAAATCTTCTTCAAAAGTAGCCAGGCAATGCATCTCAAAAACAAAAAGGAGGGCAATGGAAGCAGATAAGTTAAAAAGAAGATATACAAAATTATCACTAAACAATCGGATCAGCAACTTTCACCAGAAAACAAAGAGGCCTTACAGAAGAAGGCGGCATCAAACATCAAATGGTTCACTGGTGTAAAACTCTCTACGCTGACAATGCATCAAAATTTTCATTTATAAAACAGTACACAAAAGGTTTTGATTTTGAAGATCAAAGTGAGAATCTCTATTGCATGTAGCTGGTGCTAATTTGACAGTATCTGATCAATCGCTAATCCCAACCAAGAGATCATCAAGCAACATAACAAGTAGGCCCAGAACCAAAATAAATATAGATGGGTTGTTTGATGGCTCATTTTTCAGTATACTATTGGATTAAAACTTCACCAGTACGATTCTCAAAATACAATATTTCAAAATCACGTCCGACCTAGATTTTACAAAAGAAAAAACTGAACTAACATCAAACTGTAAGTCTGTAACACTACAAGTTTATATCTAGGTGTTATGGGTCCACTCTACTCCCTTGTTTGTATATATGCAAGGATATATATGTAGAAGTAACTTTTTCAGGGCCTCAGAATCACACCAACCAAGAGAGAGATAACTTTAGTCCTATAAGCAATTATTATAAATTAAAATTGGATTACAACAATTAAAATTTATACATCAGATGTGAATCACTAGTCTACAGGTCACTTGATCAAGCTTAAAATGCCATAGCACCACCAATCAAGATAAGGGCTCATGCAACAAAAATGCAATATCTTTGACCAGGTACTAGCATGGTAGATAGTAAAGGTCCGGGGAAAATTTATCAGAATTCATACAGCAAATATCCCATGATAGATTGCAGTTAAATGCAAGAAATTAGGGATAGGCAATGGGCACCACATGAAATAAAAATCCTCACATAGTAGCATCCATGATACTCATTATGATTTCTAGTCCTAATATTTGGCAGCTTCTTTTGGGTTGAAGAATGAAGGGGGGAAAATAAATATGCGAAACCAAAACTTAAGCAGGTCATCGTTTTCCAGATTAAAGCTTTCCCTCCCCACTCAAGAATCAGCCATTCAAACATCATCTGGTAGACATAGAATTGAGAAATCATTACTAGTACTTTCAGATCTGTCCAATAAGAATATGGCGATCCAAGGCCACCAACAAAAAATTGAGAATTCAGAGCTCTGATATGCAAAAGAGAAGTATTGCTTGCTAACTTTCTAATGTTGAAGTACGGGCGTAAAGCTACTACAAAAGAGAAGCCAAGAAAATCAAATCCTAACGTACAAAAGCAGAAACAAGTAACTGTTTAATAAGGAACATCCAAAAGCATACATTTTTGTCTCCTGCTGGGTTGCAATATATTTGACCAACAATAAATAGGAAACTATTGATTTAATTATGTCGAAGAGTAAAAGATAATTCTACTTTCACAAACAAAGCATCATGTGAAAATGCATTTATGGCCATATTTTTCTTGCATATGTATAATATAGAGAAAAAACTATAAAATTCTAGTTATTAGCCGCTCAATGATCAGAACTAGATAGTATCCGGCAAATCAACAAGATAAAACCCTGATAAGAATACGCCAATCAGTGGCATCAGAATAGTACCCTAATGTTAAGTTAGGTATCTATAGACAACTAACTGGTATAAATTACAATGACGAAATGAAAAGGAGACGGCAAAGCAGGAATTAAGGCTGCCTTCTTCATATTGGTTAATTACCCACAACAACTCAATTTCTTTCTAAGCATATTCCCCAACCCTAAAACATCACCTAAATTGCAATTGACGGAAACTGAGGGGTAAATTACACCGGAGATTGAGAACAAGGCTCCGATGATTGCAATAAACCAAATAAGACTTGCAAAAAATGAACAAATAAACCGCCACCCGCAAACCGCCATCAAAACAAGGAAAGAAAATTGGGAGAGAGAAAGAGGAAGATACCTCGCTCGACGTAAGCCATAGGAGATTCTCCAGAGCAGGGCTTCTGGCTTCTGTGATTGACGAAGAATTGAAGATACCGCTGGCTATTGACTCTTATTTCCACGGAGAGAGAGAGAGAGAGAGAGTCAGTCGGTTCACGGAGAATTCGTACATGAAATTTGACGTCAAGTGAAGGGGGTTCTAGATTCTAATTGGCTGTCGCTACGTAAATTCTACTCCAGGTACATGTGTCTCTCTTTTATTGGATGATGAATTAGCAAATTGCGGTCAAGGAGCGCGAGGAAACGGCCATTCGCTTTTGGGCCAATGGGCTATTAAAGCTCCTGTCCTCTTAAAGGGATCAAATACCTCTGCTGCAATCACGCTACGAGCAGCACTCAAGTATTTATTTAATATTTGTAATTTTTTTTAGAGAAATTAAAAATTTTAATGATAAAGATAAAAATTTTAACAGCAAAAAAATTTTAATTATAAAAAAATTATATTACAAAATTTTTTCTCTTTTAAACTTTTAAAATAATTTCAAAATTAAAGTCCTTTTATAATAAATATTTTTGTTATGATTTTAAAATGTAATGTTTTGAAAATTTTAATTATGAAAATTTATATATTAAATAATAACAAACAAAAATGAAAGAGAATACTGAATAAATAATAAAAGGTTTTATAAATTTTATAATATAAAATATAATTTTTCTTTACCATTGAAATTTCAATTAAAATTTATGTTAAGCAAAAGCTTGACTTGTGCCATCACCCAAAGCATGTGCATTCCGAAGACATGGCCCAATTAATGTTTATCAAACTTTGTTATCCTCTAAATTTTTTTCCCAGTCTATCAAAAAATAATTCTTGAGTTTGATTTTTTCCGGGTTTTTTCATTTTTGTATCAATGACTTATTATGGTCTTCCAAAAATTAAATAATAATCATAATTCTAATTATACAATGTAATTAAAGATGCATGCGCAGTCATCTAAAAGGAAAAACGAAAAAACTAAGTTGGCAATAAATGATTTTCAATATTCCATCATCATCAAGCATAGTTCCTGATCTACTAGACCCAAAAAAGGAATGCTGCTTGTTTATTGTATAAAACTGAAATACGTATACAAATGAAGAATTATGTAAAACTAAATGGACCGACAAATTAAACTTAACTTATAAGAAAACATTCTAGTATAGACCACAATGCTCGGTGAAGTAAAAAGAAAATCAGGAGTAGATTGTGCAGGAAAATTATGGTTTTAATCTTCAAAGATGCGGAGCCTTACTGATTACTGGGTTATGGTAATGACAGTGGTGTGTCTATGCACAGATTGATGTTAGATGGGATAGGAAGAGCCATAAGTTTTGTTGTTTAGCAACAAAATGAAGGGGGATAATCTAGGTCAAATCTTATTTTTATCTTCTTCTCGTGCATGATTATGAATTTATGATACCAGATCAGAACTCAATTTCATAACTTCTACACAATTTGCTCCCCCCGTGTTATTTATTTTAAATTTTATTTTTAAAAATATATTATTTATGGAGACTAAAATAAAAAGATAATTTTATAAGAAACTGATAAAAAAAAATACTGCATCCATAAAGAATTAAAGTGGAGTCTTAGTTCAATAACTACACGAGGACAAAGTAAAGGATTGAACTTATAGCGTGTTTGGAATCGCGGTACGTAGCCCCAAAACCACGTTTGATACGAAGCAAAATGTTAAAGCTTTTACGGTAACGTAGTTTTCCACCGCGATTCCAAACATGCGGTTAGTATGGATAAAAACTTCACTTGAAATTAAAATGCCCTTTTGGTAATGTTGGTGTTTGGGGCCGGCTAAGAAAGTACAAGTGTTGTGCGTACAAGTACCGTAAACAATAAACATGTGTTGAGCGATTGTCATTTGTTGTATTCATTGTGCCTCCGCACCTTGGTGAGCTCTCAAAGCCCACCCAAATTTTCAACCAGACTTTGGTCATATCTGATATCACAAATTCAATACATAAAACATAGTATATTCTATAATTTTCCATCAAGAATAAATGAATTAATTATGATGCTCTGTAATTACTCGTATATTTGTTAAATGATCATGCCTTAATTATGCGTAAAATAGTCTGTGTATGTTATTTTAACAGTAAAGTGATTGGCACGCCAATAGTTTCATACCACTATATAAAATACCGTGGTCTTCTAAATGTAAGAGAATTCATGCTTCTCGTATCATGTCCAACGAAATCATTTTAAATAAATATGGAAAAATCAAAACCATGAAGACCTTCAATTCCCAAACGTACAACTATTTTGTGTTACAAATACTAACTATAAGCACAAGAAAGCGGCAAGGCAGAGGAATGAAGAAAGAACAGCCAGCTATTATAGTAGAATTAATTTAGAACTGGCAAAGTTGCCAGAGAAATGAATGTTTTCCAGAGTGGAAAAATGAATAATGCTAATTCAATCCTATATATAACATGTCCCTAGTGTATTTATAGATGCATGATGACATTTATTGTCAGCGCCAAACATTATAATGAAAGACAAGATTGTATTTAAATCATGAACAAAAAATGCAAATTTAATGAGTTGAGAGTGTTGGGTTTGGGCTCCCTTCCTATATGGAGAAAGGCCCAAAATTAGAAGCCCATTATGTGTCTTACTTAATAAGTAGAGAGGGGTCGGATTAGGGTAAGAGTGTAGAGCATTCTGTCAAGTGAGGAGAGCAATCATTGAGAGAAGAGAAGAGGAAAAAGTTAATTTCGCATGTTCACAGGGCAGTTGGATTGAAATTACATTTTTGGATTTGTTAACCCTTGGATCGAGCTGAAATTTTGTCAACAGATTCGAAACATCTGGTTTTTCATTTTCAATGGTTGGATCGTTGATTCGTTGCCTAGTGTGAGAGTTATCTAGTTCATACTAAACCTCTATTTTGGATAATTTTCTTATCTTTTGATTCTTTATTGTAAGGGGTTACTAAAGATACATGCAAGAACATCATAAGGGGTTACTAAAGATACTGGACTATGTATCCTGTATGATTCTTTTTGCTGCTTTTAGAATTCTTGGGGTAATTTTTTAACCTCTGATTTGATAGCATTGGTCTTGTACACTTCTGCTATAATTAATTCTTTCTTTTGCTTTAATTGAGAGCATATGGAAATCTTCTTTTGTGATCAAGACTATGGAATTTTTGCTTCATAGGCAACATTTTCCATCTTGATTTTCTTTGTTATTGTCAATTTCAATTTAGCATATGCAGTTATTAGTAAAATATTAATATGTCATTTCCCAAAAAAAATATGCAGGTCCTTACAAGATACTTACTGCAAAAGTTGTCTGGCCTTCATGCAGCTGGTGTGACAAGTGACCAAACTATTCTTTACCTGGATCTGCCTTCCAATATGGTCTCTCCCTGATATCCCCTTCCTCTACCTTTCTATCATGCTCTGATATGCCTTATATGCTATTGAAATGCTATGTTTACAAAGGAGAAAAAAATCAAAAGCCAAATACTTGTTTAGTTTTTCCTAGATTATGTGCTAACACAAACTTTATATTTCATCCAGGTTGGTTCTTTTTTGATGGGATGGTTTGGCGTAGTATTCAAAGGGAACATATCCCGTGTGTCAGAGCATCTAGCCATTGCACTGACAACGGGTTACTTAGGAAGTCTTACAACCTTCAGTAGTTGGAACCAAAAAATGCTTGAACTTAGTGTTGCTAGACACTGGCTCTTCTCTGTGCTTGGTTTTATAATAGGTAAAGAGATGCATTTAATAAGTGTATTTAAGGATATAGTCATCTCATTCCTGTAGCTTTTCTATTTTTAATACTCTTATCCTTAGTAAGTTGATTGTCATTTTCACCTAAGTATGGCTGAATTGATAAGATGAATTTATAAAAAATTGAATTTTGCAGGCTTGTTCCTTGTTGCTTTTTCCATCATATTTGGAATTGAGACAGCCAAGGGTTTCAGGTGGCTTATCAACAGGCTAAAGATGAGTTCAAGAGCTGGCTCTTTGTAACTCTGAGATGAGCGGAAAGGTAAACAGTTACAAGCAACATTTGGTAATTACGGTGGTGTTCTTGGTATTGTTAAGCTTCTTGTGGGGTGTTAGTAGTGCATTGGTAAGGTTTGAGTTCAAGCAAGGTGATAGTGCTGCTAAATTATGGCTTGCTTGCATGGTTGGTCCCCTAGGTGTGTGGATTAGGTGGTTCTTAGCTCGAATCAATGGGCGTGGAATAGGGAGGGCACAGTTGTTGAAATGGATTCCATTTGGGACTTTGATTGCCAATGTTTTAGCGGCTTGTTTAATGGCTGCACTTGCCACTATAAAGAAATTAGTAAGTTTCTTCTAGTTGTCTAACTACACAATCCTCTTCTGATCACAGAGTATTATTATCTTGACTCTTTGTGATCATATTCTTGTCACATATTTTGTAGTGTCACTATATTAGTATTTACTTTACGAGAATTATTTTCTTGGCCTCCTACCTATATATTGGCCTCCCTTTTTTACTTTTGATGTGATGGACTTCATATTTTGATGCAGGTGAAAACCTGGAATTGTGATACTATTGTAACAGGCGTTGAGTTTGGTATGTTGGGTTGTTTGAGTACTTTCTCTACCTTTGCTTTTGAGTTCAACGTAATGAGAGAAAGCATGCATCCTTAGAGAGCATATACCTATGCCGTGATTACAATATGTGTTTCATTCTGTTTTGGGATCTTAATATACTACATACCTGTATGGCAAATGTGACTGGATGTAGAAAGCAACCTTATTTTAGGCTCATAGCTACCTAGCAAACTGATATATCTTTGTTTAATATTGTATATACAAAAAGATGCTGGTTGTGCACGCTTCTGAGGCTTACATATCTTCATTTGTACTGCCTATTATGATGGCAACGATGCATTGTTATAACGCCTATAGGGTGATAATAGGTAACAACATCAAGGATCTTCGAGCACCTTTATTACGAGTTTGATCTTGGTCTGATCTTTGGCGTCACATGGAAAAGGGAAAAGAGCATACTAGTATGGTCAACTAGAAAAGAAACTATCATAATTAAGAATTTTAGGTTGAAAATATTTATATCAAGAATTTTAATTTTTGAAATTATTTTAAAATAGTTAATGATTAAAAATTTAAATTGTGTAAAAAAAATTATAATTTATGTCATTAAATTAAAATTTTATGTACTTAGATTTTTTTAAAATAATTTAAAATTTTAATACTCTTGGATATAAATATCTTTAATTTAAAATTTTAATTATAATTTTCTCCTAAAAATGTAGTAGAATGTCTTTTTCCAATTAAGTTGCATGATTATATGGTGCAATTATAACTGGCAATTCGTAAATGAGAGATATCTCATTAATCAATAACTGCAAAATTTCATGTAATAGACTTATTGTTGTTAGAAAAGATGACAAACATGAAAATAAATTAGGATTTAGTAGTTTGAATCACGTGTATATACATTGTTTTTAAGAACTATTTCGTCGCACTGTACAATTAGTTGCAAAAGTTTTTTAGAATTAAATAAACTCTTTTGGACTTATTATTGCTAGAAAAAATGACAAACACGAAAAAAAAATTGGAAATCAATAGCTTGAGTCGCATGGGTACACATTGTCGCCATATTATAAAATTAATTGTGAAAATTTCTTAAAATTAAACAAGCTCTTTTGGACTTATTATTGTTAAAAAAAATGACAAGTACAAAAATAAATTGAAAATCAATAGTTTGAGTCGTATGGATATACGTTGTCTTTAATAATTATTTTGTTGCACTATAAAATTAATTGCAAAAGTTTTCTAAGATTAAACAAACTCTTTTTAAAAAATCATGAGCACAATTTGGCCTAATCTCTTGCATGTAAACCTACCTCTCTCATAAGCTTTTTATAAACTTAATATAACTCCCCAATATATAAACACTTATAACTCTTTATTCCAAACAACGTGATACTTCATTTTGAAATACTCATATTTCACAACAATTTTCAGCAAAGCAAATATTTCCAATGTTGTTGAATTTGATACCAAATTTAAAGGGGTATTTCATTCAACAAATAAATTATATAAAAATGCTGTATTTTGGACGAAGTATAATTGACGGTAGGGATTTTGACTCAAAAATAATAGAACAAATTCTAAATTCGGCCTATGCATAATCAAAAATCTTATTTCCCGAGATATAATATGTAATTTTTTTGAAAAATATAAAGGGTCATGGTTGCTAAAGAACCGTGACCCCTTTTTTTTTTTTTTAAGAAAATAATAAGTAAATGGGTTGCGGTTAATTTTTTTTTAAATTTAAAAATTTACTTTTAATTTTGGCTTATCTAATTTTTATATAATAAAAACCATTTTCAAATTTTAAAAATTTAATATTTTACTTATTATTTTTAGATGTATTAATATAAATATTGTATAAATAAACACATTAAAAAATTAATATAAATATCAATTATAATGATTTAAATATAATTAAAAATTGAAGATATTATAAAAAATAATAGATAAGCAGTTTAAAAAAATTAAATGTAAAATAATTGAAACTTGATAAAAAGATTAAAAAACAAAATTATTTTAGAAAAATGAAAGATTATGGTTTAAGAAAAAGTAAATAACAATTCTTTTAAACTTGATAAAATATTTGAAGAAAAATAAAATACTATTAGAAGAAATTAATTTTAATTTTTTTAAAACTTGATAATTAGTAATAAATTTCAAAAATGTAATGAAAAATCTAATGATTAATTAAGTATGCTTGTTAAGTAATATTGAACTTAATTTTAAAGCAATAAAAATTGTAACTAAAATATGAAAAAAAAAAAGTGATAAAAGTCGCCAACTTTTCATTAAACTTTTTATTACTCAATAAATTTTTCATTAAATTTTTGAAGTTTAATATTACTTAAGAAATATATTTTAATTTTAAGTTCAATATCACTTAACAAGTTTAAGTTCAATATTATTAAGTAATATTAATTTAAAATTATTCCCATACACAGCCACCATTCTTATTTCTCCAGAAATAATATGTTTTTTTTTTTAAATTAGTGGGTCACATTTTAGTTTTTTTTATAACAAGTTTTTTTTTAAATCGTGACCTATTTTAGTTTTTTTAATAAAATTTAAACTATTTTAAAAAAATATTAAATGGACAAATAGTTTATAAAATTTTAACTATTTTTAACCGTGACCCATGTTATTGGAGTTTAAATTTTTTATTTTTTTAGATTTATTAATTTTTTTCTTCATTTCCTCCAAATTAAATTGATTAGTTTGATAATTTATGTTTAACATGATAATAAAGAAAATTGAATAATTTTATTTTAAAAATTAACATATGATGAGTAAAAAGTTAATTTGATTGTTGAAAAAGAAATGAGAATATAAGTATAATTTTTAAAATAAGAATTAATATAAATATGAATAATAATGATTTTAAAAAATGAAAGAGATTTTTTAAAAATTATGGCTAACTAGTATAAATAAATGAAATGTGAAATAATTTTAATTTAATAAAAAGAAAAAAAATAGACATAAAGAAATAGAAGACCATTGTTTAGGAAAAATTAAATAATATTATTTTAAACTTGATAGATTGATTGGAGAGAAATTAAATTTTTTTTAAATGACTTTTTTTTCTGCATAATTGTTAAGTTAGTTTTCAAAAAAATAAAATTGCAGGAGTAGTAAGTTATGGAATGAAAATAATATTATTGAACTCAATATTGAAGGAAGTAAAATTTTGTAATCAATGAAAAGAAATAGTTATATTATAATAATCTAAAAAATAAATACACAAGAACAAAAAAAGCAAAATATATAACGTTCAAAAGAAATAACTTCTTATGCCACATCGAGTCCGTGTTCGTAATCGTCGACCTCGTCATTGGATAGGAGGGTGTTCTTCTTCTACCTCCTGTACTTTACCCTCTTCCTCGGCTTCTTCATTCACGCCTTTGTCTTCATATTCATGGTTATCATTGTTTCTTTGATCTTTTACCTACTGGTAGGGTATGTGATTCACATTCAATAAGGGAGATTGAACTGGAGGACGTAGCTGATGTGATGTAAGATATGCCGCTTGTTGTTGTGAATACCGTATTTTGTCTAGAAATGTTTTTAAAATAATGATAAAATTAAACTAACAAAAAAAAAAGAAAGACAAAAATCAAATAGATCCTTTTAACCCAATAAACTAAAAAAAAAAAAATCAAAGGGGGAAAGAACCCAAAATAAAAAATAAAAATAAAAATAAATAACAAACAAGGTAAAAGCCCATTAATCCAAAATTAGAAAAAAAAAAGTCAAAGAGGGAGTAACAAAAATCCAAAAAATGAAAATAAAAAAGGAATTAGAAAAAGAAAAGGAAAAAATGAATGAAAAAAGTAAAAACCCATAAAGAAAGAGAGAGAAAAGGCTAAAAGCAAGTTAATAAAAAAATAAAAAATAATTAAAATAATAATAATTAAAAAAAGAGAAATGAAAGGCAAAAAAAATCAAAAAAGGGCTAGAAAAAAAAAAAAGAAAAGATAAAAAAAAAGTAAAATAATAAAAAAGAGTCAAAAAAATATATCCCAAAAAAAGAGAAAGAGGAAGCCCAAAGCAAACAAAAAAAAAAGATAAAATTTTAAGGCTTAATCTAGGAGAGCCCAAACTATAAGAAGAAGAAGAAGAAGAAGAAGTAAACAAAAAAAAAAAAAAAAGAAGGAGCCCAAGCAAAAAAGAAAAAAAATGAGTCCAACTCAAAATTAGCTAAAAAATGAACCAAAAATGAGAAAAAAAAAAAAAACCCAAAGAACAAAGCCCATAGAAAGGACGACGGGTTGAAGTGAAATGGATGCCTACAAACTGGATCCATTTCGTTAAACCCTACTCGTCACAGCTAGTCCCTTCCCCCCACTCTGATATCCCAAAGGGACCACGCTCACAGAAGAAAAATGGAAGAGAGGTTTTTAAACACATAGAGAGGCAAGATGCAGGGTTCGGATTTACTGCAGTTAGAGTGCGAAAATGAGCTTGTCATTTTGGCGTGATCTCAGCCGCTCAATCAATCCAAGAGACGATGTGCTGCCACATTGCTTCTGTCCCTTGCAACAAAACACGACATTTCAAAGCTGAACATCAGAACTCATTTTCTTCTTCCGTCCTGATTGATGCTCTGTCCCAGAAACAGGCAAGGAACACCATCAGCACTCACTTTCATTGAATCAAACTCCATCAGCCATTTTCGCATACGTTTCCCTGGATAGGCATATCTACCCATAAAAAATACTTAAGAATAGAAGGACAAATATAATGAAGGAAAACCAAAATATGACAAAAAATTAAAAACTCAATAATCCATAAAAAGTATAAAACTTCTTTTTTTATGGATTGAAATATTAAAGCTTTTCTTAGACAATTCATTCTTCACTTTGAGACTATTTGAAAATAGGTTCAAATTTTAAAATATATGCAACTGTTCATATAGCAAATGAAGAGGAAGACAATACGACCCAAATTCTAGAAAGCTGTACAGCCATTCAGCTTTTTTGCTAAGTTACTTTACATCAATTTTCTACTTTACCAAAATCATAATAGAACATAATATTTAAAAATTTTCAATTTTGTTGGTTAAGTTAATTGTGGGCAAAGGTATAAATATAATTATGCAAAATGATAGATTAAGATGTGTCATAGATATAATAGAGCAAGCAGAACTTATGCAAAAATGGTTAGGAATGGAGTTTAATTCAATGGAGGTGAGTAAGGAAAGAGGCTTTAGGAGTTTGGTGGTGTTTCTCGCCTACTGTTGGTATAGAGCATGGATCAGGAAGGAAGAAAAAAAAGGGTTTTGATAGTTAGGTTCAAAATGCGGCATTTTGTTGTACGGGAAATGATGAAAGTGACGTGGCATCGTTTCATCTCTTGAATTGGTTGAGCGGATGAAATTGAACCAAAATGACGCTCATTTTCGCGCGTCAACTGCAGCAAATCCAAACCCCAAGACGTAGCATACACAAATGCGCAAAACCAAAAAGCACCTCTGAAAAGAAAATCGTACAAAAAGGGCAGAGAGGGACACACCGAAAAAGGTAGAAAGGGGGTGCTATACAAAGATTCAGAGTTAGGGTTACAAAAAGAGGTTTATAGAGGCTGAGAGCGAACCAAAAAAAGAGGATGGAAAGGGGGAAAGAGCAAGCCAGAATGGAGAGAGGGCGAAGCAAAGGAAGCATCTAGAGCTTTTAGGTTTTAGAAAAGGGCAAAAAATATTTGAAGGGTTCTGGTTCCATTTTTTGATCTAGGGGCTTGAAACTGAGAGGGGAAGGTGGAAGCGAATGAGTGAGGAGAGAAAGGGGAAGGGAAGAGGAGAAAGAAAAGAGGAAAGACTGAGGGGTTTGAGGATTCTAGAGGGAGAGATTTGAGAGATTCCTTTTAAATCTAAGATTTTGAGAGTAGAAAGCTGCGGATGGAGAAATTCAGAAAAAAAGGGGAGTTATAGAGATTAGCGAGATGAGGGGAGAACTAAAGAACCAAGAGGATAATTTCTATGAGTTCTTGGCTTCTTTTGATTCTGCACAGAATGGGTTTTAGGAAAGCTCACTAATCTTCGAAAAAACAACAACCCTCAAGAGCTGCAGATAGCAAGGAGCATTAGGAATCCATTCGAAAAAATGAGCCTTAAAGGTTTGAAATCTCAGGTACATTCTCACGAATCGCGAAAGTTATTTTGATTCTATGAACCTATGTTCTCGCTCTGCACACACCTGATTTTGATTTGGTCCCTATGGATTGAGATTTTAATTCTGGTTATATGGTTTGCCTCAGTCAATCAAGTTTGTATGTGACTAGGCTAGTGGCTGAGGTTTTGTAAACTCCTTTCATTATGATTTCTCCACGGTTGCATGAGCATTGTTTACTGTGTTAGTCTGCACCACATGTTGATACCCATATATTTTCTGTGGTGGTGTGAAGTTGGGAGATTAAGGTGCTTTTAATCTCTATTTGCTGCTGTTGATCTGAATATGGTTCCTTAAATATTTGATTATCAAAACCAGTATATTCAGTGTTTTGGTTTAACCTTGGATTTGCATGATGAACAGAACTAATGCTAGCTTGACATAAAGTTCTGTTTCTAACCCGAGATTGGTTCTAGATTTTGCTTACAATTGCTACATGTCATTGCCAGAAGAGAAAACTTAAATTAATTTGCCTTGTCAAACGAAAATATGTTTGATTTATGCATTTTACTATCTGGTATGTGTGATGCCTCTGCATCTGATCAAACTAAAGCATTGTTCTACTTCTTAAATATGTCTTGATCTGACCCAAGTTTGAAATGAATCATGATTTGTGCTCGAAAGTTTTCTAATCAACTTGAATTAGGACTCTAAGGGCACATGGAGTATTTTAGGATGCTACTAAGCAGTAACCATAGCTGGATTCCAATTGGAGTTACATTGTTTGTATAGTCCCAGATTGGATTCTCGGATTTATTTTGAAAAATTGCATTCTATAGTCATGGCTTGGCAAACATGAAAGGATATGCTTTGCTTATAAATTCCTATATACTATGATATGTCCATGTTGTATATGCTATTGAATCAGTGCTAAGCTATCAATCAAGACCTTTAAATGAATGATCTGTTCACTTTTGGTTAGTTTAACGCTATAGTGTGCCCCGTGATCTCTTTAATGTGTTAGTTGAATTTTTGGAAAGACATACATGTTTGTACTGTCATGTTTAATTAGATTTGACCCTACTTGATTTTATATTTTTGAAATTGTTATGTGACATTATCATATTTTTGCATGAGATAAAATCATTTTGCATTAAGCACGATAGAAGAGCGTGAAGCACATTAAGCACGATAGAGGAGCATGAAGTAGCTGATGAATATAACAAGCAAGGGATTGGAAATGGGCTTTTCTAAATTCATGACTAGTGGAAGGATATGGCATGGCAAACACTGAAACATGAGGCTGCATTGGCCAAACCAGGGAGGGGAGTAGGAAATGGAGAAAAGCAAAATGATAACACCTATGTAGTTCATCCTCAATCCAACCAAAAGGAATAAGAGTCAATTGAATCCCAACTATATAATTTCTCCATTTACCCTTGAATATTTTAATATTTTGCTTTTGATTTTTTTTGTTTATTTTGTATTTTTGTTACTTATTTTATTTTAGAATAATTGTATGGGATTTTATATCCCCTCAAGCACATAGAGGATAACCAAAGTATTATGTGTAACAATAAAGTTTCTTTGATACTCATGGATTTTTTTTATATATACATTTGCAAGTTTTGGGTTCCAATCACCTTATAAAATTAATTTTGTTTTCAAACATTTTGAGAAAAAGAAAATGTGCTAAAAAAAAAAGATTTTGAATTATTAAAACATGATTCAAATAAAAAAATAGAAGGTTCAAAAAACCAGATGAAGTTCTTTGAAATATATATATATATATAGTTTTCTTTTTTTTTTCAGACAAAATAAAGTATGTTTTTAAAACCCAAAAAAAAAGAAGAAAAAAAACCTTTTTTGGCAGTAAATTATTAATTTTTTTAAAAAATAGCTTTTTCTTTCTTTTCTTAAAGGATCTTCTCAAAAAATAAAAGAATTAGCATTTTAAAAAGAAAAATTCAAAATTTATTATTCCTTTTGGAGTATGTCTTAAAAAAAAGGATAAAAAATAAAGAAAAATAAAAAGTAAATAAAGCTAAAAAAATCAATAAAAAAATAAAAAGAAAAAAAAAAGAAAAAAAAAAAAGAGACAAAAGTAACAAATAACAACAAAAAAAGAAAGGAAAAAAGAGAGAAAATAAGAAAGGTATGTGAAGACTTCTTTTAATAAAAATATAAAGCTTTCTTTAAATAAATAAAAATATAAAAGAAGAGGAAATAAAATATAAAAAAAATCAAAATAAAAAATACCAAAATCTAATGAAAAATGTTTTAAAACAAAAATTAGAACACCAACAAAAAAGAAAATCAATTATAAAGATCAAATATCAAAATCCAATCAAAGTCAAGAAAAAACAAAAAAGAGGGAAAGAAAAAAGCAAACATCAATTTTAAAGAAAAATGAATTAAAAAAATTGAAAGGATGAAAAATAATTAAAAAAAAAAAAAAGAGAAAGAGGATACTAAAAAAATCTTTATACTTAAATATAAGTGTCATTTCAAAATTAAACAAATAAAAAAAGAGAGAGAGACGTCCTCTTACTTAAACAAAAAAAATAAATCAAAAAATAATAAAAAAATCAAAATCAAAAAAATTATTTAAAAAAAAGAAAAGAAAAGGCAAAATAAAAATAAAAACAAGGAAAGAAAGTCAAAGAAAATCAAAACCAAGAGCAAAAATCAAAATACAATGAAAATTAAAAAAGTTAAAAATTAAAGTCAAATCAAATAAAGAATTTAAAAAATGCAAAAAGGAAAAAGAAAAGAGAAAAATCCTTTTTTAATTTCATAAAAAATCATTAAAGTCATAAGAAAAGACAAAAAATAATAATAAATTAAAAAAACAAAAAACAAAACAAAACAAAAAGACATAGAAAGGGAAAAATAAAAAAACAAAAAAGATGAAAAAAGAGAGAAAAAACTAAAAATGTAAAAAAAGTAAAATTAATCCCACATTTGACAAATCAAAATACATTAACTAATTTTAAATTTGTTTTATTTGTTAAAAGAAAAAGTAATTTTTATTTTCTTTGTTTTTTCACAAAAACAAAAAAAACAAAAAAATGAAAAGAAAAAAGAGAAAAGGATATGAAAGAGTATAATTAATTTTATCTTTTGCAAATAAAAATATATCAACAGAGCTCAAATTCGTTTTGTTTGCAAAAATTCAAATGATTTTTACTCTCTTCCTTTTTATCTAAAAAAAAAAGAGAAGAAAATCAAACAAAAGCCAAGAGGAAAAAGAAAAACAACAAAAACAAAACACCTATAATCTAAATCCAATTTTAAATTAGAACTACAGAGACTTTAATCCCTTTTAGAGGGTACGTAGGTTCTAAACTTTTATCCTAGGTCAAACCCACCCTTGTAAATAAATATTTTTTTTTAATTTTTATTTCTTTAATTTCTTTTCTTTTATTTTGCTTTTAATTTTATTTCTTCAATTTTTTTCCTTCCCTTTACTTTTAATTTTATTTTCTTAAATTCTTTTTTATTTTGCATTTGATTTATTATGGAGAATTAAAATAGAATAGACGCCATATTAATTTTATACAACTAACTTAGGGTAACTGTTCTTAGGAATAGGTATAGTGAGGTGCATAACACTTTCTCCACTTACAATCGACTCTCAAATCCATTTTCTGATTTGTAGACCATTTATGTTTTTCTTAAAAAGGTTTTTTTCCAAAATTTTGTCTTTTAAAATAAAAAATTTGGTGGCAACTCCTGAAACTTTTAATTTTTTATTTTAGTTTTAGATTTTTGAAAATTGAAATTGAATTAAATTATTTTAAGGCGCCACGCGGTCGCATTTTCGAGGGTGACATTTGTGATCCAACGTATGCAGAAAACCCAAAAGCAAATCCAAAAGTAGATATTTTTTGGTCTGAAAATAGGAGTGTAAAAGAGACAGAGCCACATGGCATATAAAATGAAGAGCTAACACCCCTAAAATCAACAAAATGAATAGGAGAAGTGGAAGAAGATGGACTTGCAGTGTCACAATGGGTCTGAGCCTGTGTCGTTGTGCAAGAAGATGGACCTACGGTGTCATGGTGTGCTTGTGTCTACATTCCTGGAAAAGAAGATGGTCCAGTGACATCATGGTGGGCCTGTGATGCAGTGCTAACATCAGAGGTAGAATCACGATAAGTTTGATCATCTACCATAGGTACTTTAGTGGACATAAATCTGCGGGCTTTCTTTGCTGTGCGAGTTGGAGGAAGTTGTGACTGAGCCAACTGAGGTGCAAGAGGAGCAGCTTGAGAAATTATCATATCTCAATGCTCACCAAGTGTATTGAGGATGTTAGTACAATCAGTAACTACAGCGAGACCCAACGGTGAATGGTTATCCATAGCAAGTACTCGTAAGTGATCAACGCCATTGGCCCGTGAAAAAAAAT
Source organism: Erythrophleum fordii (assembly GCA_032878935.1). Classification (NCBI taxonomy): domain Eukaryota; kingdom Viridiplantae; phylum Streptophyta; class Magnoliopsida; order Fabales; family Fabaceae; genus Erythrophleum; species Erythrophleum fordii. Next base: position 32,271,719 of record JAVQMF010000050.1, read on the forward strand.
TAAAAGTTATATATATATATATAATAAGTATAAATAAAGTGAAATAAAATAATTATGCTAGGTTCTAAAAAATTACCACAAACCCCTGGACACCACTACACCATTAATAGGGTGGATCTATTGACGGGTAACTCTCTAGTACCATTTCATATATTCTAAAAAACAATTTAAAAACTCTAATGATATCAGTATTAGTGACAAAATGTGTTGCTAGCTCTACCAAGCTACTACAAAGTTCTCATACCTGTAATGACCCTAACTTCTAATAATCATAATTAAGGTTAAGTACGTGATTACTAACCATAAAATTTCAATTAGGGTTGAAAGTCATTACAACTAATTATATTCAAAAAATGTTAGGAAATTTGAATCCTAATGTTATTAGGGTCATTAATTAGACAACCACAATTATTCAAAAGTGCAAGTGAATTTAATCATTAATAAGGAGCCTTTGATTCTCCCATCCATTAATTCCAACTCATAAAAACCTCTTACAAGTGTTTCTAAATCATTCCTTAGTATTACCATAAAAGAAATTAAAGTTTTTAAGTGAATATGAGAAATTGAACACCTTTGTCGCGGCTAAATTCCCTTTCGCCGCGGCCAATTACTCTCAGATTCAAGTCCTTACACCTCCATAAATTTTACGCATTTTGTCGCGGCTAAATACCCCTTTTGCCCTGGCCAAATACCCTCTGGAACACCCAAAAACTTGTTTCCCAGGCTTAGCCGCGACCAACATCATTATTCGCCGCGGCCAATTTCTCTCTGTTTTCTTTCCTGGCAGGTTCGCCACATTTGGTCGAGGCCAATTAATTGTTGACCACGGCCAATTCTTCTCTATTTCTATTTGGCCTCGGCCAATTAAATGTTGGCCGCAGTCAATTTCCTTCTGTTCCTATAACTCATAAAATTTCATCTCATACTCTCCAATTCCCCCTCTAGCAACCCTCTAGGCCACTTTAACTTAGTTTGTGAAGATTTAATGTCTTTCTTTCACCTAATCTACTTAACACATCTATCATTACACATTTAAAATTCAAATGTAGATCCTTAACCCTCTAGCTACCATAAACTAGTGAGTTCATAGATTAATGACAGCAAATGTATTATGATCACAAGGTGTATGGGGTCAATGCTTAATGTTCATATAAAATCAAATCACTTATCCATTATTAGCCAATTACAATCATAATGTTCAATTCCATGATAATCAAATTACATATACAATCCCTATACTTGGCAACTCATGATGCAATGCAGCAATGATACAGAACTAACAATTTAGTTACAATACATTTTGTCAAAGCTCCCAAGCTTATGTGCTACCAAACCATTTAATGATTTTCTATAAATTTTCTTATTACCACTAAGAGGTCCGGTCCCTGAAAATGTTAGCCCACAATGGGGTGAGATATACAATCTCAGTAACAAAAGGCAATTTCCATATATATGTACAAGTCAATCAATCCAATGCAATTTCATGTCATCAATACCAGAATTATCAATTCAATTCGTAAATGAACTAGTTGAGCTACCAATGACTACTGTCCCATATCAGCAATCATACACAACATGTTAATGACCAATAACACCGGGAGAGGTCCGTCCACGGCACCTACTCTATAATGAACACAACCAGGGCTCAGTGCATCTGGGGTTTGATCACAACCCAGTACTCGATCGAAGCACATGCACGGGTGGCAGCCGCACCACAGCTCCACCATGGACTCACAAGGTCCAATTACAATAACAATCAAGTAGTCAACCAGACATTTAGCATTTCAAAATCAAGCATGTATAACAAATAGCAGATTAACATGAGCATATACATGGAATTAGGAAAATAACTCATGTTACCTCAATGAAGCCAATTACTCTTTCCCTAGCTACCATAATAATCCAAATGCATACCAAGCCTATAACAAGCATAATTATCATCATTTCTAATCACAATCAAATATCCAAAGAGCTGAACTACTAATGACAGACTAGAGGTTACTCACCTAATTACCAAGGGATTTAATTTCAGATTCCAACTTTCCCACACCAGAAATTGCCATAGTTCACTCCAATTTCTGGGTAATTTCATATGAAACCAAAGCCCATATCATAGGTCAACTATAGGAGTTTCAAACTAACAGAAAATGCATCAAAATGGGAAGGAGATACTCACTTAACAACACCCATAGCCTCACCTCCGAAAATCCACCATGGAAGCACCAAAATTCGCATTTCAATCATCAAGTCCAGAAAATTCAGTTTTCCACCATTATCTCCTTGTAATCTCACATAATAACAGAACCCATTATGATAATCCATCCTTAGGGGCATTTTCCAGTAAAGTAATACACAAAATAGAAGGGAAATTTTTACCTAATCATCCCTCTAACCTCCAACTCTGAAAATCTTGCAAGGAATCACCCAACACCAAGTTTCAGATTTGAGAAGAAGATGAAAATGTTCAAAACCAGAAATTAATCGGATCAAAATGAAGAGGAGAATGAGAGGGATATGTTTTATATAGATTACCTTAGCCAAATCTTCCTCTAGAAGTGAGAAATGGTGGAGGAATGCAGAAAAACCCTAGCCTCTCTTCTCAAGTGCGAAAATTTCTTTCTAAGTCTGCAGAACATGTATTCCTTGGCAGCTAAATGGGTGGAGATAAGACTTCTTAGGGTTTTAGTGAAGATGGGCTGGTCCAATGGGCCTATTATTTTAAGTGGGCTGGTGCTAGGTAAGATAGGCTGCAGAAAATTTAAAGCTAAAAGTAGGATGTGCTGACCAATGGCCCAATTCCTTGTAGGTTTAGATTTTTATGCTTGTTAGGCCTTATCTCATAAGTTGGGCTTCAAAGTTGTAGTTGGGTCAGGCCAAATTTCAAGAGCCAATCTAATTTGGGCCTACATAATGTGCGTTGGGCCAACTCATATAAATTGGGTTTTGGGCCCCTATTCTACTAAATCAAATTAGGCCATTGCTAGGCAATTTCTCTTAGCCCAAGCCTCATGATAAGGAGTTGGACTTACACCCAAAAATTATTGGGCCTCTATAAATCCTTATCCATGGCTTATTCAAATTAAATTTTAGGCCCCAATTAGGCTTTAACCCAAATGAAATCTTAAACCTATATTACGAACTTATTTCTCTATAAATTTTCATTCATAAAGCTTGCCCAATTTTTTCATGATAATTATTCTTAATTAGTCTAAATATATTATTAACACCTTAATTAATTTTAGGGTGTTATATTTTCGACCAGTCCAAATATATCTTACCTTTCAGTATAAGTATATGAACTTCTTCTAAATCATAGGGAGCACAAGGTATGGGTTGCATCCTACCAAATTGTCAGAGCACGCGTTTACCATGATGCCACTCCATGATATGAAAGCAAATAAGTGGCACAGATGCTAGCCATATATCCTAGGAGACCAGGCAATGGTCAAGTATCAATTAGCATACATCATCTGTATTATATAGACACTATATAATCTACAAATAATGAAATAAAACATGCTAGTATAAAAGTATCACTGAAGTAACTATGCACAAAACTGATAGAAAGTGTCTTAAATCTTATCAACTTTCATCTGGTCTAACAATACTCGGTAGTATTGTATTGCGAATTTCCTCAGATGAGGATGCTACCCCACACCCCTCCACTTGTAAAGTGTAAAATGAAATGACTACCAATTCTAAATTATATATACAACATGAACCATATAGTAAGCATTCAATTCGAAATAGGATTCATACTTGTACATAAGTGGAGAGAACACATCATATATATTAAGATGAAAGTCTGGAAATAAGGGTCTCTCAGGGGCTACCTGGAGAATTGGTCCCAGACCCATAAATGAAGCAATATCAAACAGCTACTGATATTAATTTCTTTATAATCAGTGGCATTGCATGACTCTTTATAGAGGTACGCTAGCACTGCGAAACCCCAACTGAACTGACCTGCTCTATGGAAATTCTTGAGGATTGTTAGATACATGAGGGAAACTCTTTCTCCCGATCAGTCTGGTATTAGAACCCTACCTATCAGGCATAATACATAGGTACGAGCAAAATGTGGTATGTCATTCTCATTTGCATTCTTTGGAAGTGCCTCCAATTGGTTGGCGAGCCAAGTAATGCTTAGTCTTTAGCCATCAAACTCTTCCTCTGGTGGTTCAATCCCAAGAAGAATCTCACAAATACCTTGCCAATTGAAATTCAATGAACTAGTGACAAGGAGACCCGCCACAGAAAGACCTAATTGTACAGTGACATCCTGTAACGTAATGGTACATTCCCCTTGGGTAGTATGAAAAGTATGTATTTCCGGTTGTCACTGCTTGACAAGTGCTGAAACAAGGGGAGTATTAAAGTCAAGTGCTGTAAGATGAGACACGCCATAGAAACTAACAGCTCTAAGATGTGGCACTCTCGCTTGTGAGGGAGACTCTAATTGTGGATCATGAGTAACACATTGTAATCAAAAAATGCGATCTGGTTGGTAGAGAAAAAAAGTGTGAAGTATTATAAATGATATAATCGTCAAATAGCTAAAGAGTCAATTTCTACAATATATCACTAACATACCTTATTCAGCCACACAGCTTGACAAAACGTGTCTAGTTTGTAGATATAACAAAAAGTCATCCTCTGGATCTAGATAAACAATATGTCTTGTGCCAAACATAATACTATCTTGTAAAATGGTACGACATTGAATTTCGCTAAAATACATATTCACCGATGATTTGGTAAGTGTAGGGATAAATTAATACGAACATAAAGTCACACAAAATAAGATTATACTTATTGAAAATGAAACAAATAGTAAATAAAACAAAATAATATGAAAAATACTCTGAGTGGTTATCATTACATCTTTCATACAGATTACACAAGAAAAGTAGTACATGAAGCATTTCAAAAATAGGAAGGAGAAAAAAACAATCGACAAACTTAAAAGTGACGGATTTGGGTGGCCACACGATAGACAGGTCGTGCGTTTATGACCCGATTGTCTGCATAATGTACATCGTAGTAGATCTCTCAGCCTTTCTCGCTAATCCATTTCATTCTATATCTAGCTTGACCTAGGGTGACCTTTGCTGTGTTTCATTGCAAGATCTGGAATAAGCGTTGGGCCTTGAACATGGAGCTAATACACGTCACTACCAATGGGATGAAATTTAGTGTTATAGGCCTTTAAAATAGCTTCTAATCGAAACACTCGATCAATGTATTGTATGTAATCCACTCGAACATTGGCATAGGCTACTAATACATGCTAGTAAGGATATTTCAAAGCCTATAATTTACCATGATTACACGTATGATCTATTAAGTTGACTTTACAGGATCAACCAAATTGCTGATTAGTTAGATCATATGGCTCTTCTACCTCAAACGTCGACCTTTGTCTATCAAAGTCATGAACTGCACATGCTGATGCTCTTTGAATTTTGACTGTTAGCTTTAATCTAATGTCTTCAGACATGGTTTCGCTTGCTTGCAACTATACATTCACTTTCTTTAGTTCGTTGGACCCAATACCTGGTTAACCTGTAAAATGTTGATCTTACCAACCCCAACACAAGTAAGAATCTAACTCCTTTACAAATTGCATTGATACCCTCTACTAAATTTATTGTCATGTAGCCCTATCGTCTGTCATCAACATTATTCACCCGACACCATTGATTTCTAGATATCTCATTAATCCAATTTGCAACATGTGTGTCTAGTTAGCATATGTGGGCTAATTTTTTATCTACTTTATGTTGCTCATGTGGATAACCTGTACAAAAAAAGATAAGATAATTAAAAATCATTGCATGGTATAATATAGAAACAAATGAGATTAAGTGATGGCGAGATTTACCAATTTTTAATGAATAGTTTCTTTAGCTAGGGCAATCTAAATTTTTTATTAATATTGCTAGCCAAATGTCAAAGGCAAAACATATAATAAGCTTGTGAGGGTTGTCAGTCTATTCGCCCATTTGCCACAATAACTAAGATACTAGTATGTTGATAAGAAATCAAACAAAGTTCATCTTTATATTTCACCATATATACTGGGAGATTAAATAAAAACCATATCCATGCCTCATATGTATCTCCCTTGACTCCTGTAAAAGCAAGTGGAACAATGTTTCTCTCACTATCCTGTATACTTGCAATTAGTACAGTTCTCTTATATTTGCCATAAAGGAATGTCCTATCTATTTCAACTATCAATTTCAAGAAGTTAAATGCTTCAATGTACAGTTTAAAAGTCTATAATACTCAATAAAATATGACTGACTCATCATTAGCTACACTAGATAATAAATGCTCTTTATGCATAAAGTCATAATACGAGTCGAGTATGAAATGTTGAACAGTAGCTAGCTATCGATGTAACAGAGCAAAAGACTTATCCCAATTCCCAAATGCATGTGAGATGACTCGATGTTTTCCCTTCCAAGCCTTCTTGTATGAAATATTATACCCAAAAATAGAATGCACCCGCTTAATAACCTCTCGAATTGACACCCTAGGATTCTCAGTTACTATATATACAATGTATACTAAAATAATATCAAAGTCTAGTTTTGGGTGGTCTTGAAACAATGATGCTAAAACACATGTACAGGGCTCATGGTATTTTGTTATCTCCCAATACACCCTAGGATTCTCAGTTACTATATATACAATGTATACTAAAATAATATCAAAGTCTAGTTTTGGGTGGTCTTGAAACAATGATGCTAAAACACATGTACAGGGCTCATGGTATTTTGTTATCTCCCAATAATTTTCCTTCCTTGCATGACCCTTGTCCATATTGAAGGCAATGGTATTCTTCGTATTTTTTAAAAGAATGAAACACTTTAAAAGTGTGATGTGTGCATACTGAGTATATCTTCATTGCTCGATGAAAAGATCTGTGATCATTATATAACATACCTATATGTAACTCTTGTCCATCATTCATGTTCATTGCTGCCTTCTCCATTTCAGCATAGTTAGGAATCCTCACACTATCTGTATCTATCTGTTCAAGGAAAGCAACAGTTGAGTCATCATAAATATTAATAAGGGATACTGGATTCATGGCGACATCCACACAATCGGTGTTTTCATCATCATCTGTATTATCATCATCATTGTTATTGTAAGGAGTAGCATCATATTTATTATCTTCCTCTAATTTATCCATTATATCCTCTGTCTGCTCTGGAGGAGAGAGGAAGGCACCAATTGGTGCATGTAATAAATTTGGTTGTAAGATGTCATCAACTGGCAGACGAGATAAAGTCAGCTGGGAGGTATAATTAACTAAATTAATATGTGGATATTGATCAATGTCTGCAGCGTATGTCATAAACAAGGTAGGCTGATCATCTAAGACGTTAGCGTGGTTGGAGGATGGGAGTGGGTCTGGCACAAATTCAATTGTTGCTTGAGTTGCCACATTTAAGTTTATTTCCTTTGACAATATTTCTGTATACAATTCTACTGAATCCAATTATGATAGAAACTTTGCATTTGCCACCCACATCGTTTGAACGTTAGCATCCCTCCTTAACTTACATGCTCGATACTTTGTAGGAGTCAATGACACTGGATGCTTATATACTAAGCCAGACACATATTGATTTTGAATCTAACTGTAACTGTTCAGTAACTTCTTATTTTAACCTCTCTAGCGAAACGTCATAATCAATAGTTATTACATCAATCATATCTGCAATAAATATTACACCTTCTTTGATTTCGTATATTTGTCCATTTGAATATATGCATATTACCTCCTTTCTATAATTCAATTTGTAAGTCCAATTAACACTGCCAAATTGCATCCAAAATAGAGTACAAAAGTTATAAGTTATTATTTCATTCTTCTTCTGTAGTACCCTTATTATCTCTTTTTTTTTTAGTTATCTCTATTTTTTACTTACGTAGTTCTCAATATTACATATTATTTTTTATAATAAATTATATCACACAGGATTATAATTTTTAATTTTTTCAATCCACCTTATATATTATATATTTTATTTTTTCATTTTATACTTTTCAACAATATATGTTTTCATTTTTTCAATATTTTTCATATTATATTACTTATAACATTTTTTTCCTATCATATTTTCATAATATTTTTTTAGTTATATTTTTTCAGATATTATCTCTTTTATATTTTTTCCTCTGCAATATTCTATAATAATATTTTTTTCGCAACTTTTAGCTCTATCTAATATTCTTTAACCATTTTTTTCCATTTTTTTCATATTTGTTCCCCAAACTATAATACTTTTTTACAATATTTTTTATACTACATTTCCATCATAATTTTCACTTAAATTTTTTTCATCATTACATTATTTAATATTTACAACTTTTTCCTCCCCAAATAGTTAATTTTCCTATAGAATAATTTTTCCTTAAATTTATTATTTTCTTACTACCTCTTCTATATGATTTTTAAATTTCTCCTGCCTTCTTACATAAAATAATTATAAATTATTATTTTTTAACTTATTTTATTCAGATTTTAGTTATATCTTTTTAGATATTATCCCTTTCATATTTTTTTTCCTATAATATTCTGTACCAATATTTTTTTTTCACAACTTTTAATTCTACCTAATATTCTTTAACAATGTTTTTCAATTTTTTCCCAATTTGTTCCCCAAACTATAACATTCTTTTACAATGTTATTTTTTCCACTATATTTTTATCATAATTCTTACTTACATTTTTTCCATCATTGCATTATTCAATATTCACAACTTTTTCTCACTTAAATAGTTAATTTTTCTGATCATAATTTTTTCCCTAACTTTATTATTTTCTTACAATCTCTTCTATATAATTTTTTTATTTCTCTTGCCTCCCTACCTAAAATAACTATAAATTATTATTTTTTAACATATTTTATTTGCATCTTATAGTTACTTGTAAATTATATTACATTAAAAAAAAATTATTTTTAGATATACATTAACTAAATAACAATATATATCACAAATAATTAAATTTAAACTACAACATAATTATATTTTAACATAAATCAATATTAATTTTAGCTAATATTTCCATACCAAATCAGTATCTCAAGGCCACCCCTTCTTCATTTTGTCTTCTTTTCGTGGTCACTGAAAACTCTGAAGTTGATAATATTCTTCATCGCAGTCAAAACTTGCTACCAAGACGTATGGAGGAAGAAGAGGAAAAGCAAAACCACAAAATAGGCAAAACAGATAGATGAAGAAGATGAAAGAATGGAAAAGCTACAAGAGAAGAGCTAGAAGAAGACGAATGTGGGAGTGAGCAGAGAGACGAAGCTGGATAGATTAAAAGGCGGGGGAAGCAACGATAAAAATTTTAGATAAATTTTTTGTCCATCTAAATTTTGCCACGTGGCAGCTTAATCTGATTTCTCCATTCATACGCTGTCACGTTTTGCGTGTCAGGGTCCAAATGCTTTGACCCTGACACGTAGGCAACTATGTCTCTTACTGTGTTTTCTTACGTGTTAGGTCAGCCTGACATGCAAGAGTCCTCGTATCATGGCACGGTTGCTTAGGTCCATTATTTTGTTTAATAATTTTTTTATTAGCAATTGTGTCCTATAATAAAAAAAAAGTGTTACATATTGGAAATTAAGAAATACCACATTTTGACCCTGACAAGCAGGCAACTTTGTCTCTTACTGCATTTTCTTGCTCAGCCTGACATGCAAGAGTGAGGGGACGTATCATGGCACGGTTGTCTAGGTCCATTATTTTTTCTAATAATTTTTTTATTAGCAATCGTGTCCTATAATAAAAAAAAAATTGTTGCATATTGGGAATTAAGAGATACCGCTGTAGACTGTAGTCCAATTCCCATTGACGGTACGTAACCTTGAAGTGGCTACAAAAGAAATAATAATGAACAATGCACGATGTTATATAATAATGAAGGTCTAAGTCAATCCGATTATAGTATACTTTATTACATCTCTTTCTGGGGGCGCATTAACTGTCATCTACTCATCCTCCATTTTTTGAAAGTTTGAAGCCTGACTTGTTTCTTGTTTGAAAATTGCTGCATTGGTGGGCATAATGAACTTCCCTTTCCCTATAAAATGGAGAAACGGAAAAGAGAGAAGAAAAGGCAGGGCCCTTTGGTTCTTCAAGCTACTTTTGTATTTACGTTATAGAAAACAGAGTCCGGTGGTTTTGGAGGAGTTCAAGGAGCGAATGAAGAGCAGGGATTATCCAGTTAGAAGCCGATCGTTGAGCCTACCACATTATGTAAGCCATCAAATAGATGATGATGCTGAGGATGAGAGTGTCTCAGAGGCAGGAGATACTGGAGATCGAGCTCTTCATAGTAGGAAGCATAGTGAGAGTAACAACAGCATCCGCTTGTCTTTAGAGTCTTTTGACAGCACCCCAGAAAATGGAGTTGTTGTTTCCATCCCAAGAGGTCACAAATTGCAGCCATTAACTCCTCAACTTAAATCCCCTCTTTCTATTAATGGATTTTTGGGTTCTGAAGATGGGGAATTTTACTTTACACCATGTGCACCAACGAAGGAGGTGAATTCTGAATCACTTTTATAGAAAATGGGATTATTACAAATTTATTGATTAAAACTTCAACTGTCTCTATAGTTTACAACTAGTAATCCACATGCACTATAAAACGATCCTAAACAAAATCTTTATGTGGTCAGGGCATTTTGGTTTCTACAAAATGTCCATGATTAGAACGTTTTAATTTTCTCATGGTCAAATCTCGAGTCACATATTTATGTTTGTTGTTTCTACTTGCAGGAACCTCATAAAGAGTTGCCCAAGATACTGGACTATGCTTCTTGTTTAATTCATTTAGCTGTCTTCGGTATTCTCGGGGTAATGCTATTTTTATGTTCTGAATTCCGAGATACAATTATTTTGACGTTAGGTTTTTCTTCTTGGTAGAGCATTAAAGTTAGATGCTCGTGTCTCCTACAGCATTGTGAATTTATACTGCAGCAATTTGGAGCCAATTAATTGCTTCTGTTGTTTCATAATATGTTAAATGAGAAAGACTGATCGTTAAGTACATTTCCCACTATTCTAACACATTTAATGTCAATTCATGGTTAGGATATGCAGTTATCTGAAAAATACTGAAATACCATTTGCCATTTATATATAAGCAGGTCTTTACAAGATACTTGCTGCAAAAGTTATTTGGTCCTGGGGTTGCTGATGTGACAAGTGACCAAACTATTCTTTACCCTGACCTGCCTTCTAATATGGTCTGTTCCTCTCTTCACTTTGATTAATTCTTTTTGTCTAGCATACACGCGCGTAAAGTTGTGTCCGCTACAGAATATGAAGTTTTCACATAGGAAAGAAAATATTAAATGGTAAAAACTTGGTTGGGTTTTGCTAAGGGAGAAGAAAAAAAGACAAGGGACAATACGATGCAGATCATGGCAATCAATCAATCTGATAGAAGTTATAACCTTGCTAACTGTTTGTTAAATGACATTTAAGTCCATGTTCAAGTTCAAGTTCATTCACTATGAAGCTGATCCAATTGATGTGCTGATGCAAATATTCTACGAATTCTTCTAGGTTGGTTCTTTTTTTATGGGATGGTTCGGTGTTGTTTTCAAAGGAGACATATCCAATGTGTCTGAACATTTAGCCATAGCAATAACAACTGGTTACTTAGGAAGCCTTACAACTTTCAGTGGTTGGAATCAGAAAATGCTTGACCTCAGTGTTTCTGGACACTGGCTCTTCTCTGCGCTTGGCTTTCTCATAGGTGAACAAAGCGCATTTAGAGAGATTGATGTCTCATTAAAAGTTCTCCCCTGTTTCCTATTTTTGTTTTCGCATTCTAATCTTCAATTGGCAGTAATTTTCCAGGCTTGTTTCTTGTTGCTTTCTCCATCATATTTGGGATTGAGACAGCCAAGGGTTTCAAATGGCTTCTCAGAAGGCTAAGCAAGAGTTCAGGTAGTTGTATCTTTAAGATCAAATGGAAGGTTGACAACTACAAGCGTCAATTGGCAGTTATGTTGGTTTTGTTGGGGATGCTAGGCTCATTATGGGGTGTGTGTGGGGCACTGGAAAAGGCTAAGTTCAAGCATGGAGGAAGTGCTGCTCAGTTATGGCTTGCTTGCTTGCTTGGACCTCTAGGTGTGTGGATCAGGTGGTTCTTAGCAAGGCTCAATGGATGTGGATTAGGAAGGGCAGGGTTGTTCAAATGGATTCCATTTGGGACTCTAATTGCCAATGTTTCGGCTGCTTCTCTCATGGCCGTACTTGCTCGTGTGAACAAATCAGTAAGTTTCTGTAGTTTCATACTTTCATTCATTTCATCCCGTGAACCCCTCGTGTCATGCTGCCTTTGCTAAGGGACCAGACCTAGGTAAAATTACTTAAATGTTTGTTTTCAAATTCTCTAATAAGCATATAAAATGTGGAGGAAATTTTTTTGAAACACCCAACCATATAATACTAAATTGTAAAAAAATATTTACGTATCATGTTTTTATTAAAAAATTTTACAGTAAACACATAAAAATTGTACAAAAATTTTGCCCTCCTCTAATCCCTAAGAAAATATGCATAAGATCAGTATTAGTTTTGATATTTGAATGACTCATTTCTGTTAATCAAGTGGTCTTTAACTCCTTCGTTTCAAAATCAATCTGCATTAATTTGGAGATTAAGAACGGTATTTTTACCTGTACTGATGCAGGTGAACAAGAGGGATTGGGATACTATTGTAGGGGGCATACAGTTTGGTTTAATGGGGTGTCTAAGCACTGTATCTACCTTTGCTACTGAGTTCAACGCCATGAGAGAAAGCAAGCATCCTTGGAGAGCATATGCCTATGCTATGATTACTTTATGTGCATCATTCTCTTTTGGGATCTTAATATACTGCGTGCCTGTTTGGACAAAGGGTTTTGACAAGTAGCAAGTGGGCATCTATATTGATCGATCTCGTCCTAAATTTACAAAGAACACACTACGGTACTTCAGCATTGGTAAATGGTAATTCAACTGAAGAACGTGATGCTCAAGTATAAATTAATCAATTATACAAAGTATATGTCCATCAAATCTTTTGCTAAACTCTTGATTGATTAATATTTGTCAAAGAGCTTTTTATGAATAATAAGGACTAAATTTAAAATAATTATTTCTACATGCGTGAAGTTTTTCAGTTCAGCCATATGTTTTTGTAAAAATTTCAACTCAAGTCTCTACAACACATAATCATTAATGGGGTTTACAATTATATCCTAGTTTTTTTGTTCTTTCTCAATGAAAACAAGAGGACATGCTCTCAGGAGTCAAGATCGCACACCGCCATAGGTGGATCCTGTAATAAGGACCACCATCAATCCCCTCTCCTGAAAATGTTGATCAGTATATTTTTCGGCTTGGGCATTTAATTATTAATCAACTCGCTAATATACCTGACAAAAATTATTGTAAAGACATCAACATTTCCAGTCAATTTAGGTACGAGCGTGAATCTGAAAACCAAACTCAAGTAAACAGCAAGACGAGGTATTGGGCCTCATGTCAACCCAACCCCAATTACCCAAATCTATATGAAACACAACCAAAAACACACTATAATAATAAGGTGTGATTTACTCTTTCTGGCTCGTAGACAATTATATACTTTGCTATTTCAATTTACGGATACATAAACTCTTTTTCTGGTAGAAATGAATACATAAACTCGAGAGTCATACCGACACTTGCATGTCCAAACAGTTCAACTCCTGTACATATAGAGACAATTTAGACAAGACAACTGTAAATCCCATTTGAACAACCTCTAACACTCAACCACAGCAGGAGCCACAGGCAGGCAGTGAACCTGGAAGTTCAATTCGGTGAAGCCCAAATAAATTGATTAGCAGACTAAGAATAGAAGTTGAATTGCAGGAGATACATTCTAATGTCCAATGAAGGAGAGAGGAATGAAGAAAATAGTACTTACTATGGTCAGCCCCCCTAACACTGTCCAGTCCACGGACATTGTCAAGACCACGGCGAGGAGGGCCCCGTGGACCACCACCATATGGTCCCCCAGGACCTCCAGGACCACCACCATCCCATTTCTTACCAGAACCGGAACCTTTTCTGTAGGCATCCGACTTTTCCTTCTAAAGATGGTAGCATTGTGAGCAAACATCAATTAAAAGCTGCATAGATTTCTTCTAAATTCTTAATAATAATATGGACATATATAAATATTACCGAAAACATTGTCGCAAAAAAGACTCCTACGAAGTTAACAATGGCCCAGAAAAAATCAGTGATTGTTCTTAGTCGCCATATTGATCTCTTCGATTTAACAACACCTGCACAAAATTGTATCAAGTTCTTGGTAAGGTCGTTTTCTGCTCTCACAAAAGAAAATCTCTACAGCATATTTCTTTTAGACAATTGGACTCATCATTGTCACACCCGAAAATGCGACCGCGTGGCGCCAAAATTAAGAAATCAAAATTGAAATTAAACAAGATAAGAAGAGATAGGTAAATAGGAGTCGCCACCAAAATTTTATTTTTGAAAAGGCAAAACTTTGGAAAAACCTTTTTAATTTGAAAAATGGTTTGCGAATCAGAAAATGGACTCGGGAGTCGATTGTGAGTGGGGAAGGTGTTAGGCACCCCACTACACCCGTTCTTAAAAACGGTTACCTTAAGTTAGTTGTGCAAAATCAATATGACCTCTATTCTATTTTAATTCTCCCTAACCAATCACATGCAAAGAACAGAAGGAAATATTTAAGGGAATAAAATTTAAGGGAAGAAAAAAAAGCTAAAAGCAAAACAAAAAGGAATTCAAAGAATAAAAAAATAGAAAAGAGAATAAAATAAAATTAGAAGTAATAAAAGAAATAAACTTAAAGGAAATAAAATGAAGAGAAAATGTTTATTTACAAGGGCGGACTTGACCTAGGATGAAAGCCTAGGGCCTACGTACCCTTAGGAGGGATCAAAGTCCACGTAGTTCGATGTGGGAAATTATGTTTAGTTACAGTTTCTTTTTTTGTTTCTGTTTTGTTTTTGCTTGTTTTTTTTTTCTTTTCTTTTTCTTTTTTGTTATTTTATGGTTTTTGTTTGGTTTTTAATTTTTTAATTTAATTATTTTTTATATTTAATTTTTTTTTGTTTGGGTGTTGTTTTTTTTTTGTGAAAAGACAAAGAGAATAAATTTTTTTTTCTTTAACAAACAAAATAAGTTTTGAAATTGTTTGATGTATTTTGATTTGTTAGATAAAAATTTAATTTAATTTTCCTTGCATTTTCAATTTTTCCTTTTACTTATTATTTTTGTTTTTCTATCATTTTCATTTCATTTTTTTTTGGTTTGTTTTTTATCACCCTTTTTTTTTGTCTTATTTTGTTTTTGTTTTATTTTTTTTTCCTTTTGTTGTTACCTTTTTTTTTTTGTTTTTTTCGTTTTCTACTTTTATTTCTTTTTGTTTTCTCTTTTTGGTTTTGTTATTATTGTTTTTTCTTGTGTGTTTGTTTTCTATTTGTATATATTTTTTATTCTTTGCCTTTGTTTTCGTTTTTATTTTGTTTTGTGTTTTTGTTTTTGTTTTCTTTTTATTTTTTTGTTATTATTCTTTTTTTTTTGTTTTTTAATGGTGAAACGGTAAAGAAAATAACAATTACTTTTCATTTAACAAATAAAATGAAATTAGAATTGGTTAATGTGCTTTGATTTGATAAAGGTAAAGTTGATTTTACTTCTTTACTTTTTCTTATATTTTCAATTCTTCTTTTCTTTTTAAGTCATTCTTTGTTTGTTTGTTTTTTTTTAATTTACTATTTTTTTAAATTATTTTCTTTTTTGTTTTGTTTTTGTTTTTCTAAGTTTTTATTAATTTTTGTTTTGTTTTTGTTTTTCTAAGTTTTTATTAATTTTTGTTTTGTTTTATTTTTTTTAATGAAAGAAAAAGAAAGAGAAAATAAATTACCTTCAACTTTAGCATATAAAATGAATTCAGAATTGGTTAATGTGTTTTAATTTACTAATATCAAAGTTGATTTTTATTTCTTTACTTTCTTTGTATTTTTTTTACTTTCATTTTTTCTTTTTCTCTCCCCTATTTTTATTTTTGCTTGTTTTTTTTTTTTTTGTTTTTAGTGTCTTTTATTTTTTTTAGTTGTTTTTTATTTTTGTTTTTTTATTTTTGTTTTAAGATTTTTTTTTTAGGCATCTTTTACTTACACATTTAAAGAATTTTTGTTTTTTATTTTATTTTTCTCAAAAACTATACACATTTAAAGAATTTTATTTAGTTACTTTCATTCTTTCGAAAAACCCCTTTGAAAACAAGATTCAAATGTTGGGCCATTGAAACCCTGAATTTGAAGATGTTTTGCGACGCAATCTGATGACTGAGGGGACTTATTGTCACACACCGCCTTAGATGACTTCTATATGCCCGAGGAGATACAATATCTCACATGGCTACTCTAAGGAAATGAAACAAAATAAAATGACATGAATAAAGGTGAAGAGCAATTTGCAATCATGCACTAACAAGTGATTGTGTGTGCCTTTGTGTAGCCAAATCAGATATCATATTCATATACATTTCAAGTACATAGAAAAATAAAAATAAGGCATCCATAAAATAAGACACAAAACCACTTTTGTCTTCATTGAATGTGCCTTCATCCTTTAGCTTCTTCCTGCTTCCGCTAAGTCTTCAGTAACTGGATATATTATGCCATGCCATTTTGTCCTCTTATCCAAACATCCCCAAGGTGATTCGCGGTACCACGAAATACTCCCCATAATGTCAACAAGCCACGAAAGGAAATTGTGTCAGGTTTTAAACAATCATGACCAGATTAATTCTTTGACAATACAATAGATATGCATCAAATGAGAGTCTAATGCAGCATTTCGTTTCGTATTTCATCCAATCCCAACTATTGAATCGATAAAGCATAGTTTCTGCTCGCGTATGTATTCAAAATTTAGAGAATTTGTATAAACAGAAACCCACAGAAGAATCAGAGCATAGAGATTATTTAAACCCAAAAATCCATCGCAAAGCAAACCCAGCCAGCATTAATAATTTGCATGCACTTTCATTCAAGATGACATAAGCTTTTTACTTCAACCAGAGAATGCACAAAAGCTTTACACCAAATCAAAATGCTAAGACAGTGCACTTTGACCCACAAAATTTTAGCACCCAAACGAAGGAAAAGAAAGAGGGTAAGCTCTGGGCTCATATATAAGAACAGCATACACTTGGGTTTGTTTGTTTAAAATGAAAGGACAAACCACCAATCAATTCCACTCACCCCAATACCCACATACCAACCACGTAAAACACTTCCAGGGATCAGTAGCAATACGAAGACTCAACCAGCCCACTCCATCTACAGGGATAACAATAAACAACTTATCGAATGAATGGAAAAGAGGGTGTAATCATGGATGAACATTTAAGCTTCAAATTCTTATAGGAGATTTTGAATCCAAGTTTCGATGCCAGAATTTGAACACACCTAGATCTTACACAATCTCAGACAAGGAAAATAACTTCAGAATTTTATCCTTTGTCTTCATTCTTTCGTCCCTCACCATGATCTACCCACTAGAAGCAATGTCCATACATCAACAATGCACAAACAGCCATGAAACCCGAAGTAATACCCCACACTAATTGGCAGCAGCGATAAAACAGGGCTATAAGACCAGTTGGTTCTTGATTAGAGAATAGAATAAGTGGAATTATCGAATTAAGCATACCAATTTGATAGAGAACCCTATACATGTTGGACCATGGATGCAGAACAGTACCTGTTTATTTGAATGGCGAATCTAAGCATTTCTGGTGGATCTCCACTTCTCCCTTCTCGAATCGAATTCGAAAACGCCCAGTCTTCATCCTCCTTCGATTCTTCGACCCCCCGGTTTTTCGATTTCTCCTTTGCATTCTTCGCCTCCTCTGTCTCGATTTTTCTGGTCGTTCTCTGTTCCCTCGATCTCCCTCTATTTTTTTTCTTCTTCTGATCCCTTCGTTGTTCTGACCTCTGCCTCTCGATTTTTCGGTCTCTTCCTTCTTCTTTTCTCAGCCTCCGTCTCTCGTTCCCTCAATCTCCGTCCGAAAACCCTCCTCTGTTTTCTCCATTTTTTTGGTCCCCCCTTTTGTCTCTCTTCGCTCCTCCTCTCTCCGAAAAACCCCTCCGTCTCCTCCTCTCTATTTCTCCTTCTGTTGCCTCCCTCTCATCTCTTCGTTCTCCTCAAATTCGAAGGCCCCCCTCTGCACCGATCGATTTTTCGGTCACTCTCCTTCTGCTCCCCCCTGTCTGCTCCTCCTCTCTCCGAAAAACCCCTCCGTCTCCTCCTCTCTATTTCTCCTTCTGTTGCCTCCCTCTCATCTCTTCGTTCTCCTCAAATTCGAAGGCCCCCCTCTGCACCGATCGATTTTTCGGTCACTCTCCTTCTGCTCCCCCCTGTCTGCTCCTCCCCTTTTTTTGTTCTGTTCCCCCCTTTTCTGCGTCTCGCGTCCCTCCTTTCTCTCTGTGTGCGTCTGCCCGAGGACAGCCTCCAAAGGGGGGGGACCAGCAGCTTCTAGGGTTTTCTCCTGCCTCCCCCTTTTGTTTTTCTTTTTTTTTCTTTCGGGTATATGGGCTAGCAAAGCGGGGAAATGGAATCCGGAAGTTATGGGCTGAACTAAAACGGGCCTCTATTTCATTAATCAGTTCCTTCCAAATGGGCTTCCATTCTTTGAGCCTTTTCTCTCTGAGTTTCTTTTTTTCAGTTCTGGCCCAATTTTGAGTTAGCTTTGGGTCTTTCTTTTTTCTTTTGTTAGTCCTTTTTATCTCTATTATTCCTTCATTGATATTTTTTTTGGTTCCCATCTTAGGATTAATGGGCCTCTTTTTTGTTTTGTTTTTACTTTTATTGTTTTATTTTGCTTTGATTTTTTTTTTTGTATTAATTTTAGTTTTAGTTTTTTTTTATTATTATATATTTTTATTTTCTTTTGGACCAATGTAACTCGAATTCTTCATTTATTTATTATTACAATTTTCTTTTTCTTTTTTCTATTTTTTTTTACTTTTATTAGTTTGATTTTTATATTATTTTAAAATATATCTGGACAAAATACGATGTTCACAATCATGCATACTGAAAACTTTTGGAGATCAAATTTAAGCCATATACTCCAAATATTAACCCACACCATTATTGATCGATTTCAGTCAAGCCAAAGAGAAGTAGCAGCAATTTCACGGCAAACATTACATGTAAGATGGATGATGTAGGATTAAAATTTCCAAATCTTCTTCAAAAGTAGCCAGACAATGCATCTCAAAAACAAAAAGGAGGGCAATGGAAGCAGATAAGTTAAAAAGAAGATATACAAAATTATCACTAAACAATCGGATCAGCAACTTTCACCAGAAAACAAAGAGGCCTTACAGAAGAAGGCGGCATCAAACATCAAATGGTTCACTGGTGTAAAACTCTCTACGCTGACTATGCATCAAAATTTTCATTTATAAAACAGTACACAAAAGGTTTTGATTTTGAAGATCAAAGTGAGAATCTCTATTGCACGTAGCTGGTGCTAATTTGACAGTATCTGATCAATCGCTAATCCCAACCAAGAGATCATCAAGCAACATAACAAGTAGGCCCAGAACCAAAATAAATATAGATGGGTTGTTTGATGGCTCATTTCTCAGTATACTATTGGATTAAAACTTCACCAGTACGATTCTCAAAATACAATATTTCAAAATCATGTCTCACCTAGATTTTACAAAAGAAAAAACTGAATTAACATCAAACTGTAAGTCTGTAACACTACAAGTTTATATCTAGGTGTTATGGGTCCACTCTACTCCCTTGTTTGTATATATGCAAAGATGTATACGTAGAAGTAACTTTTTCGGGGCCTCAGAATCACACCAACCAAGAGAGAGATAACTTTACTCCTATAAGCAATTATTATAAATTAAAATTGGATTACAACAATTAAAATTTATACATCAGATGTGAATCACTAGTCTACAGGTCACTTGATCTAGCTTAAAATGCCATAACACCACCAATCAAGATAAGGGCTCATGCAACAACAATGCAATATCTTTGACCAGGTACTAGCATGGTAGATAGTAAAGGTCCGGGAAAAATTTATCAGAATTCATACAGCAAATATCCCATGATAGATTGCAGTTAAATGCAAGAAATTAGGGATAGGCAATGGGCAACACATGAAATAAAAATCCTCACATAGTAGCATCCATGATACTCATTATGATTTCTAGTCCTAATATTTGGCAGCTTCTTTTGGGTTGAAGAATGAAGGGGGAAAATAAATATGCGAAACCAAAACTTAAGCAGGTCATCGTTTTCCAGATTAAAGCTTTCCCTCCCCACTCAAGAATCAGCCATTCAAACATCATCTGGTAGACATAGAATTGAGAAATCATTACTAGTACTTTCAGATCTGTCCAATAAGAATATGGCGATCCAAGGCCACCAACAAAAAATTGAGAATTCAGAGCTCTGATATGCAAAAGAGAAGTATTGCTTGCTAACTTTCTAATGTTGAAGTACGGGCGTAAAGCTACTACAAAAGAGAAGCCAAGAAAATCAAATCCTAACGTACAAAAGCAGAAACAAGTAACTGTTTAATAAGGAACATCCAAAAGCATACATTTTTGTCTCCTGCTGGGTTGCAATATATTTGACCAACAATAAATAGGAAACTATTGATTTAATTATGTCGAAGAGTAAAAGATAATTCTACTTTCACAAACAAAGCATCATGTGAAAATGCATTTATGGCCATATTTTTCTTGCATATGTATAATATAGAGAAAAAACTATAAAATTCTAGTTATTAGCCGCTCAATGATCAGAACTAGATAGTATCCGGCAAATCAACAAGATAAAACCCTGATAAGAATACGCCAATCAGTGGCATCAGAATAGTACCCTAATGTTAAGTTAGGTATCTATAGACAACTAACTGGTATAAATTACAATGACGAAATGAAAAGGAGACGGCAAAGCAGGAATTAAGGCTGCCTTGTTCATATTGGTTAATTACCCACAAAAACTCAATTTCTTTCTAAGTATATTCCTCAACCCTAAAACATCACCTAAATTGCAATTGACGGAAACTGAGGGGTAAATTACACCGGAGATTGAGAACAAGGCTCCGATGATTGCAATAAACCAAATAAGACTTGCAAACCGCCATCAAAACAAGGAAAGAAAATTGTGAGAGAGAAAGAGGAAGATACCTCGCTCGACGTAAGCCATAGGAGATTCTCCAGAGCAGGGCTTCTGGCTTCTGCGATTGACGAAGAATTGAAGATACCGCTGGCTATTGACTCTTATTTCCACGGAGAGAGAGAGAGAGAGAGTCAGTCGGTTCACGGAGAATTCGTACATGAAATTTGACGTCAAGTGAAGGGGGTTCTAGATTCTAATTGGCTGTCGCTACGTAAATTCTACTCCAGGTACATGTGTCTCTCTTTTATTGGATGATGAATTAGCAAATTGCGGTCAAGGAGCGCGAGGAAACGGCCATTCGCTTTTGGGCCAATGGGCTAATAAAGCTCCTGTCCTCTTAAAGGGATCAAATACCTCTGCTGCAATCACGCTACGAGCAGCACTCGAGTATTTATTTAATATTTGTACTTTTTTTAGAGAAATTAAAAATTTTAATGATAAAGATAAAAATTTTAACAGCAAAAAAATTATATTACAAAATTTTTTTTCTTTTAAACTTTTAAAATAATTTTAAAATTAAAAGTCCTTTTATAATAAATATTTTTAAGTTATGCTTTTAAAATGTAATTTTTTGAAAAATTTAATTATGAAAAATTATATATTAAATAATAACAAACAAAAATGAAAGAGAAAACTGAATAAATAATAAAAGGTTTTATAAATTTTATAATATAAAATATAATTTTTCTTTACCATTGAAATTTCAATTAAAATTTATGTTAAGCAAAAGCTTGACTTGTGCCATCACCCAAAACATGTGCGTTCCGAAGACATGGCCCAATTAATGTTTATCAAACTTTGTTATCCTCTAAATTTTTGTCCCAGTCTATCAAAAAAAAATTCTTGAGTTTGATTTTTTCCGGGTTTTTTCATTTTTGTATCAATGACTTATTATGGTCTTCCAAAAATTAAATAATAATCATAATTCTAATTATACAATGTAATTAAAGATGCATGCGCAGTCATCTAAAAGGAAAAACGAAAAAACTAAGTTGGCAATAAATGATTTTCAATATTCCATCATCATCAAGCATAGTTCCTGATCTACTAGACCCAAAAAAGGAATGCTGCTTGTTTATTGTATAAAACTGAAATACGTATACAAATGAAGAATTATGTAAAACTAAATGGACCGACAAATTAAACTTAACTTATAAGAAAACATTCTAGTATAGACCACATTGCTTGGTGAAGTAAAAAGAAAATCAGGAGTAGATTGTGCAGGAAAATTATGGTTTTAATCTTCAAAGATGCGGAGCCTTTTACAGATCACTGGGTTATGGTAACGACAGTGGTGTGTCTATGCACAGATTGATGTTAGATGGGATAGGAAGAGCCATAAGTTTTGTTGTTTAGCAACAAAATGAAGGGGGATAATCTAGGTCAAATCTTATTTTTATCTTCTTCTCGTGCATGATTATGAATTTATGATACCAGATCAGAACTCAATTTCATAACTTCTACACAATTTGCTCCCCCAGTGTTATTTATTTTAAGTTTTATTTTTAAAAATATATTATTTATGGAGACTAAAATAAAAAGATAATTTTATAAGAAACTGATAAAAAAAAATACTGCATCCATAAAGAATTAAAGTGGAGTCTTAGTTCAATAACTACACGAGGACAAAGTAAAGGATTGAACTTAGTATGGATAAAAACTTCACTTGAAATTAAAATGCCCTTTTGGTAATGTTGGTGTTTGGGGCCGGCTAAGAAAGTACAAGTGTCGTGCGTACAAGTACCGTAAACAATAAACATGTGCCGAGCGATTGCCATTTGTTGTATTCATTGTGCCTCCGCACCTTGGTGAGCTCTCAAAGCCCACCCAAAATTTTAACCAGACTTTGGTCATATCTGATATCACAAATTCAATACATAAAATATGAACACCGTATTTTGTCCGGGATAATTATAAAAATAATAAAATTAATAAAATCAAATTAGCAGAAATACAAATCAAAAGAAAAAAAAAAAAGAAAATAGAAAATTAGGCGAAAGTGAAAAAATGATGAAAAATACAAAAAAAATTAATTTAAAAGCTTTAGAAGATAAAAGATCTTTTTTTAAAAATAGAAAAAAGAAAAACAAGCAAAAAAATAAAACAAGCAAAAGAGAACAAGCCTAAATTCAAAAAAAGCTCACAGCCCATTTCCTTCCAGCCCATTAATCCCAAGGCAAAAAAAAAAAAAAAAAGGATAGCTCTAGCCCAGTTTCAAAGAAAACCCACACTCGGCCCATTAACCCGAAAAAAGGTCAAAACGCAGGGCAGCTTCCTTCCGTATACTGCATCGTCTGCCACCAGCAGAAAGAAACACAAAAAAAGGAACGAGGCACAGGGGGGCAGAGACCAGCAAAATCGTTCAGAGAAAACTAACAGAAAAATCGAAAAAGAAGAGCAGGAGGCAGTCTGGGGGAAAGAGGCATCTAGTGGCTCAGGAAGAGGGGAGAAAGTGACGCATCAGGCAGGGAGGCGAGCAAACAGGGGGCGTAGGGTTACAGGACGAAAAAAGGGAGAAGCAGAGGAGAGGAGCTAAAAGAGACCGAAAGAAAATCGAAACCCAGAGAGAGGGAAACCGGAAGAAAAATCGAGAAGGAGGAGGAAGAAGATTTCGGATTAGAGGAGAACAGAAGGAGAGCGATTTGGGGGGGTGCGTCTCTTCCGAATTGGTTTCGGGTTAGAGAAGCCGGGAGAGATTCAGCGAGACTGAGAGGAAGAGCCTTACTCTGAGAGGCTTTTCGGAGAGATTCAACGGGAAAATACAGGGACGAGAGAGCATGAGAGGGATTCGAGAGGTAGGGGACCGGATTCAAAAATGGAAAGATAGAGGAAAGATTAAAAAACAAGGGAATCGAAGGGAGATTGGAGGATGAGAAATTGGAGAATCAGTGGGAGATAGGGATGACCAGAAAAATCAGAGAGGAAAGGGGGCAGCGAGAAGCAGAGGAGGTCAGAAAAAAATTGAATTGGAGGAGGGTGAGATTTTAGAGCGAGGGGGTTGAGGTTTGTTTCCTCTGATTCGAGTCGAGGAGAATCAGGGAGGGGGTGACCGAAAAAGAGAGAGACAGGAGGCAGAGAAGAGGAGGTGGAGACCGAAAATTTTTGGGTCTGGAAAGAAGGTTTTTTCGAGAAGAGGATTCGGAGGCAACTAGGAGAAAGAGGAGAACATTCCTCTGTTGTGACATCCGCAGGTAAGATTCGAACCCTGTTTCTCCTTTCTCTCGTTTGCCTGGGAATGAAATGCCCTGAATCTGCTGCTGATGAAATAGAAATGACAAAATGGGTGATATTTTTACATTGAATGGATCTAGATGATGATTGAACAGCCATGCCCTGTACCTTCCATTAGGTGTGCATAGCTAGTGTTCGACAGAATGCTGGAAAGAAACCTAGGTGAAAATTTAATATTCGATTATCATGTTGTTGTTGAGTCTATTAAGCCATAGGATATTACTTAGGATTCCCCCCGTTGCTATGATTATTTGGTTCTTTACTTAGGATGTTAGATAATAGAACAGTTTAATTGGTTCGTTTGATTTAAGTTAATGTGGAATACTAGTGATTTCTATTGCTGCCACCCTTCCATTCTTGGCTTGAGTATTTGAAAAACCTTTGGTAAGTTGGCAATGTTTCTGATGAGAGTTTCAAGCGTGTTTTGGCTTGGGATATGAGGTTCTGAACCTTGGCATGCTATGAACTGAGTGTGAACCTTCCATGATATCCTTCCTTTGTAGATTTTGATGGATCATTGATTAATAAAATAGAAATTTTAAAATGGAAATTTGTATATCAGTTGTATGTGTATAACTGGGTTTATACTCGAATATGTTGCACATGGTTTTGACGGTACTTGAGTTTTTTATGCAAATGAATTTTGTTTATGGAAATGATGTGTGATCAGTTAAAATCTCATGTACAGCTAACCTTGCTTCCAAAGGACAAGTGCTAATCTGTAAGATGGTCTTTAATGTTGAAATTCAAACAATTGTTGATAATTGTGTGGTGATCTGGAGATTAGGATTTGAATGCAGTGTGCTATAACCCAACTTTCAGTATAATAACAGGATGCTAAACTTTGGTCCCGTATCTTTAAGTTAGCCCTTGTTTTGTCATATAAGTATTTGTCTAATGGTCTATTGAGTTCTGCCATGCTTTGAATCAGGACCATAGGTGAGTCAAGTGTCACTATTATGTAGGTTTTGAGTTTACTATGTTTGCTGTGAACTAATGAATGTGATGAAGGAAGTTTCAATGATAGTTTGCTTTGTTCTGATGGAATTATTGTTATTTGGTCTAGCATTTGTGATGGGGCCTAGTAAGTAAACTAGTTGCATTTATTTTCTTTTGAAGTCCACTCCCTCCCTGACTTTTTTTATCTGTTTATTTAGTTTTCACATGGTGTTAAAGTTTCTTGAAATGGATAGATATTATGGATCCCACTTAGGCCTTGATTTTATGGATTTTGAGTAAATTAATTCTAAGGATAGATATTATGTTTATTTAAAAACCATAAGATTAATTTGCTTATTATTGTTTGATTGAGATCTAATGTATTTCTTTTTCTTGGCTTGCTGACATTATGGGGAGCACTCTGTGATAGTACAAATCACCGTGGGATGATTGGATAGGAGGACAAAATAGCATGGCGGTATATCCAGATAGGGGAAGCATGAAGAAGCTAAAGGAGGAAGGCACATTCAACGAAAATGAAAATGGTTTTGTATTTTACTTTATGGATGTCTTATTTTTATTTTATTTTATTTTATTTTGGCTATACAAAAGCGCACACAATCCCTTGCTAGTGCATGATTGTAAACTACCCTTCCCCTTTATTCATGTCATTTTATTTTGCTTCATTTTTTTAGAGAAGCCGTGTGGGACTTTGTGTCTCCTCAGGCACATAGGAGTGGATTTAAGGAACATGTGTAGCAATAAGCTTTCTTGACATCCGTTGGGCATTAAGTTTCATTCTGATGCATTTTGGGTTTCAATGGCCTACCTCAAGTTATTTCTAAAAAAATTTTAATTAAAAGAAAAAAAAAACTAAAAAAAAAACTAACTAAAAAGAGAGATAAAGAAGATTAAGGAAAAGAAAAGAAAAGAAGGGAGGGTAAAGGAGCGTAATTAATTTTACAAATTAAACACATCAAAATAATTTCAAACCCACTTTTGTTTTCAAAAAAGCCTAAATTAACTTCAATCACCCTCTTTCTATTCACCAAAAAAAAAAGGAATAAACAAAAAACCAGCAAACATAATGAGAACAAAGAAAAATAAAAGTTGAAAAAAAGAAAAAAA
This sequence comes from Erythrophleum fordii, assembly GCA_032878935.1. Classification (NCBI taxonomy): domain Eukaryota; kingdom Viridiplantae; phylum Streptophyta; class Magnoliopsida; order Fabales; family Fabaceae; genus Erythrophleum; species Erythrophleum fordii. The sequence continues at coordinate 32,298,323 of JAVQMF010000050.1, forward strand.
CCAAAACAAGGAAAAATTCAAAATCAACAATCCAAGAAAAGGAAAGGAAAATAAATAAATGAAATGAAATAAAAATCAAGAAAATTAAAAATGAAAATGTGAAAAAGGGAATAAAACACTTAAACAAACAAACGAGTGAAAAAAGTACAATAAAAGTAAAGAAGTAAAATTAATTCTACTCTTAGCAAATTAACATATACCAAAATAATTTTAACCTCGTTTTATTTGTCAAGAAAAAAAGTGATTTTTATTCTCTTTGCCATTTTCATCCAGGAGATAATACTAGAAGCTTAAATAAAAAAAGAAGGAATAAAATAATAACAAATTTTAAGACCAAAAACAAAACACAACAAAAACAAGAAAAAAAGAAATAACAAAAAAAATGAAACAAAAACCAAATAAAAAAAAAACAAAGAAAAAATAAAAATAAAGAAAAAACAAAAACAAAGCCCAACCAAAATATATTTTTCAACCAGTCGAACTACGTGGACTTTGATCCCTCTCAGAGGGTACGTAGGCTCTAGGCTTTCATCCTAGGTCAAGTCCGTCCTTGTAAATAAATTTTCTTTTCAATTTTTACTTTTTTAATTTCTTTTATTTTGCTTTTCTAATTTTGTTTGTTTAATTTCCTTCTTCCTTTTTCTTTTAATTTTATTTCCTTCATTTTGTTTCTTATCTTGTATATATGATTTGTTACAAGAATTAAAATATATTAAAGACCATATTGATTTTGCACAACTGACTTAGGGTAACTGTTCTTAGTAACGGGTGTAGTGGGGTGCCTAATACCTTCCCCACTCACAACTGACTCCCGAACCTATTTTCTGATTCGTAGACCATTTTTCTTATTTTTCAAATAAAAGGTTTTCCCAAAGTTTTGCCTTTTCAAAAATTAAAATTTTGGTGGCGATTCTACTACTTATCTTAATTCTGATTTCAGTTTTTATTTTCTTTGGAAATTGAATAAAATTTCTTTTCAAGAATTTTTTTTTGTTTAAGCGCCACGCGGTCGCATTTTCGGGTGTGACATAAAACATAATATATTCTTTAATTTTCCATCAAGAATAAATGAATTAATTATGATGCTCTTTAATTAATAGTATATTTGTTAAATGATCGTGCCTTAATTATGCGTAAAATAGTCTGTGTATGTTATTTTAACAGTGAAGTGGTTGGCACGCCAATAGTTTCATACCACTATATAAAATACCGTGGTCTTCTAAATGTAAGGGAATTCATGCTTCTCGTATCATGTCCAACAAAATCATTTTAAATAAATATAGAAAAATCAAAACCATGAAGACCTTCAATTCCCAAACGTACAACTATTTTGTGTTACAAATACTAAATATAAGCACAAGAAAGCGGCAAAGCAGAGGAATGAAGAAAGAACAGCCAGCTATTATAGTAGAATTAATTTAGAACTGGCAAAGTTGCAAGAGAAATGAATGCTTTCCAGAGTGAAAAAATGAATAATGCTAATTCAATCCTATATATAACATGTCCCTAGTGTATTTATAGATGCATGATGACATTTATTGTCAGCGTCAAACATTATAACGAAAGACAAGATTGTATTTAAATCATGAACAAAAAATGCAAATTTAATGAGTTGAGAGTAGTTCGAGTGAAGGGTCAATGCCTGAGTTGTCATGAATCCCTTAGCCGCGGGAGAAAGGAATTTCAGATAAAGGAAGGGCCCTTGACCTTAATCATGTAGCAGCTCAATATTCTCCTTTTTGACAATGTCCTCTCCAACGCTAGTACCAGTATTTTCTCAGTCAAATTTTGTAATCATCTTGGAGGAGAGTTTTTCTGATAAGCTGCCCTGTGATTTCAAGATCAATAATGGAATTGAAACTCCGAAATCCAAGCATAAGGTGTTAAAATCAAATAAAGGAAAAGAACAAAAAAAAAACACCAAGATAGCAATACAAAGACCTCAAAGGCTCTGATTCTAGAAAAGACAGCAACTTTAGATGGACTTGCAACGACTGATTGCCATGGACCAGCGATCGAAAGATTAATACCAGGAAAGCAGGACAGAAAGAGGTCCAATACTAACAAGCTTGTTCAGTAAACTAAAAAGTGTTAAAAAAAAAAAAAGGACCCTCGTGGAAACACATAGTTGGAGTAATTAGAACCAGAGTAAAGCAGTCACATTTCAGCAATTTCTCATCATAGAATGAATACACTAGAATGAGAAATTTAATTATGTTAATCAAAACCTGATTGATGTGTGATAAACATCCACTATATGTTTATTAAAGGAAAAAAAATAAAGTCTTACAGAAGCGGCAACCCTGTAGCAAGATATAAGAACCGTACTGGAAGGTTCTGGTCTAAAGAGAATGAAATAAACAACCGATTTTCAAGGCCCAAAGGACGTACAATTACATTCTTATCCAGAAAAGCTAGTACAGGCAGAAGGGTCCTGTAATGTAGACATTATCTAGGCCCTGAGATATTTTGTGAAGAAATGTAAGAAAAAGCAGTTTGTGAACCACTCGTAGTAGTTGAAGATTTTTGTGCTTGTTGATACACGGTGGGGTCGTACTCATTTTCCTCAGCTATCATGGAAGCCTCTGTAAACCTACGCCCATAAAAGCGCAGGAAATTCAAAGATTCAATCCTTGGCTGGGCCAACGGAGTCCCAACTTCCAACATGCCAACAATGGTAACCATGTTTGGCCTAAGTGTCGGTTCTTCATGAACACAACACAAGGCTATACGAACTAGTTTCTCCACTTCCTCATTTGCAACACGCCCTTCTAGCCTTGGGTCAGCCAACTCAAGGTACGTCGCTTGCTCGTGCATCTCTAATGCAAACAGTGGAAAATAAGCCAATCCTGTCTCTGATGACGTCAGTGAATGACCGCTATAACTGTTACTCTCATCCTTGCTATGGCTTTGTGACCTTAAAGAACAATTTTTCCTTCCACTGACCAGTTCAAGCAATACCATTCCAAAACTATAAACATCAGTTTTCTCTGTGATTGCAGAGTTAGTAAGCCACTCTGGAGCTAGATAACCACGTGTACCTCTCATTGTTGTGAATAAACCAGACTGTTCAGGGCTAAGGAGTTTTGAGAGTCCAAAATCAGATATCTTAGCCTGAAAGTGATCATGCAAAAGAATATTCTCAGGTTTGATATCACAGTGAATGATCTTTTGCTCACACCCGCTGTGCAGATACGCTAGTCCACGCGCTGTTCCAAGTGCTATATCAAACCTCTCTTGCCATTCTAAGACTGGTCCACCACCAAAGAGGGTGCGATCCAGGGAGCCACGATTCATGTACTCATAAATCAACAGACGTTGTCTCCCTTCAGCACAAAAGCCTTTCAGTTTCACCAAATTAACATGGTGAATATTTCCAATAATTGCGATCTCAGTGCAGAAATCTTTTTTCCCCTGATTCCCCAAATTTATTATTTTCTTTACTGCCATAACGGTCTTATTAGGCAGTACTCCCTTGTATACAGCACCAAACCCCCCTGACCCGATTAGAGTCTTAAAATTATCAGTAGCCTCCTCAAGTTCTTCATAATCAAACCTTTTAGGTAAGCCTGGAATATAAATGGGAGCCAGGTCCTCTGAAGAATGTGAGTTGAATTTACCTGATTTTATATCTTTAGTCTTGGAGATTTTCAATCTTCTCAGCCAGAGGAAACCTAGAGCCATAGCAATAATGAATCCAGTAATAGGTATTAGCACCAGAGCAGCCACAGGAAGCCCCTCTTCTTGAGAAGTACGATCATCAGTATTAGTGGCAGATACAACAATAGTTTTAATGTAGCCCAACAGGTCACTTACACCTCCACTGCTTGACAAAGACCCCAACTCATTTTCAAGCATATAGCAAGAACCAGACGAGTTTCCATAGAAAATTCCCAAGCACGAACAATTCCAAGAACACAGATCTTGGCAGATGGTTAAATTCACTCCATATATTACTGGATCAGAGTAGATATTGCCAAAGTACTCCATACCATTCCCAAGTTTCAAATATGAAACAGCTGAAGAATTTGATTGACTATCATAATCAGATGAATTACAAGCCAATGGCAAAGAATAAGAACCATCACTAGGTACACAGCCAGGAAAATTACGTGAGCCTGCATGGAAGTTTGGGGGACAAGAGCAAGTGGGTGTAGAGGATGTAGTGTCATGTGTACATAATCCCACTCTGCCACAAATAAAGGGAGTCTGACAACCATCACCTGGCCCCACAAACTCCTCCTTCCAGTCAGTACCGGAAAAGCTTCCGACAGTAAACTGGCCACTGGGAGCCAATTTGGCAATTCGGAAATCAGCCAGAGGCAAGACCACCGTAAACACAGTCACTGTTCCGCCACTTCCAAAGAGATTAAGACCTGTTCTGTTTATAGCCATGAATTCCGCCATATAATTCGAATCCTTAAAGGCATTTTCGGCCATTGACAACCTCCAGTATGTCTGTCCATGCCACTGGAGTATTGCATCAAATAGAGTAATACTCAACTTGTAATCACCAGTTGACAAGTCAGACTCTGATACCGCACTTGACAGCGATGTCCCAACAGGTAAGCGCTGTCCAATAACAATTGTGTCTGTTGGATGCTGGAAGCTCTCCCAAAGAGAACCATTGGAACGATCAAGTAAGACAAGATTGCCCGTATCAGTTAGTTCTAATGCGTATACTGGTGATTTCAATGGTGGAGTTGACCATTTGAGATTTCCATCATGATCAACAATAGTAATCCCTTTGACAGTCAGATTCATTTTATCAGAACTTGAGATGGGAGCATCACGATTAGCAGACCAAATGATGGTGTTGGATGCCACATGAATGACACACAAATAGAATTTGGATTGTTGATCACCAGGATTGAATATAGCAGCCTCGAAGGTTCCATTGCGGGATGACAAGAAGGTGCCAGATTTATCAATGAGTTGAAGATGTGAAGCAGTGAAATTTGGATTGATATAATCCGAGAAAGTGTAAGCAGAAATGGCAGAAAACATGGCAAAAATGTGAGAGAAGTAAAAGATGGATTCCATCAAGTAGTTTGAGGAAATACGTACAAAACTGCAACAAACAAGAAATGGGTTTGATGAGGGGACAACGGGAGAGAATGGAATTGATCTGTTTGCGTGTTCTCCATTTTTTTCTCTTTTTTTTTCGCCCAACAGGGCTGGCTACCCAGTTCTGCGTTGACTAGTGAACCTCCTAGCCAGTCTACTGCCCCCTCTCCCTACCAAATTGATTCCAATTGATGATCAAGATGGAGATTAATAGATTATTAATTATCTGGCGATTACGTGAGATAGGTACTCAAGAATAAAAATTTCAGAGCTGTATTACCTATTCTTTTTAAGTAATTGTCGTCTTTCAACACCATATCTCTATCGTATCTTACATCATCTTGCCATAGTAATGTCTTCAAATGCTATGCCTACAGGGCTATAATCATCATCCGTGAATTATATTGTTTATTAATATACAGTTCGCTATTCAAAGTTGTGAAGACTTGGGTGCCAGCCTGACGTGAGTAGGCACTCATGTTTTCAGAAATAATTGCTATTGCACCACTCAGCGGCTCATGTTTTCAACACATTCACTTTCAGCTTTTAAAAATGGAAAAAACTGGAAGTAAGAGACAAAACACACACACACACAAATAATTCTTCTTATATAAAAAAATAAAAACAGAAGGGAAAATAACAGATAATTGTAAACAAATGAAACGCTTGATAATGGAGAAAGCATCGAACATCTTGTCTGCATTATGTAAAGTTGGGGCATATAAATATTAGTACCGCCAACGAGAGCAGATTTGAGGAATTGGAGCAACCAACAACCCCAACTGGGTCAATCATAAAATGCATAAGGAATCGCTTTTCCTCATAAGCAACATTCACTGTCCACGAACGGAGAGATATGAGCACACTATACCGGCGTTGATGAAAAGAACAATAACCTTTGATTTGACGGGTAATGGTTTGATGAGGAGAACTGAAGAAGAAGATGATGGATGATTTGGCCAAACGACAAATTTGATTTCTATGCGTCCAATGATTCTATACCTGCCGTAATTTTTTTAAAAAGTATTATATATATATATATATATATGTATGTATGTATATTTGGTTCCCACGACAAACTGAGTTTTTGGATGGCTTGGCCCCTGGAAACCAAGGCCTATTATTCCTATTGGCATGGCTTTACGTTGATCTATTATTGAACTCCATTATATTAGAGCTTTTGATATTTCACGTGGAGATATCCATGAATGAAAATGATAAGAACAGATATTATCTTAGCCACAAAGTCAAGAAATGTTTTGGAAATATCCATGAATGAACTTCGTAGTTGATATGATGATAAGACTATGAAAGCTAAGATGTATTTGAAGCAATGGAATTCTCAGCTATATATATATATATATATATATTTGTATTTTTTTTATTTACCAATACGATTTGTATTATTCGTTTCATTAAAACATTATTTGTTCTTCTTATATTCTAATATCGAATCTTTTATGGGATTAATTTTCTGGCCCTAATCTCTTATGAAAAAGAGTAATACTATATTTTTTCTTTCCCCAATCAACATATATAAGTTTCTTTTTGAAAAAAATACATATGATCCCTGAAATTTAGATGCATTATGTGCAATATCATAAAAGTAGGTCATATTAACCCAAAAAAAAAGTGGTCAACATCACAATATGTTGCAACATATGCAATAAATTATTTGACCAAATACTTCATTGAATAAACCACATCTAGAGCATGGAACATCACTATTTGTTTATTTAATATATAAACAATAGGCAGTGGTAGACGGAAGGTCCTCGGGATACGGCGAGCCATTCGGTGGCTGCCAATTTGCATTATGCTAGAGAGTGGAAGAAATCCCGCTTTAAATAATGATTTATTGAATTTTTAATAAAATTTAATAATTTACACTGTTAATTATTACTTAAACTTAAATTAAAATGTGTGTTAACCATAATTATTTTATAATTTCTTAATAAAATCTAAACTTATTATATTATAATAGACCATTAGCTCTCTGTATTTGAAAGATAAAAATTGTATAATTAATGTAAAGAGATAAAAATTTCAACAATTTTCTATTATTATATTTAAAAGTGTTCACAAATTTTATTCAAAATTATCTTTTTAAAATAGCATTTTTTTATAATAAAAATTTTAAATAATCTTAAAAATACACGTTACAACCTTAGATACGTTTAAGATTTTATTTTCATAAATCCTCTTCACACTAATTTAACCTAAACCGATGTAAGTTTATGACTATAACAATTTCATTCCAACAAGTTTCGTGCCCCACAACTACACCTGCAGCAAGAGTCCACGCGACCATAATGTTGAAACTTGAAATTTGAAACAGTCTTTATTCATTTTTTTTTATATGGATAGGATAAATAAATTATTCAAATTATTTATCATTTACAAAAAATAAATAAACTTAATATATATATATATATACACACATATTAAATATATGTTTTAATCAATATATTTTAATGTATACTAAAATATATTTTTTGATAAATTTTATTTTTGAAATTTTTTATCTACATTTTATATATTAGATCTATTTAAGAAATTTTCTATCATTAGGTTTGGTGATTTATGCCTTCGACATATTTGACTGCTGCTCAAAATTATCTAATAGCTACATAATCAACGTCGAGGTTTTTATAATAATTAATGCAGGCTATACCAGGGGTGAAGTTAACTATTTCCCAAATTCTTTCACTCTTTATTGAAGACTCTTATGTCTGAGTTTTGATTTTTCCCAATCACAAATTAACTGTCTGTAATATAATTAAAGAAAAATATAGAAAATAGATATAAAAAAATACACTAAGTCTCATACACATTTTTATCTTTCTTTATCACTTTTGTTTGGTTTGTTATAAAGGTAAAAAATTTTATTTTTAAATTATATGCAATATTTATTATGTTCTTATAATTATTATTTAATAATATCTATCAATTTTTATTAATTTTTTAAAATTAGAAGTATAAATTTTATTTTCTCTCCTACTTATTTTTTTATTTTTTCTTTTATATTATTCATCTTAATGAGCGTAATTGCACAATATCTAATTTTTATTATCTCTCAATGTCTTGGTTGTGAAAGGCCCACTTGATTGACTTTTTAAGTTGAACTCTCTCAGCCGCACACTTGTCATTCTATTGATTAGAGAATATATATATACGATAGACTAACGGCATGTCGAATGGTTTGGAAAAGAAAGGTAATAAAAGAGAGAAAGAGATGGAAAATAAGAAAAAATTGTTTAAAATATTAGAGATGCAAAGATTAATAGATTCTGAAGATACTATTCACATGCATCGTTGATCCCATCCAAAATTTGAAAGAAAGTTATAATTGAAGATAAAAAAGTGGAGAAAAAATATTATTTTGTGGCAAATGATAGTAATATTTTATATTAAAGGAATTTGAATTTTAAAATTATTTTGAAAAATTTAAATATAAAAAATTTTAACTTAAAATCATGAACTATACTTTTTTTGTGCAATTAAAATTTTTTATTCCTGAATTTCTCAAAATAATTTAAAAATTTAAATGCTTTCAATACAAAATTATAAATATTTTTAATTTAAGATTCTCAACTATATAATTTTCCTTTTTTGTTTTATGACAATAAAAAAATTAATTTTTAATATTTTTTCTCTATGGTATTTTGATCATTTGTTTATATTTTATTTTATTTTTATACTATTTTTACTATACCAAATATCAAAATAGAAATGTATTCTTTTTTTTTTTTTCAATAAAACATGAAATATCTACCTTAAATTTGAACTCATTGTTGTTTTTGTCTCCATAGTCTTTCTGCTTATATACATTGTGCCTAAAGAGCTCCATGAAATACTTATCCTCCAAATCCTTTACATAAATTGGTTGTCTACGTCGGGGTGGAGAAACAAGCCTAATAAAGATTGGCTATTTATGAAAAACATCTTCTCCAATGCGTGGCATCTCATAACCTTTATTCCTATTGTTATGCACGATTAGATCTTTAAATTAAATTACCATCTCTTTGAAGTGCCTCTTTAGATATTAGAATTAGTGATCTATCTACTACTTTATAACTTTGATTGTCACCTTAAAATCTATTCTAAATCGCGAAGTTTTAAGCCTCCTACAAGAACTACTATTTGTTTTAACTAGTTCACTTGCTATCAAGGTAAACAAGTTGATAGACTTTGGTACCAATTGACGCAGCATAACATGCATAAAATTAAAGAATGCATTTGCATAAGATGCAAAAGAACTTAAAGAATAAATTTTGAGATTGAATAATTTCTTTTTTGATAAGTAACTCACAATAACATCTTATGGTATTTATGGGAAATCTTAGTAAATTCTAATAAATAAAGAAATAACTTCTAATTAAGAGAAGATAAAAAAAAGCAAGCACTATAAAACAGAAAAATTCCAAGAATATGAACGTTTTTAGAAACAAGAAAACACTTAATCCTTTCACAATAGAAATTTCTTAGAAGTCAAACAAATAATAAAAATCAAGCCAATTATTTAAGCTTTTGCTTTGATTTCTAACAATCGAATTGCCCCAAGTACTTGTTTACTAGGCACTATGCATCACCATCACTTGAATCTCACCCTTTACCTTCTTTACCATGGCTTCTTTGTTTGAATGATCCTAAGTGGATATAGGGTGTTGTTGAAAGCCTTTTTATGCGACGTTGGAAAGAAGAAACAGGGGTAGGTGAATGGTAAAAATATTATTATCTTAATTAAGTTTGCGTGGTAAATGATAATAGAACTATGATATTCTCCTCTTCCTCGTAAAAGAAACGTTGTTAATAATTAGATAAATGAATTGAGAATTACTATCTCATTAATTCAATAAACAATTTAATTTTAAAAATATTAGTTAACATAAATTAGATAGAGTTATTACAGAACAAGACTGTATAACGTGGCTGATCTATAGACTAATTTAAGAAAAAAATTATAAGAACTAATTTAAAACTTAAATAAAGTATGGGATCAAAATGATTAACTTTTTTTGTCTGACAAACTTGCATTTAAGGATTCAGATCTTATAAATTTTATAATAATTAATCTTAAAAATTGAAATTATTTTCAAAAATTACAATTTTTATTAAATTTTAAGAAATTTATTATTAAATTTAAAAGATTTATTGTTGGATATAAAAAAATTTAACATTTTTTTTACTTATAATAGTAAAATTTTTAAAAATAATAATAAATTTTTTAAAATTTAATGATAATTATAGTTCTTAAAGGTAATTTTAACTTTTAAAATTGTTTATTATAAATTTTATAAGATTTGGATCCTTAAATATAATTTTTTTTAAATTCTAGTTTTATTTAAAAAATATATAAATTAGCCTTGCAATGCACTCATGTACCACGTGGCTGATAGATTACCATAAAAGCAAAAGAAAGCTTCTCAGTTTCCTTGTAGGATAAGATACTTTGATGCAATTCCTGCACGGTATCTTCTTCAAGTTGGGCCACCTTCTTTCCTTCTACCCCTCTCCCTATTTATTCTCCAATCTTTTTATTTCCAAGTTATTCCCTCCTATATCCCGCTCTTTAAAAAAAAAAAAAGCATTAATGGGTAACAGCTAACAAGTGACTACTGGGAAGATAATGTTTACCCGAGGGAGTTGTTTAATTTACATATAAACTAGCGTGCTATCTTGTATTGTTATGTATTCATAATTTGATATAAAAAAATGTGACTTAAATAGATTAATTTTAAAATATTACCAATAATTCAAATGTGATAAAATTTAATATCACATTAGAAAACGCTTCTTACTATTTACAATGAATGAGTTGCATAAATTAAATAGTATTAAAATACCATCAAGTAATTGAGAAAAAAATAACCAAAATAAATATGGAGAAGAAGTTTAACCAATTTTAATGTATTGGTCCTAATAATACAACTATGTCTGTATATAAATTTAGCATGCTTGATATTTGAAATTATAATAGTATAAATAAATCAGATAATCAAAGAAAATAGCAGAGCTATATTGATCATTAAAATGATTGGTACAATTAAATTAAATTATAAATTACTTATTGTGATTTTTTATGTGTACCATGAGTATATTAGGTAAAAAAAACAAATTTAGATTTTGCTTTTTGAGAAAAGTGTTATTAGTATTACTGATATATATATATATATATATATATATATATATATATATATATATATATATATATATATATATATATATATATATATATATATATATATAAATTTACCTTCAAAATATATGTTAAGAAACCTTTTTTATTTAAATTTTTTTTCCACCAAATGTTACTTATTATTGTAGAACAAAAAAATAAAATATTATTAAAAGAAACGTATTTATGTAAATCTTTAATATAATAATATTGAATAGTATAACTCATTGGGAATAAAGATTTTCCATGTAAAAAAAATCAGCCAACTTAAAAAATAATGTATCAACGAAGAAATTTAGAAAAATTAGGCAACTTTATCAAATATTTGTTTCTTAAATGTTCAATTAAATCAAATTATTGACAAAAAATCAAGAAATATACGCAAAACTGGTCGCTCTCGAAATTCGTGCACGTGACACAAAATTAATCGAAGAAGGGGAAAAAGAAGGCTACTCCGTTTGGGTGACGAGTTGTTAACCACCGCAACCCCAATTCACCGAAGAGTCCACAAAGGGCCAACCCAGAGAAACACGTGTCGCAAGATCCATGCATCTCAAATTTCACTGAGAGAGCTCATATACACAGTACACACAAGAACAAAAGGTGGGGAGGATTGGGATTATGGGAATAGGAAGGCGCAAAAGAAAAGTAAAGAAAGGAAAAGAAAAGAAACAGAAGTTAGGGAGAGAGGGAAAGGGAGGGGGGAGAGAGACAAAGGGATCGAGAGTCGGCGCCCCATGTTCCCGCCGACCAATCATAATGCCTGTATTTTTTCCACCTTCTAAACTCTAACCTTAACTCCTCTCTTTCTCTCTTTCTTATTAACACTTTCATAAGCCCCATCTCGCTCATTTCATTCTCTTTCTCGGCTTCTATTTTTCCTTTTTTTTTGGTTTCTTCTTTCTTTTGTTTTCGGTTCTTCCGTGTATGTTTTTTTCTTCAGTATCGGAAGACTCCCGGATTTTTTTTACCCTTCGTTTTTAATCCCGTCTTTTGATTTTATACATTTCGGGTTTCTCCGTTTGTTTATCTAATTTTTTCGTACAATTATGAGGGCCGCCGTTGAATCATCAAGGGTAGAGAGGTTAGATGATGGGGAAAAGGAGAAGAAGAAGAAACGCCGATCCAATCGTCGATCCAAACAAACTTCTGCATCCTCAGGTACCCTTTTACTTTATCTGTGTCCTTCAGTTCCTTTTTTTTTTTTTCTTTCTCTAATTGTAATTAGAGGGTCTTAGATATTTCTGCATCTAGCTAGGAGAACAAGTTTCAACTTTCTCCTCTTTAGGTTTAAGCTCTATGTCTAGGAATGTGGCCGGATTGGGAATAACTGGCGGGGCATGGTTTTCTTCCAGTTTATTTGTTAGAGGATGGGATTTTCAGTTGAGCAGAAGGGTTTCTGTTGGTACTTTTCTCCTTGTCACTGTCTGGTTGATCTTGCCCATCCCGGCTCGTTTTATCAACGAGTGACATTGTTGCTCCCTTGTCTCACCTGGCGAGGGTATCTCTTCCTATCACAAATCATCTTGTTACTTCTATATGGCTATACAGCTGTATATCTATATGCCGTCACTTCCTATGAGGGAAGTAAATTCGCGTAGAATAAGAAACCTCTGATTTTCTACTAAAATGTGGGACGTTCTTTTCTCTTCGATCGTCTAGACTAACTGTTTCAGATAGATATTGATCCGGTTGCTGTTCGATTTCGGTGGTTCCAATTTTACTGGACATAATTTTTCGCAAATTCAGGCAATGCAAAACCCACTGTAGTGGGTCAGTGTACATGCTGCCACTTAAGCTTTGTTCTTTTAATCGCAAATTGTGAGTTATGTATTTCTGAAGCGGTTCTAAGAAATTTTCTACCTTGAAACCATCTTCCGTACTACTTTTAATGGCAAGTTATTTCTCGTTTTATTTTTAATAAATGCATAAACACAATATGTAATTCGTTTTTTTCCCCCCCTTCTCTACCCCTTACAATTTTCCCTTTATGATAGCATCTTGTAATTCTGTAAATGAGATACACGGGGTGTCGTTGGAGTGCTCAGGAAACATCAGGACACCTGCACATGCAACTTCTTTGTCAAACAACCCTTCATTGAAGCAGCAGGAGATCAAGATTTGTTCCCCTAATGAGCAAGGGCTGTCCAGAGCATCAAATGTGGCTTTCACTTCAATGCCACCAATGCATATCAATGAGCATCAAACGGACCCTGTGGATTTGCAAAATATTCAACTGCATGGTGGAGGAGTGTGCTCAAAATCATATTCCGAGCCAGTTGGCTCATCAGGGACTTATACAAACAAAGACCTGTTCCCTTCTGGTCAGACGGGGGTTTGTGCCCAGAGAAGTTATTATAGTCCACACTGGTCGATGGAGGCTGTTGAGAAGGCTTTAGAGGTTAGTACAGTAGTGGGTTTTTGTTTACTGAAAAAAAATTAAGTTGCAACAATTCTTTCATAAAACCTTTGGTCGCTTTTTTGTTTCTTTTGCAGAAGGGTGATGTTTTTAAAGTCCTGTTTCATGTCAATGCTCACAACAGACTTGAGGTTTCTAACATTCTATAACTTGTCTCTTTTTGGTCTTGGGGTTGACTTCATTGTCAGTTTAGTGCTTCTCATGCATTACTTTGATGATTGAAGATTTTTGTTCTGCTTGTAGGCATATTGTAAAATTGATGGAGTGCCAACAGATGTTCTCATTAGTGGAATTCCTGCCCAGAATAGAGCTGTAAGTGTGGAATTTTATTACAAAGTCTTCTTGAGGTGTTTTTTTTAATTTAAATGGAAAGACATTTCTTATTAGTATGCAGTTGAACATATCAGCTGCCAATGATTCAAATCATGATGTCTTCTGTGTGGACAAAGATCCATGTTTGGGCCTGCGTGAGGGGTGTCTATACAGATGCATATTAATGCTTTGTGTGTCTCTTGTTTCAGTGTAATGAATTTTGCTTATAGAGAGGCTATTTACAATGTGCCTCATAATGCTTATCACTCCGTGGCTGCTTTTTTTTTAGGGGTGGTTGGTGGGTTGGAATAACACTCTTTGAGCTGCCTGCTAATTATGATTATTTTTCTTGGGGTGTGTTGCTACTGATTATACATCAGCTATGATAATCTTGTGTTTCTACTATCACATGGCTTTTAGATAGAGTTATGGTTAATTGTTATCGTAGCAGGAATGTGCCTTGTACTTCTAGTTGGAGAAAGTGTCTGATGATTGTTCTGTGTAGGTTGATGGTGATATTGTTGCAGTTAAGATAGATCCTTTGTCATTGTGGACTAAAATGAAAGGATCAAATGGTACTGGTAATATTACTGCATCACCAGAAGATTGTAACCTGCTCACAGAAGATAATGAAGTGGAGGGGAATATATCTATAGGGAAAGGTAAGGTAGATGCTGAATCTGAGTCTGCTAATTACAGAAGCTGCCCTGGTGAAAAGAAGGAGGATGTTAATCATGACCCCACTACTTATGGAAGTATTCCTTATCCTGAAACAAAATTCTCAAATAAGAATTATGCTTCCCCCGTTTCAACTACCCCTTTAGATCCACTTGGACCAGCTTGTCACGATGGTCTTGATGCAGCTTCTGATCACTTAAATATCAGTTCTTGCAGTGGACAGGGTGAAGTTATTAATGCAGTGGAAAACATGTGTTTTTTGGTTAATTCTTACCCTTCTAAAAGACCAACTGGCAGGGTGGTTGCGATTGTTGAGAGATCTCCACGTCGAGAGTCCGTCATTGGTCATCTTAAAGTTATGTCAGGGTTTTCTTTTAGGGACATAAGCAGAAAAGATGCAAAGAAGAGTAAAAAATTGGTTTGTGAGTGTGAGTACATCCAGTTGATGCCAACTGATCCGAAGTTGCCAAAAATGATGATTCTTGTTAGAGATTTGCCTAACTCCATAAAGAAAAGGCTGCAAAGTGGGGATGCAACATTTGAAATGGATCTGGTAGCTGCACGAATTGATAACTGGTTTGAAGAAAGTCCTTTTCCTCAAGCTCACATCTTGCATATTTTTGGACGAGGTGGTGAAATTCAGCCGCAATTAGATGCAATTTTGTTTGAAAATGCAATCTCTGTGTCTGAATTTTCACCTGAAGCTCTGTCCTGCCTTCCAAATGTTTCTTGGGAGGTGCCACAGGAAGAATTTCAAAGTAGAATGGATCTTAGAAATTTGTGCATACTTACCATTGATCCCTTAACTGCCACTGATCTGGATGATGCACTGTCCATTGAGAAGTTATCTAATGGAAGTTTTAGAGTAGGTATCCACATTGCTGATGTGTCATACTTTGTCTTACCTAACACAACCTTAGATAGTGAGGCTCAATCTAGGTCAACAAGTGTCTATATGGTGCAAAGAAAGTTACCAATGTTGCCAGCATTGTTTTCAGAGAATATAGGTTCACTTAATCCTGGAGTCAATCGACTTGCAGTTTCCATGCTTTTGGACATAAACCTTGATGGGGATGTTTTAGATTGTTGGATTGGCCGTACTGTGATACAATCTTGTTGTAAGCTTTCTTATGAACATGCACAGGACATTATTGATGGGGTTATTGATGTTGAAAGTTTGAACACAATAGGAGATCACTATCCTAAGGTACATGGTTGTTTTGAATGGCCTGATGTTATCACGTCTGTGAAGAATCTTTATGAAATTTCAAGAGTTTTGGAAGAAAAGAGGTTTAATGATGGGGCTCTACGGCTTGAAAGCCCCAAAGTTGCTTTTCTGTTTGATAAATATGGAGTACCTTATGATAGTATCCTCTCAGAATGGAAAGAATCGGATTTTCTTGTTGAAGAATTTATGCTTTTGGCTAATAGAACAGCTGCTGAAGTCATATGTAGAGCATATCCTGATGGTGCATTATTGCGGAGGCATCCCGAACCTAATTTGCGGAAGCTGAGAGAGTTTGAAGCATTTTGTCATAAACATGGGTTAGAACTGGACACTTCTTCATCTGGCCAGTTCCATTGGTCATTAGAGCAGATCAGGGAAAAGCTCAAGGGTGATCCTACACTTTGTGATGTTCTTATTTCATATGCTAAAAGGCCAATGCAGCTGGCGTCATATTTCTGTAGTGGGGATTTAAAGGACAAACAAAATGGTTGGGGTCATTATGGATTGGCTGTCTCTGTTTACACTCATTTTACCTCACCTCTGCGGCGGTATCCTGATATTATTGTTCATCGGACACTACTTGCTGCTATAGAGGCTGAGGAAATGTATCTGGAGCATGAGAAGACATTCCAGGCTAACAAGGGAGAGGAAGTGCGAGAAAGATATTTTACTGGTATGAACTTCGGTAAAGAGGCTGCAGAATCTGTGGAAGGGAAAAACCTGCTATCAGCTGCAGCGTTGAAGCATGGAGTTCCGTGTACTGAATTACTTGCAGATGTTGCTGCTTATTGCAACAGGAGAAAGCTAGCTACTAGAAATGTTAAGGATGCTTGTGATAAACTCTACATGTGGGTTCTCCTCAAGAAGGAGGTATGTTCTTTTGACATTATTCTGTTAATATGTTGACCTTATTTCATGCAGTATTAGATTATTTGATCCTTTTTTAATTATTGCAGTTGAGAAAAAATTCTAGTGCATACTTGATGTGAGTGTGGCTAGAACTCATTTCTTGGAGAAAGCTTTCTGCATTATGCTTGTTTTGCTGCTTTTGGCTAGTGACTTCTCATCAGCCCTGAAAATTCTTTTGAAATTCACCTTGTTCTATTTTATGCTTGGAAAGAACAGATGACCGTGGTCTTCATTTATCTTTAAATTAGGTCTCTGAAGTCTTAAGTATTGTGAAAATGACTGTCCTTTTTGAGTGATTTGGTCCTAACCAAGTAGATGTTATAATCTAGTAAGTGATAACTTATGATGTCATCGAGATATCTTCTATAATAACATGGCTTTCAGATATAATGCTTACCCAACTGTTCAATTAGCTAATCCCTCATTTGGTGTCACTTCTGTTTTGGTTGAAACTGTTGTTTGTAATAACTGATTGAGTAGTCCTTTGTTGTTCTTGCCATGTTTTATGCCTATGACTCATTCTTGAATATTTTCCTCTGCAATTCAAGTTGGCTCATCTTCTGTTCTGCAGGTGTTATTATCAGAAGCAAGAATATTGGGACTGGGCCCAAGGTTCATGTCAATTTATGTTCAAAAGCTAGCTGTAAGTGACTTATGCCTTCTAACCACATGCATTTCTAGGTTGCACGGTTAGGGGCAGAGGGGTCAAGGTATCTTGACAAAATTGTTTCTTTTGAACTGGAAAAGCTTCTGGATCCTCACGGGTACATGAGAAAGGGTTATATATAGTGTTTTAGAGTCAATACTTGATATTGTGAAGCAGTTAATTTTTCATATCTAGGGGTGGATTGTAAAGTTTGAATAAGCTGCGCGTTCTGTGAAGGGAATTAGAGTATCCTAGTGCTATCTGAAAGAATAAGGTATTTGAGTCATCACAAAAAATTGGGCTTTGCTTGGGCCTATATTTGACTGTTAAGGACATAAACTATATAATACTATATGAATTAATGAATGTCTATAAAATTTAAATTACAATAAATATGCCTTAGACCCAAAACATAGAATTTGCTTATATTCAACTCTTGACAATAAACATTTATAAATATTCTCTCAGAAGTTCTTTCATAATTATGTAACTTGATGCAATCCAATACTTTTTTTGTCGCGTGTTCATCATGCCTTTCTTCTTGTTTCTGATTC
The DNA here is from genome assembly GCA_032878935.1 of Erythrophleum fordii. Taxonomy (NCBI): domain Eukaryota; kingdom Viridiplantae; phylum Streptophyta; class Magnoliopsida; order Fabales; family Fabaceae; genus Erythrophleum; species Erythrophleum fordii. The sequence continues at coordinate 32,316,314 of JAVQMF010000050.1, forward strand.
TTTTGTGCCTTTTCATGTTCAGATTGAGCGGCGCATATATTATGATGAAGTTCAAGGCTTGACTGTGGAATGGCTTGATGCGACATCCACTTTGGTGCTTAGCATGTGTACTGATAAACGTGCATTTAGGAGAGGTAGCCCTGGTAAATGGAGGGCATTTGAAGAAGTTGTGTTGCTCTCTTGTCCGTATGACATGAAAGACGACAAGGATGGTTTTAATGAGCGTGATGCAGTGAATACGGGAGATGGTATTGCTGCCATGGAGGGGGATTTCAGTTCCAGATCAGACAGTTCAGGGACTGAAATTGATCCTGCAGTTTTCCCCCTCACTCTGCGTCTTCTTTCAACGGTTCCAGTAGCACTTCATGCTGTTGGTGGTGATGATGGACCTCTTGATATTGGGGTGAGGCTGTACATGAGCTCCTATTTAAGGTAAGTTGGTAGTTTTGAGGCTGACCCTGTGTGCAGAGATGAGGAGGCAGGCAGATCTTTATATGGGATGGACTAGCTCCATTGTAGATAAGTAGTGTATAGTTCGATATAGATGGGGAAATTATATGGTCCGATTTGCTTATGCTTTATGAACATGCTTAATCAATAATTTGGGAGGTGTAAATAAAGATGGGGATTTTGTTGTAGCTTCGGCCATAGCATCTTTTTTCAACAGAAGCTGCATGCTGGAATGGGCGCTTGTTTTTGTTGGCCCGTTCCGTCGACTTGGTTAATATTTGCCCATTTTCGGTTCTCTGATATAGAGGCTGAGAGCCGAAATTCATGCTACCTTTATATTTTCGTTTGACTGCGGCCCAATAATTTTTTTGATTTTGGGTGGCCACCTCTTGTGTTTGTAATTTGATCTTTGGGACATATTTGTATTTTTAATTCATATTTTTATCATCGTCATCTCTCTGGGGGTTAAATCCTTTGATTTCTTGATTTAGTGTATGTTTCAGTGTGTCTTCATCGCTAAGGCTCCATTAACTTGTGAAACTGACAAAGAAACCCTTTCCTTTTACTCGCCCACAATTGATTATGCCAACAGGTTACCCAAAAAATAAATATAAATAAAGAACTAAGGATGAAGTATCAATTAGCAGAAGACAGAAAAGAGTATTATATTTGCTACGACCAGTTCTTATATTGTGTTTTTTCCCCATTGTAAAAGATGATAGAACAAGATGGGTTCTCCAAGTCATTTATTAAATACACATAAAGAATACAATTTAAGGAGGGAAAAAAAACAAGACGATCAGTATATATTAATCAAATATATTAACGCTAAGTGGCTAGTAGCTAGACTTTTTTGTTGAATATATCTTGTTTGTACACTTTCTTACCCTTATAAATGTAACTAGCATGGAATTCTATCGACACGGGATTGAATGTACAATTTTTTTATCCCAAAAAAAAGAGATTTTAAGGAGAAAAAGAGATTTTAAGAAAAAACAATGAAAGAAAATTGGCACGTAGCTCAAGATTGAAGTTGTATTCACCATGGGTTATAAATAGTGTAGTTAACAGTGAAATTAGACAATATATTGATTCTTGACAAAATAAAGAATCAGAACCAAAAAAAAAACAACAGTCGAATGATTATATTTTTCTTTTTATCAATTTTTTGGCTCAATGCAGCATTTTCTTTTTCAGTGCTTTACACATTTATAAACAAAAAGATTGATATAATTTTTGTGAATTATAAATTTAATTAAAATTTTGAAATTTAAATTTTAAAATATAACACTTTATTATATTAAATTATCATTAAAAAAATAAAACGTTACAGTTAAAATTAGCATCTCAAAATTACTTGACACATAATGTTTATCATTTTTTTAAAAAAATTCTTTTTGCTTAAGATATAACATGTTTTTTAAACGTTGATTTTAATCATATGTGATGTTTTCCTTTTTTTTTTTTTTCTTCCTAACAATTTAGGAGTTAAACGATAAATTTGTAAAATTCATGTACAAGTTTCTGCTTTCCCCTGTAATGACTTGAATACATGTTTCCTCTCGGCTTTATTGTGCGTAAATGGTTATAACGCGAGAGCGAGAAAACTGAAAAGAGAGAGAAAATTCAGATATGAGAGGAACCGGAGGGCCGCTACTATGCATCGGAGATCTCCTCAACGATGTCGGTGAGGAAGAAGATGTGGTTTCAGCTCACTATCCCTCACTGTCTTTCTCTTCGTCTTCTGCTTCTGATTCAACCCTCGCTCCTGATATCACCAAACTCTTCCAGGTTCTGTTCCCCCCACTCTCTCTTCACTTTACCTCGTATCGTTGATTTAGGGATTCCCTACGAATCGCTCTGTGTTACATCTGTTTCCGATTTAGATCTCTATTTCGACTAGGAATTGAAATTTAACCAATTTTCTTGATCATAACCATATATTCAAATCTAGTTAACAGTACGGATAATTTTGAGCACTTCTAATCTATTTGCTCTTCAGAAATTAAAGGGTCTTGATATTTACTTGAAGAAAACTTTTTCATCATCGAAATTCGCCTACTCATTTCAGGAGAATTACGAGCACTTGAATAAGGCACTTGCTGGTACAGATCATTCTTGGACGGCTCTGACACTAAAGGTAATTACAGTGTATCATTGTATCTGAAGCTGTTATCGCATTATAGACGAAGCATACATCAATTATGAAAGCCTGAAGTATGTTTGCTCAGTGTTGCGTCTGGAGGATTTACCTGTTGGTTATTACACCATTTTAAATCAGCTTTCAATTGTCCATACTCCATACTAGTCCTTGTGCATTTTTTACATTTTGTGCTTTAATGTACCATTGATCCTCCTCACTATTCATCTGTCCTCTATCCCCAGTTTATTTATTAATTTTCTTCAGTTGTTTGGACTATCCAGCTATGTATGGCTCTAGAAAGTGCAAACGAGCTGGTTCAGTGTACCAACTCAAGTGTTGGATTGTTCTCAGAGAAGGTTGGAGAGCTTCAGAAAATTGTCAAGAGAGGCGATTCTGCCATCGCAGCAGCAAAGGCAGTCCATGTTAATCTAGATGACGACAAAGGTGCCTTTATTGACAGTGGAAAATTCAAGTAATTCAAGTCTTACAGAGAAACTAGGTTAGTAAAGTTTTACATGATTTTTTACTACTCGACAATACAAATGTACCGTTGCTATTTAAGAGAGCAAGACATCCGAATTGAAAAAGGTATGTAAAATGGTTTTGAGTAGATCACTATAATTTCTGTCATTTAAGTGTCGAAGAGTCTTGTTTGTTTACTGTGCTATTGCTTGTTTGCTTTTCTTTTTTCTTTTTTTCTTTTCGGCATGTTGGCGACATAAGCACAAAACTGGGGTCATTTGTCAATAGGAACAATAGTTGTGTAGCATGCCAGTGCTTAGTACCACGTCTCTTTCTAAAGATTACATCTACCTGTGGCCTATATGAGCTAACTTTGTGATTCAGGTATGTGAACCCCAAATTAAACGAGAAATCACTTGAATATGGCGTTGGTCTATGGTTGTTCTGGATGCAAAACTAGACTAATTTGATTGTTGATTGATATGATCAAATATTTACCATTGAGCCAAAGTAGCTTTTAGTCAGAGCGCAATTTTATTTCTTGACTCCTGGCAGCTTGGGAGACTCAAACCCACGACATTATTCTGATACCAGTTAATAGGATCAAGCAGTAGCTACCAGGCCGAAAGTTATAATTTTTAGTTAAGGCGCAACTTTATCTTTTTACTCCATCGTAGTACAAAGCCCCTTACTAAACAATAGGTGGGCATGAGGGGTTGTACCATATTCACAATTTTATGAGAATATAGGTCGCATGAATAATAAATTAATAAGTACATTGTCATTCTCATGATGAAGGAAATTAATTATCAATTATTAAAATTTATTCTAATATTTAAATTATCAAATTGAAATGAAATTGTAAATATAAGTTTAAAAGTAATAAAATATTCTAAATAAGTACTAATTATTTATTAAAAAAGTTTTGAAATTTAGAATTTTCTATTTACATTTTGAATATTAGTTGGAATAAATTATTGTAACCAAATTTAATTGAATTAAGTAGGTGTGTTCATTGGTCGTTAGGCTCGAGGGGTTTGCTCTAACCTAGGTTGATCGGGTCAGGCCGGGTCGAACCAAAAATATAAATGAGTAGAATTTTAAACAAAATTATATCGGATCAAGGCGGGTTATAGCAAAAACATGTTCTACCCAACCTGACCCAGTAATTATTATTTTTTAATTATTAATATCTTGTCATATTATACTTTTTTTATTTTTACTTTGTCTTACTCTCTCTGCATGCTGCAACTTTTACTAACTACCCAAACTCTTCTAACTTCTTAATTGTTTTTATTATTGACGTACATGTTTATTGATATTTTTTTTGTTAAATAATTAAAATGCACATATTTATGTAAGACTAATTATACTAGTATAACTTGTGTTTTGCTGGATAATATTGAGCTATTTTCTTATTGAAATTATTTTATTAATAAAAACATTAGGATTCTAGAAACTCATTATTTCAAAATATATGCCTATAAGTTTATAAATAGATATTTTTATATTACAAGTATCAATTCATTAAAAAAAAATTGGCTCGGGTAATTCTAATCTACTCTAACCCAATATAAAACGAGACTTATTAAAGTCGGATTGAGCCACATGCATAAAACAAACTTGATATCTTAATCGAATTGAGCATCGAGCTTACTAAATGCTCGATTTGGACCTACCCATAAACAATCCTAAGATTAATGACAATGTTGCTAATATAAATAAAATTTTCTCGAGATAAATTATTATGTGTATATTAAGTTTATGTTTATTTTCATGATCATACACTAAATACAAACTTATTATATACAAGGAACCAATGTAAGATAATACTCATAAATTGTCCAAATGCATCTTATATCTTTATAAAATTGTCATTTAAGTCTACTGTTTTAATGGTCTCTACTGCAATTGACATTTCGATACTCTCATAATACATCAAATAAACGATGACTAGTTATTTATAAACAAGATAAAAAAAGTAATAAGTTAATTCGATTAGAATCGTCACAAGAGAATTCTTAGTTCAAATTAATTAGTAAACAAATTTATTTAAATTCTAGAGCTACAATCTAATTATACATTATCTCAATCAGCAATAAAACAACAATAAAAATAAATAAATCTAGCATTTAAATACAAAAGAGAGAGGTAAGAATGAAACTAATGGCAAATTTGAGTGATTTTTCAGTACAAATTTTAGATCTTCAATAAAATCTCAGTATATTCCTTTAAGTCTCTTATGCTACTATGTATCTTTGTGTCTCATCTTTTTCCTTTGTCTTCTCCTTTAAAGGTTTAAAGCTACGTCACAAAAAATCTTAATTTTAATCGAATACAAACAGTCTATGTCGATTCAATTATTTACATGATTTACCCATGTTGTCTTCTAGTAATTCACTTGATTTAAGGCTTTCTCACACGTCTATGAAAATTTATACAGCTTGTCTATGTAAGTCTTTGGATTGCTTAGAGCTTTCCTCTTTCATATGCCTATACTCACCAATATGATTAGTCTTTATTCTTTGTTAGAAATGGTTGACTTCCTGTTGATTCTCTCATGTTTTTCACTTTCCTTATATTTGATTAAATCACATAAAAAAGCATAAAAAAGTGCATAATTTGAATTTAATTACTGAATTTTATCTTTAAAAAAAGGCATGTATATAGGACACTCATTAGTGCCACTTGTTGGGCGATTAGTCCACAACTAGTTTTGTTCTTCCATGTCAAAGGGTGGTACTAACCCCCCATAAGGCCAACATTGATGTCTCCCAAGGTAAATCTGTGGTGTGTTGTTCTAGTTGGGGGCATGGGGGCTGAAAATTTAAATACCATAAAAAAGTACGTTTATCGGTGAAGAGATTATTTGCTACTTTGCTTAGCTAGTTTGATACTAACTTAATGCCACTTTCTCTACCCAACTGGCATTTAGTTGAAATTTGTCTGGCACGATAATTTGTCATGTCAGCATCTTCTAGGGAAAAATTCTTTGTCGACGCATTTTGTTTCATCTATTTTTTTAGAAACTGGCCGTGATCAACATGCTACCTTAACAGACCTTGAGGCAAAAGGAAAGCTAGATAGTTTGAAAGTTGAGACAAACATTTTGACCAAGAGGAGCGTACTGAACATTTTGTACTAATTAGATAATATCCAATTGGTCAAAGTGTATTCACAAACATGCTTGCACACACCTACTCAAGGATAGATAGGTGCAGCCTTGTGCATGCATAAATATGATGGTTAGATAGCTCAAAAATGTTGGGTTGCACCAAATGACGAGATGTATAATAATGTTCTGTTGAGTATTGGAAACTCAATCAAGTAATTTGGCATAATCAAACTCCCCTGTTTTTTTTTTGTTTTCCTCGAACTTTTGACATTGCAGGTCTTTCAATTGCTAGGTTCAATTGCTCTCTTTTGCCTAGTGTCCTTTGAACTTTTGACATTATAAAAATCTTTCAACCGCTAGGTTCAAGCACCTTTTATTACTTGAGCTACTCCTTTGTAGGTAAATTCCCTTGCTTTCAACGCAATTGAAGGTTCATCAATTTTGAGATCAAGGCATCTTAGAGCTTTACTCAGAAAATGCAAGGATTTACAGTAAGGGTGGCAATGGATGTCGTGAACCATCAATTCATCCGGTAAAATATCGGCCCAATCTAATTCAGTAAAATTATGGATCTAAATAGATATGGTCAAATTGGATTCCATTTTTAGTGGATGATTAAGAATGGATTATGGATATCTAATATCCATCCACTCTTTATCCCTTACATCCACCACTTAGGCCTAAACATATACATACATACATACATACATAGGTTTTTTGAGTTAAATCTGTGAATAGGAAAAGGAATTTCGCCAAATCCGTGTGACAGAAAAAAAATTACATCCAGATGCTATAGATGCTAAGAAATCGGCCTCATAGAGTTCGACTTACAATAAATAATTTTTTTTTGTTCCTACTTTAAGCAATTTTTTTTAATAATATACTGAAGTCAGACCCAAGAGGTTCGATTTCAGTGCATCGTACCTGCACACATGCAGGCTTTGCATGCAAGCTGCTCACTGGATTTAAATCTCGTAAGCCAATTTCCCCCTCCCATTCCAATTTATTTCCCTTCCTCACCTTCTTCCTCTCCCTCTCCCTCTCCTTCTCTCATCAAGCTCTTCTTCTCTTCCATTCATCCCACACAATTCATTAGAAGCTCCCATTCCCTTTCATTAAGCTACTCACCACTCATGAACGGTTCAAATCTAGTGAGCAAACTCTATTTTTTAGATTTTTGTTTGAAAGTTGAGACTGTTATATAAATTGGTTCGAAGTTTTAATATTTGGAGACTTTTCATATTTCATTTCATCTCTTAGAAGAAGTTTTACAAAGTTGGTGTTATCTAGTTGTGCAGACAGGGAGGTAAGTGTGCTTGTATTTAAGTTTCGTAATAATAATTATAAATATTTTTTTTATTTATTTTTATTGTTAAACTTAAATCTTTTAAGGGTTAGTATGGGTAATATATTTTGTGAGGTTATTTAAGAAGATAAATAAATAATATGTATAATTAATTATATTGTTAAGAGACAAGTAAATTTAACTTGAAACATATATCTTTTTATGAAGAGAAGTAATAATAAAGAATGTGAAAATCATGGTTGAAAAAATTCGCCAAAAAAAAATAATGTGAATTTAACATGTGTGAAAAGTCTTTTTAGTAATATTTTAAATTGATTTATTATTCTAATAAATTGAAATAATTTTTTTAATATAAAATTTTTAATATATTGTTGTTTAAGTTATGGTTATAAATAATATAAGAAAATTTTGTCTAGTAATATTATTCCAACTAAGATTTAGTAGCGCATTGAGTTGATTTATTATTCTAAGTGAATTGAAATAATTATTTTAGTGCAAGTTTTTTAATAAAAAAATTTATTATGTTATACAAATAATTAGATAAATTATTTTTTGCATATTATAAAAATTAGTCTCAATGATATTATGGTAGTGTATCGAAAAGTTATAAAGATTTAATAGTTTTAGACTTGGGAGATATAATTTGTAAAATTATTCTAAGTTTATAAAATACATAGTAAAAAAATTTATTATAATTAAGTCTTTTCACAATTATAATCATATATTTCTTAAGAATAATTTTTACAAATTTAATTAAGGTTTTTAACAAAATTTTTTTAATATTTTAACCCCATAAATTAAAATCTAAGTATAAAATTAATATATAAATTTTAAAATATAATAAATTTGTAAAATTATTCTAATTTTATAAAATACATAGTAAAAAATTATAGTATAATTAAGTCTTTTCACAATAATAAGAATATTTTTTTAAGAATAACTTTTGCAAATTTAATTAAGGCTCTTAACAAAATTTTTTCAATATTTTAATCCTATAAATTAAAATCTAAGTATAAAATTAATATATAAATTTTAAAACATAATAAAATATGTTATCATAGTTTGAACTAAAATAACTATAAGAAATCATATGACTTCTTCTATTTGTATTTTCATTTGGATTCATAAATATTTGTATTATTCCATTATTTTATTTTAAATGTCCCTATTATTATAACTAAAATAATTATAATTAGAAAATATCATGAAACGATAAATATAGTTAATACACGTTTGAATAAAGAGAATAATTAACATTACTATTACTATCAAATGGATTCTATTTAAAAAAAAAAAGTAAGTTACAAAGTATTTATTTGTGATTTAGTTTAAAATTGGTTTGTTAAATATAAGGTGTGTTATTTAAGTATATGTGTTCATTATCATTTTACGCTGTTGTTGTCTAATGAAATGATGATCTACATTATTTATCTATCACTAAATGAAATTAAAATTATATATTATTTTATATAATTTTCGTCAGCTAGTGGATTATTGCTTTAAAATATATTAAACTATATTAGCTATTTAGTATGACTAAAAGATTTTACTGACAAAATGAAATGCAAGAAAAATGACGAATAATACGAATGAGATAATTTGCATATATGCAAATGGACGAATGTTTGATAGCCTAGAAGGTGTAACATTTGTCTGCCCAGAGTGAAAGTAATGAGAGTTAATCCAGATATCACTCTAGAGAGACTGAAGCAGGTAGTTGGACAAAAACTACGGCTTGCATCGAACCAATATGTGTCTGATCTTATATATAAGTACCCGGCTTCTTTAAATTCAACACAATACCAGCCGTGTAGCTTAGAAGACGATGGTGATATTCAGGAGATGTGGCAAATTAATGCACTATATCGATCCTAATTGACTGGTGTCGAGTTATATGCTTGTATATCAACAAATGAAGTAGATCTGAACCTTAAAGCACAACCTGTGGATGAACAAGTTACTCAGACACTCTTATGCACAAGCAATATTCACTAGGCAATTGAACAGGTTTCCCCAATTATTTCCTGCCCTGGAAACATCCCTCCTGTTGACTACATGTCCCAACCAAGCTCATTCCGTCAAATGGTTAATTCTCAACCTCAATCTCTGCTGATGATGACTTTAGACATATTGGATGACTTTAAGGATGAAGAGGAATATGATGTTGCTATGAATGCTGATTTTGATAATGGTGATGTTGATGATAATGATAGTGAGTCAAATGAAGAGAGTAATGTTGGTAGTGATAGTTCGACAGTAGAAGGGAGTATTGACAATAAGTATGCTGAGCCAGCAACTGCCTTTTTTTCACGGATCAATATAGAAGCAGCAAGTGGCCCCGAGTTTCCAAGTAGAGAGGAACTTACATGATTGAGTGACAGCCTAGAGTTGAATGTTGGTATGCAGTATGCAGATGTAAAAGCATTACGACGTGCAGTGAAACTATACTCTGTCTGAGTACATCATACCTTCCATGTGTACTATTCTTATAAAAAGAATGAAAAATATTGATGCATTCACTATGGGGATAGTTGCAAGTGGGGGGTAAGAGCTTGCAAAAAGGCAAATAGGACACATTAGGAGATTGCCAAATACGAAGGCTCGCATACATGTCTTTCTATGTCATTATCTCAAGATCATCCAAAGTTAAATTCAGATGTTATCTCATCCTGTATCGTGGCAATGGTCACTGACGAGCTTGAGGTTAAAGTTTCCTTACTCATGGAAAGGATGTAGAGTATGTTTGGCTACAACATGTCTTATAAGAAAGCCTAAAAAGCAAAACATCGCGCCCTTGCTATTGCTTTTGGGAATTGGGAAAGCTCGTATGCTTTACTCCTGAGGTAGTTAGCCGTTGTTCAACATTTCATGCCTGGCTCAGTCGTACATTTCTGCAACAAACAATGCTCACAAAATAGTTCCGATGAGCAATCCAAGAAAATGTTTCGCTGTGTTTTTTGGGCGTTCAAGCCATGTGTTGATGCATTTGCTAACCTCAAACCGATTGTACAAGTTAATGGAACATTCTTATATGGGAAGTACAAAGGCACCCTACTTATGGCTATATCACAAGATGGTAACAAGAAAGTTGTACCCCTTGCATTTGCCATAGTTAAGGGGGAGACACAGTCAGCTTGGTCATGATTTCTTTTCAATCTTTGGAGATGCGTAGTAAAGGACAGAAGGGGGATATGCTTGTTGTCAGATAGACATCCTTTAATTTTAGTTGCTGTTTTTTATTCCCGATTTAGATGGCAACCGCCATACGGGCACCATATATTCTGCCTTCGACATGTAGCTTACAACCTTCGTAAAGCATATGGGACCAATTGGTTGAAAGAGAAGTTCATCAATATTGGGTATGAATATCAGCGTCATGTGGTTGACAGAAAATTGGGTGAGATAGTAATTTTGCACAGTAGAGCGGCTAGTTGGATAACTGATATTCCAAAAGGAACAATGGTCAAGAGCATACGACGTTGAAGGTCGTCGATATGGCCACATGACAACAAACTTAGCTGAAGCAATGAATGATGTCTTTAAAGGTGTTAGAAGCTTGCCAATTACCGGCCTTGCAAAGGCAACCCTATATCGAGTAAATAGATACTTCGTTGAACGGGCTTAGCAGGTACATACCCAGATAGTAGCTGAACAAGTATTTTGTCCCACGATTAAGCAGAAGATGGCTGCAGTTACACAAGCCGCCCCTGCTTGTGTTGTGCGCCAGTTCGATAGGAGAGCTGCAACATTCGAGGTTCAAGAGCCATATAACATATGAAATCGGCAATTTAGTCGATGTTGCAAGGTTAACCTGCTTTAGCGCAAGTGCGACTGCGTTGAGTTTCAAATCGAGCACTTCCCCTGCCAACATGTCATTGCAGCTTATGCCCATGTTGGGTTTGATGCACAGTAGTTTGTGGATCCAGTGTTTCGATTAGAAGCAATGCATTGTGCATACAGTCATGAATTTCGACTTATTAGAGATGAGGTGCATTGGCCTACCATAGATATTCCAAAGTTGATTACTGATCCGTCCATGATCTGAAAGAAAGGCCGACCTCGTTCATCTCGCTTTTGAAATGAGATGGATTGATTGCAACCAGGACCACCTAACAAGTGTGGGTTATGCTGGCAAGTTGGACATAATCATTCTACCTGTCCTAATAAGTAGCCAACCCTATCTTGGAGCATGACATAGATCTATTACTTCTTTATTATGTTTAGTCTATCTATCTTGTTTTTTAAGGCAAATCGTATAAGTGAAATAACTTATTTAATGTAGATTTAACTACGTTCAGTTTAAAATTTTAAATAGTATGTGATGATTTATATACTAATAATAATAATAATAATAATAATAATAATAATAATAATACCAACAACAATATATAAAGATTAAAAACATTAAAATTTGACTATACAAATATCATTTGAAAGAGTAGAGGATCTGTTTTTTTATTTTGAAGGTTATAACAAAAAAATATGATTAATATTTTGTCCTTATAAGTTTACTTAATTTTTAATTTGCTCTTTATAATTTAAAAACTTGTAATCATATTCACATAGTTTTAAAAAATTGATTTAATCCCTATCTTTAAATTTTTGTTTCTGTTTTGTTAAATTTGTTGATGTAGCAGCCAATTTTATACCATTTTGTTATTTTAAATATGCATAATTCAAACTAACTCATCCAAATCTTTCATATAGGTTACATTTACCTTTAACCCACAATTTACAAATAAATAATAATAATAATAATAATATTTTATAACTTATTTTTACCTTTGGCATCATAATCATCATCTCTCACCTGTCTTATCTTGATTTATTTTGAATTATTCCTAAAAATTTAATTTATAATTATGAATTATTATAAATATTAATAATTAGGTTAAAAAAGTAACGGTGTTATCATTCGTGAAAATTTAAACATTCAAGCCAACCAAAAAGTAAAAAAAGAATTGAATTTATAAAACCTAACCGATTTTCATATTAATTCGTATATATACGAAAATATGAGCACTTATTATTATATAACTAAAAAGTATATATTAAATAAAGTTGTTGTCATTAAATGAATAAATTATTTGCATTAATAAATTATTTCGATTATTTCAACTTTCATTCTAAATTACTATCTTGGACTAAAAGGCATAAACACTAATACATTTAACAAAAAAGCATTTATTCTGTTAAAGTTCATTACATTTAAGTGCTTACAAGCTAAAATATATGTTAAGTGCTTAGAGTTTATTACAGTTAGTTAAAACTTATATATATAAGTAAAACAACTTCGATATAGCGCATCGATACTCTTTTCCATCAACTATACATATATCAGAAATAATGGCTACCAGTGCCACAACGTGCCCGTCGCCTGTCACGTTGTGGTCGCCCTTGGTCCACCGAGTTTTTATGTTCTTCTCCTGGTTGATTGTTACTGGCATTAGTTGGAGAAGTGTTTAAATCAAATGTAGGGGAGGAAACTAATTGAATCGGTTGTTGTAGAGTAACAAACCCTTAGTGCAATGAGCCCCCTGCTTCAAAAAAGCGACTGCCATATGCAACACTAAGCCCAGTTGGATCATCAAATAAGGACATGAATGACCTAAACTGTGCTAGATCAGGAGACCCAAACTGGGACAATGGTGATGGCAGAACATAATAGGATTGACCAATGCCTTTAGGGTTAACCGGCATAAAAAAAGTTTGATCAACGGTGCCAATTTCATGTTGTTGTGTTACACCGCCTTCTGGTGTAACCCTTGTTGTTGTACTTGGGCCCACGTGAGGTGGCTCATGCTCTGTAACGATGGGCATTCTGGTTGACATATAGCCGTCACATCTCTTGTTTGGCCTACCTTCTGGAATTTGTGGTCGTGGCAAATCAGGTGCCGGTGGAGAGGGGTGGGAAGCCATCGTGAAACGTTGTTCTCCAAAAGCGAGTAAAATGTTCTTTTGGTCTTCACTCACCTTCTTTTGAAACTTGCAATACTCCATTGATGGCAGGTCGCAAATACTTAGCCTATAAAGATCTTCAACTATATTGGCTTGGCAAAAAAAAGGTACATTATTAAATGATGAGCTATTACAAAATAGGCAACGAAATGATTAATAACAATAGCCACCAGCAGTTTTACTTTACCACGAAACTAGCCGCACCGCTGGCAAGATGGATCCATTGTCGTGTTCTTGCCCAATACCATCTCATATAATCTGACGTGCGATCCATAGGTACAGTAGTGGGGGGGCGCCTCAACAACACGATTTTGCCATGAATTCCAAAATTCAACAAACGTCAAGTGTTCTTGTGGCCAATTTGTTGAGATTTTTTCACACAACTGTAATGTGTGTAAAGCCCCTAAATTAACTGGAGGTGTCGGAATTGGCTGCTGCCGACCAAACTGGCGTAACACCCGATCTGGGTGATGCCACTCAATGATATGAAAGCAGATAAGTGGCACCGATGCTAGCTAAATGTCTTGACCTTCGAGGCAATATTGTGGAATGAGATCACGAACTCCATTTGCTTCATATGGTTGCCACATGATCTATTTACAACATATTAAAATGTCACAAAAATAAGCATATTAGTAAAAAGGTAATTTAGGATAATTCCAACCATGTAAATTAATCATACCTCATCGTCTCACATCGCATCTAATAATATTCGATACTGTCGTAACGCCATGTCTTGTGGATGGGGAGGTTTACCGATATTCTTCCATCTGTGATCCCAACACATTTGTAGCAAAATAAGTTACCAAAAATATATTAGGGTAAGTGCTTAGACATATAAATACTTTTAAGATTTCTTAACTATTTTACTTGAAACCCAATGGTGGAAGCGCTGGATAAATTTCTAGCTTGGGATCTGATTGTGGTGGTCTCTCTGAAGCTAACATTAGGAATCTATCCCATGCCCAAAGATGGAGGAGGGCCATACATCCACCTATGCCTTGTTCAGTAGGGTTAGTTGCATTACAAAACTCTCTATACAAGTGAGCTAGTAATGTAGATCCCCAACTATATTGGCCGGCTTCCTCAAAATCCTCCAATAGTGGTAAATACATTAAGTACACTTTATGGCTCGATCTGTCTGGCATCAAAAGACTATCGATTAGTCTCAATATATATGACCGTGCATATTGTCGTACTGTGTCCTCATCTGCATCATCGGATAACTGATTAAAGTTTTCCACCAACCAAGTAACGACCAACCTCTGTCCATACATTTGATCATTAGGTGGTCTAATCCCAGGCAACCACTCACATGTATCCTTCTATAGATAATCTGTTCGAGCAATAATGGGATTTCCAGTACAAGGTAACTCTAACTAGATAGCAACATCCTTTAGAGTTATCGTGCACTCTCCTCGAGTGGTATAAAAAGTATGAGTTTCAGGATGCCATCTTTCTACCAGTGTCGACACAAGTGCAGGATTATACTCAAATTGCCTTAGCTGAGTTGCCCCATAGAAACCGGCTTGCTGTAAATAGTTAATATAGCTGGTGGAGGTACAGGCAGCCGATCACTATGCATGACTCGTCGTGGACGAAGCAATCTATCATTTCCTCTCCAAACAGCTTGTGAAACGTGCCTTGTCTGAAGATATAAAAGTGAATCATCTTTTAGTCCTGGCTGAATAACTTGTGACGGGCGTGCCATTTTTTTGTTAGTCCTGCACAATCAATATAATAAATTATTTGTTACAAATAGAAATATTTGTTTTCAACTCATTATTTCTAATTAATGACAATTAACCTTACTCTCAACATTATATTTTTATTATATATATTAATTATTTAATATAAAATAGATTAATTATTCACATAAAGAAAATAAATAAATATGATAATATAAAACATAAATAAATTAGTTGCAATTTTATTTAAAATTTTTTAATATAAATATAAAAACACAATAAAATTGTAACTTTATAAAATTATTTTTACTAACTTATATATATAATCACTTTAAAAAATATTTTTGTCCATGAGCGTTTAACAAAAGAAAGAGAGAAATAAGCTCAATAAAAAAAGAAATGAAAGAAAATAAAATTAGCTCACTAACCTTTATTGTTTAAAAGAGAAAGATAGAAAGATGAATAAATTTATTAATGGAGGGGGAGGAGAGTTTCTAATTGTGTGGGATGGAAAACAGAGAGAATGAGGGAGGGGAGCTTATGATTCCATGGGATAGGAGAGGGAGAGGAAGAGTAAGAGGGGAGAGGAGGAAGAGTAAGAGGGGAGGGGGCTTAGGCTTGGGGGGGGGGGGGAGCGTGGGATGGGGAAGAGAGAGAGAGAGAGAGAGGAGGAGGAAGGGGGAGGGGGAATAAAATAGAGAGGGAAGGAAGGGTTGGGTTGGAGGGGGTAAATCCTGTGAGTTCTTCAGTCTGCATGCATGCAGGCTTAGGCGTTGCAGGCCTCTTAGGCGTTGCAGGCTAGGCTTGCAACGCCTTTTTAGGGTGTATTGAAGTCGGATCCAATGGGTCTGACTTCAATATATTTTTTTAAAGCTTGCAACGCCTTTTTAGAGTGTATTGAAGTCAGATCCAATGGGTTTGACTTCAATATATTTTTTTTAAAAAAAATTGCTTGAAGTCAGAACCATTGGTTCCGACTTGAAGCTTTTTATTTTAAAAAAAATTGTTTATTGTAAGTCAGATTCTATGAAGCCAATTTCCTAGCATCTATAGCATCTGGTTGTAATTTTTTCTTGTCACCCGGATTTGGCGAAATTCTTTTTCCTATTCACGGATTTAGCTCGAAAAACCTACATACATATATATATATATATATATATATATGCATTTTTTTTATTTTTTAATTTGAGATGAATCTCAAAGGTACTGTTTTGAAATACAAGTATATCTTTATTTAAAGATTATTACGTCTAAAGTTACAGTGTTTATAATTATTAAATTATATATTTTAATATAATAATTAAGTAATTGATGAATTAAATAAATTAAATATTCATCCATATATATGAGTCAACAAATCAGCAGATATTCATATACCAAATAGGTCATAGATGAATTTAGATTACTTTAAAAACTTATTTGTAAAATTCTAAGTGGATCAAGGGATGATTTTGACCCACCCATTATAATCTTGTTTGTAATCCGCCCACGTATCCATTTGCCGCCCCTATTTCACAGAACATTCTCGTAGAACAGGACTCTGATATGGGATATCTTAAAATTCTTTTCGCCCTTAATATAAGATGACATTTTTGTGGAAAATATAGAAAAAGTTTTAAAGAGGAAGAGAATAGGTCCACAACTAAGCCATAAAAGCAAAAATGAAAGGAAGAAACATCAATAGAGCAAAACTCTCAAATTCAGATTTTAGCCGAATATCACGGACTGACACTTCACACTGACAGCTTATCCCAAATAAGAGGCGATTACAAGAATATACCGTCGGAGTGTCTTGGAGGTTCAATCATTTCTCTAACCATAAAGTAACCCCATACATTTATCCCTATTTGGGAAGAGTTAAGAAATGGAAATAAATCGAATAAGATTCACAAGAGTAACCACTGAAACTGAACATGTAACAATGGATAAACTTAAAACAACTTCGTGCATTGCATATAATTATTGTCGTATTTGGGTAGATTTGATAAGGCTTTCCCAACGAGAAATTGAAATTATATAATCTCTTTAGTTATAAATAAATCTGATTACACCTTAGCCCAAAGTAAAGAAACTTGATCAATACCCGAAATGTAACTGCTGTCAGTTTAGCCAATCCTCCATCCCACGAAATGGGAAGAAGACAACAGGTAAGAACAAGCCTCCAATTGCTCTCCAGACTTTAGATGTTGCCATTTGCATAATTTTCTTCAGATTGTCAGATTAAGAATAAAATAAAATAAAACCTTAATGATGCTTTCAAGGCTGCAAATGAAAGGAGAACGAAAAAAACTTCAATTCTTTCTTTTTGGGTTCAAATTAAATATTTGTGGATTCTCTCTCATTAAACAAGACAAGTAAGTAACTCTCATAACCCTTTTAAATTGCTCCAAAGACGCTGGCGAATCAGTGACATCATTAGACTTCATTTTTAACTTTTCCGGTTCGATTTTTAATTAATCTCTACTACCTTGATAAGCATAGATGAACAGTATTTTAGTATTGACCCGAATCTTTTCCATCGTTTTAGATTTGGAAATAGATCATTGCAAAGTACTGTTGAATGGATAAAAAAATTGAAGAGCTTTGAAACTGTTTAGTCCTACATTCCTTGTTTTATTTTTTTTACCAATTGTGTAGCTTCAATTTTGAGAAAAACTACAAAAGATTTGGATTGCTTAGATTTCTTTACCACCATCTGCGTCATCTTCTATTCCACCTAAGGGTGGGCACGGGTGGAATTTGCTTCAACCTGAGTCTTGACCCAATTTTAACTTTGGGATAAAAAATTCATCTCTGGCCCAGGTTAACCCGAAGCTAGCCCAATTATAATTGGGTTAGATTTGGGCAGGCCAATGGGCCAATTTTTTTTTAATTTTTAATTTTTTAAAAATTTTTTTTAAAATTTTTAAAATTTATATTTTTATATTTGTTCAATTATTTTGGACATATAACCATTTTTTAATATATATATATATATATATTTTTTTAATTTATGCAATAGATATAAAAAAATATGAACTCAAGGGAGAAAATAAGAAAAAAAATATATAGTAGCTAAAATTTAAAAAAATATGCATTTTTTAATTTTATTTTTCTTATATGAATGTAATAATTATATTTAGGAAAGTTCTAGCATAAATTTTAACCTCTCTAGTTATTTATAATTTATAAAATATATTTAAAAATTTTTGGCTAAAATTATAAAAAGACCTTTTAAAAAAAATTTCTTTTCAATTTAGTCCCTATTTTATATATATATATATATATATATATTTCAGGCTAGGTCGGGCCCTATCGGGCCAAAAGGTTATCCCAAATCCCATCCCAACCTGAAACACTATCCCGATCTGACTTTGTTTTAATTTTTTTTTTATTTTCCCGACCCGATTGTGCATCGGGCCGAGATGGGCCAATTGTGTTGGGACAATTTTGCACATCCCTAATTCCGCCCTCACCATTGTCTCTAATCTCTCCACTGCCATCATTATTTCTTTGCCTTCCTGTCTCGTAGATCCATATTAGGTAAAATCCTTAGGGTAATCCTCTTTATTTGATGTCAATCCATCCTAGTACAAAGAAGAATAATGGTATTTATGTAAAAAGTGTTGCAGTTTAGAAAATTTGGAGATGGAATGGTAAATAAAGGTTAGAGGAATTAAGGGAGAGATAATAGGAGATATTGGCAAAAAGTTTTAAAAGATGGAATAGTAAGTTAATTGCTTTGATTTTCCATTTGGTTTTTGCTACGATTTGCCACATACCACAATCACACTAGCACCTATTTATAGGTGAGTGAAGTCGATGAAATGATCCAAGTTGCCAATGTTAACGGTATTAAATAATCCTAGAATTATTTTAACGGATAGGATGACAAAATTACATACCTAATGATGATCTGAAAGTAGCCATTGATGATCAAAGTAGGTAAATTCAGCAACCTGCTTAGCCCTTTTAGAATTTTCAGAGAGTAGGAATTGATCAGTTAATTCTCTGGAGAAGTTATCTAGAGTATATTATTCTACGATGATAGAGAGTTATCGTGTCTTTCCTGGTAATCTCCATATTATTTCATTAATTATTAATTAATTGTTTTAATAATTAATTATTTTAATAATTAATTAGTACTTAATAATAATAAATAATTCCCATTCCAACTTATCAATTTAGTGATAGGAAACCAACTGATCCCTAAAAGAGCTGCAGGTTAGGGCCTCTACCTAATAGGCTTATATACAATCCAACCTATCATAGATTATATACAATCAAACCCAATCTGTTTTGGGCTTCGTATTATTAACTAGGCTTGATTACTTAATTTTAGTTTGCAATTATTCTTATTAATTAAATTAATGCTAATCCATAAATAATTAATTTAAATTGTCAAATTAATTAAATAATTAATTCAACAAACTCTTATTTGGATAGCATTAATTCAATCACTTAGAATAAATAACAAAACAACAAAATTCAAATAAACTTAAGCAATCAGTATATACTAAGCCTTAACTGAAATTCAGAAATGAAACTATACTAGATCACTAAATCTGATAGGAAAGCAAGTAATATTAAACACATCAATACAAAGTTTCATAACTAAATAGAACAGAATACGAAATTGGTCTTTTAACCACAGTTCAAAAAAAGAAATAATACAAAACATTGATTCCAATAGCAAAACAAATGATATTAAACGGGTCTATATTATTTTATTACATGAACTAAATGATATCATATGAAATATGGTACTCCCACTAAACTAGGATTATATCAAAATTTAACAAAACCTATACGAGTAACATGATTTTGAAATACTCCTACAGGCAATCCTTTGGTTAGAGGATCCGTAAGCATATGTTCACTAGAGATGTGTACCACATAAGTCTGAGATTCAACAATTTTCTCTCTGACAAACAAGAGCTTAACATCAAAATTCTTTGTACGACTAGAGTTCTTGTGACTTTGAGAAAAATGCACAACAGAAGAACTATCACAATAGATGATTAGAGGACGTGATATAAATTAACCAAATTCATGTTAAAAATCAATTTCCTCAACCATACAGCCTGACAAGTGACTTATAACAAGCAATATACTCTACCTCCATAGTTAAGGTAGCTGTGAGTATTTGTTTAATATTTTTTCATGAAATAGCTCCTCCAGACATCATAAAGATGTACCCAAAAGTAGAGTTATGATGATTTATACAAGATGCATAGTCTAAGTTCATATATCCCACAATTTCAAGAGGATCAGACTTTTTATAAGTCAACATATAATGTTTTGTACCCTGCAGGTACCTTATAACTTTCTTTGCAGCTCTCCAATGATCCCTACTAGGATCACTCAGGTATCTACCAAACACACTAATAGCAAAAGCTATATCCAGACGAGTGCATATTTAGGTATACATGAGACTGCCAACAGCGGAAGCATATGAAATTTTATTCATTTTAGCCCTCTCAATGTCATTCTTAGGACATTGTGATTTAGATAACCTTTTGCCTTTTTGAATAGGTGCAGCACAAGAAGCGCAAGAGCTCATATTAAATCTTTTAAGCGCTCGATTTATATAAGTTGCTTGAGACAAACCAAGAATGCCACGAGGCCTATCACGATGGATTTGAATCCCAAGAACGTACAAAGCCTCACCAAGATATTTCATATCAAAGTGGCATGATAACATGTACTTCGTTTCATTCAGGAAATTTATTGAGTTATTGGCCAATAAAATATCATCAACGTAGAGCACAAGAATAATAAAGTTGCTCTCATCAAATTTTTGATATATACACTGATCTGAAGCATTTTCAATGAACCCAAAAGAGGTAATTACCATATCAAACTTCAAATACCACTACCTGGAGGCTTGTCTCAGCCCAGAGATGGATCTACGTAGTTTACATACTAAGTGATTCTTATTAGATTCAACAAAACCATCTGGCTAAGTCATGTAGACCTCTTTGTATAATCTCTATTTAAGAAAGAAGTCTTAACGTCCATTTGGTGAAGTTCAAGATTAAATTGAGTAACAAAAGCCATGACCACTCTGAAGGCATCTTTAGTAGACACCAGAGAAAATGTTTTTGTATAGTCAATACCTTCTTTTTTATTGTAGTCTTTGGTTATAAGTCTTACCTTATATCTTTCAATTTCACCATCAGCTCCTCGTTTGGTCTTAAAGACCCACTTACAACTAACAGCTTTATGCCCCTTTGGTAATTCACCAAGCTCCCATACATGATTACGATTCATAGAGGTAATTTCGTCTTTCATAACCTCAAACCATTCAGATAAATGAGGCCTTGACATAGCTTACTAAAAAGATAAGGGATCTGTGTCATCAACCATGTCTAACTCAAATTCTTATAAAAAAATCATATAATCATTTGGTATTGCAGACCTGTGAACCCTCTGAGACAGTCTTTTTTCAACAACTTGCTCACTAGTGTCTACTGCTGATGGTTCAATACCAACCTCAACTGGTATCTCAACTATATCACCTTCATCTGCTGAAGGAGATGGTAAAATAGGCATAGGTAAGATGGTACTTTCATCACATAAATCGATATTCCTAGTAACTTGACTCCCATTATCCAAGTCATCTTCAAAATAATAAGTTCAATTAGATTCAATGACTCTGGTAGTGTGTGTAGGACAATAAAATCTACTTCCTCTTGATCCTACACAATGCTCAATAAAGTATCTGCTAATTATTCTGGAATCAAGTTTCTTCAGTTGAAGATTATAAGGCCTCACTTCTGCCTAATAACCTCATACATGAAAATGCTTCAGATTGGATTTCTTTCTTGAATAAAGTTCATATGGAGTCTTTGGCACTGATTTATTAGGTACTTGATTTAGAATATAAACTATTATTTTTAAAGCCTCACCCTATAAGAATTTTGGTAAGGAAGAATGACTAATCATACTTCTTACCATATCTATTAAAATACGATTACGTAACTATATTTTGTTGAGGAGTGCCAGGCATCACATACGGAGCTTCAGTGCCATGCTCTTGTAAAAATAGAGCAAATGGATCGAAATTTCTACTTGTCTCAACATATCTTCCATAATATTCTCCATCTCTATCTGATTTGACACATTTAATCACTTTACCAATCTTCAACTTAACTGCTAATTTAAAAACTTTAAAGGCATCTAATAATTTAGATTTTTCATGTAATAGTTCAATCCATCTATGTTTCAAATGATCATCTATGAAGGTGATAAAATATTTTAATCTTCCTATAGCACTAGGAGTAATAGGCCACAAATATCAATATGGATTAAATCCAAAACATTCTCAAATCTATTTCCTCTTTTGTTTCTAGCTCTAGTTGGGAATTTTCCTTTAATGCAATCAACATAAGCTTTAAAATCTAAGAAATCCAGATCTAGTAATATACCTTGTTTGACCATCCTCTTTAACCTTTCTTTAGAAATATGACCCAAACACTGATGCCATAACATAGATGAATTTTCATTCACCCTTTGGCGTTTGTGTCCAATTGTAACATTAACAGGGCCACTTGAAGATTCAACTGGACAATGATCCAAATTTAAATGATACAACCCATTCCGTAAAGAAGCAGAACCAACAATAACAGAATTAAAATAAATGTCAGTCTTTCCATTTCCTTGCTAGAAGGAATAACCACAATTGTCTAATACAAAACTAGAAATCAAATTCCTTCTTGAAGAAGGTACATAAACAACATCATTCAAATTTAAAACATATCCAGAAGGTAAATACAAATAAAGAGAATCGATAAACTGAATTGCTACTCTACTTTCTTCCACTCCCAAGATAGCCCTCTCCTTTTCACTTGGGATTCGCTTGTTTTTGAGCCTCTATAAATAATTTGTAACATGTATAGTTGTACTAGAATTTAACCACCAAGAGTCAGATGATATTTCAAAATTGTTGGATTCAAAACAGACTAAAGCTAGAGGAGTAAATTCAGAAAATATACCTTCTCTCTCAAGCTTATTCTTTAGCTTAAAACAATCAGATATCTTATAGCCAGAATTCTTACAATAATGGCATTGACCCTTAAATTTGTCCCTTTGTTATGCTTTCCATCTTTCTTTGATCCAAATGCCTCTATTTTCTTGTTCTCAGTATGTGACTCAGGCCACTTGCCCTTTTTGTCATTACCACCTGCCTTGTTGCTAGAGTCATGAGACAAATAGTTCATAGAATGAGCTTTCTTGATTAATTCCTCCTCTTAAGTCACAATAGAGATCATTTGGTTTATAGTCCACTCAGCCTCCTGAGAATTATAAGTAGTTCTCAAAACTCCATACTCAGTTGGAAGAGACTACAAAACATGGTAAATCAATTAACTTTCTCTTAATTCTACATTAAAGGATTTCAGTTTTTTGTAGTAGTTCACAAGCTTCATTATATGTTCCCAAACACTTGACACTCCATCATAACGAGTGTTATCCAACAGTGAAATATAATAAGTTGTTTGACTCTTATCAAATTTCTTGAATTTCTCTGTAATTGCATCTAAATACTCGGTTGCGGTGTCTTTTTCAGGAATACTTTGATTGTTTTCTCTATAGTGAATTTATCACTGCCAGCCAGATTCTATTGGACTTATACCATTGCTTATGATAGGTCCTATCAGCTGCACTTGACTCATTAGTGAGATCTGCAAGTTTTGGTTCTCTAAGTGCCAAATCTTCTTTTGAGATTGTGAGGTGCAAGTTTAGAGATTTCTTCCAATCATCATAATTTGTCCCATTCAGAGTTTTCACCACAGATAGTTGCTGAGCAACAGAAACTAAAGAAACAAAATTGGGAAATATTAATTGTGTGTATACAACATAATTATAAAGTAGAATTTCCTACCAAAAAACTCAGTTTAAGCAACTATATATCAAAATTGTTAATCATAATTCCACCTAAAGGTTGGAAAAAATTATGATAAACCTAGAAAACTCATATGTACCATAAAAACTTAACTCATTAAAAGAGCTTACATAAAATGTATTCAACATTTTGCACCACTAGGGTACAAGTAATATTGATACATTAGAATGAACCGCCAACCTAACTAAAACAACACACACTCGTAATTGGGCCTATGATAGGTAAACTCACAATCATTAAGTGTAATTAAATATAAACAGTTCCACAATAATTATTAAGAACATGAAATTTATACAAACAAAATATTTTGGCATTTAATGATGCAATATACAAATCTTATGTACTCTTAAGAAATTTATTAACATACCAAAATGTTCGACCAGGGAGAGTGAGTAGCATAATAAATTCATAATCAAGTGCAGTATATGTACAAAAATTTCATGCCAAAATTTCAGAATTATAACACTATTCAGAATTGTTTAAATTTTTCCAAAAATATAAAAAAATTTAAAGGTCTTAAAAAATTTCAGAAAAATAACCACTAGATAGAAAATTAAATTTCGAGGCTATAGAAAAAAACAGAGAAGAAAAAGGACACCTGTAGCTCCCACACGTGCCCCCACGCACCTGGAGGCGTGTGTGGGCTTGGCTAGAGCAAGTTGTCTTCAACCTTGCTCCAGCCAAGGCCAATGCTTCAAAAACGGGCCTTTTCATGCCATTTTCATCCCAAAAATGTTCCAATGCATGTGTTAATCCATAAGCATTAAACAATTTATAGAAATTTGTAAAAAGGAGGTTGAAAAAGAGTTGAAAAAATTTCGAAAAATCCTGTTTTCACATCTCATCCTCCAGTGAATTTCAGCGCCAAAATTTGTTACTTTTCAATCTTAGGAACGTCTAGAAACGTGTTTTAAGCTTCAATTGAAATTAAAACTAACTAATATATCAAATCAAGCCAAGGAATCATGATGGAAAAACGATCTTCTGATCTCGACATTCATGAGGGTGTGACGCGATTTTTCTACAATAGATCATGTAATAGACTTCCAATTGCATGACAACATCCACAATTCAAACCAATTCATCAACATGTCGAAGAAATTGAGAATCCCCAATTTCTAGGGTTTGAGTTTCGAAAATTTGAAAAATTTCCATGCAATTCGAAATTTTGATTATGGAAAAATTAAAATTAATTATGCAATCAAAATAATACTATTAACATATGTTCTGATACCATTATTTTAACGGAATTGAATAATCCCATAATTATTTTAACTGATAGGATGGCAAAATTGCATACTTGATGATGATCTAAAAGCAGTCATTGAAGATCAAAGTAAGTAAATTCAACAACCTACTTAGCCTTTTTAGAAATTTTAAGGAGTGGAAATTGATCAATTAATTTTCTGGAGAAGTTACCTAGAGTATATTATTCTACGATGATAGAGTTATCGTGTCTCTCTTGGTAACCTCCTTATTATTCCATTAATTATTAATTAATTATTTTAATAATTAATTAATAATAAATAATAATAAATAATTCCCATTCCAACTGATCAGTTTAGTGATAAGAAACCAATTTATTCTTAAAAATACTACAGGTTGGGGCCTCTACCTAATAGGCTTGTATACAACTCAACCTATCATAGATTATACACAACCAAACTTAATCTGTTCTGTGCTTAATATTATTAACTAAGCCTGATTACTTAATTTTAATTTGCAATTATTCTTATTAATTAAATTAATGCTAATCCATAAATAATTAATTAAAATTGTCAAATTAATTAAATAATTAATTCAACAGCCAAGCTTTCAGATCATTCTTGTTTTACCGCCTCATTTCTTAGATTTCTCTACTATTTTCACTACAAAAAAAATAGATTTTTAGTGACGAGTTTTAATGACGACTAAAAATTTGTTGTTGCTAAATCTATATTTTTAGTGGCGACCTTATTATATTGTCACTAAAAGTAGTCACTAAAAATCATTCTTCATTTTAGCAAATTTTTTAATGGCGACACAAAAAAGTCGCCACAAAAAAGTTTTAGTAGTGATAATAACGTTGTCACTAAATAACTTTTAGTGGCGACATGAATATTGTTGTTACTAAAAGTAAGTTTTTGTGACGATAACTGGTCGCCACTAAAAGTTATAAAAAATTTTTTTTTTTATTTAAAAATTTCTATGCCAAGACTTTTAGTAGCAATGCTAGGTCGCGACTAAAAGTAACTTTTAGTGGCAACTCTTATATGTCGTCACTAAAAATCTCTTTTAGTGACAATATTTAATCGCTACTAAAAGTTTTAACAAGTTTTTGTTTTAGATTTAAAAATTGTTATGCAGAAACTTTAGTGGCAACCAACATCGCCACTAAAAATTCACTTTTAGTGGCGACCTGTTTAGGTCGCCACGAAAAGTTTGACAACTTTTTTTTTAATTTTCATTATTGGGATTTGAAATAAAGACCTAAAATAAATTACTTTTTCTAATTTAAGCCTTTTGTCCTTTTTTTGGTTTTTTATTTTTAATAATAATGAAATCTTAATATAATTTTAGAAGTTAAGAAGTTCAATATTAAATATTAAATTTTAATCATGGGTAATTTTATTTTTTAACTAGAAATAACTTTTAAAATATTTTAAAAAGTATGTAATTAGTAATTAAATATTTAAAATTTATTAAAATTTATTTATTTTATTATTTTTTTAATATAAATAATTAAAAAATATATATTTAATTATCATCAATTTAACCACAGTTTAACCACAATGAGATTAATGAATATTGAACTAGTGTTTCCACCAATTTAATAACCAATTTGGTTTTAAAATCTTTGCATATTTAATATTTATTTATTTATAATTTAATATTATATGATATATATATATTTCATATTTTTTAGAAAATAATTTGATAAAAAATATAAAAATACTTAATTTAATCTTAAATTTCATCTTTCCTCTTTCTTCCAATTGTAAATCATATTTAGATTTGCATGTCACAATATCTTTCTTAGAGGGCTTAAGGAAGAATATTCTATTTTGTCTAGTAGATATAATGAAATGGGTAAAAGATCTTAGTAATGTAGTTTTAGGGGATACTTTTTTATTATTCTTTATCTAGTTTTAGGAGCTATCAAATTATTAATTAAAATTAAATAATAAACCAAATAGATAATTTTATTATCATTATTTAATTTCTAATTTAAAAGATAATTACAAATTTATGAAAAAATGTGTACATCATTGATTAAAATTTAATAATTATCTTATAAAAATAATATTAATGTAATTTAAATAATATGAAAGAATGTATTTATTACTTAAGTAATAGCTTTATTTATATATCAATTATCAATTTTTTCCCTTTATTTTTATCTAGGTTTATGAATAATCTAATCATTAATCAATAATAAAAAAATAAAGTAAATAGATAATCTGCTTCTGCCTTGCTCTTTTCCTCTGGCATCTTGTTTGTCAGCATAATATTTCTATTAGGATTGTTACCTTCTACTATAATTTTAGCATGAAAAATATTTAATATCCATGTATGGCTTTATTGCTTATGTTTGTTGCATAATTATAAAAATAACTGCTGATATAAAAGTAAAGAAGATCAAGTCATTGTTATTCCTGAAATATTTTAGAAAAATTAAAAATATATTCCATATGATGTCTACTGCCTGATTGGGTTGCTGTTGTTTGCTGGGAAATCGGACTACAAGGAAATATGTGTAGATTACAATTCTAAGTAATAAAGGTAGTCATTGATTAAAATTTAATTTCATTCATTTTGTTTCTTCTTAATTTACTTAGTTTTGTCTTTTCATATGTTTCTTTCATTCAGTCTTAATTGAGAAAGTAAGGTTTGTAAAGAAAATGGTGGTTTATGTGTCTGTGGATTTATCCTTGCCAAATGAGAAAGGTGTGCTGAAGTGTCTATTTTTACTTCTCTCAGGAATTGGAAAAGAAGAGAAAAGAGAGAGCTCAATTGGCTTATGAGAGGAAGAAGCAGCTGGCTAAATTAAGGTTAAAGGCTGAGAAGATTGCTGAGGACTAGCTCGGTTCCCAACTGGAGATCCTTGCTCCGGTTAAGTACTGAATTCTGATGTTTCTGTAGTATTTAGTATTTTTTAAGTACACAAAGTTGATCGTGACCTGAGTTGTTTAATTAATAACGTCCTTAGACCCTTACTTCAATAATGTTGGGAACTGCTCTATTTATTTGTATGGTGTAGAATGATTCCTAGGTCATCTATCATATGCGCCATTGTCTTCAAAAATGCTGTAGTTTGGCATCTCTAACCGGAAAAATGCTTAGGAATCATATAGTGTACATTGGATAGCTAAAAGGTGGGGAGCTAATAGAAATCAACAAGGTGACTGTTATCAGTGGACCCCGTCATTTTAAATTCTCACTTTAGTGAGTTTTTGTTGGTGAGTTGATAACAAGTTGGTGTAATATGTAAATCTAAGAATTTTGTTCTCTAAACCCACAACTTTGTGTCATTGATCAGTGGAAATTGCTCTTTGCAACTCACAAATAGGCTTTGCCAGTGATCACAGAATGGAAGATAATTAGCTGTACCAACTTGATTATATGTCCAATAAACTGCCTCAATAACTTGAAAGATGAAGAAACAGTTATGAATTGTCTCAATAAAACCGTCTACTGACATTGCAATATACTCATTTGTTGGACTAGAGGAAATTAGAGTAAAATAGAATTAAGGGATTAATATAAAATTTAAGACAAAGCTAAAGGGATTAAATTGGAATGAAATAAAATTAAAAGATAAAAGTGAATATTAAGGAGTTATATAGAATTAGTGGCGACCATGTGTTGTCACTAAAAACCTTGATATTTAATGGCAACAATTAGTCGCCACTAAAATTATAAGAATTAGTGGCGACCATCTGTTGCCACTAAAAACTTCGATATTTAGTGGCAACAATAGGTTGCCACTAAAACTATCACAATTGGTAGTGACTTCTCATTGCCATTATTAGTGGCGACAATAGGTCGCTATTAATTATGATATTTTTCGTCACTAATTAACAAGTCTTTAGCGGCGATTGGCCTTTAGTGGCGACGCGGGTTGCCACTAATTGTCATTTTTAGTGGCAACCTTTTTTGTCGCTACTAAAACCTTTTTGCTACAGTTGTATTTGTGACAACTTGGTGACGACCTTTTGTCACCTTTTGTCACCACTATAAATCTTTAGTAGCGACTTTTGGCTATTTTTAGCGGCGACAAAAGTCGCCACTAAAGGCCTTTTTTTTGTAGTGTTGAGATGGACCCATTTTTACGGCTTAGGGTTCTTTGCAGTTTAAGATGGGTTATGTTAGGAGTGAGAAGAGAAAGGAGGTGGGGGCTGAACTACAGACAATCTTGAGGCCATTTTTGCTGCTTTTCCTTCTAGAAACCGACTTTATCAAGAAGCTGCAACAGAGAGATGAGTCGTGTCTCATTTAACAAAGAGTAGAGAAAAATTAAAGTAGAAGGAGGAAAGAAAAAAGAAATGAGGCCTCAAGAATAGAATGGCGTCTAATTTTGTTGATATGTGCTATTGAAGGTCTGGGTTGGGAGCCAAATAGCCGTCTTTAATTGATGGTTGCTGAATTGTTTTCCTACATTTTACATTTGCTGAGTATGGGTGACAGATTTCTTGTTAATTAGAGTTAGGCTTAAAAGTGGTTAGGGATTGTTTGTATCTTAAAATTTGCATATAATTTAACCAGTCAATTTAACTTGTTAATAGGCTGTGTTGTTGGGATCTAATCCCGCTTCAAATATTGTGTGGAGGAAGACACTCTTTTTTCATCCTCGAATGAAAATTTATCTTTGGCCGAAAAAGAAAAAATAGCAGTGTTTTAATAGGTTGTAGCTTGCAAATTGCACGCATGAAATACCCCGAGATGGTAATAGTTGGTGCAAGTGGAGCACAGTCTAAAGAGAGAGGACATAAAACTCGGGGGGTGCAATATTTTGTCTTGCTACCTTATTTTCTCCTTTTAATTTTTGAGTCATAATAGAGTTACCTGAGCAAAGATCTTTTGCTGTACACTGACTATTTCTACTTTTTTAAAATGTAACTAAATTTTTATAGAAGTAAGATTGGTAATATTTTATAGGTATACTACTCAATTTAGTAAAATTTAAAAAAAAAAATTCAAGATGAAAAAGTATACAATGCATAATAATTTTTATTACTAGCTCCATCTTGAGATTTTTTTTTGTAAATTTTATTAAACCAAATAATATATATGTAAAATGTTGCAAATTTTATTAATAGAAAAATTTAACTACATTAAAAAAAATCTATACACACGTACATAGCAGAGGATGCTTGCTGAAGTTACATAACGAAGAAATTACACTTTCCATTCTTTCAGATTCTCTATTTTATTTTTCAAGTTTGGAGAATTTTCTAATTTGAGTTTATTGGAATCTCATCTCCATAATTTCCGAGTTAGAAAAGATCATTTGCCCCATCTTTACTTACATCACAATGGAATTTTTGGCTTCCATATCTTAATAGATCCAAAACCATGAGTACACATTAATGTTTTACACTGCTCGATCGAGGACAGAACCCAAGCTATTTAAAGGATAGCTGGCAAAGCAACGTTGCGTTCTTAGTGATATAATATTGAAGTTGAGTTCAATGAAATGTCAAACGTACAGACAATGAGAAAAAGAAAAGTGGAAATGTGAATATCTTGTTTCATAAATTCCCGACCTCAATAGTGACGCACTGATCTGCCGTTTGTTCCATTAATAGTGCCCCTTGTGTTCAGCACGTGATTAACAAAAACCACTTCATACCCTAATCTTCAAGCATTGGCCTAATGAGCATAACACCAGATTATTATAAACCAAGGCATGATAAAGTAATAGTGTCTTCATATGCTTTAATAGTATTGACCACTTAATGTGCCTGTCATAGATCAAGGCATAAGCAATGGCGCATAAATGATTTAACAATTTACTGTTACCTTATTGACGGCAGAAACATTGAATATGTGGCATCACTATTAGCACTCAAATTTGGACTTTAAAGGAATAACGAGAGGTTGTTTATACAATTATATATATATATATATATATATGGTGGGTGGCTCAATATTTGGCTATTTCCCACCTTCTAGCCATTAACTAGCTAGTTAAACAAATTGCTCAGTGATTTGCAGTCATTCTAGCACTGCAAGTCACAATTGTGTTTTAGAAAAATAATGGGGAACCTTGGCTCTTTGCAACAGACAAGGAATCTCTATAATTTATTAGGAATATACAAGGGGGGTTATATCATATGACGAAGGAGTTGACAAACTGAACATTACAATGTTTTGCAACTAGTTGAATATTTTTCATAACTTTTACAAATCAGTTTCTGTTTGTTAAAATAGACTGAGCTGTACTGTGTTTTGACCTGGATATAATAGATATATTTTCCGCTGCTGTCATCACAATGAATTTGTCCACGGACAGCGATGTTTACAATAAAGCTTAAACAATCTTAATTGGCAAACTAAATTCCTTGCGTTTACAGTTCAAGGATTAAATAATGCAGTTTGGCTCCAATGAAGCGAAAAGAAAATAATAGAGCAATCAAGCTTTAAATAATATATATCCCTATTCTAATATCCATCCAATGTTGAAGGATTGGCACGCCTCTAGCTATAACTTCTAGCCGAATTTTTTAATTAGTAAGGACAATAACGATCAAATGGTGGAATTAATAGAGAAAAATTTTAGAAAAAGAAATCAAAATTTCCATTGTATTTTTAATTAAGCAGATTTAATGTATGTTTATATGATCATATATTTTGATCAACTTGCAAATAAGATACAGGGATTCAAGTATCGAAGTGCTTCCATATGATGATCAGTGCAGGCAATAGTATATAGCCAACCATTTCCAGCTGTGTACCTCAGTTCAGTCGATAGCTAGGGAACACAATTTTGAATACCCCACAGTTCTTTTTTGGCCTTTAAGATTTTGTTATATATATATATATATATATAAAATAAAAAACACTCACACACACACATTTAGATTTTGCTACGGTTTTCATACGTATAAATGTCTCTTCTACTTGATTATTAAAAACAAAAAGAAACAAGTAACAGATGGAAAAAGGGGGGGGGGGGGAATTTCCGCGTCCCTCCTCCAACATTATAACAGTAAATTATACTAACTTTTCTTTTCTAAGATTTGCTTAAATAATATTCCATATTTTTCTTGTTTTAAAAGTATTATTTAGCTTTCTTAACATTTGATGTATATCACAAAAATCTCATTTTTGTTTTTTTTTTTAATTAATGAAGTCAATTTTTTGTACAATATGAAATAATGATTTTATTCTTAAAACAATAAGTTAATTTCAAGTTTTAATATAAGGCTATATTATTTTTAATATAATAATCAAGACAATTAATTTATGTTATTTTTAGAAAGAAATCATATTATAAAAAAATTAAATTCATTGACAAAAAATAAATTGACAAAAAAAGTTTTGTAATACATATCAAATATTAAGGGAATAAGATAATATTTTTTGAACATGAGTGATATTACATGCAATTTAAACAAGAATATCTAGTGTAATTTACTCTTAATATATATTAAGATACATTAATAAATTTAATTTGATCACCTATGCTGCAACTAATTATTGGTCCGTACACTGCTTCATTACACTACAATAATACAAATTATTTGCGATAGGAATATGCGATAAAATTTTGATGGAATTAATTTTTACTTTTCCTTGCATTTTTACATTTGAAAAAATTTAGCTGAAATTTTTTTTAAAAATAAAAAACTAACAAAAATAGTAAAAAAATCGACAAACAAGCAGACACAAGCACCCAAAAATTTGTCCCTAAAAATATTGTCAGATTCTTGGTTGCATACTATGTATAATATTATATATTATATAGTATAATAATATATTATATTCCGCATATAATAATATATAATTAAAAACATTTAACATAAATCAAATAAATTTTAATTTTAATTAATGAATAATACATTTAAAATAATATAATTTAAATATTTATTTAATTTCAATTATAATTATAACATAAGGTATATTGTTTATATTTATTATTAAATAAAAAATAGTTATTTAATAAATCAATTATCATATTATTCAAAAAATATATAAATAAATAGAAATAATGTAATAAAAAATTTTAAAAAATATGGATAAATTTCATATATATTTATTTTTTCCTATATTATTTACTTTTTAACAAAAAAGCCATATAACATACATACATATATATATATATATATATTATTCTATCTATAAATAAAATTTATTGTTTTATTTATATATATATTATGATATATATAATAAATTTAAAACAACAAAATCTAAATATTTTTTAGTTTAGGTCATAATTATATTATAATTTAATAAATCTACACATAAACATAAATAATGAAAAAATAAAGTTTTTATTAAAAATGATAAATTTGAAATATATTTATTTTTTCTCCTATTATTTATCATTTAAAAAAATGCTAAAGGTATATAATAATATTATAATATATTCTACATAAATTATATAGTATAGCATAGTATAATAATAAATTATATTTTGTAAAATAATAACTAAGATGCCGTTGTGTGTATTTTTTCTTGATCATTAAAAGAAGGGTAGAAAAATAACTATTAGAGGGAACAAGATAACCTTTGAATGCATACTTCTTTTATATACATATATATATATATATATATATATATATATATATATATATATATATATATATATATATATATATATATATGTATATATATTTTCATTTGATTTTTCTTTTTCTTCTTTGCAGTTCGTTCTTCCTCGCAATTATATTTTTCTCTCTTTTTTTGTAAATTTGAACCTTCTATATAGATGTTTAAATTTTTTTTTATTTTACTACATTATTCCTTAAATTTCACTAGTGATACTTGTTTAGATGAATTCCACTGGTAAATTTTGTTGGTGATATTTGTGGAGATTCATTTGCTTAAATTCTTTTTTAAAGAGATAAAAGGTAAGTATACATATTTAGTTAATAATGTATATATGAATACTTATTTTTTTATTACTTATAAATAATTTCTTTACAGTATTAATTTTTTTTGTGATAATATAGTCAAAAAATATTTTATAGTTAAGATTTATAAATTAATATTAAAAGTTGTGGTGGTGATAATAATTTAGGTGATATAAGGAAAAATGTATTTATTTGATAACATTTGTAAAATAAATTAATTTAATAGGAATTTTGAAATAATATTTAGATTATTTATTATCACAAAAAATGAAAAATTTTAACAATTGAAGATAGATATATAATGGGTTGAATCCTAAATGTAAAGAATATACTAATGAATTTTTATAAGAAGTAAAAGAGTTTATTAGCTTTATTTGTGAAAAAGGACCAAATTTAGGAAAAGAAAAAAGAATTAAATGTCCCTATTTTAAATATAAAAATATAGCATATCTTATGACTAATAAAAGAGGGTTTCAACCTGTATGTTAGTATTAGATATGTTGTAGTAAAATTGAACTATCCCTAATAAGTAACATTAATGTTAGAACATGTAGATAACTATGAAAGAATAATCTTTGATGCAGTTGGTCCTGATTTTGATACTAGTAGCATTAATGAAATAATTATAATAATAATATTAGTCATATTGAAGAATCTCCATATGCATAAACCAACAAATTTTATAATTTATTAAATGTATGTCAACAACTAATATGGCTCAAATGTAGTAATTAGTTTGAGCTATTTGTTATTATAGAAATATTAAGTATTAAAGCTAATAGTAATATGCCACAATATAGTTTTAACTAGCTTATCAATTTTATGAAAAATAGTTGCTAACCTACTATGGTTGTATCCAATAATTGGTGTCAAACTAAAAAGGTAGTTCAAACTTGGTTTATATATACAAAAGATTGATGTTTGCTTTAATAGATATATGTTATATTATAAAGATGATATAAACAAGATAATGTGCAAATTTTGTAAAACACCTCGATATAAAACTAATGACCTTGTTGAAGAAAAAATTCAAAAAAAAAATCCAATAAAAAGAATACATTGTTTACCAATTACCTTAAATTGCCAAGGCTTTATGCTTCAATTAAATCTACTAAACTTATGTAATGGCATTAGAACAATAGAAGGTGAAGATGTATTGTGCCATCTATTTGATGGAGAAGCATAAAAATATTTTAATAAGGTATATCTTGATTTTGCTATGAAGGCACAAAATATTCAACTAAATGTATACACTGATGGATTCACTTGATAAAGCTAGTCTGCTTACTATATTCATGTTGCGGGAACTTAACAACGACTAATTTGTCATTGCTAAATATTTTTTACAATGAATTTTAGTGTTTAGCGGCAACTTTTGTTGCTACAAAATCCATATATATATATATATTTGCTATGAATTACTCTTTACAATCTTTATCTTGATTTGTATATGACTGTTCCTTACTTATCTTTTATAGTAGTTATTCTTAGACTATGAAATTCTAAGATTAAAATTGATATATTTTTGCAATCATTAATTAATGAGTTGAAATTATTGTGAGAAGAAGAAATATCAACTTATGACGTCTCAAATAAGTAGAATTTTTAAATGAGATTAGACTTAAATGACTTTTCAGCATATAAAATGTTATCAGGGTAGAGTATTGTTAAAAAAATTAGTTTATCCTTATTATATGGATAACTAAAAGCCTTTATACTGAAGTATGGTGGGAAGAACTCTTGGTTCAATTGTCATTGATAATTTATATGTATGCACTATATTTTTAGGAGGAATAAAGATACTTTAAAAAAAATAGAGTTAAAAATGATTCCCTTCCCTAATATTGGAAAGAGAAAAATTGTGGCAATATGTGAAGATCTATCATAGCATAGTAAATCAAAAGGCTTTTAGATTAGCAGGTTATAGGCAATATTACAATTAGATAAAGCAGAGTATATTTTGAAAGTTTTCATATTAGAAACAACTATTAGTTCATTATAATTTAAATATCATGTATATAGAAAAAAATGTGTTTGACAATATATTTAATACTATAATAGATGTCACAAGGAAGACTAAAGACAACATTAAAACTTGGATAAATTTAAAAAATGTTATAGGAGGAGAGATTTAGAGTTATGAAAATTAGCTAATAGAAAAATAGTGCAGTGAAAAGCTAAGTTCACTCTTATGTTAGATCAAAGAAGGGTTATTTATCAATGAGTAAAAGAATTAAAAATGCACAAGGGGTATTCTTCAAATCTATCAATATGAGTGGATTCAAATGAAGGAAAATAATTTGGTTAAAAGTCATGATTGTCACATTTTTTTTGGAATGCTTGTTGCCAATCGCTTTTAATGCACTTTCTAAGCAAATTTGGAAGCATATAATTGAGTTGAATCAATTCTTTAAAAAAATGTGTTTAATGGCATTGAAGGTTGAAAATGTAATGCAAATAGAGTGAAACATCCTTATCATTCATTGCAAGCTAGAAAGAATATTTTCACCAAGATTCTTTAATTTTATGAAACATCTACAGATTTGCTTACCTTTTAAGACTAGCGTTGGAGGGCTAATTCAATACAGATAGATATATCCTCTGAAAGGTCATTGTTACCTATGTGATATTTTAATTATTTTTAATTAGTTTATCTTGTAATAATTTATCATTGTGTCTAACTACTTGTTAACTATTTGGGTTATGCAGATTTTTGAATAAATTAAAACATACAGCTAAAAATAAAGCTTTTATTGAAGGCTCTATATGTAAGGCATGTTTATCATAAGAGGAATCATACTTTTGTTCGCACTACTTTAAGTCACATGTAACTTTAGTGCAAACCAGAGTTGGTCGAAATAATTATATAAATGAAGCAGAGTTAAGTAATCCAACTTTATCAATTTTCATTCAAGTTGAACATTTGCTTGGAATGTGTTCAAATCATTATTTGAGTGATAGAGAAATGAGAGTTGCTTACGTTCATATCCTATTGAATTGTGAAGAAGTTAAGCACTCTTTCGAATAAGATTTAAACTTGTTACTATAACTTAGTGAATTTTTATTTGGCCTTAACATTTAAGCCATCTTACAAGATTTCTAAGCAAGAGTTGAAAAGAGCAAATCCATACATTAGCTTTAAGGAAATTGATGCTAAGATTGAGTAGCAATTTATTGTATGGTTTAAATTTTATGTATATGGTGATATCATTATTTATGCTTTTATTTATATGTGTATATGTATTTATTTATTTATTTGCTTGCATAATTATATATATCTTAATTCTATTGTATTAAATAGGTTCTTAATTAACTAATATCTAGAGACAATATATATTTGAAATATTCAGCTTGGAGATCTTTTAGAGAAATGCAGATATGACCAGGATATTTTGTGACTGGATACAAGTTTCACATAATTGGGAAGAAGAAAATAAATAGTGAAATTTGTACAAAAGTAATGGGAAAAGATAGAGAAAATTACTATTTTGGCATCCTTAAAAAGTGGTGCTATTACAATATTTAGGAAAATCCCCAAAAACAAAAATTAGTACTATTTTATTGTGATTGGTTTGACCTAGTTATGAAGGGGGATAAAGATGTACAAAGAATATAGAATTATTGAAATTAAACATACAATGAGGTATGAAAAATTGTATCTATTTGTCTTTGTAGACCATGCTATCCAAGTATATTATGTGCCATATTTTGAAAGAAATAGAGACAAAATGAATTAATGAGTTGTATTTAGAAGTAGAGCAAAGAATGTGATGAATGATAGTAATACATTAAAGTTAACTTATCAAGATGATGAGATAGATGTTAGTATAGTAGATAACAAAATATTATCTAATATATTATGAGAGTAAGGGGAAATAAAAGAGGTGAATTTTCTCATAGATTTGTTAGTTAAAGATGTGAACCTTCAAGTCAGTATACAATATGAAACTATCAAAGAAGATGAAGTTGAAAATGAAGATAAAGATAAAAACAAAGATGAAGATGAAGAAAATAATGATTCAGATGAAGATAAATGATAAAGAAGATGAATAGTTATTAAATGAAAGGCATGTTATTAAACATTGAATTATTTATATATTTTTAAAATTATTATGTAATAGATATAACTTATAATTTTTTTGCTTATTAAAGAAATTTTATAACTATGTATATAAATATAATTTTATATTTATAAATCTTTCACATGAAGAGCATATTTTTTAATAAATATTATATGTATTTTATATTTATATATTTTATATCTCATTATATTTTTGTACATATATTTTTTTATATTTTTTATTATTTTAAAATAATTATTTTTGTTTATTGTTGGTTTATTGTTGTTCTTTGGTGATATTATTGTTCTATTTTAATTTATTTTAAAACTCTTCTTCATATATGCATAAATTAAGTAAAACACAATGAATCAGTATGTTTATTATAGCTAAGTAACATACTTACACAATAATATAATATTTATAAGTGAATTAATGTAAACTAAATTATTAATCTTTATAAAATTTTAATTAATTAGATATTTTTAAAATCATATAAATATCATTTTTATAATTAACAAAATCTTATAAATATAAAATAAATATGTGTATATATACATATTTACAAGGACATCAGCCATGACACCTTTCAAGTCCTTTCTGAAGGTATGTGAAGATACTGCTAAGGGATCAAATTTTTTATTAAATATTTTTATATTTTTGCATCTTCTTCTTTTATTTTCTATTTTCGTTTATGATCTTTTCTATTTTTTTCTTATTTTTTCCATCATTTTCTCTTGTCCTCAGGGGTAAATAATAGTTCTTACTTGTTGCTTTAAATTAAAACTCTATTCTTATAATATGCATAACTTTAAATACTCTATTGTTAAAGTATACATCAGTTAAGTGAAACAACATGAACTCGTGAGCTAGCATGCTTGCACAGTGAAGCACATGAAACAAAGCTTGCTTATGCCTACAAATAATATCTCTTTGTACATATTATTATCATCATTGCATCAATTATTTGAAAAAAATAAATTTTTGGATACAAGTCTCCAAAGAAAGAAAGGTTGGAGGAATGATATATGATCTCAGAAATATGTCACAAGAAATAGAGAGAGAGCTAACATCTAACTATAAATACAAAGTATCAAACCATTAAAATAGATATGTAAGTGAAATTAAAGCTATGTTTCCTATTAGTAAAATACATCTAGATATTGGCATACTACGTCTAGATGTTAGCAATGTGTTAGGCCTTTATAATTTGTAATTTCAAAAAAATAAAATAACTATTAAAACCTTACAATAACAGATTAATACGTATAAGAGTTATTACGAAACTCTTTGTAATGACAACAGTAACAACAATAACAATAATAATTGTATTGAATTTTTTTTATAATTTTATTATTAATAATATGTAGATATTCATGCATTGATATAACTTTTTAGTATGACACTATTGTATATTATCTTGTATGACTTTATATAAGCTCAGACTTGATTGGATTAATGTATTTTTGTATTTTTTTTAATATATATATATATATATATATGTCTTCCACCTTTTTATTTAACACATGGAATCCACATCTTTCTTCAATATCCTTCATCTCTTTCACAGTCTCACTTTATCATATGAGGAAACAAGGCAATTTATATCAAGATACAAAAGCATAAGTAAATAAGTAAAAGGTAAGAGTAGTTAACTCTATTAAATTATTTTGATTTTATGTTTAAAGAAATTTACTTACATATATTTTTTATCTCTTACTAATCAATTTATTTAGATGTATTGACGAAAATTATCATCTAACAATGGTTGATCACAATCCTAAAATATTCCTCCTTTGGTCCATAAGGAGTCTTAAGATCCAACTTCTAAGTTTCAAGCTCCAACTTCTAACAATATTCAAAATCTATTTATTCAATCCAATAGTGATGAGTTATTATTTATTTTTTAATATTATTTCAATTTATTATAACTTTTAATTATTTATATATTTAACTGATAAATATTTAATTTATGTAGATTTACACTAAGTAATAAATAAAGTTTGTATACATATAATAACCATTTTTAAAAGTAAATATGAAGGGCTTTTGAATAGTTAGAAAGATGTTCCCCATGAAAATAGAGAATTATGATTTGCTTAATTTAAGGTGAGTTTTGTTAATCATTTTTTATATAATTATAATGCTGTGTATCTTTTTTTTTTTTAATAATTATAGCTTCTAATTTTTTTTGAAAATATTATTATTGAAAACCTAAGGACACTTATAAGATTTGGAAGAATTAAAAGAATAAAGTAGTTCATCGTATCAAAAATCTAATTAGTAATGCACACAAGACGGGAAAAAAAACTAATTGGATTAGACAATACATTTGAGATGAGTTAAGTGTAAAGTGAAATAGTTTAGAGTATCAATCACTTCATAAGTGAATGAGAAGGAATAGAGCTTTCAATTCTAAGTTTGGTTCACCCTTACATACTGAGAGTTCCATTTTAATGTTTTAGTATGCTAAAATATTGGTAATTAATTTTATTTCTTTGAATATTTACTAATTCTTTTAAATATATATTCATCTATTAATATTTTATTTTGTAAGCATGAGAATTAGGAAAATTGTCAACATATTCTAAGGTCTTCTTAAAGGCCTATCAAAATAATAGAGTTCAGGTTGACAAAAAATCTCAAGCTATTTATGTAACTATAGTTTTAT
This sequence comes from Erythrophleum fordii, assembly GCA_032878935.1. Classification (NCBI taxonomy): domain Eukaryota; kingdom Viridiplantae; phylum Streptophyta; class Magnoliopsida; order Fabales; family Fabaceae; genus Erythrophleum; species Erythrophleum fordii. The sequence continues at coordinate 32,357,107 of JAVQMF010000050.1, forward strand.
GTTTAATTTATATATGTAATTACAATTTTAATTGTACAATTTTAACCCCTTCTATTATTTGTTTTGTGGAATGGAGTATACACACTTTAAAATTTTGTATAAAAGTAGAAAATAGTATATTAGAGTTGGATTTATAGTTGGAGGTTGTTAGAGGAAAAAAAAAAAAAGGGGTTGGTATATGATATTAAGAATATTTCTTATATATTAAGAAATTGTATGTCTGGATTCATTAACACTCAATACTTAGTATATCCTCACTTTTCTTATATCCAAGAAATTGTAAAGAATGAATTTGTAACCTTTTTGCAACAAACTCATAATATCTAACTTAAATATTAGAGAACACAAATTGAATATCTCTAGCAAGAATTAGATGAATTTAGAAATATTGTTTAATATTCTTTACAACAACGTCATCAAGATAATGCTAAGCCAAGTTACTTCTACAGGCTAGATACCTTTTATTTAAATAATGAGGATGAAAATGATAATTTTAATCAAAATGAGGATGATAAAAATTGTTGAATTTTGTAAATTTTATGTAATATAATTTGTGTAATTAAATTTATATTAGATTTTTTTTCTATTTTGTTAAAATTTATTATTTTTATTTTATAAAATTATATGTTATTATATATTATATATTTGGTTATATATTAACTAATAAAATATTACAAAACAAAAAGAAAAAGAGATTGGTAGGCACGAAACTAAGAAATATTACCACCATTTCACGTGGGAATATGAAATCTGAACATTCCATCACTTTTTTCATTTGTCTCTATGAATTTTAAAGTTTGCTGTCTCATTTTATATTTTTTACTTTTTCATAACAATTGGCTTAATTTTTTTCTTCTTTCTCTATATGTAGATTTCAACTACTTCTTGTTGCATTTGTTGTCCATTCTTTAGTTCTCCAGTTGATATATGTTTGTTGCTACAATTTTTTTAATTCTCTTATTTCTCGATTCATTTTGATGAATTGTTTCTAGTTTTGTTTTGGTTTTGTTTACTTGGGATTTTTTTTAGTCTATTCTTAATTTTTGTTATATTTTGAGTTATTATTATGAATTTCTATCTTTCTTCTCTTTTTTTATTTCATTTGTTTTCTCTTCTTGTTTTTTAGGTAATTAATTGACTTTTTCTTTTTTCCTATATAGGTAAGAGGTAAGAATTGTCAGGTTAACTTTTGAAAATGTTAGTATATGTATCTGGTCTTTTTCCTACTTTTATTTATTTATTTATTTTTATTTTTTATTTGATTTGATTTTTGATTTGGTTTAGAATTTGTTTTGGTTCATCAAACAACTCAACATTGATAAAATTTGAAGGACAAGATCATACATAACTCTAAAAATTTTGAAGGAGAAGAACTAAATCCTAGAAAATGTAGAAAAAGAAATGAAAGGCAAGCAAAAAATAAAAATGAAAATGAAAATTTTAAAAATAACAAGAACAAATTAAATATTTCTTAAATTATTATCAATTCTAAATAATCCTATTATAAATGTTTAAATATATATACATAAAATAAATTATTAATTATTATAATAAATACATACGTAAAATAAATTTTTTTAACAAGATAAAATAAAACATATTATTATTTATTAATTTTGAATTTTTAAGTTGTTATAAAATTTGGCAAGATAGTGGTTAGACTAGTGTCTAATCATTATGCTATCAAAATTTGACACATGTCTTACCACTATATTGTAAAAAATAAATTTCAACCATTACGTTATTGTAAATAAATTTTGACAGTTTTTCTTTTAAAATTTATTAATATATATTTTTATTTGCATTTTTATAAACAAATAAGTATAAATTAATTAATTATTATATAATTAAATAACTTAATTAAAATAATTATCAATAACATTATTTCTTTATTTTTATTTAATTTGTTATTAATATTATATTTATATTAAATAATTTTTATAATAAAATTTAAATTTATTACTTTGATATGACAGAGAATTAGAAGATCAAGAGAGAGAAAGAGAGAAAAAGGGACAATTCTAATAGATAAAATTGTAAGAATAAGTTTGTTATGGCTTAAATAATAATAGGTTGTGCAACAGATTGTTTTGGTTAAAAAATTACAATTTCTAACTATTTGCTATTGATATTAATTGTCAGAAATTGAAGACATTTTTGTAGTGTTATTTGTTAAAACGTCATTATTTACAGACTTCATTATTAATTTTATAATTTTGTTATATGTATTAGATCAATGTAAGGAATTGCATCTTTAATTAAGATTGGAAGCGATTTAGTTTCCAGAAAATTCAACAAATCTCTGATCATAATATATATTAAGAAAATGACAAAATAGCCTTTAATTAGTATAATTATCTTTTATTTATTTACGTACTCATGATTGTCATGATATTTAAGATCATGAGAAGGAGACTTATTCAATATTTGATTTTAAAAGAATGGATACCGTCAACACTTTGGTGTTCATTTGTAGGACACAAACTTAAACAAACATATAATCTTTATGCATTAATTTGGTGTGTACAATTATATAAACGAAGTTGGAACAAAATGTGTGATACAGTTTTGTGCCTTCCCAAGAGGATGAAAAGGGATAGGTTGCCTCACATAGAATTGACGAGAGTGCTCCTTGCCTGTCTTTAAGGAACATGCATGCCGGCCATTGAATTAGTTTAAAGTTTAAACTCTTTGGGTTCCATTTTGAGGCTTACATAATATGCAAAGTCTCTCAAAATCGGACATTATTTAAGGTCAACCCTTTGAATTTACAAGTCCTCCCTGTTACTAACATATAATGTTTAGCACAACCTTAATTTTTATTGGAGTATGCGCATGCCATGCCATATTCATTTGGCAGTTGCAAAAATTAATGAAGAAATTAATCCAGTGTCACTTTCATTAATGACTTTGAGAGGGTCAGTCTTGTTTTGGTTCCCATTTTGCCGACCTGAGAACTCAATGGGAAGCATAATTTCTTCATTAAATTAACAAGTACTAATAAACATACTAATTCATGTAACCTTTCAATTATATATAGTAATCATATGTCAATGGTTGTGCAATCTGTAAAGGATAGTCATAGCTAAAGCAAGATTCCAATGACATTATATATTTAGATTCAAATTGATGTTGGTTGGCTTCCAGGATTCTCTTGCTTCATCCAGCTAAGAAACTACTCTGATATTATTATTTAATTATATTTGCATCATAAATTTGCAAACTGTGGTGATATAATTAAAGGATCAGCATATTATTCCTACAATATTAAAAACAAAATCAAGTAAAAATGCATTGTTTTTTTAATTTTTTTTTCCATCGTATATGAAAAGTTGTCAGAGCTTATTCTGATTCCAATTGCTTTATTGATCATACTGGATCAAATAACGTTCCAAACGAAAGTTGATATATGGAATCCACTTGGTTCCACCACAAAAATGTTATAGTAAGAATTAAAAACTCACAATGCTAAAGTTTGAATCTCTCTTTCTCTCTCTCTCTCCCCCTCCCCTTTTACAAACGAATCAGTTTCCACACTTCTCATATTAATTAAAGATCTTTTTTATTTCCTTTTCAATTCATGTATTATATATATATATATATATATAATTTACAAGTGGGAATCTTATCCTTTAATCCCCTTTTTTTTCTTTTCTAAAGGCGTCATTGGAAATAACCTACCTAATCCCTATTATCAAAAGTTAATATCAACATAATTATCGGCCGAAGTTACTATTGGTATTTTTTTAATGGGGACTGATTAGTTGAAAAGTTGATATAATCTTATCATAAAATTGACTTTAGAAAACTAATTTTTAGTCTCTGTTGTTAAGTCAATAGAAGAGATGTGATATAATTCTCTCACAAGAAAGGTTCCGTTAGATCTTAAACATAACTAAGTCTAAGATGAAGGTGTTGACAGTATATTGAGATCAAGAATATGGAATTTGTGAATAGAGATGAATATTAAACTAAATTGCATAAACTGAATAGGTTTCAAAATTGACAACAAAAGAACCTCAAAAAGAATTGATACAACTTGATTGGAAATTAGCTTGGAAGTTATAAATAGAGAATGAAAAAAATAAATAAATAGAGCTAATAAAAGACTGAATTCAAAGAAAGTTGTAAAGTAAGTTATCTAGGAGTTTTTTATGTGTTTTTCAGGGTCTTGGCTCCCAATTTATAGCATCCTCTATTATGTACATTCTTCCACAATGCTATGCCTCCATCCAAACCATTGCGCTTGCCTTGCTGGCTTGGAAGTGGGAATCGTGACGTTCAACCATCTTCAGAAGGTGCCAATATGTCGAGTCCACACATTCGTATTTCATTGACATTTTGTTACTTGCGGTGTGAGTCTTTGATTGGTGATAGGGATTCGACTAGTTATAGTGATTTGGTCAATATTTAGGTCTCAACTAACATTCTACATCAATTGTTTCTCCCAGGTTTTTGAGTGGACTTTGTTGGCTATCTTTAACTATTAGCTGTTGGTAGTAGTCTCATAATTTTTAGTGCCAACATGTTTATCTTCTTTGCAGCTCTTGGTATGGATTTAGCTATTTAAACTATCAGGAGTGTGATTTTTCCTTAACATTTTAATCAATAATAATTTCCTATCTTGGCGCTGTCATGACAATTTTTATCCAATCAGTTATGTTGGCAATATAGCCATTTAGATTTCCTTTTTCTTTAAATTCTCGACAACCTCATCACCTCTTTAATGCCTTTACCTTTGAACTCATTTGAAATGTCCTCTAATTCTCATAATCGACCTTCATATTCTCCTACAAGCACTGACTCCCCTGCTCCCTCTCTCCATCAACTAACACTAAGATTTCATCCACCGCAATCCATAATGCTGAATGACACACTTATTGAAATTAATGAGGGTTATATTCTAGGGCCTTTGGTTTCATTGACTGAAGCAACTGCGGAAGGGGATTCATCGTTTCAGTTCCTACGAATTATCATTTACCGATTCTTAGCTATCATCAGACTACCCAATTTCTCTCGGTCATCCTTCTTGGCCAACTTCTGTAAACTTGTAACTGCTAAACATTTCATTCATTTTCGGACATGTCATTTGCTGTAAAAATATATATGAAGCTTAAAGCAGTTCAGACATGAGAAAATAATAATAATTTGAAAGGCCGTAAGATATATATTCATGAAGAAAACTAAATCCTTAAACATCATTCTCAAAAAATCGTATCAATGAAGGGCTGCACTCAATTTTCATACAAAAATTCCGTAACCTTTTGTGGCAAATTGAAGTAAGTCTCTTGAAATGGCACGTAGATCAACTTGCATAACTGAATCCAAATAGTTTGGATTAAGACTTGCTTATATGATTGGCGATGCAATGGAATTGTAGTCACTTGTAAGTATTAATTGTTGGAAAGTAAATCGACTCATTACAAAATTTTATTAATGACTTAATAAGCATAATTCCCGGGGTCTGTTAATCGGCCTTCTTACGTCTCTTCACCATATTTGGAGGCTCTTAAACTACAATTAAAATCTTCCACATAAAGTATGAGCACATTCCTTCCTTGATAAATTAATTAACTAGTAATTTACAACATCTAATTATGATCCACAAGTTGATGCATAACGTCTTTTCGTGAATTTAATTAAACATCTGGCGTGGGTCATTTTAAAACCGAAATATACATGATTTGGATCGTTAATTCACTAGTACCCAAACCATGCGTCCTTAGAAGTAGACACAATTATATATTTTCCCAAAAAAGAGAAAATTAAACTTATGATTAGGGTCGAATCTTTAAGAAGATGCGTCCATATTAGCGAAGGGTCAATTTTGTTAACGTAAACAAATAGAGCTGTTCCCATCCATATCTCTTGAGACAACCCCTTCAATTAATTAAAATTATTGGTTTGATAATGAAGATTCTCCAATCTCCAGTATAACGGTCACTTTTGTATATCTCCCAATAATAGAGAGAATATTAAGCAATCATTCAACTTGTTTATTACTTTTAATAAAAAAAAAAATTGGTTTTTCGAATCGAAGCATCATTTTTTCCCCCAAAAAAAAAATTATTCTTCAAATTCCGATCACTTACAGGAGTATTCTTGGCCACGCCGATTCACCAATATTAGCCTTCAATCAGCTAATGAAATAAGCTACGAATCATAGAGTATCTTCCAGGTTGTGGGGACCGGTCCACGTGGACCAATCACGTATGCGTAAGAGCAGACATTCCCAGTTTGATGACGTTGCACCAAGCAATAAGACATAGTAGTGTAAAGCACAACTTGACACAAATTCACTAATCAATATATGCTATACAAGATTTGGAAAGTTCTAGTATATAAAGAAAAAAATGTTTATTAATTCACATTCAAATTATCCATATATAACTAATAATATAGTGAAAACGAGAACAAATGCAAACAAATTCAATGCTCGCTAGCTCTCAATATATGTTACCGGAGAATGGTAATTTGGTAAGGTCCTTTCTAAATATCCTCGAGATTGTGCTAGAGCTCAAATGACGGCAAGAGCAACTTTTGACGAGAACCTGAGCAGGCCAAGAGAGCCTAGTGAATACTCTAATAATCAAATCAATATAAAACCCAAGCAAAGTACAAAAATATCAAAGAATGTAAAACATATCTACCTATATGTGTGTGTGCGTGCGCGTGTTGGAGGGATTTGGGGCCTTATATAAAGAGCCAAATAAAATAATAATTGTTAAGTGTGTAAAGTTGATCAGAAGAGGGAAAAAGATCGTAACGACAAAATTGTTAACATGGAAAAGAATGAACTTTATCAACTTTATCTCACTGTACAATTCTCTTTATAACTAAATAAGTTATAACTAATAATAATAACCAACTTATCAACTTCTATTACTCATTTTGTTACTTAACACTCCCTCTCAAGTTAGGTTTATATATGTCAGAAATTCCCAACTTGGACAACAAGTAATGGTGTTGTCGTTTTCCTAATGCCTTGATCAATATATCACCTAATTGTTCACTGGTTCTAACATGCTTGGTTTTGATTATTCCTATTTGCAACTTTTCTCTAACAAAATCACAAGCTATTTCAATATGTTTGGTTTGTTCATGAAAAATAAGGTTGACAACTATGTGTAAAGTTGCGTTATTGTCACATTTCAATGTTATTAGCTACAAATTTTCAATTCTCAAATCCTTGAACAAGCCAAGTAGCCAAATTAACTTTGACATTGCTGACCTTATGGCTTTATACTCAATTTTTGTAAACAACTTTGAAAATGTGTTCTACTTCTTAGATTTCCATGAAATAAGTGACTTTCTAAGTTTGATTAAGTATCCAGTTATTGATCTTTTTGTTGATGGACAAGCAGCCCAATTTGAGTCATAAAAGAATTGCAATTCTAGCTTGCTGTCTGAAGCCATGATCAATCGCAATCCTGGGTTTTGCTTCAAATATCTGACCTCCCTTGTTGTTACAACCATATGAGATTTCTTTGGAGCATTTATAAATTGACTAAGAGACTATACAACATAACCAATATCAAGCCTGGTCATGGTAAGATAGATTAATTTACAAATAAGTCTTTGAAACTCTATTGGATCTTGTAATAATTCATCATGTTCTTCATTATCCATGCCATATTTAGCTGAAGTTAACGTTAAATTCTACTCCAAGGGAACTCCCCCTGGTTTTAAGCCATTAAGTCTCATCCCTTTAATAAAGTGTAATACATATTTTCATTAACTTATAACTATCCCATCTTTGGACCTTGTAATTTCAATTCCAAGAAAGCATTTCAACTCCCCCAAGTCTTTGATTTTGAATTGGCTATGTAGAAACTCTTTTATCTCTTTGATTGCTTTTAAACTATTCCTTGTGATCAACAAATCATCTACGTATGCCAGTAACACAGTGAACTGATCTCCATTTTGTTTGGTAAATAAAAAGTAATCATACTTACCATGTTTGAATTAGGCTGAAATCAAAGCTATTGTGAGCTTTGAATTCCATTGTCTTGAGCATTGCTTTAATCTATACAAGAATTTAAGTAGTCTACACACCATGTGCTCCCCCTAGCTACCAAAGTCTTATGGTAGCTACATATAAACTTCCTTATGAAGATTATCCTAAAGAAAGCATTATACACATCCATTTGGAACAAAGGCCAATTGTTTATAGTTGCAAGTGAAATGACTAATCTGATTGTGACCATTTTGACTATTCTAGAAAAGGTATCATGATAACCAACTCCTACTTATTGATAGTACCTTTTTGCCACTAGTTTTGTTTTGTATCTTTCAATTAAACCATCTGCCTTCATTTAATTTTATATACCCATTTGCAATCAATGAAAACATTGCCTGGAGGAAGTGGTACAACCAGCCAAGTTTATCGAGATCAAGGGCCTGAATTTCAGCTTTCATAACCTCAATCCAAACCTCATGTTTGGAAGCTTCTTGAAATGATGTAAGCTCAATCATAAAAGAAATACAAGACACAAAGCATTAATGGGATAGTGAGTGATAATCAGTCAAGGGATATAAATAGGTGGAATCAATACCTAAGAATGACGTAGAGATATATAGATCTAGATCTAAAGGGAGTGACATTGAATAAGGGATTGTTAGACATATAAAACCTTTAGTCTAGTTAGGTGGCCTTGTTATCCTTGATGACTGTCGTATAGAATGAGATAAATTTTGTTAATTTGAAGGAGATGACTGAAAAGGAGAATGAGGTGAAGATTCTGATAGAGATTAATTTGGAGAACAAGAAGGAATGTGCTTTAGAGAGTGAAGCTAAGGTGATATAGGAGAAGGGAACTGAATTTGAGAGTGAATAATAGGAGGAAGAAAATTTAGAGAAGAACTGGGAGATACAAAATGTGATCATGGATGAAAGTCACGAAAAGATATGTCAAATGGAAGGAAACTTGGGATTTAAGGTGAGTCAATAGAAAAGGGAAATATATTCTTATGAAAAATGACATCCATACTAATAATGAAAGATTTATTTGCTAGATTGTACAAAATGCATCCTTTTTTATGGTAGAGCAACCTATAAAGATATGTGGAATAGTCCTTGATTTGAATTTGTCTTTATTGTGTAAGGAAGTGACATAAGCCAAATATCCAAAAACTCATAAATGGGATAGATCAGGAGGTTTGTTATATAGCATTTGGAAAGGAAAAAGGTGGTTCAAAGTAGTGTTTGGTGTTCTGACGATTAGATAAGAAGCAATTTTAACACACTCACCTAAAAAACATATTGGTATGTGTGCATGTATAAGGAGAGCTCTAGCAACTTTAAGAAAATGCTTATGTTTTCTTTTTACCACCTCATTTTGTTAAAGGGTATATGTACATGTGCTTTCATGTTGAATGTCCAGGTTAAAAAGAATAGTCATCATGTTGTGATTAAGAAACTCAAGACCATTATCAGTTTAAATGGTAAGGATTTTGGCATTAAATTGATTTATGATATAATTGAAAAAAAAGATGTTGAACATATGTGGACACTTTATGATTATGTTTCATGAGGAAGATCCAAGTGGCTTTAGAAAAGTTATCTACAATTATTAAAAAAAATGTGGCCTAAATGAGTTGGAGTGTGATATGGATCCCAAACATCTATGTGAAATAACTAAAAGGGAAAATTAGTAATTGATTTGCTGTAAGGAAATAGAGGTCAAGTTTGTTTTGCAAGGGGACAAGTAGAACAATGAAAATCATGCTCAAACTAAGTAATGTCTACTTTTATAAATCATATATATGAAGCTAAAATACAAGGTTGGATAGAAGTACTAGAAGCAACAATGACATTAGAATTGAAAGGCTGAATGATTATAGATTGAGGTGTTTGAAGATAGTAAAGACTATTTCTAAGTTTAACAATCCCCTTTACCACACTCCACTCCAAGGATCTTAAAAGAGACAAAAATTAGGGTAAAAAACAACAAGAAAATTGTGATCTTAAGTGAATTTAGCAATAAAAATAAAGTTAAAACAAAAATCAGGCACAAATAAAACACTTTGAAAAGTAATATTAGGAGACATATGAAAATTACTTATATGAGATATTAAAACTTTGTAACCATTAGGCAAAGTGACTAATTTATTAGAATGAAGGCAAGATTTAAGATTGTGAAGCAAACTTAGATCATATGTCATATGATTGGTAGCAACCATGTCAAGTATCTATTCACCTTGATTCATATGAGTGGTAGAACAAGATAGTATACCTATTGTGTTTGTCATAGATTCTATTTGATCTTTCTTTAGTAAGTGAAGAATTTGATCATACTATTCTAGAGTAAAGGTAGGCAATACATTTGTAGTTGAAGATGGTAGATTGGGTTTAACATATTTAGGTTGTTCAATATTGACTTGGTAAACAAAATTCTCAGATGCCTTTTTTGGTTTAGTGAATTTAAAGTTAGGGGAAAAACTAATGAGTCTATAGCAATTTTCATTTTTATGACATTTGACATGGTAGTGATTACACTCACTTAAGAACTCTGATTTCTAGCTCTTCACCATAGTATTCTTTGCTACCAAGTTAGTTCCTTCTGAATTTGAAGTAAATGAACCAGAAACAAAGAACATTCTCTGTGATTCATCTTGCAAGATCATTGAAAAAGCTTAATTAATGGAAGGCAAATGATTCATTAACAATACTTGACTTCTAGCTTGATGATATGTGTCATTAGAACCAATCAAAAATTGAAATAACCATTACTATTATGCCTTTGAAGTTGCACATTCACAAGCAGAAAGAATCACAAGTGTAGAATATTGGGAGAATTAAAGTTAAGGACCTAAAGTTAAAAATATTTATGCTGAAAGACCTATTACTATTATTTTAAGATAAATTACTACTGACTTTAAGTAAAATCTCCTAAACCTAGTGGTAACAGGTCCTTTAAAGTAAATATTTTTAACTTTTGGTCCTTAACTCTAATTCTCCCTAAAATTTTGTTTCACTATTCTTTCAATTTAGAAAAACAAGCAGAGACTAACATATTACCTTAAACCAAAGAATTAATCTTCTTGTGCAAAGCAAAAATTCTTACTATTTAGCTTATCAAACTACTCCTTGAGATTTTCTTAGACAAGATGAGCATCAAATGAATAGATGATCCCAGAAAACAACTCCTTTAAAATTGAGTTCAAAATCCATGAAAGAAGTACAACATTTCATCTCTCCCATTAAGCTTGGAATTTTCATTCTTAATGTACCTTTAGACAAGTACCATCGATGACTCCAATCTTGTTTTTAGGAATGAGGGCAATTCTCATGGCATGATTCCAAACAACATACTTGTCCACTCCTATCAACTATTGTGAAACCGAGACAGCTCTTGGGCTCCAGTTGGCTCGCAATATCGCAAACGTATTTTTTTTACATAACTTGTATAATATCTATTTTGTTCTCTTATTTATTATTTTATCCATCAAATCATCTTTTTAAAAATAAGAGTAAAATAATTATTTTTAATTTCACCAAACACCACTTACTTACTTTTTATATTCCTTTTATCATTACATTCTCTAACCAAACACACCTTGGTATATCTAATGGATGAAGAAACAATGGATGATTGAAATCTAAAATTAAGGCTGAAGCATCCCATAGCGAGGTACCACTAGTTTGGTCAAAAACTCCATGATTGCTTACGGAAAACACCACTGAACGGGGGGAACAGAATGAGACAAATAGAAAATGAGAATAACATGAAAGAAAGAAAAAAAAAAAAAAGAACAAATGTGAAAGAATGGTTGGTCAGAGTTATGGCTCTGATAACATGTGAAGTTTGTAAAGAATATCAAAAGAAGAGAGAAAGATTGTCATGACAGAATTGTAACAAAGGAAAATAATGAACTTCATCAACTTCATCTCACCGTACAATATGCTCTTTATATACATTGTTTCCGGCAACTAAATAAGCTATAACTAACTAACAATAATAGCCAATTTAACAACTCCTATTACTCATTTTGTTACTCAACAATAACTTCATTGGAGCGGATAATGATAAGTACGTATTGGATGACTCTTAATTTTTGGTATAGAGACTATTAGATCAATGGGGGGCATAAATAGTATTCTATATATATATATATATATATATATATATATATGTCTACGACTTTAAGACGAAGTAGCAATACGCACACGCAAGTGTAGCGTGACTCATGGAAGTTTGAAACGAAGTGAGCTCAACCCATTGTTTAACCAGGTCAGCTGAGTTTCGATAGATCAATCTTACAATCCCAACGTTGTTATTGAGTTGGTTGAATTTGAACTAAGTCTGACCAAGTTGATACTCATCAATACCAATAAATATGTAATTGATAAATCTAAAGGAGTTGGGTAGTGAATAAATTAAAATGCTCAAACTAACTCAAATAATATACTTGCCCACGATGCAACCAAAAAAAAAAAAAATGATATATGTAAAGTAAAAATTGTTGTGACTTCTTTGTAACTATATGGTTGTTATAAGCTTCGCTTGATTAGGGACCCAAAAAAAAAAAGGCTTTAGTTAGTCAATACTCCAACGATGGACCAGATGATGTGGCTAAATCATAATTACATACATAAATCACAATCCCCCATCAATTCATTAAAATAGTTAAATTACTGTATTGAAAATAAATTTGAATGATTTTTTTATTATAAAATTTTTATAAAATTTAAAGATTAAAAAAGTGATTAAAAAAAATTTATTCCATACATACTTTTACTATTTATATTATCTTCTCTCTAAATTTTACAAAAAACTTTAAATTTTAAAGAATTTTTACACGATGATAATATAAAGTTCAATTATTATTAAATTTTCAATTTAAATTCCTATAAATACTACAAAAACCTATCATCTAGTAAGGTACAAAAAATAGCTTATACAGATAATTAATATGTAACAATTAAACAGTTGAATTAATTCGATACTGTAGAGACGGTCTAGATGACCTGTCCCAATCAAATGGCATATATAAAAGTCATGAGACAGTGAAATAGGCTGATCGAGTTTACAAGTTTCAAACATTTTTGGCGACCATTAATTATGCATGGGGTAATGTGAATCGTATACTTTCCATAACTAAACTAGAATTACATTTCAGTTCAGCAGATGTCATCTTAACAAAATTAAAATAAGATAATAAGATCATTTGTTAAAATTAGTGAAAAAATACTGTAAATAAACATTATTGTTGTGTATATGTATAAGGTTTGTTTCGAAAAAAAAAAAATTCTGTCCTCAACGCTTTTTGTTTTCGGCTTTCGGCCACTGAGCTTTCATGTTGATGATTTCTATATGGGAGGTGCCGTTGTACTCTTAACAAATAACCTCGTCAATGTCCATCTCATCACTATAACTTTGTTTTGATATTTTGATTTTTGCTCCTTGTTTTTTCACACTTTCTCTTCTCACCCTTTTCTCACATAAATACTTATACCTCCCTATATATTTGCTACAGAATAATAATTATACGACATATAAAATCAAGTATGCAAGTGTCATATAACATGTATCATCTATTGTTTTGATTTATTTTCACCACTTTAATTGATTAAAAATTTGTGAGCTGTCAGTTTTATATGAATGTATAACTCCTAATAAATGTTCAGCTTTAAGATAAAAATTTAAATTTGTATTGTCATGTATCAATCAGTAAAGAAAAAAAAATTATACATGCATAGATCAGATGCAGTAGCTAGAGTCTAGAGAGTTGAACTAATACTTAATGAAGGTACAATGTAGTATATTCAACAAGGATATATACAATAGAATAGTAACAGAGAAATTAAATCAATTATACGAATTTGATTAAGATGTAAACTTTTCTGAAAAATTAGATAGATAAACACAACGACATATGATAAAAGTTGCATAGGTGTGATTGTTCAAAGTTTAAACGGGGATTGAGACCCATACAATGGTTTATATATATAATAAAGGGATCTAAACCATCTTTGTCATTCCACCCTTATAATAAATAAATTTTCCTTAAATTTCAATTTTTTTAAACAAAATATATCACAACAATTGATTAAAGGTTTAATCACAAATCAACTCTTGTTCCATGCCTTCAGGGTCCATCTCTCTCAAATGTCCACTCCCAAGTCCCAACCCCTCTCTATAAATCTCAAACTCTCCCGCATCAAATTACATCGTCCCCCATCAACTAATACATTCTGCTCGACTCTACTCCTCTATAACAAACTCTACCCTTTCTCTCTCTCTCTCTCTCTGGCAGCTCAGCTGTGGCCATGCCCATGCCTATTGACATGTATGCCATCCCTGAGCTCGACTTTTCCGGCTACACCACCACCACTTCTTCCGAAGACGACCATGGTAATTACTGGAACCACTGGTCCCCTGTCGTCAACTGGGACGCCTTCACAGGTGGCCCCAACCACGACGGCTTCCACGACCTCATGGAAACCATGATGGACAACGCGGCCGGCATGGCGAGCCCCGAAACTGATGCCGGTGTGGGAGAGGAAGGGTGTTGTAACTCTGCTTCCACGACGGAGGTAACCATGGCGGACGAAGAAGTAAACTGTTTGGAGGATTTCAAGGGTCTGAGATTGGTGCACCTCCTGATGGCGGCCGCCGAGGCTCTCACCGGCGTCAACAACAGTCGTGATCTGGCTCTAGTGATATTGGTTCGGCTCAAGGAGTTGGCGTCGCCGACCCACGGAACCAACATGGAAAGGTTAGCCGCGTATTTTACGGAGGCCTTGCGGGGCTTGGTAGAAGGAGCGCACTGTAAGCATTTGAATTGGATCGCCAACAGTGGTGACGAGAATCATCAGACCGACATGCTGGCCGCCTTTCAGCTTCTTCAGGATATGTCACCATACGTCAAGTTCGGCCACTTCACAGCCAATCAGGCCATCCTAGAGGCCGTGGCGCAGGACAGGCGGGTCCACATCGTCGACTATGACATCATGGAAGGGACACAGTGGGCCTCCTTGATGCAGGCACTCTCCTCTCGCAAGGATGGCCCACACATCAGGATCACCGCTGTATCAAGAGCAGGAAGCGCCAGAAGATCAATCGCCACCGTCCAAGAGACAGGTCGTCGTTTGACTGCGTTCGCGGCTTCCATAGGCCAACCCTTCTCGTTTCACCAATGCAGGCTGGACTCCGAAGAAACCTTTAGACCCTCCTCCGTAAAACTGGTTCGCGGGGAGGCGGTGGTGTTCAACTGCATGCTCCACCTGCCCCACCAGAGTTACCGGGCCCCGGAATCCGTGGAATCCTTTCTGATGGGAGCGACGGCGTTGAAGGCGAGAGTAGTGACGTTGGTAGAAGAGGAGGGGGGGCCCACAGGGGGAGAAGTGGGGTTTGTGGGGAGGTTCATGGACACGTTGCACCATTATTCGGCGCTGTATGATTCACTGGAGGCAGGGTTTCCGATGCAGGGTCGGGCTCGGGCGTTGGTGGAGCGGGTCTTCTTGGGCCCCCGAATAGCGGCGTCCTTGGCCAGGATATACAGAATGGGTGAATTGCAGGACAGAGACAGAGGGTCATGGGGCGAGTGGTTGCCTGGGGTCGGGTTCAACGGAGTGGGGATAAGCTCCGCCAATCACTGTCAGGCGAAGCTGTTATTGGGTTTGTTCAACAAGGGGTATGAGGTGGAGGAGATGGGCGGTAATAATAAGTTAGCGTTGAGCTGGAAATCTAGGCGCTTGCTTTCCGCTTCTATTTGGACACCTTATTCGCACAGTACTCAAATTGTAAATTAAAATTTTTCTGCGGTTTCTTTGCTCAGCCATTTTCCATTTCAATTTGGAACCAAAACTAGTGTTCCTCTTGCTCTTGCAGTGAAATTTTGAACCTCAATTGCGATCGAGGGACAGTAACTAGGAATTCATATGCAGATCTTAATTAAAGACTCTTCCATGAATTCTGTAAATATTGTAGTTTCTTTTATCAGTCCATTAATCTTTGTATTTTAGTTGAAACAGATGTGACTTTGTCATCATTCCATTTCACTAAGTTTTTGGATACAAATTAATTAGAGTCTGCGATATATATATATATATATATGTTGAAAGTTGGTTTGGGTACGTAGTAGTGGAAAACACAAACCCGTGGTGAAATAAAGCGGCTATAATTTTGTTTTCTGTAAAAATATTTGTGAAAAGTAGAAAAAAAAAATTTTGACTGCCTTTAGTTCTCGGACATTCTATGAAATGGAAGTAGTATTGCCGATGAAGAAAGAGACAACCATATTTTATTGAAAAAATTTTGAAATGTTCCAGTGTCAAGTACAAGGCGGTTTATGTTCTCTTATTAATGTCCTTCTGAAAATCCACATATATCACACAAGAAATGAGGCTTTTGGAATTTGAATCCTTCAAAGCTTTGTTTATGAAAGCTTCTGACTCCTTTTCCAGAACTCTTCTCATCTATGTTTCACCTTTCATAATATTCTTTTTTTCCTTCCTGTTAAGGAAACGTCAGGTACTTCTCCTCAAGTTAAGCCGAACAAAAAATTTGACAGATAAAACTATATGACATCTAATTCTAATTAATATGCGGTTCTTTGGTGTAGAAGTAGGTAAACCCGGGTAATTAGTAATAATGTTTTATCATATTTCTTTAAATATATTGATAACTTTAATGTGTTAGTGACTAAACATTCTCTTATACATAGGAAGTGTTTACTAATTACGTTAATATACTTAATTCCTTAATATCTAGTATAAAATTTGCCATTATATATATAAATATTGAAACTTGGAACGTTATATACATGTACTGTAACAGCTTAATAAGGATAGAAGTTTAAGTCTTCCACAGACATGAAGCGGTTGAGTTTGCAGAAATGTAAGAAAGAGAGTGCGGTAGGTGTCACATCCCTCTCTGAGGAAGATTCTTGGAATATATGTGCCCCTACTACATCTCACTGTTTGGATTTGTATCCCAAGTTAATGTCATATTTTATAACTACTATAATAAGTTCAGATATATACCCTCAATAACAACCCTATTCTATTTATTTAACCTTCTGGGGTCACAAACCAACGCTTCCTTGTTTTCTCTGTTGTAGGTTACTCAAAGGTCAAGCAGAATGATTATCAGCTCCAACAAGAAACTCAGAAATGGCAACTACGTACTTGTGTGATTCATGTTCTTTTACTAGCTAACTGCAATTAAAAACAACTATCAAATTTCTCATCTCTGTGGAGCGTGCAGTACGTGTATATATATATATATATATATATATATAGATAATCCTGCACTAGAAACAAACTCATTGATGATCTAACTACGTATACGCATATATATGGACTTTGGCATAATTTTAAGATCCATAATTCCAGTTCTCCGGCAGCATCTTTCTGATATCAATTCCTTTTGCAATATTTAAACGGATTAATCAATCCTAAGCAAATATATTATTTTTTTAAGTATCAATCTTAAGGAAGTAAATGCCGTAAAAGTTAATAATTTTACATTTGATAAATGATTAAATGCGTAAAGAGCTTTTAAAATCTTTTGTTGTAAAATTTTGAAAAAAGAATGATACAAAAAATATAAATATGTATGGGATTTATTTTCTCTTATTTTTCTCACTTTTTTTTTTTTAGATCCTACAAAAACTTTATAATAAAAAACTCTAAAGAATCATAAGATATGGCATCTATGAATTTAATTATTTGAACTAATCAATTTCTTTGGTGTTATTCTATTAGAGATGAGATGATTAATTACAGGAAAAGTGATGGAGAGCAACTTGAAATAATTCCTGCAAGGAATCAAATAAAATATAACCAACAACGTTATATACCCCACCGAGTTTTGATAATGATCTACATTTTTAAATGTGAAATTTACGGAGAAATTTACTGATTGAAAATGATGGAACAGAATAATTATAGGTTTCGGCGCGCCAGGCTAATTAGGCAGCGACCTCGTATGTGTCTGCGTAGAGGTGCCATTCTTCCAATCCAATATTTGTAAAATATCTATGCCAATTTTGTTTCCCTTTTCTTGCACCCAAAGGTCCCCAACATCATAGTTTTGCCATCCAGATTTCAGAGCATTAACTCTGTGCTTAGGTCGTGTGGACACTAGAATAATGAGATGTCTGCTAAGAGAAAATGATGGATATTTATCTTTTAATGCTATATTTGCAATTTCTGTAAAATGTTGTTGAGTGTTGTTATGTTTTGATTTGAGTGAATTTTCATCATTTTCAAAAAAATTTAATTGATAACTCCAAACTAGAATCCAGGTCGACATCTACGCATGTGATTTTCATTTTCGTTTAACTATAACTTTCTTTCTGGGTACATCAACTAGATCTCTTGATTTTATCAGAGGAAAAAAATAGCTTTCCTTTTCTGCCTAATTGCAAATATTCGTACAAACGATTTGAAAATAAAACAGTAACAACAGGATCTAATTATTGTTATTTTATATGCATATGGATAATCAAAATATTTATACTCTTTGAGTATCTATAAAACCTCTGTTTGGGTTTGGATATGAAAATATGTATGAGGATATTAGAAGTTCAGAGCAGTTATTGTGGAATGTTGTAGCATTTGAACGTGAAAACGTGAGAACGTGAGAACATGAGAAAAATGCAGATCGTGGGAAGCAAATCACGTTGGCTGGCAACATCTCTATAATGGTCCGAAAATTATGGGTTTCGTGAGATAATTCCCCACGTCTCAGAACATGTCAGTTTCTTCGGCAAAATGATGGAATTGCCGTTGAAAGAGTTTGCCTATAAATACAGGGTCCCTGAGCTCGGTTTTATATTGTTACACACCATCATTTAGTAGAACAAGAGTTTAGAAGCATACTGAACTTTCATACGACTGAATTCTCATCGGAGAAAACAGAGGATTGGAGCAATGATTGGAGGTAACATTTCAATCCATTTTTCTTGCATTGGATGTTACAAATATGATTTTATATATCCATGAAGTCTATCAGTTGGTATCAGAGCATGAATATACCTCTATCTTGCTGTGTTTTTGAACTCAAAAACGTTAAATTTTTGGTGAATTTGGGTTGATTGATAGAGCCATTTTTTCATTATTTTGATATCAAAAATGGAATCTATACGAAATTCTGATGAAAATGGACTCCTGGATCATCCAAAACGGAACTCAGAAACTCAACTGGAGGTTAGGGATGTCGTTTTGTAGTTTCGTTTGATATTGCAAATGCGTGTAAACGACATGTCGTTTTAGATGTTTTTACAATAAAATGGCTTCAGTAGTCAGGAGGATTCGAACCCACGCCCTTCCACTTTTCAGTGCACTACTTTGCCACTTTTGCTAAGCTTCATTGTTGCTTGGTATAAGCAATATTTAATATATATATATATATAGATTTTCGATTTTGTGATATTTTCATTAATTTTCCTTCTATGATTTATATATATATATATGTTTATCAAAATTTTTTTTTTTTGAACAAAATATTTTCGGCCAATACTTAATTAAAAATTCAAAGTAATTTGTTTTGTTGGCGATTTATTTTGTTTAAAATTATGAAGTACATTTTAATTTTGTCCAAATTTTGGCAAAAATATTATGGACAAAATTAAATTAATTTTGAAAATATTTAGTTATTTATTTGTCAAAATAATTGTGAAATTAATTTTATGCCTTTAAAATTTGCCTAAATCTTAAAAATTTAATTAATTTTAGGTAATTTTGGCATATTTAATTATAATAATTAATTTATGGTGTCATTTAATTTATGCCTAAATTTTAAAAATAATTAATTTTTATTTTTAGGTAATATTTATGGCACATTTAGATTAATTTAAAGAGAGAATATTAATTAAATTAATTAGTCATATTTTGTTAATTAATTATTAAAATTCTCATTGTGTATACTTGTTTATGCATTATGTTAAATTATATTCAAGCATGTAATTTTATTTAGATGTCATGTGAATTGTGTATTTTTAATTTAATTAAAATTTAGCCACAGCACCTTTAATTATTTTAAAATTATATATTAAGTGTTATAATCACATAAAGTAAAATGACATCAAATTGTAATTAATTATATTTAATATGATAATTATTATCCTACAGAAATATTATCATATTTCATGTGATTAATTAGGATGGAATAGTAAGTTTTTTTTTTCTTGATTTATCCGCAGGAATTAAGAAAAGAATATAATTTACTAGTTTTATCATTAGTATATGAGTCTAATTAAATAAAATTTAGCCCACAGGTAATTTTATTTGTTACTAAACTCATAATTTGAATTGATATGCATTGCATTGGCATGACATATCATTTAAGAATATTTATTTGTCTCAAATTATTAACATAGCATGTAAATTGTGCAGCTTTTCAACCTTTAAATATTTCTGATTTTCAAGTTCCTGAATTAACTGGAGATAACTATAATGTTTGGAAGGAGAAAATACTTCTCCAATTAGGGTGGATGGACGTTGATGATGCAATTAGAAAAGATGAACCTCCTAAACCCACGAATATTAGTAGTACATCAGAAGTAAATGTTTATGAACGTTGGGAGCAATCCAATCGCCTTAGCATGATGTACATTAAGACTAAAATATCAGCTAGTATTCGTGGGTCTATTGGAAAGCATTAAAACGTTCGAAGTTTGCTTAAGGCTATTGATGAACAATTCGAATCTTCAGATAAGGCCTTAGCAAGCACCTTAATGACAAAATTATCATCCATGAAACTTACTGGCATAAGAGGTGTACGAGAACGCATCATGAAAATAAGGGATATAGCAGCTCAATTGAAAACACTTGAGGTTGAGATGTCAGATTCTTTTCTTGTGCACTACATCTTGAATTCTCTGCCACAACAATATGGACCTTTCAAAATCTCCTACAACACTCATAAAGAGAAGTGGTCAATCAATGAACTTCTAACCATGTGTGTACAAGAAGAAGGAAGGCTCATAGCAGAGATGGGTGAAAGTGTACATACAGTGACACAAGGAAGGAAGAAAAGAAAGGCCAAGACAAAAGGGAAGGGCAAGGTTCCCATCCCTGAGGACATTAAGAAAGAGTCTAAGTGTTTCTTTTGTAAAAAGAAAGGACACATAAAGACGGATTGTGTCAAATTCAAGGCTTGGCTTCAAAAGAAAGGTAACTCAATCTCATACTTTTGTTATGAATCTAATATGGTAGATGCTAGTAGTAACACATGGTGGATTGATTCTGACTCAACAATTCACATCTCTAATACCTTGCAGGGCTTTCTAAGCCAAAGGAAGTCGGTGGGCAGTGAGCAATACATCTATTCAGGAAATAAGATGGGCTCAACTGTAGAAGCTATAGGAACATGCAGATTAGTCCTTAATTCTAGTTTTATTTTGAATTTGGAGAAGATACTTTATGTACCAAATTTCTCTAGAAACTTGATTTCAGTTTCCAAACTTGTACCATTGGGATATTGTTTTGAATTTTCAAGTAATGAATTTAAATTATTTTATAAATCTAATTTTATTGGCAATGGTACACTTTGTGATGGTCTATTCCAAATTCAATTACGAAATAGTAACCTTTATGACTCAATGCATGTTTCTAACAGTATAGGTATTAAGAGAAATGTTACTAATGAGGATTCCTTTATGTTATGGCACCGTAGGCTTGGTCACATCTCAATAGAGAGAGTGAAAAGATTAGTAAAAGATGGAGTATTCAATACTCTTGACTTTACTGATTTCAACACTTGTATAGACTGCATTAAGGGAAAGCAGACTAACAAGACTAAGAAAAGTGCTAAGAGGAGTTCTAGCATATTAGAAATCATACATACGGATATTTGTAGTCCAGATTTGGACTCTAATAGTCAGAAATACTTTATCACCTTTATTGATGATTACTCACGATACATGTATCTCTATCTGCTCAATAATAAGAATGAAGCACTGGATGCCTTTAAGATATTTAAGGCAGAAGTAGAGAAATAATGTGGTAAACAAATTAAAATAGTGAGATCTGATAGAGGTGGTGAGTATTATGGTAGATACACTGAAGATGGACAAGCACCAGGTCCATTTGCTAAGTTTCTTCAAGAGCATGGGATTATTGCCCAATACACCATGCCTGGGTCACCTGACCAGAATGGTGTAGCTGAAAGGAGAAGCCGAACATTGTTGGACATGGTGAGGAGCATGCTTATTAGCTCCAAACTTCCTAAATTCTTGTGGACTGAAGTCCTTAAAACAGCAGTGTATATTCTTAATCGAGTTCCTACCAAGACTGTTGAAAAGACGCCATTTGAGTTATTCAAGGGTTGGAAACCAAGTTTAAGACATATGCGCGTTTGGGGATGCCCATCTGAGGTTAGGGTTTACAATCCACAAGAGAAGAAGTTGGACCTTAGGACTATAAGTGGCTACTTTATTGGGTATGCTGAAAAGTCTAAGGGTTATAGATTTTATTGTTCATCTCACAGTACTAAGATTGTGGAATCAAGGAATGCAAAATTTCTTAAGAATGACTTGATCAGTGGGAGTGATCAAACTTAAAACTTAAGTTCTGAAAATGATCAGTCTAATATTCACCAAGTGTAGCACCTATTGTGAAGGGTGACAAGTTCAATTTGAACCAGTACCTAAAGAATGATTTAGAAAAGGAACAGATGCATAATATTCCATATACTTCTGCTATTGGAAGCCTTATGTATGCTCAGATTTGCACAAGACCTGACATTACATTTGTAGTTGGAAGTTAGGCAGATATCAGAGTAATCCAGGTATAGATCATTAGAGAGCTGCAAAGAAAGTAATGAAGTATCTTAAAGGTACTAAGAACTACATGCTGATGTATAAACGGACTGAAAACCTTGAGGTAGTTGGCTACTCAGATTCGGATTTCGCTGGATGCGTTGATTCACAGAAATCAACATCAGGCTACATTTCAATACTAGCCAGCGGAGCCGTATCTTGGAGAAGCGCGAAGCAGACTTTGACTGCTACTTCTACTATGGAGGCAGAGTTCGTTTCTTGTTTTGAGGCAACTTCACATGGTGTTTAGCTTAAAGGCTTTATATCTGGGCTTAGAATTGTCGATACTATCCCTAAGCCATTAAAGATATATTGTGACAACTTAGCTGCTGTCTTTCTAGCTAAGAACAACAAAAGTGGAAGTCGAAGTAAACATATCGACATTAAGTACTTAGCCATTCATGAACGTGTCAAGGAAAATAAAATTATTATTGAACACATTAGCACTGAGTTGATGATTGTTGATCCTTTAATAAAAGGCATGCCACCAGTAATGTTTAGGGATCACGTATCTAGAATGGGACTTAGTTCCACTTTGTGTTATTGATGTATATACTATATATATATATATATATATATATATATCATTTGTAATAAAGCCTTTATTTATTTTAAGTTGTTTTCTCATTTATGCGTATACATTAAGTTTGAGAATAACAACATTAAGAGGACCCAGAATAAGCATATGGCTTATTCATAAAGTTAAGGAAACAAAATGCATTGTGATACATGGAAGGTATTACTCACTTATAGAGGAACTACCGCTATAATTCATGCATTTGTGTTTCAGTTAAATATTTGAATCTTAAGAAGCCATTTTCGAACCAAATGGGAGAATGTGGAATGTTGTAGCATTTGAACGTGAAAACGTGAGAACGTGAGAATGTGAGAAAAATGCAGATCGTGGGAAGCAAATCATGTTGGTTGGCAACATCTCCATAATGGTCCGAAAATTATGGGCTTCGTGAGATAATTCCTCACGTCTCAGAACATGTCAGTTTTCTCGGCAAAATGATAGAATTGCCGTTGAAAGAGTTTGCCTATAAATACAGGGCCCCTGAGCTCAGTTTTACATTGTTACACACCATCATTTAGTAGAATAAGAGTTTAGAAGCATCCTAGACTTTCATACGACTGAATTTTCATTGGAGAAAATAGAGGATTGGAGTAATGGCTGGAGGTAACATTTCGATCCATTTTTCTTGCATTGGATGTTACAAATATGATTTTATATATCCATGAAGTCTATCAGTTATGTGATAAGAAAGGGAATATGTTAGTGAATGAAATTATTTCCAATATATTTGATATGATATCGAATAAAATAAAAATTCTTTCACATTTACATGTTTAATAATATAAAAATATGAAAGAGATGGAAAGCAATAGCTAAAAAATGACCAAAATACTCTTGACTGGGAAAAAAAAAACCAGATTTCCTGAAAAAATAAAAAACTTGGCTCTGCAGTTTCAAAGACCTAAAAATGCAGGGGTGCCTGGAAATAGCAATCGATGTTGTTGGGCCACGATAATACCTCGAACTTCGTCATTGGCAGGCTATAGCAAGGGTGCCTAGAACTTCAACGTCGGTGGCAACTTCAATGAAGAATGAATAAGTAACACTTGGAACTTCGTTGTCGGCGAGCCATGGTAAGGGTGCCTAGAACTTTGACGTCGACGAGATCTTCAATGGAGAGCAAATCAACAACACCTTGAGATAGCAGTCGAATTAACAATGTAGGAGTCTCTTTTTGCCTCAGAGGTATAGGTAAGAAAAAGACATGAGTACGTAAGGATGAACAAGGGCAGAAATTTCTTTCCATCATTTTGGCTCCAATTCTGATTTCATTTCACAGGCTACAGTAGATGACATTGCTGTCTCCTTGCCAATCTCTCCTCCATTTGATTTAGTGAACCAAATGCTTGAATGCAGTGGAATCCCTTGTAGTTTCCATTTGAGTTAGCAAACCAAACGGGATAATAAGTTTGGATCTAGATAACATGATATCCATCCCACCCTAATCCCGAAGTGTATAGTATTTATTTATTTATACATATATATATATTAAGCAATATAATATATTTCAAAAATGTTCAAAAAAAAATATCATTTAAATAGTATTATATGAGTTTTAAATTATATTAATAATGGTTTAAGATATTTTATTCATTATTGTGATTTTATATAAACAAATTTAATGTAAATGAGTTTGAATTTGAAAAAAACTTGTTCATTATAAAATTTTTTAGATGAATAAATCCAAATATGAGAACCATAATACTTGGCCTATACTCAACCTACAATAATCGTATATGTATTACTATTAAGTATGTTGAGAATAGTTTATATATTTTTAACTAATAAATTATGTAAATTTTGTTAAATGTAAAATACTTACGCTAGAATTATAAAATTCACAAGAACTTGTTTTACCACCTTTCATAAAAATTTCTGAGAAAAATCAAAATTTTGAACATGTTAAAGGAATGTGCAACCTTTAACTCATATGAGAAAGAAAATGCATAATGGTGTGAAATTATGGCAAGAGGCAGAGGACCTTATGATAGATCATAAAATGGCCCATTGTCCTGAGTTGGCCTTTATTCAGGCTTCCTTAGGCCCAAAATTTTTATTTGCTTGTTTAGTCAGACCTTCATGCAATGGTCCAAATCATTAACAAAGCCATCATCATTGACAAAGCACGGGGCATGCCTGTCCCCTAAATTAATTTATTGAATGTGGGAGTAAAATTACTCAAACTATTGTTTAAAATGTGAAAAACTATTGAACCTTTTTGAGTTTCTGATTAACTTGGCCAGAACTTTTGAACCTTATGTCGAAAATTCAATTTACATTCGCCCACCACGCACTTCCCCTTCTTTGCTTGACCTTTATTGTTCATTCCACGAAATTCACTAAATAATTAACGTGCAGGTCCAATGCATCTGGACATATATCCTGACGGGATTTTGGCCCTCCCCTTTACCATCCTATTCTAGGCATTTTCAGAGGCTAATCGCTTCCGCTACCGCTAGCACGACAACGAATTTCCATCTTTCCTTTCCACCATGTCCACCGACAAAGAGCCCATTCCCAATCGGATAGAGACCACCCAGAAGACCCAGCAACCTTTGCAGGTGAACCCAACTGGAACTATTTTCAATCTTTAATTTGTGGTGAAGGTCGGGCTTAATTTAGAAT
This sequence comes from Erythrophleum fordii, assembly GCA_032878935.1. NCBI lineage: Eukaryota > Viridiplantae > Streptophyta > Magnoliopsida > Fabales > Fabaceae > Erythrophleum > Erythrophleum fordii. The sequence goes on from JAVQMF010000050.1 coordinate 32,383,082, forward strand.
TGGTTTCACCCTTTTGTATTTCTGGTTTAATCTGTTTATATTAGTTTAGTTTTCAGTATGTTTTTAGTGTTACCAGTTTTTGCTGGTTCAGGCCCTTAACCTCGCCTTTGGCAGGCTTGATTGTGGTACGATAGTGAACATGTTACTAGCTGAAACGTCATGGTTGGACACTTGGACTTATTTTAAGTACACATCCACCCATGTGTGTGGAAGTATCGATTAATCTGTGTGCCCGGAACCCCCAGATTGAATGGTTAATCTTCTATCTGCTTTGTTTGAGAAAATACATATGCGGAGAGGACTATAATAATTTTTGGGCCATTTATGGTCATTTTTGCGTTATAATTAGTGATCTCATTCCAGGTTATTACTTCCTTTTATGTTACCAACGAAAATATTAGCAACTTGTGGCTTCGTGGTCTTGCTCATAGTTGAGACCATAGTCAACATGTTCTGGATTTGTTCCTATTTGTTTGTCATGTTGCTCAGCAATTTGTCAATTTTTTTATACAATGCTGATGAGTTTACTATGATGAAAGTTTTTGGTTTCGTTATTTTATTCAATGCTGTTGGCCTAAGATTTTGATGTTTGTTGCCAAATAAGATGTCTGACATTAGTTATCTTCTATTGAGCACATGAGATCATACTGATTAGCTATTTCTTCATATCTGCATCATGATGCAGTGTGTTTTCATGCATGGGATATTCACACCCTATAATTATACGTTGGCCCTGCTTTAATTGTCATTTTAATGCTATATCTTCCCTTCTGTATTAGTTAGTTGCTTGGGGAAGGGCATATTTATTAGTATTTCCAATATCAAAGCAAGTGATCAAAGATGCCAGCTGGTTTAGCTGATAATGTCTTTGCAATTGATGCTAGGCCTGGGATCAAATATTGCCTGGTAGGAAGGGGAGGGTTTCTTGAAGGAAGAGTGTTAGGTTTTGTTGTGTATCTCATGCTGATGGACCAAAAGAAACAAAATAAACTTTGTACTCACCATATGTACCATTTGTTTACGTTGATTCTTGCTTATTACTATCACTTGTGTAGGTTGCAAAGCGCTTGGAGAAGTTCAAAACAACAATCTTCACCCAAATGAGTATGCTTGCCAACAAACATGGGGCCATAAACCTTGGTCAAGGATTTCCCAACTTTGATGGTCCAGAGTTTGTAAAGGAAGCTGCAATTCAAGCCATAAGGGATGGGAAAAATCAGTATGCCCGGGGTTATGGAGTTCCTGACCTGAACTTGGCCATTGCAGATAGATTTAGGAAAGATACTGGGCTTGTGGTGGACCCTGAAAAGGAAGTTACCGTTACCACTGGATGCACAGAAGCAATTGCTGCAACTATGTTGGGATTAATAAATCCTGGTGATGAGGTTATCCTATTTGCTCCTTTTTATGATTCTTATGAAGCCACTCTTTCCATGGCTGGTGCTAAAACAAAAGACATCACTTTGCGCCCTCCAGACTTTGTTGTTCCCATTGAAGAACTGAGGTCTACCATCTCAAAAAGCACCCGCGCCATTCTCATAAATACACCTCACAACCCAACTGGAAAGATGTTCACGCGAGAGGAGCTCAATGCTATAGCATCTCTATGCATTGAGAATGATGTTCTGCTTTTTGCTGACGAAGTTTATGATAAGTTGTCTTTTGATATGGATCACACTTCCATAGCTTCTCTGCCTGGAATGTTTGAAAGGACAGTTACAATGAATTCCTTGGGGAAAACATTCTCCTTAACAGGATGGAAGATTGGATGGGCAATAGCACCCCCACACTTAACATGGGGTCTGCGACAAGGACACTCTTTCCTCACTTTTTCCACCTGCACTCCCATGCAGTGGGCAGCTGCAGCAGCTCTTAGAGCGCCAGATTCTTACTTTGTGGAGCTCAAGAGGGATTATATGGCAAAAAAGGCGATTTTGGTGGAAGGATTGAAAGCTGTTGGTTTTAAGGTGTTCCCATCCAGTGGAAGTTACTTTGTGGTAGTGGATCACACACCTTTTGGACTGGAAAATGATATTGAATTTTGTGAATATCTAATTAAGGAGGTGGGAGTGGTGGCAATTCCTACCAGTGTATTTTACTCGAATCCAGAAGAGGGAAAGAATCTGATCAGATTTACTTTCTGCAAGGATGAGGAAACTCTAAGGGCTGCAGTTGAAAGGATGAAAGGGAGACTCAAAAGAAAATGATCCAAATACATGGCTTGAGATAGTTGAACCCAAATAAGTCATGGGATGCACAATTTATGTTACACCATTGAAAATATTGAATTGGAGGTATTTTTTGCCACTAGGAACTTGAATGTAGGGTAGTAGTAATTTCTGCTTGCTTGAAATGAGAACCAACAGTTGCCCAGCAGTCTAGCCTTTATTAAGTGCTTTTCTCATAATTCCCCATATTTTATCAGTAAAGATATCCCTCCCCCCTCTTCTCTTGTTTCGACCTTGTACCCTAAATTTCAATGTTATTATGGGTACTTGCGAGTTACAAATGAAACATGGGAAGGACATGTTAACCAGGATCATGACCATCAGGTAGTCACGTTGAGAAATCATGAACTCTTTTCAGTTAAGGATTATGTTTCTTCATTATGATAATGCATTTGTTGGTTGTCTCAAAGCATTTAAACCCGGCTTTTCCTTTGTCCGGGAGAAGTATTATGGCAGTATGTTATTCTCAAGGCCGTTGTACCTCGTGAACCTCAACCGCAAGGCAGTGACTAATAATTATCCTCTTGGGGGAGTAGAAACATAGAACACGACATACCCTTATCTAATTTTGCCTTTTCTGGTACGGTAATCAAAAAAAGAAATTGACAATAAGAAAATAGGAAAATGAGTTACAATGGCCAGATCTGCATCTCCTTCACATCAATTTCTTTTTATTTTTTATTTTTATTTTTGGGTTCATGGCCATCATGATGTGAAGAAATGCTGAGTGGGTGGGATGTCGTATCTGACTTATAATTGCTGCAATAGTATATTACAGTGATATAAATTTTCCTGTTTTGGGTAATTACCAAGATTTAAAAACTTTCAGCATAGGCCGATCTTCCAGCCAACAAAAAAACAAAAAAAGAGAAGCAGAGGCCGAGCTTAAACATGAATACCGATAGAGTTTGCAGGTACAAATGCAGATTCTTTCATTGTGATCTAACTTGAGGGGCCATGATGTTACTTATAAAAGTGAGTTTTTTTTTCCTTTTTTTTTTCTTTTAGATGTGGACCCCCTGTTTGGTGAGAGAACATAACAACACGAGGGGATCCGCATTTTACAGCTACACATACTAGTTAGGTTGCAGCTTCTCTCCTGTCCTCCCTCTCCTTCCAGTCATCCAATCAATGCATTACTTCTCCTTTTTGTTCTATTTTTATTCCAGTCGTCCAATCAATGTATTACTTCTCCTTTTTGTTCTATTTTACTTAAGCTTGGAGACTTGATAGACTGGAGAGAGCGTGAACTACGAAGAAGCTGAACGCAACTAGTTATTGGGAAACAATTAGAGGCTATTGAGAGGTTTTTGAGGATGGAAGCAAGTTTGAAATGCATTCATAGGCTGCCTTTTTTTTTTTTCATATAAAGATAAGAGCATCTTTGGATGAGCTTATTTATCAATTGAGATTAATAACGTACTCTCACATTAATCCAATGCATTTAAGTGAATGAATTCTCTTATTTGTTAGTCTCAAGATTTAAATCCAAGTAACCAAAATAAAAAGCACACTTCTTAACAACTAAATCAACCTCTCATATTTTTGACCGTATCTGCGATTACTAGGATGTTGCTCTGTTGACACTGAATGAATGATATCATTGAATTTTCATGATGCTAGTAAATAATAAGCCTATCTTGGGACCACAAATTTATATCTAATCATGAGGCATGCCCATTTGCGGCCTCGGGCTGACCCACGTCTTGCTTCCACTTGACGCTCCACTTTTTTTTTTTTCTCTTTTTTGGGTTCAAAATAAAAATCATGCATTGCACTTAATTATTATTTGTTATTTTGTATATTTAGACGCAGAGAGAGAGAGAGAGAGAGAGAGAGAGAGAAATAATATTACTAAAAAATAATTGTCATTTTTAATATTATAGCTTGAGGTCTTGCATAAACTATGGTATAACTTATATCTATAAAAGAAGTAATAGTAGCATTTTACTTTGTTATCTGTATTGGCTTTGATGCTTGACAAAGAGGTGTGAGAAGTTTAGGAAAGGAGAGAATGTATTATGATGATAATCTAACCATGGATTAGAGTTGCAAAAATATTCTGATTTGTTTTATTTATTCATTTATTGTTTTCATTATTTTGCTAAGATAGTTGCCAAGAAGTCGGCTCGAACGCGTCTGTGGTCGTATTCTTTCGTAATTACGGGGTACTGCCACGCAACCGGAGCTTCGCAAACTAGTATTAAACTCCCCCCCCCCCCCCTCCCCCCCAAAAAAATAATTTTTGTATCACAAAATGCTGCATTTTTCTTTTTCACCTATATCATCATTTTATTATTTTTTATTATCTAAAATATCTTCTTCTTTTTTTTCATTTACTGATAGGTACCAGGTTTGGCAGGGTTGGAAAACTTTAATATTTTTTTTTTATATCATTGACAAAGACTATTACACATTTTTTTAATTTGAATATGAGTGTTGTGAACGATGACACTAAAAAAAAAATTCTTTAACCAAAAAAAAAAAGGCTTTTGTTAATCGTCGTTTGGGACAATAACACATACAAGGCTCTTTTTTCCTTGAAATTTAATCTTTAAAAATAAGAAAAAATTTGTATGCAATTACTTAGATTTTTATTATTAAGTTTTTAATCAAAATATAATAATTATATAATTTTTTAATTAAAATGTGATAAGTATATAATTTTTGTAAATAATTATATAAATCTCTACTCAAATTATATATTTATTATATTTTTAAAACTATAAATTTGTCATCTCTGAATTAAAAATTTCAAGAATAAAGATATAAAAAATTACGCCTAAATTTGTTCCTTAAAAATATTGTAGTTAGAAATTCAACTGTTGAAAGCATCCCATAAATTGCCCAATTTCCATCATCTTGTTTCATTCTCATTTTTTTTTTTTGGCCCTCAAATCTTTCCACTGCTTCTCAAACTTTCCAGCTTTTGTTCTTTGCTTATTTGCCCCTCCTCTCAAGTGTAGTTGTTGATAAAGTAACATTATAACACATAAGTGGTGAAAATTTTACTGTATTGTTAGAAATTATTTATATTATTTATGTGTATTTAGAAAATGCAAGACTTGTTCATGTAGAAGTTGAAATATATTTATTTATGTTTGTATGAGTCAACGTAAGCAAAACACTTTTTTATCTATGTATATTCAAATAATAATATATCTCAGAGATATCATGACATGGCCTTTCAATAAGACACACGTACATTATAACCAAGCACGACACATTGTTAAATGATTTGAGATAATTGACCCATCAAAAGTTAGAATTATAGCCAAATTAAGCAATGTTGCAACTGACATATCCCCGTTCTCTTCCAAGATATAATATGTTCAAATTATCAACAATTATGGACAATGCTTTGAAAACTAAACTGACCTTTAAGTTAGAATACGGATTGGTTCACAATTTAACAATCTAAACATAGTTGAACTATATATATATATATATATATATATGCATACAAAATATTTTACAATTAAATTAATACACATGTTATAAAATAATACTTAAAATAAATATAAATATTTTAAAAAATTAAAATTAATTCAAATATTTTATATATGATAGCAAATTTATACAAAAATGGGTTGGATAATATTTGTTAAATATTATAAATCTTTATTGTAAAATGCCAAAATTTTAATTTTTGACAATTTTTTTATATGGTTTTGATCATTGAATAAATTAGAACTATGGCTAATTCACTAATTGAGCCAATCAACTTGAGTTTTTAACTTATAATTACAGATATTAGAGTAAAAGTGCAAACTTTTTAATAAAATAATATTTATTAATTGAAACATTATTTGCTAAAAAAAAGTGAATGATAGCTCTTGCATGAAAATAATTCCACTTAAAATTGACGATTTCCTCATGTCATTAATGTGAAACTGTACTTGTACTTTATGCAAATTAATATATATATGTGTGTGTGTGTGTGTGTGTGTAAAAGTAAGATTTTTAGAATAATTAATTTTTTTAATAGTGGAATCAACCAAAATTTGATGAGATCCACGGCTAATTTTCTGTAAAAGTAACAAAAAGGTACTTTTTTAATGCTAATTTGAGAACCGAGCTAATGCTAAAGGTGATTCTCTGTTCAATTCTATTAATTTAATAGATTAGAAATGGAAAAGCTTTCTTCCTGTGGCCATTATCTTAAAGAAAAGCAACAAAAGCATGGCATGACAGTGAAGCAGTTAGCAGAACAGTCAACTGCTATCAACTACATCTTCAACCAAATGTACTAAGATAGTGTTGAAACAGTGATTAACAATGAATTGGCAGAAAGTGGGAAAGGCAATTGAGTACCGAATTCCCAGTGGCATGTGGTTCGAGTCATGAATTCTGATGAATGACAATATTTAGGGTGTGCATGGATGAGTGTTGAAAATGACATTGCTTTAGCTTTTGGTTTTGGGAGAGAGAAAGAGAATGGTTATGATTGTGGGCATTTATTTAGGGGGGTGGCAGATACTTGTTCCCTCGTTATCACTGAGCTCAAACACAGTTTAAATTCAAACTTTGGCATGTTAAACAAGAGTATTCATATATTAGTTAACTATACAAAAAGAAAAATGTCAGTTATCTTTGTCGAATATGGCGCCATGAAGTAAAATCCAAAATACACGCACCTGATACTGATATGGTTGACGTCGTTTGATTAAAACTGCGGTTTTATCTAATGACATAAATTAAAGACAAAAATGTCATATGTCGGAGCCTACAATGTGGACAAGCACTAGTAAAGGCAACTATGGATTAAAATTATTCAGCCATGTTCAATGTATCCTGACCCAAATTGTACTGGGTGTGTTGAGCTATATCTTTCTATTTTACTTTGTTGAATACTACAGTATCACTTCTCGTTTATCAAACATTAACTAGTTCAATTTTCAGAATACATAAACTTTTCACCAGATTCAAAAATACATAAATTATCCACAAGCCAAAAAAAAGTAAAATATCCAGTCTTCTTTTGTATCAAATTAATCTGATTAAATACTGATTTGTACTTCCTTTTTTTTTTTTTGGGAAAACATAGTATTCACCTTTTGTGTATTGGGAAAAAAAATTCAAAGAAAAAAAATTTAAAACAAAATTATTAGGCGATGACATCATAGATACCAACAAGTGGTAAAGTCCACCCAAGAAGGAAGCTTGCCCCTTCTTCCCCTCCCTGCAACTTGTGGGAGGGAGAAGAATGTTAAATTAATGAAAACATTGGAAAGGGAACCTTTTTTTGTTATTTTTTTAAAGATAAGATATATGAGATAGTGGTAGACACAATAGAGCTAGTGTTTAGAAAATAATAAATTACTCCACTTACATCACTATTCTCTTTTTTTTTGCACAATACTATTCAACGTAATATATATTTCTTTTAAAAAAATAAAAATAAAAATACAGCATAAACACCAAATTTAAAAGATTGATACTAAACAACTTTGAACTCTTGTACACAAGTAGTTAGATGACTATAAGAGCTAATTTAATAAAGAAATTAAGCGAAGCTATCAATCCATCTAAACTTGTTAAGCATGGCTAAAAGTTTGATGATATTATGAACTTAGAATACTATATACTTTCATTATAATATAATAATTATGATTAAATATAAGATAATATTTTATTAAATAATTACTTAACATATGAACTTAATTAATTTTTAATAATATTGATTTAGTTTTTGCAAAATTCATGAATATAATTGTAATAACAAGTCTATAAAAGAATATATTATACAAATTGTTATATTATTAAAGAATATGATGTTACTAAATTTATTGTATTATGGCTCCTAACAAAACAATAAAGTTATCTCTAAATGTTTAAAAATAGTGCACAATTCTTGTAATTGAACTTTCCAACAATTAATATTCTTATCCTCTATACCATCAACTATGTCACAAATATAATTTAATTAATAAGTATTTATTTATAGATATGAGGAGAAAATTAGGAATGAAAAGTTAATTTCTTCTCTTGTCCCTTAGTTTTAGAGTTGATTGTTTAATTGAATGAATATTAAGTATTTAAAAAATATAAAAATATATGTAGGTAGAATAAAAAATAATTTTTTTATTTTTATTTTTAAAAAAGTAATAATAAAGTATAAATATTGTTAAATAATAATTATAAAGACATAATTAATATTTATATAAAAGAAAAAAAAATACATCAGGACAAGTTAACCTAACATACCCGTTTTTGAAAACTACTTCAAATGTTTGTGATTGATTTAATTAATACTTTATATATTTGTGTTTTGAAAACAATTCTCCGCTGCCCAAGCTGCAAAGAAAAGCATTTCTTTGCCGGTTGACTGCTGTAAAAGAAAGCATAAGATCAAAATTTTCTCCCCCTCACCATCATATCAACTATCTCAATGGCTAATTAAAAGGAATAAATGGAAAATTGGGGAAATATCTAAAGTGGCGACCCATGAAGATTTTCCAAAGAAACTGACCTGCATGATGAACGGTGATTAGACCACGGGAGTGGATTAGCTCCATGTGAATGAGTCACATGGAAAACTTTTCTCTCCGAACTAATTTTAAAACTGTGGTGGCACGTGCCGGCCTGCTAGACCAATGCGAGAAGGCGCGGAATCCAGATCCCATGACCATATCCTCCCGTCAAGACCGGGGCCTCTTTGTCTTGAATCCAACGGCCACATTCTCACCTCCAGATCCACCGTCGATTACAATCCAACGGACGATATTGATTTTAGCAATCTCTCCCCACATTGCTCGATAAATACAAAAGCCCAGAACCAACCACCAAGATTTCCCATTTACCTTTGGTCTCGTATCCTGATAGGACTATTTCTCTTCCTTGAACACCCAATTATCGAATTTTAAAAAAGAAAAGAGAAAAGCGTTCTACGTTTCTGTTTCTTGCCTCTTGCTTATCCTTTCTTTTCAGATAGAAAGTTCAGTTGCAGCCTAACTTGTGACTGTCGCTACTTACAGAGCCCCGCCTGAGATGTTGTTGCCGGCGGCGGCACCGGAAACTACCCTCTTGATAAGAATATCGCGGTACCGGAAGGGTCAATAGGGAAGATCCGAAGCCTCTTGTGGGACCCAATTTTTCCCCGTCCCCCACGATGGAAGCTCAGAAGAGCCAGGCCAAGCTTACTAGAACCAACTCGTCGCTTCTTCGCTCGTCACCCACAATCCGATCATCCATTCACAGCCTTTCTTCGGTCAACGAAGAGGACGTTATCATCACTGCGCAAGACGGAGAGGAGAATAAGGTCAAGAAGCCTCGCAAGTCCGGTTCGACGCCGCGAACCGGGTCGACCCGACTTACTACCCCAATTCTTGCCGTCGCCTCGTTGGGTTTCTTTTGCTTGTGTTCTTTGTTCTTCTACCTTTTCTATTTTTTCTATCTCGGGAGCGAAGAGATACCCACTTCAGAGAATTTGTTGTTAGCGCTGATTTTTATCGCGGTCGCTCTCTACTTTGCGTCCAAGAACAAGAGTCTGATCCACCACAGCCTTTCAATCCTGAAGCATTCGTGGGATGAGAATGTGAAAAGGCTCGGGTTTTCGAAGTCTAACTCCAAGCCTGTGCACTGGTTCATCGGGGATTCCCCTGCAACCAAAGGGCGAAAACAGAAGAAAATTATAAGGGAAGGGGTAGAGTTTTACAGCAATGGCGACTTCTACGAGGGCGAGTTTCATAAGGGAAGGTGTAACGGGAGTGGGGTTTACAATTACTTTGTAAACGGGAGATATGAGGGTGATTGGGTGGATGGAAGGTATGATGGATATGGAATTGAGAGCTGGGCAAGAGGCAGTCGTTACAGGGGACAGTATAGGCAGGGTTTGAGGCATGGCTATGGGGTATATAGGTTCTATACAGGGGACTCTTATGCAGGGGAATGGTGTAATGGCCAGAGCCATGGTGTGGGAGTGCAGACTTGCTCCGATGGTAGCTGTTATATTGGCGAGTTCAAGTACGGCGTCAAGCACGGACTCGGATGTTACCATTTTAGGTGAGTTTCTGCTATGTATTATTGATTGGGGAAAAAGGGGCTTTGAAGTTTTTAATTCTTAATTGTGTATAATCAATTAAATCTTGGGTTGAGTAATTTACCGGCTTTAAGCATTGAAGATTCCGATGGAAAATTTCAACTTCACTTTGACTTTGCTGTGTTATGTTGTCAATGTTTATTATGCTTTTTGCTTGATAGTTTTTTGGGATTACTATCCTTGAACAACTTCATGACAATATAGCACTGCATTTCATTTCTTGGTTGCTTATCAGATGTATTTTGATTGAATCTTTAACGGTTTTGCCATGGTGACTGGCTTTCTTTCAAGATCCTACTATTCTTGCGGTTCTGTTGTTTTTCTTTAATATTTATGTTGAAGAGATTCCTGAGGCTTTGGTTATGTAATCTTCATTCGTCCTTCATTTCTTGGTTTCTTCCCACCTACGAGCTTCTGCATCTCTCAGTTTTTGCACATTCCTCTGGCATCGATATTTTAACTTGACATAGTACTTCTCGTCTTCCTTTAAGCTTGTTTATCGATTAAACTAATTATGCATTGAAGTTGTCTGAAGTTTGGTTGTCTTGGTTGCTTGATTGACCGATATGTCCTAGATTGATCTGTCTTCTCCTCAGATTAGCTTAACTTGAGAAGTACTTGACTGATGAATTGGTATCTTTGGGTCCTTGTTGATGTGTATCGTCAACTGGTCATATTACAGGCGGTGCTGCAAAGTTTTTCTGGCTATATTAGTACTATAATTACATCTGGATTGATTCCGGTTGAACCAAATGAACCAACCCTATGATTATTTGTGCTGTAGAAATGGAGATAGATATGCGGGAGAGTATTTTGGGGACAAAATACATGGATTTGGGGTCTATCACTTTGCAAATGGCCACTGTTACGAAGGAGCATGGCATGAAGGCCGTAGGCAAGGTTGTGGCATGTACACTTTCAGAAATAGTGACAGTAGATGTGGTGAATGGGATGCTGGCAACCTCAAGCACCCTCTACCTCCGACTGAGGCTGTTCTTCGAGCAGTTCAGGTATTTGCTATCAGAATCTTATAAACCCTTTAGCAATCATTAGCGCTATTCTTATGGGAATTGAATTTTGCAGGCTGCTAGGAGAACAGCAGAGAAAGCTATAAACCTGAGGCGGGTGGATGAGCAGGTGAACAATGCAGTAATCGCTGCAAACAGAGCAGCCACTGCTGCTAGAGTTGTTGCTGTGAAGGCTGTTCAAAACAGGATGGATGGAAAATTTTGCGATACTAATGTCTAAGACATTAGATGTTTAGCTTTTGTTTGGAACTGTAAATTTTGCTAATTTTAAGTGCTTGGAAAAGGATGTCACCCCGGTGAGCAAAAGCTTATCGGTGGTTGATGAAGAGAGAGTATGCTTTTCAAGTTTCTCTCTTTCACCACACAGTAACTTGTACATAAGCCCATGTATATCATCAATCAATGAAAATATGAATTTTCAAGAGCTCTTTCTTGAAGAAATAGTTTTATCTGGAGGAGGAAAGTGGATAAGTGACATGCTATGAACTAAAATTGTTAAGCTTAGGGCTCAACATTTTGTTCTCTAGTCTCCTATTTCAGCGAAAGAATCAATTTAATGAGGTTTCCACGAAGTTTCCCATTCGAAATCAACCAACGTAAGATATGAAGCCTCTCACACAAAGTTAATAGGATCGTGTTAAACTTAATCGCTAACCCAAAAGGAAATGAGAATTGAGTGAGAAAATCGATGTGAGCTTTGGTTGATCCTTATGCACGGAGAGAAATGGGTAGTGCCCATACTCGGATGTGACTCAAATTGTGGACACGAATAAGCAGCAAGGGGTATGATAAGCTTGGGCACCATGACATGAGACTGTCCAATTCGGCCAACAACTTCCAATAAAGGCTCAAAACCACCCATCCCTGCAAATTCTGTCTGCTTGTTTTCATTTTGTTCAATGCATTTATGAGACAAACCGCCATTACTTAGATTCAACTAAATTTAGAAGGGAATGAAGATATATTAATGTCCACCATATTATATTATAATAGTACTTCGAATCCATGTGATGCGCTCTCTTCTATCATGCCGGATAGTGACAGGAACTCTCTCTCTCTCTCTCTCTCTTAATTTATATGTTTTAGTTCAAACCGTAGGCACATGACGTTGTGGAGGGCAAGATGTTTGTTCCTTTTTCCTCAAAGAATAAGGGGAAATCAAGTCTCAACTTTTCTAACATGCATGCTGGATCTAGGATCTAAACTTTACCCACTCTCAAAAAGGCACATATGTTACTGTTTTTTTCTTGGTTAATTTTCCATGTAGATGTGCAAGATTCTTTTCCCTATACTGTGGTTTAAATTTGGAACTTATCTAGTCCTAGATTCAAATCGCTTGTTTAAACTTAGCTGTCCAACCACTCCACATGGATCTCACAAAAGTCCAACGAGAAAAAAAGCAACTGTTCTGTAAAATATATGTAATATCTATGTATGCAAGAGGCACCATCACGAAATGAACTTTTAACCTAGTTCTATTTTGACTCAAATAATATCAAGAGATAGGGACACTGTATCCCATAGAAAATCGGTTTCCCTATGGATTAGTGGTTGGCCACTAGGCCGAGGCAAAAGAAGAAGAAAAAAGAAAAGAACTTGCTGGTGAAGAGAATTAATTCGGAGTAGAGAGATTAGAATAACATGGAGAGGCAATAGTAATGGATGGATTTGCGGTTTTAAATTGGTTTGGTCGCTCAGTGAGGGTTCAAGTTGGGAGCAGCAGCCAAATTGCATGAATAAATTAAGATGAATGGCTTTATTTTCTTAAGCCTCTGAACCTTTTCTTTCAGTCAAAGTTTCTTATAGAATCCCCATAAAAAAAATAAATAATAAAAAATATGTCCGCCGTAGCTGCCATTATGCACAAGACTGTAGCCTAAAACGAGGCATTGGAAGAAAAATATTCATATTGCAACACAAATTCTCTTGATGACGGCTCACCCTACTTTTTTCCATTAGTAAATTATAATTTATTTAATAATTTCGTTCAAAATTAATTTCCCTTTTTGTAATTTAATATGCATCAGTCAACTTTTATCGTTTTGTTTGGTTACTGTTGCACTAAATCACTTTCTAATTTTTTTTCATAATTTTAACTCAAATAATTATTAAAAATTAAAATGATAAATAGTTTTATTATAAAAAAATACATGTTATTTATGTTAAATATTTTTTAGTCTTTCAAGGTTATTACAAAAATTAGGATGATATTTCAAAAATTAAAATATTCTCTTAATTTTAATATATTTTTAAATATTGTAGAATATTTAAGGTATAAATAAAACAAACATTTAACAAAAAAATTGTTTATCATTTTCAAATTCATTTGATTCTTTTGTTAAAATTTAATGGAGAAATATTATGTAGAGGTTAAATAGTAATTAAACAAGCTACGTGAGTATTGAATAATACACTTTAAACCATTAAATCAAATTAATTTTGAGTCAAATTATAAGAGATAATATGTAATTTAACTTTTCTTTTAAAAAATAAAATAAAATGATCTCCCTATTTTTCAAAAACTGGTTTAAGAATTTTTTTTTTTTTTTTCAATAGCAATATGCCAGTTCGCACGACTAAGTTTTACTAAATCAATGTATTGTTATCAACCAACAATTTATATTGAGTGTAATTTAATAATAAAAGATGTCAATAAACAAACAATACTTATACTCCAAATAAGCCAATAAGTTTCTCTATGTCATTTTTTTTTCAGTAAATTCCACTTTATTAGTACTTGTCTTGTATTTTTTTTTTAATACTGCTTAAAAGTTATCTTCCAAATCTTTGAGAAGAAGCTACTAAGCATTACACTTTTCTTTTCCATGGCACTGAACTTAGAAGCTTTTCAACTGTTTGAACTTTGAATGATCTTGTGAGAGTTGTATTTCAAAAAATTTTCTTATGACTTACTTTGTATATAAGATCTTGATTTCATCTGAGTCTAGCTAGTTAAGTAGGAAATTAAAAAAAAATGCAATTACAAATCGGATCACGTGACTCAATATAGGAAAGATTCTTCCAAACGTGAGCTAAATGAAAATCTTTTGAATGACATTTGTGGAAGTATATACTCATAGTTAGATCAATAATTTCATAGCCTCGAGCCTCTTGTTGCATTTTTGCAAATTAACTACCCTCTGTATTTTAAAATCGTTTTACTAAATAATACAAGCAGCACTGAACGGGGAAGCATGTTTGGCTCTTGCATTCATGTACATGCATTATCGCTGAACATTTCCCAGGTGTCACTGTCCCCTCAATTAATGCTTCTGCATTATCTCTTCTTCTAGTTGTTCTTCTTCTTCTTCTTCTTCAAAAATTATTGGAGTTATACCTCTGACCCAAAATCAAATTATTGCAAGGATTAATTGCTACTTATATAAAGTAAACTATAATCACGCAACGATGCTTGGGCATCAGTCCCACTAATTTTTGAACAGATAATTCAATCATGTCTTGATTAAATATAAATATGAATATATCATGATATATGGTTCCTTCTCGTTAATTTATCACGCTCCTGAAAATAACAAAAAAAATATTAAAAAATTTTAATTTACAATTAAGTAACTAAAGAAGGGATTAATGAAATCAATCTGGCTAATATATTAATTAATCTTTGAATATTAGCCCTCCCAGGTAATGATTCGGTTCTCTTTAGCAAAACATAATGGTCCATGTGGCATGCTGTCAATGTCTTAAGATGTTCACTGCATAGACTGCACAGAAAAATTATTGAAGAACCAAACCCTCTGGATGCTTTTCTTTTGCTTGCAATTTAATCAATATCATGATGATAATGCAAAGAGGTGCCTGGGTTTTACGAAATATATATCAATAATGGAGTGACCCAATTGCGTATGTGCAGGTGCCAATGCCAGTACTGTTTCTGTGGACTGCCAAAGGCTACAAATCCAGAGAGATTTTGCTTCATTGTTTTATCTTTAGAAAATAATTGGCGATTATATGGTATATAAAATTGTTAATTATACAATAAAAATTATAAATAAAATGAATAAGAAGTAAGCTGTGTATATTTATTTAAAGAAAATAATAAAAAATATTTTTGACTAATAATAATAATCATTACAAAAAATACTATCTTTTTCTTTCCTGCTACAACCAAATGGTCCGTACGTGTGTAATTAATTGGCTTTGGCTTAGCCAGTTCGATGTCTACTTTGAGCTCTTAAAATATATAACCAAAAAAAAAAAAAAACACTCATGCAATATGCAATGTTATAACAAATTGCTTTTATATAAAAATAAATGCACAAGAATGATTTTTTTAATTTTACTTAATTTTTAATTTAATCCCTATAATTTTAAAATTTTTAATTGAGTTCTTATAATTTTAAAAAATTATTAAATACATTCAATTTATTAAAAATATAAATATGGTAATCAAAATTTTTTAATAAATTTAATTTTAATATATTTACCTGTTTATTATAATCAATTTAATCAACATATTTTTAATAGAATAAATTGACCCAAAGATGTCGCTAGCATGTGAAGGATTTAGGATTCTCTTGCGTTTTATGCATATTTGTTGTGTGCGTGTGTGTTCTCTCTCTCTCTCTCTCTCTCTCATTTCACTTCACAGGCACTTGCATATCTTGCCATCGCTTTTCAATTCGGGGTTAAAAAAAAAAAAGTTCGTAGCTTTGAAACTCACCGAAAGCTAGTTCTATTTGAGAAAATATGGTTTAGAAAAAATGGAAAATTCTGGCATAAAGGCAAGGTGGCCAGTTCTCTGAAACTACAAAACGTTTGCCTTTCTTTTGAATTAGCGTATCCCTTTGTTAATATAAATAAATAAAGAAATATGGGTCCTTTATGTATTCGAGAGATGCTATTTGATGATTCATATATATTTATATATGCACATGGCATGATTCCTTTTTTACGTTTTTAAGGAAATTATAGTGACCCATTACTTTTATAGAGTTTGGATGCATTTTCCCAGCAAATATTGGGATGAAAAATTCCATGTCCTACAATAATTGTTCATTTTATTCATTTAGAAAGGTACCCACCAACAGATTTTGTTTTCCTTTTTTTTAGAAAAAGGGTTCTAATTAGTTCGAATTATTGAATTCCCACACTTCAAATAGAGTGATGACATTTTCTTCTTACATACGTAACCAATAAAGAAAAAAGGGTGTAAAATTGACAGCATCTCCTAATTAAATTCCACATAGTGATGCGGGTATGGCTTAGCTTTCAATGCTAATGATGTTTACGATGAATAACGGGTTAACCCAAATAGTCGTATGAGTAGATGAAAGCAAATGGTAGAGAAAGTATAACCATCCATGATTATGTTAATTTACTTGAAACAGGGAAGCTGTCTAGTTTGACCTGCTAGCAAGTGCTAATGGAATTTTTAAAGAGGGTCTATAGCTATGAGGTCTGAAAAAAGAGCTTATAATGGACAACCAAAAGAAGAAGTGTTTCATTGCTGTTTAAAGCCTGAAACAGAAAAAAACAAAGCCTACTCCATTTGTTGGATGTAGATGATGGGGATGACAAAGATGTAAACTCAAAACCTTAAAGCCGTGATGCTGCAAACTTTTGCTGTGTCTTATCATATACAAATTCAAGGTCGTTTTCTCA